>OW387133.1:9885965-11260965 GCA_936440205.1 Lepidonotus clava | reverse complement strand
GTTTTATTCCGATTCAAGAGGTATTTGGTCTTATTCTGACAACAATAAGCCATTTGCAATTGTTAACACGTATAATGTTCGTTTATTTCTAGGATTAGTGAACATGTGTTTTGCATTTGAAAATCAAGAATATCGTATCTCCGAGGAAGATTCAAACCAGCCATGTCATTCGGTTAATAAAAACACGTAAACAAGTTGTATCTACCAAGGCCTTCCCCCATAGCTATAGGGCACACACAAAAACCCTATAGTACACATCGGCGAATGTGTATATATTTTTTAAGCCCAGTGTGCGTAGTGGATGGCCTGATACTGGCGACGTTGGGACATCAGCCCAGAAATAAGACCCCAGCCTGTATCCCCACACCTGTCGAGGGCCTGCTCCAGGTGCCCCCCCCCCCCACCCCCACCCCGACCGACGCATTCCTTACACAGCAGTTACTAGCCTGTTTATTGTTTTATCCAGTATCCAGTACTGTGGTGTGCAGCTGGTATGTGTCTTGTTACAGCGGCTTATTACTAGTTTTAGTGGCCAAATAAATTGAAAATATCCGCTCGGAGAAAATTGTGATAGGTACATTACCGGTTTTCTCAGCAAACTGGTCTATGCAACAAAATACTTCTTTAATGAACAGACGTATATAAACGTCGTTATTTACCTCAGAAGTATCAGTTGGTAATAAAAATATAAGGATAGACATTCAGTATGTCTGAATACAATATTCAGTCATGTTCGTCCACGTAGTAGCCAGTGGTAGCTCTACAGGGATGTCAGTTTTCAGATTTTTGTCTGATTTCAGAATTTAGAAAAACAACTGAATCAGTTAAATGATAGTGAAAGTACAGTAAAACAACGATAAAGTAGTAGGCAAACCTAGCAGGCAAACCATTGATGTGACCTAATAAATCCCCTAATATGTCCTCAGATGCTGTTTTGACTTTCAGTATTACTTCAGGTTAAGTTCAGATTACAAACAAAATCTGCAAACCTATAGAAGGAAGTGAATGAATACTGGTTTCTGATTGGCTGATATTATAATGGAAAACTTTACTGCAGACCCCTCACTCTCCAAGCCTAGCCTTTGGTTTTCAGGTTTTTTAACCAACCCTGACTCACATCCCTGGCTCTAGACACGATAAATCCCCCCAATACCAGCAGCTACAGGTGATGTAAAAGGCGGACTTGGCAGGCGCTACCCGAGGAGTGAGCACATCGCGTGGAGCAGCTCGCCAGATCAAAGGCCCTCTGATGCCTTCCTCATTCACCCCAGGTTGAGCTGGTGCTGGTCTCGCTCCCAGAGCTGCTCGGAGCTGCCCGCTCTTTCCCCACACACCCTATCTACCCACTCCCAGAGAGTTTTACCTGTAAACATAGACCGACTCGGTTTGAGCCTGTAGCCTGTATTTCACTAGCCGATTTTGCCTACTGAGAATGAAGGGAAGAATAACGTTCCTGTGCCTCTTGGTATCAGACATCAGCTATCGGTGTAGCTCGCCAGGAACCAGTTGGAAAGAAAGGTATCAGTGTGGTTCACTGCTAATCCATTGGCGGTACCCGACTGCCAAGAAAGAATAGTTTCTCCTCAATTAGTTGATTCTAAAGTTCCATCGGAAATATTACAGAAAACCATGCATGCTACATACCATTAGAAAGAGAATTCAAAATCCGTTCGAATGATATGCAATATGTGTATGATCAGCTTTTATTCCCACCGGCGATTTTCAAAACCAGGAGTAAACTCGGACAGTGGAATCCAGCCCATAGTAGCGCACCTAGCCTGGCACCTGTTTACGCTGGCTCACGGCGCGCCCTGGAGATGGGGCCCCTCAGGTGGTAGGGATAAACATCAGTCGTAGTACTCCTTTAGTGATACGCTATATATACACACCTGGCTGCGTATCTCCCATCTCCCTCCAGTAGGATGTTCTCACACTGAGCAATTAGCTCCCTAGGTGTCCCTCCCCACTGACCTGCTGGTAGCTATTGGCGAGTGCTAAAGTAATTACAATGCCAATGTCCGAGTTCATTTTGAGTCATTACTTACCTATATTGCGTTATCGTTAGTGAAGGTCAATGGTATAAGTTAATAAGCGGGCCGTTGGAAAGATGCCCTTAGTAACACTTGTATGCCGGTGCTCATAAATTTAGGACGTTAAAACAAATATAATTATATAGGTATTCTGGCAGATTGATGTAAAGAAATAAAATGGGATATATTCGGGACTTAATTCTTAGATAAAAGACCCTCAAGGGACTCATCATTTTCTAATTAGGTATTCATGTTATGCACATATATACAAAACTAGGACATCAACACACTTAACTATATGGGTATTCTGACAGAGTCAGAGATAGAGAAATAAAGTGGGATCTGTTCGGGCCCTCTTAGATAGAAGGCTTCTAGAGACCCATCCTTCCCTAATGAGGTGTTTATATTACCCACATATACCAGCCATACTGCGCATATCTGCCTGTACAGGTAGTAGGGGCTATGACGAGAGACAGGTGGGCCGTTATACAGGCAGTGATTGACAGCTCACGTTGGTCCGCTGGGGGTAGGGTGACGTAAGGGTTCCAGGCACGGCATGCCCCCTGGGGACGGCCCTGGGGACGGCCCACAGCCGTGTGGTGGTCTGCTGCTACAGCCAACATGCCAGCAGCCCCACGGGATAAAGGCCCTATTACACTACACGATTTTGAGCTGCAATATTGGCGCGATATGATGATATTATATACAGAAGATTCATACGCAGGAGTGATTTAATCGTTTGAAATCGGCAGTTTGGTGTATTTTAGTTTATGTGACAAAGGATGATTTATGTGATATGTGTGATTTCTTCGCAGCATTGTCGTATCGCAGCTCATGTCGTATAGTGTGATAACACCTTAACTGTGCTCTCCTCCTGGGACTTTTCCACTTTGAAATGTCAAAGCTCTGTGGGCCGACTGGCCCCCAAAGATGAACTACGAAGAGTGTTAAACGCATCATGCATGTAATCCGAATTGAGCAGGGTTTCAAAATTAAAAAGCAAAAAAAAAGGGTGGTGTACATTTGAGCTGAGACATGTAATATCCATGGTAGTATGGCAGAAAGGCAGCAATCGTTTTGCTCCTTTTTATCTCATAATAGATATTGGTGTGTAGTACACTATATTCAAACTGAATAGTTTCATTGATATTTACTAAATGAGATATAACACATATCTGACCGAATCTGTACCTGTTTAACAACCATTATCAATGCCAATGTTGAAATAACATGGCGTTGTTTCAATATGAATAACCCCCAAACATCCTACTACGTTTGTCTCTATTCTATATATCGTGTTTCTTCTCTTTTTACAGAGTTCCAAAAGGATCCTGCGATCAAATGAGATCATGTTGTCCTCGAGCGGCCTCCTGGACACAGAGATTGACCTCTCCTTCTCACTGCAGGTAAGAGTCTCAGATCAAGTCATGATATAGTCCGTCAGTGTTTAACCTATATATCAAAACTAGAAGGCAAATATAAAGAATATACGGAATGCAACAAATCGTTGAGATAATTAAGTGTTCACCTGACACTGTCTATAGAAACAATATGAAATGGAAGATACATAGAAAAATAGTTTTCAATGAATTCACAATACTAATTGAAGAAATATTTGTTTGTACACTTTTCCCCTTACCATTATCCTAAACACTAAAAAGGTCCGCTTCGAATTGTCAGAAAGTGGGAGACACCAACATTCATACGAGTCTCTAGTAGCATTCCTCTTTGCCAAAATCAAATCAGGCAAAAATAGCCAATCCGAGTGTGTCAGCCTGTCTGACTGGGTGCCCACTGTAGATTATTTACTGTAAAGATGTCCCTCCCTCACTGGGTGCCCGCTGTAGAGTATTTACTGTAGGGATCCCCCTCTGTCACTGGGTGCCCACTGTAGAGTATTTACTGTAGGGATCCCCCTCTGTCACTGGGTGCCCACTGTAGAGTATTTACTGTAAAGATGTCCCTCCCTCACTGGGTGCCCGCTGTAGAGTATTTACTGAAGGGATATCTCTCTCACTGGGTGCCCACTGTAGAGTATTGACTGTAGGGATACTGGGTGCCCACTGTAGAGTATTTATTGTAAGGATGCCCCTCTCTCACTGGGCGCCCAATGTAGATTATTTACTGTAGGGATACTGGGTGCACTGTAGAGTATTTACTGTAGGGATGCCCCTCTCATAGTGTAGACTATTTTCTGTAGGGATGCCCCTCCCTCACTGGGTGCCCGCTGTAGAGTGCTTACTGTAGGGATATCTCTCTCTCACTGGATGACTGCTGTAGAGTACTTACTGTAGGGACGCCCCTTTCACAGTATGTATGCCCCTGTCACAGTGTAGAGTATTTACTGTAGGGATGCCCCCAGTGGGTGCCTGTTGTAGAGTATTTACTGTAGGGACGCCCCTTTCACAGTTGGGATGCCCCTGTCACAGTGTAGAGTTTTACTATAGGGATACCCCCAGTGGGTGCCTGTTGTAGAGTATTTACTGTAAGGATGCCCCTTTCTCACTGGGTGCCCGTTCTAGAGTATTTACTGTAGAGATGCCCCTCTCACAGTGTAGAGTATTTACTGTAGGGATGCTGCTCTCACGGTGTGGTCGCTAAGGACCGGCCATAGTCGTGTGGCCGTATCGCCTGCCGCTTCCAGCCGACTAGTCACTGTGGGTCTTCTGCCTCCGTGGACAATTACATGGCTCTGAGACATCCCCTGTCTGAGGGATCAAACAAACCAGAAGGGATCGTTAGCCAGATGATCCATGCACGATTACTATAGGTCGCCGCCGCCACACGCCGTAGGGGATTGCTCAGGAGGCTGAAAAAAAGAGTCGCAGTCAAAAACCCAATAAGGTTCTCGGGCCAACCAAAATAAGATAAACGGTTTTGGTACAAAAATGTTTTTGTTTATGGCTTCCTGGTTTTATTTCCTATTTTTCTGTTTTGCTTAAAGAGGTACCATTCGTGGAAATTACTGGTGGAGAGGTATTGATCACACGGCACTTCTTGTCTTTTGAAGAGTCGGTAGAAACTTTGGTTCATTGTTCTGTTAAGTAGACGGGAAATATAATCCGTTAAGATGCCAAGACAGTATTGCGTGACTAACAACTGGCAGAAAAAAACGGGGATTTAGTCAGAGACTTGGTGGCTTGTGAAAACCAAATATATACCATCTGCATAGCCTTACCGTCAGTTGGTATTGAAATACACTTTTAATGAAAAATCAAGCATTTAATTGCGTCATATTTTTTATCATTGAATTGTCCATTCTTATAATTGCGTCTCATCCCGTCTCGTCATTATGATAAGTAAAATAAACATAGATCTGGATAGCATTTCACTATTATGGCTGTATTACTTCACTATCTTTACCTATTTCACGACACCTCTTAGAAACAAGCCTCCACTCAAGCTATAACTCCGGCGTTGCTGTTAACAGAAGATGACCACAGAGTAGCTCCGTTTGACGGATTAGCCGGTCCCCTCCCGGCCATTGACCTGTCCAGCCTCGGCCGGCGGCTGTGGTCAAGCAGGGCAGGTCGGGGACGGGGCGGGCTGGGAGGCAGGTCACGCCTTCTGACCACCACATCCAATGTCCTTTGTCCCTTTGACCCCTGCTGATTCACCGAGTGGTCAGTCCCCTGGTCGTGCACAGGGTCGCGGCAGTTTTTGTCCCCCCCCCCTCCCCACCCCGGCCGAATCCCTCACCAAATGAGCCAAACATAAGTATAATAGTGAGTGAAAGGTGTGCTTCAAGAGGATGAGGGGAAACCTTTCTCCTCTCCTTGAAGAGAAAGAGTCTAGGTGTATGGGTTGCCCCGGCACACGCAGTGGGAAATTGGTGTATACTGAGTGCAGAATCGGTGTCTGCATTCAGTGTTCGAGACTAACTTTTTTGCCTGTCGGCCATCAGGGCCAATAGTATCAAAAATCTGTCGGCCCTGATATCTTTCAACTGGCCCTGATTTAAGCTGAAGAAGGTTATCTAGACACAAGTCATATAGAAAATGTTCTTTTTAATTCACAAATACTCATGGAGCCTTTCATGTATATACATCAAGGGGGGAGGGGGGACTGAGATTATTCTAAATGTACATAATTATGTTCTAGTACAAATTCAATGCATATTTTTGTCCAAGGGGGGTGGGGGGAGAGATTTTTTTAAAGATGTGTGTAGGTACTAAATGGAAGGCCCCATCTTTTATTAAAGCCGAATTCTCGTCCTTGTGGCTGTCGTAATTTGACACATTGTAACTCCCGTACCGCAGCGCTAAATCCATGATTGAATATTGGTGACCTCAGTCTGCTGGTTTATGCTTGATGTTCCTTCTTTTTAGATATTGGGAATGAATAGGTATAGATGTTGCAAAATGTTGATGGCTAATGAAATTTCGGTAAATATAAAGTTTGATTACACCTACACTACAGCCAGTGCAAATTCTGATAGTCTAAACTCTATCCAAATTATAATCAAAATTCTATGTCATGCACAGCCCCAAATGATTTGGGATTTGCTCCTCATATCCTCAAAGCAAGTTACCGGTACTGTGTTTATTATGTGGCAATAATAAGATTATGAAAAGTAACATGTAACAAACACAGACTGAATTCACCAGTGGTCCGACGTCACCACTGGACACCTAGATTTGTCAAGCCCTATGGATTAAGCATTACAGGTGGCTCCTTATCTTGATTGGAAATAATTCATGTTTTCCTTCGAAATTCAAAAAGTAAGGTATTATTATGCGGTTTATCGTTCCCATTCTTACAATGAACAGTGAAGATGTCATTTTCTAGTTTTAGACATTTGCTCTGTGAAAACAGGCTCCTTGCCATAGTGGTTCTGCACTTCTCAGATCCTCTGTCTGGGAGCCCGATAGACACCCGCCCTAAACAGAGATTTCAGGCCTGCAAACCATAGTGCAGGGCCCAACATAGGGCGCCGAAGTAACTCACGTGAAAATTTCAAAGATGGGTAATCCTGTGGACGCTGGAGACATGTTTCGACGTCCAGGACGTCCGGGAAAACCCTCCATATTTTTTCAACAAATTATGCATTTCTGGCTAAATAACAAATTCTCACGAGAGATCTAACCTATATCTAGAAATATGTCAAAAATCAGCCCTGAATTCCAGCTTTCGTAAGAGATATGGCGAGTTAAACTCGGCGCCAATGTTATGTCAATGACGGTGATCTGTGACTGGGTGTGCCCGACAGGGACCCAGCGACGTCTTTTCCTACCTCTTACCTATAGATGCTCTCTACTCTCGCTGAAAAATCACGTAAACGACGGCCGAAAAATTACGTAAATGACGGCCGTAAAAAGGTGTCGGCCATCCGGGCCGATTTACCTCTCTTTTTCCTGTTTTTTATCGGCCCTGTCTAGATATCATAATCCAGGAAATATCTACGACATTAACAGAAAGATATGTTGTAAACATGCAGAAAATGTGTCGAGATGTTACCCTCCAGCCAACATAAAAAAGAAAAGAGTGGGAAAAAGAGATATGTTATATTGTAGTAATACTGTTTGATTAAGAATCGGGTCCGTGGAAACTGGTAGTGTAGATAATAACCTTTTTAAGGCTTTTTGTTTTCCACAGCAGCCTTCATTTCCCGTGCTCTCGCGCGGTCCGTGACTTAAAAACTCTTCACCTTTTTTACCTGGTGAAGAAAAGAGTTTAGTACTTCTTTTGAGAAGGTCTGACGCAGACGTGACTCGGGCCGCCAGCAAACATTACATGGGTGGCCGGTCATATAGTTCAAGACCAAAGCCTTGCCCAGCTGGCTGCACCTAGCTTGTAATTCATCAGTGTATATTATTGACATGTTTTCCCACGATAAGTCGACATCTCAGTTGATTTTCTAAGGATAGTTGTCCTGGTTGCAGATTCTCACGGAAATACCTATGGAAAATACCCATGGAAAATACCCATGGTCATGGAAAATACTAACGGAAATCTGAAGCTGCCTCAGCACTTTTCTTAGCTATTTGAGGCAAGATGGAGTTTTTGTTTCCAGACATTGTAATCAATAATGAAGAAGCGGCAAACACGGTTCTGTCAATGTGGGCAAATTAACTGTTAGTATTTCCGACAGTGTTGGTAGAATATTTTATTTACAGCGTATAAATCCTAGTGAAATTGGTCAGCCTTAACAATATTTGGATTTCAATGTTTGAATGGGTTAAACAAAAAGAACGTTTATTTATGTAAGACTACTGACGAAGGCGCGCCATTGGCTGAAACGTTGAGGCCTCTATTACTCAACTTAAGTAGGATATTCAATTGTGAACGTTCTTTATTCCAATCACACAAAAAGCATTCATTGTTTGTAGATATGTTTATGTCTGTTGACTTTTCCACTCCATGCACGAACTGCTTATAAAGTGAAATTCGTTCTGCAAACATCATTCCCTCTTTTTGGCCACTACTCTTGATTCGTGATTTCAGGACTTTTAGTACGACCAACTCTGGAGAAGCATTTTGTCCGTGTCTTTACATGTGAGTTACCAGGTTGTATGATACAATTACAGGCCGCCTCGTCGTTATGAATGGAAACTTGAATTTGATATTTGGAACGTAAAGTGGTCCTTTTCTTCACACAAAGCATGGGATAAATCGACGTAATTCAATTAAGATTTGAAAAGAAGATATATTTATGTTATCTATGAAAACACTCGAAATGGCGCGATATGCTTTTTCCCCTCAATTTTTATGAAATCGCCTGAAGCAGCGATTGCTTTTTCGCATCATAATAGAATGTCATTGATTTTGAGACCACCGTTTTCTCCCTTTAATTTACAGAGGCGCTATGCATTCTCAAGTCCCAAAGACCACTTTGAAAGTCTTCCGCAAGATGCCTCAAAGAATAATTACCCTCCGTAATCTTGATTCTTTTTATGTAAGGTCGGGTCCCTTTCAAGGAGGGGAACGTATCCCTGTGAGTAATTTCTTCATAATGTGATGGAATCCCGGGTACTTATTTAAGTCCTGTGGTTTTGAGTTCAGATTATTTGTCAAGAAACCAATTTAAAGACAGATCGTCATGACCAGGAAATGGATTAGGTTTTTCAGGAATTCTCCATTGAACGTAATTATCTTTCTGCCCATGCTTTGGAAATCTTTTCAGATCTTCCAAGGTATTACATCACATTTTCAGAAAAAAAAGTAATGTAATACTTGACAGTTCATTGTGCTCTAAATACATCCTTACGGAAATGTTCACCAGATACATGTATGTAGACGTTGTGCAGCTGATGTCATACCTCTTCAACAGATCCCGTGTTTATGCCAAATATACCTAAAAAAAAATCATGAAAGCATTTTCAACAATTGTTATCACTCAGAATTCAAAAAATCAATCTGTATTCATGGTAATCAGCAAGATCTGGTCACGTGATCATATCTACACAAGTTCTATACATAGCATTTTCTGATCACACTTATCCTTTCTCTGGGCTCATTTACCTCGTGTTGAACTCTCAGGTAGTTAATCACTGATTATAGGTCGTGCCCTCTGAGGTTCAGATCACCACAGTTGGCAAGATCTCAGCCTGGTTTGGCCGGCTGTGACAAACGGGAACCACCTCGGTGTGGGGTGTCCCTTAGTGGTAGTATAGCTGGTGTTAATTGAGGTCAGAGAGAGACCTGATACGACCACAAACACTATTACCTCCGCTGGGTTATGTCAGCTTGTCGGCTTTTGGCGTATAAATCAAACTGATGCAATATTATATGATCAACAAGTGCCTTCGGCAAATTTGATAAAACATATTTGTAGAATAGAAACACTCTTCCTTTCAGATTTCTTAAATATGATGGCATTAAGATAATTAAATAAATTCCATGATAGATCCATCCTCATGAGGATAGTACTCCACAGACATATATGTATATGCCTACATAGTGGTTACTGCACAGATAGATGTCTGCATGGTGGCCACTGTGCAGACAGGTAACTGGAGAGAAGTGGCATATCAGCCAATCAGAAAGGCTAGTACTGGTGCTGCCACCTAGTAGATTTGGGTAGAGTAACATGGAGTGGAGTGCACTTCAGCCAATCAGATTGCTGCATTCTGTGGATGCCTAACATTCAGTGTAACATAGGCCAACCTGTATACATTATTTTGATGCTGACCTCTTGGAATTAAGCAAAATGATTTGGCCTTTATCTATCTAAATAAAAAATTATAAATCTAGATAAAATTAGGGTAAGGTTAGAGTTGTATTGCACTATTTATCAACACCTGGATAAGCTTTCCTAATGCATAGGTAGAAAGGGAATATACATCAAAATAGTGTCATTCTAGCATATGTTCAATGTAGGCAAGTTTGGTCAGTTTTTGGGATATTTGCACACTGCCCACATATATGGATTCCCACAGTTCCTTATATAAAGTCTAATCATCTTTTTCTGTTAAGGGCCTCCGGAATAAAAAAAAGTATTTAATTACTCTGTCAGTATATCAGAATGATGTCAAAATAAGAAGACATTTCTAGACAATACCTTTATTCCAGTTCCTAGTCAAAATGTAAATAATTAATTGACTCTGAGACTAAAAGGGCAACCTAGGTCATTTTTTCAGTGAAAGGGTGGAAAACAACAAAAAACTTAATTGGCTGGAAAAAGTTGAGATTAGCAAATGTTTTATTAGGTATCTTTGTGTAATAGGTTGCCCAGTTGGTGTGATGTAGGACTGATAATGGACATGCGAGTCTCCAGGCACCTGCTGCGAAACATTATGAGGTCACAGATTTTATAACACCACGGTATGATGAGGCATATCAAAACATCTTTTAAAAAAACAGAATATGGTTTATGTGTATCAGGCCATCACTGACATATTTTTTTGACTAGGCTGTTGATGTCATTACGTTGTATAAATAGAGAGATGGGAATCATTAGCTGATTGGCTGATTTACGTAAGTGTTTCGCCCCAACCAAGTCAAAAATGCAATTAAAAAAAATGTTTCCACTTTATTGAGAACCTACAGAGAGGTCACATTCAGATTATTTATTAATCTGGATGCATTCGGTGAAAATACATAAGTTAATAGCTTCGGTGATGGTCATAAGTTTATTATAACCCCATATATCCAAATTAAAGATCATATGATAACTGTGATTCCATTGTAAACGCCCTGTACTTAACATCACTGAGAGAATCCTCACCTCAGAGTCTCGGGATGAATCATTTGATTATCAAAATCACATTCTCTGTTAAAAAAAGATCCGGTCTATATGTTATCCGTTTATTTTGAAACTTTGATATTAATAGAAAGAGGTTACCCTTCTATAATACCTACTTCGTTCTAATTGAGGTAAAAAGCTTCAGTCTGTGCTGTGCGTGACTAGCCCTAACCCTTAGAGGATCGGTCAAGTCCCTCTCCATGTTCCCAGACCGTAACCACAACATGTCCGTAGTCTGGCCATTGTGTATTCAGATAACACTCAGTAACGATGGCAACCAGACGCCTCACCGTGGGACCCATACGTTGTCAACAAATATCGCCCGATCAACATGGCTGATGAGATTCTGATGCGATTTTCCTGGAAATGCCTCGGTTGGCTATTGGTTTGATGAAACTTCCGTGCAGGATGATCATCTTTGTCTTTTATGTCAGGATTGATTTACCCATGCCCATCTCGTATTCCATGTTAGTATTACTCTCCAAGTATCTCTTGTTCTTCATTACAAATCAAACACAGAAACAATTTTCACTATTTTCACGCTGTGTTACAAACAACTATCCCCATTTGTTGGTTTGGCTGTTACTTTGGATTAATTCTTTGTGAGTAAGCTGAGCTTTCGAAAGCTAGAGTACAGAGTAAATTTTACGGCAATCGAATAGACAGTATAAGATATGACAGAGCTTTGGAGATGAACGTCCTTTTCTTTCCTCTGCCATCTCACATTTATAAACGTGTGTACTGATTGCGCACCTGTTGTATGGCCTGTGATGTGGACTAGAAGCGATAGCTGTCACATCAAAATAAAGAAACCTGCCAAGGGCTGGTCTATCCGAGTGGGAAGCTTAACTTCCAGTTTCTGTAACTGATGTGAAACACAGAATAGGTCCCAATTCTTTTAAATACATTTACATGTATTGAAAACGCCGCTTTTCTTACAAAGAAACAAAAATAAAAGACGCCGGATAGAGCTATAGTTATCATAATAAAATGCGCCTGACAATTAACCCGGACCAAAAAGCAGTGGGAGTTCAGTATCTACTGAGTGGAGGATCAGTGTCTGCTTGCAGTAGCTTTTCAGTAGTAAATCAGTAGAAACCAGTGGGAGTACAGTGGCTGAGCAGTGGTAAATCAGTATGTCCGAAATATTTAAATGAGACAGGGTATTCAGTCAGTGGACAATCAGTACCATTTCAGTAGCTAATTTAAATATTTCGGATATACTGATTCAGGAAGTATACACTGACTTTTGTTCTGGGAAATTTCAGCATGCTGAATGTTGAACGATAGACACATTTCCGGGGAATATTCTTTGGTTGTACATCTGGTATGTTTGTATACAGATGCTTTTTAAAAACTAGCCACGTATCCATTATTGTGTGTATGAAGAAGGCATCATGCTTGCAGTCATATCACCCTGTATCTAGACCAGCAGATCGACTGTTCGTCAATCAGAACAACCCGGCCGCCCAATAGATCCAAGAGTACGCTGGTCGATACCACTCCACTAACAAGAAACTGACGGTCTTTGCATGTAGTGTCAACTGATGGAGAAAGAGAAGAATTTTTTTCTTTTTTTGAGACTTTTTCTGTTGGTATCACCAGAGGGAGTGTTTTGGGGATCGTGTTCAAGTGTAGCTCATGGCAGCTGCCGGGAGCTACTCACGGCCCTGGGGGAGTATGGGATGAGCTGCTCAACGGCCCACTGTCGCCCCACCTGGCGGGCCCGGGACTCACCATTACCACTTTCAGACTAGAAGCTAGGATGCGCATCAAATCGCATCAAATCGGTTCAATATACTTCTGATACCCTTTACAGACTAGCCTCAAAATGCGCTCATAATGACAGTTCGATACAGGCATAATGCACATTCTGGCGCTAGTCTGTCAGGGGTATTTGTGGGTATCTGAACAAGTGGATATTCTACAGTGCGCTTCCGGACCAAATTCTAGAATTCGCATATGGACCAGGACTCTAGAAAACGCTTCAGTTCGGTTCTCTTTTCAATTGTTATGTGGAAGGTGCAGAAGCAAAGCAAAGTGAAAATTGTTTTCAATATACGAGTCCACCTTTTTAGTATAGAAATCCGCTTTAATAGTATACAAATTCAGACTGAAAAATACGCATTCTAACAGCAAACAGTAGACTCTCCGAAAGGCCCGCATTTGACCATGCATATCGATGCGGTCTGCTTCGCTTTGGTTCACTTCGCTTTTCCGTGGAGTGTGAAAGGGGTGTAAGGCGGCTGCCACATACTGTTGTTAATATACGAGTTCACCTTTTTAGTATAGAAATCCGCTTTATAAGTACACAAATCCAGACTGAAAAATATGCGTTCTAACAGCAAACAGTAGCCCCTCCGTAAGGCCTGCATTCGACCGTGCACATCGCTTCGGTCTGCTTTGCTTTGATTCACTTCGCTTTTCCGTGGAGTGTACAGAGATGCCATTTTTCCTACTTTTGTAGGATTTCCTACTTTTTGGTGATTTTGGATTGGACAACCAATCTTTCCTACATTGCTGTAAAATCTGTTTTAGAGTATTTTTGTGTTAGTTCCAAGCTATTAAAGTACACATTCAGTGTCTGATCTCTATTCCTAAAGGTTATTTCCCTGCCAGTTGCTCATAGAAAAAAATGTAGGAAAAGTCTCCTACTTTTCCTACTTGTTCGTTAGCTGGGAGTGGCATCTCTGAGTGTGAAAGGGGTATAAGGCGGCTGCCACATACTGCGGCCGATACACATACTCCAGGGGAGAGGGAGTGGGAAGGAGAGGGGGGAGCAGCTCACAGGGAGTATAGCATTCCGCGTGAGCTGCTCTTTACACCATCCCGGCCCACATTCAATCCACGCAGACATCTGGCCGTCCTGGATGGCTTTATGAGTGGCTAACAGAGTAGCTCGCACAGTCTAGGGGGGCTACTCGAGAGGCACTCGAGTTGTCAGTCATTCGTAAATTGTGTGTAAAACGGTTGGTGCACATCAGGTTGAAAGGCGTTTTAAGATGCCATGAATTCCTACATTATGTAGGCAGTGCTGTTGTAATTACCCTAAGGCGTTGAAATGCAGGCAATTATCAGGAATGATAAAAAGAAGCTTGAAAAAGGAACCCAACAAGGAAAAAAAAAAGCATTTAGTACATACCCATTCCGACCCCAAGCAATGCTTTGTAAAGCAAAGGTTAATGTGGAATGTCTGCACTCTCCCAAACGTGGCACGTGTAGTTATATATGTTCCGAGAGAAACACTCGTTTAAACTGGAATTTTCTGTCAGTGAAAATAAAGAGCAACTTCTGTAAATAATGCACGAAATTTACTTTCAATTAATTACAATCATTTTTTTTGAATATTTCAGTATCCACACTTCCTCAAGAGAGATGGCAACAAACTCCAAGTCATGTTGCAACGGCGGAAGAAGTACAAGAACAGAACGATTTTGGGGTACAAGACCCTTGCCATCGGCCAAGTCAATATGGCCCAGGTTGGTTTTTCGATACATATTCATGATCAGTGGTCTGAACATTATTTTTGCTTTTGGGGCGCCATCTAGTGATTATTGGTAGAGTACGCCCCAAAAGCCTTACTGTCGGATGTTTTTCCATTGTGTATAGTCAACAGGCGTGAAATTGGTGCTAATTGGACAATCCCCCCCCCCCCTCGGCCTCCCCTCATGTGCACTGGGCAGGGAGTGGAGGGGTGGTGATCTCATTGGACCCCCAGGCCTGTCAATCACCCCTGTGGCCACTCCCCAGGCACGGACAGTCACTGGTCCTTCTATGACCTAGGTACCTATTACATAATAACTTTGGGAAACAGTGGGTCTGAGCCTCTGGTCTGTGCACCGTCACGGATGATTGGCCTCTAGGCTGGGCAAGGAGGTGGTGGTTGTTTGGGGGGGGGGGGGGGGGGGTGTCGGCAGGCAGGCGGGGAGGGAGTGTGTGGGGGGAGTCTCTTTATAGATGATTATTTTTCGCCACAAAAGCAAGGTTTTTCAGTCCAGCGGACTGAAAAATATATTTTTATCTTGTTCTTTCTTGGATAGCTTTCAGTTCAATTCCGCAAATTATAAGTTTATTTAACAAACTATTTTATGAGTGCCTGCTACGCTGACAAGAAGGTATTAAAAAAGAAATACATAGCTTTTTTGCTGGTCATTTTTTTACTTCATCTACTCCGACGAAACACAAACTTTGCTACACTTTGGTTCTTGAGGAATTGATCTCACTTGGAAATAGATAATCAATATAAGAAATGTTGATTCTAATGTCACTAGAAACCTTTACCAATCTCTTGATTCATAACATGCAGTGTTTTGTCTATAGGTTAAAAACATGTAATTTCTACATCCCAGGTCTTACAGCGTTCAGTGGATCGTGAGCTCAACTTGTACAGCGACCCCAAGGAGAAGACGAATAAAGTAGCCCAGGTGATGGTCCTGTCCTTATCTAGTCAGCCCGTGGACCATGAGGAGAACGGACGGGTCAAGTTAAGACCGGGCGAAGTCGGTGAGCATTTCTTTTATCTGCTTCTATAGATATTGAGAAAATAATGTTTCAGTGAACTAAAAGAGGAAAGATAGGTTTCTAAACTTTCTGTTTTTCAGGGATGTAAGTTTTCAGATTTTTGGTCTAATTTCAAACTTCAGCTCCTCTAATAATAACTTTGATTGAAAAATGACTGTTCACGTCAAGTTTTATGGCAATTTAAGATCATTTTAGAATTTTAAATTTAATGTTGTTTCATGATTTTTTTTCATACGTAGGGCCGTTTGTTCATTGTGTTTGTGAAATTTTGACTGCAAGGTGATTAAAGTAAATGAGTGATTATATACCTTTCAAACTATTTGCCGGTTTAATTCCTCTAAGGGTAGGAATTTTAAGATATACTGAGGTTATGCATTATGGGATAATAGAAGATATGCGGGATATGAGGCAAAGGATGGGTGACCGTGGAGCTTTAATTACTACCGCTTGTGTTCTACAAAAAAAATTAACAAAGATAACGAGATAATTATTAAGTTTCTACTTGTCTCCCAGATCGGTCCCCCGACGTCGACATGTCCGACGACGAGGAGGGGGAGGACTTCCAGGAGAACTGGTCGAACGACGAGCTCAGTGACAGCGAGGCCCCCGAGGACGAGGGGGGGCGCTCAACTCGGCCACGCAAGTCTCCGCGGGGGTCTATACGACCCGCCATGTCCCGGGTCAGTGCCCAGGTAAGAAATGAAAAATAAACAGTTCTATATATTGAATGTGGATTTGATTATGGTTTTGCATATCCCTTTGGATTTCCAACTTTCACATCAAATAATCAACCAGTATTTCAGTCTTGAGAATGAAATTAAAGTACTTACGTTTGGTAGTGATTTTTGCATTAGCTTTTTCCTTAAGAAATGCAGTGGCATCATGCGAGACACGGTTGAGTTATTATTTTTGATTAATTAAACTAATTACGGTCTAATTCTGTATTTGTGACGTTGTGTTTGTTAATATCCAACATTAATCTACCCCCGCCTTGTTAATGTTATTACTTTACTAATTTAACCAACGTTGTAGACAATCTGACTCTGTTCCAACTGATCTGATATTCATCTCTTCTACTGACACGCACGACATGACGTTGATATTAACCCCCGAGTGACTCTCCTCAGTATCCCCTCAGAAACTCTCAGAAACAAAAATACCCTAAAACTCCTCCTCTCCCGCCGGTCAGTCACCACCAGCTTTGTTGTGTCCCCTTTTCAGCAGCATGAGAGTAGGGTTAGACTAAAACGTCGCCGTAGTTTCCTCCGACGTATAAGTCAGGCTTTCCACCACCCGCCGAGTGAGCCCGACCCGGCCGGCGGCGAGCTGCTCAAAGAACCCCCCGAGGACCTCCTGCCCAAGTCGGACGACGAGGAGCACCAGGAGCGGCTCGAGGTTGACCCAATTCCAGTGTGCAGTACCTCCATGTAGTACACTGCTACTCGGGTGTTGTGGCCGCCTCACTTCTTATTATTACTAGTTTTTTTCCCTTTTCAGCACAGCGCACTGGGTGTAGTTTGAACATGTTTTTTTTTTATGTGTGTGTGTGTTTTTGACAAGCCTTAGCTTTGAAACGGGCCATTATGTACAGAGCAGTGTGCATGTTACCGCTGAGGGGTGCCCCAATGTATTCAGAGTGTGTCGGGCGAGAGTTGATCAAGGAAATGGCATGCTTTTTGTACTGAGTGTTGCTCAATGCTGTGCAACGTCCACGTTGACTGGTGCCGAGTCACATTTTGAGCTTCAGAGAGAGTGACGTGAATAGAGACATTCTATAGCGTAGTGTTTAACCGACCAGAGACAGAGTGCGATTCCACCCTCTATAGTATCCCGTATAAAAGATAGATGCTGCTATAAACAATTTGATGTAACAAAAAGTAAGGGGCCCATCGTTGAGGTCTGGAATCCCAATATATTCCGTGAAAAGGAGTGAGATAAGGGAAAAGAGAATATTTTATGGCATCTGTAATCTTTCATATTTGATTTGGACATTCTCTAGTTGTCTCTTTTCGTCTCTTTTCCTCACTGTCACAACTACCTGACCTCACATCTTTATGAATTTTCACGCTTAAATTATCTGTTTCTATTTACCACATTCTGACCTTGCTTTTTACAGAGGTATCTGGAGCTTTGGGACACCAATGTGTACTTCAATTTTCAGTATTCTAGTCAAAAATTTTACTGTACATTTTGTTCTAACTTTGGCAATAAAAATCGGTCTGTATTGGAACAAAGCATTACATTTTAATTAGAGAGATTTTCAATGTATACAAATCTACTGTAGTGTCACTTAGAAAATATATACATTTGAACGAATAATTTTTCTGTGATATGCTAAACGTGTTGTTAGCTTTGGTACTTTGACGTTTCAATCTTGATTCCACTTTATTCAGTTCTTGCTTCAGATGATTAAGTTAAGCATTCTATGTTCTCACATCGCTAATAACTTCATACTCTCTTCTATCTATGTGCTACCCTGTGTGTAAAACTCATCTTCTTTGATATATCTCTGTCCTTGATATTGAATAGTTGACTCTCATCTTCTCTTTTGTATCTCTGTCCCAAATATCAAATAATCTACTCTATCTATTTAGGGCCCGCTAAAACCTTTCAACATCTCTCCAACAAATCCTTCTCTGACTCTCTGTAGTTTCATTTCCAGGGTCCCAGGCGAAAATACTAATAACATGTTAAAGTACTGATCGCATTATATTAACCCCTGTTCACACCCTTATAGGAGGGTTAACCTTGCATGCAGCGGTAAGTTTTCATACACGGTCGTTTCCCCTTACCCAATAGAAAAGGAAATAGGATGCGTATAAATAGAGCCGAAACGAGCAAACTGATATGAGTAACTACATCTGAATCAGTGATTCATTCAACTTCACACCATTGAAAAGTATCCCATAACATTTGTTCCTCCAGATATTTTCGTACAAATGTATTTGAAGTCAAATGTATCACAGTAAAATAAAAGAAATAGGTGGGAAAAAAACTCAATGTTTTTGTACGCACCGGTACATGAAAATGGCAATTTTACAGTAGCAAAGTAAGTCCAATTTGAAGGCAGTTATATCAGTGCTCGCTTCAGCTCTTGAATTCCTCATCCTCACATTCATTTCTAATCCAGCCAACCCTTCCCACCGAAAAAATAAAACCACAACTAAAATATTAAAAAAACAAAAACGAACTCCACTTCCGTCAAAGTTGGAATGAAGTGCTTCCCTAGAAGTAGCCCAGGCGACTAACCCCAGCCACACCTTGTATTACTTTCAGCAGCACCACCGCAATCTCAAGCAGCGCTTTCTTTCTCTGCTCCGTCGCTTCCGTGTTTCTGAGTCGTCCGACGAGGAGTCGACCCCGGACGAGTACCCGGCGGGCGGCGAGGTGGGGCAGGCGTCGCGGCTACACATGGAGGAACTCCGTCTTCTTGAGGTTTTGTTCTTTCAGTCCATTCGCCAAAAAACATATATATATTCAATTCTCAACATATTTTCTTTTTTTGTTTTTAATCTCCATTTCCTAATGCCTTTGGGATCGTCCGATGACTTGCTAGGCACAGTCAGAGCCCTGGACGTGTATATTTTTTTCTCCATCTTCTGCATGCTTGTACTCCTCGCGTATACGTCTCATGTAAATAACATGTTGGTGTAGCAGGAACTAAAGAAGGCCCATCGCCAATCTAACCTACTTTCCTGACCTTCGAGAGATAGCATGCCCGGCAAGCCTCGGCCCTTCCTCTGTCCCATTTGTTTGTTTCTTTGTCAGTGAAACCTTATCATGCGAAAGGGAAAAAAACAATGGTAACACAACTATTTCAATATTTTCTGAAAACTACTGAATGTTATATTCAAGTTGATGTCTTGAGATGATACAAAACTGCATTTCAGTTAGAGATAAATATATCCATGTCGTTAAATATTTCGACTTCAAAATTGGAGATTACAAGCAAGATGAGGTTCTGCACTGATCTGTTAATTTGTTTTGTCCAGTCTGTCTATTCTTTATTTGCTAACTAATTCTTATATATTGCAGGAATTTGATAATTCCTTCACGGCCAATGCTTCACACCAATAATTTTACTTTCATCTGATTCGTTCACTTGCTTTTCATTTTCTCTTGATTTGAACAACTGGAGCGTTCAGACGAAAAAAAAACCTATATAACCCCAGCAAAATAATATCCTGGGAGAAAAAGCACTAAGTCGGGCTTGGCATTTGGTTTTCAGCAACGGAATATCAAACAGAAGTTCATCTCGTTGCTGCGGCGGTTCAAGGTATCGGAGGAGGTGCTGGACTCTGAGCAGGACCAGGAGTTGTGTGACGTGGAGGCGCCGGCCCCTCAGGAGATCGCCGACCTCTTTGACGACCTGGAGGACCTGAGCGACAGCGGACCAGAGGTGGACACCATCAGTGTGTTGTCTACACCCAAGCCTAAACTCAGGTAAGCAGACTCATAGTTTACAAGTAGGAAGATGCAAAGACAGGGTTCCCACGCAGGTCTTGAATTAAAAGTCTTGAAATTTCCTAAATAACATTGTTGATACGTCTTAAATCTTTAAAATCTTGGTCTTAAAATGGTCATTAAAAGGTCTTAAGTTGATTTTCAAAAATTCGTGGGGACCCTGCAAGCTCTAAAATACATAATTTGTAAATTCGCTTGCTCGTGTCACGCTTGATGATTTCCTTATATGTCCTTATTTTTTTAATGGGGGTGGGGGGGGGGGGGGGTAGATTCTGCAAAGTGTATATTCACCAGCAACACTCTGATGTTTTAAATGTTGTTGATTTGTTGTTTTAAATACTTTTTTTTCTTTTTTTTTTTGTTAAACAAGTAATTATGGTAAACTCCACAAAGTCCCAACTAAGCAAGTTTCAATAGCCATAGTGGTTCAAACTCTATACATTTCTTTTAATCGGTTTCACTCCTACTTGTCCTTAGTCTCTGTATGACCTTGTCTTTACCAGGCCGTTCTTCACCGGACGCGGGAGCAGCACAGAAATCCTTGACCTACCACGGGTAAGTTGTGAGATGAGTAAGGAACCTCTGCCGAGGCGTTCTTCTAACACCAATCGCAATACCACTGACTTCTAAATGTGCTTCATTTATGAACTCCTAATGTGATATAACAAGCTGTAAACAATATTTTATCATAACCAAATAAATAATACTTGTTAAAACTAAGTTCAAGAAACTAATTGATAGTATATAAAATTCGTTGCTTAACATGTTTATCATAATCACTCCTTGTTAGACATGGCCTAGGTAGTCATAATTGATAAACAATAGCTATCAGACATACAGTTTATCTTATTCGATAAAAGTTGATTAAAATACTTATTACTGTATTAACTGACATAGAAAAACTAATATAAACGTTCTTTCAGTGTTAACTTCTCAATATGGAATTTGACTGCTGATTAACTTATTCTTTGTTTATTGAAGTTTAACAATCGTATAAAGTAATTGTGCAATGTCTTACTAGTAACATTTACTCAGTCTTTGTTTTGCTTAGTTTGTCCGTGTTCTTTAGTGGATTGCTTCTTGCAGTTCTACGTCAATCTGCTTGTAATCGCTAAAACAGTTGTATTTAGTATCAGTCACCCTTATGATGCTATCAATATTTCATAGATAACCTTCAATCTTTGTAAATTTGTGTTCTCAAAAACATTGTTTTATGTATTCATTTTCATTATGTTTTGTTTATAAGATCTTTACTGCTGCTTAGTTGATGACCCAAGAATAATGATTTTGAATTTTTTGTTCTGACAAATGCATGGATAGTTCTTTTAAATCTTAAATTATTCAATTCGAAATTTGTTTTGTCTTTTTATTCTTAAATTACACGTAGTTGAACCTTGAGAATACACTTCAATAAAGTAATTAGTGGTAGCAAATTTTTGTATCCATTTTCATCTAGCGCGGCAGGAAAGATCTTCCTTCTGTGAATGTTGTACTGGTCTAACCTGTCCTGTGTGGATTTGTCTTTTGGTGTCATTTCAGTTGTCTCCAGTCATTACTAGGAATGGTAACTCTATGGCTCAAGGCGGGGCCTCCTACTCCGTCTTTGACGATTATGGTATTTCTCTGCAGGACTCCGGTAGACTTAGTGACGAAAGCTCAAAACGACATGACTCAGATAGCCACCTGGTGAGTGTCGAGGGCATTCTGGTAGATGTACAAAATGCACACCTCCTACAACAAACACATATACATCCACACATACTTCTGAAAGACTCTCATGTTGTCACCCCTGCTCTATATCTTTTCCTTCTCTATGAAAATATGAGATTTCAACGGGTGGCATATATCGTATTCCGTGGGTGGTAGGGCTGTTTCCTCCCATTTGAATTCAATTCACCACTGTATAGGGCAAGAAAAAATATAAGTTATTTACTGCAGAAACTTCCAAGTGTATGTAGCAGTTCTTCTTCGACATGCCTTTCCATCATAGAATTAGAGAAGTACTAGGACTGACGCTAGACATTTGACTCAGCACTGAATAGAGAATCTGACTCACACATTCATACGGAATGAAATAGACTGATAGACTGACTCCTCTTGTGATGTACCGGTGGGATGTTAAGTGTAACTGTCTAATGTCATGTAAACTGCACAATAAGTAAACCAATGGTAAGCCATTCCAGTATAGTACAACTTGTACAACATATGCCCAGTTCTGCAAGGTTGTATACAGTGTGTGAATACCAAACTAGTCATATATGATGTTTGTACCATCATACAATTTTTATGTATAGTGTTGTAAGCTACTGCAAGTGTCGTTCTAGTTGTGGATGTTATCTAGAACTTCAACAAACATAGAAGATGCACAATAGTTCTAAGAAATCCAGAATCAGATATTAAACGCAAAAAGATGATCGGATAATAGAAAAAGCCAGTAACAAACTGGTCTGGAGATATCTTGGGCGAACCAACTCATGGGTATCTGGGAGGGTTCCACAAACCTAGATGCACCAACTATGTACGCAGATGATGGTGCATAGAAAATATACCATTTATAACATTACAATCCCTTGAGTAATAAGTGTTTAAAACCCTAATAGATTTAGGTATAGGTCAACATGTTTTAGGTTGTAAAGTAAATGAGAAAAAGTTAATTAAGCGAATCAGTGCTGCAAACACGAAAAGCATGTGCCCCCATTCAGAAAATGAACAAGGAAGGGGTGTTATATTCCTATTAGCATGCCAACCTGAAAAGCAGGCTTCTTTCGGGGATTTTTTTTCTTCATTTGTGTTTTGTGAGTTAACTGAATGACTGCAGATTAAGTAAAAAAAAGTTCCTGAACAAAGGATACTTTGAAACATTCTGCTTGCATGTTTTCTCTCATACCTTTCTCATTCATTGACTTGACCATCTTAAGCCTGATATTTTTGCCTTGAAAATCATAAGATTTATGATATGTATATTTTTGCCTTTGTTAATGTTTTTAATAATAGTAACATATTCGCCTCTTTATATTGCAGATGTAATTTATTTTGTAGACTACTTGCCTGATTGATTTTATCCTCTCCTGTGTACCGTAGATCTATAATACGTTTGATATGTTTTAGTGTTGTTAATGTTATTGTTTGATCCTCCCCAATTGATTCAATTTCCTCTCAAACTAGACCCCCCATTGACCCCATAAAAAATAACCCCTTATGCCAAGTATCTCCAACCTATACAGCATCCGCTCATCAAGGCACCCTAAGGAAATAAATCTGATATCAAAATTAATTCATTCTCACAATTAGAACTTGCGGCATGTTTTTGGATACTTCACATGGAAAGGGGGGAAAATATCTCAAATTTACAAGATTTCCGGGACGAACCCTACCATCCTTCACCTACAAATTCTGTATTCTTAGTCTCTTCCCTCCGCAACCCTTGTACCCCTGAGCAACATGGACCCCCTTCTTTTACCAAAATCGGATCATACTTGGAGGAAAGGCTTTTTCCCTAAAAGGTCAAAAGTAAAGACTGCTAAATAAGCCAAATTGACCCTGAGTTTTTGTGCCTTTTTGAACACAGGATAACCTGAGCGACCAAGAGATGTTTGACACTCCAGTGTCGATGCCGGTCTCTGTCACTCAGACCGCTAGCCCCGCCCTCGACGACAAATATTGGCGTGCCCCCAGCATGGAAAGCAAATTTGGGCGCGGCCCTGCTGTTGAGGACAAATTTGCACGTAGCGGTGTCCTTGATGAGAAATTGAGTGTCGGGGCCTCCTCTTCTTCTTCGCCCCATTCCCCTTACTCTCCTCGCCCCCGTCAGGCTGTGCCCGAGCGCAGTAAATCTATGTTGGAAAAGAAACGTGTGATAACCATTGAGAGGCGCAATAGTGCGGGCAATATCGACAGCCTAGTAAGTGAGAGCTAGCTGACTCGTTTGCATGTGTTTGCATCTGTTTTCTCTTTCCCTCTCATGGGTATACGGTTTTGCTCTCTGCTTTTGCCCGTTTCAAAATTTGAAATCTACCTCACCTGACGGTTTTTGGATGCAAAGAGATGTATGGTATTCCCTCATGGCATTAACGTTTTGAATTAAGATTGTTTCATTTTCGGTTTTTATCACAATTTTATGTTCAGCTTTGTTGGTTAATATTCCGTTTGGTGACTAGATAGATTGGATCTTTTGGTCTTAATATTTATTTTTGTCATATTTGGAAACCTTACCAAAATACATTTTTAAAAACGCCATGATGGACTTCCATATTATAGACATTTCTTGCACCTCAGACCCTTTGAATTGCTTAATTGCTTTACTTTATCAGCTTATAATGCTTCATTTGACGGGTTTTCCTCGGTTTAATTTGCCTTTAATTTATTTTCTGCATGCAGTATTTAACCATATTCAGTCACTGTAGAAATACAGTGATGAAAGATGAAAAAGATCCCGCCTGCCAAAAAAAAAAGAAAAATCATATCAATCAATGTTATTCATTATAGAGTCAATGAGGAAGAGAATCACACATTTTTGATTAATATATTTGAGTCTGGGGGGTTTACAAGGGGTCGAGTGGTTGACGATACTGCGATGCCTTAGTCCAAGAAACACTGGCTTTTTGTGTCTGTTCCTACACACATAGAACAAACTACACACCTTGTGAAATACTTATATAGAAGTGATGAGGTACACATATGCAGAACCGTGTTTTTTCCACGTTTATTGCTTGAATTCCAGAATTTCTAATGAAGAGTTGCCAATTTTCGCCGTTTTCTCATTAGTGTGTGGTACACTGTGTACATTAAGAAGTTGTATAGTTGGAAAAAAAGTATATACGAAACCCTGAATAGAAAAAGTATGGTGGAGACAAATATGCTCAGGTTTCTCAGCACCAGGTTGAGGTTCCCTAGGCCTGATGGTGTGGTGTAGACATATTATCACAGTAGACTCGTAGGTAACGCCACCCTCCTTAGTGTGTGAAGCCACAGAATATCACAAAAAATATATTTCCCTAGGCTTAAGCTTTTAGGATAAATCCTTATTAACCAAATCCTGACTATTAATGCACATATTAACAAGTAGAACATGGCTATATGACATTACTCTAGGTTTTCACAGTCAAGCATTTGTACAGTAAAAATTCCATATTTTAAATACCCGCCTATACTGTTGTATTTTATCACATGAAATAGAATATAAACCAAATATTAAATTCTAGTATGTTTACCCCTTGTATAAAGATGATCAAGTTTGTTGTAGACCCCAGCCTAACCCCCATTCAGTAAGGCCTAACCTAGCTAACCCCGGCTTGGAGAAGTAGCGCACCATCTAACCCCGGCTCCCACCGCTCCCTCCACACAAGGCACTAAGGGTCCAGTCGTTGTTTCAGCCCCGCAAGGTCCTCCTTGACCAGCTGAGCTCCGTGCTCTCCTCCGACGAAGCTTTACCTGACAGCTTCATACTCGTCAACACTACGGAATGGCAAGGCCAGGTAAGTTAGACCCTAGAGATATAAAATACTATAATCGTATGTCTCTGGTTACACATGTTCCCCCCATAACACAGGGTGCCCCCGCAAGCCTTGAAAAATGATAAAAGGTCGTAGATTAATTCTCTCAAATCATAAGCCTTAAAAAGGTCTTAGATTTCACATTTTGCTTGTAGGAGGTCTTAAAAAGGTCTTTATGTGGATCTGATTAGCAAGTAAAGATCAAATGATAGAGTGAGCAAAATTGATATGTTTTACCAAGTGTCATTACATCAAACCTCAAGCGATCAAATATTTCTTAACCTGTGACATCGGGTCTATATCAAACTTAGGTCTTAAAAAGATTTTAAAGTGATATTTGAAATAGCGTGGGCACCCTGAACAACTATTAACCTTCTTAAACACTGAAGAGCATACACTGTTCCTTGCGAGTAGAGAAAGGGACATTTATAAATGTGGAATTTGTCCGGTTATAACCATAATGCGTTATGAAAAAGATTCCTAACTATTTTGTGCAAGCCCCAATCTGTCACAGACTTGGCCGGTCCCTGTTAGCAAGCAGACCTGTTTTTTAATTTTTTTTTTAAATCGCTGATTTCATTATTACACTAGTTATTCCATCAAGCCTTGTATACATGTGGTCAAGCAAATATAACACTTATATCACTTTTTTTCCATCGCTTTTATAACAATATGACAACCACAAAAAAAAACACTTTTATAACAATATGATTCACAAGTAAATTCTATGTACAGACAACATTTACATAGTCGGTATGATAGTTCAATATATTTATACCCTCTACCCCAGTCAGTGTAATATTTTCATATATCTATACCGTCTACCCCAGTTGGTATAATAGTTCAATATATCTATGCCCTCTTCCCCAGTCAGTATAATAGTTCAATATATTTATGCCCTCTACCCCAGTCGGTATAATAGTTCAATATATTTATACCCTCTCCCCTCGTTGCAGCTTTTGGCCCAGGTGCTACAAGAGCCACATCACCGAGTGATCTGCACGTGTTCCTCCGCCGACGTGAAAGCCACCATCTCCTTCGTTGTCAACAAAATACAGAAATTGTGAGTAGAGATATCTAATGTTTCTTTCTCTGGACCTTTAGCGCTTAGTCTTTGAATTCTAGGACATTTTAAAAAGTCATTCCCGTCTTGAAGATCTGCGGTATCCCTATTACAATTAACGGGATGTTTGATAGATTTATAAAAATAGATAAATAAAGGTGGCTGTTATCCATGTTTTATATATTTTCTTCTTATCTGTATGGAGGGCATATCAGGAAACTCCAACCAGAATAGAGTGGACTTTACCTTACAAGCCGATTGAATTAGATATATGAAACTTTTGCAGACGTTAACGTGACCATGATTATATTGATGATCACCATGAGCTTATAACAACCACTTGGCTAAAAGATAAATCTTTATATTCATAGATATAACTTCATAACTTCGTATTATCATTTAGATATTTGAATTGTGAATAATAACCTTTCAAAATTATCACCAATATCCCAGTCCCTTTCTTGGCATTTGATCTCACTTGCGCAACGTCTGTAGAACATTCTCATGTTGATAGATACATATCGTCTTATAGATTTTGCTTAAACTAACGCCTTCATAAAAATATATTATCCTATGTCGGTCTGCGGCATCGTCTGTAGGCCCGGAGCTCGAGACCAATAGAACTGATGTCGCCATCGTTTAATCCAAATGTTGAAAATTGCTGGAGAATGAATGGAAAATTGCTGACAAGTTTTCAATATTTTAAGACAAGTCTTATCAAGAAGGAGAATGGTTTTTTTTTTGTTCATTAGAATCTGAATTGGGGCACTAAAATAGTGGTCTGGCCGGTGACATTTGTCAGGTCAAAAATGTTAACGTTGCAGACTTTAAATAGATAAAGCTAAAATCTAAGGACCGTATAGAAAACAATCAAATTATGAATGGGAAAAAGGAGGTTTAATGAAGTGAATTACACAAAATATTGGGGGAAAGGTCGAATTTATAACCTGTCACAAAACAATTTGAAGAGATGTTCCTTTCAAACCACACGGCGTGAATAGAAGTTTCCAAAGCGAACTTTATTTGTTAGATTCTATTTCCAACTTTCTATCGCAATGTATGACTTCTACTACTGCGAGAATCTTGTTCCCTTTCTGCATTGTGACAGCGTTGTTCGATGTGCATCATGTCTAATCTGCCGTTTATATACAGGTCTTTGCTAAGTGTAGCTTGCCCTGACTTTTTAAATATGGACATCGGCTTAAATTCGGTGCATATATTATGTAAACTTTCTATGCTAACGTCCGGAGACTTCATCTGTAACTATCAAGTAGGAATAAATAGCAAAACAGGGTACCTAGGATATCCAATCGCCAATTTTGGATCTTACCCGTAAAGTCATGTCTCAACTTACTTGAAAAAAGTTGAAATTTGAAAAGACTTGCAGTGAATTTAAAACGAAAAAAAAAAATGAAGGTATTTCTAGGGGTTCTATGACAAAGTGCATCCCTTTATAAATCAGTTAATCGTGCGTAATTAAAACGCTGAATACAGAAGTCAAATGGAGTGACAAACTGCAATTGTCTATAAGAAAATGAGAGGCCTCCGTCTGCCCTACCCCCGTCTCCCACTCTCTGGTGGCCAGCCCCATGCTGGGGCCAACTGACCACTGGTCAGTTGGTCAGCCGCGTGGGACGCCACTCACCCCCTCCTCTGGTTCTGTTTTGTCTTTCTAGACACCATCTCTTTAGACACCCAAGAGGCAGCTTTGAGCAGAACGACTGGACGCGCGGGTTGGCTATGTTCATTCTCTCTCATCTCCTTTTGCCTTTATTTGCATGATTTGCTTCTTTAAGTGCCTGGACTGTATGGCTGGCAGGTTTTCGATGAATAGTAGCAGCATACCCGTCCAAAATGATTTTAACAAACTCCCGAGTATATTCGATGAGGTTATAAAAACCCAAATGCGAAATTGATTAACTGGGTGGAAAAATGCATTTCTTGTATTGGGGTGAAACTAGCTCATACGTACAATTGATTTCAGTTGGAAATAAATATGAATGAAACAACTATGTAGGTTGTGTTTAAAAATAAGTGCTAACATAAGATGCAAAGTTTGAATAACAATCGACCCTAGACATTGCATGTTCGTGTTGTGGATTTTATTTGATGTAAGTTAACAGATAGATATAACAGTTTATTTCAATTTTAATCTATAGAAGTAGTTTGGAGATCTCGTATCATTTCATGGATGTAGTAAGAGAATTAGGTTTAGGGACAAAATCTGGGAAAAGTACGAAAGACGCTTTCTAGATGTTGATGTTTCCATCATACACATTGTTGTTGTGATACAGACCTTTCATTTTACCTGAAACAAACAAAAAATATCGAAAAATAAGAATGAATTTCAGGATCATCCAATATATTCCTGAAATTCATCAAGATATTGTTACCTTTTTGACATTCGATAAAATAGCCCAAGTAACATTGTGCGTTGTTTCCACAACCATTGAACAAGCTGTTCATTTGGGGATATGTGTATTGAATGTTACTGCCGCACCAAACTGTCAATCACACACATATATGATGTTGGCTTTAAAAGGTTGTGGCTCATGGTAAACTGTACGAGTAATATTGTCATTCACTCATCATATTCGCATCAATTATGTGTGTTCTTGTAAATACTTCATGTAACATCTAAACATTAAGAAGCGAATACGTTTAACTGCCAGAGTGCTATTACAATAAGAAAATGTGTGCTTTTAAGCAGAAAATATGCTTGAAGTAGCTAAAGATGTATTTTCATGCACTTTTAAACGTTAATTCATTGCCAGGAATTCTAATACGTGTGAAAAGTGCACCTTGTTAAATTACAATTTACATACCGCAAATGCAAAAAAAAAAGAAGAGAGAGATAAGAAGAATATCAGGGTTGAATATGAGTGGCAGATATTAATTCAGGAATTTAACAATTCTCTACAAAGATGAATAAACCAGTTTTCATATAGCTTGTATTCTATTCCCAACGTAGGTTTTCTTTACCAGTTCCCCGTAGACAACATAGAGATGTCCATTGCTTTCCTTTGATTTCTTGTTTTCTTTAACGTAAGGTGTTCTACTAAGATCAGTAAAACAGTGCTACTAAGGTTGATCATAACAGATACTTAACTCAACCATCCTATGTACATTGAGACATGTATTTTAAAGGTTTCTGCATCAGAATAACATGAATATAAGTCAAAGTATTACGTCTTGCCAATTTTTGAATTGCCAAGTATGAACGTTTTAGTTGTTCCTCCGTTCATCTCATGAAAAGTCAGAAGCTCCTGTCATTCTGATACTTCATATTTCATCTTGCACTTCATTGTCGCTGTTGATAACCACCCAAAGTCTATTTACAGATTCGATATATATATATATTAATACCACTTGACTGTTTCAACACTAATCGTGTACTTTACTCGTTTTCCAGCTGTAACAGCAATTCCCGTGACCCGGCCCCCCTGAAGATCGCCATGGCAGGAGGGGACTCCTACGTCAACCAAGTTTTACGGCCCTACGTCGAACAGTTCTCAGCAAAGTCTCACGATTGGCAGAACTACATTAAATTCTTATATATCCCCTTGGGTAAGAATGGTGTTACTTAATTAATTTTACACCTTTTTCACGAATTTTTTTTTTTAATCTTTAACTATTTATATTGTTAAGATTTATGTAGTCAGAAATTACAGATATGTTAAAAAAAACTTTCTACGCCTTCAGGAGTTTACATGTATAATAAAATGAAGATGATTATCAAATAGGAAAATATACTACAAAAAAGTATGATCCAATACAAATTAATTTATTGATAAATAAAGAACAGTCCACCTAACATTTGGAAGTTGAGTTTAATACAGGTCATCCCTCTTTTAAAAAAAGAGAAAGAAGGGAAAAAAAAGATATTTTACGAAGTCTTTGTTGATGGTTTCATAGCGTTCATAGCGTCATAAATAAGTATTTCATCTCCGTCCTTTTGTTACAGGTCCCAGTTCCCTTGGAAAGTATCTGGGAAGTGTAGACAGTACGTATAACGCGTTATTCTGTGACACAATTTGGAAAGAGACTTTTGAGAAGTCAGATAACCAAAGAATGCCTGGTAAGTAGATATCCTTTAGGTCCATAAACCTATATAAAGAGATCTGTCAGTAGTCGTCCGGAAAAGTGCTCCTCTGAAGAATATAGTTGTTTCTAGTTTGTTTCTCTGGTACAGTCAGGGATGCCATTTTCCCGACATTTTCTGGATTTTTGATCAGTTCAATATTAAATTGGATTCCACTTTCATGTCTGCTAAATCACAATCTTCACATTCTAGAGTATTTCTATCTCACTTCTGAGCCTTTTAGATACAAAGTTACTCTTTCCTTTTGTAAAGCTTCACCCTTTTAGTTTCAAGAGCGAAAATCCGGAAATGTCTTTCCTACTTTTGCGGATTTTTTAAAATCTATTCTAAAAGTGTCATCTATGTACATTTTAGATAAATATTGTATATTCCGCATTCTATAGAAAAGAAATACTGCCCTACTACTCTGTAGATGCTCCTGATCTCCTTTCACTTTACCCCATGTGTTTTCTGCGTGCCTCATTGCAGATATGTGCCTGCTTTCAGACATGTCTGACATGGCGAGCCGGGTGTCTCGCTATCTCCAGGGTACCTGCAGCGTCGTACAATTGCCCATCGCCGAGGCCATGATTACCTACAAAGAGAAGAGCGCAGAGGACGAGTCCTCACAAACATTTGTGCCCTTCCTCACGGTATGTAATGGATTAGGATCAACTTACTTGTAAATTATCCGTATTTTTTTTTACACAATATCATAATTAGTAAGGGTTAATTTTGATTAAAACATTGTATCAATACTTAGGTCCTTTCTAATCAGCGTAAGCAAATATAATATATATTAGCGTTATAATTGAATTACCAGATGTATATGACTGTATGTGTCTATGACTTTACACGTAAAACTCGGGTATTTTCAGACCAGAAAAAACAATCTTTAAGTTCAAGTCAAATATTACTTCCAAGTTATGTACTTGAATGTGTGCAACTTCACCCTAAAGTCTCATGCATGTATTTTTGACAATAGACAAAAAACATCCCATGAACTTTTGAATCTTCAAAAAACCAACCATATTCAATCCAGAATAAAATCGAAACCAACCATATTCAATCCAGAATAAACCTATCTTGAAATTCAAATCAAATATTATTTTCAAGTCACGTGCTAGAAATCCTACACCACCCTTCGTGCAAATTGTCATTTTTAAAAGAAAAATCTTGTAAAATCTTTGTCTTCAGGAAGTACGGATTGGCCCCATCGATGTCCCGAGCGGTCCGTCGACGTCCGTGGACCTGGAGGATAGCAGTAACCCGCCTCCTCCCCAGGGGGCGCTGTCCAGCTCGCCGCCACAGAGTATGCAGATGGAGAAGACCAAGGAGAACCACACCCCGCCCAGCTCGCCCAACGTCAACCACCCGGGCATCCTCGGCACGTATGTATCTGTACACCATGTTTAAACATGCCACGCAAAAGTTTAAAAAAATCAAGGGGCCTTCCATTTAGTATGTACGCAAATTTTCCAAAATTCTAGACCCCCTTGGGCTAAAGTACGCATTGCAATTGTACAGGAACGTACGCAAATTTTAAAAAATCTCAGACCCCCCCTTGCTGCATATATGCACTTAATAGGAGGCCCCAAATATCAGACCCTCACATACTTCCCCATGGATGCATTGTACAGGAACGTATATACTTTATCAAATATTTCAACCCCCTGGGCTAAAGTCTTTAATGCGGTTGATTTTAACAGGAACGTATATGTATTTTTAAAGTTTTCACCCCCCCCCCCCCCCCGCCGTTGGGCTAAAGCACGCATTGGATTTTTGTTAGGAAAGTATACAGATTTTCACAACTTTGAGACCCAACCCAAAGCCTCCCCTCAATATGCACTACTAATGGAAGGCCCTTTAAACCTTTCAGGGTTTCAAAACGCCCCAGGATAATAATTTTAAATTCAGAATATTGCATTTTCCCTATTCGTACATTAAGCTCTTCCATATAGATATATCGGGAACAGGGTGGGTAATGCTCGGGTTTTATTTTTTGTCCCCGCCAAAATATTGTTTTGCTTGTTAGATCGTATCCTGCCATTGTAAAAAGTACAATTCTTGTTCTCAAAATGAGCTGGCGTACTTCATCCCCGTTAGATAGTACACAGTACCCTTTACAGTAACAAGTTGTTAAAATGTTTCCTTTAATTTTATATAACATCATAACATGATTTGAGAGTTTGTTATAACTGTTACTCACTAGTGAAAAAAAAAGAGATTAATTCATGCCTATTTATGTATAAATTTCAACTGTACCTAGGACAATAAGCTCGATGACCAAAGAGTCGGGATCGCCCTCCGAGTTCCTGGAGCTGCAGCTGGACTACTGGACGATGGACCGACAGTCGGAGCTGGGCCCCAAGGACAAGCTGGTGAAGAAGGACAGCAAGTCGTCGTTAAAGACCACCTTCAAGTCGGTGCAGGTGTTCCGCCTGCCCCAGGCCACCAACGGCGAGAGTATGGGCGCCCTGTCCATGATGGTCGTCACCAAGGAGAAGAAACAAAAGAGTGAGTCGAGAGCCTGAACGATTTGGTATTTTTGAAAGAGTATTATTTGAGTTACAATTTTTGTAGTTAAATCGTGTATAGAATGTTTTATTGACCCGATGAAATGAGTTGTAGTTTTGGATATATATAATGTCTTCTTTAAATTAAGATAATTAAAATATTTTGTTTGGTTAGAATTTTGTCATCGTTGTGTTTGGATTGGTATAATACTTAGATTGGCAAGAAAGGATATTTTACCCGTCTATGATTATGACGTATATGTATAACTGTATATGACGTATATGTAGATAATGTTCAGCGGATAATTTCATTCAAATTCATTGCTTATCAATATGATGCTTCTTTTTCCACAGTTATGCGAATCGGTAAGAAGTCCAAAGAGAGTGAATCCAAGAGTCAGCTGGTGGAAGGTATCAGTCGCCTCATCTGCACGTCAAAGAGCCAAAGTCACCCCCTCACAGGTAAGGCTAAAAGTGTAGATTCATGGATGTAAGTTTTCAGGTTTTAGTCTCATTTAAGAATTTTTGACTTCAACACCTCTGATGATAACTTTCAAATATGAGTACTTATATGAGGTTTTATAACATTCCAGGATACCTACATATTTTCAAATTTTTCATTGACCCTGACTTACATTCCTGTTAATCGGGCGATCCATTTATCATCCGATGATGATACAAAGCAGTTCGATTCCTTTTAAGATAATTGTAAAGCCACTTTTAAGTCTAACTTTCTCTGATAAATGGGAAACCTAGCTCTATCCGATTTTATCAATATGAATTTAAGAACCACTTGTAATTAAATTATATATTTTCATGTTATCTTATTGTCACAACCTTGCGTTTTAACATGCCATGATTAAGATATAAATTTCTTTCTCTTCTCATTCTGATTGCCTTTTTGAATTGCAGTTTGCATCGACGGCGTGGATTGGAGCGGAGTCAAGTTTTTCCAAGTGTCGTCACAGTGGCAGACCCATATCAAGCACATTCCCTTGCTTCTCATGAGCCACGTGGAATCGCCTTTATAGCAACGCCCTGTCTAAAACAAGGGCCAGGGGCTCTCTACTGGGTCCCGGACGGCTTGGTGGGCCACCGGCGGCACTGCTCAACCCGCCGCCCGTCTCGAAATCGCCGATATTCTTGGAATCGCCGGGATTCTCGGAATCGCCGGTCAGGAAGGGGAGGGCTCCCACATAAGAACACGTGACGCACAGAGGGAAACCCCCCACCCTGCCACAGTCAACTTGGACGCTCTTCTTGAGCACCGTCTAAACACAGAAAAAATGGTCTTATGGTGTCTTGTGGCCGTGAACATATTACCGATATGTGCTCTCCGACTCATGGATAAAAGAGGAAAATAGGAGGACTGAGTGAAAGGACTGATGTCTTCGTTTTTGCCAAAGAAATGACTACCAGAGAGTTGATGCCCGGGGTGATCTGTTTAAATAACGGGGGCCAAAAGCAGTGTGAATCAATATTGCCAAGAAGGAGAACGCATTGCCTCGGGCTTCAACTAATCTGGGATAAATGATTATTATATCACCAGAGAGCTACTTATTTGGTCACAAAGGTGTGGAAAAGGGATGCGATTGTCGAGGGGAAAAATTGGTCCTGTTTTGGCTTCTGAGAATAATGATAATATTAATAATGAGAAGGATAGGTGCTAACATTGCTAAGTCATAGAAACCCAAGGTGGGTACGGAATTATAAAATAGTGACGGTTGGCGGAAAGTCCAGCATATGAAAGGACTTTGTTGGGGGATATGTATCGAGGGAACGTCAGAATGAGGGTGCCTACTTGCCTATAGAACGTACGCTCATGTTTTAACACAATGTTGTGGTGTACCCCAGAGTAGACCTTTAAGGCATGGACCCCTACCGTGACCGGTGTTACAACGCTACAGGGGTGGGCAGAGGCGGCAACAGGTCACTACTAGCTCATGTAAGGTGCATTATCGTTGATGTTTTGTAAACAGTATTGTCAGTATGTATCTCAGATATCACCATGGATATTTGTATTTTTATTATTATCACTGTTAGCTGTATCCTTGTCACCCTGGTTATGAACGATGAAATCGGAACCTAAGATCGTCGGACGAGGCAAGGCGTTTACTACAACAGCTGACGACCACTGTGCCACAGTGGCCAGGCCAAGGCCAGGAATTGCTCTGGAGAGAGAGAAAAAAACAGACTGGAGTACCAGTTTTGTAGTATTACTGTAAATAACACGTGTTAAATACATAGGGTTATTATGTGGCTGGGGACAGTTACGTTGTACTATAGTAAATCCATTTAGTGTGTGTGTATATATAATACCAAGCTGGCCGTAGGTGTAGATAGGCGCCCCCACAAAGGGCATGATGTGGCTTCGTTTGCTGAAGTAACTCAGCGTGCGAGTAGAAGAGAGGGAATCCCTGTCCTGTGGGTGCCGCAGACGGGACGAACGTTCAAGGAAAAGATACGATGCACTGGCGGGATCTCAGCAGAAGATGCATTTAGCCTTTATATCATGCAGATGCTATAGTAATACAGGAATCGTGCTCAACTATTATATATACTACAGCGTATGGTAAACTAGTGCCCAGTCTGTAAACGTGGTGGTAATAAGCACTGTCTAGGATAAAGATGTTGTTCAGTACAGTGGAGTATATTACTATACTATGTCCAACGTTGCACAATGGTACACACAAATCAAGAATTCGTATACGGAGAAGTAAAATGTCTCACCCGTGATCATCTATCGATATTTCAACCTGCAAAGCCCGAAAATGTACTTTTATGTTAAAGGACAGTCGCACTTTTCATAGAAGGCCAGGATGTATAGAAGTGCTAAATCTGTCATGTGAATCAGAATGGATGGAACAAAAAGAGTAGGAGTTTGGTGTACAAAATGTAGCGCTGCGCTATGCTGTTGTCTCAACCGGTTCTAAACTTAGATATTCCTTTTGCTTTCCTTGCAATTTTGTACAAAGCAGACCACGCATGCACACCGAAGACAATATACAATCTATCGGCGACACTGTACTACTATTTCCTCAAGATCTAACCTTACGAAAAATTCTGTCAAAACTGCCCCCTATCATCTTCTGGAAACCTACCTATACCGTTTGTCCAACCGCTATACATTTGTCCCGTGCGTTCCCTAAGCAGCATTTATCTTGTCTTCATCATTTTATTAGCTTTAACCTGTGTCAAGGATGCAATATATAAAGGCTTACTTAGAAATGGAGGGCAAGTGCCATATGTTTACCGAAGCTTACGCCAAATTAGCAAATTATTAGTTTGCTATTTACTACTATATAAAATTAAACATTTTTGCTGAGTGCTAATACAGAAAAAACATTGTGCTGCGGTTTAATGTGTTCATTGTTAATTGGCTTTATTTTGTGTTCAATGTCAGACATAAAGTATGAAGTAATTGTGTGTTCAAGTAATTTATCATACAGGATAAAGGTAGTCAACTTCTGCAAGTCGGAAAACCTCGAGCAAAGTAGCATCACCCATTAAAACTAAATTATGTATTTCTATTTCGAAAATATCAAACAGATTTTTTTTTTTTTTTTTCACAAGCATATATTGTTTAAAGGGTTAGACAACACGACCTATTGATTGTTTTGATAGTTGGTTACTGTGTCTTGTATATTCCTTTTGGACTAGAAAAATACGCCATACCTGTAACTCTAGATTATTTACTATATAATTGATTAAGCTGATAAAAAGTGGTCAAAAGTATGCTGTATCATTCTTCGAGGTGTCAGTCACCCTGTGTTGAGCCAATGAAATTCTTATCCAGGATATGTGATTGTTCGTTGAAATTCTGGAAAATATTCTTCTGCAACCGCCGTCTAGTAACTAACAATCAATGGATCAATAAGATTATGCTAATACGTTTGTCTTGGATTGACAAGCTAGATGATTTATATCTGATTAAAACGCATTCGATGGCAATAAATGTAAATAAATGTCAACATTTTTTGGTGAAAAGAGAAATATCAAATAAGGAAAAGTCATTCTGGTTGGTGTTGGCTCATGTACGCGTGTAAAGAATGGGCTGATAAAGCGTACACTGTACAGTTGTAAAGTAACGTTTTGTGCATGGGTGTCGCCATGGTAATACTCAGAAAATGTCACTGTATAATAGATTCCGAGCTCCTGTAGCTGTGTATGAATGTATCGTGCGAACAAAACGCCTCTAATTTGTACCCTGTAGGTTAATCCAGTGACTTGGTAACGATGAAAATACCCAAACTCCGCCTCTTTCCTGATTAACAATGCTGCATTGGTACCCATATCCCAGTATGCTAAATGTACATATTGACTGTAAACACTATAGGATACGTGCCAAGGGAGCTTAAAGCCCTAGCTCGAGGCAAATCAATATATACTTCAACAACAACAAAATATATATATCTTGGTATTGTCATGTGTGGGGATTTCAGTGTGCGACACTAAACAGTTAATCCTATATCACGCTTCTGCGCCACTCTTGTCTCGCTAGTCACAATCAAAGTCAAATTCACTGCCGCCAATTCGGGAGTCCGTAGCGTACATGCACCACAGTTTGTGTATACCAATATCCAACCAGTACTAAGAATATAGGTAAACCAGGCAGCGGAAGTTTAACAAGAGCTTCTTGGAGAAAAAATAAAGAAGAAAAAATGTATGACAAGAACATGTTACATCATTAGGCGATCGTTTGATGCTTGGTTAAAACTTAATTGATTTCTTGTGATTAAATTCCATCGCACAACACAGCGTGAGAATCTCAAGTTGGTTGTGTGTGAATAAATGACAGGGTGTTTTTTTTAACATTAAGCAGCGGCAATATCAATTAAGCCTGGTTCAGGTACCCCGTGAATTTAGATAAGAATTACTTTTTAGGGAAAATAAGGGGAATCTGGAAACAAAGGATTTTTCTCGGATACACCCTTCTTGATACAAGAGCGAGTGTTTCGAGCTGCTCACTTATTATTCTGCTCGGTCCATCAATTATACATGTGAAGCATGTAGTGCCTTTGTCTCAGTAGTAAAAATCAAACCACACACTTTGTCTATTTTTGTATTGGAAGAACGTGCGTCATATTGTTCAATGAACAATAAAAATGTTAACCCAGCATGCAGGAAACCTCGCTAATATTTTGGACAAAGTTCCATACATTAATGAATTTTTGGGCTTTTTTTTTCATTTTGTTTTTTCCCAAATTAGGTCGAAGGTCGTGGCTACATTGCGCCCATTATACTTTGTGTGTATATGTTCACAGCAGCCATTTCCCTGAGAGGTGCTATATGTCGGGAATAGAACTCAAATGCACAAGAAGACGTAGGTCTCCTCGTAGGAAGTTGTGTTTTGACTACTGCCATCTGGTGGGTGGTGGTTGAAGTAAAATCAATACAAAAAGAAACAAGCAGTTCTTGAGGTAGAGCTGAGAATGTAATTTACCAAAGAACTGAACTGTGACGTAGTTGCCAAGTACATTTCGACATAGACCATAGGAAAGCACTTGTGCCATACATTACACGACTAGCATCTATGAACGTGTTTAAAGTACCACCTTTGATTATGATACACCAACAGTGGGTTGGAGTAATTCTCCCATGTCTGTATTTTGTCGCCAAAGAGGAAAAGTAGGTGATGTATTTGTATATGCATGTTCTGGGATTTTCAGTTAGCAGTGCTCGCAGTTTGATGTTGATACACGTTATTGCAGCGACGATAGTTCTACAGTTCATGTATTAACTAGATAAGTGTTTCATTAACGTGAATCTGTCGTGAATTACTGACTCACGTAGTTTAAGAAAAAAAGCAATTACAAGTAGGGGTTCTTGTGGCATAACGGTTCCAACAGTGAGGTTTTGTCAGTGAGTACTGATGTGTACGTAACCCCACACACAGCCAGTCCTAGTCTGTGTAAGACGTTTGTATATAGTTAAAATTCCCTATTTATGGCCTAGTGTGCTGTCAGGTGACTTAGGCCTAATGATGTTGATCATCAGAGGTTCTTGAAGGGAATCTTCACAAAATGTTCAGTTTTACAGTTTCAGAATAAAAAAGGTGTATATTGTTTTGTAAGAACACATACAAGTGGAATGTTCAAAACCTTTGTTCATAAGATGATACAGGGAGGGTTTGTCCCTTTTTTTTATAGTTCACGATAATTGAAAATGTATATTATTTATTATCATTATTACTGATATTACCATGTTCGGTATTGTTTATATTGTGAACAGTGAAGTTGGAAATACCACCAAGAAAGGAAGTTATGTTCCAAGTTTTAAAGTTAAAGCTATGAACCAACCAGAAACCACCCTGGAAAAATTATACAATAAAATAATCTATGTCAATGAAACTTGTCGTTTGTCTAGATTTCAAAGGGTCGACAGTATACCCACATATTTACGTTGATTGATACTACATATCATGTACATATCTGTCGGTAAAATAAGCACATTGAATTACCGAAATTTTACTTTTGCCCACATATCTATTCTTTTTCACAACACATGACAGGGATGTAAATCAGGGTGAATGAAACAACAGAATGATATAAAACCCCAGGGAGACACTCGTTTGAAAGTTATCGTCAGAGGTGTTGAAGTTTAAAACATTTTTTTTTTTAGATTAAAGTCTGAAAACTTAGGTCCCCTGGGTTAGGTATCCCATAGAAAATTTGGTCCAGTCTAATAAAAACAAGAAGCAAAAGAGCTACAAAGTTTCGCTCATGCATGAGCGATGGTCGTCCCTCAATAAACTGAAGGTCTTCCTCCAACCATAAGGCTATATGGGCTATGAGTACTGACCACCACCACCACCCCTGCTGTCACACACAACTCAGGGAGGGGTTTAGGAAAGGGGCTGCTACTACTAGTACTACCATGCACCTAGTACTGAGTGACCCATCACTCACCCACCTAGATCTGCCCACCTACAGGTAACAGTGGAGGTCCTAATGTGGAGGGGTGAGGGTTGATTGGCTCAGGTACGGATTATGTAACCCGCTTCTAGTTTTTACACTGCCTGACTCTAACAGCCATTGTAGGACAATACCCTTCAACAGCTGAACATGACATTGTGTAACTAGTCATTAAGAACAAAGAGAATTCAATGACTCAAGACATGACTGATTGAGGGAGTCCACTCCAATAACTACAATTCAATATAGATATAACTAGGGACTCCCAAAAATGGGATTACGTTCACTATCACTGTATGAGTTGCTCAGCTACGACCGATCTGATATCAAATTAAGAAAAAGAAATAAATTGTGATTTGAAAATGCTTTATTCCAAAGAATGTTTCGACAGAATTCAAAGCATACTTGATAATGGCAGATTTGGTTATATCCCTGTATGTACAAGTACATTATTTTCTACCCAAGATCTTTGCTTTCGTATCTATCATACAGTATTAGTCTCGTCATCTGTCAAAATATATTATTGTGTGGTTTTCACATGATGAGAATTTGATATGAAAAGGTGAATGATTCGAAAGATTCAACCAGTCAACCAAAATATATACATGTATGTGGCTCAAAAAGGCAAGCTTAGATGTGAATGAAAATTCCATGAACTATACTTAAATTCTTACGTCGATGAAAACAAATTCTTCTCTTACAATATGAAATGGATATGAATGGAATAATGGCATGAGAATGAGATGTATGAGTGAAAACAAGTACATTGTATAAGTTTGAAGTAATATTTCGACCAGTCTATCGCCGATGTTCCTCATTAAATGACATTTGTCCGCTCCCATTAGCAGGCATGCCAATGAAAATAATTTGAGTGGAAAAAAAGGGAATACAATTGAAACACCTCTAAATGTCAATTATAAGAAAGAAATCATCCTAATCCATGTTTAAGACGAGTCAATTATAAAAGATTTTCATTTAGAACATAAGATTATGTCGCAAAAATTGTACGTTTGCTATTCACATTCTGGCATTGTTAAATGCCATCCTGGAGCCATGGTGACCCCCACCCGTTAAAGAAAAAAAAAAACATTTTCTCGAATTTTGACGAATCTCAAAAGTTTTTCCAAAAGCATAAAAAAAATTGCGGAATCCTGTACTCTGGCGTGCCTGCCATTACAAGAAAAAAATCCGTGACAATTTAAATGTGTTTTCCCCGATCTTATTTGACAATTATATTTGATACGAGGCAAGTGTGTCCCTGTTTCTGATGCTACAAAAAAATAAAAATTATTTGACGATGATCTTTGCGGCCTCCTTGTCGGACACGGTGTACTTGTCCCACTTCTTCTCCGGGTCGTAGGGCTCCCACCGACTGGCCGGGAAGATGTGTTTGTTCCGCTCGTACCAGGACCTGAGGCAGACTTTCCCCGCGTGCGACTCGTCCTTCTCCACCGTGGCGTCGTTCACCAGCCGCACGTCCTCGTGCACGTCGAACTTGAAGAGCGGCCCGCTCTTGCCGCGCGCCTTGGTGACGATGAAGTCGTAGAAGGTGTAGTGGTGCGGGATGATCAGGTCCTCCTTCACGTACATCAGCTGGTCCACGCTCGCCGTCTTCAGCTCGTTGAACTCCTGAAGTAGTGGGGGTTGGTTGTCATTTAATAAATTTAATTTTGCGCGGAAATTTTAGAAGAATTTATCTATTGAAAGGCCTCCATGAAGGAGGGATATTAGTATTTGATAAAGTTGATCGGACGGCTGAAGGCTGTGTGTAACAGGAACGGATTAAGAGGGGGGGGGCATGGGGCGTGCCCCCCCCCCCCTTTTTGGGTCAAATGTTTTTCAAAGGTAAAACTAGCAGGCGCCCCCGGAGTGGGTCGCGGGGCTTTTTTAATATAACCCCGTTCTAAAATTCCTGGACCCGCCCCTGTGTAGCAAAAACCATAATACAAATTGATTATCATAGGACTTATGGCAACTAAGGAAAAATTCGTTTGTCCCTCACCTTTTGGGGAGGACCAAATACCAATTTTTCAATTTTAAACGAAAAAAAGGTAACACAAGGGTGCCGCCTCTCCGCCCACCTTTTGAAAATGTCTGGATCCACCCCTGGACATGCATTCGTTTTAGAAATAAACTAATAGAATGATGTTTTTCCACCTCTTCCATAAACGTATAACTATAATGAATCTTTTAAAACAGAGGTAGTTCCTTACAACTGTTTCGTTGAAATAATATAAATAAACTTTTTCAATAAACTCACTTTCCGGAGGTGCTCTAGGCACCGCTGCAGGAACTGCTGCATGGAGTTTCCCTTCTTCATGCGCACCTGGCGGCGGTGACCGGAACCGTCCCAGTAGCTGTAGGTTATCTCTATCTCCTCACTCTTCAGTTTCTCCTGTTTCCCCGACCACTCCTGGCGCAGCTCCTCTCTGTGAAGAAATAAAATCAGTATATTGCATAGATGAAGTCAACAACAGATAAATACAGTACCGTTAAATCCCGCTTATATAAGCCGCACCCGACCCTAAATGTAGCTTTTGAGATCCTACTTTTCACTTTTTTTATGAATTCAAAGGATGAAAATCGGTAAAAGTTCTATCAAAAAACATATAGATATATTTCAGATATTGTATAAAAGTTATGAAAGTTGGAAAATGGTTCAAATATTAGGATAAACATCGAGAGATCATCTACCCTTTAAATACTGTAATCTATACAGAAACCCGTTTATAAGACAAATCCATGTATCTCTGAAATCAACTGCGGGTGTTACTAATGCATTTCAAGATTGCTCAAATATATCATTGAAACTGATATTAGATCTTAGTAAACATCTTTCGATAACAATTGCACGGCAAAAATATCATTCATACCGGAGTCGAGCATCTTCTTCCTCCCTGTCACGATCAGGTAAAAAGCTTGTGTCCACATTTGGGTTTTTGCCTGCAACAAAGAGCAGTTTGTGAAAAAAAGCACTAGTTAAAATTCTAACTTAATTTTAATTGATAATGATTCTCAGATCCTATATTGTAGAACACCATAATCATAAGTGTATTATGGACCACATCAATGCTAGCCATAGTGCATTTTACCAATGTTTTCTTTTAATCTTTGTATTAAATTTGTGTTTATTCACATGCTGCATTAAGGTGATATTTACTCTTCGCTTATAACAAAGAGAAGTAAACAAATACTTAAACATTATGCATATCAAACTGGTAGGGTAGAAAAAATGGTCATAAGGCCTAAGTGTGGTCCTGAAAAAATACATTTTTTTCTGTTTTCTTAGACGTATTAATACATACCGAGCCGCTTCTTCTTTTTAGGGATATCAAAGTCATCAGGTTCCATGGTTTCTTCAACTTCTTCTTTAGCTTCAACCTTGTTCCCACCATCTTCATCCTCATCTTCCTCTTCTTCATCGTCCATGGCGAAAGATAACGCTGCTTTCTGAAAAGAAGATTTTTCCAATCTTACTTATACATCCTGACTGAATTTAGAAGAGCCCCTCTCCTTCCCAACATTTCTTGGATTGGTTCGAACTTAATCTTCTTAAACAAGTCAATCATTTTATATTGGTCATGGTATATGCGTAAGATGAGTTGATTATTGAACATTACCTGTTTGGCTTTATTTTTCTTCCTTTTCTTTTTTGACGGGTCATCTGAGTCAAGCCGAGATTGTGACTGATTGACAACGAGTTGACGTTCGCGTGCCTTTACCACATCTTCCTGCCTTGCACGCATCTCGTCCAGCGTCACCAAACCTAAAATGGTATATTAAGATTTACCATTTTCAATTACCATATTTTCTATATCAGATACTCTAATGTGAATCTTGAAGATTCTCTCCTTTTTGAGATCAGAGTATTACCTGGGAGGATAATTACCAAAAATGTTTATTAAGCATGAGGGGGGAATTGACTCAGTGGAAGAGCAACGGTCTGCTCATCCAAAGGCATCGGACTATAGATTACTGGCATGGTTCTACACCAGAGTAAAGGTTATTAGGATCCATAATTTAAACATCTTGCTCCCAGAGTGGTCAACCAAATGCTATAGGTGTGTAGAATACTGTCTTCTATGCAAATAAAGATCCTAGATTCCAATACAGATTAATAAGAGCATGGGGCACCCTCGAGAATACTGGTCTCTGATAAGCAATATTACTCCCAGACAATGAGAAATAGCTGAATGCCTTATAAAATATCTCAATAAAAAAAATCTTAACCTTACCTATGGTATCTGATTTCAGGCGCTGCTCGACAGCATCATAATGGGCCGCGAATTTGTTGTTGATGTTTCCTATTTTCATTTCTTCTTCAATTTTCTTTTTTCTCTCTTCGAGTTCTTCTTGTTCTCGCTGTCGTTTCTTCATTAAATTTATGGCCCGACCGGCTTCTTTTGCTGCACCTTTATACATTGCCATCTTGTCTCAAGAGTTTTCTCTCCGTTTACTGTAAGACATAGATCAAATATTTAAAACTCCTGATCTAAATATAAAGTTATATATGCTGCTTAAGATTTTAAGTCTTCTGATGTCAAGGTACTTAAAATTTATAGGGAAGTTTACAAAAAGACCATTAGACTAAATAAAATCATACAGTAGCCCAGTAGGGTCACTTTTTAAAATGCATAAAAGATCGCATCTATGATCATGTCAAAAAACACTGCTTATAGAATCAGTGGAATGTAGATCTTGGCCATACACAAAATCCTCATTGTAGTTCCGATCATATATACTAACAATATTGCGGGTCTCAAAATACGACATCGCGCACCGAAATTTCAGGGAAATCGCGAACAGAGATGGGTTTTGCTTTTAGCATAGGATTGTATGGGAGAAATGCGATAATTTTACTCAAATGTTAATACTCAAATGTTAATGCTTAAATGCCAATGTTAAAGCCAACATACACAGCCCAATATTTTGCTGCACGATCCCGAAAAACACGAGGACCTCTCCTCAAACCCATTTGCTCTGTATACAAAAATTACAGAGCAAAATTTGGTCTAAAAATAAGACAGATCACAGACAGTAAGTGAGTGAGTGATGGATGTTTTACACCGTACTGACTGCCAGGGTCATTTTCAAGGCAAAAACAAGTTAGAACAAATTCTGATATTTCAGACACATGTTTTGACTTGGTCAGTCTTTGGTGATTACATGATCTATGAGATGAGGGTGACAGGGCAGACAAACAGCAGGAGAACAAAACCTGGAAATCATTTATGCTGTACCTCATCCCTAAGTAAACCCAGAAACCAACCAGGAATTAAACCCCAAAGAACCACTTGGTCAGTGCTGGGCCCCCCCTATCATCACCTTTTATTATCAGTAGGGGCTACTTGGGGCCTATATTCGTCCCATGAGCAAAAGCCCCACCCTGGTACCCCCACAAGGGGATCACGGACAGAAAACATACTGAAGAGTTCATAAACATTATAGATCTAGTTCACACTCGTTAGCTTACGTGGGGGGTAGGACAGTAGGGGGTAGGGAGTAGAACACAATCAGCTAGGTAGTTAAAGAGTACGTCGAGTCTAAGGGTAGGTTAGGAGCCGTCCATAAATGACGTTATGCAGCAGGGGGGAGGGGGGTTCATGTAGTGCATGACATCATGTTGAAAAAATTCAAAATGTCAGAGGAAAATTGTAGATTGGGTTCGGATTTTCAATGCTGAAATACTTATTTTTAAGTGTGATCAATAATTCTCTATGGGCCAGTCTGGCTCCTAAGCAAGAATATATTGGGGCATCACCTGCTTTGGCCCATGAGGCTTGATAATGTCCATCCTTTCTTATACTTTATCTGCAATCGGCGGGGGGGTCCCCTTGCATGATGTGATCATGTCATTTCGCGAGGGGGGGGGGGGGGGGGAGTCAAGGGTTGCATGGAGGAAAAAATGACAAAGGGGGGAGGGGGTCAAAAATTGGTAAAAATAGCATGACGTCAGTTTTGGACGGCCCCTTAGGCTTAGCTCTGTGGAGCCTTCCCTCTACGTACGGGGAATTATTGCGTTAGCAGTGCCAGTGGTGTCGAAGGTTTGGCTAAGGCTAAGGGTAGGTACTATGTGGACCCTTCTCTCATGGCAAGCTATACGGAGTAAACGGGTTAGCGGTGTTCCCGTCATTTTCGGCATCGCGCAGTGAAATATTGGGCTCCAGAAGTGACCTTACTTAGCATTGGTGCCTATGGAGAAAATCGGAATTTTCGCAATAGTGCGGAAAATTGACCTATTGGGAAAATTTGAAGGCTTGTATGGGATGCCTAGGATGAATTGCAAACTTTTTCTTTTTTACTGTGTGAAGATTGGAGTCATATTTAAAAAGTTACAGCGAAATAACCAGTTTTCTCCCATAGGAGCCTATGTTAAAAGCACCCCCAACCTCCGTTTGCGATTTCCGCGAAATTTCGCTGCGCGATGCTCTATTTTCAGACCCGCATATGGCGTATAGTGTACGAGGTTAGGAGTAGAGAGTCGATCATTTGGCTACAAGTAAAGGCCTAAAAGGGTAGGTGTCTTCATAAGAGTGTCTTCGAGCGATAATAGGGGATCCCTAAATTATTTGTCCGAAAAACTACAAAATCCTAATTATTTCAATTCTAGTGACGCGCAAGTAATACGAAAAACTAATTACACAATAGTTAGTGTGATCATACAGTGTTACCTTATTTATGTGAAGAAACAGTCGACGAAATAACTGCATCTGCCAACGGATCGATTTTCGCTGGTTTCCAAACTGTATTCTTACGTTTGTCGGGAACAAGATAACGGAGTCACTGTTTCCCGCCAGATGGCAGCACAAAGAGTTTTGTTTCAAAATAACAACATTTGATAGGTATCGAGGACAGAAATGTTATTTACTATCTTAGTACTCTTACCAAACGAGTCTGGTAGTTTGTTGGGAGACGTAGAAGTGTTCTGAGTTGAAGTGGAAAAGCCAAAGGTACGTAACAGTTAGATCTAATTACAGATTTTCCAACGTCTCTCAGTCATGATCAAGCTTTCATCCTTCAGGCCAAGTTCTGCAATTTTTGGGTACACCTTGTCACTGTGTTTCTATAACGTGCACCAGTTTCCGTTATAATTGCATCTTTCATTTTAGACCAATGCTGACAATTCATGATTAGTTTTTCTGTAATTTGTGACTTTTAAATGACTTGGACTTGGTAAAATTGTGTCAAACTATATTAGGCCTATAATAAAAAATGTGTGTTCAGGTAGAATTTTTGGCCCTCTAAATTTCCTCTAAAACAAATTATAGCATCTTTAATACATGTCCTGAGCATCTAGATGATGTCCCATGCCGTTGCAGGCCTTTTCTAGTCTTTTTTTAACTTTTAAAAAATCATTGGGTAGGTATCTTTTTAAATATTTCCATCATGCCCATGTCCATTTGATAAGTAATATAAATTTCAAAAAAGGAAATCGACCTACCTACCTACCTACCCTATTTCGGGCTAGATCTATGTTACCTGAACACCAAAGCAGGGTTCGAAATGAACTTCAGCCCGTCAGCGCCCGTCTGATAGCTTTGAATCAGGGCTAATAAAATTTTAAAAAATTGCAAATCAGCCCGGATTTTTCACACTTGCAATAAGCTTTACTATGTCCGAACTGACAGCCCAAAAAGTTAATTTCGACCCCTGGTTTCAAAATAAGTAAATATAGAATGAAAACGTCTCATTTCCACTTTAAATCATTGGATATTTGCTACGATATAAATTCATTCTCATTAGCATTATTTTCTCAACCGCTGTAGATACAGTAATTAAAATACCCTATTTAAGAAATGTGTATTGTCTGTATAAATCAATACCTATTCTTACTCAGTGTAAGTTTGAAATTATCTATATAGATCTATCAAGTGAATTGTACAATAAATATGGGTGAAAAAATTAAACTTTCTTTAAGAGTTTTATGCATGCCGAAAAAAATAGTTGTGTTCAAGTTTCCCAAGCGACCATAATTTTTTTGGCACCACCCTAATATGTTTCTTGGAGGACAAAATATTGACCTATCTACCCCTTTTTTTTGGCCTATGAAACCTGAACATAACAATTTTTTTTGCCTCATCTTAGCGGAGTGCTATTTTGATCTAATGTGGGCTTTCATTTGATGGGATGTTGCATTTTAAAACTGGTTGAATGGCTTGAGATATTTTCCAATTCTTGAAAATAGACCATGGGCAGCAATATGTATTCTTAAACAATGGGGTTTACTTTTCACATGAAAGATTAGTTTCCATGTGAGATATTCCAATAAAGCTGTTGCCGATCGCAGTCTTCCATCTCATTACAATCAGTAATCGTCCTAGAACCTAGTTCCTATTTCAGGGATGACAGAGAACACTCGTGTGAAAGGTCAATATTTATTTAGTCCAAATGGAATGATATGCGCCACTGAGCTTCCTTTGACCGATACCAGTCTTAGAGATCGTCTGCTCTACTCCTCACAAACCAGTACTCCTATTTCAAGTCACCTATCTATCTCTGCTCACACGCCCAAGTGTAATCATAGCTCTCTAAGCCCATATGTATCGGAGCTGCCTTCAGAGGCCACTTGTTTCACTCTAACAAGTACAGGTACCAACATGTGCATCTTATTTGCCTCGTTCTGTGACATCATCTACTCACTCTCCAATCGCATCGCAGATGTGCAGAATTCAGAGAGTCTATCTTAGTACTGGTTTAGTTTCTAACAAACAACTAGCTAAGATAACTACTGCATAGTAGGACTGACACCTGCATGGGTGTAGACCCTTAAATTCGACACGGCGACAGGGCTATTTCTTAAATTCGACACGGCGACAGGGCTGTTTCTTAAATTCGACAGGGGACAGGGGAATCAAGGGTCAAATGACATGGTCCTTTTCTTAAATTCGACAGGGGACAGGGGCTTTAAAAAGATATGGACAAGGGACATGGCCATTTCTTAAATTCGACATGGGACATGGGTCTAAACTGAGATTTAGTGACAGGCGACAGGGCCATTTTTAAAATTCGATAAGGGACATGGAACCCCCCCCATCCATACCCTCACCTGTGTCAGTACATTCTAGTATAACTCAATGCGGGCCCCAAATGGCTGATACAGTTCTTGGCATCCTGCATTGAGAACCTGTAGATTAACAACATAATTATTGGATATTGGGAACAGCAATAGAATTGAAAGAGTATATTAAAAACAGCGAAGCACTCATTTTCAGCTGTTGCTGAAATAGTTCTACATCTGGTTTAAAGACATTATGAAAGAGCCTACTAAGTTTTTAAGGATTCATTTCCAGCATCTACGGGAATAATGGATCCATTGATTCCTCTCACTCCTCAACACATTCCCATATTGAAAAGTGCAGCGTACCTCTTTTTGGTTGTGGTGTCCAGTCTGTCTCTGGTTGACTCTCAACAGCTCGTTCAACCAGAGCAAGTTCACCTTTCTTATAGCGGTAAGTTTACTTGCATCTGCTTTTTTCAGCTTATATTGTTGAACATAATCTTTATTAATCATTTAGATAATATGAACTTTTATTCTTTCCTATAATGATTTATTCTAAATATCTCAATCAAGAGATCATTTTGAGATATATGTATGATAACGAAATCATCAATATGTTCATGCCAGATAGATATGGTATCAATTCATTGTTTTAAAAGTTACGGAAGTCAAAAATGAAAGGCAGTATATAAGAATTTGCAGATAGAGTTTTATAACCAACGAAACGTTTTCTTTTTTGAACAGTGTGATTTTTGATAGACATGAAAAAATCGAGTAAAACAAAACATATCGGAAGAAGATCGTGTTAGCTGGTCACCATGCCTTTGAACTCACTAATACTAAATAATCAGTGAAAGCTTGTAACTTGCAGATGTCCCTAAGCGTATGGTAGTGAGCTGGGTAACCGGGAACTATACCGCACCTTCTGTGGTAGAATATGGAACACGGACACTCTCAGAGAAGTCCTCCGTACCTGGACCTACAAAGTTCGTGGACGGAGGGCCTGAGAGGCGCACAATATGGATCCACAGAGTGGTCATGGACAATCTGATACCGGGACAGAAATATGGTAAGATTACATCAAAGTCAGTTTCAGAGATACCATTTTTCCTACTTTTTTTCGACTTTGGATCATACAATTGATTTTTCCTATGTCACTTTAAATTTCTTTTTCATTCTGGGCCCAAGTTTGCTGTGATTGTAGAAGTTGCTAAGTTTGTCCTGGGGGACAGATAGAATGGGTTGAGTTGCCACTGGTGCCAGCCTGTTCCTGCTTGTTCTCATAGGCTTAAAAGGTATGAGGGTACAAGCATGGCTTTCATAGGCAGTTCTGTTTGCTTTTCTTGTCAGAAAACAAAAGAATTAGGAATTATGGGAGTTCTGAGAGTTGTGCAATGCTTTCTGGGGTTCAGGTTCATTTCGTCTGACAAGCAGACAGTGATGCTTAGCAGACGACACTTTGTATGTATGAATATTATGTACTTAAGTACAGGTATAAGTTACAGGTTCCTGGAGTTATTTGGACAGAGTGAGACCATACGGTATTTTCCTGGAGTTAATCCATCAAATTTAGACCCAGTGGGACAATGGATGACAATCGTTGCATCCATCGTTTTTCTTCAGCGTCTCTCTCCAGCTGAGCTTTATTCGAATGTGGAGGAGAGGAGATAAAAGGAGAGGACCGCAATTCCCATTCCTGATTCCCATTCCTGATTCCCATTCCATTTTCATTTCATTTCTACGTGCATATTCCCCGGATTGCCGGGACACTTTCACACATCAGGGTTTACAGCATTGTATGGTTATGGTTGTAAAGTTTGTATGGTGAGCTGTTTCCTTCTGTGGAGCTATGCTTGAGGGGAAACCCTCCACCGGGTGCTATACCCTACTCATTTCGAAGAGTGGCAAGGGGTCTTTTACATGCAATGTCCCATAGGCAGGGCATCACATACAACAGCCGGCGGTCCTCAAGGAACCTTTGATAACCCAGTTGTTGCCACTGGGGGAAATGCAGAGAGGTGTAGCAGCTACCCTGGCCCAGCCCAGGATCGAACCCGGGACCTCCCACACTCCAGGTGAACGCTCTAACCACTTCACCGCCCCGTGCCCCCATTCCCATTCTGGATTCACATTCCGGATTCACATTCCGGATTCACATTGAGATACTTTTCAGTTAGTTGGGTGGGGGGCATAGTCAGGGGGTGTTAGTTGCATTGTTTTTTGTTGATGGGTTTTTCTGAAGTATTATAAACATTGAAAGGTCTTCTTATTAGTATTTTGTACAACTTTAATTTGATTTAAGATTCTATATACTTAAAATCCAAACATAAATTATCTATTTATTTCTAAGATTTGTATGCGCCCAGGTCTTAATTATTGTATATAATTGATAAGTTTGCTATTTTTACCATCATTGCCTTCCTTACTTGTATTACTCTTGTTTAAGTTTTAAGTTCTTTATGTGCAAATTCAATGTTAGGGCTCTATTCCTAAGGTGGTTCCCCTCCTGGCTGCTTTTAGAAAAAAAGAAGGAAAAATGTTCTCTACTATTCCTACTTTTTCATCCATCGGGACTGGCATCTCTGCAATTCATTTACATCTACTATCACGTCTTCTCATGGCTTGAAGTACTCTGAGTCTGACTTTGAAATACATGTACTTGCAATATACATTTGCACATGTTATAATGCATTTCTGTTCTCTCTCAAAGTTAAAGAAAAGCTATTTTGATATCGAAATCGTTCAGTGAGATACATGGTTGCGACGGCCATATACAGGTATGAAAATATTCTGAACTCTCCCATTTGTTCCCAATGCAGTTTATCACGTCGGAGGTCCGTCTGGTTGGAGTGACCTCTTCACGTTTACCGCCATGAGGTCGGGCTCGTCATGGAGCCCGAGATTTGTTATTTACGGAGACCTTGGGAACAAAAATGCCCAGTCATTGACTGACATCCAGGAGGAAGCGCAGAAAGGACACTTTGATGCCCTCCTCCACATTGGTACGTGTACACGTTTTCTATGGTTTTCTACGGCCGGAAATATAAAGCAGGTAGATTTGGATCCCAATAAGACCCAACTCACTCCGTAGAAAATGTACAAAATCAATTCATTCTGCCCTTTTAAACTAGTGTTACAACTTTGAAGCAGTAATTATCTTTCAAAATTTCGCAACAAGGCTTGGGTTTTAATATAATTGCTAACTTGAATATTTGTTTAGATGCCCATATAGATGTTTTAACAGGCAAATGTTAGACAGTCTTTCAACAATGTTAGGCTACTGTTTCGTATTCAGAACTATATTTGTATTGATTGTAGCACTCAAAAGCTATCGCATTTTCAGTTTTAATGAATGGAAACTTGATTACCTACAATGTTTTGAATCATTTCTTTGAAACAGGTGACTTTGCGTATGACATGAACGATGTAAGTAACCTACTATCATGTTTTGCCTTACTCCATGTGTTGTAAAGCAACTATCCAGAAACAGCTATTTTAATTGCTTTTAACTTTTTGCTACATGCCTTATGGTATTTGCCAGTTACAAAAATAGTCTCGGTCATCTGATGTCAGTATGTCATTAGTTCTTGTTCACAAGTCCATTTATACTGGTATTATACTAGCCGATTCCAACGTGAAGATCATATGAATGCACGTATATTTGTTTTGGAATACAGAATAATGGAAGAGTCGGAGATGAATTTATGCGACAGATAGAACCTATCGCTGCCTACGTACCCTATATGACATGCCCGGGTAACCACGAAAATGCATAGTAAGTGAGACATTCGTAGGAAACATTTGTTTACTTGTCATAGATAGTCACCATCCCAACTTTCCATAATGTTGTAAATATAATTATTACTATACAAATGACCATAACCACAAGAAAAAGTCCCGCTAAGAGCAGTAAATGACGACATTGATTTTCAAAATAAGTTATTTCAGGGTGACCAATCATTAAATTTAGTATAATTCATATTCGATTGTTTAGATGCCTCTGAGAAAGAAGGGAATGAACCTTCTAGTTCTGTATCACCATTCATCTTGCAGCAACTTTTCACACTATAAGAAACGATTCACTATGCCCGGAGGAGATCCTGGCAATATGGTTTACAGGTATGTTTTATTCATTGGAAATCCTAATATCAATTCGAAAGAAAGTTGGCAAACTCATTATTATCGAGTTCTCAAATCGTGACGTAATTGCTAAGATCGGATTGATGTAGTGGTACCTGTATATTTGCACATAGCACGGTTTGTATAATAATAATAGTAGTAGTAGTGATTTTATTGACAACAAAGAGTCATACATTTGATCTCACGTGTCATGCATGGTAAACTGGTACATGGAATATGAACACACACAAACACTACAGTAGGTACATAAAACAATAAACAGATCTTTTCCCTCGGTTTAGCACCAAACAAATGATAAAACTTAGATTAACATTTTACTAGCAAAATCACATATAGACGCTGGTGAATGCATCTTTAACTTATATAACATATATACAGCACCTTGGTTTGAGTGATCACACTTGTCTTACGATAATGACTAGTGAACAGTCCATGAGCATAGTATCGGGCTGGTCATAAATGCTTTAAAATGACTAGTCCTAAGGATTGGGTAGTTTCATAACATATATACAGCACCATAGCCTACATGGTGATACTTAGCATCACTAAAGTGAACATTTATGAGTACATTGAGTAATATAAAGCTAATGTTGTCGCACATATTCTTCCCTGAGTTTAAAGGCTGAGTACACATAGGCACCTAATGCCTTAATTACTTTTACCTCTTTACTATTCATAATTGAAAGAAATACATCACCATGCAACATTGTACTAGTGTTGAGCTCTGTTGATTAAAAAAGGGCTAGTCGTAATTCTTTATAGAGTGGACATCTTACAAGAAAATGCTGTTCATCTTCCACCTCATCCATCAATCTGTGTCATAGAGATGCCATTGAGAAACCTTTATTTTTGTCACATTTCATCTGTACATCCACAATATTGATTGTTAGTTCAACACGAAGAAACCCTGACTTTTGTCTTTCAGCTTTGATATTGGTCCGGTGCACGTCGTTTCCATATCTACCGAGGCATTCTACACAAACGAGTTTCAAGGAATGTCGAACATTATCGGACAGTACGAATGGCTTCTCAACGATTTGGAGGTAATTCTATAGCATAATTTACCCTAAACCGTTCAAGCTATAATATATTATACTGATGGTTATCAAAATGTACCGTTGCGATTCAAACATAAAATGTGATGCTTTTGAAATGTGTATTTGCTATACCGCATACGGGAGAGGCCCAGTGGGCGCCGCCATATTGAACAATGGAGAATCCTGATAGGCTGAAAGTGGCGCTTGTCCACCCATTGGAAACTGGGTCAAAGGTATGCGCATGCGCAGATCAGGACTCCCGAATGCGGTATACATTGAGCATTATTGTTAACTCTATCATACGGGAACTAATTATGGATGAATAGGCTGAAGACATTGCAGTTCTTTATCAAATCGATTTAAATTTACTATTTATGCATTTAATGGCTATCATACGGGTGCCAATTAAGGGTGAATAGGTTGAACACGTTGTAGTTCTTTATCAACTCAATTTAAATTTCCCATCTATGTACTTAATGGGCAGAGTGCGAACAGACCAGAGGCTCGAGCCAAAAGGCCGTGGATCCTAGTGATAGGCCATCGCCCGATGTACTGCTCCAACCAGGACGACCTGTGCACCGGAAAGTTTAACCCTGTAAGTACTTCTCATGTAGCTCTCTCGTGGAATACATGCATTACTCATTTCCTTTGTACCTAAATTGATGAGGATATTTCTTTTATAAGTTTACGACTGAGCTTCAAATAATGTCAGATATTTTTAGATATTTCCCTAGATTGACCGATTGCAATTAACGAGTAGTTGTTCTCAGAAGTATGAGGAGGTTTCCTCGTGAATAATTGCTTCAAGTTCAGATGAAGATGTTAGTATTTCTTCAACAATGAGTGATGATGCCCATGAACAATAGTAACCACGCCCACATCGGGGAGAATTATACTATAGCTTTGCCCGCATACACTGATAACATTTCACAGAAATCATAGGGCGTGGAGGAGGATGGTAATGGTAAAAGAGAAGTAAAATACTACATTGTCTCCGTTCTATATGTGTCAGAAATAGAGATGCCATTTTTCCTACTTTTGTAGGATTTCCTACTTTTTGGTGATTTCAGATTGCATAGAGGAAATTTCCTATATCTCTCTTATATCTGTATTGAAGTACCTTTATTTTGAGGTAACTTGAGGTCAAGGTATGAGTCCCACACGTTACTGTCCTCCTAGTTTATTAAGTAGGAAAAACCGTTTCCTATTTTTCATCAATTCAGAGTGCCATCTATCTAGAAAGAAACTTGGGCATGATTATTTCGAGGGAATTATTTATGTGTATCTTTTCCCTGAAATTTACATATATTATGTTGTCGGCAAATAACGTGAATTCCTCTCTCATCAATAGGTACGTGACGGACCCTACCCGGGAAGTCGCACGTACAGCCTAGAGGACCTGTTTTATAAGTATGGGGTGGACATCCAGTTTTACGCGCACGAACACTCCTACGAACGACTATGGCCCGTATATAAAGGACAGGTAGGCATTTCATTTTATTGCATGTCCAATTGATCAAAAGCGCGTGTAAATCAGATAAGATGATGGGTGAACTTATATCAAAGAAGTAAGGCCCCAGTTTTCTCAGTATTGTCATATTTGTATAGTTTGATATTCGATCTCCCGGTGAATATCTACCTTTAATATTCAGTAAAGTAATAGTTGCCTGGTTTAAAAGAGCCAGGAACGGGTTAAACTATCTGAAAATTGAGGATATCCCAAGTTAATGAACGCCATCCTCCAATGACGCCCGCCGCAAACTGTCCCGACCCGATGCGGATCAGACCCAATGGCACCCCCGTGGCGTCGGCACGCCCTATTCCCGATCCCAACCAGATAGCTTCCAATTTGCTCCCGACCCGACGGGTCTGATTTTGCTGCAAACTGTCCCGACCAAACAAAGATCGGGTCGGATCTGCGTGAGGATGGAAAAGTTTGTGGTGTGCAGTATCTACAATTTGGAGAGTGCGACTGACACAGGCCGGTAGCCAGGGGGGGGGGGGTCACCCCTTTGGATGGATGAACATCTTCTTAAGTATCCGACCCCCCCCCCCCCTCTCACATAGGATAGAACAATTGATTTTATGAACGATTATGATTTACAAATGATGTCATATCACTATAAACTAATATCGAGAAAATTGGGCGTATGTAGATTGTCCTCTCATTATATAAATTGATATCATGAATTTTGACAAGGGAAATTAACATTTATAAGGCCCCGAACATATATTACATAATACCCCATTGGTCAAAGGCATAAAATGTAACCTTACATACATTAACTTTTTTTTTAAAAATGTAAAAAAAAATGTAAACATAAATGCACACAAAATAGCAATGCAAAAAAACTGGCAACCCTTCTCAAAAAACCAACCCCTCACTGAAAAAAGCTGGCTACGGGCCTGAAACATGTGCATATCTCAGCTGTAGACGGTGTAAGGGGACCCTGTGAAATGTGAGTGATGTCCGTAAAAAGTGACAATTAATTATTTTACGGATCCGTTTTTTTTTTTAGTTTTTTTTTTACAAGATTCCTGCATTGTTAATTAAAAGTTTAAATGTCTGAAAAATAATTGATTAGTTAAATTGATATAAAGAATGATTTGGTAATCCCATGAAGTATACATCCTTTTATCGATGTTATGTATTTATCAATCAATGAATTCGATTTGCTCAGGTATGTAACGGAAGCAGATCTGCTTACCATAATCCTGGGGCACCCGTTCATATAATCACAGGATCTGCGGTAAGTACATCCTTTTTCACTCACATTGCTCCCCCATTAAATGATCTTTTCCTCATTTACTAGTATAAGAAACGAGCGTCTAAAAGTAGCCAAAATATTTTTGGTATAATAGGTAACATTTCATATTCGTGCATCTAAATTTTATTCTTCAGAATCTATCATTCATAACATGATGAATTACGTCCGATTGATAAGTAACCTATTTCCCCTTTCACACATCACACCTAAACACCTAATGATGTTAGAACACACCCAAAACGCATACAACGTATTTTCATAATCCAATGTAGGGTGTATGGCTTCTTAAAATATTTTCACACAGAATAAAATATAAACAAAATCGCAAGAATCAAAATCAGTATTTGGAATAGAATTAAAAGTTGAACTGCTTGAGCTTTCCCTTTACTATCCGCGGGTTGTGTGTAGGGGTGCCAGGAGATCCATACGCCGTTTGAGCGGGTCGTCCGCCCCTGGAGCGCGGCCCACCGCCGGGACTACGGCTACACCCGGCTGCAGGTGGTGAACGCCACACACCTGTACCTGGAGCAGGTGTCGAGCGACAAGGTGAGGCCCGCTGACAAGTGGCACGGTTACCGTTTAAGACAACTAAACGTTATGGTTCTTTAATACATTACAACAGGGGCACATAGAGGATTATATGAGAGAGGGGTGGTCCACAATATATATATATATATATATATATATATATATATATATATATATATATATATATATATATATACTAAAATGTTGCATATTCGCACATATGTGCGCGACCTTTATTCTTTGTTAAGTTTAAGCTTGCGGATACAGGAACCCATGGGACCCTTCTCTCCCCCCGCCTTCCCGACATATTTGAACCCTTAATTACATTATGCTTTTGATAACTCGTAATATCAAATACATGTGCAGTTGGATTATGATTGCTGAAAGGTTTTGGAACGTGGCGATGATGTATCCTTGACAGCAAGGACACAATGATTGCTGAAAAGAGTGTATCTATCGGGACCGCTCTAATAATGTGATATGATCATGCTGATATCCAGGCTGTATAGAAAATTGACGTAATGGATTTCAGCACTCGAATAATAACAAAAACTCCAAAGTTTTTATCAAACTTTTAAACCCTTTGTTCAGTCAACCAAGTTGTTTTCTGCACACTGTTATTGCATTGTAATTACCATTTTCTCTTACTCTTTTAGGGTGGTGCTGTCATTGATAAGATGACGCTGATTAAGGAGAGACATGGACCAGGGAGCTTTAACTGTCGCGATTACCGACATCTATAACGGGTTTAGGATTAAACTAACAAAAATAGGCATGAGGTCTTCGACGTTTGACAACCAATAAAGAAGATATAGATTTACGGTAGATAAAGTAGCCGTCGATAAATAGTCATTGATGAAAAACAATAACGTTGCCAAGTGATTATGCATATATATGCCAAAAAGTATCCTTAACGAATGGTCATGTTGGACTTTGTGTTGCAGAACTTTGTTAATTACATTTCCGTCTGTCTGTGGAATAGGTTTTAAATGATTTACTGATTTCCATCATGTACCTGCTTTAGAGATTATCGTTGTATCAAAAGCTATGAGCCATCATAATTGAAGGGGATTTATCCAATCATCAGGCCTTATCGTATTAATGTCTAACAAACGGATTAATAAGAACCAGAATAACGCATCCGTATCCGACTTTTTGATCAATACCAATATTGTTGGACCGATCCGTGCAACGTATAATTTTGCATTTATAATTAGAGCTGGAGTGTCCGGATAGTATATAGACGCATATCAAACTCTGTTCAGACAAACTGATAGTGTTTTACTCAGTCCCTTAATTATACTTGGACGTGCAGACCGACTGTAATTATAAACGAACAGTTTTAAATCGACCAGTCGAAATATGATAAAACTGTCAAAAAGTATTTTAGATATATTTGCTGACTACTTAAAAACAACCGCTAGGCTTTGAAACCGCCGAATACAAATATGTCCAGGGCAAAATCCTGTAATAAATGTTAAAGGTTTAAAAATGGTGGCGGGAGAAAGGTTTTATAAAAGAGCCTTCAGTGTTGTACGATCCGAACCTCCTATAAGTTTCCTGACGTAAAATAACCTCCTGTGCCAGTATTACTCTGATCTATATATTTGTGCAGCATCAAATAGTTTATGTTTTGATATTCTTTATTTATAATGTGAGTTTATTCGTACCATTAATCGATTTACATGTATTTATCACTTAAAAACAACTGTACTTGAAGATTGAGGTTTAAAGGAACTTTTGCTTCGGAATCGCGGGTCGATATATTGTACTTACTCAACCTTTACTAACACCACCTTTTGATGGAATCGTTTAGATCTGATCTATTTATGTAATGCAATTGTGTAAATCCTTTCTCAGGACAAACTATGTAAGAATGAAGCATGCAGTAATGGAAATAAAGAATATTTTGTCGATATAAAATATAATTGTTGTTTGAAGCATGTCATATATTCTCAACATGACTGTTTGATAAGGCATATCGTCCATAGAGAGTAAGGGATGTGGGTCCGGAGTTGGCAATCCAAATAAGATGTAACCCCCTCAACGTCCATTACAGGGATCTTCCAATTGTTGGGAATAAGTCCCCAACACTGTTCCCAACACTGGCACTTTGAGAATATATTGATATCATTAGAATTACCGTTAACGAATATATTTTTAAAACCATTATCTTTTTTGCAATATCAAATACCGGTTATTTTGTTGGTATTGAAATGTATATATATTGTATGTAATTCGATCCACAGGAATCGAATTTTGAAATTAAAAAAAAAGTTTACATAACCAAATGAAAAATACAAGTTAAAGGGAAGGGATAAGAAGGTGCATTTGAGGGAAGGTTAGCGAAGCTCTGAGGCCCATAAGCCTGGTGCATTCAGTATCACAGGAGGCAAGCGCCTTTTCTGAGCGCTATTGGCCCAAGTCGATATCTTCAAAATAATCAAAGTTGACATTAAAGACCTAGGGGTATATTATCGGGAAAGGTCATCGGCAGATGTCGTGTCATCGTCAGATGACTTGTCATCGTAAAAAGAGAGAGGGCCAAGTTTTGTATAGGATAGGGCTGGGTGAGGTTTCTATAACAATGCCCCGAGGCGGAGCCGAAGGGGCAATAATTGTTATTGGGATCCTTAGTCAGGGCAAATGCTTCTTGAACTTATGCGAGTGTTGTAAAACTTACGCAAATCTTGAGAGATAAGCAATGTGCTCACTTTATTGTCGAATTCCATAACCAGTGATATAAGGTCTACATCTGTTTGGAGCAAGCTTTAAGACGCCTCTAAATGCCTTCCCCATTTATAAGTACATTCACACATGTATTGTCACTCCGGGTCGGCTAAGGCTCCGGTCATTAGCTCCCAAGTAACCAACAACTAATTTTGCTCTTACCTCTTAGTCTGAAAGGATAAAGATAGTTTCTTGTAAATTAGTATGGCTAGTTAAAGAAATGTTGTTCCAATCGCTGCAGGCAGTAGAAAACAATAGGTTATGTTCACCAGAATGTGTTTTTTTTCTTTTAGAACGCATTGTCATGAATTGGTTGAACAGACATTCAGCTAGGCCTGATTAAACATTTTTCTTTATTTGAAATATTCACCGTTTCAATTAATTAATACAACTGCTAATTGAAATCGATTTTACTCTCTTCTTAGAACTAGTTGCCAGCAAAAATGGTCTCTGTTCCATTCTAACCTTACTCCTTCTAATGCCAACTTCTTCCACTGGTGCCCTGCTAGTTTATTGTACCCACCACAAACACGGGGAGACGCCGGCCGCGGGTGGCGCCGTCGTCGCTGCTGGTGCAGCGCCATCGAGTAGAGGCAGTGAGGCAGCAGCAGCAGGGGCCTGACCCACCCCACCTCCCTACCACCACCACCCCAGTCAGCAGAAGGCCCTGCTCCTCCTGTACTCCAGCCATGGACGTGGTCAGCCCCAGCAGCACCCAGCCGAGCGGCATGTCCGGCCTGGTCAGAGTAGACAGAGCGTAAGGGGCCGAAAGGAGGAAGGTAGGTGGGCTGAGGGCGGCCAGGTTGGTGGGGGAGGCTTGGCGAGCGGAATGGTCGCACGGCGCGGGTGGGCGGCCAGAGACGAAGAGGGGAGCGGGCAAATGGAGTGAAAAGGAGATGGTGGGGAGCGAGGCAGGCGGCGGAGACTGATGTTAATGTGCGTGTGGAGGGCTGAATCCAGGGCTGAGGAAGAAGCTGCTGCATGCTACTACTACCACTACTACTGCACCTCCCACTACCACCACTGCCCCTGTCACTGGTCACAGCTCGGTCTAGGCAGCTGTCGAGGCAGGGCTGGTCTTACTCTACCCCTACCGCCGCCGCTGCTGCTCCAGCGCCTGGAGGATCAGGACAAGCTTGCCATGGAGGAGGCCACCCATGGTGGTGCCGTGCCACACTGCTGCTGCTGTTCCTCCACGCCCATACCCATACGTGGGAAGAATTGCCTCAGTACTAGCCTTGGTTTGTAATGCATCTTGTGATATTGAAGGTCAGGGAGACCTGCCGCAGGTTGCAAAAAGAGGACATTTTTTTAAAACAATACTATCTTTTAGGGGGAGGTTGATAAGCGGACATTGCAAAACAAATTAGAAGATAACACAGAAAGGAATAGAACCTTCTCCACTTATTGGGCGCCTCCCCGGAATCAACATGGCAATTTGAGGGCATGAGTGGACCATGGCATAGACGTAGGAACTGAAGAAAGGACAGGTTGGCGGTAAGGGCCTTATGTCACGAGGAATCATCATTCATGTGTAAATGCGATTATGTCTTGAGGGGAAGGATTCCATCCGCGCTTTGCCGGTGATATAAGAGAAGGGCCTATGCTGCAAGACCCAGATGCCGTTAAGGAAACGCGCTTTGAAAAGAGCTGGAGGGAAAGACTGTTACACAACCAGACCTTGCCCGTCCCCATAACCCACGACGACCCATATTGCCTGCGGTCTTCGTAAGAGGATCTTGAACTGTAGACATTATGATCTTAAAGACTTGCCCATAAGTCTTATGACTGAGGCTTGTTTGAGTATATATAAGTTTACTATATCATCAATGCCTTTGAAGTGACACTACTAACTGGTTCGGAAGCAAACCCCATCTTGTATAAATAAGCCCATCATATATATATAAGACCACAGCCCCCCGCTGGCATCAACATCCACTGCTGCTGCTGTTGCTGCTCCTACTGTCATCCCTCCTGGAGGAGTTTGGCCGTACCCAGGTCCTCCAGTGAGCTATACACCATGGTGTATGCAGTTGTGGTGGCGGTGGTGGTGCTAGCCACCTTCCATGTGGTAGTCGGCCTTGCATCTATTTGTGTCGGCGTCGCATCGAGCATCCAGGCCGAGGTATGGCTGGCGCACACGGTGTCCCCAATATGGAGTGGCGGTTTCGTAAGTATTTATACATTTTTTCTTTGCTTTATTGTTCAAAACATTAGGTATTTCTAAACAACACAAGTATATTCTTACAATAGTCTATAAGTGGTCCTAACATGAGCTTCACATCTGATACATAAGCTGCAAGATAAAGTCATCAGTAACAAAGATCATATACATGAACATTGTTAGCTGCACTTTCTTTCAAGTTTAAAGATATGCAATTCACCTGTGCAATATTATACTGTTTATTAAACCAGGAATCAGAATTGCTGTTATGATTGCAATTTACAAGCGTAATGGTAAACATGATAATTTTATAATAGACACTGTCAATTTGGGCTTTAGAAGGTTTGCTATCAGAATAAGCTATTAGATTGAGTGTTTATTTGATGCACATTGGTTGTTAAAGGTGCTTAATGACATCTATAAATGCAGAGTGGGAAAAGCTTTCCGAATTGCTTAGGTGGTACCAAATCTATTTATGTTCTTAGGGGATTATAACACTATGTAATCTACTTACTACTCGTTAGGTGTTATATAGTGCAATGAACCGTTAATAAAAAGTGCACATGCACACTCTCACTTCTCTTATTCTTTACATCTTTTAAAGCGAAATATCTAGTTTCCTTCCCATGCCCCAACTTAACTCACTATGGTTGATCAGTGTGTGTTGATTCTTTTGCAGTTTATTATAACTGGAATACTTGGATTCGCATGTGCCAAACGAAAAACAGCATATATGGTAAGTGTATAATTGTTAAGTAGATTTGGGGATTTGTTAAAATTTAATGGTTCACCACAACCATTTTATGAACGCTTTAATGTACATATATATTATCATATATATTCCCAAATGCAAAGGACATTTACATTTCTCCATTGTCATACATACATGTATTGCCTCTGCACTGTTATTGCCACTTGACCCTTGCGGAAATATCATAGCGCACTATTTAATAGTGGTTTGCCAGTATATGTGTAGTGTTCTTCATAGACCATTTCAGCATGCAATTAAACATGATCCCTAAGAAACACAGAGCGCATTTCCATTTCAGAAATCGGATAAACCTGTGCGAAAATGAAATATATGTCTATATAAAACAAAATAAGTACCACATTGATGGTCTTTGAAACTAGGCATCTTGTATATTGCAATACTATAATTGTACTGTGGCATATTGGCATTGTATCCAAGTATAATCTTGCTGGTTTTTTTGCGATGTCAGAAAATGAAATACATGTACATTATAGACCTACATAAACGACATACTGATAGTATTTGAAACTAGGCATCTGAACATTAAACGCGAAAGGAATGTTGCAATACTATAATTACACTTAAGCATATTGGCATAACACCCAAGTATAATCACCGTGGCGCTCTGGGAGGTGCGTGGCCAGACTAGAAGATACAAACATCAGTGTCAGGCAAATTGCCCGCGGGGGATGCCCCTCACGTTTGAGTTGCTCTTGTCCCGGGGGGAAGTGGGAGGTGCTCGGGCCGTCCGCCTCGTTAGTGTATTGATGGACTCGACAAACTGGGCGCGCTTTATCATCGATTGGAGGCTACACACCCTCTGGTCGTGACGTAAACCTGCTCGGCCTTGTTCTGATTCTTTGTCCACGGCCCCGGCTATTTCCCCCAGCAGGACGTGAGAGAATGACCAAATGGCCGGGATTGGGTCATTCACCATCCAACACGTACTATATAGGCCTGTAGTACAGTGTGACATCAATGATCCTGTGGTCAAAGTACCGCTGATTACAAACAATGACTCTGGATGGATTAACCAAGTATTTGGGATAATAGGGGCGTGAATAACGTTGCGGGGCTTTGATAACGACCCTAAGTGCATACATATATAAGGTTTTGTTATTGTTGTTGTGTTTTTGCTATAATTCACTTGGAATTCCGTCAATAAAATGAAGACAGTTTTACCTTATATACCTAAACCAAAGATGAATGATAAAAATCCAATATCATGGATGTTACTTGTAAATAAAAGATAAAAAATAGACCAATTGACACTCCATCCTCGGTTCAACGGCGGATCTTAGATATTAAAATACATGTGTATAGGGATCCAATACAGTGTTTATTTCGAACTAGTACCATACCAAGGATTCATGCAAACGTTAACGCATGAGGGGGGGGGGGGGGCGCCTACCCCTTCCTCCCCCAGAGAAAATTGTTCAAAAAGTTCCATATTTCCTTCAAAAATTCATTGTAGAAACCCTAAGATATTGTAAGAAAATGTTGAAAAGTTCCACTTGAGGAACTTCGTCACACCCTTTTTAATTTGAAATAATTGAAATCATAAGCGAAAGTTCCACTTAGGGAACCTCGCCAACCTGTGTACGGGCCTGTTTTTCTCATTTTTAGAGTTTTGTTCAGGGCCATTTGATTATATCTATCCCTTGTACTTTTGCAATATGGTCTCTCCAAGAATACCCTATGGGTGACAGTGTCCATTTCAAAACAGCCCTGTCCCCCGAATTGCCTCTTTAGAAACCACCCCAATAGCCCACATGCGACGTGATGCGTTCGGTAATTTGTAGAAGCTTAAAGGCTAAAGCCCCAGGGCTGTGTATTGGTTTCAATCCGAGTGTAGAAATAACGAAGCTACTTGAGCGTCGGCGGGTAGGGGTGCGGGCGGCGGGCGGCGGGCGGCGGGCGGCGTTACGGTGAAAATCAATGATGTAAAGGCGCGGGCAATGATTGATGCAGCATTGACGAGTCGGTGGCTGCGAGCAGCTCCCAGCCATCAAACGGTAATCAATGAGCCCCTCCGAGTCGCCCACCTCCCCGCCACAAGCCACTTAAGGCGCTCCAAAAATAATTCACGTCTTCGACCGCCTCCCACCGTCACGGCGAAGTCCCTGTGTATGAGTGATTAAGCCCACCCAGGGTGGTTTATACACCAGCTCATCCCCACAGCTCTGGAGTTTTCCTTTTAGTTGGGGTGAAAAATAGGACTCGTTGTTAGGGATAGGAAATGAGTGAGAGGCAGCCAATTTCCTGAATGAACCCAATAGTTACATCCCCCTGGAGGGTTTTAAGAGCGCAGAGTAACTTTGAATCAGGCAATGTTAACCAACACTATAAACTTCCCATTAGATTGTATTAACCAGTGCCAAATATCCTCGTTCTATCAGAAAGCATTGATTATTTTGAATGATCTTGCAAGAGTTTACGTATTAGGTATTTAATCTTGCGAAAAGAGATTTAATCTTGCGATTAGATAACTACTACAATGCAGCATATTTATATATGATAATTATTATTAATGCTTATAGGAATTTGACTGAAAGGAATACAAAATATTCTTTCGTGGTTTTTGATCCTTGATTGACTCAACGACCTGATTAAAAGAATATACATTATATAACATAATTATGTACTCTGTGGAATGCATTGCACTTTTCTGTTGATTGCTGATTTATTGTGCATCATATCAGGGAACACAGTAAATTCAATAGAAGGCCTCACAATTTGGAACTAATGCTGGGGATTGCACCGTCATCAAATTGCCAGATTCCTACCGAATAGCCTAAAGTACTACACTGGTACATCCTCTCTTACAATATGTATAGGGATGTTTGTGATTGAAATCAGACACCATTGGGATCCATAGAAAACTTCTGGTTTTATCCAACCATTCACGTATGGAACAGCTGCCTATATATAACTGTCTTGCCTGGAGGCAATAATAACACCCTGGATATGTTAACGTACTCCAAGGTTTATATAATTATCTTCTTTGTACGCCTGATTGTCACATATCTATTTGTTAAGTAATTTGCCATTAGTTGGGACTATAAATAGCCTGAAGAGTATACATGTATCTGACAACCAATGTGTCCGTTCCCACCTCCTCACGCCGATCTACCCGCGATCTACATAATACTCTTTTAATGGGAAATCTATTTGTCCTGGAGGATGGAAGCTAATGCCTGCGTGTACACATTGAAGCTTTTGGTACAGATAGGTCAAATTATGCTTGAAACACCGGAGCCTGTGGTACAAATAGGTCAAAATGATAGGCGTACTTTTCAACAAATAGACAATGAACAAGTAATTCAGCTACTCTTTCAAATCGTCCGATAAATTTTTTGGAATATTAACAGAATGCTAAGACAATAGAAAAGTATTCCCGGGGTTGTCCCATGCATGTTCTTAATCCAATTTACAATCTGCCATTTTGTGCATAGGGGACAGCATCCTTCGCGCAAAAACTGTGGATATTGTTCTCCAGGAATAATATACATGAAAATTGACTGGTCATAGGCCTGTGCCCCTTTACAAAACCAGGCTAGCTGGAAACAAACCCAGGCCCTCAGGTACAGTGAGCCAGTGCTTGACCATGGAGCTATGGTCAAAATGAAATATACTGAGACTATATTCCACTGATACTGCCAGCAGAAAATTGAGGACAGGCAGACTTAGCACTAAGACACTAGCTACTGCAGGCTGATCTAATGTACAGACCGTCTGATAATATTACGACATTTCAGCCCATTCTCTCGCACGGCTGTGCCTAATTTACATAACCAGGTTGTCAATACGGCAGAGCCATCCCGATTCCGGCCCTACACTGGAGACAGATGATAATGCTTTTCTCCAGCAGACTTCTGGATCTTGGGGATCCCTCTGTCAATGACTGACATCATTACATACAGCCTCCTGCCTCATGATGCCAATTTGATCTCTTTACCTCGGGGCTACTCCTCTATGGTATGGAGGTAGTGCCAAATGGGGCCTAAAGGAAGGGATCCTTAAGGCAGAGTGTCGAGTATAGAATCCCGAATGCCCGAATATTGTTTTTTTCTGGTGGGATAGTGGATTGTAGACCACCCATTATTCTAAAGTGCCTAAATGTATTGGTTTCTTAATCCTGAGTACATACATAATGATATATTGGCCAGAACCAGAATATTAGTTAATTGATGATTGAAATAGTTATATTCTTGGCTCTATCAGACACTATCAGATACCCTCAACCTCATTAAAAAGCCGAACATGACATCAATGAGGTTGGGTTATTACAATGATATCAGAAGTGAAGGTTCGTTCAAATTTCTCTTAAAACCTCAACTGGCTGAAGATTGTTGAATGCCATGAGATAGTTAATAGTGGATTACCTACTTTTCTGAAGTACCTGTATTTGGTTTCTTAATGCTGTAGGTAGGTCTATGACCTATATACCATTTTGCCTCGATCATATTTTGCTGGATATACTCCTCGCAAGGTTATATAAAGCGAAACGTGACATACTGGAGAGGGCCGAAGGAGATGCGTCCATATCGCCGAGGCTCTTTTAGATCCTCAAGAATATATACAAGTATAAGACAGTCATACCTCTGATGATTATGTATTTATTTGCAATATAAGTATTACACCTGGAACTATGCAGTGCAGAAAAGCATTAAGGTCATTGTCGTTACAGCAATGAATAGGCCTAGCATTCCCTAGATAGAACAACTATTTTACTTAGTTATCTTGTCCCTTCATTAGGCTTATATAGCTAATCGGGCTCGACATATTGGTAATTATGAGCTAGTCCTGCTCAATATTCACTAGCCTATTTGAAATAGTATTTTGTGTTTCTGAAGTTTCATTTTACTTACCACCTTGGCCTATCGCTAACAAAAACGCATTAGTCGAACATGATTTTCATAAGTACTATATATGCTCTACTGATTCCTTGATAATGCATGATAACCATGCAGCAAACGTAGTGATAAATGAACGCCCTTAAAAGGGGGTCTCTATGCTTATAACGCCTCAATACGGTAACGTATTAAGAAAGAGGGGTCATCTGGCGACAGCTCATTTATTGTTGGCGACAAGTAGGCGCTGTTAGATCCCGTATCGGGCGAGATTTGGGGCGTGATTCGGGGAGACGCCGGTTTGAGCCAGAACGAGGGTAGCGCTGACCCGCCCCCACAAAACCCGGGAGAGGGGGGCACTTGATGGGGGCCCCTATGTCGCATGTCGAGCTTAAGAAATGGCGATGTCGCCTCTCATTAAAGTCCCCCATGTCTCATGTCGCCTCCAAGAAGCTGTCCTGTCACATGTCGAATTTAAGAAATAGGCTATGTCATGTTATTTTATTTTTCTATCACTGTGGCGTGGCCAGGGCGGTCCCTGGGTGTCCAGAACCCCCGTTTATTCCCTAAAGTATAACTATTAAATATGAGACATTTTACGACAAATATAGGTACCCCCTTTAATTTTATATACTTGTTATCCCCTCAATTTTACTTGGAGCCCCCTTTGATTTAGGACTGGCTATGTCACTAAGCCTCATGTCGCATGTCTAATTTAAGAAATGGCCATGCCACCATATCGAATTTAAGGGTCTAGGGCCTTGGAGATGGATCGATGCGCTTGTCGTCCGCAGCTGTCAAACGGCCAGTAGAGGAGGCTCTCCGATATGACCGGGCCATAATGCCATTATGCAGGCAGTCTGTCAGGGAGGGGGCGTTTGGTGGAGAGGAGAGACAAACAACACCCTCTTAAAGCTCCGGGCAGGGCTTCAGCCCCTTGTAGATCCTTCATACCTGCACCTCTTACCACTTTGCATATACTACTTTGTTAACAGTACTGCCAGTATAGTAATTCAGGTGCTGTTTTTTTGGTATACGCATAATACTGTCATTGTTCAGATTAAATTCCTTTGAAGATAGTTGTATCATTCGTGATGATGATTTTAATCTTTAGTGTCAGATAGAATCAGGCAACACATGAAAGAATACCATTTTTACAGCCTTTAACTGAATTTACACATGACTTTTAGTCTCTATATGATATCATTACCTATTATACATTCCTCAACTCCTCCCAGAGGACATTGAGGTATAAACGCCTTTTGACAATGTATGTTTACCAATAATGAAAGGTCCTCCATCTAAAGTAACCACTCAAGTGTACCCATAGTGTCTATGTCAAGAAAATGAATTGTATCTTCATTGATATTATGTTGCAGTCGTTAGCAACATTTTCACATAATTATTACTAAACTGCATTTTTTTCGTTTTTCAGATCATGTGTTTCACCGCCTTCTCCATTGTGTCACTCATGACGTCCATAGTCAGCATTCAACTGCTGCGCCTGGGCCTAGTCAACCACACGACGGACGGTAACACCTACCAGAAAGAGGAAAAGGATATTCTGATCCTGGTTGCTCTAGGCGATGCCGGCTTTGAGATCCTAATCTGCCTAATCTCCTCCATCGTCAGCTGCCGCATGGCCAAGGCGGCCAAAAACGAACTGTTTCAGAAACGGGCGGGATGCTTCCATGTCCAGGTACTTGGTCCCAAAGAGATTGAGGTCGTAGTAGCCAAGCCTAATAAGAAAAAAAGGCAAGCCACCTGTACCCCTTTATGATAATGACCGGGCCGCGGCGCCTGTGTGTGCGTGCGCACATCGCGTGTGTGCGCGCGCGCCGTCTGCGCCTGCGCCATGCACTGCCGCCCACGTGTCTGCTGCACGCCAATCAGATTGTCCACCCAAACCGCTCACGTGACAAAGACACGGCCAATCAGAGCACGGCGTGTCATCGTTTCCCGGCCCGTTGCTCATTGCTGGACCACCCCCATGTAGGGCCCTCAGGGTAAGGGCCATGCTATAGTGTGGTCCAGCAATTGTTTGATTACATTATTGGTGATTACTGAGCGAGTATGAAAAAACCTGTAAAGGGAATGCCAATGTTTGGATGCACGGGAATTTTCAGCAAAATGTAATATTCCTTTCTAGTTTTTCAAAATGAAACCTAAGCTGAAGTATGGCATTATCTTGACTAGACTGAAAGTCAAGTACCCCTAATTTCTTACCTAAGTTGCGTCTCCTATATAGTTGTGGGTAATATGGCACATGGAAAAAACTTTTGTAGTGCATCTTGAAATGTATCTATGGTGTAGTATTCACTATAAAGTCACCTGTTTTTGTTTTTTTCACAAAACATCCTCTTGTAGAGTGTAATGGTTGAAGTGTGAAAGAAAATTGTATGAACATGCGTGTGTATCATACCTAGTTATTGATATCATATTATATACATGTATTACCTAAACGATATTGATATTAAGGGTACATGTTAATTGTATAAAGTACAATTAAACGCAACTAACATTGCAATAATGCATTATTGAGACATCCAAGTCACAGATATGTATTTTCATAATGCATGTACACATCAATAGCGAAAGCATGTCACCTAGCCTAGAGCACGTCCATGTACCTATGTATTCCAACATGTGTAATACCTATCACATATTATATAATTGGTGTTATTTACCACACCCACTAAACAGCCCCGACCACGTGTGTATGATGATGTCTGATTTCCATGTGGTTTATGAGCAGCTGGGAAGGAACCAATGTTATTGTATTAACCCTCCGTGCAGGTCATAAACCTCTCCCGAATCCCCCGAGGAATGTGTAAAAGCCACGGATCACAGCAATTGATAGGACCAAGAGAGAATCAATATGTTTGTGTCATTTAAGGAGTGAAGATATTATATAACGTATTTAATCAGATCAAATCTAATCGTGTACAAGACTTGGTCCAAAGATCGAGCGATCTGAATGACCACTCTTAGTTCTGGTAATATAGTCAAAATATATCTATTTCATTTGAAACCATGTCACAATTTTCCTCAAATAAAAATCCATCAAATAATTACTTTTCTGAAGTAACAATTTTTCCTAGGGTCATATTGCCGGTTGGGAACCAAATACAATATAAGAAACTACAGCTTTGATTATTAGACAGATAAAAAATATAACATAGCCATCTTAAACGTTCCCATTTGTATTTGTTTTTAAAGGATGGTTTGTCTGAGCCAACCTTGATACCAGTAGAGAAACAGTAGATGAGGGATACTGTTTTGTTTGTGAAGAATTTCTCTAGGCCTATAGATATAAGCCTAATTCAGTGTTCGTTAGCTATTCCTTTAATTCAAGTTTTGATCGGAAATCTAGTCAGTTATCCTTTTTATTAATTGTATCAATAACATTACTTTGAAATAGACATGACACTTCCTGACATGACTAAATAGTTCGTTCTAGTCTGGAGGAGTAACATTCGAACGGACACCAATATAGCCTTTGTAGACGGCACAGCTATTGTATTGGTAAGTCATGAAATTATCCTTATTTGTGGAAGAGTATTCAAATTGAGGAAACTTTTTGTTCAAAGATACCTTTGTTGGTCCGCCAAAGCTACACTTTGAAAATGCGACGTTTCAGTACACACAATTTAACATAGTTCCTACTGAGGGAATTGAAGAAATTAAGAAAACGACAAAAAAACAACTCACGTATTTGAGAACAAGAAAAGATAATCATTTGAATGTTTTAAGTTAATGATCTTAAATGATGTTCTTCACCTATCCCTTCACATACCTTGTGATGTTCACAGGCCTCCTATAGCTAAAAACAAAGGCTTATTTCACTGACGTTTGCAGCCTTCACTATTCAATCACCGAAGCTCTATTTAACAACCCCCTGGAGGACCCAATCTCATTAATGTGTCCATGTTTATAGGATGAATCTGGAGCCGGAGATGCAGATGTTGATGATGACCCCCCAATCTGGGGAGCCAACCAAAATGGCGAAGTCGTCATCCCTACTGACGGGCGCCACGCCTACAGTGGACAGGGCCAGGCCAACCCGGCAGTGACCACTGACCAGGGCCCTGATTGGCTGGACCTCAGTTACAACGGCACTGATTGCGCCGGTCCCAGCAACGAGGAAAGGGTGCAAATTCACGGACCGCACGTGATGGAGGACGAGATTTCGCCGAGAAGTGACCCTGGAGTAACCGTGGTGGTGTCTAAAAGGCGAGCAAAGTATCGGGATACCAGTACGTTTTGAGAACGGCATGGGGACAAAAGGAATGCATCGCCTTTAACTCTGAATCTGCTACAGATCTAAATGATTTTATAGATGAACTAATGACATAGATGAACTTATTTTTCTATATTTACATTTTCCTTTGCAGGAGAAAAAGTTACTTATAGGCCTATCTATAGGTGGATAGGCTAAGTAGAAATTCAGCAAAATGTGATATACAATCAATAGATCTTAGTTGCACCGCATTGCACTTTCTAAGTCAGATGGATTTATATCAAACGCTACCATGATAAATTCTGCAAATATTTACATTCTGTGATAACTCAAACACTATTTTTCATGTATAAATCTCCCACCTGTTGCAACGTTGGGCCAATAGAATATGATATAAACATATAACTCAGGGTATCAAGATTGAATTGCTAGGTTATTCTATTTCTTTTGCTGCCTCTGATTTCTTTTTCATATCATTTGCTTCAGGGTTATTGAACTTATTTGTTTCATTTAATCAGTAATGGTGTATATAAAAACTTTGTTTATCACATGATAACTTTCACTTGGTTAGATGGTGTATCGTAGCCTGTGGATGTAGCCTTCTTTCGTATACTACTAGGCTAAGTCAAACTCGGTCTAGTCTAATGACACCCACATGAATTTGAACATGCAACGTTAGCATTAAATGTAGGGGCCTACAGAGTGCGTTAGAAATAAAAAGGATAAACTTGTTAATATACGACTCTCAATGCATAAAAAAAACAACCTACAAGCTCAACTACAATACAAATTCACTCCCGGTTCCAAATGCCTGACGTAAGTAGTATAAGGAAATGCGGACACTAATCAGGAGACGGTGGTAAATTGACAGCACGTCCTCAATCCCTGCCCGACGTGCGCCACCCCCCCCCCCCCCCCCATACTCAATCCTCGACTCCCTCTCTACCAATAGGCCACTGTTTGAGCCCCGTACACACTATGCGATTTAGACAAAGTCGGCCGACGGATCGGCGCTTAAATACCAGGGTAAACGTCTGATCAAATCACCAATCAGTAGGCAGTATTGAATTGTATATGTAGTATATGAATCGGTGCTAAATCGGCCATTTGTTCAAGTAAAATCGAAAGATTTTAGCACCGATCAATTGGCCTACTTTGTCCGAATTAGCTAGTGTGTATGGGGCTTAAGGCGCCCGGTAGACCCGCCTTCAGTGTTCCGGGAGGAGCATCTCTCGGGGCAGGCAGCCCTGAGACCATCACTCCCGGCCGCCGAGCCCACATGCGTTACCGCATGCACGGCCTAACCACAATCTTACTATTCTGAGATGCCATGTTCCCTTCATTTTCCTGATTTTTGCCGGTTCAATATACAAACGAAGGCACCAATTTTGGTCTTTAAATTTTTCTAAGCAATCTAAACCACAATTCCACGTTTTCTATAGTAATTATTTCTAAACTTTTAGGGTCAAAATAGAAAAGATTATATTCCGGAGTTTTTTTATTGCCTTTACCAGTGGCCCGTTGCACAATGGGTTTCGTAACAACGAAAATATTGTAAACAGCGAAAGAGTTCGTTGTTGCTTAATAAATTATTTGCAGGTATTTTCGTAACAACAAAGTTTTTTTTAACAATCTTTTTTCTATAGTTAGAATGCCCTCAATGAGTTGTAACTTTTAATGCGTTTTCTCCAATGTCTTGCCTTTTTATATCAATTTACAGAATTCAATTCCATCCATTAGAAGCCGAGATTTTTACTATTTAAGTAAGAGTGGAATAATTTCGTAACAACGAAACATTTCATTGTTTAGCAAAAGTTCGTTGTGCTTTCGTTGTTTTATCTTAGTAACGAAATTCTATTGTGCAACGGGCCACAGTCCTGGCAATGGGGATTATTTGTTTCTTTTTTCTTAATAAGGTTACTGTTACTATTATAGCAGTCACATGCACTCTGCACTCTGAGGATACATAAATCAGGTATATGCGATATATTTTGCAATGTCTTTCCTTGTTATTTAACCAAAAGGCGGGGATTGCGGCGCACAAATCATTTGCACGAGTGGCAATTTAACTTGGCAAATAAGTACTTTACTCAGAATGTTGTTATTGCGCTACATTTAAATCAATATTCTCAGGACAACTCTTATTTGGAAATATTTCGGCTACGCTCGCTTCACTGGGGATGAGTTAAGGGTGACAACGGGTGATTGGGGGTGTTTGCTTGTGGCTGTGGAGAATGTATCACAGGAAGCAATACAAATCTCACTAAGTTATATCCGTTAATAGTAGCCTAATATCTGAACTTTTACGAAGATTTAAATACATTGTCCATGGAGGCTGCTTTTAATGAACATCCTCTCTACCGTCAAGGAATAGTTATAATGGAATACTGAAACTACAGTAATGTACATGCTGCAACACAAAGTTATAACTTTTCAAATTGTATTTATTATTCTTAAGACAGAAATAACAGAGATCATAGCGCGTTTTCTAAATTGATATCACATTCTACATACACATGTATGTACCATTTCGTGGCGCACGTTTTAATTCCCTATATCAAATTATTCATGAATCAGAACCCAGTGATTTTATAAAAATAAACCAATAAAGCGTACCATTGTACAATATAATATTATATCATGGTTTATGTCCTCGACTAATGTATATTGCGTTCTTTTAGAATATTCTAGATACTTGTAATTATGACTCATACATTAGAGGCATTCCTATGTGACATGGCAGACATTTTGAAGACCACAGGATCCCAGTAAATTATCCAAGAAAGAACGCACTATTTGTGAATATGGACATATGAAATTATTTCGAACGCGTTTACACCATAACCGCAAGTGATCGTTTCGAGGAATTAATGATGAATAATCATGAGTAAAGAACAGGATAGATGATACATTTTTAAGCGGTCTGCAAGCGTTTTGGAAAGGGACATTAGCTTAGTGATCACTATTTCTTTTTCTGTTTGTGGAGGTTGGGTGCGGAGATCTTCACTTTCCCCGGGAAGTTCCTTGACAAGTCACCATCCTGAAAGGTAAACAGAGACTATGTTAGGGTTATGTACACGTTTACACTGCTTATGGGAACGTAGGTTTAATGCAGCTGACTCCAACCAACTGCTGTTGTGGTGTGCATCTGGAATTGGAAACGTGTATATTACAGGGTCCCCACTCACACTTCATTGTCAAATTCCCAGTTTTTTCCTTTTAAATTGTAACTTTACTCTTGGAAAGTTTAGTGTTTTAGTCAAATTTCCAAATTCCTTCTATTTTCCCTGACTCTGAATCTATTTTGCCATTTTGCCTGTTTTCCCTGTGCAGTGGTGACCCTGATATAAAATTATTCATGCTCCAATGAGGAAATTGGTGGTATCTGAAAGAAAGGTACATAAATTATCTCTTACAAATTAAACTATATCCATAATGACATTAATAAAAACACAATACACAGTAAAGCCCGGCAATACATAACAAGTCCAAACGTCTAGCCATACTGATCAATTGTTTTAATGTCTTAATGTAATATATAGTAAAAATGTTTTATATGGTATCAAAGCTTCCAGCTTTGTTACCGATGAGGCGGCGGATCTAGGCCTAATAATATTAATGTCTAATTTATTGTGGTAGGTCTGAACTGACACTATAGTGTCAATTTCACAAATAATTTAATCTTTGAATAATTCACTGACAGCACCGGAGAACTTATTGACAGTGTGACGCCTATGTTTTAACATTGAATGGGAATGATTCAGACACTGACAGTGACTTAGGCCTAGACATATCAGAACTCAGATTTAATATTTCGATGGTAGGTCTGAAAGAATGACACTATAGTGACAATTCAACAAATAATTTAATCTTTTGATCAGAAATAATTGCTGTCAGAGCCGCCATAATACATTGACAGTGTCGGAGGTCGGGAGGCCTATCTGAGTCCAGTCATTTTTTCATACCATCTGCAAAATATTATTGCAAGCGTTTCCAGGCCTAAAATATCAATCTATATTGTAATATATAGGACCCTGAGATATATGGGAACATAGATATCATTATCACTTTAATTTTGGTAGGGGTAATAAGGCCTAAAATAATTATTTTTCACATTGTCAGTGTCCGACCAATGCGCTTTAGGCCTCCAGCCGGGTTTAGGCCTAGATTTCAACGGTATTATTTTCAAATGCTGGAAAAAATATATGAACTAACCTTTAACGCCTGGAGTCCTCAATGCGTTTCAATGCGTATATCCTCCACAATTCATGCGTTTAATGTCATCCTGGTTTCCTGAGTTCAATGTAGGCGTGCGGGGAGAGAACCCGGCGAAGGGTTGACGGCGCCATGACAGTGCCTCCACATGTCCGATTGATCCAATGTTTTGCCTTCGATACGAACGCATAGTTTCCGCATGAGTTTTCAATGCGTTGTATGCGTTTAAGGGTATCCAGACTCCAAAATATATATATTGAAAGCATCAGATACCGCCGTAATCCAAACGGAGAAGGCGCAGCCCCCGGTAACAACCGACCGGCTGGGACGACTGCTCCCAGCCGTCTGCCTGTCCCGAGCGGTCTGACAGCAGTGACAGTGCCTCCACGTGTCCGATCGATCCAATGTTTTCCCTTCGATACAAACGCATGGTTCCCGCACGAATTGTCAATGCGTTGTATGCGTTTAAGGAGGTCCAGACGTCAAAATATATATATTGAATCGATCAGATAAGGCGGTAATCCAGGTAAACAGGCGGAGAAGGCGCAGCCCCCGGTAACAACCAACCGTCCCCGCCGCCTGCCTCGAGCGGTCTGACAGTGTCAGGCCTCCACGCGTGCGGGCGGAAAATGGCGCGATGTATTTGCGCAAATTGTCGCGTTATTTCGCAATCTATGAATTTCTGGACAATGAGATACCTATCTATGTATCCAAATCTATCTGTGTATATCAAAAACTAAAGTTAGATCGACCGATTTCATGGTGAAATAGGTCTGCAAATTTGATGACCTTTGACCCAGATTCCTTCTTCACCGATGAAAGCCGGGGACCGTAACGATCATAATTCCAGGCTTGAATGTCTTATTTGGCCCAATTTGGAATATTTTACCTATGCCAATATGTTCTATATATCCAAATCTCTGCAATGTAAGCCCAAATAAGCCCAAATATGTGGTCATTTAAGCCCAGAAGCTATTGTCTCATCGTGTTACATATAAACGCGTCACATATCCTCGTATAGGACGAAAGGGAAATTCGGCGGCTAAGATCTTAAGGTGACCTAGGCCTGTATTTGATCTTAAAGCCTTGCCGCCTCATAATAATATACAGTGACGGATCCAGATATTAAAAGCAAGAAGGGGGGGGGCGCCCTATTATACATATTTGAGGCGCCACATCTGGAGGATAGAATTTAACATTATAAAAATCTAAATTTGGCAAAGATTTGGGGGGGGGGGGGGCGTCCCCCTCATAATCCATCCCTGGTACAGTGTACAAGGCCCTATTATGTATAGCGATTCACCAGTTGCAGAGAGACATACCAACATTGCACTGCCAGAGAGTTATAGAATACAAACCCATGAAAGCAAAGCCCGAAGGCTAAATGAGAATATAAATATTTCCCTCTTAGCCCTTTTGACGAAAGGTTAGGGACTAAAAGTGTACTTTTACGTCTATAATGGATCGAGTGCTTTCCCTTTAAATGTGCAAGTATTAAGGATTAACCAAAATGGTGGCCTTCTTTTAGCAGACATTGGACACAGGTTTTTTGCGACCGCATTGGAATGGTTCTGGAAGTCGTGACTTAATATCTATAACGATTGAATCCCCCATTATCAAAATGAATGGTACAATTTTAGACATAAAACTGATTGTACCAAACAGGAGAAGAAAAAAGAACCATTGAATTATTTGAAATACATTTTCTTTAATGTGGTGATTTAAAGGTAATAGTTTACAATTTTTTAATTGTAGAGAATGTTATTATTATTTTTCTGCTATGTACCTTTATGGAAGATCATTCATGTCTGAGTGAGTATGGTTAAGAAAAATGAAATAAAAGTCAGGAGGGGCGTGGGGCACCAGGCCAAACGAAGCCCTAACCCCCCCCCCCCCCCCCCCCCCGTACAGGTAGAGGCGCTTGGAGAAGACCCATTTAGTCGCCGTTCACAAGTGGCGTGGCCCATTAAGGCAGTGCTGGGGGTGCAGCATTAATGTTTTAGACCGTCGATAAATCGTTCATCCTCTCAATGATGTGTCCACGCTTCCCCCGGTCTGGGGTTTCTATTTGCCGACAGAAAGGACCGATTCAAAACCTGCCTCAGTGATGCACCAGACAAACACACCCAGGTCTCTGTTTGCACGGCAGTCAGATTTTTTTTGGTATAGATTTTGTTTCCATTCTGTGAGTGGGATGGGATGGGAACATTTCCATTCATGAACCTTCTAAATGTACTAACATAACAGCATCGGTTTCAGTGGCCAATCCAGCTTTTTGAAAAGTTGGGGGCATGCTATTAGAAAGGGGGCGCACCACCTATTTTCCAGAAATTTACATTATAAAAAAACAAACTATTTTTTGACCAAAAACAAAGGAGGGGCGCCCCCTCCCCCGCACACCCTCAGACTCCGCCACTGGGTTGCATGTGTGGATATTTTATTAACATATTTGGAAAGTAATTACAATTCTATTTCTACAGAAACAAGGCGTGCCGGCAATATCACGCATCTTTTATTATCCCAGCAGCTTTTAAAATTCTTCTTTGACTTAAAATAACACTGTCAGCCACAGCGCCCAAGCAAAGGAACCGCGATAGGCTAAATATAGATTTTTCCGTACTCGTGCCCCAGGCTTCACACTGGAATAAATCCGTGCGTTTCATGTCACTTAGTGCACGTGACGCGGGCGGCTTTCTTAGACCCACTTGACTCAGAGGACGCCGTAAAAAGTGACCAGGAGTATTTCTTGCAGGCACAAGCATCAAGTGTCTGAGTCAGCTGTGGCCTGAATCAGGGCCATGTCGTGAGGGCCTTCCCACCCTGGAGGAGGTGTGGAGGGGGGGGGGGGGTTCCTCCAGCGCCTGGAGATCTGTAGATCCTATAGATCTGGTCAGCAAGAAACAGTTCATGCTATGTTTCTATTCTTAGAGCATGGGGATATTGGGGTTTTGGACCGAGATACACGGTTACACGGTTTCACCAGTTGCGAGCACACAGAAGCCACTCTGGTGATTACACCAACTGGACTAATGTCTTGCAGGACGCCCTTGAGAGTGAAATTTACTCGCCAAATGACGTCACATGCCCATATAAGGTAAACCATGCAACCATGTATCATTCTTAAAGACAGGTAATGTCATAGCCTTACCTGGGTCAGTATAGTCCTTAGCACTGTTACGAAGACCAGAGGGGACAGATCAGGTTAGACATAAGGACTGACCAATCAGAGTTTGGTATAACTGTGCCCTTTGCGGTTGCTGAGCAACTCTAACAAGGAATCCCCCCTAACATATCCTTGAGAATATAATTATTTGATATACAAATTGTTATACATAAAAAAAGACATACTGTCAGTACGCTTTTCATGTGCATAACGGAAAGGCAAATGTCAGGAAGTGACAGAAAATATTAAGTTTTTTGTGTGTGTGCTGTTTCTTGTGTCCCAGATCTCTAGCTAAACCCCCATCAGCAGGAAACCATCGCTGGTGCCAGCAGTACGGGCGGGCCGTGTAGCAGTGTCATTGACACGCACGGCTACCAGCGAAAGCAGGATTTGCTGACAGAGCAATCGCGTCGCCAAGTTGGCTGCGGCGCGGGGGGCGACCATCTGGGGACACGCTGGGGCAGAAAGCTGCGGCCCTGGAGGGGCGGGCTGAGGTCAGGGCCCGCGGGGACCGCCTCCCTCCAGCACTAGTCTGTCAAACCTGACCCACTGTTTCCCAAAATGAGTCTGAACAGCAGCAGCCATTTTTGGAGGGAATTGCCCAGGAACAAACGGCAGTAGATACTCCCCGAATCTGTATGTCCGAAATATTTAAATTAGCTACTGAAATGCTGTTGATTGCTCTCCCTAGCTCATTTAAATATTCGGCAGATCTTGCTATGATTTAATGCTTTTCAAGTATACTGTATACCTACTTTACCATTGAAATACTACTGCAACGCCCTTACTGCTTCTATACTGACAACATGCTGATTTCTACTGCATTTTGTACCAGGGACCACCCTGTATCCCTGCATACTCTGGGGCGGCTGGTTTATGATGGGTCAAGTCAACAGCCTAACAACCATCAAAGGCGTTACCCGTGACATTCATAGGGAACAACAATTAACAAAATAATTCATAACAGATTTGAGCTGCCCAGTCAGAGCAGTAGACACTTATGGGTGAACGGACCCTTTATGTAGGGTCTAATCTGGGTCAAAACGGCCTCCTCCAGCACCTGCCGAGGAGCATCAGACCAGAAGGGCCACATGCAGATCTTGGCGTCATCACACGTGACGGGGCCCACCCAGGCAGGCAGAGTGCAGAGAGATTTGATACACACACCAGCAAGGCCCCATCATTTAGTAAGGAATAGTGTGGTGCCCTAAGAAACGCAACTCTTTCCGGATGTTAGCAATTGGCTGAGATTTACATTGCGAATATGTGCAGGGACGGATTTGGAGGGGGGGGGGGCGTATGGGGCGCCCGACCCCCCTTTTTTTTAAATGGGGGGGGGGGGGGGCAAATTTAGATTTTTAAATGCAAAACTGGTACCCATACAAGGGTGGTCGGAACCCTCCCCCCCCCCTTTCTAAAATTCCTGGATCCCCCCTGATCTGCATAATGAATAAATATATTTGTACTGAATCGTCACTCACATATGCATATTTGGGAGAATTTGTCTGCGATATTACCACACCAATGCTATCAGGCTATGCCAGAAATCATACAAATGAGTTTTCTTGAAATTAAACCCCATAAAGTACAATTATTTGAAATGTACAGAGAAATTCAATGACAATGTGAAGCGAAAGATGAACTATCCATGTCAGTTCATCATAAGACGTCTTTTTCATACAGCCCACGTTCCATCTTTTGACCTGACACATAAAGACAGACTCCTTCCTACCCCACATCTTTCTATGTATAGAGAAACCTGAGAAGAGCGCTGCAACAGCGTAGGGCGTGATACTAATAGCGTACGGCCGGGCTGGTAGGGACAGTCTCTGGTGTGACGGTCTACCACAGCCCACACAGGCCGAGACGGGCACATCAAAGGATCCACCCCAAACACACACACCCTCTGATAGACAGCCTCCTCCTCCTCCTGCGGCCCCCGCCACGCTAACTACAGGCCTCCTTACTGCCTACAGGAGGCAGACTGAGGTATAGGAGGAGTAGGTAAGAGTATAGCAGAGTTATAGGAGGGGTAGTCGGGAGTACTATAGAAGGGGTAGGCTGAGGTATAGGAGGAGTAGGTAAGAGTATAGCCGAGTTATAGGAGGGGTAGAAAGGGAGTACTGTAGAAGGGTTAGGCTGAGGTATAGGAGGAGTAGGTAAGAGTATAGCAGAGGTATAGGAGGGGTAGTCGGGAGTACTACAGAAGGGGTAGGCTGAGGTATAGGAGGAGTAGGTAAGAGTATAGCAGAGTTATAGGAGGGGTAGTCGGGAGTACTATAGAAGGGGCAGGCTGAGGTATAGGACTATTAGGAGGAGTGCGTAAGAGTATAGCAGAGTTATAGGAGGGGTAGTACGGGGTACTACAGAAGAGGTAGGCTGAAGTATAGTGGCGAAAATTAGGGTGGAAAATTGTAGCAGGGTAGGGGTATTTGGAGGTGGGGATGGGGAGGAGCGTAGAAGGGTTAGACTAACGTATATTTGGGGTAGGCAGGAGTATAGCGTTGTGGGATGGGAATGAGTATAGAAGGAGTAGGCTAAGGTATAGTGGGGATGGGAAAGGTATATATGGCGGTGGAGCTCGGCAGGTGTATATGGAAGGGGTATGCTGAGGTATAATGGGAACCGGTAGGGGTATATGGCATTGGGAACGGGAAATAGTAGACGTTGTACAGATGACGTCACGTCGTCCAAAATTGGTTGGGGGCCATATAAGTGACACTGTATCCCAAATACCGCCGGACATTCGGACATGTCCGATGAAATTGTTATCCTTTGTCCTTTGTCCTTATTATAAAATGAGTTTTTTTTGTCATGATTATTTTGCTGGATTTGGCTACGTATTAATTTGATTAGAAGATGTTCAGTATGGTATTGAAATGTCCGATGTAATCTCTATAAACGTGGGACAATTTTTCCGCGGTTTCAGAGAGTTCGATCAATTTATTATCAATATCTTTCTTCAACATTTAGAACAAATATTTGTGCTACATTTAATTAAAACGTCGTTCCAACATGATCAACAATCTTCATACCTTAGAATTTTGAATTTTGCATTTATTTCATTGCCATATGTGGTTGATTACTACATGGTGATCACCAAAAAGTGATCACGTGGCCATATATGCACACGGTCTATAGAAAGGGCAGAGAGGAATATAGGCGGGGTGGAGGGGAATATAGAAGAGGTAGGCTAAAGTATAGTGGGGATAGTAGGGGTTTAAATGGGGTTGGGGATGAGCAGCAGTACAAAAAGGAAGGAGTACAGAAGGGGTAAGCGGATGTATATAGCACGGGCGGACAGGGGTATCCAAGGGGTAGGTAGGAACAAAGTAGGGTTATCCAGGATTGAAAGGAGTAGCGGGGAAGAAGAGGTATAGTAGGGGTATGCAGGGAGGGGCGGACTGGGAATGGGTAGGAGTAGTAGGTATGAATGTAGGAGAAATAGGCATGAGAATATGGGAGGTGGATAGAATATGGGAGGTAGCAGCATAGGGGAGTTATGTGGGGTATTGGGCTGGGAGTGTGAAGGGGTTGTATAGGGGTATGTGAGGGGTTGTTAGAGGAACAAACAAGGTAGGCAATGTTAAGATTGGTTTAATTATTTCCATCTTTGTTTCTGAACTGCGATGATAAAATCCTTTCATAATCCGTAGCCACAATAGGCGACTGGGTGCACGACCAAAGGCGGGAGGCAGGTGCTGGGCAAACTGTCAATATTCTTAATGCATCCTACATCTGAGTAGTAGTAGGGGCCCAGCCATCTTGTCAGTGCCAGCGCCCTTCTCTCAGATCACAACTCCCCCTCCACGCTTCTCTCCCCTCCCCCCACTCCCTGCCACCACCTCTACTAAATCAATAGGCACAAAAGGATGCCAGCAGGGCGGCGGCTCCCAGATTAGATCCGCCCAGAACTCAGTAATTGAAGCTGACATGCTGATCACTTTTACGGCCGGAGAAGAAGGCCCTGTATGGAGAGTGTAAGATGACTTAGCAGGGGGGAGAGTGACTTAGATTATAACCAGGGAGGTAAGTCAGGGTTAATGATAAAATCTGAAACCCCAGGAAGAAAGAAAAGAATTATTGTAACATGCAATGAAACATGATACAAGAAATTAATATTGAAAATGATTATTTGAAGTGTTATGAAAAGATCTGAAATCAGACATGACTATGAAAACTTCCATCCCTAGGCTATAGAATGTCACAGGAGTGGACGTAACATGGACGTATTGTCGGGAAGTTTAAAGCTTAATAACACACATACCAGTATACCCGAACTCATGGGATGTAAAAAGCGTAAATCCCTGCAGTGAATGGAAGGTGGCGTGCACGCGCCCAAAGCTTAAGAACTAGGCCGCATCGAACAGGGGTAGTCAGGGTTGTCATATTCACCAGTTTAACCAGTCACATAACAAAGTCCATGATATCCCTTTCCGTGGTCCTTTCCTTTATTCAATGAAATATGTAGGGAATTTAAGTTGAATTGACTCTTATTAACCAAAAGAAACAGGTAAAGTAGACAGAGATCCTACATCCTAAACACCATTCAGAAGAGAATTAGAAAACCTTTCTCCAAGTAGTCATAATTATATAAAATGACTATCATAAACCAATATCCCAACAGCCGATTTTAAAAAGCAGCACCAAAAATCGGCATATAGAATATAATTATATATATACATATCATATAGAATATTATGATATTATGGTGGCCCAATATGACTGTATCACTGGACACTGGGTACTGTTTTGTATGAATACACTGCTCTGTAGCCAAGATCCATAACAACGACTGTAACAACAATCAGAGGCTGCCCCCGCAGCAGGCTGCTACCGTTCCTGAATCAACAATGCATTCAACTGGCACTAAAATAATCTGGCTCGTCAGCGTAATGGTGATTAAAAGGAGACTGGAGGAATGGGCGAGGGGCGGTAAACGTATTGGGCACAGCCAGGGCCAAGAAATAGAGAAGGGGTGGGGTGGAGGAAGTCATAAAGGGTGGGAAAAAAAGGGTGGGGGGTAGGCTATGGAGATAGGGGGTAGAGGGTAGGACGTATGTAGGGAGAAGGGGGGGGGGGGGGTAGAAAAATATTGAAATAGGACACGGAGAGGCGGGAACAGAGGTGCAGGTAAGTAAATATTTTAAAAAAGTAGAGAGCAGGAGCAATAAACCATATGCCGCTTCAGAAACGGGTGCTGATATGAAGGCAGAGACAGAAGGGAAGCACATGGCCTGACGTAGAGACGGATACGGGTTTAGCCAAAGGGGTAAAAATAAAAAAAAAATAAAAAGGGGGGGGGGGGGGGGGGGAGACAGAAGATGCAGTGTTTGAGACAGACAGGCACAGAGGAAGAACTGGGACGGATGTAGAGACAAAATCAGAGGCTGACAAAAGGAGGAAGACTATAGCAGATGCAGTGTCAGATGCAGGTAAAAAGAGTGGATAGAGTAGAAAAAAGAGCTAATGCGAGCCATATTTCTTCTCAGAAACTGACAGAAACAATGTCAACAGACAAAACATTACCGCATATATATAGGCACGGACAGAGGTAACTACAGAAACAGAACACAGGCAGAGGTCCAAACAGTCGAGGTAGGGAAGAAAAACAGGGACTGGCGAATGGATAAATACATGATACAGACCAAGAGGGGCACAAAGCAATTGTTATTGCCCTGGTTTGCACATACCTTTGAGGGCTTGGGCCCGAGACACAGGTATATGCAAACTGGGGCAATAACAATAATTGCTGCACCCATGGTCTGTTATAATTTTTTTCTATTAATTACGCAGAAAACATTTACGGACAACACAAAAATTGCCATTATCAATGCAGACAGGCATTCTTGCCCTCCGGGGCAGTAACAAATCTTTTTTTCCGCCTGTTTCTGTGAGAGCAATACAATGGTGAAGGTATAGGGGCTAGAATCCTGATGTAGAATAAAGACTGTGGCAAATCAGTGTGATAGACAGCGGCAGATATGAAGAGTGGTGGAACCACAGAAACAGGCAAAATACTGAGGTCAGGCCACACGTCATCTCAGAAATTAATAGAAACAACATCAGGAAATAGACTGAGATTATTTACTAGAGATATAGGCAAAGACAGAGGCAGCTACAGAAAAAGAAACAGACACAGAAGCACAAACAGAGGCATTGGACGAGTGTCCCTAGCCCCGTACAGTGCCTGACCCACGGGGGCGGTGACGGAGCACGCCTCCTGTTCGTCCCGTGTCCCGTGCTAATCAGCCGGCCGGGCAGAAGCCATTATAAACCCACGCCAGCTTATCAGAACCAGCCAGGCGCTGCGGCGGGTCGTGTTATCTGATAACGCCACGATCCTCCAGACCGTGCACTCCTGACACAGCATCACCGTCTCCCCGCTCACCATACGGCCAGCACAGTCAGAGAATCCATCTGTCTGTGTTTTTTTAATTATCATTATTAATTTCAAAAAAAACTTTCTTTAAAATATATGACGGCACCAGAGGCCCACAAGTTTTCTGACTCTGACTATCAAGGTTTTCCTTTAAGGTAATTCTGTATATCTATGTTTTTTAAAATTTCCATTTAATATATGACAGTGACCCTCGAATTGTTAAGATGAGTTATTTATTTGAAGAGGTAATCCAGCATATTTATTTTGTTGTTTTTATTTACCTTTTATTAAATAATTATATGATGATATCAGTGGCCCTCGGGTTAACATGAGATTTGTTTTTGAAGAGGGAATCCCGAATATCAAAGTTGGGTAGAATGAATTAACAGTGAAAGCGAGTGGAAGCAAGATGGTAGCGAACATACTGGAAACGGTGGCAAGAGGAGATGTCACTGGCTTTGTAAACCTACATATGGACTGCAGTGTAATTAGATTCAATTGAAATTTTTGAATGTTTTATATTAGCTTCTGTGCAAGAGTGTAACAAACAAACTCAGCCTTCCGTAAGACGTATTATAAAGCCAAATTGAAAATTGATTGTGCCACTGGTGAAGGGGTTAATATATCTAGACTTTTTCTTCTCATAGATGGCAGACTTATTTTTCCCATTTTAAGGAGAATGCTATGACACTGTCGTATGTCGTCGTTTTTAAAAAATCTTTTATTCTATTTCTGCCCTCAGCCTATTGGCCTTGTGCAAACCCCAGAGAACACAAATGATTGCATACTCCATAAAAGTATATTCTTATTATAGTATTGAACTTAACTGCAAATAATCAAAATCACATTTTAAAACGATGATAACCTCGATTACTAACCTTGACGGTCCTCAGCAGCTCTTTTTCTCTCGCTGACGACGCTTTGTCATGCATGAACATATTCATCGCTGTCTTCACAGCTGAAAAGAAAAGACACAAATCAATAACACTTTACCACAGTAACAACTGTGATAGACACATGTCAATACCTTAACTCCAACCGCTTTGGCAATAGAGGGTTTTCCGGACAATTGAATCCGCTTCCGACCAGCTTGAATTAAGTGACGGAGGGCAAAGGAAATGAGTTCGGAAGTGGTCAAGGACTGTCTGAATACAGCGGGTTAAATTAGTCTGTCAAGCCTGACCCACTTGTTTCCCAAAGTGAGTCTGTACATCAGCAGCCATTTTTGGTGAGAATTCCACCCTGCATCCCAGCATGCTTTGGGGTCACTGGTTTAGGACTATAAACAAGCCAGCAGCCCTGCAACCATCAAAGGGGTTACCCATGCTATTTTTAGAGGGCCAATAAAAATATTCTTAAGGATTGACACCTGTGGTTGGGCCGTGATTCCTGGTACTCAGGACTGTTGCATTTTTCATAAAGTATCTCTACATCCACATAGGTGTGATATGTATAGTACAAATGCTTAGTTTCTATTCTATCTAATGATATAGAATACATATAAAATTATTAAAGGATTTTTAAGTTATGTGCCTGTAAAGACAAAAGTTAATTTTTTCACTTTTATTTTTTGAACAATGATTTCTAAGTTACCATTCAGCATAGGCCTTTGAAATTTTGTATGCTTGTTCTAAACATTCTATTGGAGGGAAGGGTGTCTCAAAATTTTGATATCTTTCTTCAATCACTTTTCAAAAAATGAAATGTAAAAATTAGAAAAAAATTATCAATAAGTTTCCCGTTTTCTGGGCTAAAATAAAAACTAAAGCCTAAATAAAAAATCTGAGACACCCTTCTCTGCATCTAGAGGTTAATAACATGTATGAAAAAAACCAGAAACCTAGCTCTTCTGGTAAGTGAGTAATTCTTGCTCAAAAAATAAAAGTTGAAAAATAGGTTTTTAATTCATATCCATTCGAATTTTTATCAGATTTTCTAGTAACTTATATTAAAGAATAGAGAAAAATTAGACCTTTTAAATGGTGTTTAATCCATCATCATACCTAATATAGGCAGAGAGATATGGGCCAAAACGTGAATTACGCCCCAACCACCGGTGTCAATCCTTAACAAATTTGTACAGTGATAACAATGGACTCTTGTAGATGTACGGACACATTGTGTTAGGGTAAATCTGGGTCAGAAAGGACTAGTGTTAAATGGGAGCGGAAGAGAGTCGGGGACTCGGAGCCTGGGGAATGCCAAGGCACAGACAACGTCTTCTTCACTTTATCTAATGCCCTGCGTAGATTGATCCACTCCCTATAGTGTGGGTACGTCAGAGTTTGAACTCTGGTCGTCAAATAATGAGGGGCAAAGCGTGGTCTGATCGAATAACAGTTTGCTTTGTAATAAGAGGTATTTACCCCAATACTCGGACTACAAGAGAATATTTTTTTTCATTTGATAGATTTATGTAACAATCAAGGTGACAGTCGAGGAACACTTTAAAGAAACCCAAAACAACACCTACAGCATTTATCACATAACAGGCCTCCTTCATTCATACAATAACCTGCAAGCATAGTTATTGCATGCTACATCTAACTCTCTTTTTTTATTGTTACATCTAAGACCAGCTGATACCAGTTGAACAACGACCCACACATTTGACCTATTTGAATTGAAATACAAAAAAACATCAATCCCAGTTAGCTACCTGGTGGTCTACAACACCTATGTCCCCTAGATCAGACGCCAGTAGCTCCTCCAGGGGCCACGCCGTTGCCATGACAACATTATCAGTAGCAGGTGTGTGCCGGGAGAGGGAGAAAAATCAATGGCGTGCGCGTAGGGTGTCTCAACCTGTCTCCGCGAAGTAGACCACGACAACATCTGCGTGTCTTTGATGTCTCCAGGGACTGGCGGGCGAAAAAAGGGTCACCGAGAATGGCCCCTGCTACAGTACGAACCTGCTTTACTGTACATATACTACAGGGTTCCCACGCATTGTTTTAAGTCAATTTACGGCCCTTTTAAGACAAATTTAAAACCAAGATTCAGAAAAATTAAGATCTACCGACTATATGCAAAGAATTTAAAACACAATCTGCAGTAAGTGTACCTTTTGAAGGTGGAATTTGAAATTATCATGGTTGCTACATTGTAACTTTTCAACAACAAAAATCAATCTAAGACCTTTTTAAGACGTCTGGCTACATAAACGTAAAATTTAAGAACGTTTTAAGGCCTTAAATCTGAGAAATCAATTTAAGACCGGTCGTTTAAAACCTGCATGGGAACCTTGTACTCCAAAACTGCATTTATTGAAAAATGGGAATTAACGTTCAGGCTTTTTATGTTATAATATCAATTTGAATCAAGAAGCCCACGTTATGACTAAGCCAAAATGCGCGATCAACAGTTTGGTTTGCTCTGCCGGGGCTTGAGAAGCTTCTGACGATGTTATCTGAGAGGCAGTTGGGTTTCATTTGCTAATTACGATAATGAACAGGTAGCAGTGTAAGTTATTTTATTATAGCAGTCTATATTTACTGAAGTGCGAGCAGAAATTTCAGGCATGCAAAAACAGGGTTGGCGTTATGGACATTGATGTGGTAAGACATTAAGACCTGCGAAACAACCAAAGGAGAAAACTCTCCCCTAGGATTAAATGCACATCTTTCATTGTGAAGCTGGAGACGAGTTTAGGTATATATCATGAGATACATATGATATATACAGGTCTTTCGGTGGGGTCGCCTATGACATTTGATAGACTAGACGCAGGTCTCCGGGCAACATTGTGTCTATGAGAGAGTGAGAATTAAAAACTGACAGTTCTCAAATGAAAACCAGGCCCCTACCCCATTCGTGGTATTGTTTATCAAACAGGCCGAGGTTTGGATGTATCTGTACCTGATACATTATCAGTGTTTTGATTAAAGCTTTGAAAAAATGGGAAAATGGAAGAATTTTGTGAAAGGCAACGAGTTCATACAAACTCCTGATGTAGATACTTCTTTAAATACATTCTATACGACAGGCAGCAAAGGAGACCTGGTGCTATGGCAGAGCACATTGGGCAAAAAGAAAAGTACACGTGAACGAGTTGAGAAGTCTGCAACATCATGCGCACACCAAGGTCCTGAGGGTTCGCTGGTGCTCGCCTTTCACAATTTCTTGAGCTTTAAGTCGGAGTCTATTTTACACTTAATTGGAACGTCTTGAGGCTCTCTTAAGATCTTTGGGAAAGCATTACCAGCCCATTTGCATTTTCCTCCTGGCACCTATAATCTAATTATCGGTAATGCTGTAAGACCAGTTTCAGTGCTAGCATTGCCGAGGGGCTTCATTGGTTTTTTTGGGGTACATGTTGCCTACGGGAAAGACAGCCACGTTTTGGTAAATCTTATTAATTGCAAGAATAAAAACGTGGTTAAAGATACTACTTCTTATCCCCATGTATAAATTCCTAAAAAAATGTGGAACGATATGAATTGTGATTGGGAAGATGTATATCTTATAAAGTAGTGGAACGGAGGTCTGTAACTGTCCATAAATATTTTGGTAAGTGATTCTGCATTTCCTGAACAAATTGCCGGTTGATTACAAAGACGGCAGTTTTGGCATGGTAAGACGTTGGTGTACGCAAGAGAATCACCGCCTGTGACTATGGACAATGTGTGGTGTTCCTACAATTGTGCTAGTAACGTAACTTGTGTTGTTTTTTTTGGATGCGATCTCCGCCCAGAGAGCTTCAACTTAGGTTAAGTCAGTCATCCAATTTCCCATACCAGTGGTAATATGTAGATTATCGGAATACATGGAGAAACAGTGTAGGAGTCCATACTCCCTCCCAGAGTTCACTAAGACGGGGGGGACAAGCAGCGTGAGTATAGGTGGGTCAGGGGGACAAGTGCGAAAGGGTATCTTGTTTAAGAAATGTAACCAGAAATCTATACATTGATTTTACTTTAAAATCTTTGAAGTTGTCATCTATCATTACATTTTCTACTCGTATGCCATTACGAAGTGCATTCTGAAATGTATACAGAAACTAACTGTTGTTTAAGCCCATATTAGCTCTTAATTCTTTATCATGGTGTACAATGTTTGACAAATTTATTGACGGCTTTCTTGTTCCAGTGTGGGCTCTGCTTTGCAACAATCTAGAAGCTAACCACAATTCCGAAATAGACGAAAAATCTGATTTTTTTCCCCACTTCACGACATAAATGATACAACGGAAGGTAAATTTATTTACATGTACGTAAAAGTATTTGGATATTTACCTTTCCCACGTTTCGTTGTACCGGGCAACAGCTTGACTTTGTACCTGAAAAGGAGACCAAATTGTGTAAATGAAGATGCACTTTACCAATGCATACATGTAGTGAATACATTTTATCCATAACATTTATTCAATTCACATTTATATCCTAAGCAGGATATGTTCAAAGTCTTACAAGTTATGTGACACAAGGTTTGAACAGTATGCATGGTTTAGGTTAAACGAAAAGTTGTATGTAAAAACTTCTACATAAAAATTAGAAGTATCTTGATATTGTCATGGGAACTCTTCAGAATTTACCGTGACCAGGCAATACTTACTTAAAGTTGACGAGGGACGTGTAGGGGGCACAAACAGGGACAGAGAAGAGCAGGCCGTCCTCCTCCGGGACAGGGATACCGGTCAGCGAGTCGATGACGGACGCGTCCTCTGCCGTCCGCACGTTCTCCTCCTCCAGAAGGGTCTGTTTCTCCTCGTCGGAGAGTGCATCCTGGGTGGGGACAGGAGGAAAAGCATGAGTAGAGATAATATTGGAACCCCCCTAGAGAAAAATGTCAAAAGAGTCACACCTTCCTTTAATATTTCATTGTAAAATCACAAAAAAATTGTGAGAAATTGTTGAAAAAATCCACTTAGGGAACTTCGCCACCCCCCTCTTTAGGTTGAAGTTATTCAAATCATATATAAAAAAAGTTCCACTTAGAGAAGACAAACCTGACAGAACAATTTTCATTGGGGAATTCATATGTGAACATGTGTCTGATGGATGTAAGGAATATCGTGCTTTAGTATGTTAAGCCCCATAGCCTCTAGGCGATTTTACCGGCGACTGGCGATGGGCAACAGCAGTATTACTGGTACAATCATCACCAATTCAGATAACCTGTTAGATGTGATATTGAAATGTTATATGCTAACAGGTGATCTGATTTGGTGATGATTTTACCAGTGATTCTGCTGTTGCCCATCGCCAGTCGCCTGTAAAATCGCCTAGTGGGTATGGGGCTTTAAGGTAACAGCCTTTATTGTAGAAATTCTCACCTCGTCTTCAGCTTCCTTTTTCACGGCTGGTTTGGCACCTTTCACATCAGACGCTGCTGATGACCCTGAAAATACATGTATCTGTGTTTTAGTGTGTCAGGGTACCAACCCAAATTCCATTTTCAAATTCCCTGTGTTTTCCCTAAGATTTCCCTCTCCCGCAGCAATTTGTCCATGTCATATCCAGCAAGGTTTTCAAATTTAAAAGTCTCCGGATGCAGAACAAAACAAAGTTGAATCCCTGATATATTGAAATCAGGAATTTCAGAAACTGGCCAAATGAAATTCCCTGTGTTTTGGCAAAATTTGCAAATTCCCTGTGTTTTCCCTCTCAGGGAATTTTTTTGGTCATTTTCCTTGTTTTCCCTATGTGGTTGGTACCCTGGTGCGTAATTTAGCAACCATTACATACATTTTGGGATCATGAGACGTAAATTGCTTGACATGTGTAGCCGAGTCTCCTAACAGAGAGGACCCTTTTAATTGTTACATATTGAGTACAGGGCCAACATAATAGAGATTTCATGCGTCTCTGGTTTTCCACAATGCAGAACATGTGAAAGTAAAGCTTTGGTTGCCCTGCTCTTTATCTCTTACAAAAGAAGAGGCCACCACCGCAAAACGCTTCTCACCTCCTTCTTCCACTGTGAGCGTTTCGACCTTGAGGTCCTCGATGGTTAACTTTCGGTGGGGGAGTGCAGACTGGGGCTTGTTTTGGGCCCCTTGACCAGGACCCTGGGGTGCACCTGCACTCTGCGGCCGGCCTTTACCGCCCTTTTTGTCCTTCTTCTTGTCCTTCTTCTTCTCCTTCTGTGGCCCTGCCGACTAAAGGAATACCAGCAATTAATTGACATATTAAGATTATGTCACACTAACAGGGCAGCCAGGGGTAATATTCTGTTGTTTTGTCTTTGAGATTCACAATCTAATTCCAAGCTCTGTTTCACCCCGAAGTAATGTAGAGATGTGAACGTTCAATTTTTTTCAGCACCAGCTAAGGTTGGCCGTCTACAAAATTCTACGTATTGACATGACTTTCTATTAAATCTACCAATAATATAGAGGTGAGGCTAATACTCACAGCCAGGATCTGCATGGCCAGCTGCCGGTCCTCTTCGTCCTGGTCGCCGTACTTCTCCTTCATCTTTTTTAACTTCTTTTTCTGACGTCTGGCTGTTTGCGACTGCGACTGCTGCTGTTCTGGTTGGTTTTGCTGCTGCTGCTGATGTTGTTTTTGCTTTTGTTGTGGTTTCTTCTCATTTGAAGCCTAGTAAATAGAGTAATGATTATCTGTTTTTTTGGAAACAGACGATAACTAGCTGATATCTGAGAGTATTTAAGTTTGATAGATGAAGGCGCCAAATGTTTGACCTTGATATTTTTGTTAAGATTCTTGAAAGTGAATTAACTCCCATTACTCTAACAATCTACAATAACGACTTTATATTGCCTTCTTCCTGTACTGAGCACACGGATATGTTGTATATGATACCTATGATAATCTTTCAATACGTACTGGTAAATGCAAAGAAAAATATAACTTTTTATATATTGACCTACCTTAGCCTGGGGTTCCGTATCGTCCTCATCACCGTTTTGTTTGCTTTCCTCCAACTTATCTGGGTCGATACCTTTTTGTCTTGCTTTCCTTAGTTCCCTAAATGACATGAAATTCTCGATATAGTAGGGTAGCTTATGTCAAAAAAGGGGCCATTTTTGAAAATGCATGTTAATTTATTTCTGTGACTGATTTTATAATCTACACACCCTAAGGTTTCAGACAAGTTTTGGTGAGAATTTTTCTTTTCAGGTTCAAGGTCATTTCAAGGTCATTTCAAGGTCAAAGGTCAAATTTTATAAAGAACGAAAATTACAACCTTATTTTGGCCATGTCTTCCTCAATATTCATGATAGAAACACAAGTGAGATGTCAAATCGATGCATTTTGAGAGTTCTATAAGCTGAATGATTGAATTTGGTTTCACTAGTTACATGGTTGCCATGGTAACCAGAAAAGGCCTAAAATTTTACCAAAATTTGAGTTTCTGGTTGGTTTCTGTTGCCATAGTAACCACAAATATAATCTATAACAAACATGAACAAACTTATATGAAAGGTATACATCCTGCCTTCACTAAATGAGGGAGTTTGCTGAGATAATATGAATAGAATGTAGAAAGTAGTTGGTTACCATGGAAACCAACTAAAATATAGCCAAATTTGAAATTAACCCTATTTTGGTCATATCTTCCTTAATATGCAAGATAGAAACACAAGTGAGATGTCAAATCGATGCATTCTGAGAGTTCTATAATTTGAATGATTGAAATTGGTTTCCCTAGTTACATGGTTGCCATGGTAACCAGAAAAAGTCTAAAATTTTACCAAAATTTGAGTTTCTGGTTGGTTTCTGTTACCATAGCAATCACAAATAAAATCTATAACAAACAAGAACAAACTCATATGAAAGGTATACATCCTGCCTTCATTAAATGAAGGAGGTTGTTGCGATGATACATATAGATTGTAGAAAATGGTTAGTTACCATGGAAACCAACTAAAATATAGCTAAATTTGAAATTAACCCTATTTTGGTCATATCTTCATTAATATGCAAGATAGAAACACAAGTGAGATGTCAAATTGATGCATTTTGAGAGTTTTATAAGCTGAAGGATTGAAATTGGTTTTCTTAGTTACTCGGTTGCCATGGTAACCAGAAAAGTCCTAAAATTTAACTAAAATTTGAGGTTCTTGTTTGTTTCTGTTACCATAGCAACCACAAATATAAAGCTATTACAAACAAGGGAAAACTAATATTAAAGGAATACATCATTCCTTCCTAAACAGATAGAGTCTGCTGAGATAATATGCATAGAATGTGGAAATTGGTTGGTTTCCATGGAAACCAACTAAAGTTCATTTCTAAATATCCATATTTTGGCCATATCTTCGTTAATATGTAAGAAATACAAATGAGATCTCAAATCAATGCATTTTGAGAGTTCTATAAGCTGAATAATTGAAACTGGTTGCTCTAGTTACTTGGTTTGCCATGATAACCAGAAAAGGCTTAGTTGGTTTCTAGTTGGTTTTTAGTTGGTTTCTGTTACCATAGCAATTCACAAATATAAGCTTAAACAAACCAGAAAAACTTCCTTCGTGAAATGAGAGATTCTGGTGAAATAACATGTTTAGAATATATAAAATGGTTGGTTTCCATATGGACCAAATGAAAAAACTGAATCCAATATAAATTGACCAAATCATGATGTACACTCTAAAAATGAAAGAAGCATTACTGCCCATGAGAGGAAAAGACAAGTCTGGCATGAGTTGTGGGAAAAAATAATGGAGATATGATTTATATTTAGATATACAAAAGGGTGTGGGTAGTAAATTATAGAATAATAAGGTGATATGAATGTGTTGTTTGGTCAAAGACAAAGGTAGTAGAAGGCTTGTTTCTATGAAAACTATTATCATACCAACTGCACCCATTGGCAGGATTACATTACTGATACAACTGCAAAGCTAGGAACTGGCAGACAATTTCCTTGTGAGGATTACCTATTAAACCTACCAATGCTCACAATGTTAGGGATGTGCTTGGGGCTAATCCCTAGAAATGCACCCCTTGTATAATCTGATGAATTCCTGTCTTAAAATGTAAAAATGCGTCACCTTGCAAGCTGGATTACCAGAGGGGTATGAACTCAGGGCTGTTGGGTTTTGGGGCAACTTTATGAATCCTACAACTGCTGTCCTACTTATTGCTGTATATTTTGCACCCTTCCCAAAGAAAATAGGTGTAATTCTTCCTTATATACAAAGGTACGGATTGCAGATGGCCATCCTACAGTCTCTGTGCAGATTCTAAGTCACACAGCCTGGCAAGGTGGACATAGTGGGAGGCAAGGCAAGGAAAGTGTTTCAATCATACAATAAATACACATATTTTGGTGAGATCTTCATGATACATCTTTCTAAAATCTTATATTTTACCAAAAATATACTTTCACTAGAGTCTAACTATACAATCTATGAAAATTATAATGCTTGATGCATGGGCGCTAATACCTCGAAATTTGCCACATGCTCAAGGGCCATTGTTCTACTCTGCTTGAGCATGTGTGGTCCATAGGCATAATGCTTAAGCAGATGACAGCACATAAAGGGACACCCTGTTCTTTGTGGCCACCTGATGGTCTTGTAATATGGAGAGTATCGGAATACCACAGGGAAAATCTGTATTTAGGGGATATACTAGATGCTATCTACTACTCTCTCTGCCAGAAATGATAGTCCATGAGATGTGACACTCAGTACAAGGTGTTGAGGCAACAGAGTACCATTTCTCGGTAATACCTGCAGGTACACTGTTAACCAAGTCTGTAATGTCCCACAAACATGAATGTAAGGGGGGAGGAGGCCCCCCACATACATAATTCAACAGGAGACTGGGGAGTGGGGGGGGGGGGGGGGGGCAAGGCCTGTTCAGGGTCCCCCTGGATCCGCCCCTGCCCTCTCTCATTAGAGAGGTTTAGACTGACAGTAACCTCATGGTGCTTTGGTTTTGATAATTGCTCGTCAAATCGCCGATGGCGAAGGCAAAACGAATCTGGCGAATTAATTTTAGCATAAATTCGCCAAAACGTCAAATTTTGGTGACTTTTTATGGACAAAATGTGCTCAGAAATGACATACATTAGATGTCAATCCCTCTCAAAATCAAGGTGACAAAGAATTTTTCATTTGATCTGAAATTGTTGGCTAATCGTTATGGAATTTGGCTAATCCAAATTGTCATAAATTCCCTCTATTTGGCAACTTTAATAAAGGGCTAAGCATGAACCCAGTAGTGAGTATGTTATGTATACAAAAGATAAAAGGAAAGTTCCATTTTATCATACATCTAATGAAATAACTGAGATAGGCTCATGTCTGGTACCTAACGAGATTGCAATAGGGGTTAAGAGTGTTGCAGCCAGTCCTGGCTCATAGCGGTTATAACTAACATCTGCAACATCTCGGTTACACAGCATCTGAACTTTGACATCACCCCTAACTCAGTAGAACGATGATTGAACTAGGTTTCTACTGTGATCAATGGTTAAGTTCACCTGACAGCTCTGAGCTCTGTTAACTACCCTGGTACATGTGGAAGATCATTCAGATGCAACTTTTTGAAAAGGTGGCGAGGTGCCAATATAAAGAAGGGTGGTCCCCTATTTCCAAAATAATCTAAATTTGCCAAAAAAGAAAAGAATGGGAGGGGGAACACCGCCCTGCCCCCTTTCCCATCTAAATCTACCTGTTGGTCTTGGAGATATCGTAATAGCGCAAAGAAAGATTTGTCAATTGCTCCTACCACAGATGGCTGATTTATAGTATTTTAAGCACCTGCCGACTAATTTCATCAATTCTGATGACAAAACCCCTAGAAAAACTATTAAAAATTAATGAATAATTGTAATGTATCAACCTATGATGAATGAACTTTCAAAAAAACTTTCGTAAATATGGCTACAGATTAAAAGAATAATGATCTCTAGGTTTTCTTCATGTCAAATTAGAAATATGGACATGATTCATGAAATCTTTTATGCTAAAGCCTTTTGAATTGTCGATATAATACCCAGAGGTGTGTAAATGATTGCAAATTCACACAAATGTGTGAATTTTATTACAGATTGTGCAAATTTTGCTGGTAGTTTCCGAAAACAAATTAAGGTCTGCACACCCCTGATACGCAGCGTACATCCTGGTCAAGGCTAATCTGCAAGTGGCTGTCCGTGGTAGGGTGAATTATCATAATGCTTGATGCACTATTCATAAATTGAATCTAGAGATTCAACAGGTTACTGTCCTTGATTTGGCCTAACTACTTGTAACAAGTAAAGTAGGCAAAAATAGCAAAATTGTGGAGTTTGGAAATAAGTGGGTAACCTTCAGTTGGATTTAAGTGATATAAAATATCAAGTTTGAATAAAATTATAATATACAAAATGCTAACCCCTGGACCCCCAGCATGCCTGGATATCCTAAAACAATATCTCTAAACTATCCTTTAAGTATTCTTACAATATCCCCAAAACATCCCCAAATTATTTCAATACTATCCCCAAAGTATCACCACACTATGCCCAGAGTATCTCCTTACTATCTATGAAGCATCCTTGAACTGTCCCAAATCTATCCCCAAAAATATCACCATAGTGTCTCCTAATTATCCTCAAGATATCCATGAAGTATCCTTATCTGAACGCAAACCATCCTCAATTTATCCCCAGACTATCTCCAAAGTATCTCCATACTATCTTCAAAGTATCCCCAAACTATCCCTAGATTATCTGTAAACTATTTGCAAATTATCCCTTGACTATTCTGAAAAGTATACCCAAAATATCTCCATTATCATCCCCAGACTATCCCCAAAGTATCACCAAGCAATACCCAAGTATCCCTGAAGTATCCCCAAAGTATCTGTAAAGTATCCCCAATGGATGCCCAGACTATCCCCATACTATGTCCAAACTATCGCACAGATATCTCCAAATCATTCACAAATTATCCCCAATATATCCTTAAACAATTCCCAAATGTTCACCAAACTCTCCTTAAACTGTACCAAAAATATCCCCAAAGTCTAACCCAACTTTGCCCAAGGTATCCTTAAACTATTGCCAAAAGATCCCCAGACTATCCCCAAAAGTGTCCCCAAACTCATAAATCTATCTCCAAACTATTCCCAACATATCCCAATAGTGTCAACCAAATATACCCATAATATCCTTGAACTATCTCAAAACTTTAACAACCATCCCAAAATTATGCCTAACATATGCCCAAAACGTCACCCCATTATACCCAAGATATCTTAAAATCATCGTTAAAGGTTCCTCAGAATATCAAAAACTATCTCAAAATCTTTGCATAATTCTGCCAACCACGGATAGCCAGTTTTGTTAGTTTTACCTGCAGGTTAGCCTAATCAGGGTGCATGCTGGGTACTATTTTGACAAAATTCATGGCTTTAGTATGTAAATTTTCATGAAATGTATAATTATTTGTAGAAAAACATTTGGAAAAACTAACCAGCATTATTTTTTAAATGAGTATCGATATAAATTAATATTTTTTAAAATGTTTGAAAATTCATTCATTCAAGAAGGATATATAACAATTATTTGCTCATTTTCTATCGTTTTCCAGTGATTTTGTCAACAAAACATTAGCCTGCAGGTCCTCAATCAGCTATCTGTGGTAGGGAGAATTGTCCCTAGACTGTCCCCCAAAGTACCCCCTTTTTGTCCCTAAAATATGCAAAAGCTATTCACAGACCATCCCAAAATTATCCAAAGACTGCCTAAAAAGTATCCCCAAAGTACCTCCAACATATCCCCAACTTATCTTCAAAACTATTCCATAAGTTCACAAAGACTATCCCCAATGTATCATTCAACTATCCCAAAAGAATCCTCAGATAGTCCAAAAGGTATGACCAAACCTTCCCAAATTTATGCCGAGACTATTTCCAAACTATCCCAAAGGTATCCTAAAAAAGATCCAAACAGTACTCCTAGAATAACTCCATAGTAGCTATAACCTATCCCAAAGAAAAATCTCCAAAGTGTCACCAAACTATCCCCAGATGATCCCCAAAGTATCCTCAAATTATATCAAAACTATCCTCTTATTATTCTCAAACTACCTCCAAAAGTATCCCCAGACTATCCTAAAAAGGAACCCCAAAGTATACTCTAACTATCTCTAAAGTACCCAAAATATTACCAAACTATGGCCAAACTATAGCTGAATTCTGGTCAATTTTGAGGACTTTGCAAGTTACCATGGAAACCAAATAAGCAATTCAACTACTTTCAATTCTCTATCCCAGCATACATCAATTTGGCACTTTTTTTGTGCTTCCATCTTACATATTAAGAAAAAAATTTGCTATGTTTAAGTTGTTTCTATGGACACTTCATTTATACTCTCTTTCTTCAGAATTTCTCATTTCACCAAGAAAGGATGTATACTTTTCATAGAAGTGTCTTCTGGTTAGTCAAAGCTTTATATTTGTGATTGCTATGATAACAATAACCAACCAGAAACTGAAGTATTGGAAATATTTTAGGTCCTTTCTGGTTACCATGGCAACCGAGTAACTAGGGCAAGCAGCTCTAATCCTTCAGGTTATAGAACTCCCAGAATGCATTGGTTTGACAATTCACTTGTGTTCTTATCTTGCATATTAAGGAGGATATGGCCTAAATATGGTTAATTTCAAATTTGGCTATATCTTTGTTGGTTTCCATGGAAACCAACTATTTATAACATTCTATACATATTATCTTAGAAGACTCGCTTGTTTCATGGAGGCAGGATGTTGACTTTTCATATAAGTTGGTTCTTGTTTGTTATTGATTTATATTTGTTGTTGCTATGGTAACAGAAACCAACCAGAAACTCAAATTTTGGTAAAATTTTAGGCCTTTTCTGGTTACCATGGCAACCGAGGGACTAGGGAAACCTATTTCAATCATTCAGATTATAGAACTCTCAGAATGCATCGATTTGACATCTCACTTGTGTTTCTATCTTGCATATTAAGGAAGATATGACCAAAATAGGGTTAATTTCAAATTTGGCTATATTTTAGTTGGTTTCCATGGTAACCAAATATTTTCTACATTCTATTCATATTATCTCAGCAAACTCCCTCATTTAATGAAGGCAGGATGTATACCTTTCATATAAGTTTGTTCATGTTTGTTATAGCTTTATATTTGTGGTTGTCATGGTAACAGAAACCAACCAGAAACTCAAATTTTGGTAAAATTCTAGAATTTTTCTGGTTACCATGGCAACCAGGTAACTAGGGCAACCAATTTCAATCATTCAGCTTATAGAACTCTCAAAATGCAACGATTTGACATCTCATTTGTATTTCTATCATGAATATTAAGGAAGATATGGCCAAAATATGGTTGATATTTGTGATTTTTGACCTTTGACCTTCAAATGACCTTGAAATGACCTTGAACCTGAAAAGAAAAATTCTCACCAAAACTTTTCATAATCCTTGAGTCATAAGGATATCAAAAAGTATAGGTGTCATAAATTAACATGCATTTTCAAAAAAAGTACATAAGAGACCCTACTAATAAAGTGTTTGTCGGCTATAATGCTAATGGGTTAGGGAGAACGTTTGAATAATACATTTTCAATAATCTACGATGGTAAATCAATTACATAACAATTGATCCGACATAAATGCATTCTTGGTCTGTTATATATTTCTGTAAGTTAAAGGGTGATATGCCTATCAGTTCAGTTATATTATGTGGTCGAAGTACCCGTTCCACATCAGTTTTCCGAGATAACTTACGATGCAAATCACATAATCAAGCATGATGCAGTCGAGTTCTCTCACCTTCTTTGCTTTGCAGATAACTTGGCTCCTCCCTTGGCAGGTTTCTCCGGGTTTAGATCTATGGGTACTCCATCACCTAATGCTATTACATCATCTTCAGTGGAAGCTTGGCTAATAGCGCTGACATTTCGTTGCAACACGAACCTGAAATATTGCACGTTAAAAAACACACATTTGTACAGGTATAAAGTTGTTTTTTTCTGTGATGCATCATTTTTGCATCACAAGCAATTTTATATTGTTGATTTCTTTTTCATGTATTCATTTTCTAAGTTGAATCTGTGATGCATCTGAAGTATTGGTAAGTTTTATTTTACTTCGTTTATCAATGTAGATCAACAGATTAATTTGTGGTACATATTAAACTTAAATACAATTATCAAGGCATGCATAGAATGATAATTTCTGGATATGATTTACAGGGCACTTTAATCATTACAAGCAACATACAACTTAAATACAAGGGTGTATCTTCACATAGGGTAAATGAATTAAAATCCAGACAAGTTTTGGTATGCTTATCTCCATGTGTCTTTATACAATTAAATCTTACACTAAAGTATTGAAGTATACACAACCAAAAATCACTATATTATTCAAACATGTGAGAGAGAATGAATCACAAACATCTTAATCAAACGCATAGGTTCCAGAAACAAAGGGGAGGGGGAGGGGGCAGGAGCAGAGGTAATACCATTCTTACGGGAGTACAACTAGCTTTAGCTAAGGTTGTGAGTAAAAACCTGTTAGTAGAAGGCATGCGCGTTTCAATCTCCAGTCTACGAAATCAATCAAATCAAGAGAAGCTTAAACTAATAAGAAATCAACATAAACTAATCAGACAGTTATAATCACGATTACTAAAGAGACTACATTTAGGTAGAAAATGTGAATCCCTCAATGACCACAACGGTTTTTTTTTCACCACATTAGGAAATAATATAGAAAATGGAAAAAACTGATTATGATCATAACATATGGAGAATATGGAAAGTACCAACGATGAAAGTATGAAAAACAAGTAATCTTTATCAAATACAGATCTCCAACTCACTTATCTCCCTTGACATGCTGAAGCTGTATTGAAGTATCGGGAAACGCCGGCTCGTCTTCGTCTGATTCCCCATCGCTCTCCCCATCCTCAGCCCCCATCTCAGACGTCCCAGGCTCATCATTGGCTGCAGCTTTAACTGACTCATTGTCTTCTTCGTCACCACTGTTTTCTTCTATAGCATCTAGATTACTGGCTTCATCCTCACTGTCACTGCCATCGATGTCGTTGGTCGCGTCAGTTATGTCGCTTTCGGTCGTCATGGACTCGGCGACTGACATGGCGTCCTCCTCCGCAGTCCGGACCCGCCGCTCGTCCTTATGTCTGAACACTGAGTCTTCATCCAGCTGAAAGGGCGAGAGTTTAGTTACAGAAATGTAATAGCAATAAAACATGGTAATTTTGTCTAAAACGTCGGCACTTAAATAATCATTCCTCGTATGTGAATTTATCTGGTTTTTAGCCCTTGTCTTCGGCCATTTAAATATGACCTTAGGTACACTTTGCCTCAACTTAGAACGCCTATAATATCTATACAATATTCAAAGGAAATGAACGCTTAACTTTCTCACAATAATCATTGTACGTCATTTATTTATAATATCATAAATGATCCATAAAATCCTGATTATCTCTGTACCCTAGGTTTTTTCGTCCTCAGCGACTATACTGATGTATATAATTATTCTATACATAGAATTTATAATATTATGTATCTCTATGATTTTTCTTTTTACCGATTTGCTACATTATAGTATTAGTTCCTGTGTTTGACGAGGCACCCTTACTTTAATCTTACCTTGAATTATTAGACATTTAGAAAGATTTTTGTATACCGTAGAACAAAACTGATTACCTTAAAGAGGAACCCGAACCCGTAGACGAGGTAGCAAGGTGGGAGGAAGTTCTTCTTTCCTCTGATCATAAAACTACCTGTGGTAAGGTACTCTCCGGTGGGCGCCGTTTTCGACACCTACGACAAATCTTAATAGTGAAAATCTTCATCGAAAAACGATATAATACTATCGATGTCAATAAGGGATAAGCTGTACAAATTGTACAACTTACCCCCAATAAGAATTGATATACAGTCAAAGCCCCAATATCACTCTATCAGCGATTGTTAGTTATGAAACTAATCCATAAAATTGTCTAAAAGAAATAGCTAAATTCGAGAAAGACGGTATGGCCACCAAGACGTGTTATATTCTGAACTAAAATCAATGACTTTATAAATATTTACTATGACATTTAAAATAAATTTTAATGATGTATTCAGGGGTAAATTTTAACTGTTCTTTCTGTAGTACGAGTACGATTCGACTGTGAGTGTGATAAAAGCCGGCCCTTACCTGGTGATGGTAGACCCACCAGGCACTGGTGTAGACCTTGGCGTCCCAGGCGGCACTGTTACACACGGCCATAGTGCCCGCCTCGTTCAACGTCTTCGGCGGAACAGGAGCACCTAAACGGCAGAGACAGAATACAAAGATGTAAGTCTGGGATGATAAAAAATTAAAAAAAAGCATAAATAAAACACGAAATCATTTTAAATGCTATAAAACGTGACAGAATCCATCATTTTTCACTGTTATTATTAGACGGGTAGAAGTGAAAAAATCAGAAATCAGATCGTTATCAAAACGTTCGGTAAGTGTTGCAGAGAGTGTAAAAATACCACTTCGATATTTATTCAATTTATTGGTGATGTCAGAGAAAGTGCAGATTCTACTTTTTTCCATGGCGGCGACTGATTGTGTGAACAGAGTTTAAGATTGACAACATAAACTTTACCTGAGGGATTTTTAATTATAACGCTGCTGGCACCGTGAAGGTCGGCGTGAACGTAAACGTCGCCTGAAAAACAACCAGTAAAACAATGTTATGATCAAATTATGCATTATACGTTAATAAGAAAAACTGCGCATGAAAAAATCTTATCAGAAACATTTCTTATCTCTTCGATGTAATCTTCCTATAAGAAATATTAGAAATGTGGTTTCCATACCATACTGTGTTGTAACATTCTTTGTTTACTCTAGTAGCGTCAAGACTTTTTTAGACCAATACCAGAGAAGTAAAATGCTTTTTTTTCTTGATTCAGAGTTATAACTGTAGAATTAAAAACAAATAGTCTCTACCTGCTCGAAGGTAACGTTTCACAATGAACTCGTTCTGCTGGCCGTCCCGTCCGCCTATCACCAGGTAATTCTCGCAGCTGATGAACCAGAGGAACTTCTCGAACCAGTAGGTCTTCCTGGCCTTGTTAATGGACACGGCGCTGGCCACCTCCTTCAGGGTCTGCTTCGTCTTCTTCTCGGCCGACTTGAGCGCCTTCCCCGAGGACTCTAACGTCTTGTGCTCCTTCTTGGCCGCACTGCGCTTCATGTCGTAGAACCTGCGGGCGTTGGCGAAGGCGGTGAGGCCCAGGTCGATGTCGACTTTGACGGGTTTGTTGGCCTGACTGTCCTCCTCGTCCGATTCGTCGTCGGGGTAGGGGTCTGACAGTACCATAGAGATGTGGTTCGAGTCCAGCTTGAGGCCCTTGATAGCGCCGGCCACTGGGTCTCCCTGGGCCTGGGCCTCTTTGACGATCTGCCCAATCTCCGTCCAGTCGATCTGGTTGGCCAGCGCACTGCGGACGATCAGGATGGCCCTGTCCACCTGTTAGATAATTGAGTATTTATTTTGATTAAAACTTCAACTATTCACACGTACCTAACCCAATCCCACATTGTTTGTGGACGTTTTCTTTCTTTTTTCAATGGAACAATCGAATCTAAAAAATTGCGTAGATACTCATAACTCAATCTTGCATTGAGAAGTTTTCTTTCCTTTTTAGTTAATGCCATACTTACTTACTGATCACTTGCTGATGCTAAGTTTACTGATGCGCATTGATGGACCAGTTGGTACCTCAATGTAAACATTATTTGTATACATACATTTAAGCATGTCCTCCAAAGTCACAATCTTAAAAGTATGTAATTTAGGCGATAGTCCACATGAGGAAGTATGCCTTACCAGATCCAGGTTAATCTCGATGAGATGGGCACGTCGCATGTCCAAGTCTTGCTCCTTCTGGAGATCAGCAAGTCGCCTCTCGTGATCTTTCTTTACATTTTCCAGCTTTTTCAATGCTTGTTTTTCCTAAAATCAGAAATGTGTTAAGTAGCAAAATAAAACATCGGAAACAGAGTTTTTCTTTGGATTATCAAGTTTTTTTTTGTACTTTTAAACTGAATGTCACTAGTGCAAATAACATTGTAAGACGTTTCGAATTTTCCCCCAAAAAGAAGCTTTTTCAAACGTTCATAGATAACCAGTCTTTCATTACAATTCATTATGTGTGTTTGTGTCGTATCTTACCTGTTGAACTGCTTTCATGTCAAGTTTTTGACTGCCGATTTTAGAAAAGAATTCATCAACAGCCTGAAAAATTACAATGCCATAGTTAGGTATGTTAGGACAGGAACATTTCATATATTTAACTTCAATCCGATATTATCATATGAAATATTGTAATTAAATTCGTTCCAGCTTTTAAAAAGAAATTATTAACTAAGTGTTGACGTTTCTTACAAGTTTAGACGTATACTACATGTATGTACTACCTCTACATTCTATTGAACATTTTGTGTCAGAAACGTGTAATGCTAAATCGAATGTACTGCACTTTGATCCAAAATAATTGATTATAACATAAAGGAAATTAACATTCATTTTGTACTTGACTTATACATTTGATAGTTTACCTTACAGAAGCTGTCAAACTCTACATGGTAGTCTCCAGCATGCTGCTTGTACAGATGCGGGTGGAATTCACTATACCTGCAAGCAAAAGTATAAATCTTGTTCAATCATTTGTTTCATTGAATTGCTTGTAGCAGCTCCCCACTTTATTCTTTAATAAAGAGCCTGTAACATTTCGTACCACTGTCTAATTTTTGCATTAATAAGTTAAAAGATCTGTCATATATAGAGTATGTATGTAGAGAATATCAGGATGGTGGAACTTTAGTTCAAGACGATTATTAGGGATAAACAAACGTAGACAGGCATTCAGGAACAGAGACATTTCATTTGAAAAGAATTAATTACGTAATTTGTATTATTTACATACGTGAGCAGTTCATCGTTTCCAGCAGCTTTCTTTTCAGCTTTTTGCAAAATATATCCCTGAAAATTAAACAGAAACGAACGTGAAAATACATAATATTTTCAATAAAGACATAAGTTTACACAGTAGTGCTACGAATTATTTCATAATGGTAAAAACGAATGTCCCTTGAGTTGACTTCTCCAATCTGATAATAAAGTTTATCATAAAGATGAATAAACTATCACATACCATTGTAAATAATCATGGAATCACTTCTAACGTTTTATACAAAATTAAACAGGGGCATATTTCCTGTCCCACTGTGATCTAAATCTACCAAATCAATTAATTCTTATTAACCTTGCCAGCGCTGCCTATATTCTGGAGTAATTCCTCTGCTTGTTGTAAAGCACTTGCCATCCGTGATATATCTGTTGAATGAAAATTAATAATTATTTTTCAAAATCTACCAGTTCCTCCTTGTGGACGGCACATTTATTATGGAAGGTACATGTATTTAAACTTCTGGCACTAGAACACCTGAGAACGTTTTCATGAAAGATACTGCATTGACTTACCTTTGTTTATGTCGAATTCCTTGCCAAGCCGTGCATTAACGGGAAACCCTGCTTCTAACAGACAACTTTCGATGACGGCTGGTCCGTACACTAAAAAGTCAGAAATGGTAAGTCACAATGGATTTTTACTCAAAATACAGAATTGGTCTAACTGGACATTGTGGTCTCAACAAAACAATATTCTATGCTGGTCCATTTTAGTGAAAAATCTAATACATGTAGTAAAATTCTGAACGATAGTGGCTTTAGACATTATCTTTTAACTTTAAATTCAGATGTGACTATCTGTTGTACCATACTTACCAAGTTGTGGATTTAGTAACTTTTTAAGATTGTCTCCTTCTTTGCCAGCCAGTAGAATAGCCCGTAACCTGGAAAGTTGGTAATTTCAGATTTTAGACAGTGTACTCTTTAATTATGAGATAATCAAAGGAGATCCGACGATTCGACATGTTTTTCCTTTAATTCAATAAGTAATTGACGTTTAATTTCAGGAACTCTCAAACTTATCAGTATGCAAGAACGCATTTCTCAAACTCTTTCTGGAGCTATATCAGTTTTGACAGCATACTTTTGATGAATGATCACTAGTCAAAACATATCTAAAATTCAAAATCGTAAATAGATGTAATATTCTTTATTCTTATGTACTGTGTTTTTGAACAGAACTGAAATCGTCAACAAAAGAACAGTATGTGTATTAAATACATGGATTGATGCACAGTTATATTATACCTCATTCATTTTATGATCCAAGTGCACAGAATCGGAAAATTATTTGTCAAGCATGCTACATAAATAGGTACACCAATATGTTAAGATGTTAAACATCCAGCAGTGTTCGAGACTAACTTTTGTGACTGTCAGCCATCAGGGCCGATAGTATAAAAAATCTGTCGGCCCTGATAGCTTTCAATCGGCCCTGATTTAGCTGAAGAAGGTTATCTAAACATAAGTCATATAGAAACTGTTCTTTTAAATGCATAAATACTCATTAGTAGTCTTTTCCCCATGTCCTTATAGCCGGTTGTTCTGACCAGCTTTAATTCTGATTAACCAGGTTTAGATCTAATCACTCTAAGCTGGCTACAAATATATTGAAATACGCAAATCATTTGATCAGAAATTAATTTCTGACCAGCTTTAAAATATTAGATTAACAAAACAGCCAGGTTTAGAGGGTATACCGGGGAGAGTGAGATTTTTCCAAATGTGTGTATGTTCTAGTACAAATCCAATGAGTATTTTTGCCCCCCCCCCCCCAAAAAAAAAGGGGGGGGGGGGGGTCTTGTCTGTATAACAGATCACAATAAGAATCCTCTGTCCACCTGACACAGGACGTCTGTATGTCCGGTCACAAAAAAAGAACAGTTATATTTAAAATTTTGTCATGAATCATATAATTTGGTCATTTTAAGTTTTATCAGTTTGATAATTTTTCTACTATTCTGCTTGTGACGTTACACCCAGACAAATGTACCCCCCCCCAAGGGCCCCCATTAGTACAGGGGGCTGGTGACCCGTCGGTCCAAACAACGAGTAATGGACAGAAGTCTGTATAGACATAAGTCTGACTGTACTCGTTGGTCCAAAGCACTGAAACAACAGTACTGGACGTCCAAACGGAATACATCAGGGTGCCCACGCTTTTTCAAAAATCAATTTAAGACCTTTTTAAGACCTATTTAAGACCTACTTTTGGCAAATTTAAGACAAATTTGCCACAGCTTACAACAAAATTTGATCGCATGATATTTGACGAAGCGGCACTTGGCAAAAAGTGACAATTTTGCTCATCCTAACATTTGACTTTAATTTCCTAATCAGATCCAATTTAAGACCTTTTTAAGACCTCCTTCATGAAAAACATGAGATTTAAGACGTTTTTAAGGCCTTAAATTTGAGAAAATCAATTCAAGACCTTTTAAAGACTTTTAAGACTTGCGTGGGCACCCTGTACATGCAAAATTGAACCAATTGACAGCCGAAAACATGGACAAATGACAGCTAAAAACATGGCCGAATGACGGCCGAAAACATAAGCAAATGACGGCCGAAAACATTGCCAATTGAAGACAGAAAACATGAGCAAATGACGGCCGAAAACATGAGCAAATGACGGCCGAAAATATGAGCAAAAAACGGCCGAAAACATGAGCAAATGACGGCCGAAAATATGAGCAAATGACGGCTGAAAACAGTGGCAAATGACGGCCGAAAACAGGCGTCGGCCATCCGGGCCGATTTAACTATATTTTTCTGAATTTTTGTCAGTCCTGTTTCCAAATCGTCGGCCATTGGCCGACGGGCCGGCGTTAATCTCGAACACTGTCCAGTAATACATAGAGCTACTTACCGCTCTTCCGTGGGTGCACCTTCTGGTTGTTTGGCAGTTTCAACTGGGTATTTCTCTCGGACGACAAACTTGACATCTTGTGCATCATCTGTCCTGGGTCGGAGAATGTTGAGGATCAGGTACTCGTAATCCGTTAGAACGATGTTACCCTGCAGTGATACAAAATATTCACATCAAAGTAAGTATATAGGCCACTCATGCCTAAAATATCATCATAGATCTTTTCCCTCCATTCAATCTTGAATGAATCGACCCAATTTAAGGCAATTTATGAATCATTGATGCAACATTTTCTGTTCTTTTTGTTTTTGTTTTGTTTTACTTTTGTTTAGATCAGATCAGGTATTTTCAAATAATTCTAGGTGTAGGCTGGATATAAATGTTGGCTCCCTACTACATACCCGTAATAAACAGATAATGATTCCCTCCTTCATTTAATAATATGATTGAGTGATTAAGTGATTAATAATAATATTATTAAGTGAAGGAGGGAATCATTTTCTGTTCCTCCTTACTGTACAACTTCTATATATTATATAGACGTTATACGGTAAGGAGTGTGGTTTTTCAACATATTCCATATACAATTAGAGAGGGACTGTTTCATGCGTGCGAGTTAAGTATAGTAAGAATAGTCAATATTTCTTCGACCCAAATACAAAAGGTATTTACGTCGCGGCTAGAACAACTTAGAATAAATACAGAACAACAACAAGGTAAATTGATTTGGACATATAATAAATTACATTTATTTTAATCCTTTCCTGTAACAATAATTCTAAAGTTTAAAATTCTGCTGCGATGGTAAATCGTTGGTGGTTAGAACGAGAATGACCAACGGTCAAGCTCGGGCGATTTATATAGTGGAGGTACAACAATCTCCGTAGCGATGGATACGGAGGGCGATGACGTCACGCCTACTCCGAAATAAATAAATTGCTTAGGTATCGCTACACAATTTAATATCATTTACGTCGCGGCTAGAACAACTTAGAATAAATACAGAACAACAACAAGGTAAATTGATTTGGACATATAATAAATTACATTTATTTTAATCCAAAACCTCCAAATCAATTACCTAACGTAGTGATAAAAATTTATCATAATTAATTTTATCGGAGATTGAGGGCCTAATATATTTGTAAATACAATCAGATGACCACTGGCCCCTCTCCTTAATATAGGTTAAAGAAGCACCCTTATTATACAAGTCTGTGGTGCCTCCCCTCCTTAGAGAATGGGTTGAAAAATTACCCTTAATCTCTGAATTTGTTAACATTTGTTTAAATTGTTTGTTAACCACTGTATAAGATAAATAACCAATTTTTCCTGTAGAGAACAATGGATCATCCCTGGACTTTGGATGAATTTTAAATAATTTTTCCAATAAATACACAGCGCAGACCCTTTTATTTTCTAATCTATTTATTGGTATCTCATGTACCTGGCCTGGCTTCTTTGTTTTTGAGGATGTAACCTTTACAATACAACCCCACTTATGAAAAATAACATTTTTTCTCAGAAGCATATGTTCCGACCTCACAGTGTGTCCTACTCTGAGTAAAGTCCTAAATAGGAAAACAATTACAATATATACCAATATCCCTAACTGGTCGGACCAATCTACCTTCCTATATAATTTTTCTAAATGCTTCTCTTCCAGTGGTTCTTTACTATCCACCTCATTAAAATTGGAATTTTTAATTCCCTTCACAACCATTTTTACATTTACATCGGACCAGCCTGCTACTGGCTTGGCCCTTACATTGTGATAATAAATTACCGCCTGGTAATAATTAATAACGGAGGATGCTTTCATAAATTTAGATAGGTAAGATATATATAAACAGCCTTGTTTAGAGTTACATTTAAGAGGCTGCCAGTGAAATTTTTTACATACCTTCAAATAACATTTCCACTGCATCCTCCTTAACTTTTGTGTTGATTTCCCTACGGCGGATTTTTTCAACGCTATCACTCGCCTCATCAGGCACATTTCCTCTGCAAAATTCAAAAATAGCGTTAGCGCAACACAAATTCGCACCCAAAATGCACTTTTTAACTGCGTCCTCACTTTTAAAATATAAAAGGCGTGACAAAGTGTCAGCCACCAGGTTATTTTTTGTGTTAATGTAATGAGGCACAAGCCTTATTTTATATATTTTGCAGATCCAAAAAATTTCCCTTAACCAACTCATGCACGTAGGATTAGTACTTATTCCCTTTCTTATCATATGAAATACTTGAGTGTTGTCTGTATAAATATTTACACTGTGACCTGCAAGTTGGCTCAGCCATTCCTGCAGGCCACGTACTATAGGGAATAATTCTAATTCATTAATATTTTTTTTGTCATAAATAATATCAGATGGACCTGCTATAATATGTTTGCATTTACATTCTGGAAAAATGATGTTATTGTCCCAACTACCTGCTCTCCAGTCATTTCCCATATACACTGCGAAGCCCTTCATAGATGAGTCTGATACCATAGGGAGGGGAAATTCTTTGTATTCGATTTTTCTTTTGCCATTAAAATTTTCCAGAAATTTTTCCCACCATAACAGGTCGTCTCTACATGCCTGCCCTATTTTTATTGCTTTTAAATTATTATTTAAAAGGACTTTATATAGGTTATAAACCCTTCGACAGTATACTCTGCCTCCCTCCACAACATGAGCGCAATGGGACAGTAAGCCCCCTAGACTTTCTAATTCCTTCCTGCCTATGGTAGCTTTTTGACCATATTTTACTACCAAATTTTTTAATTTAACCAACTTTTCCTTTGGCAACCGAATTTCCATTTTAATAGAGTCAATCTCCAGGCCCAGGTAGGTACATACCTGAGATGGTGGGGTCACTTTTCCCCAGCTAATATGGAAACCTATGTATCTTAATACCCTTATAACTACCTGTTGGGCCCAAGTAGCCTCCTCCAGGCTTGAACCAATGACAATAAAGTCATCCAAATAATTTACTGTCTGAATACCATAAATATCTGACAAAATATGATATATAAACTCAGAAATTTCATTAAAATACATAGGCCCTAGCCTTAGACCAAATGCCAAGCGGGAGTCCTGTAAATATTCAGTTTTACCATTAATTTCCCATCTAACTCCCAAGTATTTCTGATGGTCTGGGTAAATAGGTACTGCCCTGTAAGCTGATTTAATATCAACCACAGCCATGTAGTCTCCTGGATTTAACAAAGCCACAACATTATCTACACTTTTATATTTAAATTCCTCAATAATATTTTCACAGAAATTATTTATTGAGATTTTTTCAGGCATACTACAGTCTGTTATTGGTCTTATGTTACCATCTGGCTTTGGGACTGCTCCCATAGAATGTATGCAAGCTGGCTTTTCCTGTACTATTTTAAGGTAACCCTCAGCCAATTCTTTGCCAATAATTTTGTCCATTTTTTTTCGATTATCACCTTCAAAAAGAGAATTGTAATTTCTGCAATCATAACTCAGACCCCCGCTTGGCACCGTATCATCAACAATTTTAAAACCATCTGTTATCCCATCAACCATAGGTCTAAATCTGTTTTTACACTCATCAGACCCCAATGAAAGAAGATATTCGAATCTACAAGGCCTAAGCTGCGCCAATGCGCCATTAATATAATATTCGCAAGTGCATTCCCCACGAGCGCATTTCTCGAATACATTGACAGTTTGACCACTCGGCGAGCGCGCCGAGACCACAAGTTTATTTTCAAAATATTTAATATCTCTGGAACTACCCGATAGAATTTTTCCAAATTTGGGACTGCCATCGGCAAGGACCTTATCTACCTCCCTATCGACCGTTAGACAAGAAGTATCGGCTAGAAATTCTATATTTTGAACAAAGTTACCTTGTCGATTGACATTTTTGTCCTCCTGCTCCGACACCGCTTGTGTACTTTCGACACGGAAACCCGTGACGTCAGCGGTATCGGTGCTTTGACCCGGGCTTGACCCCGGCGATGCAAAGTACCGGCGTGTACCGATCGTACCAATACTGGAGATAATATTTGAAATACAACACGAATCGTCGTCTACTTCGACTGGATTAATACATTCAACCTCTAAGACATGGAGGAAACTACCATTACGACCAGAATTTCTGGATTTACTGTATAATTTAACATTTTGAGCTGGCGAGCCCGCCCACGACTGAGAAGAAACCCCTTCATCCGTGACGTCACTGTCAGATAAGTGTTTAACGCCTGGAATCTTCTCAGATTTTTGAACGATATCCTATTTTTTATCGCTACCCGCCCGGCCACAGTCCTTCTTGCAATGTCCCTTCTTATCGCAGATTATACAAGCATGATTCAGGTTACATTTGCCAAAGCATCCGCTGTCAGAGTTGAAGCGGAAACAAATCTTATCGGAGTATGTTCTACCACTTCCCTGGCTTTGTTTACCTTTGAACCCCCCTCCAGACTTGTTACCAACACCTGCCTTGAACGTGTTGTCGAATGAAAAAGATGACATTATCTCCTCCTGATCGAAATTGCCAAATTCATCATGTCCCAGCCTCCCAGCTCTTTCCCTTACTGAGATATCATATTGATTAAACGTGTCAAACGTGTACAATCGCTTGGAAGCCTTCTCTGTCAATAGTTTTACATGCTTGACAGCGGGGAGTGGATCTTTTTTATCCAAAATTAGTCTTTCGATTGTCTTTAAACCAACAAGCAACACTTCCTCTACATTCTTAGGCTTATCGCCGCTTTTGCAATACAATTTCTGGGCGTATTTCTTTGTTTTACCTTTGTCTTTTGTAGGTGAGGTGGACCTATCGCTGGAGCGGCTCGACTCATCGCTCGACGACTCGGCGGCGGGGCTGACGGGTTTGGGCGATGATTGTACCTTCCCCCTCTTCTTCGTCTTTGGCCTGGACTTTCTTGGAGATACTTCAATCCATCCATCGCTGTCATCATCAGAATCGTCTCTAGGAGGAGCCATCGCCGCCTCTTGCTTCTCCGCCAACCGGTTGACAGCGCCTACGAGTTTAGAGATGTTTTTCTCCATTACGCCCATCCTGTTGCTGAGGACTCCAGTCTCCGCAGCCTTCGGAGGCGATTGGATCGCCGCCGGGAGATTGCCCAAAAGGCTATCCCGCATCTCAATTCCACCACCACCATCGCCGAACAGGTCATCCGACCCGCCCGGAGCAGAATCATCGCTCGTCTTCAGGCGATTGCATTTCTTCCCCGTCGGGGCGATGTGTCGAGTCTGACACTTTTTACAGAAATTCTTCTTCTTGCTCATCTTCGGTAAGTCCAATTAATTATTTCTTGGGATGATGTGTAGCAATAATACGGTTTAAACCCCTTAAAACCGCTGAGAAATTCAAATAATCTCTCTTAAAATTCTGCTGCGATGGTAAATCGTTGGTGGTTAGAACGAGAATGACCAACGGTCAAGCTCGGGCGATTTATATAGTGGAGGTACAACAATCTCCGTAGCGATGGATACGGAGGGCGATGACGTCACGCCTACTCCGAAATAAATAAATTGCTTAGGTATCGCTACACAATTTAATATCGTATACTCTTGGGGAAGGGTGCAGTAGATTTGTATGTATAACAGATACTCAGGGGCTCCAATGGTCGAATCGTAGTTTGTGGCCAGGAAGAGTTTTTACACTAAGACCAGATTATCATAGCGCTGGCGCCATCAGCAACTATGTCAGTCGAGTTGAGTTAAGTTGGGCAGTGGAGCCGGGCCTTATCGGGTGTAAGTGTATACTACATACCCTGTCGTACATCTCCAGAATCACGTGGTAGGCTGCCTCTCCTGAGCCGAACTGAAGGTCGACTATACGATCTATTCCGAGTTGTTCCACCTTCTCCAATCGACGTGTTCTCAGATGTTTACGGAGCTAGCAGATAATAACAAAATCTACTTAGGCACATAGAACCATCTGGCATACAAAAATAAAACCTGCAAGTTTATCAAAGGTAATTCTATGAGTAAAAATTCGACCAAAAGTTATTTTGATTCAGCAGTTAAAACGGATAGGCTTGGTTAATGGAAATCTGAATACCTTTTTGTTTTTTGGAAAATCAGAAGTACTACAGGTGTAACCTTAGTATTAAAATGGTGAACTTAAAGATGGGCTAGGTCTCTGGAAATACTAACACCTTTAATCATTACTTGAAATTACAAATGCTACAGGTGTAACCTTGGTACTTAAAGATCCACTGACACGTCCTATTGTGCTAAATACATTCAGTGTGATCTCTGATGTCTAATTACATATTACCGGTTTAAAGTAAGGGTACATTCACAGTTTAAAAGTATTTGCTAACTAAACTTGGGCACTGCCATTATTCAGTCCTAGCTCTTTTGACAGACCACCAGAAACATTATGACGTCACCAGGAGACACTCTCAGAGAGCACTGTAGTATAGTGATGCAAACATGTATGTGTTCCTAGGCTACTTAAATGATTGTGATTCATCCAAAGAGGCCGAATTTAAGTCAGTGGACTTTCGCGTACCCTCCCTTAACACCTTGGGCCCACTATTGTGCTTCTATGTTGTAGCAGAATTGTTATAAATAGCTATGAGTTCACACCTATAACCTGAATTTTCGCGCTACACTAGTAGTTACAACTCTGGTTCTGCTGGGCCAATCCCAGGTATGGAGAGTGTTAGAGTTCCACAGGAAACCAATGCATAGTAGCACCTAGCTCAACATTACCTTCCCCTTGAAATAAGGAAGCAAGTTATTATAAAGTTGTTTACCATAGAATGATAGCCTACGTAAAGAGAAATGTCAGATTTAAATAACCATATCTGTGAGTCTATTGTCTGCAAAACTAACTAGACCATACACAATATAGTAATTAAAAAATATAAAAATATGAATGCTAATAGAGTGGGATAATAACAACTTAGTAACGGAGGAGATCCCCCAAATTGTTTTCAAATAAAAGTATGAATTTCTCTAATAGTTTAGGATATGCTCCTATAGCCTTGTAAAGCAAAACTCCCACCTGGTTCTCCTGGTGACATCATAGCAAGGAATGTTTAGGACTGTGCATGCAGAACGATGAGCTGCGTGCTAACACCCTAGATACAACTTTGAGTTACTAGTTTCTATGTAGTCAATCTCCTTCTGACTTGTATATACATGGGTATTTACGATCTATTTACATTAAATTGAACGGCAAGGTCTGAAATGTATCTTGAAAATCGTGTCACAGGAACTTTAAATGGCGAACACACTGGGCTAGGTTTCTGAAAATACGAACACTCATTTGAATAAAAACACAACAGGTTTAACCTTAGTACTGAAATGTCCAACACGTTAGACCACCAACCTTCATGCTAAAGCCAGATGGTGTGATGTTCTTGGGCCATTCAAACTCCGTACTGTGAAGTCGTGTCCCCGACTCTAACAGCAATGTGGCCTTCATATCAGGTCTGAAGTAAATTCAAGCCCATTTTGAAACAAGCAGGACCATCACGGTGTTTAGAGAGCAAAGCCTCCCTAAATAGACAGGCGACCCCGTATGGGTTTTCAGATTTCAACATTTTGATGGTTTTGGCTACCTGTATCTAAGGATATATTTGCTGGGGGTTGAGCGAGACAAAGGAAACAAAAATCTGATTGTTTTTCATTGTGCCTATGGGCCGGAAATCAACAATTCGCCATCTATTCTGCATGATTTAGCGCGGTGGTGGCGCATCTGGCAGCAGGTCTATGTAGAGAAGCGGAATTCTCACCAACAGCGTGACGTCAGACACCCCCTAACACGTGCGCACCGGACCCACGCTGGACCCCCCCCCCCCCTGGATCCACACATGTTAACCATGTTAATTTGGTGGTTTTAAAGGTTATCAGGTTTTTTAATATATCACCAGTGAAGGGTTCGGGATGCGGGATGGGGGGGATGGAGGGGGGGAAGTGTCCGCGGGTCGCAGGGGGAGGTGGCGGGGGTGGGGGGTGGGGGGTGGGGGGAGGTGGCGTGCTTGAGTTGGGGTGACCTAGTTCTGACAGGGGCGGACTGTCGGGCAGCGTGGGTACGAGCAATACATGTTAGGATTCACAAACATGGAAATATTACATATTAATACTAATATGTCAGTGTCAGTACGCTTAACTTTTATTATTCAGGTATTTTCACACAATTAGTGTTATTTTTGATAATATGCACAGGGGTCGAAATTAACATTCCTAGCTGTCAGCCCGGACATACTACAATGTATTACAGGTGTGATAAATCCGGGCTGATTTTGATAAAATTTTCTCAAAATTTGTCAGCCCTGGTTTAAAACTATCAGCCTGGGGCTGACGGGCTGACGTTAATTTCGAACCCTGTATGCAACATAGGGAACAACCCTCGTAATGGGATGAAAAATTGCCTTCCAAAACAGGTTTTCACTATGGTGTATAACACAGGAAAGCTGGGGAGCCTGACGTCACTGGTTACACTGGTGAAGTGCTGAGCAGTGACAGGCGGCTGGCTGCCGCCTGTCAACAATGACATAATGCCCGGAATTAAACTATTTATAGGTTGAGAGAACTTATTTGACATCAATGTCATTTCTGATATCACTCATTTAATTAAAATTAAAGATACTTAATAACGTTAAGGCATATAGATCTAAGGCATATAAGGCGGTGTAACTAGAAGCAAAGAACAACATGTATGTACCATACGTATCAGGATAAACCTATTGAGAAATTACTTACTTTGCTAGCTTTATGAGATACGTCTTGTTATCGATGTCATATACGTTGGCGACCCTCATGCCGAGATAGCTATATGGTTTGGAAAAAATAGAAAAAGTTAAAACCATTATCAGAGCAACAACCAGAAAAAAAACAACTGATGTTTTAGCTCAATAAGGCCAAACTGAAATAGATCTTAACTGTTGCGTTCGAGTTACATCAGCCAAAAAAATAAGATAGATCTAACTAGGTCAGTTTATTTGTTCATTTTTACTTTTACCTTTTTCTTTTACCATACAAACGTAGACTCTTGCATTGCTCAATAACGTTACTGATAACTTCATATTAACACAACAATTTTCTTTATTTGGCCTAACTTTAGTATAAATAGGAAATAAAACATACAACAATGAATTCTAGTAATATGCCTACAACTTGGTCTTGGGTCTTCTCAAAATATTGGACTTGATCAAGTTGATGTGTTCTTTATTTTAACTTTAACTAACAGTAACGAAACCACAGTAATACTGTAACAGTTCACAATTTTTTTTAATTTTTTAAAAATTAAATCTTAAGAGATGCAAGTTACAATTTTGTAGATACCAGGTATCCCTGGATAAAGTCTTATTATGATGGGAGTTAACGCCGCACTGAAACTCAAAAAAATTCTGTCTGCTGAACACGAAAAGAAGAGGGAAAGGAAGGTAACTGAAAGTTGCTTACTTTTGCTCTATCTCGCGGATGGTCGCCCGTATGTCGATGGTTGAAAATCGGGTTTTCATCTTTCTGGCTTTCAAATTAGTGTTTAGCTGAACAGCCGTCACAACGTAGATAGGTTGTAATGTCAATAAATTGAATTAAAACTACGATTTCAGCATTTCGCGTTTTTCCAGCATGTGGCGAAGGATGTGCGAACACTTCCTTTGAAAGAAGACAACGTTTTTCATTGGTCGAGACTGGGTGAAGATTTTCAGTAGCCAATGAAATTCACGGACACATCGTAGTTTGCCCATGAGGTCAAGGACGTTGTGTTGCAACCAAAATACTACTGGTGCTGCCATCTTGTAGGCAAAGTATGTACCATAAGACAGGAGTTTTCCCGCCAGAGCCCTGCCACAAGAGAATCCATCGATGAGGTGGTAAGCAGGGACTTAGGCTACATGGGTATGAAAAACAATCATTTCTAGTGAACAGTGTCTCAGAATCTTTATTATAGATCTTAACAAATTTTGAAGAATAGGCTAGTTTGCATTTCATGTAAAAAAAAAAATTAAAAAAAAGAAAGAAAGAAAGAAAGAAAGAAAAAAGGGGGTAACTTTTTATTTTATTTTATTTTCATCAGACCTATTTTTCTAGATTTTATGAAACAAAAATCTAAGACTTAATTAGCTAAACAATCTGTGAATTTGCAAATGATTCAGTATATTTTACTCTTTTTTTTCTCAAAAATAATATATACACGGTACCAATGGAAATTACCATTGATCTCTCATGCTCTACTTTTACAAATCCGATGTAAAAGTTATTTTGGTAATTTATTTTTACCGAAAATTTGTAAAATCTTTGTAAAACGCTCCCCTGAGACAGAGTTCACTCGATCTGAATGTTTGCTACATGTTCCAAAAAATTCACAAGTATATCTAATTTATTAAGCGAGATATCTAGGCCTTATATGTTGAAAAAAACAAGAGAAAAAATGTGTTTTTCCAATTTTCCGATCTCCTCAGACTAACATATTTTCTCCTATTTCTAAATGGTTAATATCAATAGGGACAATGTTAAGTTGGTAATTTAATCACATAAATATGTCAATGATGAAGGGAGTGGTGTGAATTGGCCCTCAACGACTGCTGTCATTCCAATGTGAGATTTAAAGCCTAAAATTAGCAGGCCTATATCGCTAAATATATTTTTTCCTTGTTAGTAACAGTTAGGATCTAAAGCCCCATACCCACTAGGTGATTTTATGGGTGATGGGCAACTGGGAGAATCGGCCGACTCTTAAAATTGCCTGTCAGTACGGTATGTTGAAATGTGCATATTTGATATGAGTTGGCCCTAAAATTGGCCGACTCTTCCAGTAGAGTCGACTGATTTTAGCACCGACGGGTCGGCCGATTGTGTAAAAGTTGCCTAGTAGGTATGGGGCTTAAGGCTATTAGAAAAGTATAACATCAGCAGATGGGCCTCTGTCCAAAAGGGTGATAAGGCCTATATCATAGAATAAATTTGAGACGTCACCTTGCAAAAATTGTCATGTAAGAGGCAATACTCAGAGTTTATAGTAAGATTAAATGCGCGATTTATACCCCCCCTGCCGGCGCCCCCCTCCTTTTCAATAAAAAGCAATATCTGCGTCCATCCGTGGAAGGGCTCTAGATGTTTATAGTAAAGGGCAATCGTTTTCCAGCATTTTTTCGATTTAAAAAAGAGTATGTTTTTATACAGTCCCATACACATTCACGAGAAAATTCCCTAGTCAAGATTATATGGAAACGAGTTTTTGTCTTTTAATCCGTAAAGTTTTGGGTTTAGATCTATAACGTGCATATGCATTGAAAACGCACAAAAAGACAATAATATTTGATCCAGATGAGTCTTAAATTTATTTCAGGTTTTTCCAAACAATAATTTACTTTACAATGTATAGCCTATTTTTTTCAACCCCTCAAAAAAGGTTTCTTGGTTATTGTGTATGATGAGTATCGATAGACTATTATATATATATATATATATATATATATATATATATATATATATATATATATATAGGCGACATCTATATATTCATTAGAAAGATGTCCTTTTTTCCAGGCAGGCTAGGAAAATCTGCATGTTCGTGTGTCCTCGACGACCAGAAACTAGCTGAGGACAACCAGAAACCAATGTTGGTTGTCCTCCAGACGACCACGTATTTTGAAGCATTTATTTGGATTGTGCTCTCAGAATTTTCTTCTTTTTTATTGAGCCAAAATCCCGTTTACACAAGTTCTTCCTTTCAGCTTTTACACTACCAAAATCAATACTCCTGTCAAATATCTTTTACATGTCTTATCAATACAATATGTATTTATATATAATAATACAATTTTAGCAGTCAACATCAGTCTGTACACCAATTTCTATTTAAAATCTAGGGTTTTCCGATTATGAATATATCCCAATAAAGTGGACATCTAAAATATTTCTGTTTTTGGTCGTCCTCTGACAACCAGAAAATTGTAGGATCTTTCCTCGCCTGCAAGGAAAATGTAGCTTGTATACCCTTCGACTATCCAAAACCCTCTTCAAACACCACCTAGTGTTTCGCGAGCACGTCATCTGCGGTCTTCTGACTCAGACATCTGTGGTTTATTGCAATTCCTGAGGTAGACAATACCGGGGATTGTAGTATTTCTTGATTATCAAAAGTCATATTCCATTTGTGTAATGTAAATCTCGTTTATTGAAACACATACGTGGTCATGCTAGATTTCAGGTCCACGTGCACGTTGCTATGAAGTTTGTATGAATTATGAACAGATGACATACAATAAAGACATGAAATATGCATTTTCTCCTGAATCATTATTGTACTAATTTTATTCTTATAAATCATAAATAAGGTTTTGCGATCAACCTTTGATTTTACTCAATTTCTTATAATGACCCTTGTTCTGTCCAATAAGTGGTCGAGCCATTACAGAGCCCGTCACCATTCACCCAATTCTACGAAAACTGATCTACTGTATATATAGGTCTACATACATAAAGGGATTGTCAGGTCATGTACATATCCAAAAGGGATTGTCAAGTCAAATCCTGAAGCATTACTCTCTGAGCTAGGTCCAATTCACAGCAGGTGGGTGTTTCTAACGCTTTAAAAACTAACTAACGTGATCTTGGATTGTACATTTATTATAATGTCTCTGTTCAAGTGGCTAAATCTATAAGAAGTTTTTGACATCTAAACTAAGGGCGTGGCCAAAGCATACAATATCTATCTACGCATTATGTAGGTAGAGCAACCTAGGAAGTTTGAAACAAGAATATTGTTCAGATAAGAACAATATCTAGACTGCGACTTTTGCCTGAGAGTAGCACTGATAGAAAATACGTCTCAATGTCGAAAAGAAAAGGATGGAAAGCAGTTTAATAGGCCTCAGTCTTCCCTCGCTTATAGATTGTATTATATAAGTTAGTTGTTTGATAATCAGAAAACATGGTATTAACACTTTCAATAGTCATAGAATAACTTTAGGACCATTTTCATCATTTATCAGGCCCTATATATAACATTTAAAGGGAGCCAAAACCAATATAATTGACAACATTTTCAAAACTGAGATAAGTATACAAATATGTTAGATGACTTCAGTTAAGGTCAGTGGTAAAGCATTAGCTGTGAAACTAGCTCAAACTGAAGTAAATGCCACAAGAGATATTAATATTTGCATTTGTTTGTAAACAAACCCTATTTTTGCAGATCCACATTAATTGATTTGAGCAAGATCAACTTGTTTTTAATGATTTTCAACCATATTTCATGATTTAGATTTTAACATAGGCCAGGAATAGGCTCAAGGAATGGATTTCCATGATTATTTGAGTTTGGAAAAAATCATTGGATTTATTGGTTTGGCTCCCTTTAAAGGAACATTTCAAGAATCCATCTCCTTACTGTTTTAAACTTTGAAAATGGAAAGTGTCGTCATTTTGCATTGCAGTTGGCACATTAGCATAAACCTTTAAGAAGTAGCGATATATTATGGCCTTCAGTTCAATTCAAAAATTTAGATGATTGAGAAATGATAACTGAATGGCAGCTGGATATGTGTATGCCTACGCATATTATGAAAGAACAATTGTATATATCTAAAGTATCTACGTATATGCAGACTGGGTGACTGATTGAACTCAGAGTACAATTACTCATTCATACACGTATTCGTTTGATTTTTTTCTGCTAATATTGCACTCAACCGTACATCCTATATACAATTCCAAAAAGAATTATAACACCTTTCTAATGAATATAACATCTTTATACTTAACCTTTATTTCCCCAGCTGATTTTAAAAGTCGGGAGCAATATCGACAAGTGGAATATAGGCTTGAATTGTACGTACACAGAATTCATATTTGAAAATGTAGGTAGCATACCATACCAGAAGCTTATCAGGTAATTTCATAAAGGTTGTCTTTTTCAAATTCATTTAATCCTTTCACTGTAACAGGCTGCCTTGAAAAAGGCTTTTCACCTGAAGAATCCATAAGATAGATTTGGGTTTTGGGCAATTCATCGACTAAATTTTGTATTTTAGGCAATATTTCATTACATATCAGCACTATTGTGACAAATCTGTCAGTGAAAGGGTTAAATGTTGCTTTTCACAAACCTAAACTCAGGGACTTAAAGGGATTAAGGACTCCTTAGCAGGTTTCAAAATGAACCAGCATATAGCCTTGATACAATTTGTGAGGTTAGACCAATACTTTGGGAATAAATAACCATGATGAAAAACATTTTAACATATTTGTTTTCATGATAAATGGGTGTGCAAAAATTAGGTTTTATTTTCGCTTTCTATTGGAAAACACTAGTTCTTCATCTCCCGGAAAATTTAACCAGCATATATTAATCAAACATGGTTGGATATCATCTATGGACCTGTATGGAAAAGTGTGGGTCACCATTGTAATTTAAGAGCTACAGCCTTCAGAAACAGATAAATATGGCAATTCCTATGTAAACAAATTCCCTTTAAATCTCTTCTCATCCTATTCAAATCAAAATCCTTGTGGAAAAGTTGGTATTTATTTGAAAATAAAAGATATTTTTTATACATATCAAGCACCTAAGATTTTCACGCCAGGTAGCACAGCAGCGGGTTTCAGAGACAGTTTAGGATAATTATTTTTACTGCCGATAATTGTTTTCCCATCAGAGAAAATTTCCGGATAATTATGGTCAGTCCAGAGAACTTTTCATGATAATTTGAAAATTATTATCCGCAGGTAAATAATTATCTGGAGAATTATTTTTGCCGTTAGTAAAAGTTGCTATCTGCACCATATAATTATCTGCAAATAATTATATTCTATTGAAACAGCACAATGTATGGTGCGGTGTAGTCTTCTGTCCCACTCTCCCCCCCGCCCCCACCAGTGCCTGCAGAAATGATAAAAATACGTTTCTTAGATCTTGGAGGGGGAGAGTTGTGATATATTCTGAATGACTCTGACATCGATCTTTTTAGGTAAAAAAATCATTGAGTTAAATGTATGTAAGATTAGGGAATAAATGAATTAGTGTTTATTTTAGACCTAATGTGAAGGTTGTCTTTTTCAGTAATGGCTAAGGATGTGCTTGAATCATATATTCCCTTCGGGTATCCTACTAGGACAAATACATGATTGTTGGGTGCCAAGCAAAAGGCAGCTCGCACTTGTGAGGGGACCGACCCAGCAGGGTCTCTGGTCTAGCTCCTGTGTGTGGGCGGGAGGTTCTCAGACGAGGGTCGGCAACCTGGAGATGAAGGAGGGAGTGATCTTGCCCTGGTCTAAGGGTAAGGACAAACGGATGACAAATTATAGTCTGGCCTAAACCTGAGCCAGATTTGGCCGGGGGTTCCCTTCTGCCTCTGTATCCTATTGTGACCACCAGCTGTAAGATTTGGTATCTTCACTAATAAAGTGCCCACACACTTAAAAACTTGTCAGTATACATGTAGTGTCCTTGTGTATCGTGATACACTTGAAAAATATTCGATTTGACACATATGAAAGTCATTAGTAATGTTATTGCCTGCATGTATAGATGAGCCAGGGCCAGCTGTGTGTTATCAGGACCCTCCAGGGCAGGCTAGACTGGGGCCCTTGATGGGGGGGTCCCAATGTCGCATGTCGAATTTAAGAAAAGGCAATGTCACCCTGTCGAATTTAAGAAAGTGCAATGTCACCCTGTCGAATTTAAGAAAATGCAATGTCCCATGTCACTATCTTTTTAAATCCCCTGTCTCATGTCACTAAGCCCAAAATAGGGCCATGTCGCCGTGTCGAATTTAGGGGTCTAGGGCCATTAGACTGGGCAGACCGGGGACCAGAGTGCTTAGGCCCAGCTTGTGGCGCAGGAGGGGTCCTAGATTGGACCGTCCGACCCCTACTGCTGTGGGGCCTACGTGAGTAAGGGCTCTGGGTTCACCCCAGATTCCTAAGTACAATTCCGGACCCCTATCTCTAGTGGAAAAGGGGTTTTCCGTAATTTCACCCCCTAAATTTTAAAGTTTACGGAAAATGATAGAGAGCATTTCAAAGTGTACGGAATTGTTGTGAAAGTATAAAATTACGTCAAAGTTCCGTAAATATAGAGAATTTATAGGGCTTTACGGAAAAAGTGTCCCTAAGAACCCCTTATTAGGTAAAAATTTACGGAAAAAGACAATACTTATGGAAAAACGAACCGGGAGGGTCGGAGGTGCTGTAAGTCACAATGGTAAGTGTCTAATATGGTTTCTCAAAATAGATTACTGACAAAACGTTTACAGGCAAGTGAAATATAATGAAATAAATAAAATATTCAACAAGAAAAGGAAATATTAAGTAATGTTAAGATAAATGAGTATTGTTTTCATCTTATAGCAGCTCCACATTACTTGGGCAGGTCCTGGATGATTGGTCAGACTTGTCTCATTTTACAGAATTAGCAACATGATTTACAAGGACACTTGTGTCCGTAAATAGTAAATCAATGCTACTCCCCAGAATAGATATTGAACAGTAACAATTTTATTATATCTATAATCTATTAGGCACTATTATGAAAATATATCCATGTGGAACCCCATTCTTCTCTTTTAATACTAAAATATTAGTTGTGGACTACTTGCGGGTGCTCTGCAACCCTTCCGTATATTTATAGAGCTGCTTAGGGGCACTTGTTTTTACTTACAGATATGTTGCAGTCCGTATGTAGCACTTCCTGGCCTATTTTACGGATCCACAGGTTTATTTTAGGAATCTGGGGTCAGTCTATAGAGGGGTCCTCGAAGTACGACTTTTGCACGGCTAAGGGTATAAGGTTACCGGCTGGTCATGAAAACTTTAGGACCAAGATGGGGCCGTCAGATGGAGGGTGGGGGTGGATGAGGGGGGGAGGGGGTGGTCAGTGGTTCCAGAGACACACACCAGGTAAATCTTTTTCGTGATACAGCCCCTTTAAAATTATATTCATGTTTTAAAAATTAGAAGGAAGTTTTCTAAAAAATTAAAATTTTAGAAGAATTTCTTTTGGAAATAACCATGAAATGCGATGTTCAGAAACAGAATTTTAAAAATGTTCTCAAGGTATTCTGTAGAACAAAATTGACATAACATTGTTCCCATTTTCACCGGCCAAGGGACTTTTTGTTTTATTATTACCATGGTAAACTACTTATATTTTTCTTCAAATTTTGCTCCCCCCTGCATAAAAACGAACTGAATTCTGAATCTGCCCTAGTTGTCCCGGATTTTACCCATCACAGGTTGGCAGGCCTGTAAAGCATTTTATTCTAGGTGCGCATTACAAGGCACATGAAATGACCCGGTAGACCTGTCAACTCTCCCGGATTTTCCGTGAGTCTCCCGGATTTTGACTCAATCTCCCGATCTCCCTGAGAGGGGCAAAATCTCACGGAAATTAACTTTAAAAGGGACAAGAGGACGGGAAGGTCTGAGAACCACAGGGAGGCACAAGGCAGAGAGGAAAGCCACAGGGCCGGGAGACCCGGGAGGGGAGGTAACAAGTGAGATTGGCCCACGGGAATTTGGGCCCAACTTAAAGTTTCTTTCAACACTTTATATCATAACATATTTTGATATGATATAAATGATTATACGACTTAACTTCTTAAAAAAGTATTCAGAGGTAGAATATTTAGAGAAATCTTCAAAGTCAAAGAAATGTGACACTGAAGTGCGACTAATGAGTTCAATTAAGCATGGACGCGATATACCCCCTATTTAAGGCCCTATTCACCTTGAAGATTTCCAGATAAATATTCCGGATAAATATTCCCGATAATTTTTCATATTATCTGGTACCTTTCATGCATAACATGTATTCCAATCATCCCGCCAGGAACATTCCTTTCAGTTAAGCCCTATTTACACTTATTTCATGATAAATAATTATCTGCTAAATATAAACTATTTCCTGATAAAACACACGTTATGATAACTTCTCTGCAAGTGGGTAAGAGAAGTTATAGTGGAAAAGTGACAAAATAGTTATCGTATCTGGATATATATTTAACTCTCTCTGAAAGATGCTGCAGGTGTGGTCAGTCACAAATCCCTTTAAATTGCCAAATGCACTAGTCCTATGGCCCTACCTGGCCAGGGTAGGATGCCCCATGCAGTTTTAACTTCCCAACTGTGGGGCAAGATGCTTCTAAGACAGAGACAAAAACAGTGGCACCTTACCCCACAGTTAATACACCTAGTTATTTACCCAGGACACTCAGTTTCATAGTTATTTCTTAACTTCATTATAATATACTATTGGTTCACCAACTGTATAACTGCACCTAATTTTGCTTGTAATGAATTCCAAACTTTCGTTTATTTGAAACCAAAGTGCCACTTCACGAAGATTCCTTCAAGAATTGACATGCCTTTGAAACGTTCATTCTAGGAGTGTGTATAATATATCACTCGCAATAACAAGACTTTTGATATCTTTGGTAACCTTCACCAGTGATGATAATCATCATATCAATATACCCCACTGTTATCAGCTTCTTATCTTTAATCCATTTAACGATTCAAGGATGGTCAACCCATGGTTGGCACATCTCTGTGGTGATAAGAGATGAAAGAATGGTAATATCAGTAACATGCTAGAATGGCAGGATACTGGGTCATCTCATAACTTAGTGTAATGATGTTTCCTACAGTATAGGTATTAATGACTAAGGGGGAGTTTCACACTGGCCATAATTTTATGATCGTAGTTTTAGTTAAGATATTTTGACTTTTTTATGGTTGAATTTCAGACTTTATGAACATATGTTCCTATAACTATCTATATATTATTAGAGTTAAGATTATTGATTATTAAGAACATCTTATCTTAGATTTTGTGAGATGTGAGAAACGCATTTCCAGTTCCCCTAGTGTGAAACGCACCTTAACGCCACAAGAGTTTGTCAATGCTTTTCTCTCAAGTGACCAGTATGGTCAAATTTAAACGATATTCAAAAGCTAAATGCTCTGTCCTATTGTCAAGGGGTGAGCCCCTAGGGGCCCATGGGTCCTTTAGGTGGAATGAGTAACACAAGACAGTAGCTGGGTTGTGAACTGAAGAACTGTATTTCTGCACAGGGTTATATACACACCAGTTACAGTCAGACCGAGGCTGGGTCACATGACCAGGTAACCAGAATGAGGCTGGGATCACATGACCTGTCAATCACTCAATAAGGAGGGGGGAGGGGCGTGGCCTAAATGACCAGCCCCCCCCCCCCTCCCCAGTTCATGGGAAATGTAATGCTGTTGTTAGGCCCGGAACACTGGAGAGATAATGATAAGCTCGATTCCAATATCTGAAGCCTCAGACAGAGGCAAGTCTTCTGGGCTCAAGATAAATCCAAGATAAAAGATAATCAGGCTTTGCATGCCAGAAACTTTTATCTACAGGTTACCTGGACTGGACACTTATAATCAGTGGAGATTATTAGATCCCAAGGGAGAGCTTATCATTAGCACAGGGCCAAATGGGGACAACCAATACAAGTCCCCACCTGTACATTACAGCAACCACAAAGTAAAGTATACATACAACATGCATGCATGTGTGACGTTCTCTGGTAAGTCGGGGTTGCCGATTCTTACAGCAGAGGAACGTGGGGATTGTTCGGGTCTCGGGGCGGACGGGGAATCCGGGCCAAGAACCGAGATGTGTTTTTAGAGTCGTGCCTCGCGCACGAGGGGGGGGCTGAGCGAATCGGTCGGGAATCGGTGCTCGATGTCAAACGGAGGACTGCGGGGAAGGGAAATTATGGTAGGGGTACGGGGAGGCCGTGCTTCGTCTCGCTCTATCTTCCAGACCGGCATTCACCTCGCCAGGGCGGTCCACCTCGGGTTCCGATCCGCGGGGCCGTCGGGCCGACGGTCGCCTATTGTTTGGTAGCGTGGGGCCGAGCCTTTCGCGCCTTCGTCCCCGCGGACTCCAGGTTTCCGTTCCTCTCTCCATGCCTTCGTGCCATGCTGCGCCTACACTTCCGGGACGGTTTCGGGCCTTCGCGCCCTACCTCGGTCCTCCGTTCCCCGTTCCCGTTCCTCGGGCCGTCGGGCCCCCGTCCTAACTTTCGCCTATTTATCTCGAACTTCGACTATTTTACTCTAACTTCTGGTTAATTAACTCGTATCGGCTCATCTCAGCGGTTGTTCAAGGGAAGAAGACACGTCTGGACACAAGGAGAACTGTTAAAGAACTCTGTTTATTCGGGCCTCACCGCCCCTTTATATACCTTAGAGGTCAGCCCTGATTGGCTGCTTTCGGTCACGTGATCTACAACTGACGTCACTTCCGGTTTACATTCTCGTTTCCGGTTTACATATTACTTCCGGTTTACATCTTTCCGGGTCTCGTTCCTTTACATATTCGTTCCTTTACACTTTCGTTCCTTTACATATTCGGGCCTCTTTTTCGGGCTTTTTACACTTTCATTCCTTTTACATATTTCGTTCTTTTACACTTTCGTTCCTTTTACGAACATATATACCTTTTGTCATATTACCTTATTTTCTCTTATTTTGATCTCTACATATTTGGATGAATAGGCATTCATCACACATGCACATATGTATACAACACCAAAATACATTCATGTACCTATAAATAATATGCACACATTCACCCATACAAACCCCAAAGTTAGACACCTTAAATTCTATAGAAAAGACTGTATAATTATTTTACACTATGTTAGTTTCTTAGCACTCGATGCGTAGTCATTATGTAGAATAATGATGATGTCCAGGCACTACATAAAAAACAGGAAATACATTCATAAAATCAAAATTGTTCATATCTGACACTTTTATATGACTAATAATTTATCTGTTTTTTTGTGGGTCACCCAGACAAGGCGAAAGACATTCATGGATTATCCTAATAGGGAACGTTAGGCTTTGTCTCGTTTGTATGAATAAGACATTAGGCCCATATCCTGAACCAATTTGGAGTCCTATTCGTTTCCTGAAAAGTATCATTAGATAAAAACGCCATAGATACAAAAATAACCATGTGTAATCAATCAAAAACTTTTGGATTTAGTATTATTCTATATCAGTAAGTTCATAGTTTTTAGCAACGGGTCTTTTGAACATCTTAGTAGTATATGACTACACGATTACCTGCGTCTTGGAGCAATCGTGTCCAAAGAGCACTTTCCCTTCTGATGGAAGTTACAGACATGGTTCCCGGTGTGGTCAGCCTGTACCATTGCTTCACAGGGCTTCGCATAATGTGGATCTAGAATGCATCCTATGGAATACTGCAATTCTCAAAATGTTGCTAATGTTAATAAAATTACGAATTAATCGCAACTTGTCTTGACCGCATAATTATGATGATTTCAAAAGGAAATTAAACATTTTGTGCAGTTATTTTTGATAATTTTAATGAAATGCTAAAAGGTTAGAGTATATTTTAGTTCATGTTGCAGGATTAATACACAATAGCAAGCCATGATATTCCAATAATACATAGCCCTGGCAGAAACAATAATATATTTTTCATCCATTGTTTTTCAGCCACACTTTACCTGAAAACTGGTTTAAATAATTTAATCGTTACAGAAATGTATGCAAATATATCTGTTCATATATAATCAGTACATGAGACAATAATTACCTTGATGAAAAGGTTATCAAAGCCAAGCTTGCTCACAAACGTCTGCTTTCGGAATTTATTCGTTATCAATATTTTCTGCCTGAAAAATATACCAAAAATTTACACAAAAAGGTTTGCTGGCACCAAAGTTTCCAGCAAACTTTGCAGTACAATTACATCCTTTAGTTTGCTATATACATTTGCAATATTTTTTGCTGTAAGAGAGTAATAACAATGATTTGTAAAAAGAATTGTAAAATTTAGAGTACTTCATATATATACACAACAACATGATGGGACCTGTTTATTTACTCGTGTCTATACATCCCAGTGCCAACTGTATCAAGTGTTTCTATTCTACCTGGTACACTGCAGTTCAGCAAGACAGATTAGATATAGTTATTGTGGAATTTGTATAGAGATACCTGAAAACCTAGCCGACCATGATAATTGCAGTGTACTGATCCCGGGGGGGGCACTCGGTTCGAAAATGGGTACCAACTGCGGTCGGAACCTCCGGGGGCTGTAGCTGTGAATCGCCAATTTGGCTAAAAACAGGGGGCTGTTAATTATGAATTGTCCACTATATTATATTAACAGTTTATTGTATGTCATTCAACCACTTCATAATTCTTCTTAATCAAATTCTTGAGTTCCAAAATCAAATAATGGCCACAAAATTGGTCAACAAATGCCTTTTGGAGGCCTGAAAAGGGGGGGCTGTCAGACTAGACCTATTCCTATTCCCAAAAAAGGGGGGCTGTCCCTGACATGGCCTGAAAAGGGGGGGCTGTCAGAGTATTCCTATCCCCAAAAAGGGGGGGCTGTAGTTTCGCAGTTGGTATCTACCTTCAAAGAGTGAGTGCCCCCCCCGGGGTACTGATGTGCGGTCAGTCCTAGCTTAAAAGATCATAGATATAAAAATCTGCACTAGGGCATAGGCAGTGAATCTCTGCATGGAGAAATGGGAAATTAGATCAATGAGCTAGGCAGGGGATTATAACTAGCAAGACCACTGTGCAGCAGCTTCAGAACTGTTCTGTCAGCCAGTGAGGACCTCGAATGTATAGACTGAAAGGTTGGGCATAAGAGGGAGCTCTGCCACACTGAAAACACAGAGTTGTCAAAAGTGGTGCCAAAAACGACAACCCAATGTTGTCTGTGTCTTTTATACAAAAAATCTTATTTATGAATAGTTTTATGTGGTAGATATCATAGTCCATAATAATGGCTTCCTATTATCTTATTACTAATTATTAGGTATGGCCATTACACATAGGAGGCCTATGAGTTGTATGATTTTTGATACCATTCACTTACAATACTTTATCATAGACAACCTTGGGCTGTCGTTTTAGGCACCATTCACTTACAACCCTAGGGTTGTCAGGCAGCACTTTTGACTCTCATTTTGTTCTGTAACAACCCTATAACAACCCGATTCTCAGTTTTTACTTCTCTGACAACCTTTTTGGCCCAAAGTAGTCGCGGATAAAATTACGACCTTTGGGTTGTCATCCAGCCTCAAAATTCACAATGACAACCGTCTGACCACCCCCAAATTGTCAAAGGATTGTCACAAGGTTGTCACACAGCATTGATGGCCTGAAATGAGCCCTGCTCTGCCCCCACAAGTCACCTATGACAACCCAAAAGTCACCTATGACAACCCTCTGACAACTTTAAAGTGGCTCTCTGACGACTTTGTGTTTTCAGTACGATAGGTGCGACTTTGCCTAGGAGCATTTTGGTTGAAGGGCTGAGTGGACTAGCCTAAGGACTGGTGAAATGTTAACAGAAAGTCAATGATGTACATTACATGTCTGGATAAATAATAAAAAACATCCTTTCGCATGAGTGTTCTTGTCAACTCTCATTCTTTTTTAGCTACATCTGGAGCTGATTCTTGGTCTAAGGACAAGAAGACTGCAACTTGGACTAGCATAACTATTAACATCAAGAGTTAAAGGATATGATGTAAATACTCCCTCTGAATTGCATCAAAGTTAAACCGCAAAGTTCAGTAGCACAATGACATTTCACAATGGTACAGGCCTACATTGAGGGTTATTGATAAAATAGTAGTGATACCTATAAAAGAAAATCCCAAGCATATTTATATTTACAATTATTTCAATGTTAATAACATTTTGAATACTCCATTAGGTGTTTCAACCATGGTGCATGGGCACCTATTTTCACCATTCACATAGAATCGCCCTAACTGCTCTATAACCATGCATTCAATTCAGGTCTGCCATTCCTGTAGAGCTCATGAAAGTTAAAAAGTGAAGTGTTTTGTGTAGTAGAATACTGCCATGTAGCATAAACTCACACTAGGAAATATGCTGAAACAGCATAGGCATTGGAACAGTATACAACTACAAAAGAATAATCATTCTGTGTATGGTATCTGTCAATAGTGAAATATCCCTTGTGCAACTATTTATATATACGGGTCCATCAAAATATTCACAATATAGGCCTATACCTGTGCGAAGAGTTGCAGTCACATGTGCTGAAAGGGGTCATGTCGTAGGCCTAATATAAGACTATAGAGAATATATCGCTATCCTATAGTAGGTATGATAAGAATTGTAACTCTTGTGAACATTCTTATCTTGCAGACGTGCCGCAGGCCGTCACTCAAGTCCAAAGCATCAAGATGGATGGACGTCAGGACCTCGTCTTCTACGTCAACGGTAAAAAGGTGAGTTGACCAATCCGTGGCGGATTTAGAGGGAGGCGCAGGGGACGGGTGCACCCTCTCCCCACTTTTAGCCAAATATTAACTTATTTAATTAATCTGGAAGGTCTGGCGGAAATGTGTACAGTAAGGCGCCCCCCCCCCCCCCCCATCACACACACTTTGAAAATCTCTGGATCCGCCCCCTCCAATACTGGTTCTTTAAGTAGCCTGCAGGTGGGCCGACCAAAAAATATTCACGAAAGTTTAAAAATCATAGAAAAATCATTCACAATAATATGTATATTCAGAGGTAACACTGCATTATGTATGTTGGAAGAACAGTGAAACAATTTGGTGGCTGAAAAAAAAGAAAATCCCCCTCCCATTGCACCAAGATATCATATCAAATTTAGGATATCTTATCACACACAACTTAGGGGTAGATTTAGAGGGGGACGCCCCACTTTTTTTTGTTTTTTAACCAAAATTGATATATTTTTTCAATGACAAATTTAAGCCCTGGGGGTCGGGGTCGGGGATGCAGAAAGATGTCACAAATAGTCATTCCCTTTTGAAATTTCTGGAGTCGCCGCAACTTGTTTTGGGTGGGTGGGGGGCGCCCTATTATAAACATGTCCATCGGACCTTCCGGATCCGAGAATTTTACATTAAAAATATGTATTTTGCACTCCTCTGAATCCGTCCCTGCCTTCATGATCTATAAGGATTACTATATCTTTTTATAAAGTGGCGTACTTGTTTTTCTCATTCATGAACTTTGCGTTTACCCACGTACATACAATTATTTCTTATTTACTGTACCAAGCAGCTTCGTAAACTGCATAGGCCTACATGTATGACCTGGCGTTCACTGGGAAAGAAACCGATATGGTCAAAGTACATCTGCATTGTGGTCAATCGATGAGGTCATCTCTTCCAGTAACACTTACATTATCTTTACCAGCCTGACCACACCGCCAAGGTCACCTACTCATATTACACAATTTTCGTTGAAAAACGGATGTTCTGTTATACAATTCTTTGCCAAGTCTTGGTACATTTGTTGACCTAAATGTTGCTCTTGTCAGTGACGGCCGCTTGATCTGTATTTTCGCGGAAAAATATTATCAGTAGCTTTTGGTCGATTTGGGGAAGTGATGAAGCATGAGTTTGGGCACCTGCGGTTGGGTCATGTCAGTTCCTCGATATAATTATATAGGGGTATTGTGGTAACTCCACCCATCGAGGTGTCAGGAGTGGCATATACATTATTGCACGTCAATTCAGGTTAAGTATAATAAGTCAGTATTCATATGTCAAAACAATATTGATATCCTTTCAAGATATTAAAATGCTCTTAAAATTAAATTTCTAATGACTAACCATTATAAATCTTTCAACTCGATGACTTCTCACCTCTCGTTACTTGAAAAACAAGGAAACCTGTCTGCAGTATCTATTCAGATTGTTTGCTCACACCCTAGAACTGGAGGCAGAGGTAGCTATGTTGTTTCGTCCAGAAAGATTAATTCGTCCAATGTGATTTATGTCTATATACATGTATATATAAACTGTTCATTTAACGATACACAGGGCGCAGACAGAGAAATGGTGAATAACCTATTCGAGAGAAAACTGGTTGCTTTGGTTACCAACAAATTATGACAAGCATGAATTGGCTAAATTCTTTTAGACCACTCATAACCCTTTTGTTTAAGTCCTTGCATGACCCCATATGTTGATTTGTGTTATTTCTGTGTTGATTTTTGTCACTTTTTATGCTGTCCCAAAAAATGAGGTGGTTGCTAGGCGTTGCCATGGATACCACATCTATGCACCACATTCTGACATAAACAAAAATGAGGCATGAGGTAGCGTGACGTCCCTTTCAAGCATAACACTCAAATACCATTTACATATCGGGCACAACCAAATTGGTATTATGTCATTTCTGCCTCTCTACTATAGTAGCGGATGTAACAAACTATCATGTAATCGGTTCGGTGGCCTTACAAACTCTTATGTGATATCATAGAGATACAGCACTGTATTACACGAGATTATGTCTGTGGTAATGCCACCAAACCGATTTTGAAAACCTCACAGAATATTCTGGTACTATTCCTCTACGAAACTCACAATGACAAAAACAATTGAGGAAATAAAGATTTGAAAAACTCAAAGAAACATAGAAGTCATAGTTCATTAAACATCCCACCCGCATATCTATAGTGCAGCACACATCTTCTCCGTCACTCCGATTTAATGTAATATGATGCGAGACGCAACAGGTGCAACATGCTGAAAGCTCACACCATTTTTTCCTGTATTTCACCGGCTTTATAGACGCTCGTTGACACACATTTATGGCAGTTGAGTGTTTTCCTATTTAGTAAATAAGCACCACACAACGTTAGTTCATTCACATCTATAGGGGCATGTTGTCCCAATCATAAGGACTTTAAATTTCCTGTCTCTGTGGCTTAAGCCCTTCGCACAATATACAATTTTAGGCACTTTATAATATATGAGGCCCCATTCGCCGTTGGCTACGAGGATCCTGCGGTCTGGGAACATTGCATTATCGCAGTCCTGTTCAAAAAAGTACCTTTAAAGAAACGTACCACATCAGTATGCGGATCCAGGGGACACCGCCCATTTTTGGCCCAAAAGCATTCTTTAAATGTAAAATTGGTGCCACAGAGTAAGTGCCGGGACCCTTTTTAATATAGGCGCCCCGCCTTTCCCAGAATTCTGGATCCGCCCCTGTGGATATGACATCCACCTGTGATTATTTTTCTCTTGTATGAGATGAATATTTTGCAGATCTTCACGACAGGAAAATCGAGGATGGGGTAAGCATGTTAAGCGGGTGTGGGACATGATGTGAACCGAACGGGATGTCTTCACTTAGACCTCGTAGAATCCTCACTCGTTTACTGTAGGACAGTCGCCCGGGGGCCTTTGATGGTGGGGTCCGAAAATATATATAACAACAGAAACATGTGGTCATTAAACAAAAACGTCATCAAAGTAAAGTCATAATATCATAGTATAATTTGAGAAATCAGATTATTGACTTATGGCAGATGCTTTATAAGTAGTTGTATATTTGCATTTTCAGTGCTTACTCTCACAAAAACCGCTCCCTTCTGCCTTGGTTGAAGCATTATCAACTTAGGTGTACGCCCATTGAACATGGCAGTGTTAATGAATAAGCATACTGTTATAGATCATGTCAAGGAACATAATGATTTGTATTTTGCTCTTATGTTTATAGGTGGTCGAGGAAAATGCCGACCCAGAGATGACCCTTCTTACGTTTCTCAGGACAAAGTGTATCCTTGACAGCTTAATGGTATCTCAAATAGTCCACATGAGAATCAACGTATCATGTTGACGACTAAAATTTGACTTCTTCACCATCAAGAAGTAGCAGTAATCGCTATCTTATCAAACCTGTCCTTCCTGTATGGTACTTACAATTCAATCTACTGACATATGTTGGCGTAGACGTAGAGGAGGTGACATCAGGTCATAAGAAAATGTCAATCACCAAGATTTAGATAATAAAAGTAAACACCTGTCTACCAACAAATCAACTTGTAAATAAGTTATCACAGAAATACAATTGCAAAAGATTTATCGTGTTACGATATTGTGTCAAACATCAAAACCCTAAATATCACTGGATGATAAGATAATGATGTATAGATATGAGGCCTTAACCTGATAGCTCGCCTGACTGGGACCAAGTTGGGATGTGGAGAAGGAGGCTGTGGGGCCTGTACTGTGATGGTCTCACGGTACGACCGCACCGACAAGAAGATCGTGTATCCTTTGATATTAAAGCACTAACCAACACCAATAAAAACATGATTTCTAAATGTAATTTGAAATTGTTTTCCCCCAAGAAAATTCATTAAAATAGGTATGCCAATAAGCCCATCCCACATTGGATACATCCCAGGGTTGGACAAGGGTTGGACAAAATGACAATTACTGTAAACCATCCTTGACTCCTAAAATTGGGGAGGCGTGCAGGGTGGTGTAGTGGTTAGCGGTTAGCACGACCGTCTGCCATGCGGGCGGCCGGGGTTCAATTCTGGGCATGGGCTGGGCTACTGCACCACTCTGCAAGTCTCCCTGTGCCAACGACAGGGATATCAAAAGCTCCTAGGGGCCACCGGCTGTTGTGTGTAGGGCCCTGCCTATGGGACCTTGCACATTAAAGAACACCTACCTCGGTAAATGTGTAGGGGTATGGTCTCTACCTTCTCATAGATTCGATCATCCCAGACAGAATTGTCAAACATTATACTCCTCCCGGCCCATGTATCTATTGTCCTTCTTGTAGGTTTCTGAGTGTAGTCTACTGTTTTCCCCTCACTAGACCTACGGCAGAGGTTATGTGCTAAACCTCCGGAGGTTATCAAGTAAACCTCCGGAGGTTATGTGGTTAACCTCCAGAGGTTATGTGGTTAACCTCCGGAGGTTACATGTACACTGTCAGATTAACCTCCGGAGGTTATGTGGTTAACCTCCGGAGGTTATGTGGTTAACCTCCGGAGGTTATGTGCAGGAATTTGCTAATGATTAATTTCGAATTTCTGAAAAGATTTAATTTACAAGACATTGCTGGGATTCGAGACCCATACCTATGGATGCACAGTCCAAGAGGCTAACCACTATACTGTGGTGGCAGCTGATAGTGATACACAGCGTCTTGACCATGGGCTTGACCACTTACCCATCGAGGCAGCCCATAAGTAATTATAAATACAAGGACCTCAAAATAAAAGGGGACATCCTCTTAAAACAGAGAAAAGAGAGTAACAGTTCCAATGGGATTCGTACCCAGGACCTCTTGCATGAGTGACCTTCACTCTAACCACTATACTACTGAATTCCTTGGTCAGGGTAAGTGCAGAAGTTATATACCGACACAAAAGCCCTATATGCAGTGGTAGGCCTATATATAATTATATAGACCTATCTAATATATATTTATAATCTATATTTTGCTAGCCATAAGGGTCATGTTCGCCTCAAAACATGTATCTTGTGGTATGGGATGGAGTATAAGCTAGTAAACCGCCTTGGAGGTGGAGGTTATGCTATATAACCTCCTCGGCTCACACCGCGGAGGTTATATAGCATAACCTCCACCTCTGCGGCAGTTTACTATCACTTGTTCTCGCTGTGATATGACCATATATGTTGATATGGCATTATACTATAGATCCTGTCACTAAAATTTTTATAGCGAGGCTAAACTTTAAGTTGCCTTGACTTGATTTACAAAAGTACTGATAACTTTTAAACTATCTAATCAATTTGAGATATCTTGGTATCATTTTGTAGCTAGAAATCTGTAGTTTGATGATACATGGATTTTACATTCCAAGAGAACATTCCTAATAACTTCGAATGTTTGGAATAGCCCTGAAAATTTGCTGAAATTTGTCATCTTTACTGACTTACAACCAGAACATTCTAAATAGAATACACAAAAATATTTTCTTCTGAGAATTCTGTCAGAATTCCTTTCAGATAATTGAATTTACAATCTGACAATGTATACTATGACTACATGCTGAATATGAGAAGAGTATAAGCTCCATTGGAAGGCTGAGGTGAAATTCCATAGTTTTGGCACTTTTGCTCATTTGCATACATTTTCTTATCAGTTAATAACATAATAAGTAGTTCTCAAGTGGAATGTTTTGTGTCTTACTGCCTGTTTTTCATAAATAACATCAATTCCAGCTTTTAAAGACAGTTTGTTTACTATTTAAATTCTGAAAGATAATGAAAAGATAATATTCTGGAAGGCTTTCAAGCATTGAAAATAACTCAGTCTAGATGATCCAATTCAGCACTAGGCCCATATTGTCATACAGGAAGTGTGGGTGCCATATCTATCACTCACATGTGGTTAAAATTCATATTCCAATGCCTTTATTAATTTTGTTTAAAGAAAAAACTAAGTTAAGTAGATGGATATGAATTGAATTATTTATTGATTTTCTTTGAGAAAGTAAATAATTATCATCTATTGAAATAAACTGGTCTAACCTAGAAAATGAAATTGTCGATTTATATGAATAGATTTGGAGCTTTGGGGTAGGTAAACCAGCCAAATGTGGATGGAAGCCCCTATTCTTTTGTCCCTAACATATACAAAAATTGTTAAAAAATGTCTAAATATATCAGTTGTCCTCTGAGGGTGTTTTCAGTCCATAATACATGTTACATATGGATATATCTTTAGTCTATTAAGGCATAAACTTGAAGTGATCCTCATAACCCGGTGTCCTCTCTATTTGGTGACTGGATCTATACTCCTGTCCCACGAACCTATTGTTCGTCCAGGAGGTTTCTCAGCGTAACCTACAGTGTCTGAGGTCCAGAGGAGGTTTATTTGGTTTACCTCCGGCAGAGGTTTATTCAATAAACCTCCGGAGGAGTTTATATAGGAGGTTTATTCAATAATCCTCCGGAGGAGGTTATATGGGAGGTACACATGTTTATATCACTTTTTGTCAAGGCAATTTCAAATTTATGAAAGGTTTTGAACAGCCTGGGATTGAACCTCTCACCTTTAGATTTGAAGTCCTAGCGTTATCCACCACTCTATTGTGGCAGGTATTATGCAGGCAGCAAGACATACATATTATACAAATTTGGGCAAAGTAACTATATTTTAGGCAAAGTACCTATTTATTTCAATAATATTCTGGCATCACACTCACCTCATACATCTCTTATGTAAGGATAGATTTGCATAAAACGTGATAATGTAATAGAAAGAAAATGTGAAATATTTTTCTGTATTTTAACATAGCATAAAAAATAATGCTCAGGAGCATTCAGGATTCGATCCCAGGACCTTTTGCATGAGTGTCGGTGATGCTAACCACTACACTAGAGGGACTGGCTTGCCTGGGATTGCACTGTAGCAAAATAGAGGCGTACATACAGGTATACATAGTTGTATACATATATATATATGATATATATATATATATTTGTAATCTATATTTCGCTACACATAACATTTCTGTTCACCCCACAATATTTTGTTATGGTATGCTACGTAGTATAAGCTCGTAAACCGCCTTGGAGGCGGAGGTTATATACCATAACCTCCGCCTCCATGGCGGTTTACCTCCACTTAAACACCAATAACCAACCAACCAACCTAAAATTGGGGTTACTGAAATAAGCAAAACCCTATGCTTCTATATCCCCAAGTATCATGATCTCTTGAAGTTCATTGATTGACAGATTTGCAGGTTTACCAGCCAATCAAAACGCTATATTTCAGGGCAAAATAGCGTTGGACACTATAGGTTGGGCTGCAGGCTTTAAACTTAGTTTCTATAGGGAAAAGAAAAAATAACATATTAATAAGCCCCTGGAGAAGCAATTTCGAAAGTATTTCATGGTTAACATTGATTATGGTGTAAACTATTATGGGCTTATCATGCTACTTCCTCCTACCTGTGATGGTATCAAAATGATTCCTAAATGTTTATTCTATACCAACTTTGTAGTGCCTATACCTTCAGCATTGTCCTGCCCTGCAAGCAAAGGTGGAATAACTGATGTTGTTATTGCCCTGCTGGTGATTAATGTTTTTCATGGGTTAATGGGTTATTTCTCAGCGTTATTGGTATAGAATAAAACAAGAACTAACCTCAGAAGGACTCAGCCATGATTATTGCCCCTTGTCGAAGGTCTCGGGCAAAGCCCTTGACCCTTCGACAGCAGGGCAATAATCAAGGCTTCGTGCCCCCTTGGTTAGTTCTGTGTATATGTCAAATGTGTAAATACCTTAATGCTACCCGTAGCCACCATGCAGTGAACGCCTGCCTGGCCCCCGTGTGCTCCATGCACGGGTTGGCCGTGACGACGGTAGAGGGCATCGGGAGCAGCAAGACGCGCCTCCACCCAATACAGGTAGGTGGGGCTACTCCTGCACCGTCACCTTAAAGGGAGTCAAAACCAATGTCGGGTCAAAATGAGACAAAGATTTGCAAACTGAAATAACTATGAAAATACATTCTGTAGGCATTGGTAAAGTATAAATCATGATAACTAACTATAACTTTACTTGATTTCCATAAAACTCATGTCATTTATGCCTGAAGACAGCAATGTTTGTAAACAAACCAATTTTGGTGGGTCACCAAAATTGACTGGGGAAGAGTTTTAGTGTATTTTAATGTAGTTTAAGTCTGTATTCACATTATATATTTTACCACAGCCCTAGGTTATGCCAATAGAATATTATTTCAATAGTTTTAACACAATTTTGACCCAACAGTGCTTTTGGCTCCCTTTAAGTAGCATCTCACCTATGGTTTGTAGGAACTGGCAATTTATAGTGTGCCGATTATTAAATACACTGAAATAGTTAAACAGCGCTTGATATGTTAGAATACATCCGTCAATGCTTAGTATTTTTGAAGTTCTTTTGCAGATTGCAGATTGTTGACTGCTTTCAGACTTTTTCGCTTAAACATTCCAAAAGAATTATGACCCACATCAGGTTTTAAAGCATTTTTAGATTATTTATAAATTACCTTATGCTGTTTCAGATGTCAAACCTGACTTACATCCCTGAATAATTTATCGTTTTTACGAAGAAACTATTTCGTCAAGAATAACTATGCAGATAGGATTTTGGTTGGCCTTATGCATCGACGGATTTTGTAGATACAATTGATGACTCCGGATTGGGACTCTAGAATCTTTACATAGGGCGTCCCGTTCTCAAATCTCTGGGCCCGTCCTTGCTATGTGTAGTACTAAGGGCAATGGTCATAATTTGGAAAGCAAGCTTGTTACTGCAATTTATTTTCACATTTTATTGCAAATCCATAGATGCAACACGTGTCCTTCCAGATGCAGATGATATTAGGTTATGGTATAGGAGATGAGTATACAGCAAGACCAAATACATTATATGGATGAGCAATGAATCCTCAGGTCATAATCCAACAATGAAATACCAACTCAGTAATTTCCTGCAAATTTAAAACCATCATTTCTAATTCTATCTTGACTGAATGGCTAGGAGCGGCTGGCGGCGGCCCACGGGTCACAGTGCGGCTTCTGTACCCCCGGTATCGTCATGTCCATGTACGCCCTGCTGAGGACTCAGCCCCAGCCTACCAGGCACCAACTCGACGAGACCTTCCAGGGTGGGTTTCTTTCTTTTTAAAAAAAATATATCAAACAATATTGTTTTTTGGGGGCGAATTTTGACTCAGCATTGTCGATCTTCCGCCTATTCCCACAAGTGAAATCAGAGAGCTTTCGATGATTATCTCTGGTTAGATACACGGGAAAATTATATTGTTGTGGTGAGTTTCTTTCAGAAATAAATGTTGGTACATGTATCTATGAATATCGGTGCACGTGATTTAATATATGGTTGTATCTATGAACTACTAACATTTACTCCGCTGCAATAAGACATTATTTCATTGCTGTATGAATTTCACTAGTATATAGTCATGTCACACAATTATATTCAAACATGACTACACGCAAAAGCTGTTTACGTATACATAACCATGTTTTACAAATCTTTGTAGGAGTTCACTTTAGTCTTACTATATCCCAATCCAGGCAATCTGTGCAGATGCACCGGCTACCGTCCCATTCTGGCTGGGCTGAAAACCTTCACCAAAGAGTTTCAGTGTGGGCTCGGAGCAAACTGCTGCAGGAACAAGAAGACAGAGCCGACACCAAATGGGGTCAATGGTATCGAAGATTCTCGAAAGGATGATCATAAACTAGTCAATGGGCTAGAAAGACCCAATGGTGGAATTTGGGACGAGGTAAAGACTTAACGAATTAAGGAGAAGGCCTAATGTTGGACATAAAGCTAGGATTAAGCAATTTAAGAACAAAGATAGGTTATAAAGATATACTGTGTATTCATTTTAATAAATTTATATTGACTTTCACATACAATTCCAGTTCTAGGTTTTAGTGCCTAATCATTATGTATTTACTCATTAGATGCCTAGACAGGACAGTCATAGGTATAGAAAACTATCGGATCCTGACCTTTCAGATGAAATGTCGGGATCTTTTCAGAATACATGAGAAGATTTATGAGATGAATTACGAACAATTTGCCTCTTTAATTATTAGAGTAACCGTAATAGAAACGTCATTCCTTATTACGTGGATAGATATGCTATGTTTCATACTAGTCATATTTAAATGGTAAAGTTTTCAACTAGCTACATTTAATATAATTCATAATTGTCATTTCATATATATGGCAGTTGTCAGAACTGAGTGAAAAATCAACTTTTATCCTTTACCTATTTGATTAATATTGATGTGGCAGTGCATTACCTTCTATATAGTCATGAATTTCTGCAACAGTAAAGCCCTGTTTCCACCAGCCGATTTTACTGCCGATTTATTGGTAATTTATTATTTCAAACTGGTAATATGGCAAAGGATTATATATCTTACATACCATTTGAAAGAGAATTGAAAGACATTTCTTATGATATGTAACATATCTATGATATGCCATTATTCCCACTCACGATTCAAAGCTACTTTAATGGTCATTTCGCTTTTGGTCAATGTGACTTTCCATGTTTAATGTAAGGCAAGGTATGTCTATATTCAAGTATCATGGCGCATTTTATGCACACATACGATAGCTGTATTCACGTAGGGCCCTATCATTCATATGCCTGTACAAGCAATAACGTCTAAATGTATAAGCTTCTGAGATAAAAGAGCAGAGTATGCCTATCCCATAATCCCAAGAGATAACTATAATGAAACGCTTATTGATATTTTTCAGAGCGCATTTGAGCCCTATAATCCGAGCCAGGAGCCAATATTTCCCAGCGAGTTACAAGTAAGTGGCAACTTTGGCGATGGTTACCATCTTATTGGTAAGGCATCAAGTTCTTGCTCGGTAAATCTAGAGCAAAACAAAGTGAGAGATGACAATCAGCAGCCTCCCTCGACATAATGAGCATCAGTTTTTTCATATTGTTCATATTTCTCGGTGTGTTTCATTGACAGCTGACAGACAAGTATGACGTTCAGTCGATGACGTTTAAAGGACCAAATGTCACCTGGTATCGACCAACAAGTATGGTGGAATTGCTAGATCTGAAGGACAGATACCCTGAGGCAAAGCTTGTAAATGGAAACACTGAAATAGGTAAGCAGTCGAGTCGGGATTACTTAGTTAACTAATATTGCCGTCTGAGGTGTGTTCCATAGCAATCTCCATAGATGTGAAGGTTTCATTTATGTTTACAGAAATTGTAAGGGAGTCTTTAAATGTTGTTACATAACAAACCTCACATAATTCACCTTCAAACTACAGTCCTTGTAAATGCACCCAAAACTCCCCTAAGTGTAACCAAAACTCCTGTTAGCTTGTTCAAACTACCGTAGCTACGATAAGGGCAAAGATGATCGTAAGTTACGAAACACAAACTCAAGCAAATTCTTTCACATTTGTAGGCCTAAATTCAATTAAAGCTCTATTCAATAAAGCATCAATATGAAATACATCTATCAATTTCAACTAGAACGCGGTATTACAAATTGATATATGAAACTATAGTATTAGCAGCAACTTACTATCCTAATAAAACATTCCCTTCAAGGTGTGGAGACGAAGCTGAAGCATCAGTTGTATCCAGTTCTAATCAGTGCCACACACATTCCGGACCTTGCCGAGGTTCGCCGAAGTGCGAAGGGCATTTACTTTGGTGGCGCCACCACTCTGAAGCGTCTGGAAGAGGAACTGAAATCTGAAGTGGACCAAATGCCAAGTAAAATACTGCTTCTTCAGCAATTCCAACATTCTAATGTTATATCATTTGTACCATGACTCACAAAGTTTGTTATCGTTTGCTTACGTTCTTATTCAAAACATAACAATGTCACGCACCTCTCTAGCCGGTCGTTCAGAAAAGAAATTATGGATAGATGTCGCAAAGCTAAATATCATTTAGAACTTTCCAATGCAGTTTGAAATACAGAACAGTTAAACTGAAGGGGGCTAAGTCATTTTAAGTTTGTCTCATTACAAAATCCATTCATTATATTCCTCTCATAGGTTACAAGACGAGAGTATTCAACGCTATTTTGGAAATGTTAAGATGGTTTGCCGGACCTCAGATACGAAATGTGGCAGTAAGTACAATTTAACAATTAAATATGATTAACATTTTTTGTAACTGTTCTTTAATTTGATAGTTTACTTGTAGCATTCCTGTACAAAACAGGCATATTCATCCATGACGACCCCCTTCCCCCACGATACTTTTTGTTGGGAACAATCATAGCAGAACAATACATATTAAGTGTTGTCATGTATTCCTACCGCTGGAGTGTATCGTCAACATGGGGAAACATTTCTTCTATAATAATCAAATCTGAACATATAGGAATATATTATATACACGTTAATTTTGAGCATTGGGAACAGGAATTTTAAGAATTGCATGCCATGTATGTCCCCATTTGTGCAAATGTTCTTATATGACCATAATGAGAATTAAATGGTTGGAGTTCACATAACATTATGCTGGATACTAATGTCTACAAAATGCGACAATCAATAGTTTTTGTTTTTTGACGCCAGGCCTTGGCAGGTAACATCATGACAGCAAGTCCTATATCCGATCTGAACCCACTGTTCCTGGCTGCCGGAGTCACTCTGTATGTGGCCTCGAAAGGTTCGAGTACCAGTCAAAAGACACTTTCTAATTACGACTGTCCTATGATATTCATTGTGACTATAATTATAATTATGCACTTATTTTTAGGGAAATAGTCAACAACAAAAATGGTTAAGAATATTATTGGCTTGCCGCTAGCTGTTGAAGAAATTGTTGTGTAATATGTCACTGATTATCATTGCTCATAATGAATGATTGAATAATTATGTCAAAATCAACCTAGTCTACACTATATCGATCAGGGGATTTTAATCAATTATTGTAGTGTTTACATTAATGTTTTATGTCATAGCAACATGCCAATTGAACGTACCCTAATAAAACATACGTCTACAATAATCACCATTGTCCATTTCTCGTTGACAGAAGGTGGTCAGCGGACATTGGTCATGGACGACTCCTTCTTCGTTGGCTACAGGAGGACGGCCCTGGGTCCCCAGGCGGTGCTCCAGGGCATCACTATACCGTACACACAGGAGGTGAGTGGGGTTATGAAAGTGGGGTTAGATATAAAGACTTTTCATAACTAGTATCCATGAGATGGATATAGCACAACCTCTATAATTTATAGTATTGGCCTGCCCTATCAAAAGCATGTGAATAAAGGAGCTGTTATTCCTCTGGAGGGCAATAATGTCTGTCTGTGAATGCCAATGCCAGTTTTTGCATTGTCAGTAAATATTTTACCATTTATTGTGTAATTGATGTAGAATAAATCAAGTGCAGACTACAGACGCACCCATCAACTGTAATTGTCCCATATTGCACATGACTATGTCCCAGTTTAAACCCCTCGACAGTTTGTGCAGACCAGGGCAATGTTAATTGCTTAGTGCCCCCTTGGTCCGTACTATGTAGACCGTACTGAACTCCTAAAATGGACGAGTTTAAAAAAGTAAACCAATGAACTGCTATGTATGGATCGCCTGTATGGCAGTGAAAATAAGATCTTGTTTATACCAGATCTATCATCTAAAAGTGATATTTGATTTTTTGCCCAACAGAACGAGTTTTTCCAAGGGTTCAAGCAGGCCCGCCGCAGGGACGATGACATCGCTATCGTGAACGCTGGGATGAAGGTTGTCTTTGAGGAGGGAAGTGACATCGTTAGGAGTCTTGCTTTGAGCTTTGGGGGGATGGCCCCATGCACCACAATGGCGAAAAAGACAATGAATCAACTGGTCGGACGGCAAGTCAATATTTCAACTTAGAAACGTCTTTAAATTGTCCTGAAAAGTGGTTGACTATTGATATTCAGTATAATTACCCCACGCCAATATCGACTTAGATTGAGATACATTTCTGTTATTCATATGATAATGATAATCATCAATTAAAAAAGCAAATGTTTACCCTTCACAACGGTATGCAATCGAAATGGCCATCTACGCGACATGATATATGCGAGGTCGTGTATACTGGAGATAGTTTATACACGACGTCACATATGAAAGACAAGCTATGTACGCGATAAGATCCAAAATTATCTTTCCATATACTATGTGCACAACAAGCTATAAATTCCCTTTTCCATACACTACTTACAGCATCATACTTTTTCGGGTATACACCTTAGTCAACATACGTAGTTAATGGAGGCTAATCATTCGACGTCGCGCATGTAGCAGTGTACACAGTACGCGACAAGCACCAAATTCTCATTTCTATGTACTACTTGCACCATAGTGAATTGTCGCGGATAAAATTAAGTCAATTTATGCAATAGTGTTGCGTACAGTGGAGCTTGTTCATGCAACGTCACGCGTATAACGTCACGTCGTAGCGCCGTATACACCTTTCTTACCAAGACTGCTGCCACATGTCCGTGGGTCGGGAGGCGACAATCACCTATAGCCACCCCATACTGAGTCACCTACGGGTGTTAATTGACTGTAATTGGCCATAACTTACTCAGCCTGGACAATCAAGGGGGCACTGAAGGGGTTCTCATACTCTGCAAAGGTTAAATAGTTTACTCTAGATCGAGTTTGCACGCACAATATTCAAATATTTAGATCAAAACAAATTTGCCATTATGGTAATGCACGATATACCAAAGTAAAGGGTAGCATTATGTCCCAAAGATTCCCTCTATATCCTTATATAAGCTATCCAGCCAACTCTGTATGCAGGGGCGGATCTAGAAACTTTGGAAAGGGGGGGGGGCGCACATATTAAAAAAGAGTCACGGTGTCCCCTCCAGGAGAGCGAGTTTTATATTAAGAAAATTGAAATTTTAGCCAAAAAAAAAAAAGGGGGGGGGGGGGGCGCCTAAATCCGTCCCTGGTATGGAAGCCTCTGCTCAGGGTCGTGAGAAACGTGTATACAATAATTTTCTCCTGTTTCAGTCGGTGGGACGAGGACCTGGTGACTGCGGCCTGTCAGCTGCTGGAGGACGACCTGCCCCTACCTCCCGGCGCGCCCGGAGGGATGGAGGCCTTCCGCAGGACACTCACCACCAGCTTCTTCTTCAAGTTCTACCTGACCGTCAGGGCGCAGCGACAGTCGGTATGCACGCCTCTATATATGGAATTATGTATATTATAAACATTGACTTTTTTCTTTTATTTGTTTTTATTTAGGTATTCAGGTTCAGCATAGCTGTTCTTCCACCCGCTCCCACTTTACAGTAATTTTTAATAAAGATTTTAGTGAGCGGGTTCTACTTAATACAATAATACACTGAACTAGCCATAAACATGGCCTGTGATTATGTAATGAGATGAGTTGGTGATCAAAGTCATGAACATACATATCATACAGGTTTTTCATACGGTCGTTGGATAGGATTCTTAACAGCATTTTTGAAACTACTCCTATATCTTCAATTAGAGAAGCATGAGCACTAAGTCTATTCCATTCAATGACAGCTCTATATTTTGTTTTTTTTAACATTATATAATGTTCAGTGGTAGTAACGTTAAACAGTATTCCAGCTCTCAAAGATAAGGCAACATAGAATGAAAAACATAAAAGCCTCTTCCCAGCATCTTCTTCAAGTTCTACCTGTCGGTCAGAATACAGCGACAATCGGTATGAGTACCTCTATGGTTGGTAATTATGTCATAAACATGGATAGGCCGACATAGATTTCTAGTGTGACATATTTGTTATTTCTTAATTGGGAAAATACATGAGGAGCGGATGTAGAAGGGAAGTTAAGGTGGTCCTGACGATCAACTCCCCCTTTTGGCGGACCCTTAAACTACATACATAGCGGGGAATAGCGGCGCACATGTCCGCGACTTTGCAACGTTTAAAGCTAAACCTATATGCTGATCCCATATTTGGAAATCCTGTCTCCATCCCTGTACATATGTATTCCTACCCCAAATGTGAAAGCCTCTTCATCAACATTCTTACATGGGGAACCATTTTGAAACCAGTCAGTTGCTTGCATATGGGCAATTGCTCACAAACACCCCATTGGCTGATTATTGCTTTTAATCAGTCATTTTATACACTGGCATTTATCAATGACTATATGCCAACAGTGTTGGATTAAGTTACATAACATTAGTATTCCTTTCCACCTTCACTTCATTTGCTGCTGCCATGTACGGATAGATCTTATCGATCAAAGGACCTTTGCAAATTTACAACTATGATGCATACATGCAGTAACATTACTGACACTTTGAATATCAATCGCCCAACATGACGTTATCTTGCATTCAAAATCTCTAATATTCATTATCTGTTTCCACCTCCAGGGCAGCCTCAGCTCACCCCTTCACCCCACGGAGGTGAGTGCCACCGTGGGGCCGCCCCTGTCTCCTAGTTCTGGGTCTCAGATCTGTGAAGTCAACCCTGACGGGACGTCACACCCCGTGGGCAGGCCACTGCCCCACCTGTCGGGCATCAAACACACTACCGGCGAGGCTGTCTACGTCGATGATATTCCCCCGTATAAAGGTGAGCATATACACATGTTTTACCATGACATTAAAGGCACATCGCCCTAAGGGGCGCTATCTGAGACGTCGCCTCAATAAGCTCCATATTATATGTGACAATATCGCGTGAATTTACTTCTTTTTCTAATCGACAATTTATATTTCTGTGAGTAGTGTATAGAAATGGGATTTTTGGCCATATCGCCTGAATGGTATACACGCGACGTTGTTTAGATGAATCTCAAATATATATGCGACAATATCACATGCACTGATCCTGAATTTCTGTTAAATATACGTTGTAATCCGGAGCCAAGAATGGCCCTATCTTGTGTACACTATGTCGTATGTGCCATTTCGCCAATATAGGTGACGTCACGTGTATAATAGTGACACACGACACGTTAGTAGTATATGGGAATGCGAATTTACAGACGGTTTAATTGTTATCTAGTGTATAGTTTGTCCGATGCACAGATACAGGCGAGATCGTGTATACATTGTCTCTAGTATTGACGACACATGTATAGCCGGTTCGGTAATGGCGCAATGTCCCTGCTCATAGAGTATTTTGAACTCTTCAAATGGTGATGACGTATAAGCCTAAATACATATAGGCTTATGATGAATTTATAATTGATATATGATCCTTGAATCTCGAATTTTTGAATTATTGCTTAGTTCGAAAACCATCGGAAAATACATCAATGTTTCTTTGCTGAAAGAAACCATGACCTATGACAGCAATTGTATGATGCTGTAATACAACCTCTATCTCACTTTCCAAGTATTAACAATAAACTAGATGTACATTACATGTTATTTGTGATTTACTATTGAAATAGCTCATACAGTGGGGTCCAATTTCTCTTTTCTCATTTTCACTTTCAGCAAAGTAACCTAGTTCATATAAAGTATGTGTGAAATGTTATTCCAGATGAGCTTTATCTGGCTCTGGTTACAAGCACAAAGGCACACGCCCGACTAGTTGATGTGGACGCATCTAAGGCGTTAAGTATGCCGGGAGTTGTCTCATATGTAGACCACAAGGATGTCCCTGGGAAGAATGCAACCGGAGCAGTGGAAAAGGATGAGGAAATATTTGCCACAAAAATGGTATGTCTAACAAATTATGAGTTATAATGGGTTGGAAAAAAAGGTGTGTGTGTGTGGGGGGGGGGGGGGGCCCTCGTTGGAGAAAGAATTCATCTGAAGCGCCCACCTCCTGGTTATGGCTTTGCATATATTGGTTATTATAAATGCAGCACGCATCACATGATGTGTTGGGGTATACACTCATTTGTGTGTGGGCCTAGATACAAATATCACGTTGTCGTAACCTAAATGGTTAGATCTTTTTACAATAAATCACTCTTTTACTGCACATGACAACGTCTGTTTCTTACAGTAATAGACTTCACCTATACCTATTACCCTTCCAAATGAGATTTGTCAATCATTGTAATAGTTTAAATATAAGTGAATTTGACCCTTACTAAAAGGACATAATACATTGTTACCCGTCTTGCGAGATATGAAATTATATATAGCGACCTACATGTTATTTCTAATGGAAATATGTGATGAATATACTTATAAGTATCATTTACTGATGAAGTGTCTCATGGTAAAGGAGACTTTCACATCTATTATATTGTTGAACTTCACAAACTTAACAAACTGTATTTGTTACCTATACATTGATACTATCCAACGGGCCATGTATGTACATGCTGGCTTGCAATGAAAACTAGTACTGTGTATTAATACTTTGCCAGAGTAAAGATTGTTAAGATATATAACCTGCAACGTATATATCCATATTGTCATGTGCCAACCTGATGTATCACATTTTATGGTAATAATTTATTAAGAAAATATAATAGGATGATCGCTGTCTTGTTAAAAGGTCACATGTCAAGGTCACATCATTGGTGCTATACTGGCCGAGACTGCCGCGCAGGCGCAGAGAGCAGCTCAAAAGGTCAAGGTCGTTTATGAAGAACTGCCACCTATTGTTAGCATTGAGGTACGTGTTATTTAAGAGCATCATAATTATTGTAGCGAGTTTATCAAAGTTGGATTATATTTTTACAGTCTATGCATCCTTATAGCTCCTTGTAACATGGGCTTGTAGCATCTGTGAAATCATAATTGTTATTATTATTTTGAACGCACACGAACAGTTCTATATATAAATATTTGTAACATGTCAGCAAATTGTGTGTAGGCCTACCGTTCCCGCAAAAATAAAACACCTTCTGCTGTGATGTTCTTTGGTGAAATCTTTAGTAAATTTCGTTTCCTTCTCTGCAGTTTTGGTCACCTATATTATCTAGCCTATAATATTATATAGACGTCATGATAAAGATCTTACACATGTCCATTTATCATCTGACATCACGTTTCGTACTTGAATGAACAGATATAAAACATAGTACCATTTGTTGTCATATTTATATTCTTCAGTAAATATTTCATCTAAAAATATCCTTATTCTCTACTGTCCAGTCGGCCATTGAGGCCAACAGTTTCTACGAGCCCCACAATGCAGTGCGCTACTGTGACGTCGGAGCGGGCATGGCGGCGTCTGACCACGTGCTCAGCGGGGAGGTGCGGATGGGGGGTCAGGAGCACTTCTACCTGGAGACCCAGGCCACGGTCGCCGTCCCCAGGGGAGAGGACGGCGACATGGAGATATTCTGCTCCTCACAGAGCCCAAGCGAGGCTCAGGTACTGTAATCCCTTACCTGCATCATAATTATGATAAAATTCTGACAGACGAATTCTGAAATAAACACGAAGGAAAGAGTTTGGTATTGAAAGAGATCGCTATTGATTACAATTATTGATATCAATTACACTAATGAAATATTATTGAAATAATAAAGATTTTTTCTTCTTCTCTATGCATAATTTTCAAGAGAAAATGTATTTTTCTTATCCACTAGATTCTTGCAGCTGATGCACTTGGTGTTGGTGCGCACAAGGTCACAGTTAGAGTCAAACGAATGGGTAAGGAAGAGCTATTTAGAGTTTAATACAAACACTTCTTAAGATGACATATTTTTCATAAATTAACAAGAAAGATATCATGAAGTATCACGCCTGTTTTTCTCCCTCCTTGATTCCAGGTGGAGGCTTTGGAGGAAAGCAAACACGTTATTCCACAGTTCTTCTACCCGTGGTTGTAGCAGCAGCTAAGTATGTGTCAAAGCCATGCTGGCCTTTAAAATCAAGTTCATGTTAGATATGAAATTTGGATCTCTTGCAATAAATAGTCTTATTAGATACTTCCTTGATTATTCTCAAATGATGCTAATTTTGGTATGGGCCCGTAAACCTAGAGATCGTTGGGGTCATACTTTTTGGATGATAAACCTGAAAGAATAGTTATAAATCATGTACATGCGTTTGTTTGTGTATGTACACATATATATGTAATGAATGGTATTTTATTGACAACCATGCAAAAGTTTTAAGAAATGAATTTTCTCATTGTTCTCTGTAATATTCAGAGTGGGTCGCCCAGTCAGATGTATGCTGGACAGAGATGTCGACATGTTAGTCACGGGAACGAGACATCCCTACCTAGGGAAATACAAAGTTAGTACTCTTATTACTTTGCATGGACTATAGGCCTACATAAAAATAATGTGATTATCAAAAACACATTGCTAACATTCTCTCTAGGTATACCGGAAAACCCAGGAATTAGTGGTGGCTTAATTTAGTGCGAGTGGTGTTGAGATATTGTGCACACTTCTGTTCGTAGTGATCAGCCTTTCATTTAACTTTTGGATGTACAGTGTTTAGATATTTTGAATAATATTATTTCTGCTGAAACAGAATTTTGAATACATTTGTTAATATGCTACCCATAGAGAGTTGTTCCAATACATATAGAAACATGTAATAGGGCTTCATTCTAACGATATATGATATGTTTTAAGAATTTCATTATGTAATGTACGTCAGGGTTTCCCCTACTATGATTGTAATAGATCTAGACAGTTTTAAAACCAAGCCGTCCCCTTTCAGGTAGGCGTCACGGCGGAGGGCCGGCTCAAGGCGGTCGACCTGGACATTTACAGCAACGCGGGAAACAGCGCAGACCTCTCCTGGGCGGTAGGTTGCTTTTTATGGGGTTTATATGTAATTGTTTTTTCCACAAAAACTATCTTTCCACTCCAGCAATTGCCAATCATAGGAAAAACACAAGCAGTTGTCAACTTGATGAACAAACATTGATGTGTCAGTACTAGTGTAACAGTAGGCTACGGGTGATGTACACTCATGTCAATAGAACCCTGAGATTATAAGCTATCCAACATCTATTCCTTTTTTGTTCTTTTTGGAAAAGCCACTTATACCCATCGAACCCTTTCACATAGGCTTACCCGAGATGTCTATGTTTCGATGTATATCATTTACCACGTGCTTATAATTCGTATAATAGGACCCTTATGAACATGAAACGAAAACCAGGAAAGCTTGTAGATTCAGGCCTACATTCTGAGCGGGGTATTTACCAGTTCTTGTGTTCAAATAGCTTTGCCATTTCTGAAACACCTTTCCTCACTTCAAAAACTGTAGCCTACCACTTCAAAGAGAGAGCGAAAAGGACAAAACAAATAAAACTTGATCACTGGACACTGGTCGTCCCGGAGGCCCCCTCAGCAGATGGCTGGTGTTGATCTTGGCCTGCCGTGTCCTGGGTCCCACTCCCGGAGGTGTGGGGTGAGGTGTGGAGGTTGGGGGTGTGGGGTGTGGGGCGGGGGGGGGGGGGCGGGGGGGTAAGGGGTGAGGGGTGAGGGCGGGGAGGGGGCTGTTCACACGGGCCGTTCGCGTGTCACCGTTTCGGGGGCCGGTCACCAGGGGGCGTCCGGCAGCGTGCACCGCCCCACCTGGTGTCCGGTGACGGAACCTCGTGTCACGTGACAGGGGCTATGGGTCAGTGGCGGCACCTGGTGTCCGATATCAGAAGGAGGCTGTGGGGCTGGCCGCGGTCTGACCCAGACAAGGGGTTAGGTTTGGTCTTTTTTCTCAAGGGGGAAGGGGTGTCTATCGGCGGCAAGACAAGGCTAAAAAGACTTTAAAAAAACATTTGAGATGTGGTCAAATATTCAGATTTTTCAGTGGCATGGATGTAGGTATCCTCTTTAAGATCACTTCATCATCTATGCACTTCATTACTTTCACAAGCTATAACCAGAGATTAGCTTCAATACAACATTACATGCATCTTTTACTATCTAGACATACAGAGGTGACAGCACCAGGGACAGGCCATGAGTGTCTTGGAAAACTCCGACTGCGATTTGGGAAACTTTTCGGGTTTCTTTCAAACGGTAGACTAAAGACCTAAATCCGGACATAGCCGCCCGTGGGTAGTTTCTCTGATCCTCCGAACTCACAAGGGGGTCCTTTATACCAAATCAAGGCCCATTCAATCGTCCGTATCATCCCACATAAATCTCAAACTCATACACAGTTGTAGAACTTTCAATTATGCTAGATCTTCCAATATTGATGGACGTTTATAGAATATTGTGATGGAATTAAGGCCTTCTCATCCCAATTACATGGGCTCTAAAGGATAAATAGACGTTGTGCAGATGACGTCATCTTTGCCAAGACTGGACTGGCTGCCATATTTGTGATCAATATATATAGATTGAAAACACTCCCTCACTGCCTTTAGGTGCTGGAGAAGGCGCTGCTGACGGCGGACAACGCCCACCACCACCTGCCGGCCGCCCCATGTCCCCTCCTGTAAATCCTTCAGGGGCTTAGGCAGGCCACAGTGCATCTTCTTCTCTTACCTTTAGACTAAAACACTCTCTGTCTCTACCTTTAGGTGCTGGAGAAGGCGCTGCTGACGGCGGACAACGCCTACCACCTGCCGGCCGCCCTGCTCGCCGGCCACCTCTGCCGGACCAACATCCCCTCCTGTACGGCCTTTAGAGGCTTCGGCGGGCCGCAGGGCGTCTTCCTCATAGAGTCCATCCTCCAACACGTGGCTGAGCACCTCGGCCTGCCCGCACACCAGGTGAGCTGCTCATGGGCTCAATATGCATTTCACAGTAAAAGGCTGATAGAGACCAAGGGGGCACAAAACTATTGTACGTTACTGTCCTTGTTTGCACACACCACTGAGGGCTTTAAGGGGGGTTTACACAAGCCGTCAAAATGCTTGCGTTAGTTCCCCGACAGTCATTATCGTAAGCCTTACGACAGTCCCGATGACTGACGGAAGGCTTACGATAGTCCCAACGGTGTTATCGGCCTGTGTAAACCCATTTTATCATAAGGAAATCATTATCCTAAGCCTGTCCTAAGGCTTAGGATAACTTATCGGGAGTACTTTCTTAGGATAATGGAATTTCAGACGTGTTTGAAATTTTTTGGAAAAAGCTTAGGTCAATGTACTTACGACAGTGAGATTCAGCTTAGGATGATGAATTTTCTTGTCTTAAGAGCACCTGTCGGCCTATGTAAACCCCCTTGCCTTATGTCAAAGAACCCATTCATTATACAAATCTATTAGATACTTAAATTGTCGTAAGCCTTCTGTAAATTATCGTGGATTTATTATCTTAAGTAAATTATTGGATTGTGTAAACCCTTCTGCCCTTTGCATATTACGACAATTGTCACCGATAACCTACGATAATGACCTACATAATTAATTTTTGGCATGCGATAACTTATTAACCTAAGCCTAACGTAAGTGATTTTTCGTAAGGACACGTTGACGGCCTGTGTAAACCCGGCTTAAGCCTGAAACATGGGACTGTTCAAAGTGGGGCATGAACAGTTATTTAGTGAGCCCGTGATCTGTAATTTATTAATATCAATTTGACAGAATTTGTTGAACATTTTTAATGACAAGATAAGAATTTCTATTAGCATTCACGGACAGGGATTATTGCCATCCAGGGCAATAACAGATATTTTATTAATAGAAATTCATTCATTAATTGGTGCGTACACTTTCATAAAAAGATACAATTTTTTTAAACAAGACTATCTCGCATTAGCCTACACGCTTTTCGGATAGTCGATTGTTTAGTTACAAAGAATGGGTTAGTAACAATTTAATCATGTAAGGATGAAGATTTTGTGTTGACTGATTTACTGTAATGTTATTTGTAATCTGACTTTATTACTAATTTATCCTAGAATGAATGATCATTCATAAATTGATAGTAACATATATAGTACATATCAATGGCAATACAATAGCGAAGGTAAAGGGCCTGAAATCCGGATATAGAATACACAATGTACATGTCCTCCCCAGGTGCGGCAGCTGAACCTGTACCATGGAGGGGAGGAGACTCCGTACAGGCAGGTGGTGGAGAACGCCAACATCCGGAAGTGTTGGGATGACGTCATCCAGCAGTCTGACTACGACCGGAGACGGGAGGAGGCTGACAAATTCAATCGGTATATGAGGGGTCTTACCTTGTCCAAAGTACACCTATATCTAGAGACGTATGCACTGCATGTTCAGCTTCGTCAGAGTAATTATGAATGCTGTGATTGATGATAATCAATGCGCTAAAGAAGAATGCAATTGCTGTGAACCTCCACACGCAAATTTATTTTAGAGGGAATTAATATAACGTCCTACTCATAATGCAATTTTATTCTAAAGACAATATAACGTCCTATTCATAATGCCGGTGCATGGTAATGTATGACGTCCTATGCATTATGCCGCAAAGTAATCAGTTTCGTTTTTTGAAATTACAATTTCCATTTGAGAACATGATGGAGGACGTGAGGAATAAATGTAAATGTAAATGTAAGTTCTTCTTGGCTATAAAAACATCCATTCGTTTAAGTGAGAATCGATGGAAGAAGAGAGGCCTTGCTGTGATCCCAACCAAGTTTGGGATATCTTTCACCGAATTGTTTTTCAATCAGGTAAGTGAGTCGCACGGGAGCCACACGATCATGTTAATAACATCGCTTAATGCGCCTCATCTGTAAGACGATATCGTCCACTTGACTTCCGCACTTCATCTGATATGACTGGTGCATTGACTTACTGTATTATAACAACTTTTGGGGACTCATTTGCCAAATTATTCTCGCTAACCGCAATGTCATAAAGTAACAGACCATTCTACACTCTGCGGAAAGTGTTTTAGGTTCACATTTCAAATTACTCTGTACATAGAAAAGCATTTGTTCGTTGCTAGTTTTCAATCTCAAATACATTATCTTTACTCAGTAATTCGGTCTCGTAAGATTGATTAAATAGTCCCACAGTGTAGGGCCTATGCTTGTATTTATATACTGATGGTGGCTGTTTGAATTATCATCAGGCAGGAGCATTGGTGAACATCTACAATGACGGCACTGTTCTCATTGCCCATTGTGGAACCGAGATGGGACAAGGGCTACACACAAAAATGATTCAGGTAACGGTTCTATGACAATATCTCTCTGTGTGTAATTTTATATCACAAACACTAAAGTGCAACCTCACATGCACAAGTTGATATGCTAAAAGAAAGACTATATATATATATATATATATATATATATATATATATATATATATCTATATCTATATATATGTGTGTGTGTGTGTGTGTGTGTGATATAAATACCTGTGACCTAGATTTTTGTAAAAACGAAGTGACATGGATTCAATAAGCACACTATGATAAAAAAAAATCTTTTATCCTATCACACATAATGTCATGTATAAGGATGATATGACATTACTCAATGAACAATAGCTTATTATCAAAAACTAAATAATGCTATCAATATCATGGCATATGAAGTACATGTATGTTCATCGTGAAGTAATTAGGAGGAGTGTGGTCAAACGTGAAGGGAGTTTATGGCTAACTCTCTATCAGTATGGGATTAATCTACTAATTAGGCCCCATTCGTCCCTCCAGGTTGCGAGTCGAGTGCTGGACATCCCCATGTCTAACATCCACGTGAACGAGACGTCGACGGCCACCGTGCCCAACATGTCGCCCACCGCCGCCTCCTCTGGCTCCGACCTCAACGGCATGGCCGTCATGGTCAGTGTCTAGTGTGAGCTAAGGGATGACGTCAAAATTCAGGGGCTTTGAACCTGTGATGCTGGGTCAGCCAACACAAAATGTTACTTATAACCCCCGTGTGCCAGTGGCTGGCCGCAACCTCTTACAACCCATTGCTATCTCATAAAGATGTATATAATCGTGTCCGTTGTCTAGCACCCATAATTATCATTATCATAGAAGTAATAACATATTTAGCGTAAATGAATATAACATATACAATGATTAATTCAAACGTGTTTTTATCATATGTCATAGTTAACAAGTAATGTCGGGATTTCTTTTGTAAAGTGCATCAGTGTGAGTAGTATACGGAACCAAAATGCAGTGCTGCTTTTTACATTGAGTGGTAATGTTTATTGGATCAAACGTAATAATGTAAACAGCGGGAGTATGGGAATAACGAAATCCAATCTAGTGTTTCTCTTTATGTGTGACTGGTATATGGGACAAAGATGTTGCTCTTTATATATGAGTTATATATTGAACAAATGAAATGTTGTTTTCTATGTGTGAGTAGTATATGGAAAGAATGTAGTGTTAATCTACGTTTACTGATCTTACCGTAAGGTTTTTTCATTACTATATACATGTTTTTCCTGTAATACGCGAAAAGGTACTTAACATAGTCAAACATGTTCCAGGGAAAGGGAATAAGATGTAATTTTATTTTTGACGGCTGAGTAGTATATGGAAAATGCACATCGACGCAGGTATGAGCGGTCATAATAGCTTGTACACTGTATAAAGTTAAATTGCATGTTCTTCTTTTTAAAGAATGCGTGCCAAGTGCTGGCGAAGAGGCTGGAACCTTACAGGAAGAGGTCGCCGGATAAAACATGGGAGAAATGTGTAGGTACAACGTGTGGTGTTACCCGACATGTTTCTCACGCATTTTTGCTATATATTTTGGAAAACCTATAGTTTGCTGAACATTTATCACTTTACACTTACATTGTAACCCACGTGATAAACTAAAAGGAACTCTTCAAATGGTTTAGAATTATTCAATTTATAAATGAACCCCTAAGTTTCGCTATTATTCGACTTAATAAAAACAAAATGACTTTGTTGTAGGTTAGTGAAGCATACTTCGACCGAGTCAATTTGTCAGCCACTGGGTTCTTCAAGTAAGTTCTTCATGTGTATTCTTTGCTTGTATATTATATCTATTCTGTATATTTATCCATGTCCCAATAATTACTGATTGAGCTCAATGCGTGAAAATGTACTCCTATCAAGTAGGCCTAATGTTAATAATAGACTTTCTACTTGTTCCTGAACCTAAATTGTTGAACAGTGAAAGCCTACCTAATGGCTTTTGTATGAAATTTAAAGGAAGAAAGTATTCTTTATTGCCATTTCAGTTTCACTGGATGGTTAATAACATTATTAGACCAGTTTTCAATCCTTTGCCCCTGATGTAGGACCCCTGAGCTGACCGGGTTCGACTGGGGCGGCACTGACCGGCGAATTTAATATGATAAGTTAATATGAGTTAAATAGACCAGTTTTAATCCCTTCTGTAGGACCCCTGAGCTGACCGGGTACGACTGGGATGGCACTGACCAGCAGCAGCCCTACTCCTACTTCACCTGCGGGGCGGCCGTCACCGAGGTGCAGGTCGACTGCCTCACCGGCGACCACGTGGTGGGTACCAATTAACTTACTGAATGCATTTTATAGAATTCAGGGGCGGATCAAAAAATTGAAAGAGTCGGCGGGGGGGGGGGGGGGGGGCAAACATGAGTGTGCAGGGGGAGGGGCCCCAGAAACATGGTTTAACAGGGGTGGGCGCTGGAAATAAAATTTACTATGATGTATATTACCATGTCAACATATATATTCAAATAACTTGAAATTGACACGGGTGCATTACTATGTGGAAGCTCATGGTAGGCCTAAACCATTACTATGTGAAAGCACATAGTCAAACCATGTGAAAGCTCATGGTAAAACCTACCAAAATACTATCATGAAACACCATTACTATGTGAAAGTTCATGGAAAACCTACCAAAATACTATCATTACTCTAGATCTGTGATTACCATAACGCTAACACCAGTACCACACGACTTTAACACGTGTTAATCTCATGACTACCGCTATCCTGTTTGCTGGGATTCCTTCCCCTGTTTCCAAATGGTTTGGGATCCTTCCCATATATGCTAGGCACTAAACAATCTGTACGTGATTATTTGGAGTCTGTATGTCACTTTTGAGATTTCAATTCCACAACTGTCTGTGTAGGCCTGCTATTGTAACTATGGATGTAAAACAATAGGGTGCTACATGTGTCATTGTTCATAAACGATATGTTGTATATCAGCACAAGCTTTCTCAATGTTATTCCTTTCCTTTGCCACCATAGGTTCTACGGACGGATATCGTGATGGACATTGGTCAGAGTCTGAACCCAGCGATTGACGTCGGCCAGATAGAAGGGGGCTTTGTACAGGTATAGCATACATACATATAGTGCAGTCCAACACTGAAAATACAGAGTTGTCAAAAGTGGTGCCAAAACGACAACCCAAGGTTGTCTGTGTCTTTTATACAAAAAATCTTATTTATGTATAGTTTCATATTGTAGATATCATCGTCAATAATAATGGCTCCCTATCATCTTATTACTAGTTATTAGGTATGGCCATTACACATATAGCAGGCCTATAAGTTGTATGTTTTTTGACACCATTCACTTACAACTCTTTGTCATAGACAGAGGCCATGACAACCTTGGGCTGTCGTTTAAAGAGAGGGGCCAGTGAAATTTTAATTTTGTAAAACTATGATCTTATACTGTAGATATAATTCTTAAATATGAGTACAAAACAAATGACAGTTATATTTAAATTTAAATTTCAAAACTATTTTGTTTCAAATTTTCTTTTATAAATCAATTAATTTTGTGATTTTATTCTCTTTTAGACTTCTTAAGAACATTTAATAGATATCTTATTGCATTTTTTTCAGTTTTATAATTTTTCAACTGTTCTGCTTGTGACGTCACAAACAGATACATGCTTTGTGCAGGCATTGTCAGATGCAGGCAGAGAACCTAAATTTGATACACAAAACTATGCATAAAATAACAACTATTAGAGATATAAGTATAAAATTTGGTATGGTTATTCCCTGGATGGTAAGGATCACGACAGTAAACTATTTTTTGGTCACTGGCCCCTCCCTTTAAGGCACCATTCACTTACAACCCTAAGGTTGTCAGGCAGGACTTTTGACTTCTCATTATCTTCTGTGACAACCCTATGACAACCTGATTTTCATTTTTGCTTCTCTGACGACATTTTTGGCCCACAGTAGTCGGGAGAAAATGACAACCTTTGGGTTGTCATCCGGCCTCAAAAATCGCAATGACAACCCTCTGACCACCCCCAAATTGTCATAGGATTGTCACAAGGTCGTCACACAGCATCAATGGCCTGAAATGAACCCCAAAAGTCACCTATGACAACCCAAAAGTGACCTATGACAACCCTCTGACAACTTTAAAGTGGCTCTCTGACGACTTTGTGTTTTCAGTAAAGGTGCATAAAGCAATTGTCTTTGCCCTGGTTTGCACATATTGTCCAGGACTTTAGGCCAAGATATATATAGGTGTGTGCAAACTGGGACAACAACAAATGTTGAGTGCGCCAACAGTTTGTATACTTGATTTGTTCTATACCATTTACACCGGAAATGTTGCAAATTTTTAACTGACAACTCAAAAATTGGCAACGGCATTATTCACCAGTTTCTGAGAGGGCAAAACAATGGTGAAGATATAGTGTCTTGAATCCTGCTATAGAATAAAGTGTCTGTGTATCCCTTATAGATATGGAAGATATGTTAGCAAATTAATGAAGTGCATCATACGTAAGTCAATTAAGCAAGTATCACACAAAGGATGCGATTATGGTTATGCATTACGTTTAATTATCAATCACTGCACTTACTTTCCACATGTTCATCTATGCGTTCCAGATTCTGAGTGCATTGTGAGCATCTTGTGCATATCACATTCAAAGAGAACACAGACACCTCACCTCCAGTACAATGTCTCACCACAAAGAGAATTTTAATAAGATCTTAGTGTTTCCCTTCTTTGTAACCTCATCTCTGTCCTCCAGGGTTACGGCCTCTTCACTCTGGAGGAGCAGCGTTTCTCCCCGGATGGCGTCCTCTACACCCGCGGCCCTGGAGCCTACAAGATCCCCGGCTTTGGAGACATACCACAGGAGTTTAACGTTACTCTCCTGAAAGGTGCCTCCAACCCTAAGGCCATCTACTCCTCCAGAGTAAGTAAATGGATCAACAATGTGCCTTCTCTATGTCCTTAAAAGGATAATGATTTTCGATGGGAAATAGCAAAGTAATCTCTATAGTTCACAGTGTTCATCATAGGTGTAGGTTCATTATCATATGTGACTGGGTATGGGTATAGCAAAATTGTTCATAATCAAATGCTTTCGAAAAATGGAATTTAAGTTGATCTTTGCCAATTCAGTATCACTTTAGCAACAAGAAGATATAGCCTTCGACGTAAAGCTACATGCAGGAAAGTATTCATAAATTAGAACACCACATATTGTACATGAAGCTGCAATGAAACACAATTATTACGAAAAACCATCTATTCTCTCAATGTCAGCATATTGCGAATGATATGGATAAAAAATGTTGAAGCAATGTGTGACTTTAGTGATCCAATAACAATATATCAACATTGTCATTAAGGTAATTTTAAATGTTTTTAACGTTATATATCTACAAGATAAATACAAGTAAATGTCACATACCCTGTCTTTACCTTGGGCCACCTGTAGGCAGTCGGAGAGCCGCCTCTCACCCTCGGCGTCAGTGCCTTCTTTGCCATCAAGGACGCCGTCAGCGCAGCTCGGGTGGACTCGGGTCTTTCCGGATACTTCAGGATGGACAGTCCGGCGACAGCCGAGCGTATCCGGATGGCCTGCCAGGACCGCTTTACTCAACAGGTACCAAGAATAGTTGACTTAATTTGCATTCAATGATAAAAATACAAAGAATATTCTTTTGTATTTTTCTAACCATTCATGGAAGTAGTCGTGTGAGTCTTCCCGCCACGTCTGAGGGTAGCCTTTTCCGAAAAACATATAGTTTATCATACTTTGTATTAGATTAACTAGTGTAGAATATTTTTTACCGGGCGTCAACAGTCCCTAATATATAGGCCTACTGCATTTTCCTTGAGTTGAGAGTAGGAAATGTTTCGCCATTTGAAACTGTTTGAAATTTTTGGATAAAGCTGAAGAACTTCCAAACATTTAAAGTGGAGCGAGTTCAAAAGAAAAGTACATGTATCAAAGTTATCCATGCCGAGCCTCATTTAGAAAAAGAACAAGAAATAAACCGTCAGGAAAACAGGTAGCAATTGCCCTGTGTCTAAAGCATTGATATTTCAAGAGAACCAATATCTAGGTTATCTGATATATCTCCAATATTTGAAAGGTGTTATTACTCTTATATTTGTTGGCAAACTGACACGCTTCGTTTCTTTTGCAGTTCCCTTCACCTGAACCAGGGACGTTCAAGCCCTGGGCTGTCGATCTGTGAAGCAATTCTTTCTGCAAAAACACTTCTCTTCTAAATCATTCTTTTGTTTCAATCTTTCTTGACTATTCCAACTGAAAATGGCCTTACGTTACATGGTCCAATATTGATAAAGGTTACCTTAATCCCTGGTGAAAGCCTGAGCATTTCCCAGGTAGCAGAAGTATGGGTCCTTGACGTTGGAACACGGAATCCAGGGTGTCAATCTCTTACGCTAAGCCAGAGCGTTGCATAGAACTAATTACCAAGTAGATAGTGACACGGATATTGCAGTTGTGTTAACTAATCATATTTCTAGTGAAAAGAGATCAATTATGTTCAGATATCACATTGTGAGTTAATGCCTTACCTCAGATATTATCATTATTAAAATTATGAAAAGTAAATGATCCCGCTTTACAACGAGTCTTGGTTATATAAAGCTGGGGCCAAAACCCATGCTGTAACATACATTGTATATACTGTATCTAAAGATGTTACATGATATTCACTTTTTCGCTAGTAGATATCGCCGACTCTCCATCAGTGGCGTACCAAATAAGATTCTTTTAAAGTGGCCGCGAGTAGGTTCAGCTGAGTGTCTATGCTCTTGTGATTGCGCTTACACAAGTAGTTATGATTATTGCAAATGGGGCCTTCCTCGTGGCAACAGTTTTCTGAAATTATCGCCATCCTGTTGGCCAGAAAAAATAGGTTGCTCAGCTATTGGCAAGGAAGATAAAAGCAATAAACTATGGTAAATCTGATATTAAGATTCAATACAGCAAGAATATTTTCAATATGTAAAAAGTGATGCCTGCTGGTCAATCTGTCTCACATGCACATTATTGTGGCCTGTTTGCCCCTCTATTTGGACACACATATCCTTTATTTTAGACATATATATTTTTGCATATCCTCCTGATATGGCAGTGTTTGTATCCCATATGCTCACATGGAAAGAATTATATAGCTAAAGGTATCACGCTTTCAACTTTATCTTTTAATAGCTGAGCTGTTTTAATATAAGGAATGCGTGGGAGTTAACAAAATAAAATTGAGGAAATCTAGATAAATCTGTATTATAATTATGTCCATATTACAGTTATAGGGTAATCCCACTGATTGTCAAGGTACATAACACACTACTTATAATGTAGGAGTTTTACAGAGGAGCTATGATGTCTTCATGTCTTTATCATATATTTAGATTATGTTATTTTTTATTAGATAAGAGAAACAATTATGGCATTATCATAAGTTAAGCTTGTAATTGGTGATATAAAGATATTGGTCGATACAGGGTACATTAGATTGTGTATAAGTTTTATACATAAGATGTATAAACATTCTACAGGGTTTATATACATATACATGTATACATACGTATTACCATTGCATTGTTTCAATTGGCTTGCATTATTTCACATGTCTGTTAAAGTAAGGTCACCAATATTTAACATAACTTGTTAGTTATCTGTTAAGGTGCTTTAAAGTATCAACGATTATAGTCTTTGAAGTAAGTCTCAACTTCCTTCGAACAATTAATGGCCAGCATAGTGTAACTGTGCATCTATGGAAGTTGTGGTCAGAGATCTACAGTGTCATTTGCAATGTTACTCGACTAGGCAAAAAAGAAAGATAGTACATGTAGATATATGTAAAGATAAGTACTTCTGTTTGCCCAAGGCGCTTGTGGCCAAAATAAACTCTGTATATATGAAATACCTACCTAGTGTTATCAGTAAAAGTCGTTTTGTGTTAAAGGGATAACGGACTGTTTAACCACAATTCAAAATCCATTACAGGGTCCCCAAACCACAAATAAATGTTAGACCTATGCAAGAAGGTCACATTGAAACAAAAAAATATATATGTCACCATGCTAATTTTTGAGTGATAGCCTAAGAAAGATAATATGCTTAACTATAGAAGTCTATGGGAAATACATATTTAGTCATATTCAACTGATCCTAGAACATTCAAAATCCATTACAGCCATACCAAGTTTTAGGAAAATGTGGCTTAGGTATGTGGCACATTTTTAAAGCCAAAAAAGATAGGGGTCACTGATGTTATTTAATAACTGGAGTCTGATCAAATAGTTAATAGGTGATTATTTCTTTATAATCCAATATGATTGTTTCTTTTCTATTCCCTTAAATTTTGTGTTTAAACAACCATTATCTATTCAAATTATTTCAAATTCAAACCCTCCTCATGTCTAATGAGAAATTTCTGAATTTTGAGACATTTCATTTTTGTCACCAGGGGGCGCATGTGTGTAAAAATCATTTAACATAAATTACACTTTTATTTGTGATTTAAAATTTCTGATTTTCTTGAATTTTGTATCTTAAGAGAATTGTCATCAATTTAGGATATGAAATTTTAAAATTTGAGCATTTTGAAATTTTATCACCAGGGGGCACTCCTGTGAACAGTACGTTATCCCTTTAAATCAGGCGTCAGAAGGAAAGTGTAGGCTTCAGTACAATCGGTTACAATCTATGGTAGGTTATTCGCCGCAAAAGTGGTTGGCCCGGACACGACACGAGGCAATGTCCGTGGGACCTCAGCCACCCTACCTTCCGTAGTTTCCTGCCCCATAAATTCAATCATGATTACTTTGTACAAGTCAAATAAAACGTCTGTCGATCCCGAAATAGATGAAAATGACTAGCCCCCCCCCCCCCCCCATGACTCAGTGGACGTTTAGCCGCCACATATCTTCATTTTCTAGAAGGTGCAAGGAGGGTATAAAGAAGAGTTGATGCCTCCCCCAAAGGAAACTTTTTATATACTACTTTTCTTCATGTGCTTTCTGAATGGCTCGCATTCCTACACTCAACGATAATCTTAATTAACCCAGATTATGCTGACATCCTACTGGTAGAACGCTTTACATAGGGTTCCAATGTAGCGTTATTTAGAAGATAGTTTACACACACAAAAAATCCTTCAGTACATACAGGCTAATAAGCCTAGAAATGATTTGTAAATTATTATTATGATAAAGTTCATATGAAAAAGATCTTAATCCCGCATGCATACATATCGAGGGTTTGCCTAACTTCCCCATATTGTAGTCAGGTAAAGGTAATGTCATTTTCAAACGTATAATTGATCTCAGGCAAACTACCACCTTTTCCTTCTTCTTATTATCAAACCTAGATCTATGAGTATGAGTGTGAGAATGACGGAATTATGGTGAAGAATCGGAAGAGCATAAAATGAAACAAAACAGGATGAAACATAGGCACTACGCCTACTTCCTTTGGTAGCTTAACTTTAAGTGAAATGTGCACTGAGTCTGTTTTCCTTTTGCTATTTACATCATCGTTGCGTGTGAAAGAGATACGCATACAATATCAGGGGTCACGTTTGTACGCGGCTACACCCTTACTACGTCCTTCCCGGACGAGAAGCTGCGGTAAAAGTTGCATGTTTGTGAAGTTATGCGGTTTGCATCGGTTAAAATTGACCCCCCTGGCAGGTGGAACGGGTTGCATGCGTTTGAAGCGGGTGTGCATTTCCACCTGACCCGGTGCGCGCGCACCTTACACCTCTAGTTCCAACTTGAGCCACGTGGGGGAGCTATGACGTGGGCCGCGGGCGGGGGTCGGAACTCGGCGGGCGGCGTCATGCAACGATTGCGCCCTGTTGGGCGGGGTGTTGGGGCGGAAATAGGAGCCGTGATGATCCAACTGCAGGTAAAGGATCCACTTGAGGCCAGCACGGCTCCCTTACCTCCCGTGTGACACGATACAAAAAGGCACGCGCGGCGGTGCTGTCAAATGTTTGACGACCCACGACCAACTGATCCCCGCACCCTGCCTTCTCGTCTAGAACAATAAGAAAGTATATGATCCGCCCTCACGATCTTTCCGACCCCGCCCTTGTGCGTTGCGGGGGCTCGGTTAAAACAAAGAGACAACGTACTATGCACGGACACGCCCTTGCTCCTACAGAAAGCAATTATTCATATGGGCTTTGCAAACAATGAAAAAACACTTAAAAGCTGAACTATAGTTAAACGTCAGTTCTAATATGCAGGTACATGAGAAGTTCTGTTATCAATAGACACACCTGGGAGCAACTCAAATAAATTATTTACTCTCACAACCAAGATGAAGGGATATGGATGGATAAAACCACCGGCTGGCTCCAATTTCGCTTGTTCCCATACAACCAGCTACGCTTGTGCTCATACACACCGGCTCCCCCTTGACGTCCTCCCCCTTTAAACCGACAATATGAAGTGCTTTTTTTATTCTTACGAGAGAGAGCAGTTTATGAAATCATTATTGCCCACATGATTGAAACCAGGCCCGGGGAGTGTTTGGTGTTCGATGAAAGACCGGGGGATTGGATGATGAGCCGGGGCGGCGCACGCCGTGGAGCTGTATTCAAACGCGCCGCGCGGGGGTCTGATAACGCTTTGTGCGCCAGTGAATTATAAATGAACACTTTGCTCCTCAACGCGTACCTCACATTCTGTCTTTTGTTGACGGCATTTTGATCCGCTGCCATGAGCCCGGCGAACCGGGATCCGATTAACTGCCGTCACCTCATTTGATAACCGAATACCTCATTTCTCCGGCGGCGGAGTTTTCATCAGAAGGATGTGTGGGAGAGATGTATTGGCAGGGTGAGTTGTGCAGGGAAAGGGGATGTAGAGGATGGGATGAGGAAAAGGTAGAGACAGTATGAAGTTAGGCCCTGGATCCCAGGCGGCATTGACAGTAGCAATATGAAGGGCGCTCAGGGGTTGATCCAGAACTTAAAGGGAGTTGGGGGCGACATATTATTTTCCCGCTTGGCTGCAATAGACGTTAACGGTTGAGTCATAACCTAGTTTTTTAATAAAATGTTTCTACAATAACACGTCTCGCAACAGGGAAACAGACAATCTCATAATTGTTCCTTGCAATACTATTTATATGCAACAGATAATCTCAAAATTCTCCTGGCAAGACTATTAATGCTGAGAGGAACTGCATGGTCTCATATTCTACCCTTTCATTTCTCGCTCACATGCACCTAAACTTATTCGAAAGCATGTATTTGACATTGCATCTTCCTTGATTACTATGAATAAATTTGACTAAAATTACTAAATTCTACTGTGTAGCATTATTTCTCCGTTAGATAGTTCTATCAAAGTCACCGGCAGCACCAGAAATTGTCTCTATGAATCCTGGGTGTATATCAAATGACTATGTAGTAAACGCAAACAAAAGTTATAGCGCATGTGTTGATTTCAAATAAAGTTCTTGCAGGTAACAGAACTAGATGTGAATTAGGTCTCATCGTTACATATATAGGCTCATTTTGTTTCCCTACGTACATGGGAGGACCACAGAATAAAAGTTTCGTGGGAGTTCAATTAAGGGTGAGCTTCTTCATGCATGTGGTCAATTAACTTTGATAACCTGCACTAATCAGAATGTTATCATTTGAATAAAGCCATTTTGTATTTCACTCACTGCAAATGTAACCTTATCAACCGGACTGTTTGGTCAATTAAAACTTTGATCATAAGTACATTGGGACTTGAAATTAGATGCCAATATCAAGGAGATAAAGGTAATAAAAGTCAATTGAAATGAAAAACAACTACAGATGAAGAAATTAGTGTAAAACATGACGCAAAAAGCCAGTGAGGTGTCAGTATAAAAGTGATTGAAACAAAGTAATGAAGATGAAATTTAAAATGGGAAACCTTGTCCAATACAAAATCTGAAAACCTTCTCATATTAACATGTTATAATAACAGTTTTGACTGAAAGGCAGTAAACGTGCAGTCATAAAACATTCGCTTAGTTATTCATAATTGCTTTCAAAAAAAAATTGCGTCGTTGTTCAGTATTTCGTTTTGCCAACGGTGTCATTTTATAGCAAAAATTGATAATTTACATTTTGGAGATTAATTAAAGGGAGTTTGCATGTCCGTCCGGATCTCCCTTTCAGGGATTGATGTAAATAACTGGTAAAACATTAATATATCTGTCAGTTTACAGATTGATTACGAGGGACTGTCATACCTAGATTATTTTTTGGTTTTAGGAGATATTTAGGTTGGTTAAATAAATGGAATGATATCATTTCATTTCCTGGCAATCCTGACAAAACATGTATGATTTACGATAATGGCAGATCCACGAACTTAAAAGATGGGAAAAAAATACCCGACATGATTCATGGCAATTGCGGATCCACGGGTTTAAAAAACTTATGTCAAGAATGAAAAACTGTTTGTCTATGTTCACAAGGTTTGTCCGGATTTTTCTCTCAAAACATTTGAGTGGGAATGACCACTCTCTAAGAAAGTAAATTTGCCAATGTGTATATATTGTAATAAGCTGAGGAATTATTAGTATTAATTGGAAACACATGTGCAGTGTCGTCCCAGCATGAGTTATCATGCAGAACGAGTAATCATGCAGGGGTGAATCCAGGGGATGGGGTCTTGGGTCCCTTTTGATGGACCCCTAAACTACAAAAAGAGGAAAAAATGCCCCATCCATAAGCACAATTGCACGTGGTTTTAGTACTTAGCCTTTATGCTGACCCCCCCCCCCCCCAACCCTTTCGAGAATCCTGTATCCGCCCCTGTCATGCAGTATAAATTTAGATGCAACCTTATGTAAGCCTTCTATTCATGAGTTTGTGCATATTACACGAGACTATACGTTTGCATGACATTCATTGAGTGGGCCCTATCACTCACCTACTCCAACCGAAACATCTCCCTGTCTTTGCGTTACTGATTTATGGGGAAATACAATCCGATAATAGCACGATACGCTTTAAGATGGTGGGGAGGTATGAAGATGGCATCAGGCCCTAATTTCCACTCCAAATACCTTAGTACACCAGGAATAACCCGAATAAGGCCCCATCACCCCAATCACTGACAGATTTAGGGAATTGGGTCTGTCCTTTTTTGGCCAAATTAAGATTCTTTTAATGGAAAATACTTAATGTAAAAATGTGCCGCTCCCCCACCCCACCTTTCCAAAAAAGCTGGATCCGCCACCTCCAATTACGCATCAGCATGCCCTATGCACCTTCTTGACCACAAGACATCAACCTGCCTGCCTCCTCAACCCTTTCCGAGATTACCCTAGATGCTAAATAACACCAGGGACAATAGACGTAGCAATAATTATGATAACACATTTGAAATGTATCGTTTTTGCTCCTATATATGTATCCGTCCTTTCTGTCGCCCCCAAGGATAGGATAAGGATATACTGATCTATCCAAAAGTAGTTGTTCACAGCTGCAGGAAAAATAACTTAAAAAGACTCATAGTATACCATTCACTCCTTGGGTAGACAAGTATAAAAAATACAGTATACGTATAGAAAATATGTTTTATAGGACATTTATTTGTAAAAGTTTATTACAATACATTAACGGGCCTCTTGTGCCGTGGACGGTCTGTGCAACCGACAATCGATATTCTGCATCAATCCACCAGGTGGCGACACAGTGACGCCGTTTTAAATACTTTCCTAGTACATATTTCTCGCAATGCACAGGTGAATCTACTAAAGACTGATAATACCAACGTAATTTTTTCCAAAGTTGTGAAAAATATATTACCCTCCTGTAAGCATTCAAAGCAAGAACGACTGTTAGCTTCTTTGGAAAAACCGAATGCGCTAGTTAGCTGGTTATGCACATTTTCTATATTCACTAAAAGGTTTCTCTGAGGTCAAACTTCCGTTGAGCTTCTTGTTGGTTTTGCTTTATGATTATCAACAGCCCTATGCAATATATACATAATTTTATGAAACTGAGATATCTGCAATTGAGATCATAATCTTCCTCCATGCACTGGCGGTCATGAATTCTACCAAATCAATGCTTAATTTTAGGATGTCGATTTACTTATCATTACTTCTTTGAGTGGTTGAGGTAATGTAAAACTGAAGTTCTTAATAATACATTATTTGAATCAAGATTAATTATACATCATTTGAATCAAGATTCTCAGTCTGTTCCATCTGAAAAAGCTGTTAAATTATTGGTGTGAAGTCTAACGTATACATGTCGTTCAACCAAAGTCTAATTGATGTCTAAAATAAAAACGGTGTTAGTTATTATGACTTTATGTATTTTTAGTCTAAATATCTATAATTGAGTTTGAATGAAACATACGCAGGCCCTATACCGAATTCCCCGCTTATAAAGAAACACTTCCAAAACATCTGTATTATCGTCATGATCTTTGGGAATACCTGAGATTTCTCAGCGCGTGGAGAAGACGATGTATCCATACGCCGGGCTCTCTGTCTCGGTCGGCGGAACGATGTAATGTGCTGAGTAAACCCTTTGTCTGTGGCTACATTTCGGCGACCAGCCTCTTAGAGTCTGAGTCCCTGAACACACAGCCGGGGCTTTAATCCAGGAAAAGGTCCACGTGTGGCGCCGGAGGCAAAGGTCGGGCGGGGCGTGGTGGGTTTGGACAGCGCCACGCCGGGCCTGGGGGGCGACTTGGTCTCAAACCTGCCTACGTGTGTGTGTGTGTCGAAAAGTGAAGGAGTTAGGTTATTTTCTCTTCTCAAGTGAGGGAAATGACTGAGAATATTTCACTCAAAATGGCAGGGGTGGATCTAGGAATTCAAGAAAGGGGGGTGGGGGGGGGGGGGGGGGTGGCGCCTATGGAGGATTTGGTGATAATGGTGAAGTGCTGAGATTAAAAGTGTTGTATGTGAATTAGGGGAAATAGATAAATATAGAAATGAATGAATGTGAATTAATGAATAATATATATATATATATATATATAAAATATTCATAGGGTATGAAAATATACCACATTCCTTTTATTGGTAGGTTTTGCAATTTGTGGTCTGTTTTCAAAACACCAACACACACATTCAGGCATTTAGGAGGAAAGTTGCCCCCCACCCTCCAACCCGGGCTCGCCAGGCGTGGATCACGCCTCCTGGGCCCGCCTGGATGGCCCCATACGTCCGGCCTCCCGGGTCACCGAGTCAACAGGTTGTGGCCGCTGGAGGTCTAAATCCCGCATTTGTTTAAGCATGTTCTTATTTCTGTGTAGGGTCACGGGTGTATTATTGGCCGCCATTGTCTGGGATGGAGGGTCGGTCAGCTTACCGGTCTCTATCCCCTTAAACTTGAGGTGCACTCTTCATTGTTGTCCCCATGTGTAGGTGAGTGCATTCTGAACTTTTCTTTATTTTTTGTGGGGCTCGCTTTCATAAATCTTTGTGGCGTTTTCTTGGCTCCGGATTGTCCTTGGCATCCAGAGCAAAGCGCTGTGTGGGTGCAGCCCGCTGGAACCGCCCCCGACGCCGCCCAATGGTCTGCGGCGGGGACAATATGTGGCCGAAACCACCTCAACCGTGACGTGGTTTTCTTATTCTTGGCTACACCTCAAGAAAACCTCTTCTAGGGATGGGGACCGGCGTTCCGGGAACATTATTCTGTGGTCGCGTTTTCCCGGCCATGTTGAAACTGGCCAGCGGAACGCGGCGGCGGCGACATCAAAGAGAAGATGAAAGCCGCCGCCTGGGTCCGTGACAAAATTGCTGAATACGCCGATTGGGTGCGGAGAGGGAGCTGGCGCGGGTCGCCGCCGCCGCCCCGTAATAGGGTGGGAATAATCTGGCAGTAGCCTCAAGGGGAGCAATGTATACTGTTCTTGAGTGGGACTCGCTGACAAAAGTTGATTGGGAGACATACCAAAGCAAACAAGTGCCTGTTCACTTCAATCAATGGCACACGGCCAGCATAATGAGACATACGCGACCCTTTTCAGCCTCCGACGTGAACCCGAGTTATCTCCCTGCTGCTTTATTGATAAACTTTGCGGCTATCATTCTATATCAATAATTCAATCGTTTTCTCTTTCTTCAGTTCTTGAGCACTCAATCAGAGTTCATTGATGGCAAAGTATAAATTTGAGGAGCGCTCCATGCATCGTAACTAAACAGCTTCAATTCTCTGAAATCTGACTCTGCGCCTGATGTGTTTTATGTTTTATGATTTTCATTTCATTTCCTGGCAATCCTCGCAAAACATATCTACCTTTCCCATCACAAAGTAGATGGTATTTTAACTCGCTCAGAAGTCTAATTGTTCTAATTGCGTGCATAAAACTTCCACGATCCGGCTTCTTTGCTTTGAAGATCAAACGTGGGCACCTGGCGTTGAGAAATTAGCTGTTCAGCGCGGAAACCGATACAGGAGGCGCAATGCCCCATGGGATCCCACGCCACATCAGCAATTAGCCTCAGTTACAACCCCTATATCCTTGGCGGACAGGATATGAGAACTTAATTTCCAGGAGGATCGTAAAGTAGTTTCTCACAGTGCAGCTAGCAGCGGGGGCTCGCAGCACGTCCACGTGTTCCCCGATCGACCTCCGCCAACCGTTTGGTCATTACCCCGGCGAGCAGCTCGTAAAACGGGAGTTACTCACCCAGTCTCTAACTCATCCCTTTTACAGTCGGTGAGACCCCCTCGGCTCTAACGGCTTGTAAACGTAGGGGTGTGGTGAGGCCACATACGGCGGTGGGGGCTGGGCGCCGGACGGGCCCCGGGACGTGTTGGAGGGCAGCCCGGCGGGAGGCCTGAGTTCTGACGGCCCTCCCCTGCGGGTGGCCCCGTCAGCGGGCCCCCACTCACCTGTCCGCCACCCGCCGCCCGCTGGGCACCACCCCTCAGCACCACCGCCCTCAGCACCACCGCCCCCAGCACCACCGCCACCACTTTGACAGGACCCGGGAAGAAAGCAATCACCGGTATGCAGCAGCAAAATGTTATACATGGGAATGTCTCAATATCGACTGGTTCGTGAAATATTATGGCACTCTGCTGTTTTGATAGTTTATAATCTATTTTAAAATCTATATACAATTGGTAATCTACCTAATTGATTTGAGGTGATATGGACAATCCATATCACACAAATATGATTGGTGGCACATTCATCGTTGCAGAAATAAAAGTTAATGCATCTTTCAAAACCAGATTAAATAAATTCATATTCAAACATGATTGTCTTTTGTTGAAAATGTTTTTATATGGAAATGTTGTGCAGGTAGTGATAACATTGCCGTGAGAGCAAAACCACTGATCCGACAGTCTTATTGAACAGCGGTTCTTACGTCGTATAAGCAATATCTAAGTGAAACAAACTTGAATACAGAATCAAACAGGTACCAAACATACAGGAAGAATAGAAGCACATCTACACCTGAACATTGGTTTATCAAATAAACCAACGCGGGAGGTAATAAAAACCTCAACGTATTGTAATTTCTAAGGCGGTCCCGGACATTCCTTCCACCTTTAACTGAACACTCCCTTAGCTGCTTAGCTCCAATCTACTTTAATAAAAATAACTTTTTGAGCATTCTACATATAGACGACCATAATGTGAGTAACTACGTCTGGCGTTCAGCTTTCATGCACCTCAGGTCCCCTGTGCCTCGGAGGGGTGGTGCCTATTGTGAGACTCTCCTAACTAGGTGATTCAGTGGCGTTTCTTCCCCGGGACCGCAGTTCTTCTCTGAGAGCTGAAGTAACAGGTTTTCATTTTGCGGATCAAAGGCGAGGTTTAGACCCTTTGAAAGGGCCAAATGGGAGCGCTGTATGAAAGGCCTGCCGGTCGCCGCTTCCATAACCAAGTCAGAACCTCGCTCGAGGCTGCTGCATTGGCCGGGGTAATAGCATGTGGCAGTTGGGTATATCATTGCCTTTCAGTTTAGGTATTGAATCGCGGCATTTGTCTGGGGAAAATAGCCTACATTAACGTGTGGCATGGCCCCGGGGTGTGGGTTACAATTGGCAGTGTTGTGGCGCGGCCACCATTCGTGTCGCCGCGCCCGGCGATCGCACACACAGATAGCATCTTAACAGATCATCGTCACTCGCGGATTATGCACTGTGATTCAGGGCGACAAAAAAGGGACCCTGCCCGAGGCGCAGGTCGTCAGTGGCTGTGGTGGTGGTGGGTGTTGTATCGACAGGCCCCGGCCACCCGGGCGTCAGTGTTAGTGTTGGGGCATGCCGTGAATTATGGCGAGACTTCCCCCTCAAGGCTCCCAATATGGGTGGGCGAGAGGCTTATACGTAAAGTGTGTGATATTTGCCACCACTTACATACACACATATATATCATTTTCCAATTAAAATATAAGTTACAGCGCCTCGTTTTTCCCGCTTGGGTATCGGCACAGTGGCGGCAGAGTATACCTGCAGAGAGGGGCGCCGCCACGACACCTGGTGTGATTCCGGAGAACTAGACGCTTCTGCCTGTAAACCCGAAGCCCCCCTCCCACCCCCAGCCGGCCCCCTCCCACCCCGGCCCGGTCCGCGCTTCCCCTGTCCCCTGTCACTCGTCGGCGCAGCGCTGATTCAGCCGACAGCTCAGCCAATCAGAGTCTCGTTAACTTTGTATTGTCGGCAATTATAAGCACCCCCTGCACATATGGAGTTCATTGGCGTGGTGTGAGCCGGAGCTCTAAGGGAGTTGATGACCACTGCTCAGTGAAGCTGAGACGACATACATCTCCAGCCCCAGTGGATCGGATTGGATGCATTGACATGTAGCTCCTGCCTCTTCTTAACGCACCCAAGGCAAAGCTAAGTGCTAGGAGACGTATACATCCACACCCACCCACCGCGACATAGACTCACCTGTATGTATATACACATACGTACACTGACTCTGGAGGAAGCAGTTTCCACTCTCACATTACCACCCACGTTGGATTTGAACACTGGTGTCAACGTTTCTCCTATTTCATTTTGTGTAAAATTGTATTTAGACTGATTGGATAACTCGCTGGATTGGCTCCGCTGGCGGATTGGGCCTTGCCAAAAATAAAGGATTGGATGAGACTTGGGACCGAAGCGGGCCCTTTTTCATTACCATCCCCGTGAATCTCTATAAACCGGCTGGTTCTGAATCGTGCAGAGACAGGTGAGTGTTTGGTGCTACTGATTACAAAAAGATGACCATGGCAGCCCAGGTGAATTCCTCGGAGCTGAGTGGGGACGGCAGCACAGGGGTGTGTTCCCCGTGCCTGAGTGACAGTCACAGCGACACGACGGGCACCCCGGGCCCTCCAGCCGGCCTCACCGACTCCACCAACTCCAGCCTCAACAACAGCAACACGGCCGTCGGCGTCGGCGGGGTCGGCACCAACGGCGGCGGGGTGGACGGGGCCGGGGGAAAGGCGGACGGCGGGGGGAAGGGCGGCACCGGGGAGGGGTCGCCCGGAACGGCCGGCATGACCGACTCCATCAGCGGCAAGAGTTTGACTTTCTCCCCCGACCAAGTGGCGTGTGTGTGCGAGGCGCTGCAGCAGTCGGCCAACATAGACCGGCTGGCGCGTTTTCTCTGGTCTCTCCCGCCGTCCGAGCTGCTCAGGGGTTCCGAGGCGGTGCTCAAGGCCCGCGCCACCGTCGCCTTTCACCGCGGCTCGTTCCGCGAGCTCTACGCCATCCTGGAAAGCCACAACTTCGACCCGGCGAACCACCCGATGCTGCAGCAGATGTGGTACAAGGCGCACTACATGGAGGCGCAGAAGATCCGCGGCCGGCCGCTGGGGGCCGTCGACAAGTACCGGCTGAGGAGAAAGTACCCGCTGCCCAAGACCATCTGGGACGGCGAGGAGACCATCTACTGCTTCAAGGAGAAGTCGCGCCAGGTGCTCAAGGAGGCCTACAAGACCAACCGCTACCCCACCCCGGACGAGAAGAGGTCGCTGGCCAAGAAGACCGGGCTCACCCTCACACAGGTGTCCAACTGGTTCAAGAACCGGCGACAACGCGACCGGACGCCGCAACAACACCAGAGCTGCCGACAGTAAGTTGAAATATTTTGTCTGCGTGTTTTCTTTTTGATTGTCAAATGTGTCGCATGATTCTTATGGTTTTAATGAAAACTTTACTGTTTTTCTATGTGCCCTTGTAGGTATGAAAACGTAAATATGAATTTATTCTGTTTTAAATTTCTCTCATTTGAAAAAACGGTTTGGTCTCGCCAGTATACTTGTGGTATACCTTAAATATGAAGGATTATTCCTGAACCCTTGCAGTGTGTCCTTTTAACGATGAATTTCATCTTTATTATTACAAATTTGAACCGTAAATCCATTCGCCCTGCAAAAATGATTAAAAACATTTTAAATTGTGGAATAGGTTATTCCATTGAACGATCAATCTGAACATCCACTACTTATGTCATGTTTTCCAACCTTTTCAAGTAAGCTGACTTCAGAAATTATGATAACAGATGAAATGTTATCTCAATTCTGCGACATTCAACTTGACATCAAGTCGAGTAGTCAGGATTTCAACGTACATCTTGATGATTGCATGACATAGATACGTACTATCCCTTTGGCAATTGCATATATAAGTCATATTTGATAAATGTTCAGGTACACATGTTTTATATAGTTCACGATTTATTATCTTACATGTTTAATTAGTAATAATCATCAAGGTTCCCCCTGGTTTTCAGAGCTATTACACATATTAATGTAAAAAATATTATACAAGATCACATTAATTCATTAGAAATGGCTCATTTTATGCAATAATATTGTTTCAAATTGTTTCAAATCTCAAAATCATCACTACCATGCATGATTAAGCTGTAAACGTGTACACAAATGGTACTTGCTGAATAAGAAAAATATAAAAAATAACATCATGATCAAATGCAATAAGTCCATCATAGTTTCATAGGACAATTATCAGCTGCGGGGGCTGTAATAGACTGTACACATAAATTATAGTAATGGGTGTCAACTTGATAGATAAGCAATCAACGCAATACAAAGCATTTGTCAAACATTTATACACCGAATACCAAGTTGCCAATTCTAATCATTATGAATATGCCAACAGTACCAAGAACATGGTGTGGTTTTATTAATCCGAAACACACGGAACAGATGATACGACGATTTCTTACATTATTACATACACTTTTACTTATACTGAAGTTATAATATTCACTGAACACACCCCAACTCATAAATATATCCTTACACCACAGTTAATCACAGGCAAGAGAAATATTTCCAATAATTGTTGTTTAAAATACAAAGTTATTGGAAACGTGCAAAACATATGGAAGTTATGATTATTATCATTGAGGTCTGCAGTCAGTGAGGTCAAACTGTTTTCTTTCTTTATTTCAAAGTGCACATTCAGCCCTTTTCGTGTAACCCTTTTTGAGCCACCTAGAAAATGCATATTGTAAGCATAGATATGGTTTTGAAACATGAAACATTGATAACATACGTCGTAGCCATAACATTGCAATTGTATAACTTGCACATGGCAACAATGAAGGATCATGATTGAAATTGAATATCATAATACAAGTACTTAGAAGTGATGACTTATTTGGACTGCCCTTGTGCATTTGTCTTTTTAGTCATATCGCTTTTAATCTGGGGGGAAAACTGGTACATGTATAATTCAGAATCTCATACGTACTACGAAAATTGCATTTCAGTTTGATGTTTTATTCAAATCATAATTGACTTTTTTTAAAGATTTTATTTCGCAATAAGTTTTCTTTGATATTTCGCGTGACTATTAATGAAATAGGCCGATGCATTGATGATACAGGTTAAAAAGTTATTTCTTACTTGAGCATTTGCTCTTTGTCGATAAAAACATGTGATGATTTTGCTGAAGGAATACGACAAATTCAGGATCGGCATAGAAATTATTTACTGAGGTAGATTGTGCTGTATACGCCTCTGCAATAACGCTCAGGACTTTACCAGGAAAGCTTTAATTTACATCGTGAAGCAGAACATGCAGACGAGCATGTTCCCAAACCATGCCCTGACAAAGCAATACGGTGTGGATTTCCATCTTTGTGTCACCAGTTATTTCAAGTATCGATTAGCTCGGCGCGGTGTGAAAAGAGCACCACTGGAACAAAACATTGGCATGTCACAAAAGGCCAATTAGCTCAAAAATAACAATTAGGGATGACGCCATGGCTTCCCCTGTCCTCTCGCCTTTCATGGGAACTTTATGGATTGGGGAGCGACTAGCAGGAGTCAACTGGGTTGCTTGCTCGGGCTGACTCCATCAGAGTTATTAGTGATCTCAGCGCCAATGAAACGTTTCCACGCCAATCGCGTAGTGGGCCTACGGGGTGTGGCCCCTGACTAATCACATTAGGCTCCTGTTAGGCTTTGTCTGGCAGCCGGGGGGATAGGCCTGTTTGTGTTCCGTATTGAGGTTCCTGATCACGAACGCAGCGTTGGCCGCGGGTACACAACCGAACCACACGGCCCCGCGCAGATTTCTGGCTAAATGCTTTTAATTAAGCGGTGATGGACAAACAATCTGAGCTCCCTGACGGCCACGTCGGCCTGTCACTCGGCCGCGTGATTGAAGAGGTGAACCAAACGCAGACGACATTTTTACAGATGATATTTCGGCGGGAAAACGGGAAGGGAGGGTTGAGCTTCATAGTATAAGGGGACGCAATGTGTGGCTGCTGTGAATACATGCTCCTCACGCTCCGCTGCCCGCCCAAATGCTGAAATTACTTGTTTGCCTTAAGATTCAAAAATTGACGTGGCTGTTTGTGATACATGCACAGACGTCAATGTGTCTGTTTTCCCATGAGCAGACAACAAATCAGAGACATGATAAAAGTTTCCCCGGTGACAGCATTGGCCCCCTTCCCAGTGGCCATAGCAGTAGTGTATAGACTCACCTATATTATATTCAAGGGGACGGGACTTTTGGCCTTGTTGACAAACGGGGCCTCCTCTCGGTCAGTCAGTCAGTCAACCAGCCCCCAAAGTGACTTCCACCCCAGGAGGGGCGTCCTGCCACTGACGAGGCTTATTTAGCCACCCAACCACCCCCCGTGAGCGCCACTCAGCCCGGCCGTGTTGAACAAACCCCAACCTCTTACTTCTCCCAAGGAGGTGCTTTCAACCGCCCCCCTTTTCCCCATTTTATTCGCCCTTCCGTCGCCGTCCATAGGACAATGTTCTGCATTGAGTCGGGCGGCGGAGGGGGCCGGCGCGGCCGTCGCCAGCCCGCCCGGCCGTGCGTGCTTCCTTACCGAGGGTTGGTCTTTTCTTTGCTGCCAGCCGGCCTGTATTGGCAGTCTATTACCAGGAAAAATGGCGACCTGGCTGACTTTCTGGTCTGATATTGTGTGTCACAGAGGCGGGATACAAAGGGTGTGGATCCTGCAGTGTGGCGATGAGCGGTCGGCCCCCGACGGTTTGCTGGCCCCCACAGCAGGGCCGTCACGCGAGGCACTGCTTCCTGATGGCCCCAAACACCCTCACATCCCCGGCCCCATCTCCAAGGTAGGGGGGGGGGTACTCTTTAACTCTCTGACTCTTTCAGGGTAGATACCCAAAACAAAACTGCAGCGCCTGATTCTCCGGTAAGACAGCTCTCTGTTGTGATTTAACAGCCCTGTATCTTTTTAAAAGATGTAAATGGACAGCCCATTGCTTTTTTTCTGCAGCTGTATCAATTGCCTTCAGAAAAAATGCAGAAATGAGTCAGTATGAGTGAAGATACTTACACAAAAAACATTATAGTGGCTATTCATTAATGCTTGTTCCCTGACTAGACTACCTAAACACAACACTCCCACAGTATGAAGCCCCTGGCAGATCCCCTTTTGGGACTTTCTATGGCAGTTACAGTCATGCTTTTTCCATTGCTAGCTGTGGCCCATTTTGCAGTAGGTATTTCTAAATCTGAGTGGAGTGCCCCCCTCAGCCCCCGCCCAACTCCCTGACATCCCTGGCCCATCCTTTTCTCCTCTGTTGGGGTCTTTAGAGGGAGTCTGCTTTGTGACTTATTTGTACACAGAAACCACACAAACTGCACAGTTCTAAAAGACACGGAAGGGACGACTCACTCAAGAGGTCACCGCCACCCCTCTCCATCTTCATATCAGCGATGATTCACGGAATTGGCCCACAAAGTCTCCTTGCTTTGACCATAGGTTGATGTCCAATTTTCCCTTTTGTATAATATATCCATACATTAGACCACAAGTTAAATTTGGTTCGAATAAGCTTCTTATTACCTATTGAGGGTCGGATCTAAAACTTTGAAAAGGGTATGTCCTGTCGTAGTATGAACAATTTGGTTCCAGAATTTTACATCAGAAATCTTTAAATATTCTGAAAAGAACAGGGTATGGCCTACGCTGTTAACATTAGATCCACCCCTGCTATTACTAGTCTAGTGGTAATCTGCATCAGTGTAATGCTTGCTAAACTGAAAACTTATTGTAATTTACAATGTGCTAAGGTTTGGTTTGGCAACATGATGTGACTCAGTTGACTTGACTTGAAGTTCTGTCAAGAAAGAGTTAAGATCTAGCAAGAAAGACTCCAGAAACCACACAATGGCAACGGTACACACTTTACCTATATACACGTGGGTGGGACTGGGACATTAAGGACCCAGTGCACTCGCTGACAACCACTGGAGCAGATGCTGAGTGTATGACAGTAACATGCATGTCATGTGAACCCTGTGACAGACACCTCCCGATCCCGCAGCATGCCGTAATGCCGCCTAGCCGTAGCCGCAGGAGGGGTCAGGAGGTCCTCCCGGGATGTTTCCACAGGCAGTCAGCACGACGGCTTTGGTCCTGGAGGGAGCGGAAGGGGGTGGCCGACGACCACTGTGACCTCCGCCCTCTATCCCCCACAACCACTGCTTCCCCGACCCCAGAGGCTGGGCCCACAGCTCCCACAGCCCCCAAGGTCCACGCGACCTCCAGAAGTCAGAAAACAAATGCCAACTTCAGACTAAACATGCAAACATTTGCTCTGGAAAGTACTTAAAGTCAGATCCGGATATGGACAGGCGGGGTCAGCTGCCAGTCGACATCCTTTATTCATCAGCTTAGGCCGTCCTCCCGGCGTGCCCTGCATCGTTTAGCGGCCGGCGCGCCCACCGTGGAGGCCTGAAAACAATAAATATAACATCTTCATCTGCATGGGGCGGAACCGGTGTCGCCACGGTGTCCGCCAGAGGCGCCACCATCCAGTCAGGGGGCGGGGGGCTCTCCTATGCAGCATCCCTGCCCACCCTGCCCCCCCCCCCCACCTGCCCCCCACGGGTGTGAACCACCGGGGCTGAACCCACCGAGGGAAACCCAGAGAAGCGTAAGCCGAAACGGGAAATTTAATTTAACCATATAGGTCTATTTGGACGCGGTACAAAAGATATAGTGTGTCGTGAAACCCGATGCCTAACATAACAAAAATCCCCTTTGAGCGCGGGGTGACGGGAATGGACAAAAAGCGGCGGCGGGCCGGGGCCGGGGAAGCTATACGTGGGCGGCGCGGCGTGAGAGCCGGCAGAATAGAGCCATTGCTAGACACTGGACGGATTCAAAGGTGAGCCGATAGGCCAGCCAGCGCTGGGGGCACAGAGAGGATCGGGCCCAATTCTAAAAGTGAAACATATTGACTTCACCAAGAGTCGACTCCTCCAAGCGCACCTCCTCTGGTTGAAAAGAGTTCCACTTTTAAAGTATAGCTCTATGTAAATAACACAAGTATATTGACTATCATGAGAATGTTGTCCCAATATATAGGGTATCATATTGCATAGACATATTTTAGCTTGAAAATAGATGTATACAATGTCGAGTTTCAGTGAAAAGGTATAACAATATAATCGTTTTCCCAGTAAACATATGTCAAGGAATTCTTATGTTTCTCATATTTTCCTCCTGTTTTTCCCTCGGAGGATTTGTATTTAACTTTAAATGCAAATTATAGACCAGCATTTGACTTCTGAGTATCATTCAGACCCAGTCAAGTAGTGCGAGCATCAATCACAAACAAGGGTACTTGATGAATATTTAAGCGCCCACAACCGCTAGGCTGAAACCAATACAGAAGACACATTCGACCCGCCCATCCTTTAACATTGCGGTGGCGGAGTGGGGGGGTTCCTGATGAGACAATTAGAGCTGGGAGAGGGACACAGAGGAGCCCCCTCCCCCCACTCCCCACTCGGCCCGGCGGCGACCTGTCGGACCTTTGGCCCCTGGCCGTACTCACACCTGGGCCGGCCCCACGACAGGTATTCACCCACTGGCGGCAGATCAAAGCCCGCACACAGACCGTGTATCGATCCCTTATCAGGCCCGGACAACAGGCTAGGGGGACAGTGGGGGAGGGTCAGTGGCCTTTTGAACCGAGGGGATCATTTAAGGGGCAAAGGGGTTGCGGTGGGATGGATTGGATGAGCAGGGCTTAAAACCTGATACGTGCTTTTCAAAAGTGTCCTTATTAAGTATATCTGATAATTGCATTGGAAGCACATAAACGTTGACATGGTCTGTATTGTCATATCTGCATTCATGGATATATAAGTCGGTTATGAATTGTCATTACTAGTTTCTACTGAATCTTTGGAAAGTAAAAGGTCACAACCAAGTATTTTCACGTGTACTTATTATCTAGCTTTATTAAACATTTAAATTGTATGCATACTGAGCCATGCAATCGATGAATGTAACAACTAATCATTATTTGATTTAGTTTGGCGTTCTAAATCTGTTTATTGGCACGTTGTCAGTGGCATAAAAGTGTCATGTATTGATAAGCCAAATCCAAAACCATGGTTAGAAAATGCTCAACAACCATCGCCATCAGTCAAAATATCAAGGCTGTTTTTAAACAGTAGTGTTTTACGCATAAGATATTTGACTCCAGTATAATTTGCGCGAGACGAAACATGAAGATAAGAAGGTCGCTTGAGGCCCTGGAGGGAATGTGCTCTGATTAAAATAGATGGGTGCGTTCAGTTGGCGGTCTCGACCTAATTGAAGTGGCAGCGTTTTCCGCAGACAACAAATGTAGATGTACTATTCTTTGTATAGTGCCATATACGCAGAGAAAGTCGTTATTATGAATATTTTGTTGTAGTATATTAAATGGTGGCCTCGTTTGTTGTAGTTACGGTATGAACTTTAGATATTTAAAGTTATTTTTTGTCTTGTTTTGCACCATGTCACGTGTATAGTGAAAGGATTAGAGTGAACTTCATACAGTGACAGATTTTATGTTAGTTATCACTAGACCTGACGTGGGAAAATCCACGTAGATTGGACGACTCCCCATGCGGTATATTCAGTGAATCCTTGTTATCCAACAGATGACACTAACTGGTTCTATTAACGGACACACTACATGGCTTAGTATTATCTATCATTTCTCATGCTGTCAGTCGCACACATGTACCCCACCCCGCCCCCCGTGGGTGTCCCGACCAGTCACAGGTAGGCCTCCCTGTACTACCTGTCAGAACGTACGTAGAAGACACCCGAGACGTAACGTTCTCGTCTAATCAGGATTAAGCCAGGTGTCATTAAGGTCGTTGACGGAAGCGGGCAACGGGCGGTGATTAAACGTCCACCGTCTGCTCACCTGCCCGCGCCCACCCCGCCCCGCGCGCCGCCATATGGCACCGGGGGGAGGCCGCCCACCCCCCGCCGGGCCCTCCCCGGCCTCCCCCGGGCCTCCCCCCGGTACAGTCCCCGTCTTATCGCCGCCCTCCCGCCGCGCCCGCTCCGCTGTCACCCGCTTTCACCTGATGACAGGCTCCCACATGCTTTTGAGCGCGGCGCCGCGATAAGGATCTACCTACGCCGTCGCGGCCTCCCATGTGAAACCCCATGTGTGTGGGGGGAGCAGGGAGGGGGTGAATATACAGGAGTGAATACGGCGGGTCGGGAGTGAATACGGCGGGCCAGGAGGTGAATACAGTGGGCAGGGAGTGAATACAGAGAGACAGGGAGTGAATACATCACTGCACGGAGGGAGTGAGCTTTGGGCGCAGGACGCGGCGGAGAAAGGAGGTGTTAGCGGCGGACAGGGACCTGTCAGCCCCCACCACAGCCCGGCCCGCCCGCCGCCCGCACCGCCCGGCCGGGGCTAATTGTCGGGGGGCGGCCCCTTATTACGCCCGTACGTTTACACTGCTCGAGATCACCATCTCACCTGTCGCGCCGACTCCAGCCGTTCCCAGGGAGATCAACTTGTCACAATTGCCTTATGAGTCAGTTGTGGCTTTTTTTGGGAGGTCTGAAGGAATCATCTTTTGACCTTTACATACATGTCCATGGGTACTATTTGTGAGAATAGAAAAAGAGAAGGACATTATAATATAATTATATAGTCGGCTGCCATACGTTATGCGTCATTGTGAAGGGTTATGATTTGATGTACATTCATATGCAATAGATAAATCAATATAAGAATTTGTATCGATGATAAATTTAGTGATCATAGTAAACAGAATGTCAACATGCAAATCACTCCAAACTAGCACACATATACCCGAATATTGGTCAGCTGATGCTGTTACTTCTACAGTTAGACATGCTACAAACGGCGGCTCCCACAGGGTTGGTTTGTAATCACCACCAGGAGGACCAACGCCCACCAGTAGCCCAGACATGGAGTGTCCCGGGCATTGTGTTCTGGAGACTGAGGTGGATCGGCCCCCACCACCCATTATCCCGCATTACGCGCGGCCAGAAGGCACACCTGAGCAGAACCCGTGTGGTCGGCACGTCATGTCAAACCTAATGGTCCGGGGAAATTTAGGACGGACAGGTTTTCAATCTAAAAGATGATGAAGATAATGGATGGTTGTTCATCAGGCAGGGTTTAATGGTTAATGTATCCGCTGGTGGGCGTGCCTGGCAAACATGAGTTACGGAGTTATACATTTCTGAATCATAATATGATATATACATTCAAGATTTTTTAAACAAAAATTCCACGAATTGCATGAATATATACGAGATTTTATTTCTTGAACCACATTCATCATTACCATGTTCTTCCTTGTAGGTGATTTTGTTTAGATGGACAAACAGAAATGTGTCACATACATTCATTTTCATAAATACATAGTTAATCATAGTACTTACATAGTTTTGTTACATAAAGTTATGTTATATACGTATTTAGATTGTTGAAAGGAATCATTAGGGAATGACCTCATTCTTACAAGTGTCTATTAATATGTATCCTATTATGCAATTACTAGTCGGACACTCATCTAATAGATAAACTATAATTATACTATTGTATGTCAATATTTCACATGGCTTTTAGGAAAAGTGCACTACTCTTCCGGTTGTCATGACTTCCTATTTGTCCCCCATGGTGCCATACCACCAGTCTTGTCATTTACTGGTCGGTGTTCGCACTGGTCATAATCTGAGGTCAAGGCAGGCGAACTCCCCTCAGCGAAAGGATGAGGAAGAGAATCAGGAAGGGGGGGAGGAGGGGGCCGTACAATAGTACAATAGGGGCCGGGCCACATAAACAGGCCAAGCTTTTAGCCCGGTTCACCAGCAGCCCGGGGCGCCACTTTACCTTATACCCACAGCCATCCAACGGTAGTACTCACACCTCTAAAACCACCGACCTCCTGCACAGGTATTCGCTGGGGGCATGTTGGCTGTATATACAATGTAGCGGGATGGAAATGTAGGGTAAGAGAGGATAGGAACATGTCGTTTTATTGCATGGTCACTTAAACATGTGAGTATCCTCATGTTCAGAAAAACAGGATGTGGATGCAGCACTCCAGAGTGGAGCTTTCCCGGGAGCTTTCCCGTTCGATTTTCCGGTGCAAGTTTTAAAGGCAAACATTATAGCTGCATGCACATGGTAAACATGTGTTACACCATCCAAAGGATGATTTCTTTTTTTAAACCATTATTTTCTTTGTAAAAAGAAAGTCAAGGTTTCCCTTGTTTTTCAATTTGGTTATACATTTAAAATGATATAATTAAATCTAATTGATCAAGACAATTAATGTCGTAATTCTATAATGATATATAACTGAGTAGTCTTGCTAATTATCTCAATCGTAATACCCATACTTAAGCCATCCGCACTAATGCTAGCCTTGGGCCCTGTCTCAATCAGTACAGGCACATCTGACTTCCACGTTTTCCCCGCCGTCCACACCTTCACCTATTCCACACAGACAGTGACCTCCCTGCTGACCCCCGCCACCCTGGAGGCGGCAGACGCGGCGGTCGATCGCTCTTTGCTCCCGGCGGAGACGTCTTCATTATAAGACAAGTCGTTAGGCCGTCAGCGCTGGGGCGGCGCGGCCTTATTGGCTGTGGCCCCGCGCCACACCTGCGGCCGCCTGTCAGGCATTGTGGGCCGCGCGGTCGCCGCCCCGCGCCCCGCGCGTCACTACGCGCCGCGCCGCTCACCGCCCGACGCGGGTTTCCGTCAGTGGCCGGGGCCGCGCCTTGGCAGGCAGGAAGAAGGAGCAAATTGTGCCGCTCGTCATTGTCAGGGGCCGCCCGCCGGCCACCTCCTGCTCATTTAACGCGCCGCGCTCTCCGCGGGCGCGTGTCCAGCTGAATGGTGGGCGCCGGCCGTGCGACCACTTAGTGACGGAAAATGAATCAAGTGTACTCCTGTCAGAGAGTCGGAGACTGCGATGATTCTTACAAACAGCCGCAACATAAGAGATGTCGATGGCAGTGTTTCAAGTTAAACGTAATGCATTGAATTTCAACTCGCCAATGTTGATTTTGGAAGTGGAGTTTGATCATTTGACCATTAACCTACAGTGAGTCATTAGCAACCGTCGCATTATATATGTTTATATTATTATTTTCTATGGTTACGCAATTTACAATTGTATTTTTAGATAATTTTCACTGCAAGAGTGGTTGTAGGAATATATGGGGGAAACTCATAATTAAGCTAAGACGGGCCCGATTTCAATTGTCATTTCCATATACTACTGACCAGATAATCCTGGATATCTTTCCCTGTAGTATGCATTCATGTGAGTTTCTGAATAATGGTGCGCGCATACGATAAAGAACAGCTTTTTCTTATTCATTATTTTGGATATTAATTTCTTCAAAACATATAATTTATTTGTTTGAATTATGAGTATAATTCTCACTTTGAATGTAGGAAAATGTCTGGAAAGAATTATGCCGATCCACCTACCGGGGAAAATAAAAATCAGAACAATAGAAATAATGCTGTATGCATATCAGAGGGATACGGGTTTATGGGAACATGCCCCCAGGGGGCAGCTTTGCCCCCCGCCGCTAGGGGTCAGTGCGATGATCTCTGTTGTGGCGCGGCGGGCGGGGAGGGGAGGGAGACCGCACGGGCCGTCTGCGGCTGACGGCACTCGGGGCCGCACACGCCGGGGGCGCTGAAGGCGGCGCGCCGTTCTCGATCACCCGCCACTCGAGGGTGGGGGTCGGCGTAATAAGTCGTAAAAGCGACCGCTCAAATCGCTCCAGCGCACGCCAACCGGCCCTATACGTGGACGCGACCACACGCACAGGCACGTGAACGGGATGTGCATACACAGCCGGGGGCTGAACAAAGCCTATAACCGGTATCCAAGCGGGGAGAGGGTTCTATATAAAAGCCGAGGTCCATCCAAGTACAATCCAGCAATGCACTGTCCCTATCACAATATCTAAATTTATTTATTTTGACATGTTACTTACTTTTCTAAATGTCCGACAACTATAACTTTATCCACATATTTCAATTTGTCAGTGGCCAATTCCCTGAATCATTCATTAAGTATACAAGATATACAAGATGTACATGTCTGTGGGAGCAGCATAGCTGTATAGCGTATACCTCTTAAAATACTGCATGCTATAGTGTTAAAAACAAGAGGCAACCCATTACGCTCAATTAAGCAATAATCCTAATGTTCACGAATCACTAAAGCCCCATTAATTCAAAGTCAACTAAGGAAACACTGGTGCTTCAAGAAAAAACTAACGAAATTGTCTGAAAGAAAGTGAAAAAAGGAAGCTGAATAAGACACATGCGTCTCTTGCGTTCAGCTTATTACAAATGAATGTGTTCAGCGGGAACCAGCGGTTAGCCGTGCAGACGACATTTTGGTCGTGATTTCGCTGTTTGCACGCCTTCAATGGCGGGCTCTCAGGGCGGCGCGGCGGGCCACCTGCGGCCTGCCCGGTACAAGCAAAACCATGTAGCTCGTGCAGCAAACCGCGGCGCACACGCTACGACCGCCACAAAGGGAAAGGGGCTCGGTTTTTGGACAATACACTAACAAACAAAAAGCATAATTAATTAGTGACATAATAGCGTTGTACAACATTACCGATGAGCTTGAGGACATATTGGCCACATCATAGACATGACTATACAATATATAGTTTTCTATGCGTCTGGTCATATCTAAATATATTGTTTATTAAGTGTTTTATTTCATAACATCCATCAAGGTTCCCCTGGTTTTCGGGATATTACAAGATATGTTGTACAAGGTGATAATTATAGCCCTAGGCTCGGGCAGGAGAGGTTAGAACTGCAATCTCAATCATCTCAATCCAAGCCCGTCGATAGGGGTCGTGGGAAGACAGTAGCAGAGTGACAATAGCTGAAGCATGGGGAATACTAAATATGTGAAACATGTTTCCAATGCATGTAGGGCGTTTTGCGCCTGCCGACCGAGTAACCTATTGTAAACACTGGGCTGTGTATCCAGTCTGAACTAACAGCATCCGGGGGCTTTGTATTCACCCAAGACGAGGCCACGTCTCGCTGGATCTCGTCAGGTCATCCATCACGTGACTTCCCAACGAGATGTGCGCGTGACAGCGCCCCCGTGTGTACATTTCCATCATAATGGCCGGTAATGGTATTAGCCGCGCGGCCTAAATCAAAACGTTATGGTCGGCGCCCTGTGTGCCAATTGCACCTAATGAGCTGAATAAATCAGCGCCCAATTCATTAGCCCGCTCAAGTGTCATTGTGGCTGATCCAATCATGATGATCCGACTGATAGGGCCACCCCTGGTGGTCTGGGCCGTCGATGATGTTGACGTTAGGAGATGGGACGATGATGAGTCGCCCAAACAAAGGGTTTTCTGACCACGAAATTTCCTCACTTGCAGTGGTTGGTACCACCATCGTATCAACATGGTTTGCGGTTCAGGGAAGTGATCCGTTCCAGCCACAAACTGATCATTAATGTGAAAAAATCTTTCTTTTTTTTAAATTATCAAATGATATAAGGCAATATAAGCCATATTCTAATATTCTAGGGAATTGCAAATTATCAAGATTCAATTTAACGATATAGGCCCATTACATGTTGTGATGCACATCTTTAACTTCTGCTTTACCATAGGAACCTATATAATATATTATTAACATGCACCAAAACGATATTTGTCACAATTATGCGACGGTAATACATGTATTGTGTCTGGTAGCAATGAGGCAAACCGAAATATAAAAGGGTCTCCAATTGATCCAAGGCCTAGGGTTAAATCATTGCTTTACCCACGGAGTCTTAAATTTTGACTCCATGCTTAACCCTAGGAGGACAGACTTCGGGATAAGTCCCAATGCGGTTCCTCCCCGGGGGTTCCTCGCTTAAGTCATTTGTTTGAGATGAACTTGAACATGTCAGGTATGACCCCAAACCTCCCTAACCACAAGTAGAAGTTGAAGGCCAATTCAGATCGTGGGTTCCCTGCCTCGATTAATTGGGTAGGTGGTAAACATTCGTGTGGTCGCTCCATCATCATGTGTCAATCGGTCCGAGTGGTCATTGTGTGCAAATGGCGGCCACACTGCACCTAACCAGCAGGACGCCTGAGTGACCGACAAACACCAGCATGCTGTTAAACAGTGTGTGCGGAACTTTAAGCCCTATACCCACTAGGCGATTTTCACGAAGCCTGCCGACTGATCGGTGCTAAAATCAGCCAAACAACCAGCCGAATTTCCCACCGATTCAGAACAAGCATGGCCATTCCAACATGGTATACTGACACGCGATCATAAAGATCGACCTATTGAAGCATCGATTTGTTGGCCGACGATGTAAAAATCGCCAAGTGTTTATGGGGAGCGTGTACGTGGGGAAACACGGTGCGGCAAGGGTTGACTGGTTGAGGATGGCCCGAAGGAAGCAGCTTGTTCGCCCATGTTTGGCCCTAACCAAGTCAGCAGGCCCTTTGGTCGCGTAAAGACAATGTCAAGAGGGCGTCTGGACCAATAGGATTAACGCCAGTTAACATGATCACCAAAACGATATTTGTCACATGAGTGCGACGGTAATATTGTGTCTGGTAGCAATTACGCAAACCGAAATGTAAAGCGGTCTCCAATCGATCCAAGGCCTGGGTTAAATCATTGCTTTAATAATACACTAGATGTAGGAAACGATTATCCATATATATGTTCAATTATCATACCGCCCATGAGGGTCCCGATTCAGCCAATCAGATAAACCGGAACTACAAATGTTTCTGACCGGAACTAGTTTATGAAGCCACTCTAAACTTACATGATGTTGATTTAATATATATAACGTGTGAGGAACAATACCATGATGAAAATTAATGCATGTGGGTTACAATACAGGAGGTATGGGTTACAATATAAGTAGGTATGGCACATGCCTTACTTACTTTTGCAGAAGAAGCACAATTCGACACTGCAGATAAAACACGTGACTATTTATATTGTAGGAAGATTTGATAAAAATAATTCAAGTAGATGTGCAATGTTCAGCTATAAATAACATTCCGCGATCTGGATATTTGAAACTGCATATAATTCCATATGGAGATGCGGTGCCAGCAACAATAACATCGCTACTAAATGACCCAATGGCGGTGCAGAATGCGTTGAAAACATGTTAACCCAGACAAGAACAGAGCCGTGTATTTGTTATGGCGTGAGCCGTAAGGGGTGGCAGCTAGGAGGGTCTGTTTTGATGGGAAATAGCTTTCTGTACCAAACACGCCAGCCCCAAAACAGCCAAATCTAGACCTATTTATGCGGGGGCAAAGAGTAGCCTGCAGTGACATGAAAACACGCCATTTAAAGGGCCATAGAAAAAGGGATGGAGTGTTCTGCTGGCATGCCTTCATAATTAACACAAACCAGGGGATCTCATGATATCGTGATGTGATACGCGTGTCCCCCTCCCCACGGGGGAGATAAAACAAATGGATTAACAATACCTGGGTAGCGGTCGTCTGCATGGGGTATTTTACACCTGTAGTGCTTTGGCAACGTGTGTTATGGGGATCCGGCGCTTAAATTCTGACACGAATATGTACTGCTTATGGAATACAGTTAAACCTTAGGTTTGAACAAAGCCAGCGTTTCCCGACATATTTAATTGCAATAACACATTGAAGTTTATCTTTGTTTTCACAGAGATCCTCAATTGTTTTGGCTACCATGCAAGCGTCATATCACAGAGAGTGTTCGTTTTTGTCTTTATTTATGTTGATGAAAATGAACGTTGTCAAGAACCACGCTTCCAATGTTTTATTCAATGTATCCATGGCCTTTAATGTCTAGCCAGATACACATTTATATATACTAGTACTTTTGCTATACAGCAAGGCATTATCCCTTTCTATAATTCAACAATCTCAGTCGATTGCAATATTAATGGATCCAAAAGTAGTTAATGTGGGATCACATGGTTAACAATGTAACGTTTTATGAATTCTAAGGACGTCTGAGTACTTGATGAACCCATATATATATATATTTCCCCGACAAGAAAGGATACCGATCTGGAATAAACCCAAATTGCGTAATATAATTCTGAATCCAACTTATGTCGATACAATTGATTCAATATGATATAACGATATAAATGCATTGTTGAATATATTGATACCTATGGCTAACCTCTAATGCATTTACAAAATATTGCCATGTAACATTGTCAAGTCCCACCAATATTTAAGCTCTTTACGAATGCACCCAAGATATAAACCTGTCCCCGAACGTCACATCATCTGCGTTGTACAGCCGCAGCCAAGGCCTTTTTATCATTATCATCATTATTGTCGCCCGTCCTTTCCGTGCACATCCCAATCAAAACGTCCTCTCCGCCATTATAACGGGCCGCCAAATGGGGGCTGAGAGCGGATGGCTGGAGCCAGCGGCGACGGGCAGGGGTAGGAGGAGGAGGCGGTAATAGTGGTCGGGGAGAGAACGCATCCTCCCTGCCCTCCCCCCTGTGTGCTGGGGCTGGAGGGGTGGGGTGGGGGGGGGGGGGGGGTTGAATCCGCCCGGCCCGACACCCGACACCGCGCGCTGTAACCGGACGCCGCCATGAAAACGCAAGTTGCCACCGGATCTGGTTAAGCAACAGGTCCGGGGATTTTTACGCCGGTATCGACGTCGGCGGGCGGGGTGGAGGGGTGGAGAGGGGGTGGTGGGGGAAAGGGGGGATGTACTGGGTCGTAGGAGGAAGGACGGCCTCATTGGTGTTGTCTGTCGCCTGCATTTGCCGGCAAGAAAAGGCCTTTGTAAAAATGTAATGTCCCGAGCCAGGGCGATTCCTGTCCCCGATATTATTTTTTATCCTCCCCCACATCTCTTTTCCCCTGACAAATGGGAGCGTCCGTCCCTCGCTTCCCGCTCCCTCTGGCAACCCTGGATGAGGCTGTATTTCATGCACCCTCTCCCCACCACTCCCCCTAACGTTAACCTCCCCGCACCCCTCCTTCACATGCCCCCTTTTGCTCGATCCCGTAGAATGGATCGGATTAGTGAGGGCGTCGGGTTACACCAGATAATCCCCGGCCTGCTCATGTTGCTCGGGTCCAGGTGGGGGGCTGGCCGACTTAGCACCCTCCTTGTCCCCACCCCTTTGATGAGGCTCCATTGATGAACCCTCGGCCGTAAATTCGCCGGCGTATTGTCAGGGTGGCACGGATGGCCCGGAGAGACTCGACGTTTGAGCATAAAGGTATTGTCAGCGAGGATTTATCGACCCACTGACTCTACTTGCAGACTAGATTAGCGCCCTATCAAGGTCTCTACCCGTCCCTGACTCACCCGGGTTGAGCCTATCCGTGCCCAACTCTTCAGGTGAGAAAGTAGGCCTCCTTGGTGATATATGAGAACCTTTTAGGCCTAACATACCATTCTGCACTCAGGAATCTGCCATCAGGGTCGAGGAAGTAGACTATGCTGTCTGAGAACGGGCTTGATTCAACGTCCATATATAACAGCCTATAGCCAAGCATTCCACTGGGGCCAAATCTAGGTCATATGTAGATTTTAATGTGATCGTAACAGCATCTGGAATCCAACAAGGCAAAAGGGACACGCCCACGAGGCGATTATGTATACACCAGAATTATGCATGTGTATCATGATTGCATCTTTTTTCAGAATTAACGTGAAGAGTTGTAGTCTTAGATAACAAAGAAAAATAATATTTTTAAGTATTGCCTAACGACATTGTATTTGTATTTTGCAGCCCTGATGGCCGATTGTACATGGAGGAGGAGAACATGGTACCTTTACAATCACGGCTCAACCCCTACCACATGACCGATCTCATGGCGCACGCTCAACAAAGATCCTACAGGTAAGCTCTCAATAACTGACATTAATACAATAAACCCCAAATCAAAACCCAATTAAATCTCAACCCTGCGCCAGCCGACCGAGTGCGTGTTGCGTATTCCAGATAAAATTATTATGTTTATCTGTACATGTGTATCAAAGATTCTATCATTTATATGTAAATTTAATGCAAGAATTTGAACATGTATTTTTTTCATATCAAAAGGGCCATGCATATAGGTGAGGATTGGGGACGGGATTTCCAGAGTCTTCTTTTTTGACCTGAATATTGGATAAAAATATGAAGATTCACAATTGTCTTCCATTGTCTCTTTCTATATACCAATGTTGCATATGTTAGTCTGTACATTTTGAAGGGTAGACAGTAATATGAGACCAAGTATCTCTAGACACAGCCAGCCAGGTTTCGTAATTCATATTACATGTCATACGATGCACGACTTTAATTTGTGGTGTACAACAACCTTGGGCCTTCAGATCAATACTAAAATCATTTATTTTGTCCCAGATTTGAATCATTGTATAACTATGAGATTGTATACTGAAGATATAATGCATTTTAAGCGTATACCAGTCCCATTAGTGAGACTCAGATGGATACAGCAGTTTACAGGAAAAAGCATTATAATTTTGATAATTAAGGATTACAGTTTCATCTCGATCTGTAGGCCTATTTTAGCCTGCGTGCCTACTTCAACAGAGAAAAATTGCGGTCAAATATGAAATTAATCAATGTACATTTCCCTCTTTCAGCCCCGACATGCGGGGCCGGATGGACGACGGCATGGTTCACCACCAAGGTCACATGAACCCCCACCACCTCTCCGGACAGGTCCACACGCATGCGCAGGGCCTGGTTCCCACCGGAAGTATGAACGGCCACGGCCATGGCCACCCGCACTCCGGCCTCGGCCACTCAGAACATGACTTTTCACGCAAATACGGCCTTTCTGCCAAACTCATGGACGATACGCAGGCCAACATGACTCTGAACCTAGTCAAAAGTGAAGCGATACCCTCGCACTATTTATGTGGGACCATGGACCACCAAGTCGGCGCCGTCTGATCATGAGTTAATGGACTTCACAGAATGAGACTATATATATTATAAATATATCTATATTATATCGAACCTTTCAGATAAAGTATTTTCTGAACGTTTCTATAATTGGATGGACATCTTAAGGCAAGGCAAGGAGTCTTGGGCTTGCAGGATTGATAATTCATGAACAGTTTGACATGATAATTAATTTATATGTAATATATATTATATGAATGAGTAATTGATAATTCATCAGCCTCTCTATTGGATGGTGGCTTTTTGTTCTTTATTTTCGTCACCGTGATTTTTTCTGCTCCAAGAGTGTTTATAAAATCCACCTTATTGGAGCTGGCATATAAGTGTGCGTAAATGTCACTGGTATTTGAGTGATGTTCTCATATTATATATGAAATTAATGTTGGGATAATATCCCTTGCATGTATGTATGTGTGTAATTATGGGAAATCCTATAAAGAATATGAAATGAACACTTCTTTTCTTCTTTTTCATGGATATGTGACAATAGAATTATTTTTTTAAAATAAGACAACGATGGTAATCTTTCAAATAATCGCATAGAGAAAGATCATAATTATACTACATCACAAAAATAGAAGACCCAGGATGGGGAGTCTGCAATTCAAGGTCAAGATGCCCCCAAAGGAAAATCATCAGAGAAAGACTACAAGTGAATAACAGGAAACTCATGCGTATGTATATATCGTCATATATATGTATGTTCCCTAGCCACTGGATTGAGTTGTATTCAGCGGGATGCTGCAGCAGGGCCACAGGAGGAGCCAGGCAAACATGTGACGGTATTATAACGTTGCAGCATTGTTCTGTTTAGTTCTGTATTGGTTCTTGTTACATTTTTTTGATGGCTCCCAATAATGTTGCTGCAACGTACTGCTGCGACGTTGCACTGCGACGTTATTATAACCTTCTGGTTATGTTATTCAACCTAAACAGAATGTTCTTATAACGTTATGTTTTGGTTTTGTCCTAACCTCACCCAAAAATAATGTTTTAATAACGTTCTAATTTGGTAAGTACTTGACTGACTAAAAAAGTATAGTTGCAGAACGTTTCTGTTACGTCTCAGCTTGGCTGGGGAGGCTACAGGTAGGTGGGGCCGGCTGTATGCTGTACGTGCCTCAGGTGAGGTCCTCCCGGGCGGCGGGCGGGGCTTGGCCTTTGTCCAGATGGCGCTTCAGATGAGCGGCTTCAAAGATGGCGTCTGCTCCGCCGGGGCCCTCCCACACGAGACGTAGTATGATTGTGTAGGCTTTGAAGCCTGGCTGGAGAAGGATTGGAAGTTGGCGCAGTTCTGCAATTTTTAAAAATAGAAAAAGAAATAATTTTTGAGGAGTTTATATATAGAATCAAGGGATATTTTTTCCTTGTCATTTTCCGAATAGTTAATTTTATTAAAAATAACTTCAGGTATCCCTGATGTTCCAGCTAGTCATGGTTGATCATAATTATGTAGCTTGATATCTAGCAATTATATGATGCGTTTAAAGGCATCATGTTTTTTGGAATTTAGCTTGAAATGGTTTAATGACGTGTGCATAACTGAGCGTCTACTTTCTGTAGAAATTTTAACATCGTCCAGAATATCATTCTTAGACACATGAGGAGGTGGGGTATTATTGCTGACACATAAACGTCGCTGCAACATTACCAGGTCAACGCCCAGTGAGTTTAACAAGGGTCAGGGTAGGACCATCTCATTGTCCGACCCCAGGGTCAGGTGTGTGCGCCGGCCGCTAGGGGCAGGGCGGCGCTGGGGGCAGTAGGCAGCGCCGCCCACGGCTCAGGTGGGAACTACCGCCTCTGACCGGAAGTGGCAGGATGGGTTTGCAGGAAGCAGACGTGGTCATCGCCACCAGATGTCACTGTGTGTCAGCTGGGGGGGTGATGGGGGAGAGCGGGGGCAGGTCACCTTTATGGGCAGGTCAGAAATAGGGGGGCGGGTATAAACACGACTGGCTGAGGGACAGGTGTAGAAAGAAGTGAATCCAGGTCATCATTTAGTTACGATTGTAGGATAATTGAATTTTTTCAATTTCCCATCCATAAATCTACTCATGCTTCAACGTATCTAAGATCTCATAAAACCCACCTGAAGTCTTAACTAAAAAGGGCTACAATTATATTTGATTATGAGCCAACAGAAAGTGAGCATGGTACCATATTACAGATAAGCAATTCCTAGCGTAATTTGAACCAAGTCAACTGATGCTGACGTTCAAAACTGTTAATTCTATACTATGACAATATATGGAAATAATCCTGTGTCATTCTTATAGCTAATAGATAAGCGGGTACATAGAAATGCCTGCTGAGAGTGCTGATGCTGGCCCCTAAGAAGTGTTTTTGCGCGCGATGCGTGTAGTAGGCGTCCCTTTTTGGCACTACTGGGAAACTGACTTGGTTGTTTCCAAAGAGACACAGTGACATCAAAGCCCCGGGGCCGACGTGCGAAGTCAGGGCGGCATGAGAGGCCAGGCCACTGGGGACTTTGATGGCCGTTTTTATATCGGCACATAAGTCTAGATCTACGACTTGTGGGACTGTCGAGACACGCACCGCCCTCAAAGTCGCTGGTTTTTGGTCCGCATAGAGAGGGAAGTGCACAGCTCTAGTGGCGAATATGGTACCATATTCCATCATAAAGGGTACCGTCATAATTAACAGTCAATTGGTGCGCGCCTTAAAGTCTTTGTTATGTTATTGATATGAAGGTCTAATAGGATTTTCCTGTAGGAAGTATTACAATCAGAAACTGCCTATATGTTCATGTAGCATTAAAAAAAGGAAAACACATGTAAAAGTTAGGATTTGATTAATTAGGCATATTTTGTAATGAATTGTGCGTGTGCGTCGCCAGGCACGTGTACATATGGTTGTGTTATTTCAGCTTGTCCCTTGGTAATTCCCATTTCGCGTGGTAGCCCATAGTATTATGGTAGGCTGGCGCACATAGAGAGACTAACGGGAACATGCCAGCTATAACAGTGCTGTGTCCGTAATGATCTATTTGTAACTGGCCTAGTTCCCCGCCCTGACTCCTCCCCTGAAAGTATTCATACACCCTAGCCCATTCACCGTCCCTGGGGAAGGTATTCTGCCGCGGCCAGCGGGGCCCCTCCCTACAACCCGGCCCCCCCCCAGGACATACAGGGGACCACACCCTTTTAATTCACCCAGTGAATGCTCATTATACCTTGCGGATGGGAAGAGCGCCGGACCAGCCTTGTTAAGGGTAGTGCGCGGGGATGAGGGGCGGAGGGGGAGGGGGTGACACTGCCCGCGGCACCTTGACTGGGATGATGGTTCGGTGGGTGGTTGTTGGTTAGTTGGTAGTGGCTTGGTTTAGGTTGTTATGAGGCTTGATGTGGTCGCCCACCGCAGGCGGCGGCTGAATCCCCATACTCAAATCGAACCCCACCACCCCGCGGCTCAATCCCCGGCCTCCCGTCGAACTCAGCCCGCGGCGCCCGGTAAAACAAGGCCCGGCCGCCCCTCGCTGATTAGCCGGTGGTGTGAAGACAATGCCGCCGTGGTGTACTTGTCGGTAGTAGTGCAGGCGAAGTGGGCATTGCCGCAGGTCACTTGGCCACTCCGCGGGGCGCCGGCGTCCGCGTCCACACGGGGTGAACGCAGGCACAGCGTTTAACTGCCGTGGGTTCTTACCTGGACTGGGAGCCGAAATCTGCCCACCACGGGTAGCTTATTTACTATAGACCTTGTGCGGACGTGGTCATGTGATCTCATTTTGGTGATCACCACGTGGTAATCATGACCACATGGCCATACAAAAGTTCTAAATTTATATATTCTGATTCATGATTACTTTTGATTATGAGTCAGGGAGTTTGTATAGATACATTTTTGCATAAGTATTTGTTTTAAATGGTCCAGAATTGGGAATAATGAATATGATTAGGTGATCATCAGTATGGCGGCCAGCACATTTTCAGAGATGTGACGTCATTTGCACAACGTCTATATTTTACCAGCAGACTAGCCTTGATCAAGATGCATGCTGGGAAATATGTAGGCAAGTCACATGTATATAATTTTTCATTGATAATAGCAGTTTTCTTGGTTTACCACAATGAAAAACTAGCAATCCATGTTCTTCCAATTTGTGTCTATATACGTACTTAATATTTTTAAGTTGGTTCGAAAACTTATCCATTACGGATAGAAAATATGTCAATTATTTGTATATTCTCTACGTGTTTTAGTATGAAAAAATCAAATTTGACCTGGAGGTACCTAAACTATTGTAAATCAGCTATCCGTGGGTGGGAGAATTACCTGCGTGATGCCAGGAGGACGGAATGGGCCGCGCAACCCCAGGTGTTCGGTTTCAAATTCGGCACAACCCAACCCAACAGTACCCTCACCACCTGACGACTGTACAAGAACAGCTGGTGGTCGGTCCGCCGCCCAAAGAAAACTCACCTCACCCAGCCCGAGATCAACACTGAAAAAAGGAGGTTTGGTTATACAGCCCATGCTCCATTGAAAACAGAACCCCCCGTTGCAGGCTTTGATATACTAGACCCGTGCATGATACTGTGTACTGTATTGGCCGTGACTTAGAACTGCGGCTATACGCGCACTACAGGGTCGGGTTACCGGAATATTAAAGAGTTGATATCAGCAAGGGATATGCGCGCAGGTAACGTACGGAACGTTGATTATTTGAACCGTAAAATGTCTCGTATGATATAAATTGCAGTGCGCAGGACCTAGTAAGAAACTAGAATATGCCAGTTCTTGTGGGACAAGCAATTCGTCGAAGAAGCACAAGTCTCTGGATCATAGGATACACCGCGTAATTATATATATATATATATATATATATATATATATATATATATATAATAAACGGACGTAGGATAACATGTGCTACTTTAATCTGAAAATATGCCATAATAAGATTCTGACATGGTAATAATCAGAAAGCGTCCTTCACAAACTAGAGTTTAAAACTACATTTTTACTTTAATATTACGTATATATGTGTTGAAGCAATCTTTTATTAGAATATTAATCCTTCTCCAAGGCTGACGTGTTTGGATGCTGAAAAGCCAATTCAGCAACAACAAATTTGCGACAAAATGCTTCATCGCCATCTCTCTAATTTTTCACTTAGCGTCACAAAACAACATTCCGAGAGTTACCATTAGTATTAACATTATGGTACGCCTTCAATGAGCGATAATGGATGCATCCTCCATCAATGTGACTTCCTGACACTTGGAGCAGACGACAATGCGACCTATTGATTCTGTGGTGGCATGCGGCCATCGACGGTGACCTGTATTGACTGGCCATTGACTGTCTCCCGACGAGCCACAGGGAGCCAATCATCGCCCAGGGCTCTGAGTCACTACCGGAAAGAGGCGAGTCACTGTACATTTACTATAGTGAGACCTGATAAAGGTAGAAACAGGCAAGTTACTATATATTTACTATAGTGAGACCTGATAAAGGTGTCATCTTAACAAAGACTAACATCTACTGGGACTTCTTCAGAGGCAAAGCTAGAGTGTATCACATAACGCTAACTTCCATATGGTACTCATGATCACATGTAAATATTGAATTACATCATGGTGACATATAATATATTGAATTTATCTTTATGATGACATTTTAACCTAATCTAAATAGGTCTAGGTGACCTAATAACGAACGCTAGATATGATGTAATCATAGTGGATGATAAATGATAACGTTTTAGACATACACAAAAGCCTATCCAATCAATCAAAATGCATGTATTTATATGGAAATCTGACACCATGTGCTTACATATCAAATTTAATTCGTCTCAGCAAAGGACAACAGCACAGCACATAATTATAATATCACTAACGGTAGTTTATAACAGTATAGGTGTTAAGCACATCATCAGAGAACTTCATCGTAACATATAGAACAGACGTCTATAAAAATTTCACACTTCAGTGGAACTGTAGAATAGACCCGTAGAACAGACCCTGGAGGAAAATGCTGCCACATGTTTACCTAGGCAACCCGACCGACTGAGGCGACACGGCGTGGAGAAGAAGAGAGTTGTGTATGTGGTTACGATACCTGGCCACCTGTAGGACCACCATCTCAAAACCTATAAGGATACACGAGATGAGCAGATCAAGAAGGATCAATAGATTTCAAAACGTCAAATATCATTTTTATGAAATACTCCAATCACTCGTGATCTGCTCATCATACAAATTCTTCTCCTGGCAGGTGTTCTGTAAATACAAGTTTTGGAGTAATTAAAGAAACTTCCTGTTCACTTAAATGATGTACAAATTTTCTCCAGGCACACCCTTTCCAACAACTCCTACTGACCTCTTATACCCCACACAACATGCACCTGAGGCTGCACACCTCGAGCACCCCCCTCCCCCCGACAGACACGCGTTTTGCCCCCCAACTCTCCTAACCACCGTGAGTAATTACTTTTATTAACTGATACAAACAGGCTGGTGTTCACAGGCACATACCATTTTCAGAGTCAAAAATCAATTCAACGATGGAAATGCGGATATTGTTCTATGCATTTAGATTCAACGCAATATTTTCCCCAGGCCTTTCCCTTTTAAAGGAAATATCAATATCAGTATCAGTAATAGATTTAAGTGTAACATTTAATGTCTTCTATGTATTGTAATTTGATTGCAACATTTTTAATATCTTCCACGTATTGTAATTTGACTGAAAAGCAATATTCTTTATATACTATTGACTTTCAGTTGGCTGGCCAATCGCCTTGCTTAGAATTTCTTTTCATTTGGAAATCTAGTATCCCCCAGATGCCTAACTGGCAGGGATTTTGGATAATGCCATATTATTACCACATGCATTAGGGGTGGACAAATTTAGTTGTTCAGTGCCTGGGCATATGGACACACTCACGCATACACGGCACCAGGAGAGGGGTAAAGCCCTAGAGGTACATGTACTTGTGCCTGTCCCTACATGTCCCCCACCCTGCACCCCCACCCCCTGCCCACCTCCCCCCAGTCCGCCCCCGCCGTCATAATGGATCAGTTGCCGTCATCAGCTACCTGATCCAGGTGTTGTCTTACTGCCAGCCGCTCTCACGTTACAGGTGTTAAATGCGCCCCTCCGACGGCTGCAAAAATTGCCTCGTGTATACTGGACTCTGTCACCAGCACCCCCGAGGCCCGCATCACCCGGCACCACCGGCACCACCACCCGGCACCACCGCCACCACCGGTGGGAAGGTGGGGACTGAGCTCGGGGGGTGGGGTGGGGGGGGGGGGGTTACTGACTCTTTGATCCCACTGCAAAACTACCGCTCCTGATTTCGTGCTATGACAGCTTTGTGCAATTCCTGTATGTGAGTTTACAGACCGCAGTTTTCTGAGATGTCAAGGGAGAGCCCATTGTTTTCACTACAGGTGCTTCTTTTTTCACCAAAACAAATGTAATGAGCATTATTCTTCAAAGACAACACTATTTATACAAATAACCTTATGCATGTAAATGGATTTGAACAGCCTAAATTAGGCTCGTGATGCTTTCTTCAAAATACAAAAGCTATCCTATATATCCCTAACAAGACAGTAAACCTTGACAACCCCCCACCTCCTTTTTTAGAGTTGTCTGGTCAGTGAAAGCAGCCCTTTCTCCTGTCTATAATTATAGCCACAGCTCTCAGAGTCGGTTTTGCACTGAGTATCCAAACCCTAGTGGAGTACCCCCTCCCCCCCTGGGGGGGGGGGGCTGCGCTGGGCTGGCAGTGCACCGTTTGAGTAGTTGAAAAGGGGTTAGCACCTATCGGCAGTAATGAGGATGGAAAGTGATTCCACCTGTCGAAACAAATACTTTTGTATCTGTTGTTAATTTGTTCAGGTAAAATGGTATTGCCCTAGGCCATTGCCTTCTGGATTAATTCTCCTGTTGGTAGTCTCATTATTCAAAACTTTCATAAAGAACAAAAATTAGAATGACAACAGGATATTATATTTTCATGAACTAAATTGTCATGAAATCAAATATTGGTTTTACAAAATACATAGAGCCTATTTGATCACATGCATTGTCGTTTTTGTCGTCCTATTAAAACTGCCAAACAAAACGTAAATGCTTTAGATGTTTCTTCCGTTTTTGCTTAAGGTAAATAGGAAATAGAATGCATAATGAACCCGTTGTGCAATTAATCAAGAGAGCCCGGCGAAATGCACGAAGAGACAACAATAAGGGATCGGGGTATATTTTAGAACGGATTGACCTAGGTGTTCGCAAGGACACCTGGTGGTAGAAGTGAGAGATGGAGAACAATGGGCTTAGTGGGTGGTGGATTAGGAGGAGGGCTGGGGCTGGTATAGGCCTGTAGAGGTACAGGTGTGGTTGGGGGTATGTAGGGGTGGTCGGGGTGGTGTAGAAACGTAGGGGGGCTGATCTGGGCCGTTCAACACGGGTCAGCGTTCTACAAGCATACCAAACGCCGCCACCCGGCCCCCGCCCTAAGCAGCCATTGTGGTTCAAAGTCAAGTGATTGCAAAAACCGTCGGATGTTTAAGCTAAAGATTGGTGCCACAGGTTCACAGAGAACAGAAATGCTCCCCTCTCCTTTCTTACCAGTAATATGCGCAGGCCTCAGGCTTAGTGCTGGGAAAAGGGGTCTTTTCTGCGCCAGGCAGCAGTCACACACCGACGGGAAAATCCAACTTTCTTAAAAACGTCTCCTCCCTCTCAGTCCTGTTTTTGTTTGTTCAAGGGAAACTTCGCTACCAAGGACAATATTTGTAGATTGTGGGCTTTGGCGTAGCGTTCGATTCAAGCAGAACAAATAAGTGAACAACAAGTGCTGTAGATTTCGTGTTGAAACCTACATGACTTGGGATAAACGTCCATTGTGTGCTCGCTCATTCATGGGCATTTTTCATCTTCCCACTTTCCCTGGTGGATTTTCAGTGGACAGTAGGCACTGGCAAACGTCCCACTTGCTTCTTTATCCACCAAGATTTGTAGGAGATGCACTTAAGGGAAATTTAGCGCTTTTACTTACTCACCCCCTCGACCATCCGCCTTTCAACACTCGTTGCTCTGAAACTCGATCGCCCCGTTTTCATCCCACAACTGTCAATATACAAAAGTCAAAACATTTTCAATGTTGAATGTGCAATTGTTCATCCGGGCGCAGAACGCTCGTGTCATAAGTCATCATTGTGCCTGTAGATTACAAATATTGACTCGACGAAGACAGTCAATATTTTCCCAGGCGCTGTTCACCAACGTTATTTTAACAAAGCGTCGCAGACACATAGCATTAGGTACACAAAGCCGGCCCCAAGTGGGCCCACCTCCACTCTGACAGTGACTGACAGCCCCCTAACCCCGGTCAGGGCACGCAGTATATGCACACTCGTAAAGAATATATACATACATGCCTTATTTCGGGTAAGTTGGTAGCGCAGTCGGCCTGTGTCAGCAGTGGAATTCTTTAGCAGGTCGGGGACTGGCGCGGACAGGGGCCGGCAGGAGGGGGATGTCTGCAGGGGGAGGATGGGGGACAGGGGGAGACAGGAGGGGGATAGGAGTACATACAAAAGGGTCGGGCCCCCTTAAACCAAGCCTTCATACGATACCGTTAGTCTTTCTCTTTGGGCTATAAGATTCACCGCAAAAGAAACAATTGCTGGATGGGGATAAGGTTAGATTTGCTTGAAATGATTGTCAACCAATTGCACAGAAAACTATTAATATTATTTTTGCTCTGAATTTAGACAATTGCTGCTGAAAGGATCGTTCTGTCATAGTTGCGATAAATTGAGTATGATTTAAGTATCCCAAAACCTCCATACGCTTATATCATTGTGTATCACTGAAAAACAGTTTAAAGTGATAGGGGGAGATTTGAAACACAATGCTCGCCGCCAAAACGAGGTCTAAGCATCCAAACACTTCTCAGAAATGAAAACATACGTGCCGAGCTATTGTCATCCTGAGATCAGCAAATGCTGTGTCATTGTCATCTCAAAATAGCATAAAGAATCCCAACAGTTGGTTGAGGCTTGTTTTTAGATAAAAATGTTAATCTTACAAAGGAGACCACTTTTAACTCTTCTAGCTAGAATAGCAGTTGAAGTTTGTCTTGTATTTTTGATCTTGAAATGAAGTTTATGTGTTGCCATTGTATGATATTTTAGACGGGACCTGGCTGCATGTTCTCACTATATATGATATTCAAAGTAAGGCAATATTTACACATTCTCAGCTATGCAGTATACCTGCAAATTTCCCTGTTTGGATAAGTGTGCCTCTATACCAGTATATACAATTTACTGATATAGTTGTTATGACTGGGACATTAATTCAAAACAACTGCAATTTGATTTGTACTATATAAAAAATAGACCTATGCACCAAGAAATGGTGACTTTCTAAGTTATGGAAAAGGGATTTTTTTTCAAACTAGCATAACTTAATCAATCTGGACTGGTTTTACAAAACATGTCATAGAATGAAAACATTCTATTTAGAACTAAAGTCTGAAAAATGGAAAAAAACTTTTACAATTAAGTGCTACAATCTGATTTGAGGCTCTATAGAAAGAATGTAATATTTGTTACATGTCAATACATTTAGCACATCTATCATCACTTTGAGATAACAATGGTATATAATGTTAGTGGCTGTTATGTATAAAATTGATCGTTTTCAGAGATTCCCTATGGAGATTTACCAGAGGATTTGGTTGTTAAATGTGCTAATTCGTGATTTGAATGGTCTTTTGAGCATCAAATCATGAAAAACTGGTCTATAATATTATATGACCACTTAAAAGAAACACTATGATGTCTTCTACATCCTCAGTCATCCAAGTAATGAATTTAGAGTTCCTATGATGTGTTTTACATGCTTCATAAATGGCTGGACAAAGTTGAATAAGTCAACATTTCTTTGCGCATGGGTCTAATATTTCGGACCCCCCTTGATGTGTACATACTTAATGGAAAGTCCCCTATGTGCCAATACAAAATCCCAAAGCCCTAAACTAATCTTATAAATATATTTTGTAATTCCTGATAGTGATACTAAACTACAATACATTTTCTATATGCTAGTCCGACTGTTGCACCAAAAGGCTTATATCAGCAAAGAGTTACAGCTGAATGAAAACCAACATCAAATTTAAGGTATGGTATTTATCGCATCCATTGACAGATGGCTGACGCCTGTGAAATAAGGATACTATTGTGGATGTAGTGTAATTATAAACTAATGATGTGCATCCTATCCAACGTTATAATATTGTTATGTTTGAAATTACCAAGCGTTGCACAAGTCAACAAGGGATAGGCCATACACAAACTTACTGCAATATTATGCATATCAAACCACATTGGAATATTTACTGTTCACGGTCAGGGTTTTGGGGGCGGACCAGGGAGGTGTGTGAACGTCAGCACCAAGCCATACAAAACTAGAATTACCCACAATTAGGGCGGGCTACTTGTTCACCATGTGAATACAGCTACATGGGCCAAGGGCATGGATATTCAAAAACGGCCCAGGGTAAATAGGCAAACGCGCACCCGATATCCGATATCACTTGCTTGACAATTATGCCCCGATAAAAAGAAAAGCTCCCCACAAGACGATGTAAGAATACCTGCATGGGATCGGGCGGTGCTGCGGACCGCTGACCCAACTCCTCCCTTCCCACCCCCATGGTGCCTCCTACGCGGCGGGATATAGTTCGCCACACCTGCCCTTGTTCCCCCACCGTTCAGCCAAACGCTTTAATTTCATTCACACTTCCCCGGGAGGGCGTTATCTAGATTGAGATGAGCTGAATGATAGGTTTTAATACGGTTCGGGTAACAGGCTGGAATAGGACACCGGCTGGTGAATGGGCTTGGAAAAAGACTATGGGTAGGTTGACAGCCCTGGGGTTGACAGGGCCTAAAGTGAGGCCTAAACGTCCTGTGAAATCCCACGACTAACGCCAGTAGGCCATTTATGTGGTAATGACTACCGGCTAAGGACTAGTTCATTAAATTCCTGCTGTTTCATTAGTTCCCCCTGAATGGGTGTATCAGCTGTTCTTTTTCCACATAGGCTGCAGAATTCATGGATTGATCGAGAGAAATGAATAAAGTTGTGTTTTTTCGACAAATGATTATTGCTTACTTTGCTTCCTGATGTATCTGTTTCGTGTATTGCAAATGAGAGTACCAACATGTGTTAGATGCCTGTTGAAAAACAACACAATGAAAATACATAAATGTAATAGCTGAGAAGCAGACCTATCATACCTTGATATATCAAGATTATACATAATGGGATTTCATTGATTTGTTCAGGGAAAAAAATCAAATAGAAATATGGTTTTTCTTTTCCCATGTTGCCTAGACCTATGTAATGCAATTGCTTTTAATTTTGATTTCTAGTTTTAGATGTAGAAAAGCAACTTCACTGTGATCAAACATTTTTCTCCCGTAAAAGTAGCATTTTTGGTTACACAGATGTAAACCAAGCTGCTTGCGTTGATACTATAGGTTATTGATTTGGAAGGATAGATAATTCTCTGAGAAGTAAAAAACATTTAGTCATGTACTTTGACTTTGGCAATAGCTACAGTTATACATATTGACTTAGATGATAGATATATATATGTATTTATGTATATGCCACATCCATAAAAGATAATAATATTATGTTCCACACGATAGTGATGTGTCGGGTGATGTGTGCTTCTCAAGTGTGGTTCTCATAATGTAATATAAATGTACACAACCTATTTTCTCCTGCAGAGATATGGAGCTTTGTGGCTTCTGATCCTTAACACAGATCCGATATGATGATTCACTTCGTTTAGATTTAAACATATATTCAAATTTAGCGATTGAAATGCGATGTGCTCTTTTTCAAATGATGACTGTGTATAAACAATTTATGTTTGTGTTGATATACTTAATCATGGCCAAGTAAGCATTCACCAAACACCCTTTTCTGACTGCTATAGCTGGTTTAAAGAGGACCGATGATGTCGCGTTTGCGCTACCTGAAAACAAGAATAATACAAAAGCAACCCTAATACATGTAATTCTTTTGAATCATCAGTATCTTAAAGACACATGAATCATGAATTCAGCCCTTAGTACGAAGGACAGTGTAAAATACCCGTGCAGGCTGGTAAATCAGATTTATTTCGCGTGGGAGCGAGTATTTTCTGCCATCTATTCACGATGTATTGCACACACGAGCAGAGACTAAAAGAAGCATGGGGCATAAGTGTCAGTTTAAGACAGAGCGGGGACCTCATCTTGTCCGCTTTCTGATGGGTGACTGGCAGAATTGTCAGGTCGTGTGTTTACGACTCGACATTGTTGTTTGGAGAAGTGCTTTTTACCATGTGCCTATATAAGACTTTAAACGTTAGGCGCCTGAAATGGCGACATTATCATAGTTGTACCCGGCTGACCTGAAGTCAAATAGAGAGATTATCTCGCATGTAAACCCACCGACTTGACCAAAATGCTAAACGCGGCCCGATGTCAGACTGCTAACTCCGTCATTCATAATGCAATAGTAAACAGGCGAGCCCAGCGTGCACGGAAAGCAAGGGTGGCCAGGGAACCCGCCAAAGAAAGCTGCCCAAATTTCTGGGGGGCCGCTCTGCCACCCAGAGCACGTCTCAGGTAAAGAAGTCGACTTCTGAAATTTTAGTCCCAGACGCCTTAGTTCATTCATACCGCGCGACTTTTGGACTTCTGGCGACTCACCCATTTGTGAGTGGTATAGAGGCGGCGGTGTACATATACCCGGGCGTGTTTAGCAGCAAAGCGAAATAATGAAACCATACACCTGACCGTGAATAAAGTTGGTAGAAGGGCTGAAAGTGTGGCCACAACAACTGCGGCCCCCGAGGTGGCAACTGTGTGCCTCGGCCACTGTTTGCTCCCAAACAAGTCCACTCCAACTGGGCAGGTCGGGTTTCACGGGATCCCAAACTGGCTGTTGACATTGCTCTAACACAACCCGGGCTTGTAGTCCCCCGTGAGATACGGGATCCCTCGTCTGGAAACAATTACCAGCTCCAGCACCAGCAGCCCGCCGTCGGCCCAAGAAAAGTACCATTATTTGCCAGTCATTGCAAAGTCATTCGGAAGAAGTGCCTTTTTCATAGCGCCATTCAGCTTTCACAACTTAAAAAACTGAAAAGAGGTGCACAGCGACAGCGGTTTCTCAAATGCAGCCTGCATGGTAACAAAATCCAAGAAACTTATGACAGATTCAATATAAAGCATTTCAAAAAGACATCATTATGGATGAGTTCATGTATATTTCATGTTACTTATACAAATAAGCACAGTCTTGTGATATGTTATATTTGTTTGTGAAGTCAAAATCTTATAGAAATGAGAAGATAGCCCAAATAGGTATTCCAAATTGCACTTTCCGCTGTCAGGCCTATAAACATTTACAGTATATTTAATGATCCTATTTTCCATTATCAGGAATAACTATTATTGCAGCGTGGTGAAAAAACTAACACATGTACATGATACAATTATACATAGTCAATGTAAATTTAAGAACGAATTAGTAGGTCTACCTATAGTTCAGACTCAAAGTAAAGCTGAACAAACATATCTTTCATATAATGGTATCTGGAATTGTTTTCGAAAGCATTACACGGTTCTCCTTAAGAGGCATATTTGCTAGGTTTTTTCCTGCGAGGCACCATTATTGGAATACACCTGTTTGTACCTGAGCTGACAACGCCCTCTGTGTGCGTTTACGCATACGACAGCCTTGGCATGTCTCCCCTGACTAAACATAACCCTTCTCATTCCTGCCGTCCAGTGCGGCTGTTCAGTCCCAACTCACTTCACAAATAATGAACGACTAGCATCACCCTTAAGGTAGAAATCATTTAAGATATATCAAACTATTGTTGTAAAATTACAATAAAGAAAATATGTAGAAACATATTCCATTATAAATGTGTAACGAATGGTTGCTTTGGCTGACGGATCAGATGGAGTGCGTCACGGATCACTTCATCATAGCCGACATGCACAAAGATGGGATATAGACCTTTCTCAATAGACGTTATGCAGGTGACGTCACAATACCCTGAAAGGGTCTAGGCACCATATTGGCAATTAATTTAGAGTCATCATTATTCGCATTTGCCAAACATATTAAATACATGTTATGCTAGGTATATCTAAAATGATTATAGTAAATCATTATAAAATGTCTTTATTATTAATGGCAATGTGGTCATAAAGATCAGATAGTGATCTAAAAAAGTGGTCATGTCACAGCGTCTGCACAAAGTCTACAGTGTGGAGCTCTCCTAGTGCAATATGCCCTAACTGATGTATTGGGATATGGCTTCCAATGGGCCAAGGCTGGAAGTGTTGGGATCAAGGCGTCTACGGGACAGTTCACTGCGCAGACTCGTGAAAAAGGTGTATAGGACGCTGATGAGCCACATCAAAGGGCCCGCCGCGGTGGCTTACACAGGTGATCTGGGACTTCAAAGGGGGCCGCCCCTACCTGGCCAGCACGACCTCCAACCTGGGCCCGCCGCCACACGACTTGACATCAACATGTCAGCTAACTTCTCCTACCCGCCACGGGCCCACTGCTCGCTGGTCTTCTGTTTGTACGTCTGTTTGACTCGGTCAGAATTAAGATAAAAGGCAAACTGTGGAGAAAAGATGTCCCTCAAACCCAAGATTTTGTTCTGGATGTGGGAGGAAAAGGCTGTTTTCAACCTCACTGTATTTTAGGAGTACTACAGATCGGGATTATATATGTTGACCTGTGTGACAGCTATGACAATTTCCTACAAGATGGAATAGACAAAAATGAATACACACACACACACACACACACTCACACAGTGTAATATTATTAATATTTTGTTTTATTTATTACTCCTATGTTATAGTATATTTATAAAAGAAGCAATTTTGACAATTTCAATTTGGACGAGAGTCACATACACATATGTCCACAGCGAAACCATCTAAAGCTGAGCAGTATTCAACTTTTGGCTGTATATGATACAGCTTGCAGAATCGGTCTTGTATTGTAATGCCATTTGTTCATTGCAAGCATCCTAGTTCTGAAAACATATGTATATCCCGTAGAATTATGAAGATTAGTGTTCCCAGCTTTGGAAATCAATTTCAGCATAAGTACCATTTACTAAAAAGAAAGGTGACATGAAAATACATAAAACACTATTAATTAGCATGATTAAATTTTAACAGAAAAAAAGGACAGTCAGTTGTTCATTAGATGAACACTGAAATTTGTATTATACGTGTAGTCACAACTAGTTTGACTGATAGTAATATTTATTGATCAAAGGTTTCATATATATCACAAAATAGTTCATGTCATGGTGCTAACTTCAAATCATATACAAATATCATAAGTTTCATTGAATCTATATATGTAAGTTTTGCCATTGAATAATTATATTTCTTTAATCACAATGATGTAGGCCCTATACTTATCCACTGAACTGTCTCGATGATTGGGATCAAGCTTCTGAAAAAGATTTGCACACAATTAATACAAGGCCCCCAACCTTCCAGGCTTCACTGTCTCGGATACAGAATGGAATTGGCTTAGTCCATTTTATGTCCCTTTTACTAGGTAAACATTCTAGTAACATTCTTCCTGCTAGAAAATGTTGTGTTGAAAATATTGACAAAATAAAAAATCTAAATTGGACAAAAAATAGGGGGGGGGGGCGTCCCTGCCACTCCTTTATGAAGCAATTGGTAAATATAGCTACAGCACTTGTAGTATATTAAACAACTTGCTACAATTGGACAGATATATGTATAAGCAAGTTATATCATTACCAAAGATGTCACCGAATGAAAAGCGGACGGTTCTCGAAGAAGGGTCTCAGTGTCAGTAAAAGCACATTAGTCTACATTGTGTTAGGAAGATGAAGAGGCAAACTTTTAAGTAAAAATTAACAAAGCCATTACCTCGGAGCAGGAACAGGGCCCGGCAAGCCGTCCTCCTGTTACCGTCTTCACCTGCTTTACAGGAGCAAACATTTCCTCCAGTGCCCAATGCAGACCTAAATAAAAGAATAAGAGAGATAATGTTACCGTTGATATGAGTATTATGGCACACAAGAGCCTGTTGTCTGAAGCATTGTTTTACCAAGTTCCTCTCTTAATTAGGCCCACTGAAGAGGCCCTTTTAAAAGAAGCACTTTGCCGGCGAAGGCATCACCTTTTCTTTGACAAAGGTGTCCATTGTCTCTCCTTTACAGCTTTTGTCACTCTTGCTCAGGGCTCTTGTTATTGATGTACAACAGCGAGTCATTTTCATGAGAAACTGTACTAGCGCCTACAGGCAGTCGATGAGAAAGTCGATCTGCTGATTGTTTGTTTTCCAGAAAGAAACATGACGAGGGGCCCCACCAACCTTCAGGTGAGAGCAATCCGTTAGCGGAGGTTGGGCGCGGGTGAAAGCTCGCCTTGGTGATCAAAACCTTGTAATGCATTGTACGACCTAGCTAGGAGATATCTTCCAGCCCTGTCATCAAAGTGAGCCTTTTGTGGAGAGAGAGGGGTAGATGATGTTTTGGATATGTTTTGATGGTGTGTACTCTGTTGAAGGGGTAATAGTTCCTTTATTGCAAACAATATGTTTTTGTATATATGTAGGTCGAATATTATAATTCAATACCCAGAGAGGCCATATAATTGTAATTGTAACGCATCACTGTGTCATTATCTGGTTAATTTATCTCGTCTTACATTTACCTAAAATGTACGTGTATATGTGTCTATTTCTTCAGACATGATGATTGTTAACCAAAAGCTCATTGCAACTGCATCATTTTGTTCAGTTGCCACATCTCTGAGACTGTGATGACTCAACAAACTGATAATGCATCAAGTATTTTCGAATGGTCTTTTTCTTCATATCTGATTACATGTGATAATTGCTAGTCATATATATGCAAAAGATAAAGTAAAACGTGTTTTTTTTTGCAAGAGTTCATTTTCACCAGGCCCATTTACTAGAAACCATTGTTTCCTTTAATTAACTTAGAGTGTCATCCATCCTTTTCCTTTCATGCTTGGGAAACTGGTTTCTTTTGTTTTTGAAATGTTAAACTATAAAGATGGCTAAAATAACCGACTGAACACGATTTCACACTCTGTGTGCCCTCTTACAATACTATTGATGTCCCTACTGCAGCTAGTGTACATTATATAAAACATTCACGCCTTTCTGATATCTTTCGACGCCAACCAGAATATCGAAACCGGAAGTGAATTCGAGCAGGACTGAGATCTAGCCGTTTGTGCACACATTTCGACCAATCAGATATCTCGCTTTGTTTGTTGACACTTTTGTCCATACCGTGACTTCCGTACAAAGTTTGAGGTCGGCGCTAGGTGGCGCTAGGTGTACAGGAACCGGATGTCAGGGGGCATATGATTGACGGGAAGGTTTACATAACCGGCAGGTGACATAATTAATGATCCAATTAACGATTATCACCAATTAAAATGGCTTTATTTGGCCGAGGTCAGCGGGACTAACATGTATCGTATTCTCTCCCTATAGTTTTCTTAATTATTGCAATTAGACCTGTTTATTAGAGAATTGACAGCTGGTTTTGATTAATGCATCTTTAGAATATTGTTTCAGTGATTAAGTTTCTTGGAGAAAGTTCGTTGTCCTCTTGCTGGTTAGCCTTTGAACGCTAGCGTTCATCTATGACTTATTATCTCGGTTGAAAACCTGTTTTGATTAAAAATATCTAAAGTTGTGAGTTAAGGGGGTAATTCTTCTGTTGTTCTATGAACAAACTGATGGTGAAAGGTGACGACGAATTATTTTTACCGTTGAGAGTTTATTTGATTCACATGGATACAACATGGCATAGACAATGCAAAGAGGGTAATGAGAGTAATGAAGAAATTGTTATTAATTGAGAGTGTCTATTGTGAGAGGCCATTAATTATCTCTCATCACGGAGCACAACTATTAGGTCCCAGGCCCAACTGCAAGCATTGTCTGTGCCAGTGATGTAAGAAATGATTGGTACTAAACACTGGGTGAGCCTGGCAAACATATCCCATGTCAGGTAGACAAATGGCCACGTGGCAATTAGGTCGATAGGGCAAACATTGTCTTAGTATAGGTGCTGCACTGTCAACAATTAACAGCACACCTGTCAACAAGCTGTCATTTCCTGCTCTCCTCCCGACTGTCACACTAGCAGGAGGACCTGCTGAAGAGCGGCGCCGAGTGACAACAATGTTGAGGAGTGATGATGATAACTTGGGTTATCATTGAGTTGGGCCGGATCTTGACTCTTGGCCGCCACTACTACCTGGGGAGCCTTTTGAGGCGGGGGGGGGGGGGGTACTCACTCTTTGATGGTAGGTACCCACTGCAGAACTACAGCCCCCTGATTTTGTGATATGGCAGCTCTGTGCAATTCCTGTAGGTGAGTTTACAGCCCCCTAGATGTCTTAGATGTCAAGGGACATCCCTTTGTTTTCACTACAGCCACTGTGTTTGGCTCCAAAACAAATATAATAAGCATTGTTCTTCAAAGATTATAATGTAATTACATGTAACACAATTCATAAATCTGAACAGCCGAAAACGTGCCCTTGATACTTTCTTCTGACTTTACAAAAGCTGTCCGATACAGCCCTCACAGGACAGTAAGTTTTCACTTACTGACTGACCGCCCCAACCCCCACCACCAAACTTTTTAGAGTTTTCTGGTCAGTAATACCCCTCCCCCTTTCCTTTTCCCCTTGCTTCTGCTGTGATTACAACCACAGATCATGTAGTCCGTTTTGCACTGGGTACCCAAACCCAAGTCGAGTACCCCCCCTACCCGTGCTGGCTAGGTGTTTGCCCGGCTGGGCTGGTGGCTTGGCACGGTCTGTGTGGGAATAAGATGCAGAGGGTGTTGGATTTCAGACCCGTTGTGGAAACATTGTGTGCCTCTGGCCGTCTCTTGACCGGAGTAATCCATGAAAATTGAATTTATAAAAAGACTCCATTGTTGTCCGATCCCTCGACAACAGCTGGCCTGGTTGGGGCCTTCTTTTGAAAAGAAGTTTATTGAAAGTTTTTAGCCCAAGAGAAGCTGCTGTCAATATTGACGCTGACCTTAGCGTGTTAATTCTACAAAGCTTAGCTTCTGGATACCAGCAGGTAAAGGGATGAGGTTTGCCTCTGAGGCCCGGCCCACATCCGTTGTCATATTAAAGACTCCTTGAGTATACTCGAATCCACAAGTCTGTTTTACTTCAATGTTAGCCAAAACGAGTGGGAAATAGGAGGCGTTCTCTGCGAGTCGAGTTCTCACCTGAACCAAACACACACTCCATGAGAAACCAGGTAGCATTGCACACAAAGACCAGCAGTGGTACGAGAAGACTTCAAATCGACACCAGAGATTGTCAAAGGGAAAGCAAAACAATGAGGCAAAAAGTCAAAGAGCACGATTTGCAGCAAATTACAGGTGGGGTAGCGCCGCACCCGCTGGGTCCCACCGCCTCTCCCCAGCCTCGGATTTCAGAAAACCGAACCGTCTCCGAGTCATCTTTCAGTGGTCACTCCGCCCAGCCACCGCCATTTCTCATTCTAAACGATAAATATTTGCCAATTGTGAATGGGTCCTGCGGAGGGGGAGTACAATTGCATTGTCGTCGGGGAGGAGGAGGGCTGGTTGGGTAACGCCGACGAGAGTTCTGGTCGGTCTTTGTTGGTCGAGTTCCGCAATGACGAAGGACGCATGCGCCCAATCGCTGGTCTGTGACGTAATCGGGTGCCCGGATGAAAAGGTGCTGCGTCACAACACGCCGCCTACGTCATTATCCCCCCACGCCCATAGAGGAGGGGGAGATGATGAGGAGACAAAGCTGGGGGTCGCTGATGATAGGTCATCGGACCGTCGTGCTGACACCTTTGGCCAAACACTTTTGATGAAGCACCTTTGGGTTTACCGTGCAAGTGAAAAGGGAAAGAGGTACTCTGTGGTGCATGTGGTAGATTAGCTATTAAAGACACCTGTACGAAGTAGGCGGCTGCATAGAGATGCTCCCTCAGAGGATCTCAGTTGCGGAATTACATGATTTTGAAAATTGTATGGTTCACTTTTTGAACTTATTGTTTAATTTATATCGGATTGTTCTGCAAATGAGTGTGTTGGGGACCTATTATGGTTATAGGCCCCTTAAAATCAACAGGGCGACATGGCCATTTTCGGATTGTACTGCAAATGAGTGTGTTGGGGACCTAATATGGGTATAGGCCCCCTAAAATCAACAGGGCGACATGGCCATTTCTTAAAATTTGACATGCGACATGGGCCTTAGTGATATGAGGAGAAAAAAGAGTTTACATGGAAGTGGGCGGGTTGCACCATTGCCGGACATTACATACAACTTGGACATGCCAAAATGGATTATTAATATCTAGGGTTTTCTAATTTTATTTGTATTGAATCAATTGCAATCATATCACCCCTCACCTTACACAAGGGGTTTGAATACCAGTCTGCGCCACTTAGCGCTGCAATGCCATAGGCATAAGCCGTTCAATTGTCCGCCCTTCTATGCCCTTAATATAAAACACTACTCCATAAAATATCCCTCTTGGGCCCGCACTGTCCCCGAGTGGATGGATCGCATATTCATGCAGGAAACAGACTTGGACTCAATTGCGCTTCTATATAATTGTTACCAATGTTATTAGTAATGTTTACTCTCTCCAAACGTATATAATAAATGTTCTCGTTTTATTACATTTTCGCATTCCTTTTATTAATGTAAACGACATGACATGTGGTATTTCTTAAATTCGACATGCGACATGGAAGGTTCTTAAAGTCAACATGGAATTTCAAAATATAGTGCCATTTCTTAAATCATAAACACCCCCTATATATTGTTTTGACACCGGCGCCCTAACACTACATCAACCACTGGGAATAATCGTTGAACTGTCCTTTGAATATAAGAAGAATATTTGAGTTGCTGGAGAGCTCTTCCACTTACCAATCCTTCATGTTGTTTCGACATGATGAAAATAGGACTAAGTGTATACGTCTGCCTGGTACATAAGTGCAACAAGGTGAAAGGAAGTTCAATTGCAATGCCTCCTTGCATATCCTTTAAGCTACATTATGGCTCAGAAGTTCTTTTCCATAAATAAGTCATACAAAGGTACATGTCACCGCTTTACCTGGGAAGGACCGGAATCCCCATTTTCTATTTCTATACCATACCCTTCCCTGCCCCATTCCCTGCCCTACCGTCGGCTTTCGGGCATCCCCAACTGTCCGATCAAATATCCACCTGCCCTGCCTGTTACGAATTGCTCATGTTTTGAAGGGGAGGGGAATTCCTCGTCCCCCATACATAAACAATGCCCCTCAGCCATTTGATCTTTTTGATGACTGGTCACGGGTTCGGGTAACTTTTTCACTCGCGCCTTCAGTTTCCGTCAATAGGGGCGCGGCCATCGCAGCCTGCGGGCATGCGCAGTAATCACCTCCCGTCGGCCTGAGCCAGCTTAGCCCCACTTAGAGTTTAAATATTTTATCTGCACAACAAAGGATCCAAGTAAATCCATTAAAAAGAGCCCCGCTTTGAAGGGTATGCCGGATGGGAAGGGATGAAAAAGTAGACGGCTTGTGAGGCAGAGGTGTGTGGCCCCAGCAACCTTATCAACAAGGCGTACCTATAGTCCACTTGGGAGAGAAAAGTTCCAATCACAGAACCAAAGTGGCCCATTTTTATGTTAAGGTAATATTGTATTCGCACACCTTTGCTTAGGTCATCCTTCCTCACACTCACAATGGGGCGGTTATTTCTTACATGAACAAAACTTCCTACTCGAATAGCTCAGCTTTAATTACAGCATATCATGTATAGTTTTGAAAAATAAAGTAGCATGTTTAACAAAAAGCCTATAACCTATAACAACAGAACTTTTACATATCAAAACATTCAATTTTGTGTTTGAACTCTGACATTTTTGTCTATAGTATATCAGCAGAGAAGATCCATTTGAATTTGTGACGTTCTCTGGTAAGTCGGGGTTACCGATTCTTACAACAGAGGAACGTGGGGGTTGTTCGGGTCTCGGGGCGGACGGGGAATCCGGGCCAAGAACCGAGATGTGTTTCTAGAGTCGTGCCTCGCGCACGAGGGGGGGGCTGAGCGAATCGGTCGGGAATCGGCGCTCGATGTCAAACGGAGGACTGCGGGGAAGGGAAATTATGGTAGGAGTACGGGTCGGCCGGGGTTCGTCTCGCTCTATCTCCCAGACCAGCATTCACCCCCACCGGGCGGTCCACCACACGGTTCCGGTCCGCGGGGGCGACGGGCCGACGGTCGCCTATTGTTTGGTAGCGTGGGGCCGAGCCTGCCGCGCCCTCGTCCCCGCGGACTTCGTTCCTTCGTCCCGCCTGTCATGCCTTCGTGCCATGCTACGCCTCGGTCTCCGGGACTGTTTCGGGCCTTCGTGCCTTACTTCGGTCCTTCGTTCCTCGTTCTTCGGGCCGTCGGGCCCCTACCCTAAGTTCCTACTATTTATCTCGAACTTCGACTGTTTTATCCTAACTTCTGGTTAATTACTCGAATCAGCTCATCTTTAGCGGTTGTTTCAGGAAAGAAGACACGTCTGGACACAAGGAGAACTGTTAAAGAACTCTGTTTATTCGGGCCTCACCGCCCCTTTATATACTCTAGAGGTCAGCCCTGATTGGCTGCTTTCGGTCACGTGATCTATAACTGACGTCACTTCCGGTTTATATCTTTCGTTTCCGGTTTACATTTCACTTCCGGTTTATATCTTTCCGGGTTTCGTTCCTTTACATTTTTCGTTTCGGGCTTTTTACACTTTCGTTCATTATTACATATTCGTTCTTTTACATATATTTCGTTCTTTTACACTTACGTTCTTTACATATATACCTTTTTATAATATTACCTTATTTTCTCTTATTTTGACCTCTACATATTTTGGATGAATAGCCGTTCATCACACCCTCCCGCACCTTCTTGAAAGGTGGGAAAACACGTCTTTACAAAATTTTCAAAGCAGTTCATACAGCAACGACAACAGAACATACTCTAGAACCAGAAACATTTCAATCCTACGCTCCTTATCGGTAGAGGAGGAGGTGTCACCCTCTGTCCTCTCCGGTCTACTTCGGAGGGCCCCCGGGGCCTATCCGGCTAATTATTATTTCTCTTCTTTCTTCGTTTTTCGTTCTTCTCTCTTCTTAGTGAAAGTTCATATAATTTGTTTCATATATCCTAGTCTCTTTTTATCTTCGTCATAGTTCTTATCCTGGGTCTATTAGGACCCGTTCTGCACTTCTTTTTCTTTAGGATGAGCGAGCCGGTCGTGGCTCTCCCACCCGGGACTGGGGATCGGTCGTGACCCTGTCGCCCCCGTTCTTTTCCTCTGGGCTCTATGTACTTAGCCCCTCGACGCGTTTCCTCGCTTTTACCCTCGTTAGGACAGAGGGACCGGTCGTGGTCCTCCTGCCCGGGGCCATGGGTCGGTCGTGACCCGCAATGCCCCCCTTCCCTTCGTTTTTCGTCGTCCAGACGCTCTCCCCTAGTTCGGGCGGAGAATCTGTCGTGTTTTTCCACCCAGAGACCAGGGTCGGTCGTGACCCTTAGTCCTCTCGACCCTTTTGTTCGTTTTTCCGTCGTCCAGACGTTCTCCGTTGTTTTTGGGCAGAGAATCGGTCGTGATTCTCCCACCCGGTCGGTCGTGACCCCTCGTTCTCCCGTGATTATTACTCTTCTCTGCGTTCTCTTAGGTGATGATGATGATTTGAAGATGAGTTTTTGAAGAAAGACTGAAGTTTTGTAGACAGAATGTTCTTTTTAGACTTCGCGCCCTCGGTCGCCTCGGCATTCAGAGCCCCCCAGTGACTTTTCACGTTTGGCAAGGACAACATGTTCGAGCCAGAGGCCGAGGTACCCACCGTTCCAAAGAAGAAAATGGCAATGGATGTGGAAAGGAACTAAGTTCTTCCGTTAAAGTTTCGAGTGGAAGCTTCAGCAGACGACGTCGCGGGTTTCGTGCTATTGGTCACAGTGAAACTTTGGATGGAGTTGGAGTGAAGGTAAGTTTGTGAAGACTGGAATTATTAATTGTTGATGAGGTGTCCGTTTTCCGTACAGGAACTGAAGTTTGACTTTTATGGCACATGTCCTCGTGGTTAACCCAGCACCAAGACGTTCAGTCTTCGACCACGTCGACACACTCAAAGATTTCAGAAGGAGATGTCGGAGAGAGAGAGTCCAACATAATTAGATAAGGTATTTCCGTCACCGTTCCGGGCCCAAGTGGCATGACAACAACCGGAACGGAGACCCGACTAAGAAGATAATTTTCTTTTGCTGAGGTTTTCTTTTGATGACAGGAGCCGGCGCCTCTCATCCCTCCTCCCCCCCCCCGTAAGCAACGGTAGGAAGACCATCCGAGAGGGAGGCTCCTTCGTTCTACTGATGAGATGATTTCCTTAAGAAGAGGATTCCTGCTCCGGGCACTCGGGCCCTCGTTCGTCTCCTAGGCTCTCGGGCCTCGCTCTGCTTACTAAGTTTTTTTTTCTTCGTCCTCCCGAAGGACCATGCTTTTAGACGATTTTCGTGAGACTGTAGTACTAACAAATAGTTCGTTAATAGAGGTAAGTTTAAGATCTGGTCTGGTTTGATTCTGGAGTAAGGCCACAGTCTTCATCGGTGCCATGTCACTTTGCATGAAGCCACTATGCCTATGACGAACGCCGAGACAACAGCTCCGAGCCGTTCCGGGTTGCTCCTAGGTACGGCGGTTCGAAGTTGGTAAGTTGAAGATATTGGTGAGAAGGAGAGGAAGAAGTTGTAGAAAGTGAAGATGGACGACATCAACTGGGATCTGCACCCGACGTCAACCTCTGAGATCCGGAACGAGCCCATCTCAAAAATAGCATATATAAAGAAGAACTCATCCGATGTCGAACTCCAAGAAGGATTGCTCCTCGTCGCTCTTTGCAGACCTCTTGAGGCGTCTATCGAGGCATCCGAGGCCGACGTTCCAAGCACCACCTCCCTATATGTTTCAAAGACTATTTTGTTCCGTTCCTCGGGAAGAAGATATCAGGAAGTACGATATGGAAGCAGTCACTGCAGGTAAGATATTAACATGTGATTTAGTAAGTCTATTAATTTCGTCCTATTATATATCGTTTCGGTGGGGCACGAGCAAGGGGCCTTTCAGCTACTGTCCCTGCTCGCCCCCCTGTCCTCCGGGAGACATCTACAATTCACCGCGGTCCTTTCACGACTCGCTGCATCAATCCTGGCACGACAAAACCAGCATTCAAGTGGAGAAATTTCACTTTACCGCTCTCCGTATGCGGTAAGAGGCTGAAGACAAGGAAACTCAGAAGATGATGGTACAATAAATCCGGGCCCATCCGGTCCCACATTCTGAGCGGTCCATCCAAGATCAAGAAGATCAAGCCACGGAAAGTTCAGGTGCCGCTAGAGGACAGAGGTCGTTTCTCACTCGCCTCCAGATCCCTCAAGGCAGCACGGGAGAAGGGTTTCAGTCTTGGCCCGTGCCAGCCTTTCCTCCAGCGGCGAGTCGCCGGCCCACCGGTACCTTATTTTACCCCGGCACGACCGTTGACTCAAAGATTACAACACTATCTGTCCATTCCGATTTCCTTTCCTCGATTCTGCCTCCTTACTTTTACTCTCGCTCCTGGGCCACCCGGTCCGCTATCTATTCAATTTCCGCGACCGGACGATCCCGTTCAACCTGCTCGGTCCCAACCAACGCAGCGGGCTCCAGGGAAGAAGAGGAACAGCTACAAACTTGTTTTTCCTCCTAGCGCCTCCTCCCGTTCCGTATTCGCCCCGCAGGCTTGGTAAGTTCGTTCCAGTCATGGACCCTCCAGCTCGCTGATTACACTCAACACCTCCTAACACATGTGGTTTCGTTCACTTCCGCAAGAAGATTCCCATAAAGAAACCAGTAGGAATACTTAAGATGAGAATGTTCGAGCCCGCCAGTCCGTTCCCGATGACTAAAGCAAAGTTTCGGGCCCGTCCAGCGGTCTCCAGGAGAGTTTTTATCCAGGCTTCGGCCTCCTGTGCGGCTCAGGTACCTCCGCCTCGGCCCGGTTCTCTCCCTGGGGGTTTGACACTATGGGTGAGGAGCCAACGCCCCGTAATCCCTCCCCACCCGACTCGCGACGCGCCATTCTCCGCCTCTGGTTCCGTCGCGCTTTTTCTTCCGTGCAGGACCCTAAGCAGCATCCACCGTTCTCTCCTTCTTCGAGGCCTTTCATCCTTCTTCCTGGCGTCGGATCGGTAGCAACAGTTTCTCTTCCCTGGCGGGGAGCTCGAGAAGCTGATCCACCAGTCCGCTCTGTTTTTCCGCCTCTCTTGTCGCCTTCAACAAGTCGTCCAACTGATCTTCGTTTTTGTACATCACCAGGGTCTGAGCCAATTGGACGGTCCGGTTGTGTTCGTTAACCAGCCGGTCAACTCCCGGGAACTCTCTGGTCAACGGCCCCAGCGCTGCCGTCGGGAACTGCGCCATCGCTTCCTCAAATGTCTCTGGCTTGCGGCCCGTTTCCAGTGCCATCAGGAACGCCATAGATGCTGAAGCCATTGCTCTTGTCTTAGCCGTCATCCCTCGCACCTCCCTCGGGGGCCACGCCAGTTGCACCTGAATGGCCTCCTCCGCGTCCCAGTCTCGTACTGCCCGCGCCGTCACCGGAAAGTGTCCCTGTAAGACCTGGTGAATGGCCTGCGTCCGTAATAACTTGAGTCGCGGCGTTTCTCTAGATGGTCCTGCTGTCGGTGCCTCCGTTCCTATGGACCCGAACACTGAATCCGCTCCCGACTCGTCCAATTCTTGCTTATCCGGCTCGTATCCTCTGGTCTCGGCCTGCCCCAACTCCATGTCCTCTGAGTCCTCCACTTCTGCGTCCATAGATTGAGCAGCCGGTATTTGTAGTCTGTGTATCACAACCCGCGGTTGCAGCGCTCGCCCGTCTTTATCCTCGTCCTTGAGTGGGGTATCCGGTCCTGGCGGCGATCCCATCTGTTCGGGCGACGGCGGTCCCGGGGTCTCCTCCGATCCTTGCGACCCGAAGAACGAGCTCCCCAGACTGGCTCGAGTCAAGTTGTCCACCGCTGCCCGTGTCTCCGGCGTATCCGGCGCTACCAAAATGTCTCTCATCCGTTTCAGTCCCGGGGGCGGTACCACCGGCTGCTTACATACCATCTTCTCTAGGGGTGAATCCGCTCTCGTCGGGGTAGGGGTAGAGAACAACGGCTGTGTTGAAGCCATTGACGCCGTGTCCTCGGTCCTGGCCGCGTGCCGAACATACTTTACTTTTTCCACCCGCCCCGACGGTTTGAGTCCTTGCCTTTCCGCCATCTCGTGGAGGAACCTCCCCAGGTACAGTGCTTCTCTTTCCACCAGTCGGCCTCCCTGCGCTTCCCGAATGTTGTCCTCCAGCTCCCGGTCGGATCTTGCCTCGCGGTAACCCCTGAACGCTCCCTCCCGGTTCATTGTTCCTTTTAAATATCCGGGGTACCTCGGGTGTCGTGATTCGTAAATAACCGATTTCTTGTGAACTGTCATCATAGTAAATTGTGCGTCGCTACAAGGTGGTTCTAGTCCCGTGGTCCGTTTGATTCCTGTCGAGGTCTCAGGCTGTGATGGTCCCAGCTCTCCCGCGCTACTGGACTCGGCTATAATCAGGGACCGATCGCTTCGGACCGACATGCTCCGGCCTGACTCCGACTGGTCCGAACTCGTTCCCTCCTCCAATTCTCTCGGGACTTTCTTGACCTTTTTCCACTTCTTCTTTCGCGACGGCTCCTCCGCCGGGCATCCCTGCGTCGGGGGCCTCTTGAAAGCGAGCGGCTCCTCTTCCTCCTTTACTTTCGGACGTTGGTCGTCGGACGAGCTCACTAATTCCACCACCTCAGCCCCCGGTGGTATCCCTGAGCAACCTGGCTTCGGGGCGGGTGTGGATCTCCCTCCTCTTCCTCTGCCCGGGAGTCCTCGTCCTCTCGGTTCTCGTGCTTCTCCCTGGGCATTTAACTTCTTAATTCGGCTCTGTACCAACCCTGTTACTTGGTCTGCTGTCAGGAGTGGTTTCGGGTTGACCACGGCTCGGCTCGCGCTCCGTGGCGACTCGGTGGCTTCCTTCCGCACTCCTTTCGCGGCCCTCCGAGGGGAACGGCGCGTGGGCGTCGATCGTTCCGCTACCTCGGCCAGGGGTCCCTTCCCTGCTGCTTTGGCTGCTTGGGCTCCCTCGCCGGCCTCGTCGGCCTCTGGTCCTTCCTCGGTTGCTTCCTGCTCCGGCTGCTCGGCGTCGCTGTCATCGGACCCTCTCGACGCCCTCGGGTAGTAAGGGATGCGGATCCTCCGTCGCGGCCTCTCCGGTGCCTCCTTATCCACCGCCTTCTCAGGGGGATGGAACCCCTCCGGATGGCGCACAGCGTAGTCCCGTTCCAAATCGGCCACCCGGGCCGCCGTTTCATCCCCAGGAGCGAAACTGGTGTACGGCGGCCGTCCTTTTGGATCCAAGGCGAACGCCGCAGCATACTCCGGCCTCAGAAGGGGGTCCTGTTTCGTCATCCCCCTCAGCAGGTTTCCTTCGTGCGATTCCGACATGTGCTTTCTCCAGTCCTGGTGCGTCGAATAGGCTCGATTCGAACACACCGGGCACATGTAATACTGCTTCCGTACTCCATCGTGCTGGCCTCGAATATGCTTGACCAGGTGCTTAAATTCCTTTCCGCGACAATGTCCTTCCCAACACTGTCCGCTCATCGTGTCCGTTTTCCGGGCTTTCGGGGCTCGTTCCAAACCTGAAGCTCGTCCCGTCAGCCTTTTCCGTTTTTGCCTCGTGGTGATGCTGCTCGTCTCACTTCTCTGCCTTTCTTTTTTTTTTTTCTTCTCCCAGCTTGGTCTGCTCGTCTGCGATTTGATGAATCCTGATCGGCTGACCAGAATGACCTGCTCTGGCGAGCGCTCTGCCTTTTATAGCCGCCGCAGGTGGAAGTGGGTGTGGCCTGCACTAGCGACCCCTAGCGTCAAGCTCACCATCCACTTCAACGGTGGCGCCCCCTACTATTTCCGGTCCCCGGGGCCCGCCACTGGTCACCGCCTCGCCTGTTGTTTACCTCGCGGCTCCTCGCCCGTCTACGCGTTTTTTTCCTAGGCCTTTTATTGCCCCACCGGACGTCCTCGGTCCTTTCATCCTCCGTCGCCTCCTCTTGCCTTTTCATCTTGGCCCTCGCAGTGTTTCCGTACACTTCCCTGAGAACACAGGGGCTCGACGTTATCATCCTCTCGCCGCCGCCCCGTTCTCTTTGTCATCTTTTACTCCTTTTACGACCTACTTTAAAGCCCGCCCTCGTTTCAGGCCTCGCCTTTTACAACCGTCCGTTCGTTCCTCCGGCGTTCCCGAGAGTGCTGCATCTACTCTCCTCCGGTCTCCTGGACGCTTGTAAAGCGGTATTACCAAGTCGGCATCACTTCAAAAGTCTTCACCAGCTTGCCACCGGGTCTGTCTTCCGTTGTAATCCAACCATCTTTTCCACGCTGTGGTTCCTCCGAACTGACCGGAAAGCGGCTCCGTGGGACTACTTTAGACATTCGGGCCGTTGTGGCTCCCGAACGCCGTTTTTCGTTCCAACCCCGCATTTCCCACCTATATTACATCCGCAAGAGAACCAATCTTCAGCTAGGTAGCAAATCTCTACAGCCTAACGACCTGCACTCCTACCGTAGTGGTCAACGCACCGCCCCGACTCAATGGCCCCAGGTTGATCAGTCCTTTTTGGCCAAAGCCTTTCTGTGTAGCGCCGATTTGGTCGTTCCCTTGGTCCTCTTCCACCTGCGGAATCGAGACGCGAGAACGACTTCATCACAAAAAGGGGTGCCCCGTTTCCGTACGTGCCCTAGCGCGCCCCACCCCAAGCATTTACTGTGCAGCCTCGTATCCTTGCTGGTCAGCTACCATCCAGGCTGGCGCAGCGTGTCCTCGGTAGGGTTCCAGGCGGTCCACATGGACCACCCCCCCCGGTTTTCCTCGTTTCTTCCGTACTACCACCCGTCCTCGGTCAAGCACCTTGACGATCAGTGCAGGGCCTATCCATGGAAATCGCAACTTCGTTCCCTTGTCCCTATCCACCACCGTATCGTGCACCCAGACCAGTTCTCCGGCGTGGTATTCCCGCCGAGTCACCTTTCCATCGTACTCGTGTTTCTGATGAATGGCGGCTCGTTTCAGCCCCGCCCGGGCCTCCCGATAGGCCACGACTAGCCCTTTCTCCAGGCTTTCCACGTAGTCGCCTACCCGTCGGGGTTCCTCCTCCGGTCCTAGAGGTCTCCCATAAATCGCTTGTCGTGGCATCATGGTCTGTCGGCCCAGCATCATCATGTTCGGTGTCACTCCCGTGCTGGCTTGCGGCGTTGCTCTATAACTCATCATCACGAGCGGGACCATCTCATCCCATTCCCGACCTGTTGCTCGGCAGCTAGCTTTCAAACAGCACCCCAAAGTGCGGAAACTTCGTTCTATGTATCCGTCACTCCTGGGGTGGTACGGCGTCGTTCTCGTCTTGTGTATTCCGAATAGTGCACAGACCTGAGCCACCACCTCGGATTCGAAATTCGTGCCCTGATCCGAGTGTAGTTCTCGAAACGCGCCGTACCGTGCCACTACTTCTTCAACCAGTTTGTCCGCCACTGTCGTTGCCTTTTGATCCGGGATCGGGAAACACTCCAACCACTTGGTGAAATAGCATCCCACCATCAGGCAGTACTTGTTTCCTCGTTTGGTGACTGGGTACGGGCCCGAAACATCCATGGCCAGCCGTTCCATTGGCTCCCCCACTATGTATTGGTGTAGCGGCTCCCGTCTCCCTCGTCCTTTTTTCAGCAACGCGCAATCACATTCTAGACATTCCTTTCGCACGTCTTCCCGGAGTCCCGGCCAGTAAAACCCTTGCTCCAACAGGGCCGTCGTTCTGGCGACTCCCAAGTGCGCTCCTGCCGCGCCTCCATGGTATTCCCTCACCAACTTGGCCCGTTCCTCTCGGGGAACGACCAACTGGTTCCTCCAACCATGTCCTTCTAGTTCCCAGTACTTCCGATGCAGCACGCTATCCTTGAGGCTTAATCGTTCCCATTGCCTCCATAGGATCTTTGTTTCCCGGGATTCCGGAGATATGACCTCCCAACCTGGCCGGTTCGCATCTTCTTCCATCCGTGCGACAATCGGCCCTATATCTCGATCCCTCCTCTGCGCTGCTCTCATCTCCTGCGGGGACCATCCGGGCTCATACCCCCGGGCCCGCGTCACTACTCTCACTTTCTCGGTATTCTCGTGCTCTTCTCCACACTGTTTGCACGGATACCGGGACAACGCGTCAGCGTTCCGATGCTTCCTGCCCGGTCGGTGTTGGAACGACACGTCATGCGAGTCGATAATCTCAATCCACCGGGCAGCCTGCCCCATCGGTTCCTTACTTCTCTGCAGCCAACTAACCGCGCTATTATCCGTCCGGACTATTACGCGTTGACCATAGATGTAGCACCGAAAATGTTTCAAAGCTCGCACCACCGCCAACAGTTCTTTCCGCGTGGTGCAATACTTTCGTTCGTTTGACTCCAGGGTTTTGCTCGTGTAAGCTATTACCCGTTCCTCCCCTCTCTGCTCCTGTGATAGCACGGCTCCCGTCCCCACGTCACTGGCGTCCGTGTCAAGCCACCATTGTCCGTCTTCCTCTGGGAATCCCAACACCGGGGCCTCTGTTAACGCCCTCTTCATTGCATCAAACGCCTCTTGTCGTCTCGCGCTCCACACGAACGGCTCCTCCTTCGTCGCCAATTCATACAAGGGGGCAGCCAATTCTGTGAAGCCGTTTATATGCCTTCTATAATACGAACATAATCCCACGAAGGCTCGTACCTCATGGAGATCCCGAGGGACCGGCCACTCGGTTACTTGCCGACACTTTTCGGGGTCGGGTTCGATCCCATTGAATGAGACAACGTGTCCCAAGAACGGAATCTTCTTCTGGAACAGCCTGCATTTTCGCGCCTTCAACTTCAGTCCTGCGGCGTTCAATCGGTCCAGAACCCGTACCAATCTTTCCAGAGTCACTTCAAACGTTGGCCCGAAGACCAATATGTCATCCAGGTATACCAGACACTCCTCCCACACGATTCCTCTGAGGATTCTTTCCATCAGGCTCTCGAAGGTGGCCGGGGCGTTCACTAGCCCGAATGGCATCACTTTGAACTCATACAATCCTCCTTGAGTCACGAAGGCCGTCTTTTCTCGGTCCTCCGGTGCCATCTCCACCTGCCAATATCCGCTTGCGAGATCCAGACTGCAGAAGAATAGGCTCCCGCCCAAGGTGTTGAGGCTGTCCTCTATCCGTGGAAGCGGATAGGCGTCCACTTTTGTAGCCTGGTTCAGTTTTCGGTAGTCGATACAGAACCTCGTTCCTCCGTCCTTCTTTTTCACTAGGACGGTCGGGCTGCTCCACGCACTTCCACTCTCCTGGATGATTCCTAGATTTAACATATCCTCCACCAGTGCTCGTTCCTCTTCTCTCCTGGTGGCTGGATACCGTCTGACCCTCTGTTTGATCGGCATCTGATCCCCCGTTTTAATTCGATGTTGTACTAAATCTGTCCGTCCTAACTCATGTTTCGAGGTTGCAAAAATTTGTTCCCGGGCCATGATGGCTTTCTCCAACTCTCCGCCTTCCTCCGTGGTTAGGCCTTTCTTAGCCTCCTCTATCATTTCGACGAGCGTTCCAGGGGGTTCTTTTACATCACTTCCTATACCTCGTACTTCCTGTACGAAGGTGGCTTCTCCGAGTACCCCGCCAGTTTCCAATTTCGCGCTCTCGGTCCCTCGGTTGGCCACCCAAACTTTATTTTCTTCTCCCAACGTCACCGTTCCTGGGATCACTTCCAGTCCCATGGGTAATCCAGCACCGGTGATGACAGCCAGCTGTCCACTCTGTCCTATGTCCACTCTTGTCACTACTGCTACTCGGGTCACCTGGAGCGGGGGTATTTCCGTCGTTCCCTCGATTCTCACGACCTGTCCTCCGACGGTGACTGCCCGAATCCCATCCGTTCTTCGTTCTACTCCCGGGATTTGTTCCCCCTCTCCCTCCCCTTCGGCGGGCAGGAAGACAGCACTCGCGTGGGGCTTAACTGTTAGCCGGTATTTCACCGCGAAGTCGTTTCCCAGGATCCCTTCATCTCTACCGATGTCTGCCACCATGAATGTCCACTGCAACACGCGCGTTCCCAACCTTACTGGCAAGTTCGTGCATCCATAGCACCGCAACGGGCTACCATCCACCGAGCAGAGACGTCCTTCATATCCATCCAGGTCTTCCCATTTTCGTCCCCACTCTCTCCAAAGACGTTCCGACAGCAGACTGATCATAGATCCGGTATCAACCAAAAAACGGACGACACTCTTTCCCACCGTTCCGGCCACATAAAGTCCACATTCTCCAATGCCTACTACTTCTCGCGACTGTCCGTTTCCCTGACGCTGAGAACACTCTCTCGCGAAATGGCCCTTCTGGTGACATTGATGACATTCCAAATCTTCCTTTCGCTTCTTAAACGCCTCCCTCCGGGCCGTTGCTTGTCTCCTAGCTTCCCGTTCTTCTGCCAATTCCTTCATCATCTCCTCCAACTTACCGTTTAAGGCCATGATCTGTGTATTGGCGTCCTCCTCGGGCTTCACTGCCCGCAGGAGGCGGCGTGAGTATCGTTCCTGTATTTCTACCACCTCCACCGCCTCCTCTAGTGTCTTGCATCCTTTCTCTGCACACTTCAGCTGAAGGTCTTCCCCAACTGCAGCCTGGAACGCATGTAATGCTGCTTTTTCCTGGCTGGCGTAGTCGTTGGAGAAGTAGGCTCTCGATGCCAATTGTCGGGCATTATCAGCCAACTCCTTCGCTGTCTGGTTCTTTACACGTTTCAATCCTGCCAACTCTTGCAGAGCATTGCACGTGTCCTTCTCCTGACCGAACCTCCGTCGCAACGCATCTACCCTCGCCGAGTAACGGAGTCGTTCCCTGTCCGGGAGTCCGACAAAGTACATTCGTGCCATTCCCGTCAGCGAGAGAAAGAGCATCGCCGCTTTTTCCTCGGTCGTCCAATGTCCCAAGGCTGCGTACTCCTCGAACTGGTTGATCCATCCCTCGAAGTCCGGTTTACCGTCATACTTCTCCAGTCGTAGACTAAACTTCTTCAAACTCGCTCCTACCTGGCCGGTCTGTTGTTGTTGAGCCCGCGCATTCTGCTCATCCGTCGGGGTGGACGTTCCCATGAAATTAAACTGCCTACCCATGATGGTCGTGTCCTCCCCTTTGGTCTCGGGTTTCGCACCTCCTTTCTCCTCCCCACCTTCCTTGAAGGCGATGTCAGAATCCGTCTGCTCGAAGACTGCCGCGGTCGCCATGAGTATCCAATACCGACGAAACACCCAAGATCCACAAGTCCGTATGTGCTTATTTCAGCACCACCGCTGCCACCAGTGTGACGTTCTCTGGTAAGTCGGGGTTACCGATTCTTACAACAGAGGAACGTGGGGGTTGTTCGGGTCTCGGGGCGGACGGGGAATCCGGGCCAAGAACCGAGATGTGTTTCTAGAGTCGTGCCTCGCGCACGAGGGGGGGGCTGAGCGAATCGGTCGGGAATCGGCGCTCGATGTCAAACGGAGGACTGCGGGGAAGGGAAATTATGGTAGGAGTACGGGTCGGCCGGGGTTCGTCTCGCTCTATCTCCCAGACCAGCATTCACCCCCACCGGGCGGTCCACCCCACGGTTCCGGTCCGCGGGGGCGACGGGCCGACGGTCGCCTATTGTTTGGTAGCGTGGGGCCAAGCCTGCCGCGCCCTCGTCCCCGCGGACTTCGTTCCTTCGTCCCGCCTGTCATGCCTTCGTGCCATGCTACGCCTCGGTCTCCGGGACTGTTTCGGGCCTTCGTGCCTTACTTCGGTCCTTCGTTCCTCGTTCTTCGGGCCGTCGGGCCCCTACCCTAAGTTCCTACTATTTATCTCGAACTTCGACTGTTTTATCCTAACTTCTGGTTAATTACTCGAATCAGCTCATCTTTAGCGGTTGTTTCAGGAAAGAAGACACGTCTGGACACAAGGAGAACTGTTAAAGAACTCTGTTTATTCGGGCCTCACCGCCCCTTTATATACTCTAGAGGTCAGCCCTGATTGGCTGCTTTCGGTCACGTGATCTATAACTGACGTCACTTCCGGTTTATATCTTTCGTTTCCGGTTTACATTTCACTTCCGGTTTATATCTTTCCGGGTTTCGTTCCTTTACATTTTCGTTCCTTACATATTCGTTCCTTACATATTCGTGCCTCTTTTTCGGGCTTTTTACACTTTCGTTCATTATTACATATTCGTTCTTTTACATATATTTCGTTCTTTTACACTTACGTTCTTTACATATATACCTTTTTATAATATTACCTTATTTTCTCTTATTTTGACCTCTACATATTTTGGATGAATAGCCGTTCATCACAAATTCATTATTCATATTTGAGAGGTATACTGGAGAGAATGTACGGAATTTCCCCGAGGGAATTTTACAGGTATACAACCCTTAGAATTTTAAGCTGTAGACCAAGATACGGCCTTGAGTTTGTATAATTCAGTCAGGAGACCTCTGACCATGACTTGTCACCTGTCCAACACTGCCAGACACTGTCACAAGATTCCCCGGGGTCAAGGGTGGACCTGGCCTGTCCACGAGTCTGTTTGACGTCTAGAGGCTGGACATTTGCACAAAATATTAAGAATCATTTCCGCTGGTTTGTTTAATCCGCACCAGGTGGCGCGTCGGTGATGGGGCGGAGTACAGTTATTCGCTGAGGGAGGCAGTCCAGGTTGGGAGGGGTGTATGGTAGCTTTTGGTTAGGACCCGATCGGCAGCTAGGGTTGTGGTATAATATGTAATGTGCATGAAAATAGAACATAGAAATCGGCTAATAGGCTGACCACTAAAATATTACTCTATATTTGGCCTAGTGGTACCAATTTATTTGTCAATTTCATAATAATTGGGCCCTGTGCATGAGGAAACCGAGTTCTTAATTCCGACGGTTTTGAGTAAGAATTTCCCACATTGCAAACTGTTTAGGAATCGATCGATTGTTTGTGATATGTGCAAAAATAGTTTCAGATTGCAAGATGCTTATGATGCAAATGAATCCATCATTTGTAATAAACAGAGGAAAACCTAAAAAAGTTGTTAGGCAATGTAATTTTAGTCATAAGAACGTATGTATAATGTGAAGGGACCAGACCATGTTTATTTGGCCTCCTGACATCTTGTTCCCGCTTGTGTTCTACAGTGGGGTGATGAGATGACTGATTCATTCACAGACTGTCACGGCATCAGGTGTCAACATCAGTTCGAGTTGCCGCCTAATAGATTATAGGACAATGCAACTCTATAGGTCCATCTGGCTATGCTTTTGCATCATATATGTCACATTATGTGTGTAGCCTATATATATATATATATATATATATATATATATATATATATAAATATATATATATATATATGCACATATACATATGCAAATATTAATAAAATACAAGGGATATATATACAATCATATACATACATACAACTTACAAATAACAAAATATATGTACATATAAATATAAGGGATATATATATACATGTATAAGCATACATATATAACTAACAAATGGCAATTATGTTTGGGTTAAATGAGTTATACATAAACATTTCTTGCAATGATTCAGTCAGCATTGGCCCTACAATTGAATTATCATAGCTTCAAATTCTTAAGTCTACAGTACTTTAAATGATCGCATTTCATGTGTCAATGAATATGTATACATATCGCTTTCAGTGTGTTGCTTTAAGTGTTCGACTACAACAGGCTGCTGGTCATTTGCGGTCAGTTCAAGGGTTCTGAACAATAGATCAGGGTACTTGATACCCCCGTCAACAGTCGGCGCCTGTGATGGATGTAAATGCTAGGGCCAGAGGTTAACTTAATACCGTAAAACCCCTTTCTTTTGATTTTTACTTTCATGACATTTCTTTGTTGGTGTCATTATGTCCAAGGTTGTGTAAAACCCTAATATAAGCCACATCCCTGAAGTTGAAGCCTAATTTACCGTCCTTTCTGTAATTAACCATTATTCAAGGCTTTAACTAGGGGTTCTATGGTACTTCAGGGGCAAAATCAAGAGGAAGTAAAATCTTTTATTGGCCTGCATTACAAGACAGATCAAATGTTGCTTTTCAGCACAATTGTACTATTAGTTTCAAATGAGTTTCTTCAGCTTTAAAGTTTCTGAATGTATGGAAATAGAGAATTGATTATTCGTCAATTTCATTTTCCTCTGCACGTTTCTCATCTGCTTTTTCTGGACCACAGACGACATTGCAGTTTGATCATTGCAAAACGACACCAATGCCATGTCTACGATGTCAGGATCCCGCAGCCAACCTTTACACAATCAAAGATGTTTACGATGCAGGTCATGTATCTATTGATATAATCTAAGAGGTTTGTTTCCAAATAAGAGGCCAATACGTGAGAAACTGTCAACAATTAGAGGACTGTCTGTTGTCATGGAACCACGGACGGCGCGTGCGCGCCGACCGACGAGGCGGGAAAGCGTATGGCCCTCCGTGAGCTTGCATAATCCCGGAGTCTGCGCAGAGGTCCGTCCGGCCCCAGCTTCAATATTGGGAAATGTGAGCGTGTTCGGAACAGCCACGTGGTACCTCGGTTAGCCGGGAGGAGGGGGGTGCTGTGGGGGTGGAGCAGGGCCAGGGGGCAGGGTGGGGCCGGGTGGCCAGGGGGCGCTCTCGGGTATCTGCCTCACGATCAGACACTCCAATGGCGGACAGCAAGAGCGAGGGCTTCTCTGGTGACAGGCCATCGGCGGGAACGGAGGAGCAGACGGCTTTTGTCTCTGGCTGCAGAAGCTGGCAAACTGTCAGCAAACAATAAATAATATCCGCAGCCTCGCAAAACTAATCTTGATTGTTATGGCCCTAGACCCTTAAATTCGACACGGCGACATGGCCATTTCTTAAAATCGACATGCGACATGAGGTTTAGTGACATCAGTGAAAAAATAAACGACATGACAGGGGCCATTTCTTAAATTCGACATGCGACATTGCAGCATCTTAGAGGCGACATGCGACATTGGGAGCTAAGTGACAGGCGACATTGCTATTTCTTAAGTTCGACATGCGACATACAGACCCCCCATCAAGGGCCCCATTGTTCTGGTGCTGCCTGTTTCGGGGCCGGTTTGCCCTTTCAAACCACAAGATTGAACGGGATAAATAAAATTCTTCCGAGACATTACTGCTATTACTGTGTGATCCAAACAATCTTTGCTTACACAGATACTGAAATTAGCAATCAAGACATAAATTGCTACAATCAAAATTGCAGGTATGTTACCAGATTTTAATTTTTACAAAGTTCCTTAAAAATCTTACAGTTACTCCATTAGCGCACGCTCAAACTCCTTTTAAATCTCTTTTACAGTAACTCCACCAGCGACGGTGCATTGCTCAAATTCATTTTAAAACTCTTTTACAGTTACTATCGCGCATTGCTCAAATTCCTTACCTCCATCTGTGTAAAAAAAAAAAAGACATGGGCCTTAATTATGGGCTTTAATATATAATTTTGGAAAGCTAGTGAGGAAACGCTCAGTTTGATTCGGGTGCACGTCATATGTTGGAGTATATATAGTATACATTAATATTATATACCAATGCCAAAATACATGATGAATACTAACTGGACACTGCCATTCAGTATTTTAGGTGTATTGGCACAGTGGGCAGTATTCATGTATACTGCCCACCTTGCTTTACTGTGTCAAATGTTTTTTTCCTTATTTTGTGAATTCTGAATGGATTTGCATGATTATTTTTTTAATTTCAGGTAAAATAATGCAGTCTAATTAAATGGAGATAGTGATAGAATCCTAATTTAAGCGAAAATAATGAATATTAGGGAAAACTGCTAGACACCAGTCAAAGTGTGTGTATAATCAATACATTGGAATACTGCCCACTTTGCTCCACTGGTAATTTCCTTTCTCTTTTGCTTATAACTTAAAAAATATGGTATATAATATAAGGAAAACTTACCTCGGTTGACAGTACAACCCTGAACACTTGGTGGGATGTCAGAAAAATTACTGCCCTCAGCCTTACGGCCTCGGGCAGTAATTTTCTGACACCCACCTCGTATTCAGGGTTGTACTGTCAACCTCTGTATGTTTTCCTATAATATGTAACCACAAAGCGTTTTCAGTATTTGTACAAGGGCATGGTATGGCATTGCTTAAAAAATACGTTAATTGCTCAATTTAAAGGATCAGAATACCTCATACTTATTTCCACTGTCAACTTCAAAATAAAGACTGGCCACCTTCCAGAAATCAGGTACATGTACCTGGGTTGTTCTGGTCGGAAACTAATTGGCTAGAGTTGTGAAATACACATGACCGGGACAATACTGATTATCTCTTGGACAAGGTCCAAACACGAGTAGGGCGCACGGGGACTTCCTGTACCATTGGCGTTAAGCTGGAGATAGTGGGGAGTTAGGGGCGAGAGTGTATGGGCCGGCCGGTGGGGAGTTGTGTGTGTTTGGAGGGTCGGCGGGTTTAATCATGGCGGCACCCTGTTGCAGTGACAACCAGGAGCTGGCGGAGCGGAATAACTAGCCGCCCTCAATGCCCTCCCCTGATGAGACGGCTTTGATGCCCTCCACAAAGCGGCTCGGCCGCAAATGAGGTGAAAAGCAGAATAAGCGATCTCATAAATGATAGGTGGCCAAAAGGTCCGACAGCGCCGTAAAGAACCGGTGGGGCTGTAAGGGGTGTAAGGCCAAGCCATCCGGTCCGATATGATACACATCAACTCCGATTTACACACCCACATAAACACACACATGGGTTTTTACATTGGTATCGGTCAGCGTGCCCCAACAGGTACACCACCTGGCAGGGTTTGGGTGATAAGCCATGGGTAATATCGCACACAGATCCTGATGAGTGGGACAGATATTCAGCGAGTCAAAGGGCAGGTAAATGTTTTGCTTCTCCTTTCTATTTTCCGTCCGTTACAATACTGGGCGCATGGCCCCTGGGCAGGAGCAATGGGTGGCGGACATGTTAACTGGCCCTCCACACAATTTTGAAACGTAACCTCAGGGCTGAACACCAAATTACAGGTCTAAAATTATAAGGTGCACATTGAAAATATCCTTCAGAACGCCCTTGGAGCAGAGAGGTCCAACTGGGCGGGTCCTGTTCTCTCCCCCGTGACTTGGGTTGCCTTGCTGTGGTACAAAAAACACACCGAAAGAACAAAGATGACTGGAGAACTGTTACTAAAGTCCACACCCCTCCGACCACTTTGTGGATCATTCCTACCCTGGAGGCAATGGCTGAATCAATAGAGCCCATAGCTGTTGCTCCGAGTTCATGTTGAAACCAGAGACCCTGGAGGAGCCGATGGTATTTAAGCCTTTCTCATAGGGTCTGTCGGTTCGCCCCTGAACCACCAGGTATCAGATGACCAAGACTCTCAGTTGTTCGCTATCAAAGGCCCATTCACGGTTCATTACTCCTGACAGCCGCAGTATTTCTATTTTATCACAAACGCGGCATAGAAAATTACATCTAAACTATCATCAAAATAACGGGATTAGTAAAGTGCTTCGAGCGAATGCCTGCTTGGATGTTAAGAACTTTCAAATATCCAATGCACAGACGGTACTTGGACATACCATACTATACCGTAAGAATACCTTATACATCTTTTATATACTGTTGCCTAATGCATGAGGGCATGTGTGTAGATACATGAAAAGGTCCCTAGTCTTTACCGCTGCTTTTTTAAAATCTTTTTTTCCCCAGTCTTACAATGGTATATATATATGGAAAATCAGAGTTCTTTAATTCAAGATACGAAGGATTATAGGAAAAAATATCAAATTCCCTCAACCCTCTGTGCATAGGACGAAAATCACCGGTCCTGCTACAAAGAAGTGACTTATTATTCAACGGACTCAGGAGAGAGTGGACAGAGTATTAATTAACAAGTTATTCTTGTCCCAACATATGTTTATCGACCCGTCCCCCACCTTCATCTCACCGGTTCCCACCAGGTCGACCCTGGGACTTCTCTAAGTGGCTGCGTTTACCGGTGATTCAGGGCCTTGGTAGGACTAACAGACCTACTCCTATTGACTAGGGGTCCTCTGATCAACTGTCACCCCACCCAGGGAGACGGTGTGGGTTTCCCGAGGGGTCTGGACCCCCTAGGGACACCACTCCCGGGATTGGTTGGGGGGGGGGGGGGTACTCAGATATAGTCTTGGTATCAACTGTAGGCACAACCATATGTACAGCAGTAGCGGTGAACTGACAGGGATTAGTGATCAGTGCCCCCCCCCCCCCCCCCCTGAAAGTTTAAAAGAAGAGACAGCCATAGTTCCTGTTTAAGACTTTATGCATCAACCAAATCCTTTAGCAATGAATGTGAGTAGCATAGGTGCTAAATGGAGAGTTTGTTTCTCTATAGGTTTTCTTCTGAAGGAGAAAAACAACGGATGGTGGATGACAATTATCTTCTTTGGGGAAAAGTCAACTTTCTAGAAACCCCAAAATTAGGGGAAATAAGTCACTACAGTAGATACCCATACCTGAAGACTGAGTAGCCCCCCCCCCCCCCTCCCGGGTCGTCAACTCTTGCGCCGGGAGGACCTCCATGATCTGAACCCTACCGACACCCAGTATTACCCCTCCCAAGTCACCAGGCCCAGATCCACCTCCCCTCCTCACCTTTGTACAGAGTTCATTATTCCCACAGGTGAGGGCTTCTCTTGTGGCTCGATCTGGGCTGACTCTCACGCCCATTGAGTCCGCCCCCCTTTTCTGTTGTCTTATCTCTGCTAAGATCTGGCGTGGTGAGAACTACAACGTAACTCTCCCAGGTGCCAGTGGTGGTGGTGGTGGGATTGGACAATCCCCTGTCAGTGTGGTAGGTGGATGGGGCAGCCCCCTGTATGTCAGCCACCACAGCCGGGCCGTTGTACCCCACACCATACCACCATTGAACCCGGCGACTTGACATGCCTCCATAAAGACAGGATTGAATTAAATATCATTAACCGGGACTGATTGCATTGGGCCGAGTTTTTGGTTTCAGCCGGGGATTCTTTCACCTGAACCAATTAAGGCAGTTGTTGTCGGAGGCGCTGCCGATGTCCCAGGCCATGATTGGCAGCTTGTAGACAGACTGTCAACGGCCACCCAGCCGACCATGGACGGGGCAGGACCGGGGGTCTGGTTACCAGGGCCCGGCACGCGGCCCCCATAGTAAACCGAGACCAGAAACAAGAGGCAACGCAAACTCCCAAGTGTCAAGAAAGTTTAGGCCCAACCAGTCAACTTTTACCAAGGGCAGGATGAACTTCTCTTCTAGTTGGTGAACAGCTTTAGAGCGGTGGTTTGTTGGGTTTCAAGTGTGTATTAAGTTTGTCTAATCATGTGGCGCAAATGTAGAGTGAGTGCAAAGATTCAAACTTTTACCCCTGTATTGTAATTGCATGGAATTTTAGTCTTAATGAACTTTTTTTTTCTTTCTTTTAGAAAAGTTTGATTAACGTTCATTGAAGGTAAAAGAAATACAGGCCTGCCTCTACAAGACCATTACAATACCTTTCCTGAATAATAAAACCTGAAAGGTCACCTGAACAAAATCTGGGAATGGCCAGCTATAAATTACATTTAAAGGTCTAATTTTAACAGTGCGTTACTACCTGTTACGTGGTCCCCCTAAAAACTTTTTAAATGAGAATTTCACAAGAGTTGATTGGTGAACTTTAACTATTCTGTGTTCAAGGGAAGTATGATCCTAGGTCAAATTTCATTTAATAATTACTCCTTTGTAAACAGAAGTAACTGCATCCAATCCACCAAACATAACTTCACGCTACTCGATAGTATCAAGTTTGGACCGAGAAGGGTGCGTTTAATTGAATTTGGTTATACTTGGTCATTATATTGATTTTTTGGCGCTTAGGGTTTCTGATGAGGGCAGGGGTTAGCGGCTGGGCTTGGCCAGTATTTGCCCCCGAGACATCCATCGGTCGGCCCACAATGAGCACATTACTAACGCCTCACCTCCTGAGACAACAAGCCCTGATTTGGTGCGGCCTGTTTGATGTCTCAGAGAATGGCCATCCCCCCTTTCTCCCGACATCCCGTGCTTATAACGGGAAAAATGGTTTGGAGCGGTAAACTAAAGCTTTGCTTTCCTTTTTAGAACATGATTGCAAGGTGCAAAAATAAGTTGGATTATAATATAAGTAGATGTGGGGTAGACGTGGCGATTTTGATTATAATATAATCCTTTATATGTATATAATTAAATTCTAAAGCACGTTAAAGATAAGTTCATTTACATAGACATATTATGTCTATATGAATGAACGTGTAAAGGGTGCATATACCAAGCAGGACATTACTAAACAGTGTTTTGATATCCAAGTCAACAAACTGTTTGAACATGCAACTTTGTTAGGCAAAACATCAAATTTCTTGGGAGCATCATTTTCCTTCACATCATATTTTCTCACTTTTTGTTGTAGACATGGGGAGCAATACTTTGAAATATGTATGTATGCACATTAAGTCTGGTAAGCCTAGAGCGCGAGCTATTGAAAGCAATCAAGGTGAGGTAATTCAAATTCTCTCGAGCGTTCACCACGAACAGTAAAAGTTATGGCATGCACTCTATTCTTATGCTCCTTGCAGTATACCGAGCTGAAGTACATATCTTTGATTTATATCAGTTATTTTGAATTCCTTTCCTCTGAATTTGTCGTGCTTTTTTCAAGAACATCTCAGAACATCACAGCGAGCATTCCACATTCAGGGATACACCCGGAATTGATTTCTCCATGTGTAGAGATCAATTGCAATTCATTTTAATGGATTAATCACAGGGAATACATTAATTTTGGACTCTCTCCGTCCAAATAAGATCAATTGCAGAAACTGATTAGTGCGGAAAGCCCATTACTTAAATCTGAATTTTATTTTCCGGACGAGACTATAGGCTTAGCGCTCAAGAAACGCTCGTGTAGTCCTTTGCCGTATAAGGTACGCTATTGGATGCAATGCAGGTGAGTAGATTACTCGACAGGTACCCGGTATGCTGTCAGTGTGTTTCCAACTTAAGCGTGGCGTTGAAGAAGACCCCAATTTAGGAACGACCGCCGAAGGACAGATGTGTCATCATTGTGTCCAGCACGAGCAGGCGACTTTTGTCACCAGGTCGCAGCAGACGACTTTTGTGATGAGGTCGCAGCGACAGCGATAGCCCACAGGTAATAACCACCGGGCGAGTTTTGTCTTGTCTGATTAGTTGTTGGCGTGTGCGTTCACCTTGTACAACGGGCGGCGTCCACAAAAGGTGTGAGGCGTTTGATGCAGATTGCGGGCCGCATCTGGCCGTAGACTTCAGACTCCAAATGTCGTCTGCTACACACGGCGTTCTCTCCTTACGCGCCATTGTGGGAGGTAAATTACGTCCACTGCGCCGTTTTTGATCTGTGGTCATCTGGAGATGAGCAATCAGGTGACACCTCCTGATATAGGCAGATCAAAGCCTAAAGCCGCGCGCGGGAGGCAGGCGAGGGTTGTGCCCCTATTGTGGACCCTAATCAGGACCGCTACAATGATGAAACACACCCCAACAGATACTGATGAAGCCCGCCGAAGCAGAAGCTCTGTAATATGAGGGGAGTTTAAAATAGATCGTTGCAGTACGGAATGAGAGTGATATCCGTCTCAGGTTACAAGATAGGCATCCTGAAAATGTTCTAAAATGTCAAGAGATGTCTGCAATGTAAAGTACATGTATTTCAAAAAGAAATTATTTTGTTTAGCAAACTTTTGTTTTTGATCTTTATATTGGTGGGTCTTGTAGAATTTATATTGTTCTCCTACTCCTATATACTCATAGGCTTGTGTTAATCTAATTATTTGAAAAATGTAAATATAATTGTTCTAAGATCAATATCGTCCTATCACCATACAACTACATGAGTGGATCATTGTGTCTTTCTTTTACAATGTTTTACCAACTCGATAGGTATGCTGTTGCAGTATTCGCTGCCTGAATCCATTGCAAAATACCCAACACATCCTCTTCTCCATGCAGCGATTCCTAAATCCAAAACACTTTCTCTGTCGTGTGTTTTGACTCATTTTATAAACACGAAATCCAACGTTTCTTTTTCTTTGCCTTTTCCTCCCCTGAATAATTATGTCAATAATCCTATACAAAACAGTGACAGTGACAGTGGGTGAAGGTGCTACACAAATAGGTGTTTACGCACGTGATGCTTGCATGAAGAAGGTGGCTTAATGACACTAGGTACAGTGTACATTCAAAAAGTAAACAGTTCAAGAAATGATAAAAGCTGTCTGGAACATTCAAAAGACGTCTCTTGACGCAAAAAGCTCCATCTTAACAAAACCCAGATTGACTCACCGGACAAATAACACAGTCACACATTTTATATATAAAACTTAGTCTCTCATCTCCAGTTTATATATTTTATTATGTTTTTACCTTTAAATGTTTAACTCCTCATTTTAAAATCTCCACAGCGTGGGTCCGTTTTATTCAACAACAATCCGATTGCCTTTCTTCGGCGCAACATGATCCGTTATTTTGTTGTTCGGTGGAACCGGGAGAGATTAAAAATCAAAACAAACTTTCATCGGACCCAAAAGAAAGTCACAAAAGAGGGAGTAGTTTTTGGGGGCGGAGGAGTTGCCTTACCAGTGCTGGTTCGGCACGCTGTGCGCACCTTGCCATATGGCTGCCTGCTGCCAGATAGCAGATCAAACAAGACGAGCATCTTATTTCAAAAGACAACGCGTGTGCGTGCAGTCAGTGGTAGCACTGATACGCGGTCGACTTCCCATATGGCAGACATATACAAGGCAGGTTTTAAGGCCAGGGATATAGATCTTATCACTCGGGCCATTGTTCAACCCTCCACTGTTTTGTTATCTGCTTTGTTTTGCCTCGTGCATGCATTGAATAGGCGACGTTCAATGGGTTTTATTTTGACTTTGTGCTCGTTGTCAGCTTCATAGGTATCCCTGTTGTGTGCGATGAAAATATTCCCTCACTATATATCACTCAATTTAGCGACTGTTCAATTCAGTGAAACATTCTTAAATAAAAATCAACATATAATAACTATGAATTTATATACTGCTATAGTTAGGGACGGAATTGGGGGGACGCCCATTTTGCGCCTCATATTTTTATATAAGGGCGACACCCATTAGCCTAAAATCTCTTAATCCGTCCCTGATAGTTATAAGAGTACATCCTATAGCTAGTTCTCTTCATCCATGGGTTTCTTCATTTCACGCATTTTGCCATCGCATGGATTCCCGGTACCAGGCAGCTTTGCCTGAGAGGATACCATTAAAAAGTAATGACCTGAGGGTTATTCTTCGGGCTGTCAGGGGGGTCAGGGGTGGGGCGGGTGGGCCGAGGGCCAGGAGTATGGTTAGCGGCACAGAAGAGGGGTAAGGGTGGCAGTGGATCACCAGGGGAGCAGGAGGGTAGAGGGTGAGGGATTGTGGGCATGGATCAATGCCAACCTAGACCAAGTGAAACTGATCCACCACATCCCTTTGGGCTTCATGCCTCATGCACGGGCACTAAATCAGCCAGCAATCAGCGGTCAACGGAGAAAAGGCCCTACCTGGAACTGTGCGATTCAACTGGTACATGTTATCTTTCTTATTTTTATAAATGATATAGGCAAGGTAATAAAATATTCTAATTATAAACTTTATGCTGATGATACGGTAATATACTCAAGATGCCTAGATATTGATGATAAGACCATGCGAGACACTCTACAAGAGGACTTAAACAATGTGCTTGAGTGGTGTAAGCAAAATTTTATCACTATGAACGTCAAAAAAAACCAAAACAATGTGTGTCGGAACAAAGGCTAAACTTAAAACTGTTGCCCCCCTAGAGTTATCTCTCCAAGGTTCTGACTTAGAATGTGTTCCTCACTATAAGTATCTAGGAACAATTATTGACCGAGAGTGTAATTTTGTAAAACAAGCTAATGAAACTATCCGTTTAGTTACCCATAAATTATTTTGTTTGACCAAAATTAAAAAATACCTAAATACTGAAACTCTAATCAAATTATTCAAGTCCTATATACAACCATATTTTGATTATAATGATATTTTCTTGGATATCACCCAGGCTCGTTTTAAAAATAGATTAATTACATTACAGAGACGTTGCTTACGTAGGTGTTTACCTGATAGGGTGAAATACACTAAAGATGAAGTATATATAGCCACAGGAGTTAATAAACTAGATGATCGAGCACAGTCACATTTATGTAAGATGATGTACAAGCGGGCCTCAAACCCGAAATATCTGTCAAACCTTGAAGGCAGAACAAGAGTTTTTGATGCCCCAACCATGTTAGTACCCTTTCCTAACAATGAAACCTATAAAAAGAGCATACAATATAGAGGGGCAACAATATGGAACAATTTGAGTCCACAAGAGAGGAATGCCCCTACGTTTGTTAGCTTTAAGCAAGATCAAAAGAACAAATTAGCTAATAAACTGAATGGATAGTTTATTAATGTCCCAACAATACTCTTTCCCCCCTATGAATTGGTTTAAAATCTTGTTCTGGCCTGGTGACCGCTCATTGATTTGTCTTAGTAACAAATGTTATATTTAAGCTAGAGGTTGTTTATTAAAGAAAAATAACCTAACCTGTGTGTAATTTACTACTTATTTTTTTCTATCTTCATGTATAAATACAATATGGTGATCCAACTGTCAATTGAAATCGCCAAATAGATTAATATAAACACCAGTTAATTTTGTCTTGAAAGCTGGTAGTAGCTAAAAACCGAACTTTGATGTACGAGCTATTGTCAGAAATAAAGAACTTCAACCAAAAAAAAATATATATATATACGTTCCTTCCCCAAATAGATTTACAAACACAAACCTGTATTAAAAGTTATATTATCTTCATCTGTTTGGTAATTATTTCTATTTGCTCCAAGGTATGATGATACAAAATATTGATATTTATGAATTGTTTGACTTTCAATATAATCAATATTTGTTTTCCTCAAGGATATATAGGCCTATGTAACTCCATAAGTAGGGTCTAACGTTGATTAAACTTCTTTCATCATTAATTACCGTTATGTAACATTGCAATATAAAGTGCTGACGTCCTCAAAGATGAATAGAACTTGGAGCCCCTCGTGAAGAAGTGATTCGGTGCGCAATTTGGTCTTTTTGTATGTGTAACCAAAATATTGTGTTTTGTAGCCTGAAACATTTGTCTATGCATATTGCCTATCTAGACATTGCGAAAAGTTAACTGACATTTACTATAATGCCAAATCTGTTGTCGAAAACTGAATATGGAATCTAGGTAATCTAGGACTATGAACCTATAATGTCTCCAATCGTCTTTTTCTGAATTATCTTCCGTATTTTGTCTAAGGTGATCAAACAAAATTGGGCGGCGGAAAACAGATAGGCCATTTATCTATAGACAAAATAAATAGTCCGACGCCCGGAGATCAGACCACATGCAGCGTAACGATTATCACGTGATGATGATCTTTCTGTGGTGCAAGAACTTGGCCCTGACAAACAGGTAGACTTGTAGCGGATCGTTTCGACAAGAGTAGCTGTACCTGTTCAGGAGAACAACTAGCAATCAGGCTCACTTTTCACGCCGAGTTTACCTTTCTATTGTAGGGGAGATCAAAGGCCCGCCGTCCTCTCTCCCCCCAGTCTCTCTCCACTCTCCCCCCACCGGCGCCGGTCCGTGGCCCACGACTGACCTTTGAAGCTTCCGCCGCGAGCTCCAGGCAAACAAAAGCATCTCCTAACGACGGATCCGAATGTGTCTGCTCTCGGCGTTCGCCGCCCACCGCGAGATTTCACCGAGATTTTGGCGCGGGATGAAAGGGCAGTTGGGGCTATGGCCGCACGAGGACGCACTTCCCAATTATCAGACAATCTGCTTCCTCTCTGTGTGCAAATTATCCTTTTTGTCGGTGTGGTTTCATGCCTTGTTGGTTCTGTTCTGGAGCTGCTCGGAGGGGTGCGTCTGAAAATATTTGGAGTATGTTGTTGCTGAGGGTGAAGTCCGGTGTGGTGTAAATGAGGACAAACAACAGGCGTAAGTAGTACAGGGAAATAGGGCGCGGTCTGTGGAATACGGAATTTGGGGTTCGAGGTATTTGTGACTTGGCATATCTATTCTTTCCTAAATGTACAATGTATTATAATTTATTATATCAAGTCGTATCCAAAAATGTCCTAAAGTCTTGAGGGCATGTCATTCTGAAGGTTGTTGCGTCGCAGTTGTGATTAGAGACATATGCCTAGCTATTGCTCATTTACTCACCGATTGCGAATATGGGCCTATAAACGGTGCTAAGCGGAGACAATATTTAATCAAACAAGCTCACATACGGTCGATTTAAAACAGAATTCCCCATTTCTATTGAAGGCTGATCATAATCAACAACAAAGTTATAGGCCCCACCTCCTACACTTGAAAATATCTTAACGCCAGAATGTTGGTGATTGCGCCCCCACCCCTCAGCCTTGGGGCAGGTCTCTCAGTCTGAGAGGAGGTCGGATAACCGCCGCCGGTTTGGGGGGTTGGAGGGGATGGCTAGATCAGCCAAGGTGACAGTGGGCGGTGAAAAGTCACACCGCCCTACCACAGGGACGTCAGACCCGACGCCATCTTGAAACCCAAAACCGCTACGTCATGGTCACATTCAGACAGGGGCCGAGCGAGAAAGTGCAATTAATCATAGGCTACCTGCACTTAATTAGGCCTGTTACGCCGGCAACTGCCACCCCTATAATTGATGAAGCGCAGAAAACACAAATATTAATATAACGCCTGTCAAGGGCTTGCCGGAAGTTGTGGACTAATTGTGCGGGTGTCGCCGTCATGTGTGTCCCTGTGAAGGCCCCGGGCAGTCGAGGCCCCGCTACAAATGAGCGCGGATTTATCCAGCGACCAACTTTGAAACATTATCTGTGTGATTGCAGCATCCAAAATTGCCCACATAAACACTATCGGGCCTGGATTAATATTGAATGACAGCTACTTAGAGAACTCAATGCGTTCGTTTGACATTTTACACTCTGTGTAAAAGAAGCGGAATGAACCGAAGATGACTTGAGCCGAGCGAACAGTCACTGGAGATGGCGAGGAGCAGGGGATGAGCACCGCCGTCCAAATTACTTCTCTGTGCATTAAGACTCTTGTCAGTATCCGACTAAAGTTTCACGGGGCCTTAGGGCAGGGATCGGATGAATCCTTGATGACCAGCAAAATATTCTTGCCACCTAATGCCCACAAAGACTGCCGCCAACCGACTACTTTCCCTTCAGCCTACTCCCCCGAATCTTTTACTGTGGGAACTTCTCTGGGCTGACTATGGTATACATGTATTCTTATCATGGAAGGAGTTCGTCAGAGCGGGTGGAACAATGAAGTTAAAATTAAAATAAAAGTTATTTTGGAGTTTGTGTTGGAAAAAGTGCAAGTAGAAATATGACAGTGCCTCACATATTGAATGCTTTGAGAACGTATTAGCTAAATGCTTGGAGTAATACTAAGCCAAAACAAGGTACTTTAATTTTGATTAACCTTTAACTCTGTTTCTGGAGCATTAACTTAATGATAATATGATTTAATCCAACATCAAGCAAGAGTTTGTCTATTGTGCTGGCTATGCCGTGATTGCCATTATGATGCATTACAGCCGCCAATATGTGACAGGGTGAAGAAGAGGTTGCCCCTCTGTAATAGACAATTATGTTTCAGGGTGAGGAAGCAGCATGTTCAGATTGACGCTCTGTTATAGCCGATATGTTTCTGGAAAAGAAGCATATTGCACTTCTATAAGAGACAATATGTTGCAATATGTTACATTCACATTGCTCCTCTGCATGTAACAGACAATGTGTCTCAGGGTTAAGAGTCAGCACGTTCATATTGCCCATCTGTGATAGACAATATGTTTAAATGTGAAGAAGAAGATTGCTCCTATGTAATAGTCTATAATTATGTTTGAAGGTAAAGATTGCTTCTCTGTAAGAGACAATATTTTCAGGTTGAAGAAGCAGTAACTTCATATTGCCCCTATTGCAAGAGACAATAAATTATTGCTTCTTCGCTCTGAGACACACTATGTTTCAGGGTAAAGAAGCGGCACATTCATATCGCTCTTCTGTAAGAGACAATTGTGTTTAAAGGGAGGAGCCAGTGAAATTCGATCTTCTTCCAATTTGTGTTCTACATCTTAGATTTAAGTGTAACAAACTGGAACATAACATTTTTATTTGTATAGATGCCTCATTTGGATAATTAATGAGGTTTTCATACCAGACCACATCTTGTGGGTCATGCAACCCTGAAAATGGACGTCTGTGTGTGACGTCACACAAAGAAGCCGTTATTTTAAATTTTAAATTTGCAAAATGCATAATGATTAACTTTTTACACATTTTTTTTGCACAAGTCATTGACTTTAGTAGCCTTAATCATTATAAGACCCACTAGAAGAGAGGAGCAGATCTATATTTAGTTATTTTTCAGATTTTATATTTTTCACTTTGTCTGTTTGTGACGTCACACAAAGAGAAATGCACAGTGCAAGCTGCACAGGCTGCAAACGGGAACAATTAATTCAAATCAGAAAATTGTGTGTAAAATTTAAACTAATAAAGATAATCGTTTGAAATTTGGAATGGTGGTTACTTTAATAGTTGGGATCACGGCATTATGATAATCCAAATTCACTGGCTCCTCTCTTTAAATGTGATGAGCAGTACATCCAGGCTGCTCCTCTGTAAGCTGATGCCTGTCTGCAATCCGCCGCCATAAACATCTCCGTGAAGAAGATACCTCACCATTACCTTTCAGAAGATACAGTACATATATCCTCCAGTAAGTGTGATTACCTGTCACCCTATATACCTGGTTTTATTCATCCGGCCATCTTCTAACAAATGCCACTCTCCATCAAGAGAATTATTACATATAGAGCTCAGGTTCCACGTCCAAGTTTCCAATTGCTGTTTGGATATTAAATTGATACAATTTACCGTGCACCTGTGTGCATCTCCCTTACTGCAACATGTATGATAGTAAAGTAACCCTACCGCCAGAGTAAAAGCCTGTTATAATGATTAGCTTAGTTGTAAATACAAAGCCTTCTCGTAAATCACGTTCATTATTCAAGCGTGTCAATCATGTACATCCAGTGATTCTGTTTAATTTCATTAAAAGATCATCACCAGGTTAGCCCACTCCCCCGTATGGTCTCCTGAATGGTTCCAAGTTTTGAACCTATCAAAATAACTGCATATTAGATACACGAATGTTAATACACACTAAAAGCTTTAAACGTGACTCATTACGATAATTGAGACGTTTATTCGAATCTTTATTTGGCTATTATGAGGCATCAGATGAATTTGTATAAACCTATAGAATTCTCATCTAGCCATTACATCCATGTCGACGGAGTTAAGCCCCATACCCACTAGGACAGTTTTGCTGAGTCGGCCGACGGACCGGTGCTAAAAGCGGCCGATTCTAGGCACAGAGTCGGCCGATTTTAGCTCCCATTCAGGTTACCAATCAGTATGACATATTGAAATATATATATGTTTGATATGAGTCGGTGTTAAAATCGGCCGACTCTTCTAGTAGAGTCTGCCGATTTTAGCAGGAGTGAATCGGCCGACTCTGGTTAAAATCGCCTAGTGGGTATGGGGCTTAAGTTTTGTACCTCATAGAATTAGCTTTTCAGATAAAGGCAAAGAGCACTATCGAGTTACAGAAGCACAGAAAAATAATAGATTATCTGCAGTTTAATAATCAAGATTATGTGAGTTAAGAACCGAAGGGGGAAAAGCAATACGGGCAGGCGAATCAAGTTCATGATTGATTTTACTCGTGTATCATGTGTTTTGTGGCTCCTGTCTGAATGTTGTGCAGTTTTGGCGAGCATGCAAGACTGTAAAATGGGCAACCATTTACCAACCACACAGTCAGAGGACAATTGGAGGTTGGCCTTTTGCTGGTCAAAGTTTATGTGAGAATTGAATACCTTGGGCGAGAAACTTTCTGGCAAGAAATTACAGGTAATCGTATGAGGTATTGGGTTCATATATATAGGAAAAAAATCCGTTTCACCTAAACACGTAAATTAATATACTATATTACATTTCGCATCTTTCACATACACTAAAGCACTATATGCATTGTACAGATGGTGTCGCGACTGCCCCTAATGGACTGGTCGCCATATTGGCGATCAAATTAAAATCATCATTATTTACCATTCTGAAGTATTTAGAATACATTCCGATGATACTTGTGATCAAAATAGCCTCATTAAATAATCCTTAAATTTTCCATCATTTAGAATTAATAAATTTCCATTCATTCCGTGGCCATGTGTTCTTGACAATCGAGTGGTGATCACATTTTGGTGATCGCGTGACCACGTTTGCACAAGCTCGATATATATAGACATTTATAGTTGAGGTTAATCATTCTAACTATCTTCTTGTGTAAAGTTGACATTAGTCTAGATGTGGCTTTTCTAAACTTTAACCATCCCATACCTTATTGTCCCCCATCCACTATAACCCTCCTTCCCAAACCACCTAAGCCAACTCTTTTCTCTTAAAACCACCCCACCCCACTATCCGACTAATCAAAAGGGGTTCTCTTGGGACGCACCCCTGTCGAGGGTCCCTCCCGGGGGAGCGGATTAGGAGGGGTGGCGACGGGAAGGGGTAGCGGCTGGTAGGATCGTGTGCCTCGACAACAACGTGGCTGGCCGACCAACCACAAAAGGCCGCCCAATGAGGCAGTTCCCAAACCGGGGCATAACGCACCTGGGACCGGGCCCAGCTTATCTCAACACAACTCTCCTCGTCAACGTACTAGAGCTATTGGCGTAGCTACCATGAGGCAAAATATTATATCAAAAATCAATTTAAAATACTGCAAAATGTGTAAGTGCGTACACTTAATTTTTGGCTTGATTACTGTTACTGTGACTGAAGAGGCCGCGCAGTGAATTCACTCAAATTTGGGGGTTAGCTATAGGCCCCTGCAACCAAGAATCTGTTGGAAAGACAGTGGCGGATTTGGAGGGGGCGCTTCCTCCCCTCCTTCTCCTTTGGCCAATTTAAATTTAATAAATGCGAAACTTTGGGGAATAGGGCGCGCGCCGCCCCTGCTTAATTTCTATTAGGCCAAGTGCACCCTACCTTTCCCAAAACCTAGATCCGCCACTGCAAAAGGTTTGGGGCGAGGAGCCCTGAGGGTGGGTTTGCAGGGACGGATCCAGATATTTTCAACAGGGGTGAGGGGGGGGGGGGGTAGCGCCCTATTGTAAAAATTTCCGCTGGGCCTCCAGGTCCGAGAACTTTGCATTAAAAAATCTGAATTTGGCCAAAATTAGGGGGGGGGGGGGGCGCCTCAGGTGCCCCCCCCCCCCTAAATCTGTCCCTGGGTTTGCAGTCCGAATTAAAGTAGCATCGATGTTACCCCACTACAACTGGGGCGATGAGACGCGCGCCCTGTGAGCGGGGATTACGCACGGGTCGGTACGCACCGCGCGCCGCCACGCCTCATTCGATCCGACGCGAACCCTACGAGCAGACGACATTTAACAAATCCCCCGCCCGGATCAGCACCAATCTTAACAATTCGCCGGCCGGGGATCAGCGGCGCGGGTCACGAGGGATCTGGCGGGAACGCTGCTCTGCAGACGACATTTCGCCTCTTGGGACGCCGGTGATGCACGAAAGGCCCGCTAGGGGGCGTAACCGGACGGATTACCTGTGTAAGCGGTGCGTCCTTAACCCGATGGCGTGAGTAGATTATCGTCCGGGCGAATCAGCGTCACGCCGTAGATGACATGTCAAGCGAAAACTGTTGAAGGATTCAATTACACTGTGGATATTAGGGTACAATGGAGAACGCATTACCTGTGCACGGTTTGGAAGAGATCGAATGAGCTTGGCGTTTTCAGGTCGTTAACTTGTATGGGAAGGGTTGAATTGATTCCTTATCACCCACTGAAATGGAATTTGTAAACGATTACTTCGTAACTCGATATTTGAAACAGGCTACTATTTGGAATCGTTCTAAAATACCATGAGCATACAAGTGTTACTTCATTATTTCAAAATGTTTACTCTCGACATGTATTTTCATATTTCTTTGCTCGAATTAAATGCATTATGAAAGTTACTGTGACAATGCAGATATTTCTAATTAAAATACCTATCTGCCTTCCTGTCCACTTTAATAAACATGATACGTTATTACTCATGCAAGACTCATAATTATAAGTAGAACATCTCTATATACCTGTAACCAAAGCAGGTTGAAGAGTAACGTAATCAGTAGGCCTATGCAATAATTTAGTTTGAGCCACTTTCAATCAGTTCCTACCTCCTTCCCCGTCCATTCAATCGGCACATCGTCACCCTCATCGTGCGCGGCCTTCAGATGAGTCGGCGATGTGGGTTTTAGATAAGGTGATGAGCGGTTTGGGGCCATCTGTCGTACCTGGGGGTGGGTGGACAGCGGGAGGAGGTGTGGCTGGGCCCGCCAGGCTGCACACCCCGCCGGCCGCGGCCGGGCGCCGGGCGGAGTGTCTCCCGGCAGTCGGTCCACACAATGCCGGCCCCGCCGCCCCCGCCGCCGCCGGCCTCCGGGCCCGGGTCGGGTTCTCCAGCGGCAACCCAAGCCGGGAGGGGCGGCTAGGGGGGGCAGGGCGCACCCCAAACAAACAGGGTTCAGTTTCACGGGGTCGTGAAAACACCACCAGCCACACCAGCTTGTTTTACCGAGGTGCACGGGTTGGGTTATTCTGTGTTGGTGGTTGCCCGTACAAGTTTTGTTTGGCATTTAGTGGAAAGATGGCACGTCCATCTTTTATGGAGGCACTTCAATTTTTGAACTTATGAGCGTGACTCGGGGCATCACTCCAAAGCCAAATATTTGCCCCCGGGACAAAAATAACAACATTAAGTACCCATTATCAAAAACTTTTGTTAATGTCAAATTGTGAGGGACGAAAATCTCTATAAAAAAAAGTCAACTAGGGAGTTTTGACTGTCTCTCTCTTTAACAGAAGACGTTAATAAGAAAGTTGCGTCAGTCGTTTACGGCAGGTGGTGAAGCCGTCCGGGGATACCGTATCCCCCATGGCCTCTTTGTAAGTACATGTATCATCCCTACAAGTTTAGGCTAAGCTTCTCATGGTTCTGACATCTGGAAACTGGACCTTCCATACTAGATAACACAGAATAAACCACTCCTCTATACTGCAACCATCATGTAATGATTCTTTAAGATTTATTTATTCATCATCAATAATCAATTTACATCACTGAAAGAAAAACGTATATTTGTCAGTTTCTGTAAAAGCAAAACCTACATAAACTGCGGCATGGATTTCGTTCGCTCATTCAGCCAATATCTATAGCCAACTACACTAGCGAATTAATGTATAATTTACATGTATAGTATGGCGCCCTGTCAGCAATATATAGGCCTGATCATGAACCACTTAATATGTTGGGGTATGGGTTCCAATGGAGCCAGGTTAAGTGTTGGGATCAAATCCTCTATATATATATAGACCTTTTTCAATAGTGTGGCGCCCTGCTAGCGGTATAGGCGCACACCTGTTTGGGATATGGAGCCCAATGGGCTTAGGCTAAAGGTTTTGGGAACAAAGTCTCTATGGGAGGGTTCATTGCGCAGGTTCGTGAGAAAGGTGTTTGAGAGGGTCAAATGCAGCCACGTGGGAAAGGTGCATATTATATAAAGCATAACACCGCCGTAGGATTGCATGTCTACAGCACTGTTAGTTCATAAGAGAATAAAGGAGAACATGATATTTTCGACACGAGGACACCAGTGGTATGAAGACGTAATTCATGTTGTAAATAAACATATTTGATTGGGGCGTAAGATGAATGACAAACGTAAGTCTAGATCTTTTATTCTGATAAAGCTAACTGTATAGGTAACTTGTTACATATATTTTGTAGAATGAGTATAAATGGAAAAGTTTACTTGCCTTAGACAATACAATTTGCCATCCCACTTTTATGCACTATTTATCTCATTTTTCCCCTTAAACTAGTTGCTAATAATGGATAATTGTTAATTGATCAGTTCAACAAAGGTGTTGACAATACAGAATGTCGAGAAGTGCACGGACCCAAAATAGAAATAACTCTTTTAGTTTCCACACAGTTAAGTTTATCGGGTGAGCGTCGACCGGTCTCGGGTATCTAATTAGGTGTGACCTTCCGGTTTGACCTACAACGAGCGGACTCTCACGGCGGAAACATTAAGAGCAACACTGGTACCAACACCTCGGCGACTTATTCCCCCCTCGGTCCTCCCTCTCCAGTCCGTCACTCACCTCTGTCGCCTTGGCACCACACACCCACGCCCTCCCGACCCCCTCCCACCCTCCTCCTACACCCCCTCCCACCCTCCTCCTACACCCCCTCCCACCTCTCTCAAAGCTTTCGCGCCATTGACGTGTCGACTTCCGGTAGTGTGAGCCGATCCTGACGACGATGATTAAAGGACCGGAAGTGGGTCTGGTGACATCCGGCGCTTCGCGGATCTGTGACCGGGCCAGCGCCCCTCTGTGGGCATTGATGTAACTACAGCCGGGCTCACTCTCCTGTCCGGGGCGGGTGTCGGAGGGGGACGCCTAATGTTCCTCACCTTTTTTAACCTGCTTGGAGAGTGTGTGGAGAGCTTTCAGTGGCCCTTAATGATATATGACTGTGAGGTGTGTGTTAGTGGGCGACCTTTACTCCTGTACTGTTCACACCTGAGAATTGTTATCTGAGGATCGACTTACTGTGTTGTCTTACAAATGGCTCTCAGATTAGGTTCTTCAGGTATCCGTGTTAAGTGTGTATCTCTTTCATCAGGACGCCAAGTAACTGCACACGTGTAAATGAAATGTCCATAGGAAAAAAGCACAATGAATTAAAGAACGCCTTATTATAACACAACAATACATGTACCGTATTAGAAAACGAATAAAGATATAAAACCAATACAGGATGTAAACTTTTTTGTTATGGTTTTACCATCTATTAACAACAAGAAAAAGAATTTAAGATGGCGTAAAGACTTACATCTATATGTCAGTAATAGGAAAGTCTGACAACTATTCACTCAAGATTAGCTCTCTAATCATTATAACTCTTAAACAATATGTTATGTAATGTAGTGTTTTGGCTCATGTAGTTAAAATGGAAAAAATAATCTTTGGGTTTTGGAGTTGTAAGCTTCAGAATGGATGTCATACCATGGGTATGGCAGTCTTGTTGATTTTGTCCAGAGGTGATTTTTTTAAAATGGGGTTATAAAACATATACATATATACATTTAAAATGTCACCAAGGAATAAAAGAATTTATACAAAAAAAAAAAATAAAACAAAATTCTGTGCAATCGCTCACATAGAAACAGAAACAAACACACATACACAAAATGTCAATTTGAAAACCATTGTCAAAATATATAATAAAATCTTGACGATCATGTGTAAAGTGAAGATGCTGAATAAACAAACAAAAAATCAATACATTTTTCATTCATTAGGTCAAACCTTCAACATCCTGCAACGACTTGGTCCTCCCTTGGGCCAGGCATTGACCTATAGTGCTTCAATGCTGCTCTGTACCGGTAGCGTGACAACCCAGGCTCTCCTGCCGCCCCAGACTGCTCCAAGGGGTCGGTACCCCCTGAACCCTGACCCCCTCTCTGACCCGAGGGGTCCTGTCCCCCGGGGATCTCGCCCTGACCCCCTGACCCGACCCTCAGAAGGCGCGGCCGGCCGGCGGGGATCCCCTTCCCGGCGGCTATGGTTACCGCCCGAGTCGTTTACAGCTCATGCTGGCAAGTGACGCGTCGTGGTTTGATGTGTTAGGCCCCTCCCCTCCCCCCTCCCCATGTCACGGCTCTCTCACCTGACTCCTGGCTACCGGGTGTGGGGGTGGGGTGGGTTGAGATCATTGGAGAGAGGTAGGGGTGGGGTTTAAGTTGTATTAATTATGAAAAGGCTCCCAAGTATTACATGAAATAAGTATAAAACTAATAATAAAAAGGTGTTGGCTCAGTGGTAGAATGGCCTAGAAGTCCAAAGATCCAGGTTTTGTTTCCAAGCCAGGTTTCATTCTGGGATCATAGTTTATCATAGGTCATGTAACATGTGTCTTATTCCTCCAGATTACAAAATCAATTAGCAACCTCCGTGGGTGTGTAGTTCCTTATATGCAAAGACCCCAGATTCCTATTCAGACTGATAACAGCAAAGATGCAACCTTGGTTATACCAGTCTCTTGTCGTTACAAAACAATGTAGATTGTAGATGGTAATACACTACCCCAAGGTGGTGTGGGAGACCAGCTGAACACAAAGGAAATAGAAAAACAGGCAATTGAAAATAAAAGTGATAAAAATTGTTGATGTCAGCACATGTATGTACCTTTAAGTTCAACCTCTTCAATTAAGTTTGGTGGATGTAGCTTATTCATTACACGCCTTCTTTGAGAGACCCCTGCCCAATTCCACCGAGGCCCCAGCTCCCCGCCCCACTATTCCTCCCCCCAATCTCTCTCCCCCCCCCCCCCCCCACCACCCCGAGCAGGCAGCCCATCCAAAAGTTATAATAACATTGCAGCAAAATTCTGTTTTGGTTCTTGTTATGTTATGTTGATGGCACCCAATAACGTTGCTGCAACGTACTGTGACATTGCACTGTGATGTTATCATAACAATCTGGTTATGTTCTTCAACCTAAAGAGAATGTTCTTATGATGTTTTGTTTTGGTGTCATCCTAACCTCACCAAAAATAATGTGATAATAACGTTCCAATTTGGTGAGGTTTCAATCTCACCATCAATAGTGTAATTGTTACGTGCCATCTAGTAAGTAACAAGCTGACTACTAAAGTATGGTTGCAGAACGTTTCTGTTACGTCGCAAGTTGGCTGGGCAGGGTCTCGCCCGTGACCCCGTGTAGGCCCCGACTGACGGATCACGCTCGTGTCTGCACTGTCCTCCTTTGTCGGGTCCACCCCTTTGGGATCCACCCCAAGGGGAGGGGTGAGGGAAGTCTAAAGGTTCACGAGACCACGGAGGGACTGGGGCGCCGGGTGAGTAGAGTGAGGGGTGAGGGGGCGCCGTGTGGAGGTGGGAGGGGAGGGGGAGGAGGGGGTATCAGCGCCGGTTATCACGCAACCTGTTACACAGGTCGCGACCGTCCGGCCGCCGGGGGTACCGGGGGGTTCAGGGGGGTCGGGCGAGGTGTTCCCGTGGGGTCAGGCGGCCCAGGTAGGCACACCTGAGCCTACTGCTCACTAAAGCCTGTATTCCACTAGGCGATTTTTCTCACGATTACACGCGATTTTATTCAAAATCGACATAGGGAATAAATTATAGACATGCTATATCACTACAAAGGATTTTTAATTCCCCTTCTAATGATTATGATATGTAGCACGCATAGATTCTGACTGCTGACTAAACGTAAAGCCTGTACTCCACCATAGGCGATTTGACTCACGATTACTCACGATTTTACTCAAAATCGACAGAGAGAATAACAACAAATTATAGACATGTTATATATTACTAGAAAGGATTTTCAATACCGTTTCCAATTATATGTAGCATGTGTGATGAACGGCTATTCAGCCAAAAATACATAGAGGTTAAAATAATAGAAATAAGGTAATAATGGAAATAGATGCAAAGAACGAATAACGAATATGTAAAGAACGAAGAACGAAATAGATGTAAAGAACGAATATGTAAAGAACGAATAACGAATATGTAAAGAACGAATAACGAAAACGTAATGGAACGAAACCCGGAAATATGTAAACCGGAAGTGAAATGTAAACCGGAAACGAAATATATAAACCGGAAGTGACGTCAGTTGTAGGTCACGTGACCGAAGGCAGCCAATCAGGGCTGACCTCTCTAGTATATAAAGGGGCGGTGAGGCCCGAATAAACAGAGTTCTTTAACAGTTCTCCTGGTGTCCAGACGTGTCCTCTTTCCTGAAACAACCACTAAAGATGAGCCGAATAGAGTAATTAAGCCGAAGTTAGGACAAAACAGTCGAAGTCCGAGATAGGTAGTCGAAACATAGGGTAAGGGGCCCGAAGGCCCGAAGAACGAGGAACGAGGGAACGAAGTAGGGCACGAAGGCCCGAAGTAGTACCGGAAACCGAGGCGTAGTATGGTACGAAGACATGGGGAGCGGAACGAGGGAGCGAAGTCCGCGGGGACGAGGGCGCGGCGCGCTCGGCCCCACGCTACCAAACAATAGGCGACCGTCGGCCCGTCGCCCCCGCGGACCGGAACTCAGGGGTGGACCGCCCCCCGGCCGACCCGTACCCCTACCATAATTTCCCTCCCCCGCAGTCCTCCGTCGACATCGAGTGCCGATCGATTCGCTCAGCCCCCCCTCGTGCGCGAGGCACGACTCTAGAAACACATCTCGGTTCTTGGCCCGGATTCCCCGTCCGCCCCGAGACCCGAACAACCCCCACGTTCCTCTGTCGTAAGAATCGGCAACCCCGACTTACCAGAGAACGTCACACTGGTGGCAGCGGTGGTGCTGAAATAGGCACATACGGACTTGTGGATCTTGGGTGTTTCATCGGTATTGGATACTCATGGCGACTGCGGCAGTCTTCGAGCAGATGGATTCTGACGTCGCCTTCAAGGAAGGTGGGGAGGAGAAAGGAGGTACGAAAACCGAGACCAAAGGGGAGGACACGACCATCATGGGTAGGCAGTTTAATTTTATGGGAACGTCCACCCCGACGGATGAGCAGAATGTGCGGGCTCAACAACAACAGACCGGTCAGGAAGGAGCGAGTTTGAAGAAGTTCAGTTTACGACCAGAGAAGTATGACGGTAAACCGGATTTCGAAGGATGGATCAACCAGTTTGAGGAGTACGCAACATTGGGACGCTGGACGGCCGAGGAAAAAGCGGCGATGCTTTTCCTCTCGCTGACGGGAACGGCACGAATGTACTTTGTCGGACTCCCGGACAGGGAACGACTCCGTTACTCGGCGAGGGTGGATGCGTTGCGCCGGAGGTTCGGTCAGGAGAAGGACACGTGTAATGCTCTGCAAGAGTTGGCGGGCTTGAAACGTGTAAAGAACCAGACAGCGAAGGAGTTGGCTGATAATGCCCGGCGACTGGCATCGAGAGCCTACTTCTCCAACGACTACGCTAGCCAGGAAAAAGCAGCATTACATGCATTCCAGGCTGCAGTTGGGGAAGACCTTCAGCTGAAGTGTGCAGAAAAAGGATGCAAGACACTAGAGGAGGCGGTAGAGGTGGTAGAAATACAGGAACGATACTCACGCCGCCTCCTGCGGGCAGTGAAGCCCGAGGAGGACGCCAATACACAGATCATGGCCTTAAACGGTAAGTTGGAGGAGATGATGAAAGAATTGGCAGAGGAACGGGAAGCTAGAAGACAAGCAACGGCCCGGAGGGAGGCGTTTAAGAAGCGAAAAGAAGATTTAGAGTGTCATCACTGTCACCAGAAGGGCCATTTCGCAAGAGAGTGTTCTCAGCGTCAGGGAAACGGACAGTCGCCGTCGCAGTAAGCGCGGGGCCCCCTTCGGGCGCGGCGAGAGAAGTAGTAGGCATGGGAGAATGTGGACTTTATGTGGCCGGGACGGTGGGAGAGAGTGTCGTCCGTTTTTTGGTTGATACCGGATCTATGATCAGTCTGCTGTCGGAACGCCTCTGGAGAGAGTGGGGACGAAAAAGGGAAGAACTGGATGGATATGAAGGACGTCTCTGCTCGGTAGATGGTAGTCCGTTGCGGTGCTATGGATGCACGAACTTGCCAGTGAAATTGGGAACACGCGTGTTGAAGTGGACGTTCATGGTGGCAGACATCGGTAGAGATGAAGGGATCCTGGGAAACGACTTCGCGGTGAAATACCGGCTGACAGTTAAGCCCCACGCGAGTGCCATCTTCCTGCCCGCCGAAGGGGAGGGAGAGGGGGAACGAATCCCGGGAGTAGAACAGAGAACGGATGGGATTCGGGCAGTTACCGTCAGAGGACAGGTCGTGCGAATCGAGAAAACGACGGAAATACCCCCACTCCAAGTGACCCGAGTAACAGTAATAGCGAGAATGGACATAAGACAGGGTGGACAGCTGGCTGTCATCACCGGCGCTGGATTACCTATGGGACTGGAGGTGATCCCAGGAACGGTGACATTGGGAGAAGAAAATGAAGTTTGGGTGGCCAACCGAGGGACCGAGAGCGCGAAATTGGAAACCGGCGGGGTACTCGGAGAAGCCACCTTCGTACAAGAGGTACGAGGAGTAGGAAGTGAAGCAAAAGAACCCCCAGGAGCGCTCGTTGAAATGATAGGGGAGGCTAAGAAAGACCTGACCACGAAGGAGGGCGAAGAGCTGGAGAAAGCCATCATGGCCCGGGAACAAATGTTTGCGACCTCGAAACATGAGCTACGACGGACAGATTTAGTACAACATCGAATTAAAACGGGGGATCAGATGCCGATCAAGCAGAGGGTCAGACGGTATCCGGCCACCAGGAGAGAGGAAGAACGAGCACTGGTGGAGGATATGTTAAATTTAGGGATTATCCAAGAGAGCGGGAGTGCGTGGAGTAGCCCGACCGTTCTAGTCAAAAAGAAGGACGGAGGAACGAGGTTCTGTATTGACTACCGAAAACTGAACCAGGCTACGAAAGTGGACGCCTATCCGCTCCCGCGGATAGAGGACAGCCTCAACACTTTGGGAGGAAGCCTATTCTTCTGCAGTCTGGATCTCGCAAGCGGATATTGGCAGGTGGAGATGGCACCGGAGGACCAAGAAAAGACGGCCTTCGTGACTCAAGGAGGATTGTATGAGTTTAAAGTGATGCCATTCGGGCTAGTGAACGCCCCAGCCACCTTCGAGAGACTGATGGAAAGAATCCTCAGAGGAATCGTGTGGGAGGAGTGTCTGGTATACTTGGATGACATACTGGTCTTTGGACCAACGTTCAAAGTGACTCTGGAAAGATTGGTACGGGTTCTGGACCGACTGAACGCTGCAGGACTGAAGTTAAAGGCGCCAAAATGTAAGCTGTTCCAGAAGAAGATTCCGTTCTTGGGGCACGTTGTCTCGTTCAACGGGATCGAACCCGACCCCGAAAAGTGTCGGCAAGTAACCGAGTGGCCGGTCCCGCGGGATCTCCACGAGGTACGAGCCTTCGTGGGATTATGTTCGTACTACAGAAGGCATATAAACGGCTTCACGGAGTTGGCTGCCCCCTTGTATGAATTGGCAACGAAGGAGGAACCATTCGTGTGGAGCGCGAGACGACAAGAGGCATTTGATGCGATGAAGAAGGCGCTAACGGAGGCCCCGGTGTTGGGATTCCCGGAGGAAGAAGGACAATGGTGGCTTGACACAGACGCCAGTGACGTGGGAACGGGAGCCGTGCTATCACAAGAGCAGAGAGGGGAGGAACGGGTGATAGCTTACACGAGCAAAACCCTGGAGTCAAACGAACGAAAGTATTGCACCACGCGGAAAGAACTGTTGGCGGTGGTGCGAGCTTTGAAGCATTTTCGGTGCTACATCTATGGTCAACGCGTGATAGTCCGGACGGATAACAGCGCGGTTAGTTGGCTGCAGAGAAGTAAGGAACCGATGGGGCAGGCTGCTCGGTGGATTGAGATTATCGACTCGCATGATGTGTCGTTCCAACACCGACCGGGCAGGAAGCATGGGAACGCTGACGCGTTGTCCCGGTATCCGTGCAAACAATGTGGAGAGGAGCACGAGAATACCGAACAAGTGAGAGTAGTGACGCGGGCCCGGGGGTACGAGCCCGGATGGTCCCCGCAGGAGATGAGAGCAGCGCAGAGGAGGGATCGAGATATAGGGCCGATTGTCGCACGGATGGAAAAAGATGCGGACCGGCCAGGTTGGGAGGCCATATCTCCGGAATCCCGGGAAACAAAGATCCTATGGAGGCAATGGGAACGATTAAGCCTCAGGGATGGCGTGCTGCATCGGAAGTACTGGGAACTAGAAGGACATGGTTGGAGGAACCAGTTGGTCGTTCCCCGAGGGGAACGGGCCAAGCTGGTAAGGGAATACCATGGAGGCGCGGCAGGAGCGCATTTAGGAGTCGCCAGGACGACGGCCCTGTTGGAACAAGGGTTTTACTGGCCGGGACTCCGGGAAGACGTGCGGAAGGAATGTCGAGAATGTGATTGCGCGTTGCTGAAAAAGGGAAGAGGAAGACGGGAGCCGCTACATCAGTACATAGTGGGGGAGCCGATGGAACGGCTAGCCATGGATGTTTCGGGCCCGTACCCAGTCACCAAACGAGGAAATAAGTATTGCCTGATGGTGGGATGCTATTTCACCAAATGGTTGGAGTGTTTCCCGATCCCGGATCAAAAGGCAACGACAGTGGCGAACAAACTGGTTGAAGAAGTAGTAGCACGGTACGGCGCGTTTCGGGAACTACACTCGGATCAAGGCACGAATTTCGAATCCGAGGTGGTGGCTCAGGTCTGTGCACTATTCGGGATTCACAAAACAAGAACGACGCCGTACCACCCCAGGAGTGACGGGTACATAGAACGAAGTTTCCGTACTTTGGGGTGTTGTTTGAAAGCCAGCTGCCGAGTGACAGGTCGGGAATGGGACGAGATGGTCCCGCTCGTGATGATGAGTTATAGAGCAACGCCGCAAGCCAGCACGGGAGTGACACCGAATATGATGATGCTGGGCCGACAGACCATGATGCCGCGACAGGCGATTTATGGGAGACCTCTAGGACCAGAGGAGGAACCCCGACGGGTAGGCGACTATGTGGAAAGCCTGGAGGAAGGGCTAGTCGCGGCCTATCGGGAGGCCCGGACGGGGCTGAAACGAGCCGCCATCCATCAGAAACACGAGTATGATGGGAAGGTGACTCGGCGGGAATACCACGCCGGAGAACTGGTCTGGGTGCACGATACGGTAGTGGATAGGGACAAGGGAACGAAGTTGCGATTTCCATGGATAGGCCCTGCACTGATCGTCAAGGTGCTTGACCGAGGACGGGTGGTAGTACGGAAGAAACGAGGGAAACCGGGGGGGGTGGTCCATGTGGACCGCCTGGAACCCTACCGAGGACACGCTGCGCCAGCTTGGATGGTAGCTGACCAGCAAGGATACGAGGCTGCACAGTAAATGCTTGGGGTGGGGCGCGCTAGGGCACGTAAGGAAACGGGGTACCCCCTTTTTGTGATGAAGTCGTTTTCGTGTCTCGATTCCGCAGGTGGAAGAGGACCAAGGGAACGACCAAATCGGCGCTACACAGAAAGGCTTTGGCCAAAAAGGACTGATCAACCTGGGGCCATTGAGTCGGGGCGGTGCGTTGACCACTACAGTAGGAGTGCAGGTCGTTAGGCTGTAGAGATTCGCTACCTAGCTGAAGATTGGTTCTCTTGCGGATGTAATATAGGTGGGAAATGCGGGGTTGGAACGAAAAACGGCGTTCGGGAGCCACGACGGCCCGAATGTCTAAAGTAGTCCCACGGAGCCGCTTTCCGGTCAGTTCGGAGGAACCACAGCGTGGAAAAGATGGTTGGATTACAACAGAAGACAGACCCGGTGGCAAGCTGGTGAAGACTTCTGAAGTAATGCCGACTTGGTAATACCGCTTTACAGCGTCCAGGAGACCGGAGGAGAGTAGATGCGGCACTCTCGGGAACGCCGGAGGAACGAACGGACGGCTGTAAAAGGCGAGGCCTGAAACGAGGACGGGCTTTAAAGTAGGTCGTAAAAGGAGTAAAAGAGGACAAAGAGAACGGGGCGGCGGCGAGGAGATGATAACGCCGAGCCCCTGTGTTCTCCGGGAAGTGTGCGGAAGCACTGTGAGGGCCAAGATGAAAAAGGCAAGAAAAGGCGACGAGGGATGAAAGGACCGAGGGCGTCCGGTGGGGCAATAAAAGGCCTAGGAAAAACGCGAGGACGGGCGAAGGGCCGCGAGGTAAAGAAAACAGGCGAGGCGGTGACCAGCGGCGGGCCCCGGGGACCGGAAAATAGTAGGGGGCGCCACCGTAGAAGTGGATGGTGAGTCTGACGCTAGGGGTCGCTAGTGCAGGCCACGCCCACTTCCGCCTGCGGCGGCTATAAAAGGCAGAGCGCTCGCCGGAGCAGGTCATTCTGGTCAGCCGACCAGGATTCATCGAATCGCAGACGAGCAGACTGAGCTAAGGAGAAGAAAACAAGAAGAAAAGCAGAGAAGCGAGACGAGCAGCATCACCACGAGACAAAAACGGAAACGGCTGACGGGACGAGCTTCAAGATTGGAACGAGCCCCGAAAGCCCGGAAAACAGACACGATGAGCGGACAGTGCTGGGAAGGACATTGTCACGGAAAGGAGTTTAAGCACTTGGCCAAGCATATTAAAGGCCAGCACGATGGATTACGGAAGCAGTACTACATGTGCCCGGTGTGTTCGAGTCGAGCCTATTCGACACACCAGGACTGGAGAAAGCACATGACGGACTCACACGAAGGGAACCTGCAGAGGGGGATGCCGAAGCAAGACCCCCTTCTGAGGCTGGAGTATGCTGCGGCGTTCGCCTTGGACCCGAAAGGACGACCGCCGTACACCAGTTTCGCTACTGGGGATGAAACGGCGGCCCGGGTAGCCAACATGGAACGGGACTACGCGGTGCGCCATCCGGAGGGGTTTCAACCCCCTGAGAGGGCGGTGGATAAGGAGGCACCGGAGAGGCCGCGACGGCAGATCCGCATCCCTTACTACCCGAGGGCGTCAAGAGGATCCGAGGACAGCGACGCCGAGCAGCTGGAGCAGGTAGCAACCGAAGAAGGATCAGAGGCCGACGAGGCCGGCGAGGGAGCCCAAGCAGCCAAAGCAGCAGGGAAGGGACCCCTAGCCGAGGTGGCGGAACGATCAACACCCACGCGTCGTTCCCCTCGGAGGGCCGCGAAAGGAGTACGGAAGGAAGACACCGAGTCGCCGCGAAGCGCAAGCCGGGCCGTGGTCAACCCGAAACCACTCCTGACACCAGACCAAATATCAGGGTTAGTACAGAGCCGAATTAAGAAGTTAAACGCCCAGGGAGAACCACGGGAACCGAGAGGACGAGGACTCCCAGGCAGAGGAAAAGGACGGACATCCACACCCACCCCGAAGCCGGGTTGCTCAGGAATACCACCGGGGGCTGAGGTGGTGGAATTGGTGAGCTCGTCCGACGACCAACGACCGAAAGTCAAGGAAGAAGAGGAGCCGCTCGCTTTCAAGAGGCCCCCGACGCAGGGATGCCCGACGGAGGAGCCGTCGCGAAAGAAGAAGTGGAAAAAGGTCAAGAAAGTCCCGAGAGAATTGGAGGAGGGAACGAGTTCGGACCAGTCGGAGTCAGGCAGGAGTATGTCGGCCCGAAGCGATCGGTCTTTGATTATCGCTGAGTCTAGCAGCACGGGAGAGCTGGGACCATCACAGCCTGAGACCTCGACAGGAGTCAAACGGACCACGGGACTAGAACCACCTTGTAGCGACGCACAATTTACTATGATGACAGTTCATAAGAAATCGGTGATATACGAATCACGACACCCGAGGTACCCCGGGTATTTAAAAGGAACAATGAACCGGGAGGGATCGTTCAGGGGTTACCACGAGGCGAGATCCGACCGGGAGCTGGAGGACAGCATTCGGGAAGCACAGGGAGGCCGGCTGGTGGAAAGAGAAGCATTGTACCTAGGGAGGTTTCTACGCGAGATGGCAGAAAGGCAGGGACTCAAACCGTCGGGGCGAGTGGAGAAAGTAAAGTATGTTCGGCATGCGGCCAGGCCGGAGGACACGGCGTCGACGGCCTCGACACAGCCGCTGTTCTCTACCCCTACCCCGACGAAAGCAGATTCACCCCTGGAGAAGATGGTATGTAAGCAGCCGATAGTGCCGCCCCCAGGATTGAAACGAATGAGAGACATTACGGTAGCACCAGACACGCCAGAGACACGGGCGGCGGTTGACAACCTGACTCGGGCCAGTTTGGGGAGCTCGTTTTTCGGGTCGCAAGGATCCGAGGAGACCCCGGGACCACCGTCGCCCGAACGTATGGGATCGCCGCCAGGACCGGATACCCCACTCAAGGACGAGGACAAACACGGGCGGGCGCTACAACCGCGGGTTGTGATACACAGATTACAAATACCGGCTGCCCAGTCCATGGACGAGGAGGTGGAAGACTCAGAGGACATGGAGTTGGGGCAGGCCGAGACCAGAGGATACGAGCCGGAGAAACAAGAATTGGACGAGTCGGGAGCGGATTCAGTGTTCGGGTCTATCGGAACGGAGATACCGACGGCAGGACCATCTAGGGAAACACCGAGACTCAAGTTATTACGGACACAGGCCGTTCACCAGGTCTTACAGGGACACTTTCCGGTGACAGCGCGAGCGGTACGAGACTGGGACGCGGAAAAGGCCATTCGGGTGCAACTGACGTGGCCCCCGAGAGAGGTGCGAGGAATGACGGCCAAGACAAGAGCAATGGCTTCGGCGTCTATGGCGTTCCTGATGGCACTAGAAACGGGCCGCAAGCCAGAGACATTTGAAGAAGCGATGGCGCAGTTCCCGACGGCGGCACTGGGGCCGTTGACCAGGGAGTTCCCGGGGGTCGACCAGCTAGTTAACGAACACAACCGGACCGTCCAATTGGCTCAGACCCTAGTGATGCACAAAAACGAGGATCAACTGGATGACTTGTTGAAAGCGACAAGAGAGGCAGAAAAACAGAGCGGAATGGTGGATCAGCTTCTCGAGCTCCCCGCTAGGGAGGAGAGACTGTTGCTGCCGATCCGGCGCCAAGAAGAAGGGTGAAGTAGATGCTGCTCGAGGTCTTGCACGGAAGAAAAACAGCGCGACGGAACCAGAGGCGGAAGATGGCGCGTCGCGAGTCGGGTGGGGAGGGATTACGGGGCGTTGGCTCCTCACCCATAGTGTCAAACCCCCAGGGAGAGAACCGGGCCGAGGCGGAGGTACCTGAGCCGCACAGGAGGCCGAAGCCTGGATAAAAGACTCTCCTGGAGACCGCTGGACGGGCCCGAAAACTTTACTTAAACTCATCGGGAACGGACTGGCGGGCTCGAACATTCTTATCTTAATTTATTCTTATTAGTTTCTTTATGGAAACCTTCTTGCGGAAGTGAACGAAACCACATGTGTTAGGAGGTGTTGAGTGTAATCAGCGAGCTGGAGGGTCCATGACTGGAATGAACTTACCAAGCCTGCGGGGCGAATACGGGACGGAAGGAGGCGCTAGGAGGAAAAACAAGTTTGTAGCTGTTCCTCTTCTTCCCTGGAGCCCGCTGCGTTGGTTGGGACCGAGCAGGTGGAACAGGATCGTCCGGTCGCGGAAATGGATAACGGGCCGGGCGACCCGGGAGCGAGAGTGAAAGTTGGGAGGCGGAATCGAGGAAAGGAAATCAGAAAGGACGGATAGTGTTGTCATTGTAGTCTTTGAGTCGACGGTCGTGCCGGGGTAAATAAGGTACCGGTGGGCCGGCGACTCGCCGCTGGAGGAAAGGCTGGCGCGGGCCAAGACTGAAAACCCTTCTCCCGCGCTGCCTTGAGCGATCTGGAGGCGAGGAAGAGACGACCTCTGTCCTCTAGCGGCACTTCTACTTCCTGCAACTTTGTCTTCTTGATTTTGGATGGATCGATCAGAATGTGGATGAACCCGGATTCATGTACCATCATCTTCTGAGTTTCCTTGTCTTCAGCCTCTTACCGCATACGAAGAGCGGCAAAATGGAATTTTTCGACCTGAATGCTGGTTTTATCGTGCCAGAGTTGATGCAGCGAGTCGTGAAAGGATTGCGGCGAGTCGTAGATGTCTCCCGGAGGACCAAGGCACGAGCAGGGACGATAACTTAGGGGCCCTGGCTCGTGACCGACCGTGATATATATAGTAAAAACAATACATGAACGAGAAACGAAAAAAATTTAATAGACTTACTAAAACTTATATTAATCTCTTACCTGCTGTAACGACAGAGACTCCTTCCATGTCGTATTTCCTGATGTCTTCTTCCCGAGGAACGAAACAAAATAGTCTTTGAAACATATAGGGAAGTAATCTTTGCAATACACAGGGAGGTGGTGCTTGGAACGTCGGCTGCGGATGCCTTGATAGACAAATCAAGAGGTCTGCAAAGAGCGACGAGGAGCGATCCTTCTTGGAGTTCGACATCGGATGAGTTCTTCTCTATATATGCTATTTTATTGAGAATGGGCCCGTTCCGGATCTCAGACGTTGACGTTGGGTGCAGGTCCCAGTTGATGTCGTCCATCTTCACTTTCTACGGCTTCTTCTTCTCCTTCTCACTAATATCTTCAACTTACCAACTTCGAGCCGTCGTACCTAGGAGCAGCCCGGAACGGCTCGGAGCTGTTGTCTCGGCGTTCGTCATAGGCATAGTGTCTCCATGCAATGTGACATGGCACCGTGGACGACTGTGGCCTTACTCCAAAATCAAACCAGACCGGATCTTAAACTTACCTCTATTAACGAACTATTTGTTGGTATTACAGTCTTACGAAAATCGTCTATAAGCACGGTCCTCCGGGAGGACGAAGAGAAAAACTTAGCAAAAGGAGCGAGGCCCGAGAGCCTAGGAAACGAACGAGGGCCCGAGTGCCCGAAACAGGAATCCTCTTCTTAGGAAAATCATCTCATCAGTAGAACGAAGGAGCCTCCCTCTCGCCCCAAAGAGGACTGTCTTCCTGCCGTTGCTTACGGGGGGGGGGAGGGATGAGAGGCACCGGCTCCTGTCATCAAAAAGAAACTTCATCAAAACTATCTTCTTAATCAGGTCTCCGTTCCGGTTGTTGTCATGCCACTTGGGCCCGGAACGGTGACGGAAATACTTTACTATGGTGGACTCTCTCCGACATCTCTTTCTGAAATCCTGAAATCTTCAAATGTGTCGACGTAGTCAAGGACGGAACATCTTGATGCTGGGTTAACCACGAGGACATGTGTCGTAAAAGTCAAACTTCAGTTCCTGTACGGAAAACGGACACTTCATCGATAATTAATGATTCTAATCTTCTCAGTCTCACCTTCACCCGAACTCCATCTCAAAGCTTCACCGCGACAAGTAGCACGAAACCCGCGACGTCGTCTGCTGAAGCTTCCACTCTAAGCTTTAATGAATGAAGTTAAGTTCCTTTCCACATACAACGCCATCTTCTTCTTTGGGTACCTTGGCCTTTAGCTCGAACATGTTGTCCTTGCCAAACGTGAAAAAGTCACTGGAGGGCTCTGAATGCCGAGGCGACCGAGGGTGCGAAGTCCAAAAAGAACATTCTATCTACAAAAACTTCAGTCTTTCTTCTTCAACTCATCCTTAAAATCATCATCATCACCTAAGAGAACGCAGAGAAGAGTAACAGTTACGGAAGAACGAGGGGTCACGACCGACCGGAGAATCACGACCAATTCTCTACCCAAAAACAAGGGAGAACGTCTGGACGACAGTAGAACGGACCGAGGGTCGAGAGGACTAAGGGTCACGACCGACCCTGGCCTCTGGGTGGGAGAGTCGCGACCGATTCTCCACCCGAACGAGGGGAGAACGTCTGGACGACGAAAAACGAAGGGAACGGGGGCACTGCGGGTCACGACCGACCCATGGCCCCGGGCAGGAGGACCACGACCGGTCCCTCTGTCCTAATGAGGGTAAAAAGGCGAGGAAAAACGCACTGAGGGGCTAAGTAAATAGAGCCCAGAGGAGAGGAGCGGGGGCGACGGGGTCACGACCGATCCCCAGTCCCGGGTGGGAGAGCCACGACCGGCTCGCTCATCCTAAAGACGAGAAAAACAGGAGGTCCTAAATAGATCAAGGATAAGAGAACTCTGACGAAGATAAAAAGAGACTAAGATATATAAAAACGAATTATATGAACTTTTATTAAGAAGAGAGAAAAAACGAAGAGAGAAAAACGAAGAAAGAAAAACGAAGAAAGAAAAACGAAGAAAGAAGAGAAATAATAATTAGCCGGATAGGCCCCGGGGGCCCTCCGAAGTAGACCGGGGAGGACAGAGGGTGACACCTCCTCCTCTGCCGATAAGGAGCGTAGGATTGAAATGTTTCTGGTTCTAGAGTATGTTCTGTTGTCGTTGCTGTATGAACTGTGTTGAAATTTTGTATAACGTGTTTTCCCACCTTTCAAGAAGGTGCGGGAGGGTGTGATGAACGGCTATTCAGCCAAAAATACATAGAGGTTAAAATAATAGAAATAAGGTAATAATGGAAATAGATGCAAAGAACGAATAACGAATATGTAAAGAACGAAGAACGAAATAGATGTAAAGAACGAATATGTAAAGAACGAATAACGAATATGTAAAGAACGAATAACGAAAACGTAATGGAACGAAACCCGGAAATATGTAAACCGGAAGTGAAATGTAAACCGGAAACGAAATATATAAACCGGAAGTGACATCAGTTGTAGGTCACGTGACCGAAGGCAGCCAATCAGGGCTGACCTCTCTAGTATATAAAGGGGCGGTGAGGCCCGAATAAACAGAGTTCTTTAACAGTTCTCCTGGTGTCCAGACGTGTCCTCTTTCCTGAAACAACCACTAAAGATGAGCCGAATAGAGTAATTAAGCCGAAGTTAGGACAAAACAGTCGAAGTCCGAGATAGGTAGTCGAAACATAGGGTAAGGGGCCCGAAGGCCCGAAGAACGAGGAACGAGGGAACGAAGTAGGGCACGAAGGCCCGAAGTAGTACCGGAAACCGAGGCGTAGTATGGTACGAAGACATGGGGAGCGGAACGAGGGAGCGAAGTCCGCGGGGACGAGGGCGCGGCGCGCTCGGCCCCACGCTACCAAACAATAGGCGACCGTCGGCCCGTCGCCCCCGCGGACCGGAACTCAGGGGTGGACCGCCCCCCGGCCGACCCGTACCCCTACCATAATTTCCCTCCCCCGCAGTCCTCCGTCGACATCGAGTGCCGATCGATTCGCTCAGCCCCCCCTCGTGCGCGAGGCACGACTCTAGAAACACATCTCGGTTCTTGGCCCGGATTCCCCGTCCGCCCCGAGACCCGAACAACCCCCACGTTCCTCTGTCGTAAGAATCGGCAACCCCGACTTACCAGAGAACGTCACACATGCATAGATTCCTGTAATATTTCTAATGACAACTTAGGAAAATCAAATTTTGGGTAGACAAAATCGCCTAGTTGAATACAGCCCTAACACATTAACACTAGGACGGCGTCTGTGGACCACAATAGACCCGTTGCTAATGGACCGTGACCATTATGTGCTGCGTCTGTGGCGGCGTCTGATTTAGTTTATGACTATTGAGGGCCGCCGGCACGTGTCACCTGACGTGACGAGAGGTAATTAATATGAAACATTAGGGGAAAAAAGGCGAAATGAGACAGGTATATACCCTTTTCATGAGTCTGCGTAGTATACCCTCACATAGACGCCTTGTACCAAGTTCATTTAGCCTGGTTTCCCTGGAATACAGCACCCAACTGATTGATTCAGACCTGTGCCACTAGCAAGGCACCACACTACTGAGAAAAGTCTATATTATCTGTATTTGGCAATATCCCTATGCAATATTCGAACTTATATTAACCCGGCACAGAACAACTTTTTCATATACTACTCACAGCACTTCAAATTGGCTTCATAACGTTCGACCGTAATTGACTTCACACAGTTGAAAAAGGAATAGCAGACTTCAAGGGAATAACGATGAATCATTGATGCCCGTCCACCCTTAAAGAAGCTTTAAATAATGTGTTCTATAACTATGGAATCAAAGACGAAATACACAGAAAAAACATGTAATGATAACGAAATCCCTCTCCAAAGTCACCAAGCATACCTCTGGGTATACTGCACAGTGCACCAATGTTTCCTTGGGCGCTATCCAAGGGGTCCTGACCACCCACCCCACCTCCACCCCCATCCCCACCCTCTTTCCTTCTATGATTGGTACTTAAAATTGAGGAAGAGAAAAAAAAAGTCGTGCTTGTGCACATGAATTGGCAACGTTTTAGAAGTTGGCTCCAAGTGACTGGTCCAACGGGGAGGGGCAAAAGGGGTAATTCCCCCCCCCCCCCCCGACCTCATGGAGAAAATTTTGCCATCTTAAAATTGGAATATTTTCAATTTTAAGGGGGGTCAGCTGGTAACACTGGTTCTGAATCCGCCCCTGGTCCCTTTCCGAAATCTTCAATCTGCCTCCGCATCCACCTATGTTATACCTGCACGTACTGCCCCTCCCCGCGCAGCGGTCGTCTCCCTTCCAAAACAAAGGGCGGGCGGTGACACGTTGATGACAGGCCGGGCACCCCCCCCCCCCTCCTACCGCCCCCCTCCCGCCCCGCCGGCCGTGTAATGGACGCCGCGTCCCGCCCTGCCGCCCCCATCTGCTTCCTGTCGCGCGCGGCGCGGGGCGGGCTGGACACGTCGGGCGGTGAGAGGTGCGGCGCCGAGCGCGCGGTGTCTGATTAGTGGTCAGGGCGACGCGCTGACCGGTGCCTCCCCTTAACGACCAGTGGTACCTCTTTATGACTACTGCCTCCTCTTTGTGCCCCACTTAAGGCAGCTGCAGGGGTAATAAGGTATGAGTGAAGCGTGCTGCTAATTTGGACGGTCCACCTACCGTTTATTTACTTCTGCTCATCTCCTGCCCTCAGGCTCATCATTGTCGGACATGGTTATGTTCGCCCTGTTAAGGAGGGGGAGGAGGGGGGGTATTAAACCTATACCACCGCCATTGCAGGTGCTCGAAAGATGAAATAAAATGGGATATTATTAAGGATCATAGTCTTCACATTTACCTTTATTTCATATTATTTGGTGAGTTCAGCAGGTCTATGTTTAAGATATATGCACAATTATCTTAGAAATTACATTCATTGCATTTCACATTGCACATTGCATTTTGTAAAGAGTGACATCACAGAGTATATATGATGACCTTGATTCGTCATAACACATTCACGAACATATATACATACTTGCAAATGAGAAAATAATTATTATTTCTATTTGTGGGTGGGTGGACCTGTTTCCTTTTGAAGACACGCACATGATACAATTTGATGTGTAAAATTGATAAAGCGGATATAATCTTGTGATCGTCATATACAATGCATGGTGGCTGATGACTAGCAGATATCTCCATCTAATATCTATAGTCTCACATATACAGAAGTCGTTATAAACCTTTGTTCAAATGCTTCACTGTAGATACATTTATAAATACATGTATATGCCTGCACGTATACATGGAGTATATATGTGCAGGGTCCACGCAGTAACACCGAATGTTAAAATAACTAAGCAACTTCATGTGAGACAATGATCAAACACATCTAATGTCATTCAGTAGCTCGTAATGGGAGTTTGGATTGGGGACAGATTTATCCGATAAATACCATCCAAATATAAAGGGCCTCCGAGTATGTTATTAAGGCTTACGAGAACAACAAAAGGAAACAGCAGGCTTCGCACGAAAGGAGCGTAACATCTCGTTAGGTTGAATATGCTGTCGACACCTGCACTTAATTAGGCATGCGCGGGCAATTAAATCTTCATTGTGTCTGCCGCCCCTTGATGTTTATCATTGAGCAATATAAACACACATCTCATGTGTCACCTCGTGTAATGGTTGGTTCCTGTGGTCCAGTGACACGAAGTGCTAGATTTTAATACACCACGACTTTATCAGCAGCAGCAGGAAATATATTAATTTGCTTTGATATATATAGGCCTATGTTTGTTTTTCAATTACTAATGTATATTAAGTTCACAAAATTGCCCCTTTACTATCTATCTATCTATCTATCTATCTACCTGTCTGTCTGTCTGTCTGTCTGTCTGTCTGTCTGTCTGTCTGTCTGTCTGTCTGTCTGTCTATCTATATATATATATATATTTATATAAATATATATATAGAGAGAGGCTTCATGTACATAACCTAACAATAGCCAAATAACCTAGCCTACACAATAAGCACAAGTCAACATTGATCGGTCGTTGAGATGTAGTTTCAACACTTTTGTATAATCTACCTAGATACTAAATATTCATGTAGGCCTTCGTGTATCTATTAGTTTTACCCCTATAGGTCTAAATCCGTTGCTAGATTAGATGAAACAATATACCGGTATACAACCAGTTCGATTGTTTATTGATTACTTTTCCTTTAAAAATTAAGATAAGTAGCATCTAGCGTCAGAGTTAAGTTGTTTTTCATTCAAGCATCAAACAGAGCATCCATGGAGAAAGGTACTTCATCACCCCATCTCACCCTTGCCCCCTACCCCTACCCCCCACCCACCCCCCACCCACCCCTCTCCAGCTCCAAAAAAACGCTGTTACTGTACATCCGGGCATCGGTAGCAGGACGTGACGTGGTCACGTGACCAGCGTCAGGCAGCCGTATCGTGTATACAAGACGCGCACTCATTGGTCGAGAGGCTTTGATCGAGCACGCGTCTGCGCAATGAAAGCGGTCGACTGCTCGTCTGCGCGCCGACCGTCTAGGATTTCCAATTACCTGTCTCCTCTGATGGCAGAGGGTAATTAGAGCAGCAGGTAGACTCGGTTAGGGCGACGACTTGCGGCTTATCACAAACCGGAGCAGCTCTGGTGGAAGCTTTCAAGTCTCACTCCCCCATAGGGGCGCAGACCAGAACACCAGCAGGCTTTGGGCAGCCACCGATAGAGATTCGCATGTGGTGCATTTGTTTTTGTCACCGCTAAGAGAAACACTATCCCGATAAGTTAAATGTAATGCAAAGTGTGTCGATTTGTTAACTGTGACCAACGGGTATAGTCAGAAATCTATAGGCCTACTCGTTGCTGTGACTGATGATTTAGGTTGTAGTTAAATCATACGTGTAGGCCCATATATAGATTTTTGCAGTAACTTATTCGTAATATAGTTGAATTACACCAAATTTCCAGGACGAGCGTTGGGGGATAACATAATCAGGAGCGGATCAAGGAAGGGTTCAAAGGGATCCTGACCCGGGCTCCTCTCCTTTAATTTGGACTAAAGGTCATACAAATTGGGGAAACGCTAATACCTAGCCTATACGTATGAAGAGGTGATGTTAAATTTACCCAACTCCACGGGTGTACCTGTAGACAGTTTGTTGAATAAACGGCATTAAATGATTCATGGCTTAATCGATACATTCCTACTTCTCATATAGGCCTACAGTCTTCAGGATTAACATTTCAACCATAAGCAGATATGCTATATTCGTATATATATGCTCGTTTAGGAGTATGGAAAGCACAGTGTGGATTAAATCTGAAGTTCAGATTAAACACGTAAACCTATAGCCCCGGCTCCACTTACCAACTGAACCCAACTCGATGGTCGTAGATGATCACGGCGCCAAGACATACAACTGTCTAGTCGTAGCAAATTAAGTGTCCTATGCCACAGCCTTGGACCCGATTGTGATGTCCATAAGTATAGTGAGATATATACAAAGCTACTCCACACCCCCCTAAGACCCGACGATCCAGTCGTACATCTTCATCAGCTCAACATGTAAGACCCGACGATCCAGTCGTAGGAAGAAGCTACGACTCCAGTCGTAGCCCCGGCTCCACTGAAGGATTGAGCCCAACTCAACTCAACTCAACTCGATCGTCGGGCAGTGGAGCCGGGGCTTATGTGTGGATCCCCGTTTTCAACATCTTCATCAGCTTTAGAATAATATTATCATTCTAATGTTGGTAACATGTGTCGCTTGCTCTGTATAGATATAGTCTTTACAATGTAACAACCATACCGCCTCTATTCTACTGAGAACAATAACTAATGTTGCGTTGAACCACAAGATTGATTGCAGAGTAGTATATAAAAATGGGAGTTTGTCACCACTGTTGCGCGACTTGGTGTTCCTAAAAACATAACATCGTGTACATTACTGCCAGTATTTAAAACCTTTTCAACAAGATCAGGTCGAAGAATAGCATTGCATCGGCTGTCACTCATTTACAATGATGAGGAATGAAGGAATTCATGGACAAATTATGCACCTCGAAGCGTAAATGCATGTAAAGACTTGTGTATATGATTAAACTTATATTGATTCCTGACAACATCGTCCGTACAATAATGATATTAATATTCAATTGTAGCCGTTCTAATAGCCACAATTAGAACATTATATCCATAATGATGTGGTAGAAATGCAGACCAAAAAATCCTATATGTAACCCCCTTTCACATTGATCAATTAACTGTGTCAGATTTGTGCATTTCAGGATACATTTCCTGGTAAACGATGTTTCATTATCATGCACGCTTAGCCTCTAGGTGGGGCCTTGGGGACAATCAAAGGGATTTGATATGATTCAACACCTTAACGTTTTCTAATCAGTAGTAACTAAGATGACTATCATAGGATTGTTATATCCGGATTGTATTGTAATCTAGCAAAATCTTACTAAGCGATGATATCTGTAATCTTTTTCGGAATAAAGAATCGATTCTAATCATCACATCATTAGTGTTCATAAAAAAAATCTTGATCCTTTGCAGGAATGGTCCTATCAAATATACCGGTAGGTTCATTTGATGTGGTAGAAAATAAACCAGTAGGTTTATTCGGTTTTAAATGAAAAAAACTAAAGTAGCTAGTGTTGGGTCAGTGTCTGGTCCGCGCGCGTTTGTCAATATTGCCGGACAATTAAAACTGGATGGAAACTTCAACAATCTATCCGAACGCGTTGACAAGTTCACTATAGAATGCCACTTCTGCTACTTTGCTCCACCCTGATGAATTGCAGAATGAAAGTACCAACCAGAAACATAATCAAAACTTCTCAGAAGTTTGAGGCGGCCTAACAGAGAGGTAGAGCGCCTTCAAGTTCCCTATAATGTCCGCCGAACTAACGCGACTGATTGATAAGTAGGATATGAAAAGAGAAGTTAGCAGCGGGCGGCGCGGGGCGGGGACGGCCGGGAGGTGGGAGGTGGGTGGTGACGGAGAGACGCGTCGTGCCCCTGGTAATTGATTGTTGAAGTGGCCGCCGGAGGGCGCGACGGCGCGAGCTGAACGCGTCTCTAATGACTTGTGTAAACACGACACCCTCTCATCAGGCTGTTCCGTCATCAGACACCGGCCCAAAATGACTATTTGTTGTCGTGGTGAATGAGCAAGGAGGCGGAGTAATAAGTAACCCGATGTGGCGGCGGAGGAGTGGTAGCGGGCCGGCCGACGCGCGCCTATTAACATGGCGGCCCGTGTCAGCCCAAACACTGAGGGATGGACGCCGCCAGCCCCCGCCAAGAAACAGCCGACTTTGGAGATGACTTTGAGGCACCGGATATCCCCTTCTCCAGGTCCGATATGGTTTCAAGACAAATGACACGCGGAGAATCCCGACATATTATGGAAAGTTCAACATAAAAGAGGCATAGAATGTAAAATATTACAGGCCCGCTGCACCTTCCGCTAGCCAGACTTGAATGTCATTTTTTGGGGGGCATTTTGATAAAAGAAGCTGTCACCTGAAGCCTTTATATCAGATGTGAAACATGATGAGATTTTGTGTAACAGATTATGAGTCCTATGTTATATAAATTAACTTACTTGCGATGTCAACATGTTATGCCTATGCAAAGAATATCCCACAGAGATTATATTTCATTTTTAAGTTACTCCACGCCAACCCGGGCAAGCAGCGATGTAACATGCACATTCTGTGACCATACATTTTTGGTCAGTCTGTTACCTGCCTAATTTTCGTGTAACATTTACATCTCTTTATGTCAGGTTGAGACTCTCCAAGACAGAGTGTTATAATAACATTATATTTTGGTGAAGTTGAAACCTTACCAAAACAGAATGTTATATTAACATTATTTCCACGTGAAATAACATAACCAGAATGTAATGATAACAGCAAAGTGCAATGTCGCAATGTTAGGTTCTGAAAGACCTCATTCGGTACCATTAAAATAACAAAAACCAACCCAGATCAAAAAAGGAACGTTATTGCATCTTTATAATAATGTTACATTCTTGCCTGGGAAGGCTATGTTTACTCCAAGTCTTCCAGTATGAAAATCACAATAGCATGACGTTGTCCTTATGTTTTGCAAGCATGAGAATGAGGGCCCATTAAGAAAAAAGCAATTCATCAGAGCCATTAAGGTCAATTGAACATGTTCCCGCCTGTTTGTGCCACGCCCGTTTGCCCCGAGGCTATCATTACTCCCAAATGTCGTCTGCTGCAAACGTTCTTCCCGCGCAATACGACAAGCCACGTGCCGGTGGAGAATCTCCCGCTGCGAGGGTAAAAGAAGTCAACATTCCCCAAACAGCCTCCAAAGCGAGCAGAAAGAATGCTAGATTAACTCCTAGTTGGGCCATGCAACTTCTGGCCCAATATCCCAAATGGCCTAAGGTCCTGCTGCTAGAATACCTGCCCATCTCCAGTTGCTTTAACAATGAATAAATTCCATTTTCGAAATCTAGATATTTCGTACAAGTACCAATTTTTCGAACGATCAGTTTTCGCTTTTAGCAGGTGTGCTTTTTATGGGTGGCATTGTGATTTAGCATTGTAGCCGCCGATAATTAGTAATTCTAATACAGCGGATGATGTGACCTCCAATCCACTTTCAATTTTAAGCTAATTAGGGAAATTGGCGAGAGTAGATCATTTTGATTAGGCGAATATCCTCCTCACATGTCACAATTGTGCAAATTACTGTAAATATTACACTCCGAACTAATTTCTATTTAGAATTTATAGATTTTATTGAGGCATATACATCTGCCAAGAATCACGTTATTTTTATGATTTTCTCTATTTGAATCGCCCAATTTAGATATAACACGTAATATACTAATGTACATGGATATGATCCAGGACGGTAACAAGTTTATGTGAAACGCACACTTACAATACTTTACAGCATGAAACTACTTTCAGAAACATACATAGAAACTGCAGAGTGATTGCACTGCACAGTAGGTGACTTTTTCGAGTGGCGTTGAATCCATTACTGTTAACAGTTCCCCTGGCGATCTACTAGTTTCTCCCACAGGTAACCCGACCCACCTGCCAGGCGCCCGGGAAGGTTAGGAGGCCTTACAGCCACTTGGCCCTGTGTGGCCGTGGTGTTTAGAGCGGATTAATCGCTCCCCAATCAAAAAGTATATCGACACCGCGCGCTGACAGAGAAGTGGGGGGAGAAAAAAGGTGGGCGGGCTGTAATAAGTAAGGTGAGCCGGGTTGGAGATAGGGTAGCGGGCGAGTCACGAGTTGGCGGGAGGTGACTGACGGGTCGACCTGGACAGGGGAGTAAAACAGACCGTGTGAGAGGGACGCGACACCGCGCAATCAGCCGCGCGCCGCCCGCCCGCGTCGGGTTGCGCGCGGCAATCAGCAATATGGACCCGCCAACTGACCGCCCACTGCGGAAAAACAAAGCTCCAGGCGCCCCGGGGCCAACCGGGCCCGGGCTGGGTGGCGATCTGCCGGCGCTGACCCCCGGGACCCCGGTCAGCCGCCGCCCGCCCCGCCCCGCTCACCTGCCGACCTGCACTTGGCCTTTGTGACTTATTAGACTTGGGTTTCCAGGCGTCTCCTTTAGTCGTAAACAATCAGCGTATACAGAGTTGGAAAAGTTTATCATCTGAGACGTGTGTTTTCCATGTCCTGTACTAGATCAAGGATATTGGTGTATATGTAACCTTGATCAACAGTTTTTCCATAATTATGATAAACGATTGTGATATCTTTTCAGCCGCCAGCGATTGTTTATATGTTACTAAGCAGTTAGTAACAGACATAAAAGAAAAACAATGAAGCAATATTATTAGTGTAGTGACCACGTGTAATAAACAATTATTCCTATATTAGCATAAAACAATGCATTCGTGAGTACAGGGAATATGGGTTTAATGTAGTTATTAGGGAGGGTCAAGCTGTATGAAGAGCTGCAAGGACATCAAAAGTCCAGATTTAGGCAGCAGAAGAAGGAGGAGGAAGTGCCGTCCGCTGCCTCCTGCCAGGTCCGTCTTGTGGCCCTCAGAGAGCAGTGTCCAGCCCCCCTTAATACAGCCTACAAAGACCGACCACAATGGCCGGGGCGGTTAAGGTGAAGAGGCGAGTCTTTGTCATTGTTCCATCTGTCAGGTGCAGTGGGTCGGTGGCGGAGACGCCCGGCGTCCTCTGATGTCCGCACTGCTTGGCAGCGTCTGCTGGCAGCGTCCCTTCCCCCTGTCGGGACGCCGAGAAAACACCTCCACGACCGACCCCATCCTGTCCCCGCCTCCCCGCCCATCTCCCCTCTTATAGGCCGGTGCCAATCTCCCCTCTCCTCCTCAGCGGCACTCTTGATGTTCTTGCGGCCAATCTTCCATCTGAAAAAAGAAAAGGCAATTGGCACAAACTTCTGAGACGGTACCGAGCCCTCCTCAGCGCTTCTTTGATGGCACAATTAGAGAGCAGAGGCTTGTATTGTTATGCGGCTTTTAATCAGGCTCCCGGGAATCACCGTAGATTAACTTTTTATGTAGGAAGAACATGTATCGTTGGTTTTTTTTTAATAGATAACTGATGTTGTAATGGTAGTCATGCAGATGGTAGTCATGCAGATAACGTTTATCAGTAGTCTAATGGACATTGGTTAGGTTGTGTTAGGGTTAAAGGTATATAAAAGGGAGAACGGCTCTCTGGACTTGTAAGCTAAGATAGTTCCTTAAATCAAGTTCATTCAAGTCCTATTTAATAGAGCTTGAAATGGGTAAAAAAAAAACGTATTGCATTATGTATCATACATACATCGATAGAATGAGTGAAAGGGACATCAAGGCCAAGTTCGTTGTTTCCACTAACCAAAACGTTTAAAAATATGTGATTAAAGGTGAACGCTTGTCACAAATCTTATGTATTACATAAGAATTTTTTCAGTATCATAGCCAAACATGCGCCAATTAGAAATATGTTTCAGTGGCTACTTTCTTAAGGGCGGATCCAGAGGGGGGGGGGGGGCAGGGAGTCCTGACCCCCTCCTTTTGATGGACCCCTAAACTAGGGAAGGAGGGGAAACTGTTGCATACATGTATACAAATACAAGCATTTTTAGTACTTAGCCTATATGCTGACCCCCTCCTTTTGTAAATCCTGGATCTGCCTCTTTTCTTATTAAAGTATTTGAAACTATCTTATTAGGGGATTTAAACCCACACACCCGAGGTTCACGCTTCTGACATGTGGTAAAAAGGAGTGCGTGAATGGACTCTAAAACTTACTTAATGTTATGTTCATAAGGATAAAATATTGTGTTATTCTGCCTTATTGAATATATACTGTACACTCGATCGCATTAAATTCCCTTATGAAATAAATGGCTTAGTGTTTGATTGATTGATCGATTGTTGAAAATAGAGACTTTTACCAAGAAAATGCAGTTCCCATATTCTATCCCATACTTTGGTGCATTTGAAAACTGAATACTATCATCAATATAGTATAATTATATATTTAACTGTATCATTCCAAACTTATCAATTCCTGTACTGGTATGGCATATCTATGACAAAAGCATTGTGTTTACTGTGCTAAGCAATCAAAACTAAATATCAATTAATTAATTCTAGGCACTATACCTTTGATTACAAAAATATTGCAGAAATACATGAACCTTTAATGACTAAGCATGGGAAAAGCTCAGTTCTTTCCTCCTAATCAAGGGGAAATTTAAACATCTTGATGGATCTGAAAATGTGGAGAGACATATCGCTTATAGACTTGCACAATGGGTTCTCTTCTTTGCTTCATTTGCGATATTCCACATTGCACTGTACTCAGGAGGCTTCAATATATATGCACTGTATGCCAGATAAAAGGCTTTTTAATGTCATATAAAACATGTCATTTTTGGTGTATAATTGGGGAGACAAAGGCCTATTTCTAAAAAACGATATCATGAGGTTCTGCAGATCACAACGAACATCATCTGAAAATCATTGGTGCATTCAACCTCTGTTGGAAAATATCAAGTATTGATTTATTGTAGTGTTGCCATGGGAAAACTATACAACAAGCCAAAATATTATGATTTTGGAGCTTCTATAAATGAATATGAAATTAAACAAGGGGTTGTCTGTTATGAAGAATCCACCAAACGATTTTCTTCCAAAATAAGATATATGAAACAAAAACAGGAACCTTAATAAAATATCCGAGACATGCTTCCCTTCGAACGATTCTATCAAGTGGCTACTGGGATGTTAATGATCCAAGGTGAAAAAAATATGTATGTGCGAGACATTTATGTATTCATTTGTAAGCCAAGGTATCCCTGTTCAAGAGATAGAACTTAATTTTTTCCCAATTCCCGGCCAATTTATTACATAAGTTGACATCAATATATCGTAATGTAAGTGGTTGGGTTACTGTGGGGGCATTGTTAATGAGATTGCATACTAAGTCTGCGGAAGTGTGTGTCCAAAAGTGAAGGACACGGATCCTTTTCAGCTTTAAGGGAGTGAAATGAGTGGCACTTATTTCACTCATTATGAGTGTCAGATAAGCATAAGCCACTCAATATGGGTCAATTTTAAAGAAGTACCTTCTGAACGGGTTCATTTTTGAAACCTCAACACACACATGAAGAATGGCGCGCTGAGGAGTAAACACTGACCGGCTAACCGCTCTACGGGATCTTCGAACAACAGGGAGTACACTAGCAATACGAACAAACTCTATTGAATGCTTGCGAGTGGAACTGTTTGTGACTAAATTGACGTAGACTGCAACGCGTAATTTGTGATATTTACGTTGTTTTTCGCAAAATTTGCGTTGAGAAGAGCGATAATATGCCTCCTAAGGGATCGCGCAAAGCTGGGTCAACTCCAAGTTCAAGGTCGGACCCCACCATAAACAATACATCGGCACCGGTAAACACTGAGAAGCCAGACCAGGGATCCGACTCGGAGAACGATACGGACAATGAGGTTGGTGAACATAATGCTGCGATTGAAGAAATGCCAGATCGCGAATTATTGCTGCAAATACTCCTAAATCAGAAAAATGCTGCCAAAACTACAAACAAAAAATTCAGCAAAATTGAAAAAACCCTCAAAAGTTCACAAGCGTCTTTCGAGAAGTTGGTTGCAGATAATGAAGAATCGCTGGGAAAATTAAACCTAGACATTCAAAGTAATAAAAGTGAATTAGAAAATATGAGGCAAAAGATAGATAAGTTAGCTGGCGATTTAGAAACAAGCAACGCACAGGTTCTCAAGCTAAATGATGAGCTTAAAAATCTGAATGATGAACTCAAGGCTAAAGCAAAAGTGATAAACAAACTAGATGACAAATTCACTAAAGACGAAAATGAAGAAAACAGGAAAACCCTTATTATTGATGGCATAGGAGAAAGGGACTACAAGAGGCCAAAGGTAGTGGTAGGGAATTTACTGAAAGACTTGGAAATCGACTACCAGGAATCAGACATTCAAGCTGCCTATAGAATTGGAGCCTTAAATGCAGGAGTCTCGAGACCAAGATCGATCAAGGTTATCTTTGCAACGGGAAATATTAAGGGGAATATTTTCAAAAACATAGAAAAATTGGGAAAAATTGAGGCATGGAGGGGGGTGAGACTCTCGGACTGTTTGTCACCTACTGAGTTGAGAAAACAAGCTGACCTTAGAAGTATATATGCTTTCGCAAGAGCCAAGGGTTTGAATGTCAAAACCAGGGGCAAGGCCATTATTATTGATGAAATAAGGTATACTCATCAGGATATAAACAACCTTCCTCATGGACTTAAAATGGAAGAAATCAAAACTGTGAGTGTAGAAGACGGCATCGCCTTCCAGTCATCATATTCCTATTTAAGTAATATGTATCCTTGCCTGATTAAAGACAATGGGGTAGAATATAAGTCTGCTGAGCATTTCTACACTGCAGAATTTGTCAGGTACCATGACCGATTGGACTTACTCAAGGATGTACTAGATGCGGACACTGGGTATGAAGCAAAGGCAATCATCAAAGGTATCAAGGCAAAACCAGGATGGCATGAGGCAAAAACCAAAGTGATGCGTACAATTATAACTTTAAAATTCGACCAAAACGAGAATATTCGTGAAAAACTAATGCTCACAAAAGGGTATTTGTACGAGGCCACCCGTGACAAGGACTTTGCCTGCGGTATGTCATTGGGACAAGCCAAATACATAAAGAAGGACAGTATTCCCGGCAAAAATATCTTAGGAAATTTGCTTTGTGAGTACAGGGACGCTCAGCGTGGTTAAGGCTAATGGAATGTGGGGATATTGAGTGTTATGTGCGTATCAAAGCGTTAAATTGACAAGGAGAGTGGTGGTCTATATATAGGAAATAGCGGCGGAATGTAATACTGCGTGGGAGTTAACGCGGTGAGTGTAATTATGGAGGGACTGAGGCGTGGCGAAAGTTATAAAGTGTCTTCAACAAGGATAAATTGGCCTGACCCAGTGCGATATATACTATACAGATCACTGTTACACTGTTTTCTGATGTAAATTAATAGTACTTTCTAGTTATAAGCTGGTTTTAGTTATTTAAAAAATATTATACTTAATTATGGAGTGTGTTATGTCGGACTCTTATGTTTACTTTATAACTGGAATACTCTCGACAGTTACTGGAGGCATGATGAGCCGAATCCAGTTTGTTTTGGAAGTAATTCAGATTGAGAACATTAAAGACTGGTTGTATGTATTTGTATTTTGTTTTGATAGTTCTTTTATACTTGAATGTATGACATAGAAAATATAGTCAATGGTAGGGGTTTACATATGGGACATCTTAATGTAAGAAGTTTAGCGGGTAAATGGGAAGTATTTAAAACACAATTTTCAAGAAATACTTTAGATATAATAGGATTATCTGAAACTTGGCTAACGAATAATTTGAATGATTCCCTCTTCCAATTGTCGAATAACTATGATCTTATTAGAAATGATAGGAAATGGAGGGATCCAAATACTTTGAGTACAAAAAAAGGAGGTGGAACTGCTATTTATATTGAACTATTGTTAATGTTTATTTTAAGACTGCGTAAGGTTCGTGTATATCCAAGTCTTCATGAGTTGTTTTTTCAGAATGCCTGAGTAATTCAGACTGCGTTTAAAGTTTGTCCGTTCACTTCCCAATAGTTCAAAAGAAATGAACGATGAGGGAGCTTCTTAATATGAAAGGGTTTTTATTCAATAAACATCTCATCCCGAGTCAAAGCCACCATGTATAGGTCTTCATCAGTCCACCTCCCATCTCCTATCAGCAATCAACCACATTTAGAACACGAGTTGCTCCAACACCTTCTAGACCACTCTAGTACTCAGCTCTATCACAATCCTATGTCCGAGGTAATAGGTATTGGTAAACTCCAGTCTGTTACACGGAGCCGATGTACTTACTCCAAGTATAACTCCTTGGCTAAACCTACTTAGCTGACATTCTCACTAAACTTTAGTGACTACTAACCACTAACTGCTCGCTCTCTACCTTGCAACACCTTTTATACTGGTTAACAGGTGGCGCTAGGAGCGCAAGATATTTAGACTAGAAGTAGACTTGCTAAGCCTGATCCTTGTTGGATTATATAACATGACAATATATTAAAAGTACTAAGCTATTAGTACAATATTAACAAAAATTTGAATTACTCAACGAATGAACTTGAAAATTATAACTGTAGTACAAAAGATATAGAGTGCCAATGGCTTTGTATTAACTATGCTAATGCCAAAGAATTAATTATCTGTAATTTATATAGACCTCCTCAAGGAAATGTAACTGGTTTTCTTGATGTACTAGAGGAATCATTTAATGAATTACAAATTGGAAATAAGGAGTTGATTTTAATGGGGGATTTTAATATTGATTTTTTGGATAAAAAGAATGCTGACACAATACAACTAAAAGAATTAATTAAGACCTATGGTCTTAGACAACTACTTGATAAACTGACACGCTATTCGGCGATGAAGGATAGTTGTATTGATCTTTTTATTACGAATTCAGACAAGATAAAAATGGCAAAAATATGTAACATCAATATTAGTGACCATGAATTGATAATTTTGACTCGGAAAAAAGTTAAAAAAAAGAGAAATAAATGTATGTTCACTGGAAGGAGCTATAGAACCTATGATAAAGAACTTTTTCAAAGAAATGTAATTGAAGAAGATTGGTCAGCCTTTGATAGATCTCGTGATGTTGATTTTAAATGGAATGAATTACTAAGAATAATACGATTACAGTTGGATGTGATGTGCCCACTAAAAGATTTTAAAATCAATCAAATTAAAGAACAGTGGCTTTCTCCACAACTTATAGAAATAATCCGAGATAAGGATGAAGCCTTGAAAATAGCTAAAAGAACTAAGGATCCAGAACTGTGGAAAATAGCCAGAAATTTACGAAATCGATGTACTAACCGATTAAAACAGGCTAGGTGTGAGTATATTAAAGAAAACCTTGAAAATAATAGAAATGATTCCAAGAAATTTTGGTTAAACTTACAGAAATTAATACCTTCTTCAAAAAAGATTAATGATAACGATTTTACCCTTTTTGACAAAGAAAAGAAAACATATGTGGACACTGAAAATACTGCAAATTTTATAAATAATTTCTTTGTGAACATAGGTCCTACTTTAGCCAAAGAACATAATACAAATTGGCAGTACTATGGCGAAGTCACTGATACGTCGTTAGATGCATTTGTGACTAATGCAGATGAAGTGATTAGTATATGTAAGAAATTGAATATAAATAAGTCTTCATGTATAGAACACTTATCTACTGAAATACTTCGTGATGCTTTTGTAGTAATACCAGAGAAATTAAGTGCCTTATTTAACCTCTCTTTTGATTATGGCAAAATACCTGATTCATGGAAAATTGCTAAAATTACACCATTAAAAAAGGGAGGTAATAAAAACGATGTAAATAATCTCAGACCAGTCTCGTTGCTGCCAATCATTTCAAAAATGGTAGAAAAAATAGTTCATCGAATAACATATGATTATTGTAATGATAATAAGATTTTAAATGTAAATCAAGGAGGATTTCGCCCAGGTCATTCGACTTGTACTACCACAGCATGGTTTACAAATGAAATTTATTCAGCTTTCAATAATAAGGAATACATGGTAGCTACTTATATCGACGCAATGAAAGCTTTCGATTCTATAAATCACGAAATATTACTGGAAAAATTATCCAAAATAGGCATAAAAAACAAAGCATGGCCCTTTACTTTTTATTATTTATATTAATGATTTATGTGATATTATGCAAACCACTAAGTTATCGTTGTATGCGGATGACACGGTGTTATATGTTAGACATAAGAATCTAGAAGATGCCCTTAGTTTGATGCAAGTTGATTTAGATAATCTGGACAAATGGTGTTCACAAAATAAGATAACAGTTAATTGTAAGAAAACCAAATTCTGTATTTATGGAATGAGATCTCTAGTCCGTAAAATAAGAACCCCAGATTGTATATTATCCCTGAGCAATAAGAGATTGGAAAGAGTCTGCTCATATAAATGTTTGGGCTTCATATTGGATGAGCATTTGAATTTCAACAAACATATTTCTGAATTATGCAGACTATTAAATCATAAATTATACCTGTTATCTTACTTAAGAAAATATTTAACGAAGCATGCAAGTATTATGATTTTTAAGTCTATGATTTTATCTCTTATGGAGTATGGTGATATTATTTACTCAGGTGCTTTTAAAAATAATTTAAGTAAAGTGTATAAATTGTTTCATAGAGGATTAAGAATATGTATGGGAGATGGCATATATCATACAAAAAATGAGTTGTGTACTGAAAGTAATTTACTACCCGTCGATGCCAGATGTGATATTCATATACTGTTATTCATGCATAAACTTAAGGAAAATGAATTACTTTTAAAGACCAAAAAAGTTAATACACGTCTACATGATGCTCCTGTATTTGAATGTTATAAACCAAATAATGAGAAATGTAAAAATAACATATTGTATCGAGGAGCACTGTTATGGAATGCCCAGACTGCAGATCTTCGTAATATGGAATATGATGACTATAAAAAAAGGATATATAAACTAAAAATGGGAAATTAAATTTCCCTAGAAGAGCTGTAAATTTTTATTTTTCTATTCTTATTATTTGTTCTGTTGTATTGTGTCTCAATGTATTATATTATAGGGATTTTACCCCTACCATGACAAATAACAAACTTGTTGGACTAATATGCAATATGGTATGAGTCTTTTATTTGTACAACCAGTCAATTTGATTTTACTATGATTTTATTGTCTAGAGTATTGATTTATATATGTATGTATCAAGTATGTTTTATATTATCTTGCCTATTGGGATACTGAGAATGCTTTTATGCAACTCAGGCATTAAATGTAAACAAGTGCTTTTGCACTTATTTTATGTCTGAATAAATAAATGAATTTAAAAAAAAAAAATCCAGGGGCACATAAGTGAATCCCCCCCGTGCAGTATGCCCATCATGCACACGGAAGACCTGGGTTCAAGCCTGGTCTGTACCTGTGACAACACTTCTTCTGTCGTTCTCCCCCCCCCCCCCCCCCCCAATAGATTACACTGTGTACATTTAGTAGTCCTGATATAGCTGAAAAAGTTATAAAAGTAAAATTGTCCCAACAGATCATCCTCATCATATACTGTAATATAATCTATAGCATTATAATAATCCTAGAAGTGAATACATAGTACAGACCAAGGGGGCACAAAGCAATTGTTATTGCCCTGGTTTGCACATACTGTCACAGGCTGCCCAAAACATAAGTGTGGGCAAACTAGGTCAATAACAATTCTCCCAACTACAGATAGCCAAATTCACGAGTGGTACCTGCAGGTTAGTCTAAGTCAGGATGTATGCCGAGTAATAGGTCGACAAATCACAAGTATTTACTATATTAATTTTCATTAATATTATCACTATGTGTTATCAAACATGAGGAAAAACTAGTGACCATTATTTTGAAACTTTTTTGTCCAAATTGGCCTGCAGATGCTTAAAATACTGTACTTGATGAATTCTATATCAATTACATAGAAAAGGTTAAACTTCTTTAAATGCAACACAAAAATTGGCATAAGCTTTCACAGTAAGGCATTATTGCCCTTCGTGAAAATAACAGATCTTTTATTAAGTCACTTTAAAAGGTGTTGAGAGGGTAGGTCGATAGCTAGGGAAGGTAAAGGGTTTGGAATCCTGATATAGAATAATTACTCATGCATGACCCTTCACATTTAGTGTCTTGAACAAGAAGATTAAATGAGATGTCTTGTTAGATATATAGGTTTTTTTGCAGGTGTTTTTTTAAAGTATTCATAACTCCACATGTTAACTTGTCTTTTAAATCCAGGACCAAATTAGATCCACCTCCTTGATCATTTAGATTTTAATAATGTAATGAGAAAAATGATATTCCTACAATGTACAACTTTGAATGTAATAAACCTGAAATGACAGATAAAAGTATATATTCAAAATGGCATTGAATATAATGTATATCGACGTTCAACCCCACAAACAGACTTCCGCAAACTGTAATTCAGTCGGGCTGACAAACCGGCAGGTAGACTTCACAGAAATATCACCATAGCGTGCTACGTGTACATATACACATTCACAAACTGTGCATGATCTGTCATGGTGCCGAGGAAACAGTAGAGGCTATACGTGCACAGATCTGAGACTGAGCCCCCAGAAAGCTGATCCCACCAGGCGACGTGTGACCGCCACACAAGGACCACAGAGGTGACACCAGACCCAGGGCCCACCTACTGCCAAGAGGGACTCAGGGAGGCACAATAAGGCCCTGCTCCTGCACACAACAGCCTTTATTGACCACTCATTGAGGACTGCCCAAAGGTCAGTAACTTTTGGCAGTGTCCAGTTCACAGGGTAAATGCAGTGGGTCTGGCTGGAAATAAAAGACGGGATGAGGACTAGTGATCCATAACGGGCTGGTGTTCTGATTTTTTGAATGATAAGAGGAAAGGTTGGGACATGGAGGTTTTGTGTGCATGACATGTACAGGACATGCTTGCCCATGACTGCAAATAGTTGGTCTGTGCTTCCATAGGGAAAGACAATGGTGTATTTAGAAATCCTCTAGTAAAGACCTCACAATATGGGATCTACATGACTGAATTGGAAAACTATCACTTAGAGCATTCAAATGAACCTTTATGATGTTAAACGTATAATATTATCCTGCTCTCACAGTCCTCTAAGGAAAATGGTTGTAACTTGGATGTGATGAGCAATGGGGGAGGTTATCTTAGTCAAACTTCCAATCATAGACATACATAAGAGGGTCAACATAATTATATGTATTAATTGGCACACTTTTGGTTAGGACTGTTACAGATCCCAGAAATTTGTTCATATTATATTTGAATAAAATGATTTCCATATTTGGTTGGTCTGAAAAGGTATAGAAACTGGTTTTTTTTTTTCAAACATTATTATATCCAGCACATATTGGTGCCTAATTTACACCTCAGATTTATGTTTCATAGTCTGATAAAGTATCTGATTCATATTTCTTGCTTTTTCACTGTACTAGAGAATTATTTGGTTGAGTGAGACCTAAAGCTCTCAGGTACATATGTACTCTTTGCCACCTCAAAGGACCTTGACCTTACCAATTGAAACTGCACTAACACCTCAACCACTTCACCTCACTTGAGTGGACTCCTTTAGGTCACCCTCAACGACCACCCTCAACGACCCCAGGGGCTGGCTGGGTATAAAAGGCCGGCTGTGGGAGGCTCCAGTCAGACATCAGATAGAGAGAGCAGAGCAGTCAGTGGTGGTGGAGGTCTCACTGACAGGGCTAAACAGAGAGCTGTGGAGACACCAAAGCACTTTGTCTTGGTAGTATATAGTTTTCTATTTGGTTTAAGACAGATCTGGTCTTTTGACATAGCCCATGCGGGCATTTTTGGTTGATCTTTTTTGGTTTCATTCTTTTGTAAATATAGTGTTAAGGTTTTTGGTTTTCCCCATTGGGGTTTTTTGGTGTATCCCTGTGGGTATTATGCCCACAGACACCACATTTGTTAGGGGTCTCCCAAGTGGTCCAGAAAAGAATATCCCTTCTTTAGGGGATATCTTATCAAATGACATTCAGCCTTTATTGTCTCCAGTACATGATACAATAAATAAGAATCAGATAATCAAAAGTAGTGCACTTTCGGCTAATAAACCCCCAGTCTTTGTACAAATGCCATTCCAAAACGTTTGTGGTTCTGGAAATCAAGACAATATGTCTGATTCAGATCAGGACTGGGAAGTCTCAAAGAGTAGGAAAAGAAAGTTGAAAAAGAAAGAGAAAAAGGAGGAGAAAAGGGCTAGAAAGGCTGCTGCCAAAGGGCAGAGTGGCTCCGGTAATGGGAGGGATGAGTCTGAGAAAGATAGATCACGGTCTAGATCCCCCATTAGGAAATCTAGGAAGAACAATTCTGGTAATGAGAGGGATGAATCTGAGGGAGATAGATCAAGGTCTAGATCAGATGTACAGTCTCTTATGTCTGAAGGAGAGATTGACGATGAGGTGGAAATGTTGGAGAATTTACTTGAAGACAAGCGTCCGCCTTTTCTGATAGATCTTGCGGAAGAGTGGAGCTCCGAAATGGAGGTCCTTGTGATGTTGAATTCAAAATATCCAGATCTTGCAATAGAACGGAGAAGGTCACAGAGGGGTCAAAATCTTTTGTTTCCGAAAACTGCTCAAGCAGAAAAAGTTTTGAGATCTGTCAAGACCTTAGGGGGGCAGACGATCAATTTCATCCAAATGGATGGCACGGGGAAGAGAACAATCTCGGGTGTGGTAACCAGAGTTCCGTACGCCCTTTCCGAAATTTACTTCCAAGAAAGCCATTCACAGATAGTAACAGCAGAGAGGTTGTTCAGATACGACAGGGAAACAAAGGTGAGGGTCCCCACAAGAGCAATGAAGATAATTTGGGAAGGGAACGAACTTCCAAAAACACTGAGAATGGGCTTCCTGGGAACTTTCCCAGTCCGTCCCTATGTGCCAGAGGCCACAAGGTGCTACAAGTGCCAGAAGTTTGGTCACATGGCCAGGAGTTGTGGTGCACTCACTGCTCGGTGTGCTCTGTGCGGGGAGAGACACTCGACGCAAATCTGTTCAGCAAAAATGGAAAAGGAAGAAATTGTTCTAAAGTGTGCAAATTGTCAGGGGCCCCATGCTGCATCAGCCTACTCATGTCCGATAAGGAAAAAGGTGCAAGCAAAAATACAATCAGCAATGAAAGAGAAATTTTCCCAGAAAACCAAGCCCACAACAAAAGTTATAGAACTAGGGGAGAAAGAGTTCCCACCCTTGGTCAATGCGAATCCCAAAGAGAAAGTAATATTTACAAAAACACCTGCTCACAAAGTCAAACAAGTACCTCACAAATCCCAGAACATTCCCAAAAAACCTCAAGGACCCCCCAAATCTCAGGATATCCCCCAAAACCCACCAGAACCCCTAGTAACTCCAGTACCCATTTCCAAACCTCCACAAGAAAATCCTTGGGGAAAGAAATCCAATGCTCTTACAAGGCAACAGAAACAGTCAACTCAGAGTTCAGAGGACCTAACAGTCCAAGATGTCCTAACAATGGTGAGAGAAATGATCGCCAAAGCAGGGAAAGCATGTCAGAACATAATTCCAGAACTGTTGGCACTGATGGATCTTGCCATCAAAATAGTAAACAAAATAAATCAATAAAAATAGTTCACTGGAATGCACAAGGTGCAAACAATAAGGTTCCTATGATACAACACTCTATTCTTCATGATAATATTGATGTATTGGCAATACAAGACACTCGGTTTAAAGTTAAACAAGATGGTAGTCCCCCTATCAAAGTTCCTGGTTTTTCAGTATTCCACATTCCTATGGCCAATGGTACTCATGGTTTGGCTACTTTAATTAAGAGAAATATTCCTGCTACTTTAGTCTCTAACCCTCCTTTTTTTGGTGATGGCACGGAGTGTCTTAGTGTCCAGGTGATGCTTTCCAATGGTCCAATTTTGATTCATAATATATATAGAACACATGGCGAAATTGACATAGTAAGCCCTTTAATTAATGGACCCCCCTCTATTTTAATTGGCGATTTTAATGCTCATGATCTTCAGTGGTGTAGAGTGGAAGACCGCATTGGGAAAAATATGGCTAGCCAACTACAAGATTTATCAGAATATGTACTATTGAATGAAAAGGTTCCTACCACAACTTATGACACTGCCATTGATTTATCTATTATGCATAATAGTTTGGCTGCTGCTGCTACATGGTCTATACATTCTTCTTTGGTTAGTGATCATTTTGCTATTCAGATTGAACTGTTTGCCAAAGGTTCCTCTGTTACTTCAACTCATATTCCACGATGGGTCATTTCAAGGGCAGATTGGGATAAGTTTCGGAAGCTGGTTAAAAGGTCTGTTTCTACTCATGTTCCTAAGGACTCTTTAGATGATGAAGCCAAACAGATCGTTGAAATTCTAGTAAATGCAGCTAAAGAATCGGTCCCTCTTTCTCGTCCGTGTAATTGGCGTAAAAACCATTGGTTCCACACTGATCTTGTTCGCGAAGCAAAAAGAGTGGTGAATAACCGACTTAGGGCTTACCGTCGAAATAAAACAGATTTTAATAAGGCTAAACTTAAAGAAGCATCCCGTGATTATAGAATTGCATCAGACTATGCTAGAGCACAGGCATGGGATAACTGGGTTTCTAAGCTCAATAAAGATACTTCTGTAAGAAGCATGTGGAATAGAGTTAAAAGAGCCAGAGGCTTACCTGAAAGGTCTGAGGTTCATCCTAATCCTGTTTCTAAAGCAAATGAGCTTTGCCAAGGTTTTGCTAATAGATGTTCTGTAAACAACTTACCTGAGGCAACTAGAAAAATCCTTGAAGATCGATATGACACTAGAAGGGGCAATTTTATGGAAGCAGCAACTCAAGAAGCAGACACTGACTCTCCATTTAATATGAAGGAACTTTCTAAGGTTTTAAGAGGGCTGAGGGACACGGCAACAGGGAGTGATTCCGTCCCATACAGCTTTTTCGTTCATGCTCCTAAGGAATTTCATGTTGTTTTGTTAGATCTTTATAATAGATCTCTTAATGGAGGCAGACTGCCATATACTTGGAAAGAAGCCAACCTTATTCCAATTCCTAAGCCCAGTCAACCAGGAGTTTTTCGTCCAATATCTCTCCTTGAATGTATTTCTAAGCTTATGGAAAAAATGGTTCTTGAAAGGATAAAATGGGCTGCCACACCTCCACACCAACACATTCTTGGCTTCAGACGTGGAACTGGCACAATAGATGCCGTGGCCACGCTGGTTAGAGAGGTCTCGGAGGCCAAGAAATGTGGTAGAAGACCTGCTGCCATATTTTTGGATGTTGAAAAAGCCTTTGAGCTTGCAAACCCCATAGTAGTCCTGGATGCTTTTGTAAGAGCTGGCTTAAAAGGGAACATTCTAGCCTGGTTAGAGGATTTCCTGATAGGTCGAACAGCTAGGCTTTCTTTTCAAGGTGTTAAGTCTTCAGAATTTGATTTTCCTAATGGAACCCCACAGGGCAGCAGTCTCAGTCCAACTTTATTTAATCAGCTTATTCATGAACTACTTAAAGCTCAACTTCCAAGGGGAGTTAAGATTCTGGCATATGCAGACGATCTAGTTGTGTACCATACCAGCAGTAAAAATCCCATACCTGCTCTCCAAATGGCAATAGACATTTTGGTAGATACATCAATGGAACTAGGACTTAAGTTCTCACCCACAAAAACGTATGCCATGTCTTTTCACAACATAATCCCTGTACAGAAAATTAACCTTCATGGAATAGAAATTGAATGGGTACCAAAGCAAAGGTACCTTGGTGTCATTTTGGACAAGAATCTTACTTTTGGTCCACACGTTGATCATGTTGTAGCTAGGGCAAGGAAAAGACTTAACTTTATCAAGGTTTTTTCTTCATTTACAAGTGTGACAGTACTCATTGTAAAGAAATTGTATGTGGCCACAGTACGCCCAATTATCGAGTATGGGGCACAGGTATTGGCTAGTTTGTCAAAAACACAGTTTCTAAAAGTACAAAGAATACAAAACGCAATGATGCGAGCTGTCTTGGGATGTCCACCATGGACAGCTATTGATAGTATGGAGAAGGAGCTTGGCATCTCGCCTATGGTGTCTAGATTTCGTATACTACAATGTTCCTTTGTATATAAGGTTTTGACTAATGGAAGTCATCCTCTTAATTTTAGTCTGGCCCAGGATTATATTAAAGATCGTCGGGTTTTCCCCAAAACCTGGGGTTTGGCAACTACAGATATTTTTAAGTCGTTTGGCCCTCCTGGACATTTTCCACAAGTGAGACCAGTGGTGAAGGGAATGGCACCATGGTCAGAATCTTGTTTTGATTATGTTATTGACAAGCCTTATGACTCCAAAAAATTGGTCTCATGCCAAGAAGCAAAGAGACATGCTGAAAGCAATATAGAAGGGGTTTCCAGATCTGGAGATCTGGTCTATTACACAGATGGATCAGTCAAGGATGAGAAAGCTGGTGGGGCTTTCACTGGTCCAGACAAAACTGGTTTAGTAAGAATTTCAGATGGTGCATCATCTCTTCAGACAGAACTTGTTGGTATTTTGATGGCACTAAGAGATGCAATTGAAAATGGTTCAGGAAGACCTGTAATACATACTGATTCCTTGGGGGCTATACAAGTCCTCACAAACCCTGCATATGTAGACAATCCTGAATTGATACTAGAGATTCTCAACATTGCACAAGATTCTTTGTATAAGCCTCTTTTAATTTGGGTCCCTGGACATGTTGGAATTGAAGGCAATGAACAAGTTGATGTTGCAGCAAACAGAGCAACTAACAGAAAAGATATTGATTTCCATGTCATTCGAAGTTTTAGTCAGATTAAAACTACATATGTTCATACAATCAATGATGTTGCTGAAACAATGTATACAGCTAGATCTACTAGATCATTAAAATGGCTTTCACAACTCTCTGTTCCTTCTCGCAAATCTACTCTTGGGCTTCCTTGGCATCGTCCTTTAAGAAGGTGTATTTCCCTTCTAAGATTACATGTTCCTTCTCTTGAGGGCATTACAGGCATACCTTTTTGTCATATATGTAATCATCCAGTTCAAGATGAGACAATCCATTATCTTGTCTACTGCTCCCCCTTACGAACATACCATCAGAAACTCTTGCAACATATAGCAATTAAAGATTGGTCTAGCCCAGAAAAGATAGCGTTAAGCATTCTTGAGACTCAAGCAAAAAGAAATTATAAAGAACTTCTTCCACTCATGGTAGCAGTAGCACCACCATGATGGAAAACCATGCTAAGTTTATAATGCTAATGAGATCCTAATTTACGCTCAAATGGTTCTCAACTAACCCTTACAATTGGATAGTAATATCCTTATCTCATTCAGGAGATACTCAAACCAATTATTGGAGTGCAAGGGTAGCCCCCAATGCACCAGAGTACTTGCTAAGTACTCAAACAACAACAACAACAACAGCTCCAGTCAGAATTCATTCTCCCTGTGAGGTGTGTAGGAGAGGACTACAGCTCACAGGTACCCTCTCTGCCGGAGGCTCTGCTCCAGACCCACACCGGGCGCCGGAGGCTCTACTCCAGACCACACCAGGGCACCACCTCCACCTCCTACAGGGCTACAGAGTTCCACTGCCTGAGCACCATTTTGCTGAAGGTATAAACTTTGCCAGTTTTTCTTTGGTATAAGTGGGATAGTAAAGGGATAGTTTTGGATAACTTTATATTCAGTCTTCCTTGATACATAAAACTGAGGTATAGATTTTTATAAAATAGTAGTTCTTTTCTCAGTACCAAAGCTGAGAGTTGTTTCATTTTACTAATATTATTCCCTTATTTTTTCAGCATAAACTTGGCTGATTTATCCCTCCTGGACCAGTTTGCAGTGAACCTTGGAAAGACCAACCATACCAGATACCAGTTTTCTTTTTAAAGAGATATACCTTTAATATCAATAAATTTTTCTCTTAAATCATTAAAAACATTTTCAATCTTTTATGCTGTTGTCACTCTTTTTACTATAAAAGAACTTTATTTGATAACAAGGACTTTGTTTAAAACAGTGTGTTGTATCCAAGATCACTGGTTAATGATACTTAGTAATCAAATGGGTTGAATATGTAAGGCCCATCGGAGGAAGTCATAAAGTTTGAATTCGCTGCATGCATAGTAGGTGCTTGGTGGAGGAAATATCGATCATAAAGTTATTTCTGAGTATATAATCGTATTGTTAATCAAAAGGAAGAATAACAGTACACAATGCACAGTAAATTATAGTACATATATAAACGAACTTGGTAGAATGTTTGCTTATCCTGTTGCTTTGCTTCAAACCGTTATGTCGTGCTGACCCGTGCTTTACTCATTCTGTGACATAGGCATGTACATGTATAGTTAAATCCGAACCCGACCCTTCTACTTCAGATTTGGCAGCCCTAATTACATGCACAAAGACAGGGACTGCGCATGTCCATCGGTGTCATGTGACCCTGGCAGACGCTGCCAAGACACCTGTCCTCCAACCAGCCCCCCCCCCCCCTCCCCAACACCCCTCCTTGAAGCTGTATACCAATAGCCGGCTTTACTACAAACTTATATGGCATTAGAAACGATTTTTAATTCTCTTTCAGATGACATGTATGCTGTAGCTTTTTGCCATATTACTCATGAAAAGTTATTAAAAAACAAACTACTGGTGGTCAAAATCGCCTGGTGGAATACAGTCTTTATCCTCCTTCAACACGGGCTGAGCTGCGTTCTTACACAGTATTAGAAACAATCTGCATGGTTTTCAGCTAACAATGTATTTTAAATCTGCTTTAGCTGAACCTTTGTAATATGACTGTATAGTGGTGGATCCAGCTTTTTGAAAATATGGGGACGCGCTAATAGAAAGGGAGGACGCACGCCCTAATTTCCAGAATTTTACATTAAAAAAAGTTAAATTTGCCCCCCCCCTAACCCTAACCCTATTATTAATAATAATAATAATAATAATAATAAAAATATGGGGGCGCGAGCCCCCGCGCCCCCTCTCTAAATCCGCCACTGCAGACGTAAACTTGCATATCAATTGAGTGAAGCCATAAGCCCTGATTGCTCACTTTGCCCCAGGAGCTGTCGGTACTTTGACGGTGGGCCAGTTGGGATGATGAGGAGAGGAGGGAACAATGCCGACGTCCAGGGACAGGGTGTCATTCCAAGACAGGGGACGCGCGTATTGTGAGCGAGGGGCGTGGGATCGGGTAACGAGGGCTCATCTTTCCACCAGCAAAAAGGCCCAATCGGACACCTCAAAGTCTTGGGCGACTTTTGAATCCAAAGCGTTGGCAACGGGTTGGGACCTCCAACAAAGTGTGCAGGTATCTCCAAGACCGGGGCCGAGCAACTAGTCATATTACAGGAGTAAATTATTGCCAATGAGGTTTCAGCGATTATGAATCGACTTTTGTTCCCTGCTCTCATACAAAACACTCAGTGTTTTTTCCATCGACTGATAGTCATTACACCTGCCCAGATCGGGGTTTTCTGCAGTGTGCTCCGAATCGAGCCGCCCGGGAGTCATTTATACGTCAGAAATGTCAAACTGATAAAAGTGCACGTTTTAATATCCAACTTTTTCTCCAATTTTACGAGGTCACTTTTTTCTATAACTTTATTGCGAGATTATATTCAAAAGTGTCACATTCTGCTTTTTAAATCGCCCCTCGGGATAATTGCTGCATTCGAGTCGATGCAAATAAAAATTTTGATTTCTCTGTAAGCTACATAATTTCATTATTATGACCGGTTACCAAATTCGTCTGTAATTTCATACAAATTAAAAGTTCCATAAGATACGTAATGTTTTGCCTGAATGAAAAACTTATTCATTCTAAGCTAAAGATTCAGGTAAACTCAATGTTTTGCTTGCAAATGAACCCTGTAGGGAGAGTTTCGCTTGTCTTTTCCGACTCTTTGACCCTTTCTAGACTTTTTCCGGCAATTGCTTTGTGTGGGTCTCTTGTGTCCGTATCAAGCTTTACAAACAACTCTGTCGGGGACAAAATAAGACTTATAAGCCGAGTCACTCAGGGGAATATGTTCCTTTCACTCCTGATTGAGCAAGCTGCTCCGTGCATTGTCCCATCGTTGACGTTTTGTCGGAGAGTTGACTTTGATGGTCGCGTTCTCAATAAGTACCATATGTTGTGGATCAAGGTTACCCTCCCGTCGTCGTTTTCCTCTTGTTATACCTCGCCACCCCTTAATAGGCTTTTCTCTGGGGGTTTAATAGGCTTTTACTCATGGGTTTCCAATGAGAAAAGGTCGTGACTTGTTCGCCGTGACGGTACAGAGGTGTGTGGTGACTGTTCAAAGGTCTCCCCTGCCCGGCGGGCGTATGGGGAGGCGGCGAACTGCATAATGACAAATAATCATAAGTCCTTTTTGATGTGCCGGGGCAGCCTGACGCATGGCCAAGGCTGCGGTTATGCAATTATCACTTTTGCATTGTCGGGGGAGGGGGCGGGGAGAGGGGCTGCATGCACGCCGCGTGCTGTGGCTGTAAAGGACCAATATTGTTTGCACAGGTAAGAGTGGTGCTGTATGGTTCCTCCTCCGCCCACCCCCCACTCTATCCCCATCCTTTATCTCCATGCATCGTTAATGTGAGAACCCATTCAGCGATGCGACTGAAATTCTGGCAATTAATGGCAGACATTTCCAAGCGATTTATCGGGGTTTATTTTGTCTTTTATTTTTTTTAGATTTTTGGTCAGATCACTCAACAGAAACACCAGTTCTGACCAGTTTTGGTCATTTGCGACCAGTTGAAAGAGAAGAATTGTATAGTTCAATGGGTACCCCCTTTACGGTACCCTTCGCCCCCCCCCCCCCCCCCCCCCCCACCCCGCCAACCCTCCGCCCTAATAAAATACAAGACCAGCCCGGTTGTGTGCATGGGAAAGCCGTGGGGAGGCAGACGGGCTCTGGTGGGCGTCAAATATACCTGGATCAGGTATCTCAAGGCGCAGCTAATCATACAAACACAGGCCTGGGTCGCCGTACACGCAAACCTTGATAATTGGAGTTTTCTTCATTAAAACAATACATGAAAGGCCCGCATTGTCAGTGAGTCGGAGACGGTGATTGTAACCGGAGGACACCACCTCGTCCGTACAACAAACGGCCGTCTGAGTGTAAGTGGAGACCTATGCTGATTGCCAACGATAAAAAGATTATTACATATAAGTGCACAATCGACTCACAATGTGGGCAGGCCCCGTTTCCACCTGCGTCCTCATACAGATGGACTGAAATAATGCCATGGTAGGAAAGATGACGTAGGCCCAATTTAAATTTGTCTTGCTTTGCAGGGGCACGGTGAGGTACTTCCTCAACCGAAAACTTTTTATTTGTATTGTATAAGTCGTGGAATTCACAAGTCAAGTATAGATATCAAGACATAATTATATAGACTTATGTAGAGGAAGATAATTTTGTAATCCATAATAGTATACTGCTATTGCATCGTCATATGCATGCAAGTATACGACGTAATCACTTGATCAAGTTGATGAGAACTCCTATTATCGTAGACCAGGCACGGATCCAGAGATTAAAAAAAAAAAAAAAGGGGGGGGGGGGCTCCTATATATATACACATTTGAGGTGCATATTCATGGTCTAGAAAAAAATCTAAATATGGCTAAAAATAGGGGGAGGGGGGGGCGCCTAAGGCACCCTCTCTAAATCCGTCCCTGAAGATGTGGTGGATCCAAGATGGGCGGGCGGGCGGGGGGCGGGGGCGCAAAAGGGGCAATGAGGGGGGCAGGAGGCCATTCTGGGTAGCCGACCTGCAAAAAAAAATGATTGCAAGATCTGTGGAAATCTGGTGTTTTTTTTTCTTTTCATTTTACATTTTTATGCGGGTGTGTGTGTGACGGGGTTTGCCTCTCATCCCAGCCAGAGGTGTGGCGTTATAATAACGTTGCAGCAACGTTCTTGTTATGTTCTTTTGATGACTCCCAATAATGTTGCTGGGACCTACTGCTGGGACTTTGCACTGCGATATTATCATAACATTCTGGTTATGTTCTTCAACCTAAACAGAATGTTCTTATAATTTTCTGTTTTGGTTCCGTCCTAACTTCACCAAAAAATAATGCTATAATAATATTCTAATTTGGTGAGGTTTCAACCTCACTGTCAATAACATAATTGTTACTTGCCATCTTAGTAAGAAACAAACTGAATAAAAATGTAGGCCTATGGTTGCAGACCCCCCCCCCCCCCCCCCCCCCTTGCCCCCTTTCAAAAATCCTGTATCGGCCCCTGTGGTCAGTGCTGGGTCCCCCCCCCCCCCCCCCTTATCGTCACTCTTTACGATCAGCAGGAGTTACTGGGGGCGTGAATTCCAGTTTCTGATCATTACTTGTTGTTATGGTATACCTCGTGGAGCCTATTTTAAAGAAATACGGCCACAAATTGAGCACACAACCATGTAGAAATGCATTTCGATGATTTGTGATTAATTTTTGCAAACTTTGTTGACAAATAGATGAGAAAACTGATAGGTTTTGCTATTAATTATATTGGCTCTATTCAATATTCAAAAGGAATTCAAAAAGATATGTTGTTCTTTTTGGGGGACCATTGTTTGATTTGCCATTATACGAGTACCAAATTAGCGTCCCGTTGCACCAACTAATTACAATGTATCCTAAAGGTTATCTTTTTGATACATATAGATCTAATTATCTCTAGAGTCTGCTGTATACTTTAGTATGGGTAATAGGGGGGAAGGACACATTGGACTCTCGATCCGCTCTTTTCTGCTATCCTGATTGGATATAAGTCTCTGGGAGCCGGGATGTACGCCTACTATAAGTCAGTAGGTCAGAAGGGAAATTAACACAACAGGCAAGGGGGATTTGTAGAGGAGTGACGGCGCGCCCAGGCAAAAACGTTATTATAACGTTGCAGCAACGTTCTGTTAAGTTCTGGTTTGGTTATTCTTACATTCTTAAATTTGATGGCACCCAAAAACGTCTTTAGAACCAAACATTGCATTGTTGCACTGTAATGTTATTATAACATTCTTTTTTAGTAAGTCTCAACCTTACCTAAAATAACTTCACAGTTGGGCAGAGAATTGGGCAGGTCATAGACAGACCAAAAATGTTTGGTTACAGAACGTGGCTGTTTCGTCGCTGCTTGCCCGGGGGGGGGGGGGGGGGGGATATATGCATGTGGGGACGTTTCAAAAAGCGCTGAATTCCTCATATATGATGTGTATTGGATAGGGTAAAATTTGAAGATTATGAGTTCAAAAAGCAAAGTTTTCTGTCGGAATTATATTTATGCCTAAGTCCAATATCTTTTTGCTTTATTCTTAATGTTTACTAAAATCACAAACATTAATTGTATCATTGGCCTAGATCTGTAGGCCTAAGGCTAAGCCAGACAAGCACAATAATTACAAAGCGCCAAATTCAGTGGCGGATCCGGGGGGGGGGGCAAATAATCCCCCCCAACCAAAATTGAATGGAGAACATTTTTCCATCTTATAATTGGAAGATCTGTGTAAATCTAGTGTTGTTGATTTTTACAAGCACTGGCTCTGGATCCGCCCCTGTAAATTAGACAGTCTGGTTAGTCGTTAATTATCTCTTTTTATTGCCCAAACGGCCAATAGTTGCAGTCATTAATTAGTATCTTACATACAACATTATTCACTGTGTCAAGTCAAATAGTTATTTTTGCCCTTGCTAAGTGATACCTTGCTTTCGTGGGGATGAGTGACTGTGCAGAGTTTCTCAGCGCCGCGCGGGAAAGGACAGCTTACCTGATTATCGGTTGCGCCATCTAGTGTTTCATTGATAAACTATCTTACTGATCGAAACACCAGATGGCGCATCTGTCAGTTCCAATATGGCCGCGCCCATACCGTCAGCTAGCTCGATGTTTGCAAACTGCATTTCTCGGTCTACTGCTTTGAGAAGTATCTCAATACATAAAAAAAGACTTTTAGGAACAAGAACTTACACTGTTAGATCGATTTCGGGGCGGTATGCTGATGCAAGCTCTAAGAATATTACAAAAACAGCAAGTGCTTCCAGTCGAGCTACGTCCGACTGCTCCATGGTTCTGCTGAGGGCGCTCGACCGGGACCAAAGTCTACGGTCCCTTTCAACATTTACCTCTAGAAGTCACCACTTAAACTTACATACTAAACAGGGACAATCCAGAGGTATTACGGGTCCAGGTCAAACAGTACCACTGCTTCAGTCAAGCACAAACCATAGATATGGCCTGTTTCGTGGGTACCGGTCGCGGCGGGTGGCGGACGGGGTGGAGGCGGACGGGGACGGCGAGTCGCGGCGGGTCGTCGGGCCTAGTCCGGCCGAGCAGGAGGACAGCGCCTGGGTGGGTATATTCATCGTGCTGCCTGGTCTTATTTACCTGCAAGATTGCCAGCAGAGTGATCACTAGATGTAGAGCTATTTGTCTATCATAGACTTTAGTATAGTCTATATTGTAGACAGTAGTTTAGGTTTTACAGAAGCCGACTGGACCCCCCCCCCCCCCCCCCCTCCAAAAAAAAAAGAAGGGCGTGGGGCGGGGGGCGGAGGTCTAGTGTGCCTGAGATAGGCCAGATCTAGGGACAAATTGTTTAACATCAGATTTGTAAAAATCAACGAATGTAGATCTATATGGATCTAATTGATCTACATCATTGTATTCATTAACGCCTTGTTTGTACCAAGATAAGTAGTAAACCTAGATCTATATCTGGTGTAATCAAGATCTGAATCAAAATCTGTTTGGATCTAGACCTACCACTAATTTAGTTTATTTGTTCATAGTGGACATCTAGATCTAACAGTTTAGTAATAATGAAAATATTGTTTAATTTTTAATTAAAACATGAGAGAGCTAATCTAGTCTTCCAGTAGTCCATCATACCGCCAACCAATATTACTTCAGTGCCTTATACTAGTCTAGATTTAATTTTCAATTCAATTTGATTTCCAGACGCTGAGGACATCTGTGGAAAACGGTAAGTTAATGACTGAAATAAGGGATATACCCTAGGCCAATAAAGACCTGCATTATGCCTAGATCTACGTATGAACCAAAAGACCAATTTAGATTTAGATGTATGTAATTGTAATGCATTAGATCTGTTACATTAACATGGCATTGGTTAAAATATCTGGTGTGTTTTTTTTTTATCATAGATCTAATATGGAGACTACAAAAATATCTATGGTTCTTATCATTTATAGAAACTATTTCCACACTTTTACATACGTTAGATCACCTGACTCTACTAGTATTGGCAACAAGAACACTAAATTGATGTAAGAGATATATTATAAATCTACAGCCTACTCATTCTCCCCAATATTTCAGTGTACCTATCATGGATTAGGAATACTTATATCATGACCGTCGCTGGGGTTACCATGTACGGCCAGCTGATCGTGCCGTATGCACAAGAAGCTGGAGTTGGTGAGTAGAAACTGTTAACCGAGTGGCGAGCAGAAGTACTATTACTGCACTTTGTTGACCATACCATATATATACTCATGTGTGAAAGTTGGCAAGAAAAAAATATCATATCTACTCAGGCTTATTCCCCGCCCTAAGCAGGGATGCAAGTTTTCAGATTTTGTTCTAATTTCATTTTTTTGTTTTTTAGATCATCACCTCAAATAACAATTTTCAAAAATAACTTTCTTACATCGCGTTTTATATTGTTTTTATATTTTGATAATTTGAGAGCGTCTTCGCGAGGTTTCAGATTTTGTTGGTTAACCCTGGCAAGAACAATGTCATTTTCCATGAAATTTGCAATTAAAAAATGTTGAGTGATTTCAAACGAAACCTTGATACGATACTGTTTCCTCCGATCAGGATCATACCAAGTTAGGGAGTTTACTCTGACAGCACATGAAACATTGTATCCTAGATGTAAATTTTATCAGGAACGATAAATATTAATTTCATTGATCCCACATATGTACCTGAATGACTTTCTTCTCCAAAGTGGTAACTTTCATATCAAAACCTTTTCCACTTTGGAGAAGAAAATCTACTGTAGTTCTCTACACAAGTTAAAGCAGCACTTCACTGATAATATCATTTAAAGCACTTGTAGACTAAGAGTAAACTTCACCTTTACGTTCTCGTTCCCCTTCATTCATTATATTATATCATCATAGCTACCAGCTGGAGAAACACAAACTTATTTTTGCATGTGAAGTTGCTTTTCAAATAATAATTATAAAAAAAAACTCTGTTTTATTCCTCACAGTGATCCTCTTGGCGGGAGGCGTCAACATGGCAGCGGGCACCGGTCTCTACGTCTTCAGCCTCATGTCGCGCCGACGACGTATGCTCATGTCGCGGCCCATGTCGTTGTTCCTGGGCGGGCTGTCCGTCCTGCACGCCGTGCTGTGGCTGGGGGCCATCATGGTGTACCTGGGGTACGTGGAGGAGGACGCGGAGCTGGAGGAGGAGCTTCGGAGAGAGGAGGAGAAAATGTCGGCGCAACAAAAGCAGCGATTGCGAGCGCTGAAACGCATCAACGATAAATATGATTAAGACTGGAAAGTGCAATGGGGAAAACAAATCAAGCTTGAATCCGATTTACCCTTGAAATCTGCCAGAGTGAATGTTTTATCGTCTTTGTTTTTCCCAAAAAATTGTTATAATGTTGGTTTCCAGCATTCTAATAAATGTGGTCTAAGGTTACATTATTACCAGTTTTTATTAATTTGTAAATTTTGTTTTGATTTGCATATATAGATGAGTAAAATTTTTCAATACTGTATTTTGACAGAAAATTGTCGTTTTATTACAAATATGTTTACAAAAAAGACTGATCAAATGACTGAATTTTCTTTTTGGAGGAAAGTATAAAAACTGCAAGCTACTCCTTGCAACTAATATATTCTTTTGCTATAACTTATAAATAAAGGTTTCGTGTAGGTCGGTTGCAAATAAGCAAGAAGCCGTGGTACTATTTATTCAAGAATCACTTTATTATGCACCAGGCTCTTCGAAGATGGTTCACTCTATTTACTCAGAAACATTTATAACAGGTAATTATAGGTATACCTGAGGGTTTCACAACATCACAAACTAAGTTCTTTATTTTCCTGTTCAGCAAGTTCTGTAGGTATAAAATGTGTATTGTACCCGTTTGTTGTAAAACCATTTCATTGTATAATGGTTTCATCGCTACATTGTACGATCTCACATACTTCATTGTACATTCATATCATCAAAACATTGTGCTTTGTCTGAGCATTTTGCTGGCAAGACTAGGAATGTCACCATCCTGTTATGATTTTCATGATAAAACACTTCGAAACAATTATTTCTATGTTTTTATTTAGAACGGAGAAATATATGGAATGTATTATTCCTCAGGTTTTATCATTACATACTGTATATGATGAACCGTGAAGACAAGAACTGAAAAGTCGGAAATTATAATCTATACTATTTAAATATGCTATTAATACAGGGTACCAACCACACAGGGAAAACAGGGAAAATGGCAAAAAACATTCTCTGACAGGGAAAACGCAGGGATTTTGTAAATTTTGCCAAAACACAGGCAATTTCATTAGGCCAGGTTCTGAAATTCCTAATTCTGAGGATATTAAGGATCCGACTTTTTGTTGTTGGGTTGTCCAAATTTTTTCTGCACACAGAAACTTTTAGATTTGAACAACTTGCTGAATTAGAATATGACACAGGGGAAAATTGCCACAGGACAGGTAAATCTCAGGGAAACGGAATTTAAAAATGGAATTTCGGTTGGTACCCTGTATTAAGTCATAAATACCAAAGCCCTCCCCGGACCCTCCTACACTGAGTCTGTCTTGTCTAGGTGCTTATTCAGAAGCATGCATATGGTCACTATACATGTTTAACCATAGCTTTAAATGACAAAGATGAATACTTTTAGGATAATTGTAACATAAATCTTGGCTAGGGTAAAGCTTGAACAACTGTGTATACCACGTTTACTGAATATCAACAATTACCTTCACAACATTTAGATAGATCCCCGACAAAACGGAATGAATCTTTTATCGGAACGTCTATGGAAAAAAAAGTCGGGAAAGAAGCACCATAATCTGTACTAAATTACAAAGTCACTCAAAAGTCAAAACGGCTTCCTCTCATTATGCTTATATCAACATAAGTATCCTTTACTATCTTAAGACGATTTTCCAAAGTCAATTATTGGAAAAGTACTTCATGACCAGTTATATCACAGCTAATGATCCGTTTATAAAAACAAGAATCACCCACCACCTTACACCAAATATTAGATTTCCATGGAAGTCGACAATCTTTAATTCAATATCTTTTATCTCATGATGTCTTTCATTCCCTCCTACATTGAAGCGATCACCAAGCATTCATCAGTTCTTTCAGTAAATGTTTACGATAGCATGGAATGGTTCAGAGTTTGGCTTTGGGGCCGTCCCTGAGGAGGTCGTCGGAGTAGTAGGCCCAGGTGGCCGTGTCGGAGGCCACCCCGGCGATGGGGGCGTGCACGCAGTTGTCGGGGTGACAGAAGGCCCTCACCACCTCCAGGGCATGCTCACTGGTCGCCTGGCACAACTCCAGGTACTAGAAACAGAAATAAAGACATTGACTTACTTACACATGTTTTCAACAATGATATGATGCCCTTGGTTTTACGGTGAGCATGCTTTGGAAACAATCCAATGTTTTTTTGTTTTTTTTCTTAGTTGTTTCTGGGCGAGCGTACTTTGAAGACAGTTCTCATGTTCTTTAAAATGTTTTTTTTTATAAGTTTCTTAGATTTCTTTAATGAACCTAATATCACCGAAAATTCAATGGGTCACAAGTGAAGTAAGATGGACTTCATTTGTTTTGCTAGCTTGAGAAATATGGTATGGTAGTTTTGCTGAATGCATTGGTTGTCTTCTAATGCATAGGGCGATTTTAATTCTGCGGGGATATCTGCATCACGGTTCCCACGCATTTTTGAAAATCAAATCAAAACTAATGAAGACCAAGATTTAGAAAAATTAAGACCTATCGATAATATGGAAAGAAAAAGTTCAGAATATATCATATGATTTAAATTTCAAGTAAGTGTACTTGTTTGAGAGGATTAGGAATGTTCATAGTTAATTCAAGCTAACTCCTCAAAAAACTCAATTTAAGGTCCTTTTAAAAGACCCCTAGCTACAAAACTATCAAACTTAAGACCTTTTTTTTTAGAAAATCAATTTAAGACAAATAAAGACCTATATGAGAACCTTTTGCAAGTAAGTCACGACGACCAATTTGGTGTTACCTTGTCCCTGATGTCCTTGGACATGGAGGGGGTGATGTAGCCCTGCTCCAGGTACCAGGCCTTCCCCGTGTTGATCAGGTGGACGGCGTACAGGTGACAGAACTAACAAATCAAAGAAACTTGGGAATTACTTAATACGTTGAAGTAGATACAGTGTTTAGGTCAGTCGACCAACTGGGCCGATCTTGCCACAATAGTGTTGGCCCTCATGGCTTTCTGTTAGCCCTAAAATTTGTAAGTGTTCTCATAAAAGGCCTGGTAAAAACAAGCAAAATATGGTCAGATAAAATATATTATCTACCTTAATGTCATTTACGGGTTCACTTTACTTAACTGACAATTTACATGAAAAAGTTATACTTTGTAACTAATCGGACCATTTTAGATGAAATCGAATTCTTTGCAATACTGGACATTAATTTTCTGTGAATCTAACTGACCTTTTCAAGCAAAGACCGAGTGTACTCATCCTTGCATTCTGCCACAGCGATGGAATACCGTTGTAACGTCACTGAAAAAAACACGATTACAACATGTGCATAAACTGATAATTAATTTTAGTCTGCTGCCCTTGGACATTCATGGGACAAAGGAATACAAGGGGCAAATTAATATCATGCCCAGCAACAGTACTTCCAACAAAAAGTAGCATTATTATTTTGATGTCATATAAAGTTTAAGTCAAAAGATGAAATATATTTGGCTCCTGATACACTCTCCTGAGCACAATGTTATCAAAACTTAAGATATTTCCTGCGCGATTTCTAACGGTAAAGCCATGTTTTTCTAGACTACCAGTAAACTCTATTGTCAGTAAGTAGAAAACTATTTATTTCAAAATATTGAACATAACTGTTTTTCTAAAATAGAATTGATTCTCTTAAACTAGAGATAACATGTATTAATCACTACACGGTTGCCGTCCGAAGGGAGAGGACCTTTCGTCTCTACACAACATGTATTAATTAGTTGCCCAGAGAAAATTAAAAGAATAATGTAAACCGAGAAGAGTGATTCAATGGTCCGTTTATCCTACCCCTGTGTATGTGCGTCCAGGCCAAAGTGATAACGTGGTCCAGGCAGTCGTTCCACGCCAGAAAAGGTTCTTCATGTTGTGACGATACCTGAAATAAGGTGATATTGGATATAGGTTAAACAAACTGGCATTGAAAATCATATGTGTTTGAAGCCAGACCTCATTATTTCTCATTAATATTTAAAGTACAAGGGAAACTCTAAATATTGTAGTACCCTTTCATAAAGTGATAAAAACTTATATCTATACGTGCGTTAAAAAGAAACCCTGCTGATACTTATCTATGAATATAATAAGTTATCGACTGACAAATACGTGGCACTTTTTACAAAGTTTTATAAAAACCTGGCCCATTCCCACCCCTAGGGTTCTACAACTAAAATTCCCTCTTTGTTTCACACATTAAAATACAGCTTTAGTTTACCTACCTTGTTTAGAAGTCGGGCAGCAAGGTGTCGTAACAACATCCCTTCTTTGAACTTCAAGGCCCTCATCACAAAATTCTCACTCCATACTGGGTCTGTGCTGACGGCAAAGATACTGAAAAAAGACAGAAATCTAAAATGAAGAGGTCTACCCAACCTTTGAAAATATTCCAACTTTCAAAGTTATAAACTCAGGAATGTAAGTAATGGTTAATGAAAAAAATTGAAACGGTATAAATAAAATCTGTAATGATCTATAAATGATATAAACGTGATGTAGGGACTTTTTTTTTGAAAATTATTGTTAGAAGTGTTGAACTACAAAATCTGAAATCAGACAAAATTCTAAAAACTTACATCCCTGTAAACTACCTTAGATACATTTTATCAAAGTGACAGAAAGTCTACATAGATGTCAATTTTCAATGATAAAGAAAGTGGCCTTGCCTTGTTTTCAGGTTTTCTATAATGATGTCTTTGACGTTGGTTACTGCAGCCTTGGCCTTACTACCGTTGAACTGTTTTCCATACTGCACCAGAAGTTCTTTCGTTACTTGCTGAATTGAAAATGGAAAAATAAACATATTTATTTTTTTAGGTATAAAATGTTTAATTTAATTCGATTAAAAGAGAATCAATTCCAAAATAATTTAGGTTCTTTTTACATGTAAGTGCTCGAGAGTGTAAGTCTTCTTTTTCCAGCACATATTGTACAATGGGTTAAGAGAAAATTGTTCTCTATACCCTACTACATTATAAAAGAACAATTACAAAAAAGGTTCGCATTACATATCGTTTGTATAATTATAATGAATTGCGGAATTAGCAACTAATTCTATATTCACGATGTATAAAAAGTATGTTTTCACCTGCAGCATAACTACGTTGTCACCTTCAAACGTGACAAATACGTCGGCGTCTCTTTTCAGACTAGAAATACGGTTCACTTCCATGTAACCCTATAATGACAAAAAAAAACAATATTTCAATAGTTTGCACGAGCAGAGCCAATGTGAAACATAGTTTGGTTAGGAAATTAGTCGGTCTATGTTCAGTTCAGTTAATCAAATGATAATTTTGATGTTTGTCGGACAGGTCATAACCTCTAGATAGTAATCAAGGACAGAATCTACATGATTTCCCTCCTCCCAACCCACAACCTGATTCAATATATTTGACAATCTAGACACGTCTATACAGGTGGGTACCGACTTAGTTGGATGTAATTGATTAATAAATCTAAGAGTCCAATAAAAAAGACCTGTATATACTAACATTCTCGAATAAAAAGTGCAATATGTGTTATCAATTCACTGCTGATGTTACGTGTTATAATCTCGTGCTTTGTGTTTAATATATCTGTTTGAAGAATTTGCACCTGAAAAGAACCTGATCAACAGATAAGAAAAATAACAAAATCCTTGTCTTACCATGCCCCCGGTGCACTCCCGGCAGGCCTGGAGGGTGTGGACCGTCTCCCAGGTGGAGTAGGCCTTGAGCCCAGCAGCCAGCGCCTGGAGGAGCCGGTCGTCCACCACAGGGATACCCTCGTGTACGTCGTGGGCCAGCATGTCGCCAGCGTGTCTGCAACGTTTTAATAAAAATAAAAACATTCTTAACTTAGGTTCTACGTACAGCCAGCTAGTGCAAGCTGCTGCTGTTAAAAGGAAGAGGGCTCTTTTTTTCCTTTAAAAAAACGAATTAGACTTTAAAAATTCTTAATTAGGCCCAAAAAGAAAGTTGGGGAGGTATCCCCGCACTACCCTCTAAATCCACTACTGGTATTAATTAACAGGATATAGTCAGGGAATTACTTTCACTCTTTACTGGTCCGTTTTCTGTATAGACTTAACGTTGAAGGGTCAAGAAGAACTCGTTCCACTTGACATTAATTAAAAAATATAGTGATTATTTGGTACTACAGCAAAATCAGGTGTGGGATGGGGCAGTAGTAATAAAACACCTTAATTTTGATTTTTTCTCTGACATAGATACGTCCATTCAACTTGGTTCAAGTGGATGACGCGTATTTATCAGGAAAATAGCAAATATACACATACCTCCAGCGATCATCTACTACCAAAGCTCTTCACTGTTCACCTACTAACCTGATGGCAAAGATGAGGCCGAGGCAGGTGGCAAGTCTAGGCATGAGGCGGGTCTGGTTGGACTGATAGTCCAATAAGAGTTGTTCACCTATACTAACCTGATGGCAAAGATGAGGCCGAGGCAGGTGGCAAGTCTAGGCATGAGGCGGGTCTGGTGGGACTGATAGTCCAATAAGAGTTGTTCACCTATACTAACCTGATGGCAAAGATGAGGCCGAGGCAGGTGGCAAGTCTAGGCATGAGGCGGGTCTGGTTGGACTGATAGTCCAATAAGAGTTGTACGCCTATACTAACCTGATAGCAAAGATGAGGCCGAGGCAGGTGGCAAGTCTAGGCATGAGGCGGGTCTGGTTGGACTGATAGTCCAATAAGAGTTGTACGCCTATACTAACCTGATAGCAAAGATGAGGCCGAGGCAGGTGGCAAGTCTAGGCATGAGGCGGGTCTGGTTGGACTGATAGTCCAATAAGAGTTGTACGCCTATACTAACCTGATAGCAAAGATGAGGCCGAGGCAGGTGGCAAGTCTAGGCATGAGGCGGGTCTGGTGGGACTGATAATCCAATAAGAGTTGTTCAGGTTCTCCGCTAGGCCCGAACTGTCTCCGCCTGAAACATTATGAAATATGGTATGGATGTAAAAATCAGACCTGATTTTAAAAAAACTTTTTTTCCTATATGATTTGATAAAACAATTATAAATCCAACATTTCATAATTATATCCAAGAAAAATTTCTCTTTCCTTCCAAAGACGCAGTTATGTAATAAGATGTACCGTAAATATCAATTTTCAACGGAGTTAAACTCGAACATAAACATTCAATAGCGTTAAGGAAGTGTGTAAGTAGTAGTAATGAAGTGATGTATCAAACTTACTTGAGCGCATATTTGATGGCAATCTCCAATCCAATCTAGAGTCATTCCAAGACAAAGTAGAAGTAAAAACATAATTATAGCAAATGCAAATAAGGTAACGATATGAATATATATCTGTAAAATATGAGATCGATGTACCTATTGAGGCATGTTCAGACATTCACTAATGTTGGCATAACTACATATGCAACATATGAAACAACGTTACAATAATGCGTCAATAAGATGACAACTTTTTAAAGTGTGTGATGATGAAAGTCCACCATCTATACACCTTTTTCAAGTGTGGCGCCCTGCTAGCAGATAGACCTGAACCAAGCGATCGGGATATAGAGTCCAATAGGCACAGGCTTAACGTTCGGGGACAAATCGTCTTGGGGAATGCTCACTGCACAGGTTCACAAAAAGGTGTATAGCGTGGTCTATAAAAAGAAAGGTGGCAGTGTACCTTACTGCAGGCCACGGCCTGGTTGCAGAGGGCGAGTCGGGTCCCCAGTAGGGCCCCGAGCGAGGCGTTGAACCGGGCCCCGTCACTGGCGATCTGCGTGTTGTACGTCCCATCCTCTGTTACGTCAGCGAACCTGCAAATTGTATGATAACATGAATCATAATTATTAGTAATGTTGTCATCAAATGTTGTGCATCCTGCAAATAACCCGATTACTTCTGTAAATGCTTGTTTTCTAATTCAGTTTAATCATACAGGGTACAAATCAAATATAGTGTCCAGCCTCCAACTGCAAACCTGTTCAATTCTTATCTTCTTCTTCTTTTTAACAGAAAATAGTAAACATAAATTCATATTCACAATACGCAAAGAGTTGAATTTCATATCAACACTAGTTGAAAACATATACAGACAACAAAGTGTGATGAGATAAGTTGATGAATGATTTCTGAAATACTGTAATATTGTCATAAATGAGCATGAATATTCTGGGATTGATATGATCGTTTCCTCTTCGGACTATGTATCTTAAACGAGTGCGACTGCCAATGATCATAAATATTCTAAACATTCTAACTAAGCAAGTTTGCCTTGGCTTCAATGATAGTTTACTGTTTATAACTGAATAAGCTGTATAATTGCCGTCAATAAATTTATAACATACTTATTTAACAGATTCCCCCGTGGAATCCGCACATGGTGGAACTGAAGAAGTCCATTGTCAACTCCATTCAAACCTGCAATATGAAAGTTATGTATCCTTTTAGTATATACATTTTCATGAATTGTATCATTACATGTATTTGTAGATCAACATTGTGAAAAAATTGACTTCATCAATTTTTCAAATTAGTATCTATATCCATTAATATTTCCCGAGTCGTTTGAATATTGATTCATTGGAGATGGATATATTACTTTTGCTTATTTTCTATAGTTTTTCAAGGGGTTATGTTGACAGAATCAGTCCAATTAGGCTGTAGGTGCTTAGAATACTGCAGATCAGTTATCCGTGGTAGGGAGAATTGAATGATCAGTTTAAATAATGACAATTTTCGATAATTACTTGTATGATAGATATGCGCTTCATTTCACAACAATGGGAACAAAAGCTACTATCGGAACTCCATTAACATAGTTCTGGCTACATGCTATTTATAGGGAATGGAGGGGACAACACTCAGAATGTTGCAGTAAAAGAATATAATCTTCTTTACCTTCTTTCATGCCAAGATCAGTTACGTGGACACCTTTGTGTAGATTTCCCTCCTGGTCTCTGATAGGCACGATGAAGCAATGTGGACCTGGAGCCAAATTAAGAAGTATGAAATTAGAAACCAACTATTGTCTGTTTACTATCATGAATAAACAGGGATGTAAGTCAGGTTTAATGAAAAGATCTGAAACCCCAGAGAGGAAATTTAGAATAATCTTAAAATGCCATAAAACGTCATGTAAGGAATTCAGTTTGAAAATCATTATTTGAGGTGATGATATGAAAAAATCTTAAATCAGGATTAAAATCTGAAAACTTTCATCCTTGAACAAATAAGCCAAACAGACATTTCTAACTATGTCCGTGTATTCTTAACTATGTCTGCACTGGAGCTTTACATTATCAGAGGCGGATTTAGAGGGGGGAGCAGATGCCCCCACCCCCAATTTTTGACCAAATATTATTTTATTTTTAATGTAGAATTCTCAGCCCTAGAGGGTCTAGCGGAAGATTACACACCAGGGCACCCCTCAACCCACTTCCCCCTTTTGAAAATCTCTAGATCCGCCCTTGAGTAAAGAACAATGACAGCTATTTGAATTCATAAGTAAACAATATCAATCTAATTCAAAGCACAGTGAAAGCTGGTGTACCCTTGCACTCATCGCCGATATATAGCTGAGCAAAGACCGCGCCGTAGTTGCCATTCAATGCGTTACCAATGTAGATCTTGCTAGCGTCAAGGTGAGGTGTGTGGATGTCAAATTCCTGAAGAACATTACGTGTATATTGGAAGCGTGAACACGGAACAGAATACCCGTTAAAAAGACTAATGAAATAACAGATTCAATTATAATCCAGCAACATAAGTTTTATGACATAACCGTGGTTGAGTGCACAACAATTGGTTCTGTAAGAGTATTCTTGATAAGCGTGATTAAATTGGATTACAATTGACATGATGGTCAAAAAATAACAAAAAAAGGAGATGCCCTACCTTTGTAGTGGGGTCGTATCGTGCTTCGGTTTGAATACCTCGGACGTTACTCCCATGGCCTCTCTCGGACATACAGAACATCCCTGTGAACTCAAGATTCTGAAAATATGTATTGTGGTTAAGTGTATTAGTTAGCACAGGGTGCCCAAGTTCCCTTTGAAATTAATTTAAGACCTTATTAATACCTATTTAGGACACACATTTAGAAAATGTAAGACTTTCCGGCAACTAAATAAGAAAAATATTCAGACATACACGAATAGTAGCTGCAAGCGGCATTTTGTATCCCAAGATGAATAAATTTCCATTTCCAAATCAAAATCAACTTAAGACCTTTTGAAGCCTTTAGATTTGATGAAACTAATTTAAGACACTTTAAAACATGCATGGGCATCATATATAGCAACAGGCTGCAGACTAAGCTTATGCAATTATATTCAATAACGTTACCCACAAGATAATTTTTCCTAACATTTTAAGCGTATGGCAGATCAGACTTACTTTGAGCGGCTGGAACCACTGGTGGATATGTTTCTCTGACCCCAAGTTAATCACAGCACCACCAAACAGCCAGCCCATCACTCCCATCTGAAGACGGAAAGTGAGAAACGTGATTAATTCAAAGCAATGGTATTGGTCGTGTGTTGGTAACGTTAAGGGCTCTACCACTAAGCCTACAGTGAAGTTGTGGCCAGTGCGAAGTTTTGCCCTTTTCGAAGGTATTCTGAAGATGTTGTTGGTCACGTCATGGATTTGGTGCGCTTATTGGAGAATTACAACGGATCAAATCATCATTGTCTCACAAATGATAGTGTGGCTATATTTGAAACCAATATGTATTGCAGGAATACTTATTTAGAGGGAATGGGTTATTTTTCTATGTTTTACCAGACGTAAGTAGAACTATTATTCCTATGAAAATTGAAAATTGAATTGCCTTTGATTGGAATTGAAACTATAAATTTCAAAAATTGAAATGTCCATTGAAAACAATGTTCACAAAATCATGTTCAAATAAAATCTTATCAATAAAATAAAAGAAAAGATTCTTACCTTTACTCCAACAGACATATCAGTTATAGAAACGACCTCTCCAAGTGCCAGGCTCTTCTTGATGAAACTTCTGGGATCATTCAGCTAAAAATGTAAGATATACAACACTTTACAACTTCGGTTATTTAGATACATCTATTTTTCTTTGGTATAAATCTTTTTCTTTACTCATTATATCGACTCGCTTCGTACTTTAATATACTACATATAATACTTTCGCGTTCCAAATATATTCGGAACTGCTCATAATGAAAGCAAGATGAAGAATATGAAGCTATAGATTTTTTTTGCGAATCATTTTTCAGAAAATAACTATGTAAATCAGACTACGTATAGACATTGATATTAAAAAAAAAGTTTTAAAGTGTCCATAGATTGAATAAATGTGTTATCTCTTGATATCAGTTAACCAGACAGGACTCAGAGAAAAACAGTAGATCTACCTGTTCATCGAACTGCTTCTGGATTTCAGGTGTTGAAAATAAGAATTTGGCTCTCTTGAAAGTTGTTTCACGAGCTTCTGCTAGTGGCACATCAAACCTGTACAAATAATGAGAAACACTTTTTGTGAAAAGTGTCATTTTACTCAACATAACTCTATTGAGTAGACCATGATTTTGCATAGGAACTATGTAACAAAGCATCAAGAAGGTAGTCAATTCTATCTGAATTGACTACCTTCCATATATGGATAAGTTCTATAGGGCAGTACCATATCTATACCGGTACATCATCAGACCAAATCTCTCTGGTAGTTATAAGCTCTAATGAAACAGCTCAAGACGGCAATTTATATTTTGTGAACATTTATTCTTACTATATTTTAAGTGTAAGTTATAATCTTTTCTCACTCAGGGTGTCTGAGCCAACTGTTTTATGAAGAACAATTTATGTTTTTTGGCAACAATATGATTATGAGTAACCAGGTACCAACAGGAGCCTTGTGATCTATCTGACACAGGGTTTGGTCATTTGTGGTCGCATCAGCCAACCTACAGCATCGTCTACATTTATTTTAAGTGTAACATTTAACATTTAAACCATACAGATTATGATGGGATGTGATAAGAAACTATATAACATCGACCGTCATTGTATTGGTTTGGTCATTTGTGGTCGCATCAGCCAACCTACAGCATCGTCTACATTTATTTTAAGTGTAGCATTTAACATTTAAACCATACAGATTATGATGGGATGTGATAAGAAACTATATAACATCGACCGTCATTGTATTGGTTTGGTCATTACAGATCGATCTGGATCTGCTTACTATATAGATCTAGATCAAGTCTACATTACTTTCAGTTTCAATGTACAAATTCTTAAGGTGTTTTCATTTTGTGTAAGTTAACCATTGCCTCCAAATAGAATTTGATCACACCCATCTTCAATTAAATAGACCTAGGTCACAGTGATGGAACTAGTTCTATATCAAATGTAGGCCTAGATAAGACCTATAAGACTTCTAAGTTAAACTAAAAGAGTCTAGGCCTAATTCAGTAATCATGAGAACATCATTATGATTATATTCTACAAAGTTTTTATTGTCATTATGATAGTGGACCTGTAGAGTAGGTTGTAGATCTAGATTGATTCTATAATACTTTATAGCTCATGTATATTATCACATTAACGGGTAAGCTTAAATATAAACCTAGACTAGATCTACGGGATGGGTTACCACAATGCTCTGTAGATCTAAGTGTATGTGATGAGATAACCCCATTGTAGAGAGATAGACCTGACCACAGACTAGGTTTGGAGTATGGACCTTGGCTTGGACTTCTAACAGTAACAGTGGGTAGAGCAGGTGATGGGTTTTCACTGTTTTCTGGTCTTCCTTTAGCTTAAACCTTAAAGCATGGACATTTCCATTTACCTGAGGTTAAAAAGAGGGTTTCCATCGATGTGAGAACGAAACCTCTGCTTTAGATCTTGGTATTCTCCCTCTAAATACCGGCGCAGGGCAGCCTGGTTCTGCATCTCTGAAGCCATGTTGTTTACTGCACTAGACTGAAGAGGATCCGTCAGATGGCGCCACAGTATCTAGACGTACGACCACACAGACGCCACCTAGTGGCAGTGGAGGGGAGCTGAGGGGTGGTGGGCCACGCCCCCCTGAAGGATATTTTTCCAAGTCTGAAGTGTTCCACATATTGACATTTCCTTCAGAATAAAACGAATAAAAAAGGCTGCTAAAATGGTGAGAACATAAAGAAAAAGTTCTACTTATACCTCTTCTATACTTCTCGCCACCTTAGACCCTTTTTAAGTTAAAGTTTAAATTATTGAAGTTATCAGCAAACCAAAATGCATCCAAAAACAATGTCTGAAAAATTATTCTTATGTTATAGGCCCCTATAGTAGTAGGTCTATAATCACATAACACCCTCAATCTGGGATTCCTGTTGGTAATAAAATTAAGAGAATTGAATTGAATACGAAAGTAGACTTGACAAAGAAAAAGAATCATTCATTTTACCATTTGTCAACTTTTTTTAAACAATAAAAATGTTCTGCAATAAATTGACTTTGCTATAATTGAAGAAGGTTTAAGATAAGGCGTCCTCACTAAAGCTGTATTCTACCATAGAATAGAGGCCTAATCAATTGTTATAATTGGAGGATTGAAAAGGCGGTGGTGTGAAGAGGGCGCACTACCTATTTTCTCGAATTTTACATTAAAAAAAAAGAAATTTGAGTGAAAAAAAGGGTGAAGGGGGCGCACCCACTAATTCAGCAATTGATTATAAAGACAATACAAAAACAGTATGCTCAAGAGTTCCCCTTATTTTCGTGCACCGACTATCCAGAAAAGTTGACCCTTATTCTAACCTTAATTATAATTTTCACAAGGCTATATATAGGCCTATATAATTGTAGTGCTTTCATGAATTGCTGCATTTTGAAATAACGCTTTGACTCATTTTTGCGCTTAACGCCCCCCCCCCCCCCCCCCCACACACACACATACATACACACGTGCACATACATCCACTCCTGAACAGATGGAGCCAGTGCCCCCGTACCCCTGCTAAGAAAAGGTCACGAGAAATTGGAGTATTTTTTTTATTAAACAAACCAAGAACCAAATAGAAAAAAATCTACACAATGTAAAGGAGCACCAGGGGCGCACCAAAAGCTCCCAAATTTAAAATGAGTAAAGGCCTACTCATTAGGGTATCTTGGGGCATGATTTCGGTAAGTGTTTCTCAAAAATATTTAGTGTAGGCATATGCGCTTATCATTTCTGCTATGTTTTATAATGGAATGTTACTGCTTTTACCATGCACATAATACACGAGAGTTTTAGAATGATGTCAACAAGCATCAGTTAGGTTAAGCACTTTACACTTACTTTGCCTAATTATGTCCATTTTGGAGCAAAGTAGAAGTTTTTGTATTATTTTTTTTAGATTTGAACCAGCAGGCCAAACTTCATAACTTGAGACATTTCATTACTTGAGACATTTTACCGAGGGTCGACTTTAATTATGTTGGTGGCATGTAATGTTATTTATACTTATCAATTTCTTAAGAATTGATGACACGTATACACATGACATGTTTCATGCCTAGAGCATGGAATTGGTTTTCATATCAATCTGCTGGTGAAATATATGTATATCTAAAAGATTGTCCCTCCCTTCAAGGAGTAAAAAAATACATGCAATCACAAAAGCCATGTTCAAACAACTAACATTGTAATTAGAGAAAAAAGGTAGCTTATGCACTTAGCAATCAGGCGTGAATGCCCACTACTGCTCTGTCGACTACAAATAAAATGTTTAACTTTCAGAGGATGTCTTTTAGGTAATTATCATAGGCGCCGCCTATTACAAATTTAGTCTTAAATTAATTTGGAAATGCTATCCTCATTCCACTGAGAACCATATAGATACATGGCAATTGTTGTGGCACCATCACCGCTATAAGGTCGCGACGTTTTGTTTTTATCATTGTTATCAATGTAAGATTAATTAACATGAAATCAACACTGACCAGGTCATCCAGAATACCGACACATAATTGCTTCTCTCACCAACCAATAATAGGTTGGTTATTCTTTATCTATCATGGATTAATATGCAGTTTTATGAATTCAATAAAACCATGTGGGCCCTAAATTATTTTTGATACAAAAATTTGGGGGAAATCAGTAAGGTTCTTCACATGTCAACAAAAGGAGAAAGGTTGGCAGCGGCAACTTTCACTGTGTAGATAACTTCAGCAAGGTGTTCCTTCAGCTTTTCCAAGTTTTCCTCCTTATTGTCTGCGTGCTTAATGTCAAACACAAGGTCCGTCAGCCCGGGGAAGATAGTTCCGCTGTAGGAATCTTTACTGCTAGGTGCAAGTATGACGTGCCTGTAAAATATATGCCAATGACATTGTATTTTAGTGCACATCGGAAGTGGCCGTCCATAAATGATCACATTTTTTTCAGGGTATTTTTAGGACCCACCCACCCCCCTGTCACACTAAATTCTCTAATCTAAACATGGCATTAAGGCTTGTTTTTTTAGGCGGTGTCACACAGTTCTATCCACCCACCCACCCCCTTGTGCGTGACATAATTAAATTTTATGGACGGCCCCGAACATACAATAGTATGTTTTCTTGAGGTTATGAGCTTTTCATAGATATAGACATAACAATTATGTTGTATAGTTTTCTAGGAAATTCAGCCAATTGAAAGCATTATTATCTCCTGAGTCAATTCAAAATATGTTACATAAACTGAGCAAAATTGGCTTGTCCAAAAATGTTATAGCCTGGTTTAAGAGTTATTTAGACAGAACGCAATCAGTTTTATATAAGGGTAAGTGATCTTCCAATAGAAAGGTTCTCTCTGGCATCGCCCAAGGAAGCATACTTGGGCCAATCCTGTTTGTTTTATATATTAATGATGTAATCCACAGTATAAAGAATGTTTATATAAATATGTATGCTGATGATTGTGTTCTTTACTATAATGGTCAAAATTGGGATTCTGTTTATAGAGAACTGCAAGCAGATTTAGATCGTTTTGTGTTGTGGGGCCAATCACATGGCCTTGCTCTAAATACATCAAAAACCAAGTGTCTTATTGTTGGACGCCCTCAAATGTTAAAGAATCTAATTAATCCTAAGCCGTTCATGGTCGATGATAAATATGTTGATTTTGTATCAAGTTATTCCTATTTGGGCATAATCCTAGACCCAGAATTAAATTACAAGCTGTGCTATAAAAAGGTGAAACAAATTGTTGGCAATAAGATTTTTCAACTTTCTAAAATTAGAAATTTCATAGACGAAAGAACATCAACTATGATTTATAAACAGACAATTCTCCCACACCTTGATTATGCAGGTTTTGTTTTGATATCATGCTTGTTAGGCCAAAAAAGAGAGCTGCAATTGCTCCAAAATAATGCTTGTCGTATATGTTTGAAGGTATTTAGAAGTGATCATGTTTCAATAGATGTTTTGCATCGTACAATGAGACTCACAAGCTTGGAGCAGCGGCGTATCATTCAATTGTTGTGCCTGTTATACACTTGTAGTAAAAACAATAGAAATATTGTCATTCCACCAAGGACAACACGTGCTGCTGATAAAAAGTCTTTTATTTTACCATCACATATTGGAACCCACTATAGAAATAGTCCCTTTTATAGAGGTACTATAATGTGGAATTTACTAGATAAGGATGTCCAGAATTGTGAGTCATCATTTTTCTTTAATCGACGTATAAAATTAATGCATACTGAATATCAAGACTTGCTTTATCCTGATGTTGAAAATTAAAATGAATAATCTAGAAAGTATCTTCGTACCTTCACCTGATTATACACTAAGGCATTGTTGTTATGTATTACGGCATTGATCGCGCATCTACTGTTTACTAGTAATAGTCTGCTTGTATCTGCTGTTTATTTCTAATCAATTGGAAATATAAAATGTTATTGATTCTGTCCTTTACAAAAACCTGAATTACCTTAATATTATCTACCATCCACATACAGTTGTATTTATGTATGAATCATAGGAACCCAGAATGGATATGTATTCACTGTACTTGATGTTGATTGACAAGGATTTATTTTAGATATTGTTATTGTCATAACTGAAAATTACTTGAAATTTGTGTAATATGAGACATAAATTATTGTAATGATTTAATGTGATCATGTATATATATTTTTACATTTGTAAGTGTAATAACTCTGAAAACCAAGGGAAACCTTGATGATTATTACTAATAAAAACCTTTAAAAAAAAAAATGTTTTAAAAAACGGCTTCTCCACGGTCTGGGAAACGTTAATGTTAAATCTCGTATTTTCATTTACTTGATAAAGCCTAATTGTGAGACAATGGAAAATATAAAAGATGGTCATTATATATATATATATTTTTTTTTTATTATTTCGTGGCTCTTGGTATGTTGTTACCTTGTCTCACCTCGACATAGTCGATTTTTCTTAGACAAGTGGAAATATAATTCCATTCCATTTTGTAGTTATTCAGGATATTTTCAATTTGATAACTTCAAATTAAATAATTCATCAGAATACACTTGTAGTCATGTATATTATCAAGTGGAATGTGGATTCCCCCTACCTTGCTGTTGATCTGCCGGGAAGACCCCTTGGGCTTATGAAAACCCGCTCTACCTGCATCATCTGGTCATTGAACAACCGCACTGTCCTAAAGCTGGAATACATATTTATGAGTTGTTTTAAACGAGTAAATGTAAGGCACATACCTATTTATTGCGGTTAAGAAAATCATTCATCATTGATTAGTTTTGATTAGAATTTATCTGTATTCTTTGTCAGCATGTGTCATCCATATATAAAAGTACAATGCTCTTCTTTTCCATTGGTTGAATGCGCAATCATCTTTCTAAGGGAATCGACCTTATAGAATCAAATAATTTAGAAAAAAATACTTACTCATCAATTGAGATATCCTTCCTTTTCTCTTCAAATTTCCTTGTTGCATCTTTGAACTGCTCTGCAGCTTGCTTGAAGGGACCTGCCACATAAAATACAAATTCAGGTTGAAAGAGTATGCAAGTAACTATTGTGATACATCTATAGCCTCATATAAATTCTTATAGTAAAAAACATGACCAAGGGCGGGTCAGAAATGGCCAAAAATATCATGACATCATCTATGGATGGCCCCTGAGCGAAAGAGCCGAAGGCGACATGTTCAAAACATTAATTCATATGGTACAACTTTAATGAGTTTTTTTCCTAAATACCTTTATGTCATTATTGCATGCAAAAAAAATATCAAGTTTTGTTCACCTAGGGAAATATTAAGGGACTGCAGGAAGTTGCCCTGTGCTTTCTCAAAGATTATCACAGAATCCAACATATATTCGCCGTAGGTTTGTAGATTCAGCGGCAGGAGGGGGCTCTCAGACAGATTAGTTATCATCTCTCCCACAAAGCGGGTCACGGACTGAGCGTACTAAAAAAAGAAAATAAGAAAATGAAGTAAAGGGACCTATGATTACCATGTGTCTTCTAACCAGGGAATTAAACAATTTGTCAATTTCCTAAAATGTGAGGCATTAAGGATGGTGACCTTATTGTACAGCTACGTCAAGTTATTCAACCAATTGTGCACAACTCGTCAATTCTTACCAATAATAATAATCATATTATTTCCTCTAATAATTGATTTAGAGCAGACTGCTTTAAATCCCGCAACCCTACCCATTCCCATAAGTACAGACCCGGCCACACTTAGCAATCTTTGATTATTATTGCCCTAGTTAGCACACACTTTGTCTCTATAGCCCTCGGTGGTGTGCAACCAAGCGCTTTTCGTCTGTATTATCAACTCGCCTCGAACTTGGGATCGAAGTATTTCTCATATGCGTAGTATGTTTCATAAACCGAGTGGTAGAGGGGGAAGAGGCTGATGTCCAATCCAATCCTATCGAACCAGTAGGCCGTGTCAATCGAGGGGATGCCAGCAAAAGATGCAAACGCTGTGTAGTCACTGCTGCTACCCAAAGGAAAGATCCTAGATCACGAAAAGAAATGCATGTTGGCTTAGCAACACTTTAGCGAACTAAAAATTATCAAGTTTAGTAAAGACATTTCCAGTTTTATCTCAGGCTAAAATTACACAATTTACAAAACCTAAGCCTATTAATTATGACCGATATGCACCAGCGAATATACTTCTGATGACTTTTTGCCAATTTATATGTACTTAACGCTTAAGGTATACATGTATAGTCTTTATTCTCACTGTTGCTTGCATCATGAATATGATATGCCAATAGAAAGGATATGACTGACAAGGTGTTTTACAGGCTTGTAGTAAATGTTTCGATAATGTGACACATGACAAAATATACGGAATATTTTAAATATATTACACAGGGAATTCGTTCTGCTTCTTCCTTTGTGAAAGCCTCCATTCATCAAACATCGATTGACTGACGTTGTTAGCCGTTTTTACCTGGAGAAATCACATAATACATTACATCAAGCAAAGCAATTGATCCTTCACATTAATCAACGTTTGTTTTTTGCTGGTCTGTGAAGCATATTAGAATTGAATCTATCGTATGGATAGGCTTTCAAAAAAAGGCGGATCGGGGTACTTCGTGTACATCTTTATAATAACTTACATTAAGATATATAGGTCCAGGGTTGTGCTTGGCTGGAGACACCTCGGCTGATCGTTTTATTATTCCCTTTACATCTTTTCATATAAGCAGAGCCACCAAAAACAGAAACGATGTCACTGCAGGAAATTATCCCCCCCCCCACCCGTTCATCTTCGAATTGGTCCCTAAAAAGCAGTGTTGTTGATTTCCGAACTAACTCACATTTTTAGAAGCTTGGTAAACGACATCGTGCATCACTGGAAAAGCCGCGACCTGTATGCTGTGGTTACCAAGGACGCTAAGATCGACGTTGATATAGGTAACTGCCCTTTGTGACAGGATAGGCAAGAAGTTCTAGAAATGGAAAACAACTCACTCAAGAGTTCAGTAGATGCAAATATCGTTCATTTCCTTGTATTGAAAAGGAATTGTTCCCAATCTCTACCCACTTGTTTGGTGCGAGACACACGTTATACATTATATGTATATATATAATATGTATGTATATATATATATATATATATATATATATATATATGCAGGTAACTGTATACATATGTGTCTGTGTTCATGTTGTATATAATATTTCACCTTACTATAATATTAGGAAATTAAAAAGGGAAACCGAAAGCTCACTTCAACCCATTCATAGGATCCAATCAAGCCGTATTCCTCAGCTCCCCAGCTACAGAACACCAAAGTCCGCCTCGGACGCCAACCTAAAAGAATGATCATGGCGTTACAGTGACAGTTGTTTGTTTTTCAAATCAGGTATAATCTAATTATGACTAGGCTCAGAATGCGTATTATTCTTGTTTTGATAATTATCATGCATGTATACATTTTCATGCTAGTCTGTACATGCCAAATGTAGTATTATAGGCATGACAGAATTTTGTCCACCTCTATAATTGATAGGATTTGGTTTAATATTTCCATTTCATTCTTCCTCTATAATTGATACTCTACCATATGGGAAGTTTTCTAAGCGAAGACAACAAGTTGAAGAATTCCGATTGCCAGATATTTAAAAAACAAGATGTCAATAGCAATTTTGTGAAACTTTCTCTTCAGTTAGAATAATTCATACAAAATGTGTTTTATTCCTTGCCTTTCTTAACCATGTCGCTGTAGATTCTTGCCAGCTCCATCATTACCATGGTACCACTGGATGGGTCAACCGATCCGAAACCCCAGGCATCTCTGTGGTTGCCCATAAGTATGTACCGATCTGATGTACAAAGAAACCTGCTTATTTCCTCACAATCTGTTTGAGATTTTTATCTCAAATGAAACGTTCATGAAGGGTTATTGAAAACATAATTTATTATAATATACATATATATTGATGTGTGTATATATATATATATATATACTGTACTGACGCAGGTGGCCAGTCCATGTTTGTTTGGGCACTACAACGTAGGCCTTAGACTAGCGCAGGTGCTAGTGATAATAATTCTCTGTCAGATTAGGGAATGAAAGGAGGACTCAATGTGTTACATATCATACTGAAAGCAAGTGCGCGGCTTAAGCTGGTCAGAGTTAGCTAAACATTGAGTGAGTAACCATCCTGGAAAGGTTCGGTCTTAGAAGCTGAGTCCTGTTGTTTGGAATAGAGTCAGTTGGACTGTGTTAGAAGGCGGAGCGGTGCCTGAATATGTTTGAGGGGATTCTTTCCTTGGAACTGATCATTGTCAATTGAGATCTTGTCACCGAACAGCAATACATAGGAGAATATTAATAAAGAACAACCTTTCACACGAGTGTTATGTCTTACATGATGTTGGAACTATAATTATGTATTGGACGACAGCAGTGAAATGTGGAGGAGCTAGCTATTATCTACACTTAATTACGACTAATTACGTACACCATATACAACAGATGATTAACTCTCTATAGTTCAATATATATATATATAAGTGTGTGTGTGTATGCAGTGGCAGATACAGGAATTAGGGGCGTGCGTGTATATGAACACAAACCTGGTTCCTCGGACCCTTCAATGTATCCTATGACATTGCTGGTATTAACCAATCTGTTTGTGGTGCTCACATGAAGCCGCACCTTCCTGCAATACAAAATGGTGTGCTGAACTCTAACATTTGGGAATTTTTTGTTTGGAAATCTTTCATTTGTTCGTCTTAAGAATAGTCAGTAGATGAGTGTATGAATGCACACCATAAAGCAACGTAGTCCACAGAAAATGTAAAGCACACTCTACAGGGGTATACTTTCTTTTAATTTACAGGATCAGTGAGGTATGCTGACATGACCATGCAAAGTTCATTTAGCTATATGAATATAAGTAAGTGGGGGACGCTAAAGGCAGGAAGTGCGGGTCTGCCAGTCATATATATATATATACTAGTATATGGCGAAGGTCCACTGTAGCCCAATAGAAAGATTACCATCCAGTTTCATTAAGACCTGGTCCGATGCGATATGTTATGCCAGGAATGGTTCCTCTCCAGTCCTCTGGCACCTCCGGCCCTATCATCCGACTAGAAATATAATGTTTGGAGTAAATCCACAGCGAAAGGACAAGTGAAAATGAATAGACTATTAACCCTTTAGACCCCAAACTTTGTATTCATAAATTACTTGAATTCCCCAGGAATTCCATGGATATCCCTCCGGAATTCCTTAAATCTCTAGTGCTTAAGACTGTTCAAAGGCTAACCGACCCCTATGAATGAACATTATGGATATGAGGTTTGAAGCTTTAGATTGGAAATTAAATAAGCTTTTAAACGATATATTGGCCGATTTTGTATGTTGAATATTCATTAAAGTGTTCTCCCTGGAAAAATATGGAAAATAATGGAAAAATTTCCGTTTTTCCGGGCGGCTACGGCCGGATTGGGGAGCACACCCACGGGCGGCTACGGCCGGATTGGGAGCTAAAGGGTTCAATATACAAATATGTATATTTGCTTTGTCTTGAATATCGCTATGTCAGTATGATCGATGCCACAATATTTAGTCAAATGAATGTATGTACATTTTTATTTTTAAAAGATATCATATTTTCCATACCGGCATAGGGAAAAACCATCGAGAGACAACCATATTATAGATAATACAATGTTTTGTTTTGTAAATTTTTCAAGAGGCCTTTCCGTTCAGAGATATTATCCTTCTCACGTGAAACGTAATTTCCTACCTTAGAAGTGGTTTAGCGTCTCCGTAGCTAATTGCATGGCAAGGGATCTTTGGTAGAGCGAGCTTATCATCGGGAAGGCGATACGCTGTGTCTAATGGTTTTGGGTAAATGAAAACGAAAATGTATATGGATAGTTATAGAAATTGCAAGTATCCTTTTGTCAGGAATAACGTGAAACTACGACATTCCATAATTACGTAAATGTATATATATCCAGGATCGAAGTGATACAATAGCAGAATGTTTCTGAACCTATAATTAAGATTATTCAGCTTAATGATATAGCTGTTGTTTCCTTAACCTTAAATCAGAAATGTCACAGTATACTGGGGTTCATTGCTGATCCATATACCATAATTGTAATTACACCAATGAGCATTTCAGGCACTTGGAATACGACATAATAGAGAAGCTACCATACTCACTCATAAGATTAATCTTCCGTATAGGTACAAACAACTTAATTATTATAAAGTACACAAAGTAAAGTTAGTTATATCACAATTTACTATGTCATGTCTCTGAGATCAGAATCCAAGACAATAGTATTATAGCATATCAATAAAGGTCAAAGATGGCAACTCTAGGCCAGCAAAATAGCCTTCAGTTGGGAACCTACCGATGGAGGGGAGCCATGGAGTTGTTGGATCGCCCTGACCAAGCAAGATAGACCCTCTCTGAACTCCCGTGGGAGGGAGCCACCAGGAGTCAGGGTAGACCGGAAGTGAGGGGAACGGGGCGCTGTCTTCTGGGTCCGAGTACAAGATGATACCAGCCGCACCGTACTGAGCAGCGAATCCCACCTTGTAGCACAATATGAAATGTCAGGTTAACTTCCTTTAAACTAACTAGCCTTTACAAAATGAGGTTTCACACACATTACTGACATTTTTTTTATCACTTCAGCTTAATTTCAAAATCTAGTAGGCAATATCTGTACATATTGGCCTTGCAAGTAATATTTGGAATACGAAAATTGTGCATGCTCACAATGACATGCCTCATTTATTGAAAATAAAAAGTTTGTAATGTACAGTTTATTTTACACATGACAACTGAGATAAATCTTGGACGCGCAATTTTGCCTTTTCCTACTAGAAAAGTCAGGCAGGACTTTATTCTGGAAACATGGTCAGATATTTGTAAACCATTTTGTAATTGGTTTGTTTATTCAATTGGAGTATTATTGTAACAAATGAGTTATCTAAATAAACTATATTTAACCTAAAAGTTGCATTGTCTGGTCATTTGTCAACAACCGCCAATCCCAGTGGTCGCCTGGGTCTTTTTCCCCAGTAACGTAGCCCGGGGAGCGCTACACTCGCACCTTGTACACTGGACGTCACCTATCCTGCGACTGGTTATATATTTCATATTGTTATCGAAAAATGAGAAAACTAACCTTATTCCCGCGGAAGATCTTGCCATATCTTGCAATTACAATTTTCCCTGTGAAGTTAACACTAAAGTTATTCTTAAGCAGCATAAAGTCTTCCACTCTGGCATAGTTGACGTAGATCAGGGTTCCCTGTGTAGACAAAACACAAATAATCGATATCTAATCAATCATACTTTAGCATTCAGCATTTCAATATGATAATGAAATAGTGTTCATCTAATGCCTTATGTCCATCTAATGCTTATAGCAAATGAAACTACCAAAGCTTATAGAGTGCAGGAATGAGGGATGCATTACCCCCTTTTCCATTGAGGCGAAACATATCTATTTGCAGGTCTATATTTCAAATTCAAGCAGAATCACCTCCACATCGCCCGACGGTGAATAGGCATTGAACGGTGGAATGACTTGCGAAGTGTCTATCTCTGGATTGAGCGTCTTCTCCTTCAGTTGCGAGCTGAACCTAACATCGTCGTTACCATCCACGAGTGTGACCAGGTTGGGGCTGTCTGTGTCGGGGTAGGAGAGGAGGATGTTGTACCAGTAATTTTTGACCTGCAGGCCCTGGTCCCTCCAGGTGCGGGTGATGTACTCAGTCAGCCGCGCCTGTCCAGGTGTGCCTTCAAGGTGTGGCTTTTCGGTCAGGTACCTGGTAAAAGAAGAAACAGTATGTAATAAAACAAAGATCCACCTCAATTATATTAATGGACCTTCAATTTAGTATGTGCGCACATTAAAAAAAATCCGACCCCTCAATACGTCTTTGGCTGAAGTATGCATTGACTTTTTCAGGAACGTATAGGCGCAATTTCAAAGCCCCCTCCCCCTACCCTTGGTGTGTAGGTGCTAAATGGGTGGCCACTAAAATTGCCCTTAAATAGGCCTAATGATATTGAAACCCCTCCAAAATGGTATTGCAGTTCTACAACCCAATTATTATACGTCAAAAAGCAACAACAATTAAGGGGGACAGGCAATATATATAGTCAGAGAAAATTGTTATTGTGTTATATATCACGATTGTGTCCCTTTCAATCCTTTGCCTTTAATGCACATACTACTTCGATGAGAAACGAAAGAAAATAGAGGGAAATAGTTTCATATCGCCCTTGACAAACATACATAATTGTTTCTTATGGCACTTCAAATCGCGCCCCAAAGTAGTTATGCTGATTGTATTTTTAACGCCCCCATGGCTTTTAGGTCTTTTAGGTTATAAAATGGAGGAAGTAAAGAGTTGTGTTAAGCTTCAGTTTACTTATAGAACTCGGTCAGTGTCAGTTGGAGCCCCTTTGATACAGTAATTGGCCGACCTTTCACGATCAGTATTCCTCATACTGATTAGCAGTATTTTTTCACAAAATAAGGGTGTTAGGCTAAATTCATTACTTATGAATGATCCGTGCGGAAGTAAATTTGGGTACCGGACCAATATAAATATAGCTCATAGCCTTCAAAGGAAAGCAACAGAACAAAATAGACAGAGACAGAAAAATGATACTGACTTCAAGTTGTCCCTCAGGTTTTCGGTTTTGACCTCATCGTGGACCATTTTAGCGATTTGAGAGATAGAGAGCCCGGGCTTAGGGCTTGATGTCGTTTTTCCTTTTGCTCCACTGCCGTCTGCATCTTGTTTGGTCATCGATCCTTCAGTCCCGTCCACTCTCAAACTGCCTTTGGGAATCCCAAAGTGTCCCACGAGCAGCCCGCAAATAAACGTGACGATGAAGAACACGATGACGAGGATGCATGGCGTCTTGAGCGAATTCTTCTTATGTTCTTCCCTCGGTCCATCTTCCATGTTAAACTTGTCTTTAGCCATTTTTCAACTAATTTGAAAAATAAAAAGTAGATAAATCTAAGACATGCTTTACAGCTTTAATGATCACTAGGGTTTTAAGGATATAAATATAATTATGTTAAGGGAGTATTGGTGTTCCTTTTACTTCCGAGCTGATTTTATATCCTCGTGATTTCCATACACAAAATTCCTTGTCAACAACTTAGTTTACGCCAATACCAGCCTAGGGTGTAATCAGTCCCCTATACCAGGATAACATATCTCCAACCATTGAAGTAATTGTTAATAGGGGCTTTATTACCCGAGCTTTATTTGCATTCAAATACTAAACCACTGCATTGTAAGCGTTTCAAAAGAGCACATTAAAATCTAACTATGTTTGCTTATGTAATTTGAATTGACACTATTCATCATTAATTTATCAGGGGCGGATCCAGAGATTTTCCAAGGGGGCCGCCCTATTATAAAAATATCCGCCGGGCTATTCGGACCATCAGTATCTAGTCAATATTTGGTGAAAAATTGGGGGGTGCCCTCTTTGCACTAATATTATTAGTGATCCCATAATCTTTATTCTCGAGTTCAACCTAAGGCTGATCCAGGTGCGTTAACCGCCAGGATATGACCTCATTGAGAATTCTGTCAATGTTAACTGGACCATATCAGGTAAATAGGTCCGTGTATGGTACGGCAACATGCCACATTCTACACTTAAAGGCGCGATCTCATACGTGGTGTCGTCGCACTTAGTTAAAGTTGAAACTCCCTAACTTTGGCACCAATTTTATGACGTGACCAATAACATTACCAGATTGTGTTCTAATCTCGCAAAACACGTCACCCGCTGTGGCTTTGTTAGGCTAACATCCTAAGCCTCACGACGGGAGGACGAGACGGCTCCTTTAAGTCTACAGTATTACAAGTTGAAAGTTTCATGTATGAAGTAATTTCTTTATTTTTCATGATAACTATTTGTTTCTTCATGATTTTGTTTTTCCCTAAATGCTTCATTTGCTAGGGTCAGGGTATGGAGTGGCCACACCCTTGTAAACCCTAATCCTTTTTTTCTTTTCCTAATTTACGTATATAAACCTATAACCCTCCCTTAACCTTTTCTCTCTTTTCCAGTTTTACAATATTTATAATAATATTTATCATTTATCATTTATTAGCGAAAGGTTGCAATCCTGTTGCTTTCTCATAATTTCCTAAATCACTCATTCTAACTTCAAATAAACAAAAAACAGAAAACGTTGTACGAGTGCATTTCTCTTATGTTCTCCCTTTTCCTTTTTCCCTTTGTTGTATACTACTTTCTATTTAGGCCACACCCACCTCATTACTATTCATGAGCATTTTTACCACCACGCCACCTTCAGGGTGACTATCATCCCTTATAATCCTACTGAGTCAATAATCACCCATCCAGCTATTATTTGAATCTCATAGTTAGTTTATATGGGGGAGCTAGGGTTGTATTATGTAAGGACTCAAGTGACAAGTGGGAGGGGCTATGATAATTAGGGGGCGGGATTGAGAGTATTGTAAAACATAAGTTGTGAAAAAAAGAAATAGGGAAAACGAAAATATTTTGTAATATTACAAAAAAAGGAAAAGGGAAAACGAAAAAGTTGAATGAAACAAAAAAGGGAAAATGGCATAGGATGGTCAAGGGAGAAAAATGCATTTAAAGGAAAAGGGAAAATGGCTTACGAGGATTACAGAATTGATGAAAAAAAAAATTTAAAAAAGGGAAAAAGGAAAACGAAAAATTTAAAAAAAAGGAAAAAGGAAAAAGGAAAACGTAAAATATGTATACAAAAAAGGGGTGGACACTCTATACCTTGATCTGCTAGTCTCTTTTATTCATTGTGGAATTCTCTCTCAGTGTGTTTTGAATGCAAGATTGCATTTCTGAATGTTGATTGAAAAAGAATAAACTTGTGATGCTGTTGTTAAAGTAGTCCTCTGCGATATAATAATACAATGACATGTGAATATATTTATTGTGTGAATATATATTGCAACATAAAGTTATACTTTTGGTTGTGGCAACGTGGCAACATTACTCGTTCATTATTTTTGTAACAATGCAACGATACATCGTTGGGATCATCTTAGTGGTAACAAAACATAAAATGATATAGGAGGGACAATTTAGGAACAAAATTTACCTAGAGTTAGAGCACTTCTTGCCTTTGTAAAACGATTTCTTTTCTCTACTTCTTTGTATAAATAAAGGATTATGATTATTTGATTAAAATAATAATTATATTGGGACCCAGATATAATAGGATTATTAAGGACAATGACTGTCTAAAGCCACACTAGCTATAGGCGACCTTGATCAAAGTTCTATAACATAAGTGTCGGCCAATTTTACAACCAACTCGCATCAAGCATGTATTTTTTCAATGTAACTACTGACTGGTGATCTGAATTGATGCTATAACCGTCAGCTAAGGACTTAGTCGAATTCACCTAGTGGGTATGGGGCTTCAAGATTGCATTGGAACATATTGAAGGAGTGAACACTCATATCAGGGATTGATCCAGATATTCTCAAGGGGGAGGAGGGGGGGGGGGGGAGCTTAATGTCAAATTTTCCGGCCCGCCAAGGTTTTCACATTTAAAGAATAAAATGTGCCATATGCGTCCCCCCGCAATTCTCCACTGCCTCTCTCTCACAATAATTACGTTAAAACTTGATCTTGATAGCCTTGTATATTTGTTATACTTATTTCCCCCCATCTAGCCCCAGGCCCTCACCAGGATCTTGGTTCACTGTAGTCTGAATGTATCCAAAGGAAGAGGACAGAGCACATTCCGAGGTGGGTGAAGGGAGAACTGGGTCAGCGTGTTTCGACTGAGACTGGATGATCTTTTGATTGTTAACCGATAGCGTTCCACATACACAGAGATAAATGAAGCCCTACCTTCGTGATCTGTAATGCGTACTAATGCGTACGTTTACTTTTTCTCTTCACCTCTTCTAATGACCAGAAAAATGTGGTCGGGGACAAGTCAGTGTATAACCTTTATGTATCTTCATTGACTAAAGATCTTTTGAAATTAGGGATATCATGTCGGTGCAGAAAGTTGAGATTTGACATGCATCAAAACATCAACTTTAAGGATAGAACTAGAAAAGGGTACTAACTTAAGCTTTAGATATGCACAAGATATCATGCATCGTACGGTCAACTTCAAACATATTCCTCAAACGAGATCTTTAAAAGATCAGAAGCATAAAGTGAACCTATGGTATTGCAGGAGTTTAGGAGCACCGATAATATATAATAGAGCCTACCTGGTTGTTCCAGTTGAGTCGAGATGTAACATATGAATTAGTTTTACCACGAGAGGCTGATATATACAGGCCAAGGACTATATATATATATATATAAACCTGACTTACTTGTGCAGAACCATGTCCGTTTTTGTGACCTTTTCCTTCTACATTTTTTTCATAATACATGTATTCACAATGATTCTACCATTGGTTTCACGCTTTTTATTTTAAGTTATAGCATTTCACGATCATATGTTATACAAACCGTTACTCGTTGAGCAGTTTGAATATAGATGCATTTTTATTGAAGGGTCATTATCTGGTTAAGTGATGTTATGTTTTTATGTTGTTTACTGCTTCTCAGATCTAGAATGATCGGTATGAACCCCTGGCTGCGGTTTGCGATTAACTAGCTAGCTACAGGCCTGTAAAATTATATGAATTGGCATGCAGTCATAACGACTATGATCCTTGTCTTATCATTACTTCAATACAATGTTCAGAATATCATTTTGACAATCAGTGTTCTTATGACATGCATCCGCTGCTGTTTCCTTCCCCTTTGTATTTTCAACATAATGATGCGCGGTTATTTATCTAGGTCCGCTATAACCATTACATATTTGCATGTCTTCAGTTGCTGCTGTACAGTGTTTACGGTATATGAATTCCAATTCTTGTAATAATATATATTACATAAATTTTGTACATTTAGGAAGGTATCCATCTCTCTAAATATCATAGAACCCATCCGCGCAAACCAGGGCCCAAGCCGCTACCGCTGTCACCTTGGTAGAGCGATAGCGGCGACAGGGGCCTTGACTTGAGAAGATGCATAGAACCTACCGTGAAAGTATGAATTAGAAAAAAGTATATATAGGTCAACGTTAACTATTACACACAGTTTCTGTTTCAGCCTACCGTAAAAACCCTAAGATAAGCCTTGGGCCTATTTAAGCCGTACCCTCACTTTTGAATTATTTTGTTGTCCGTTTTTCAGAACCTTTTCTCAGTAGTTGCATAGTCTTATAAAGGTTGCATAAAACCCTAATATAAGCCACACTCCTAGAATTGAGGTGTAATTGGTTAACCTTTACTTCAGCGGCTGCTTAAATTGGAGGTTTTTACGGTAGTTATATTTCTGTAAAGGGGGCGACGATGGATGTAGCGACTGTGACGGTGTAGATCACTTCAGACAGGTGCTTCCTCACCAGTTCCCAACGAGTCATCGGAGATGGTGCGCTCTCTATTTCAAAGAGCAAATCAACAAGTCCTGGGAACGCGGCACCACTATAGGAATCTTTGCTGCTTGGTGCAAATAGGATATGTCTGAAGTAGACCAAAACATAAAATACATTATTTATTTTGAATTGTTCACAATGTCTTAATGAGGTGGTAATAAAGTACATGGCCCTAAAGATATTCTTGAATTCCCAGTTATTTAATAAGGTAAGAATTATATATGTATTCTTGTAAATTATGTAAAGCTAAGCTATATCGGGTTGTAGACGGGGGTCCCTATTTCCCACGTCGAATTTAAGAAATGCAGCCTGGAGATATGTCCCCTGTCGTTGTCACTTATGAAATTCCATGTCCCGTCATAACCTCATAACCTGCTTGTGTATACACAAATATTTATATGAGATGAAATATATTAATCGAATACAACGATGAGAATTTATAAAGGATTACCTCGCATTTGGTCTTTCCGGTAATCCCTTTGGGTTAACAAATGCTCTCTCTAACTGCATAAGTTGATCGTTGTATGCCCGCACTTTCTCTGGACTGCGAAGCATAAAATGTTTAATTCAATTATAATAGAAAACAATAGTTCAATGGGGGTTTGAGGCATATCTCCCTTGGTCAATGTAATACGTGTGCCATTGCATCATTGCTAATAATACACACGGCCAGTCATATGAAGGGGGTGGGAGAATGGTCTTAGTGTTTAAAGGAGGCATGGGAGTCACCGTGCCTAGACTGACGTGATGTATAAGTAGGTACTTGATGGATTGGGCAGATGACGATTACTGTAAAAGTGATTGTATGGGGAGAACATTAGTACAAGCGGAGTGTGAATCATCTTCTTTTAATTCAGATGATAATGTGACAAATTGGCCTTGGATCTAATAAACAACAAGTACTCTTATAAGTGCGTGCTATTTCCCTGAGATGAAAAGCTGAGAAACATTAATACAGAGATGGAAATAAAGAAGGACGACAAATCCAACCTTTATAAACATTAGATGAAATATCAACAATGTAGACGACATATTGGGTTATAGGAATAAAATACCCATATATGTCTTAGAATGTACACTTTTCAATAATCAATGGGGGACGTAAGTTTGCGGGTTATAAGTTGCAGAACATATATGTACATGTATGTATATAAATATATGTATATATAGGCAGAGTAACGTCATATAGAAGTTTCTGAAATGTACAATACAAGAAAAGGCTGTCAGCAATACATACCATTGTTCTCTGTTTACAGGGACCGTACCCTTTCGGTTTGACCCATTATTAAAGTATCAGTCATAATTCTTGAAACTATTCATTTAGTTATCACAGTGGGCTGAACTTACTCATTTTCATCAATCGTCTCCCTTTTATCTTGAAATTCCTTGGTTGCTTCCTTAAAGATACGAGCGGCCTCCTTCAGAGAATCTGATACAAAGTATATTGACTGGACTATAATATATTCTAAAGTTAAAATGTTGCTTTTAATGTTAACATGGTCCTTTAGTTATTCTATGAGGTTAGGCATCTAGGATGATTTCTAGAATGACAAAAAATTAATGTTCATGTTCATTAACCACATGTATTTACTTTTGCAAATTATTCTTATTGCAGATCAATGTCAATAAACATAATCATAATCATAACAACATCATAGATATATATGAACAATTATATACATTAGGCCTAAATCACAAAGATTTCTAATAACATGATTGAAGAGTAAACCAGGAGGGTGATAGGACAAAATAAAACCTGGACACTTACCCCAAGGACACTTTCCCCCCAGACATTTACCCGCCAGACATTTACCCCTTGGTCACTTATCCCCAGACACTTAACCCCTGACCACAAACCCCATGGACACTTATCCCCCAACCACTTACCCACCCGGACACTTACCTCCAGGAGACTTACCCCCCAGACACTTACCCCCCAAGCCCCTGTCCTAATCCCCTCCTTAATTGTTTGTTCAATGATTGGAGGTATATGTCCTAAAGATCTATCGTAAGAGAGGGATATGATTATGTATGGATGAGTTAGCCTTTTAGGTATGAATACTAAAGATCTATCAGAAGAGAGGGATATAATTATATTTAGTTTCCTCTCCATCACAAACTGTGGAATAGGCATGAGTTAGCCTTTTAGGTATGAATCCTAAAGATCTATCAGAAGAGAGAAGTTGTTTACTTTAGGACAGGGGTAAACAACCCATGGTCAAAACCACAGAAATAACAGGATCCCAATTATGCTGCAGGTCAGATGACTGACATGCTATCAGGCTGTACCTTTATTACAGGACGAGTTGTTTTCCTATGGTAGCCCCGACCTAATAATTTCCTCTTAATTTCCTCTACACTGTAAACCTAGGGGGGGTGGGGGGAGTGGGGGGGGGGGGGTAAGTGTCATAGGGGGTAAGTGTCCTAAAGGGGTAAGTGTCCAGGGGGTAAGTGTCAGGGGTTATGTGTCCAGGAGGTAAGTGTCCAGGAGGTAAGTGTCCAGGGGGTAAGTGTCTGGGAGGTAAGTGTCCAGGGGTATATGTCCAGGGGGGATTATATCTTAGAACCATGTCAGAAACCATTATCGAGTATTAGAAACCTACTAAGGGACACATTATTTCTTCTCAGCAGGTCACCATAGTTCTTTTCCAGGGCCTCCACATAATTTTCAACTTCGTTACCATAGGTCTGTGCATTGAGAGGTAATAAGATGCTGTCTGCAAGATTCCGCAACATTTCACCAACAAAACGCGCTATTGCCTGAGAATACTGGGATAAACAGATCGAAAGTATTTATTAGAAAAAACATATTGTTCACATTCTCATTCTTGTCTTTTGCAGTTATATGATACTTACTATCATATCAAGAATTGATATAAATCAAGAAGCATTAGTGTCTACTCCATATATTTAAAATCACGACTATATTAGTAGATCATATATTTATAGGCCCTATACCGTCTCAGGAAAATACTTCAAAGTGAAAACTAGTTATGTTTATAACATGGACCTATAGCTGTGGCAGCTAAAGTGTGATAAATGTAATCCTTATTGTGTATGTTATAGGAATATTTTTCTATACAGGGTGTGGTATACCATGGATGCCATTATTGTCGTAGAGGCAACTTCGACTCCATTGACGAAGTTATTGATGCTGATATCAAAATTTACAAAAGAGACAGTGATTATAGCAAATAAAGTTCGGATGCGGTCCATGCATCCGATTCTATAGCAAGGTCTTTAGTCTGTTTAGAGCATAGCCTCTCCACATATACATAGAGCAGGCTTTTGTCGCTTACAGTGAATGAGTGACTGAGTGATTGAAAGTACATACAAAGATATAAAAATATTGTTCTTTGAATGCAGGATTTAGACAGAAATGATAAGATCATAATCTTTTCCTGTTGAGATTGATGATAGACTATTGGACTGTGTTTTTTTTCTTGGAAACGTTAACATAAAAATATTGAGTTTTTTTTATCATGTTTTGTAAGCCTACCTTAAAATCAGGATCTAGGAAGGTTTCATATGCGTGGTAAGTCTCATACACAGAGTGGTACAGAGGATAATAACTGATATTGAATGCCTTTGTATCGTACCAGTAACCAAGATCTATGGATGGAATGCCGGCAAATGTCACAAAAGCATCGAAGTCACTGCCACTGCCCAGCAACGCAATGCTGAAAACAATGATGGAAAATTCATGAGAAACGCACTGTGCAAGGTAAATCATGCATAACAATTAAGTTTGTTTCTTTAACGGTTTCCCTTGATTTCAAAGTTTTTTGTACATGTGTTCTTTGCAATATGGAATTCAATCCAAGATCAAAGGAATCCATAAATGATTTTATGTTGGCGATATAAGACGTCATTATAGCCTACTTACTGTGGCAAAGGTTGACCAGAGTCTTTCTTTGATTCTTTCGGACTATTTCTCAGCCATTCAGTATAGAGTGATTCATCCGCATTGGGAGTCTGGACCTGTAGGTGTAAATAGCAAAACAGTCAATTTGCTGGAATGAATTACATGTAATACGGGTATTTGATGACATGCCTGCCCATCCCGACTGGTGATATTTGTTGACGCTGCCCATTATTCATACACGACTGCCCCTGAAGAGCAGCCACTCCAGTTAATTATGATAACCATCTTAATCCAAGGTTAGTCGGTAAGGTAAGAAAGATACTACTTTGTACGCATGTCTCTAATTTTTAATGTAAAAAATGACAGTGAATCCAAAAAATATGTATTTTAGCCCTTTTCGAATCCTTCCTTGGAAACATAACTACTATAGTCAAAAAACGACACCCCCCCCCCCCCCCCCACCCCTGAGAAAAGCTGGTTACGGGCCTGCAACAGAGACAGTGGATTGACATGTTGTATTTCATGTTGTAGTGCAAACAAAGTTCTTAAAATAAAGCTACTTATCTCTCAGCCAAACAATTGTAAAGTCATTTTAGAAATTCTATGGCCTTCTAAATTGGAATTTCAAAGATTTGATATGAAACAATTAGACTTATTAATCTTGAGCCTTCCCATCCACTGGTCATCCCAATTTTCTATTACTTTTGTCTTCTAAGTGACACCTTTAAGAAGAAGGTGTATGAAGCGGAACCAGCTGCAAATGAACCAAAACTACCTAATATTAATTTTTAGGCCTTGTTGGCTAGATAAGCTTTGCCCCCCCCCCCCCTTTGTCTGCTTATAATCAACACAGCTGAAGTCATTGTCATACTACCCCAATACAAAGAAGCTACCTGTTTTGCTGCGTCGTAGATCACATCGTATAAGAGTGGCAGCCCACCAACCTCGATACTGTGGTTTCCGAGGACGGCCACGTCAATGTTTATGTAAGCGACTGCTCTCTGGGCAAGGATAGACACGTAGTTCTGAAAGGGAAATGTTTTCATATCAAAACCTGATATCTCATTACTGACATAACTCTCGGGGCAACCTGTCAACCAAAATTGTTATGGGTAATTTTGATTTTCATGTTGTTTTTTTTATTTTGTATTATGCAACTGCCTTTGGGGAATAAGCCGTGGAACAATTTTGATAATATTTCCTGTTAACTTTCATGGTGATGTAAACTGGGATGGCCTTATTGATGCAAAGTCAAAACCTGACTCATTATCTCATATATTTGTCATGCTACTCATTCTAGACATTTGGCTAGTACCGTTAGTAAAATAAGAAAGGAATTAAGCAGGAACGCGACTGACAGTACAAGCTTATGGATGAACTAGTATAAACTGATATGAGCAATAACGAAAAGACTACCTCGACCCATTCATACGATCCGATGAGGCCATATTCTTCAGCTCCCCAACTGCAGAAAACAATTGTCCTTCTGGGACGCCATCCTAAATAGAAATCAAATTTATAGGATTATTATTCAATATTGTATGCATATATTGTTACAGACAGGAAAGTTGTGTTTGTCAGGAACACACTGGTAATGTGTAAAAGTGCTTAATTCACTGCACCGAAACGGGTCCTTAGCGGTATCACCTCAGTAGTCAACGTATTGGTTGAAGAAAATCGCCTAGTGTTTGTGTTAGGTCAGTTGGTCAATCATTTTGTCAGTCACTGTTAAGGGAGCAATTTAAGAATTAATTTATAAAAAAAGGGGGGGGGGGCGTACGAGGGCACAACACCTTATTTCTAAACATTATACAATAAATATTCATTCCTATAGTAATCAAATCAATATTAATTGCTGTCTGAAAATAACTCTTGTGATTCTTGCTTAAACTTTGACCAGCACAGCTTCCTGACCCTAATCCCTTAGTGTTGTGGTAGGTTGACCAACGAATGGCACCCCATTTAACCCTTCCCTGACGCCATATACGTTGGTACCATTTGGCGCCAGGTTTTGCCCAAGCTTGCCTTGTATGATGCCAGTAACAATAATCCAATGAATATTAACACATTATGTGACCTGATACACAAGAAATGTTTATGGAGATTTGGACAAAATGCACAGTTGATGCATTAATTCGTCTGGCGTATTTATTGTGGTGTTGCATTAATGCATCTGGCATCAGGAAAAGGCAATATACATTAAAGGTTATGAAGAGATTTTGCGAAGAAGGTGACTTTTCCTGAAGGATTCTTGAAGAGGTCTTGTAAAAGTCCTGTAAAGATGACCCTGCTATTACCTTTAATGTACCTTAATGGCCCCATTTACAAAATTTGAATTCATTAAAGGTCAAATGTTGCTCAGTGTAACATGTTCTGTCATGTAGCGCACTCGTGCAAGCGTTTGCCATAACGTGAAAGGTATAGGGTTTTTATATGGTTAGACAAGAGGTGAGACTTCCCAACTCATGAAAAGCGTGTATTCGCTTACTTACCATTCTTAGTCATGTCACTGAACACCCGTGACAGCTCCAACAGCACCGTAGTCCCACTGGAGGCATCAATGGCACCGAATCCCCAGGCATCCCTGTGGTTACCCACCAAAACATAACGGTCTGCAAGAAAATAACAGCAACAATGAAATAACAGTAGATATTATTAGATTGCATGGATATTTCACATGATGTATATGAGAGGGCATATCCATGGGATCGACCGTTATGTAAAAGACATTCATGCAACAGGCCTTCTTTAAACCTTATTTATTATCTTATTTTGTAGGTGGCATCATAGAGATACATGAGACTAGGCTTATGGCGGTATCAATGTATGCAAATGTAGATTCTAGCTGATTAGATTTGCAGGCACGAATATATAAACCAAAATTCAAGCGCTCAGAGAGCACGGTAAAAGAATCCCTATGCACGTCCCCCTTTTCCAAACTCCTGGATCTGCCCCTAATTTGTACAGTATTTATGAAGAAACTAGTACTTGGCCTTATATAAGACCCATTTAGGACAATGCAAAAATAGATTCCCCACAGTATTTTGCTGTTCCATTAAGTTAAAAGAACAATGTTTTACCTGGCTCCTCGCTTCCTCGAATGAAACCAATCACATTGCTTGTGTTTACTAGCTTGTTTTGCGTGCTAACATGGAGAAGTACTTTCCTGTATTAAAAAGAAATTACCAAATCAAGATGGATATAAGATTACATACTAAAATGATTCGGAAATGTGATAGTTCAAGATAATCTTATTTATTCGTCTTTTTAGAAAAAGAAACTTGAATTTTCAAACCTGGGTCTAAAAACATAAAAACATGTTGGTTAATAATTATTAAGTAAAGCGAATGTACCAAGTATTATCACATGTTCAGATCATCACTCATTATGATCATGCACATCTAATATATTTCATAAGTGGGCCTATATGTTTGTTCACTGGCAGTTTTTTCTCTCTCAAACATCTCTATCTATTTTCCCGATAGTCTTGTACTTACCAGCCTGTCTCATTGAGTCCTGGTCCGAGGCGATACGTCACTCCTGGTATAGTTCCCACCCATCCAGGGGGCGCCAGTGGACCTCTCAACCGACTTCAGAATACAGAAGAATTTAGTATTTCTTTGATTACAAACATGCGTTGTACCAAAGAAGGAGCTTTGGGTATAACAATAGATAAATTTGGATGATCAAAGTCCGACCTTTACTGATGCAATTTACTAATAACATTTCGGGCGGAGGGCGGGGGGGGGGGGGGGTATCTCAAACACATGTACCCTATATATCACCTCTTTACACTTACATGATTGCTTATAGTTATAGGCTTTACATGATTACCTATAGTGTGGGCTCATAGCTGTGGGAGATACATTGCCTATGTTGGAGCGGCAAGGGGTCTCCGACTAAATCTTAGTAGATGAGAGTCAGTCGGCTCACATTCATAAGGGGTGGCAGGGGCGGATCCAGGGGGGGGGGGGTCCTGGGGGTCCTGACCCCCCCCCCCCCCGTTTTTTTTGGTGGACCCCTAAACTACAAAGAGAGGGGGAAATGCCCCGCGCATACGTACAAATGCACGCCATTTTAGTACTCAGTCTTTATGCTGACCCTCCCCCCCCCCCTTTTTTTTTTAAATCCTGTATCCGCCCCTGGCTGGTAAGGGAAGTGACATGGTAAGGATTATTATTGTATGCATATACTTGTCACACCTGGCTGGTAAGGGAGTGGTGTGACATCACAGCTTTAGTCCCTCCCTACTTCTTCACACCTGTCAATCACCTACCACTCTGACCATATTGGACAACCGCTTGAGAATATTAAGTAATCACAAAATAGCAATTTAAAATTACTGACAAGTATACACCTTTCCCACAGCAGTACCCAACCTTGCCTACCTTTTGGGGCTTTTGGTGACTGTGTCAGTTCTCTTCATATAGGTTAACTAGGCCTATAGGGGAAAAAACCCAAAAGCTGTTTCAAATGTTATTCACCAGGGTGGCGCCACCTTAATGAAAAAGATGTATACACCTTTCTTATGACCCTGTGTAGTGTGAAGCCCTGTTTCCACCAGCCTATTTACAACCGATTCCAAAAATCGGCAGTGGAAATATTAGTTAATCATGAAAATTTCATATACCATTAGTAAGGGTTTTTGATGCTCTTTCAAATGATATGTAAGATAGGCCTATATAATCTTTTGTTATAATTGCTAGTTAAAAGTAATAAAATACCAAATAATCAGTGGTTAAATCGGTTGGTGGAAACAGGGCTTAATCCTCCTTACCAGCAGGCCCAGATGGCGGGAGCCAACCAACTGGGTCAGTGCATTTCATATAGGCTAATACAGGGACCATTTTGAACTTGCTATATCTCAGCAATTCACTAAAGAGGAAGGAAAGTCATAATTTTTAGCACTCACTTTAATATGCAAAAACATTTATTCTTTGCTACAAGTGCATTGGACCGCACTCCCCTCACCAGGATTGTTATTTCAGCTGAGGGGGTGGGGGTGGGGGGGCCTTAGATAAAGTTATTAGAAAGGTGTATGCACAATAGCTTTGAGGAACCCTAAGTATCATGTGAGGTAACCAGCAATTTGATGAGAAAAGGGGGATGTAGGACTGAGATATATACTATAATCCATGAACCTTTTTACGTTTTAAATGTCTCACAAAAAATAGAAGTATAAAGAAGTAGGAATAATTAGGGATGTGATACTGTTTGTTTTGCCTTGTTTAATGTGCCATTGTGTTACACACGATCAAGATTGTTATAAATATTGAAAATTGCCTCTTCAATATAAATATCTGCGATGATATCTTCATGGAAATACGTTTTCAAGTGATTTTATTACACTAACCTTAGTAGGTGAACTGCATCCCCATAGCCGATGGCATGGCATGGGATCTTTGGTAAGTCTACTTTGTCTTCAGGGATGCGGTATGCTGAATCTGAATGAAACGTGAAAAACCTTGTCAGTGTCGGAAAAGACCGACAGGTACATGGGTATGGATGAAGCAGATTAATCATGAAAGCTATGTGAGCGTTTCCATCTTTTTCAAGTGGCGCCGTCCTGGTAGATTAAATTTGAAACATGTTTTTTTGGGGGCAAGGTATGGGACTGCACTCGTTCGTGGGAAAGGTGTATAGGACAAAGCAAAGGCTAAACGGAATTATAAATTACAAGCAGGTCTCAACTAACATCGGAACGTGCCTCCAAATGATGAGCGCCCATATGTAATGACAGACATACATATCTATGTATGCCTGCACACAGTCACCCATACAAATGCCCAATCAAGCTTTAGTTAGAGTATAGACCTTTTACAGACGTGGTCTGGGACCACTTTTTGGTGATTAACAGGTGCTAGTTACACAGCCATGTGACATTTTAAGATGTACCGAATTAATTAATTCCAATTAATGGGTAATTATCACTTAATTAAACCATTAAAGATCAAGTTGGTATAAATTTTGTTTTAGAAGCTTTTTAACATTGAATAGTAACAATTTCAAATTGATCAACAAAGTGGCGCCCAGTCCTTTTTAGGTTGTGTGACGTCATCTGCACAATTTCTATAGATCTTCTGCAGACATGGTCACGTGACCACTTTTTGGTGATCACCATCTGCTGTTCATGTTCACATGGCTATTACATCATTCTAGAAACGATGTATATACTATAATAAAAGTTGTTCATTGTGACATCAAACGATTATTCCAGATGGATTTATTCAAGATGAGTGCTCTAGGAGTCTCTGAAATACTGATAATAAGAATTTTAAATTGATCACCAAGATGGCGCCCAGTCCCTTTCTGGCTATTGTGACGTCATGTGTGCACAAGGTCTATAAGCCTTTTAATCGATTTAGTAAAAAAAGGTTTGACGTGCAGAATTAGAAAAAATAGTTTTCAGACTAAATCTCCTCCACAAACAATCCATTCCCTTAACATAAAGTCATTGTATAACTATTCATATTTTCTTTTCAGAATCCTGATGAAGGCAGTAACATCCCGAAACTAGTTGATTCGCCCTAATTTACGTCTGATTGATAAAACTAAGTCAACAACATCCTGAGTTGGGTTCGATGTAGCTTCTACACCTTTAATTATCCACATTTTCTTTCTGCACATACCGATTGAGGGGTACCCCGGTGTTTGCGGGTCTCCAGTGGACAGAATGATGGTCCCTCTCTGGACCCCGGTGGGCGGGAACCACCAGGAGTCGGGGTAGGGGCTCACCGAGGGGTAAGGGGCCGAGTCAGCAGGGTCAGAGTACAGGATGACGCCCACCGCACCTCGATCTGCCGCCAGCTGCACCTGTACACAGATTTTGTTATCATTTTTTCTGAATCAATCTTCAGGGGTAACACCCTGGATTTCCTGATCAAATATAACAATAATGACAAAATGTGTTACATGTAACAATGACGAAAAGACAAAATATATTACATATAATTAAATCATTCCCTCATCGAAAAAATTGAACATTCTATTGATTTGCAATTTATATGTATATAAGCGTAATCACATTATCTTAATTCATATTTAGAGATGCATCTATTGTTATTGAGTCACTTCTTTTTTTAAATCAATTTTAGAAAGGCCTTCTCAAACGTTATGTGGCCTTATCTGCTTGTGAGTCTTTTCAATTTTCCTCATAAGTGGCCAGTATTATGGTTTTATTATGGGTAATCTACATGCATCAGACAACAGTTCTTTATGCCAATGGTAATTCATATACCAATTAATAAATCTTTGCGGCTTCCCAAAACGTGTGTTTCTGAAATGTGCAATGTTAGAGGGGCCTGAACCTGGACCAGAGACAGCATAGCTATAAGGACCTTATAATTAATAATTTTACTAAAACTGGCATGAATATTAATTAGCACACAAAACGTGCTCCAGTAATGTGAATTTCTTTTTCTGAAAGAATATAAAACCATGCTAGATTTGATTGATACAATGTTGTAAGGATAAGCATACTTTGTTTCCACGATACAATTTTCCATATCTCAGTATCACTGTTTTATTCCTGACATCAATTCCATAGTCATTCTTTAAAAGGTTGAAGTCCTCCTCTCGGCCATAGTTCACGTAAACCACTTCAGCCTGCAAAGAGCAGACGTAGATTGCAAAGAAATTAACACATTAGCTTTACAGAAAATTGACCAAGAGGATTTGTTCTCATTCTCATACGATATCAAGTCAACCAAATGCTACCTTGAGATTAATTTTGAAGTTACCAACGGCGGACTTACGTTGGAGCGTGTTTTTTAGGCATGCATCAACTTGAAATTGATGATCTATAGTCTTTTGCGTCTATATTATGACAAGGTATCCGTTAGATTTTTTAGCGAAAAAAATATCTTGCTAAATCTCGATAACTTGATTTCTGTTATTATGGTAATGTGGTCATTGCTGACCGGTTAATTTCCTCAATATTCAACAATAGCCATGTGTCTATTAATAGTATTATGGTCTAAAAACATTATAGGCATTAAACAATTGCATAGTTTTACTTTATAAAGAGTAAAATCACCTCAACGTCTCCCGAGGGAGAATACGCATTGAAGGGCGGGATCATATCTGATATGTCCACCCCTGGTGTGAGTGGAGTCTCAACAGTTTGTGAAGAAAACCTAACCCTCCCTGTTCCGTCTATGAGGGAGACTTTGTTGGGGCTGGCCCTATCTGGGAAGGACAGGAGCACGTTGTACCAGTACTGTTTGACGTCCATCCCCTGGTCCTTCCACGTGGACCGGATCTTATTAGCGAGGCGCTCATCCCCAGGGGTCCCAGCATTGTGAGGTCGTTCTGATAGAAACCTGTACAGCAATTACAATTTAATAATGATAATGAACATCTATTAATTTCTTCTCTTTTTTTTCGGAATAATCAATTTGATCCAGGAAAACATAGATATTTGTCACTGTACATAGTCATTCCCAGCATATTTAATGTGCCCTACCATCAAGAAGGGAACATTATAACGCGAGTGAAATTTGAGTTATCATAAAGAGGTATCTATGTGCAAAAACATTCAATAACCAACGTAGATATAGGTCAGGCTCATGAGATGGGCACCATTAGGGGTAGGCATTTTAGAAAATGCAAAGGTGTTGCTGCACCTTATTATAAGCTTTTCACCCTGAAAAATAAAACTAAATGTAATTCATTTCCTACACATGACAAACAACAAATAGGCTAATTTACTAGAACTAATGACTAGAATACGATTACATAACCTGTGTCTCAACACAAAGGTAAGATACTCTAATTTTTCAACTTTCAGCACCTAACTCTCCTGGGAAATAACGATCCGACATAAACTTAACTGTATACATCAAAGTTCACATCTCCTAGATATATCTATCTATGCTGTTTTATAAACGTCAGGGAAACTGGAAGAAATGCTGAGCACGAGACAAGTTTTTTGGCAAATGGTGTCAATTTCTTGAGCCTGACCCAGATGTATTTCTGTGTATCAATATTACAATTTTCAATTTTCTTCTATCCAAGAAAAGATGCCATGCGGGCTGACCAACGTTTATTCACAATTAATCTTAACACATTGTTACCGACAATATAAAGCTTAAGAAAATTAGATAAAAAAAAACATTTTTATCATATACATGTATATACTTACTTTAAATTGTTGCGCAAATTTTCTGTTTTTATCTCATCGTGGATCTGTGTCCTGAGTTCTTCGGGTTCGATGTCAGCAGTATTTTCTATCTTATCTGATTCTTTTTGTCTTTTCATCCCCACAAAGTAACCAATGACGATTCCAATGATAAAGGCCACGACAATAAGAAGAACAATCATAAAGATATTCAGCCATTTCTTCTTCTTTCCGCTCCCTGGGTTCATCTTCGCCGTTGTATAGGCCTATACTCAAATAGTTAGGTTTTTCTTTGAGAATTTATCTGGAAAGCCTAGGAATGGATGATTGATTACAAGATAAAGATAATCTTACTGAGAAATTCGATTTTTTTTGCAAACCACATTGTCTTTATTAGAAGTCATCATGTTCGCCCCTAAAAGTATTACAAGTTCTGGTTTGATCGACTTTATAGATTCTTGATGTGGTTTAGTAAACCAAAATCTCCGTCTTATCCATTCTTTGGTTTATAAAACGAAATGAAATGTACTTGACATTCCACTATAGTATGCAAATTAGAAAACGCTTATGTGACGTCATCGTTTCGCCGAAAAGGGCTTCCCCAATTCTATTTTTAGATTTTCAAAATGACGTCATCTCGTCACTCTCCTCATACAGACTTATTTATGTTAATTAGTACACTCTCAAGGCATTTTCTATGGAACGACTTTCAATCTCCAAACAGATCCTTCCTATCAGAAATAGCACGATGTGTCCCCCCCCATTTTTAACACTGATCTCTATGAGAGTTGGGACAACCTATTACTCCGATATATCGGACTATCGACGTTATCCACTCATCGAAGACGGAGAAAATTTTTTAACACTGATTCCTATGGGACTTGGGCCAAGTTAAGACTCCGATATATCGGACTATCAACGTTATCCCCCTAGCGAGAGACCGAGGAACTAGCAGATTTTCAATATGGCCGCCCCCAGTGGAGGAAAGGGGTATTCCCGACCTACTTTCGTTCTATTTTTAGAATATCATTATGACATCATCTCGTCAATCTCCGAACACAGACTTATTTATGCTAATTAGTACACTCTCAAGGCATTTTCTATGGAACGACTTTCAATCTCCAAACAGATCCTTCCTATCAGAAATAGCACGATGTGTCCCCCCCCATTTTTAACACTGATCTCTATGAGACTTGGGACAACCTATTACTCCGATATATCGGACTATCGACGTTATCCACTCATCGAAGACGGAGAATAAGGACAGAATTGTTTTTTTCTTTTTATAATAAAACATTTGAAGGAGGGGATGGTGGCCCAGAATCCTATCTACATTATTTTGAAAACCCAATTCTGCCTTGATGTAAAACACAAATCTACAATCCTGATACTTACATGAACATAATTATTCATGCATGTATTCGGATTGTAGATTTGTGTATGTCTTCTGATTGCACTTCCCTCCCCAGCCAAGCGCCACCGCCCCTTTCAAAATCCTTTATCTGCAAGTGAAAATATGTTTTCGGACCCTCTTAATATGACGGAAAAATTATCAAAAATACATAAATATGTTTTAATCGTATCTTATTTCGTATCGGTAAGATTCCCAGTTAAAGATTAATATTCAAGCTTACCGTACTTGCTGATCTGACAGCAAGGTTGCCAAGTAGTAAAAGAGAAGCGATATATACATGTATTTTGTTTTCAGTCTGTCTTCCACCCTACTGCCCTACTTTTACAATACAAGCTTAATCGCTTTAAGCATGTGAATTTAATTTCTGGTCAAGTCGTGCCTTGCAGTAAAACATCCTTTGACTGCAAAAATAAACAATGACTGGTAAGAATTGTCCCCTTTAGGCTTACCTTTTGCCAAAGACCTTTTCTCCCCTACAGCTCCCTGTCCGATATACCTCTAACAGAGGGCCTGAGTAGGTGAGGAGGCTGTGTAAACACAGGATTTACTCTGATCTACATAGAGGAACAGGTATACATCTCTATATATGGTCAGACTTGAGGTTGCGGAGGCTTAGTAAACACAAGAACCACCTGCCTATACTGAGTTTTTTTCTAATTGTTTAATCTAACTTTAGATATAGAGACATGGCTATTTCATATATTATATTGTGGCATTTAAAACAGGAATGTAAGAATATGTAATGGTAGAACAAATTTTCCTCTAAATAAAATTAAATTATGTCACGAAAATAGATTGGCAACATTAGATATAAGAAGGGAAACGCATTTACTCTTATTTATGTGTAAGCAATAAAATGAGAAGAAGATGCTAAAAAAGAAAGTACGAGAAACTAGGTTGCATGCAGGATGAGGGTATAGTGGCCAAATCCGTCCCTTGGGCTTTCTGCTGCATGGTGGGGGTATAAAGCGGCCATTGTGTTTGATTGTTATAAATCAAATAATGAGAATTCAAAATTGAATATATTGAATCGTGGTGCTAAGGCATGGGATGAATTGAGTGCTGATAAGAGAAACATGAATTATAATGATTTTAAGATATATATTATCAATTCTATGAAAAATACCTTCCACATACTTTCATACTTTCCACGCTAAAGGCATCTAATGTAAACAAGTGCTTTTGCACTTATTGTCTGTTTAAATAAAGGATGTTTTTTTAAAAGTAGGAGACAGTGAAAATATCGGCAAATAGCATAAAGGAAATCGGAATGTATGCTAAAATGTTATAAAACCTGTTCTAAACATAAAATTTTGAAACTGATTTGGGAGGGGGATGGGGGGGGGGGGGGGGGGGCCGGAAATCCGTCAAAAATCGGTAAACTTACATCCCTATTAAGATTTACAATATCTTTATAGATGAAGATTAGTATTTCATCATATTGCATTAATGGTGGTGGAGGGGCAGTTTCTCTGTAACATAGAGGCAGTGTATGCCAATGTGAGTGGAAACTAATTTCCATCTATGTCAAGATTATTACACTGCAGAAAAGGAAAACGCTGAATCATTTTTAGCCAGTTTTATTGGTAACAAACTTGTTTCACAAGTCTAGTTAATTCCCTTCTGTGGCTGTTTATGGTCTACTTTCGATAAGTCTGTATAGAATAATGTGAAATTCTCCTATTTATGATCTAAATATAAGTGGCGGTGTCGACGGTTAATATTACACCTCTGACATACTGAGAAACGTACAAAAACGATGGGACACCTCGTTCAACATACTGGTTCAGAGCAGGAGGTGCGTGGTTTACCAAGAGGTGGTAAGGTGTATATATATAGGAAAGGCTACACTAGAATACCTCCGGCTATAGTGCGATAAATAGTGGTCAGACTGACCGGTAGTGAAGGACAATATCAGTCACACAGTAGATACAAGTCGTTACAAACCAGATAAACAATGTCGACACACCAAATATAATAATAAAGATTACGTTGCCTCACAGTGGGATGACGCGTAGCTCTATATTAGTCGTTTTAGTTACTTAGCTGGATAATTCATGTTTACCAAAGTAGTTTTCTATTTTACATGTTCTTAGGCTGTTGTGTCATAGCAGGTATATATATTTGGGATTTTGACGATCCTTGGTCATAATGGCTATCAACCATAGGATATCTATGCTTTTATAGGCATGCTTCAATAAATTTAAAAGCATATATTAATGCAAATAAAATATGTCCATACCTCCGTATTGAAGACAGAATTGGTTAAAACAAATCTGCACCATTCAACAATGAATCTTGATACTACTAACTGTACAGTGGGATTTCTTTCAACAGAAAAATATGATTACAATGTCAAAACAAGCCATGTTAAGGTACATGGGCAATGTTTTACCAAATACTACTTCAAATTATATATTGCATTCCCTAGACATTGTCTTGTGACCGTGATGAAGACCTCACTAGTAGTCTTATTTATTATATTTCACATTGTATGGTAGAGGAACTGGTTTATACACTGGTACTTAGTTATTAGTGGTATCCATAAAAAGGATACATTACTGCCTTAACGATTAATTGTTTTATTCAAGGAAAAAGACAAGAGATGTCTTTACGGATGTACCAACTTCTTGATAAAAGAACGTTGGTTTCCATGTTCAATCAGCTATTATCTACTTTAATCTATGGACTAAACAAAAGTTTTTGATTCGAAGTTGTTTTTTTCTTTTGATATGATGACTATAATGCCTAATGCTGAATGTATGTTGCGATGTTACCGACTTGACCTTTTAGCAGATTACATCCATGACTCAGAAACACTCTTTTTTTCCTTCTTCATCTCAGATCAAACATTCCGAAGTACCGTATTGTAAACATCTTAGATAGACACTAAATCCTTCCCGGAAAACCTCTAGAATAGGACTATTTCAGAGCGTTCTACGTATACTGAAGGTGTCTTTTGGTACACAATGGGTCATAGCTGAAAAAATAAAATCCTGAGAATATGAAAAAAGATAAATAAAAAGCTGTTCAGAGCATTTTTGTTGTACTTGATTACCTACCTACAAAGAATACCTCAAACCAAATGATAGATATATCATCAAACTGTATGGTCATGAATTGAAACCATGGCCCTAAAATGAGGACTAATACACCCACGCCCCTAGCTATCCTACAATTGATGCACACATTAAACAAACATTATAATGCAAGTGATGCCACCTAAAACCTCCACAATTTGGTATTGGTACAACGGTGAAACACACGAACCAGATCTAAATCGGTAGATCAGAACTCACTGTTCTAAATTCTAACTCAGTCATTTCGTCTAGTTTTACATTTCTGGTGATTTCGGAACTTGGAATTAAGCCTTCTTCCCCCAGTTTTTTTTAAAGTGAAGTTATATCATCTATCATAAGATGGCACCTAGAATCATATCATTTCATTTAGATTGCATTAAACCCCATTCTAATTATATCTATCATGCAATCAACTAAATTATAAAAACGCGTTTGTATCACGAATACCTTTGGGCTGCTTCTTCGCCTGACATTGATACGCATTTTTGCATATACAGTTTTTTTAAGCCACTATAGGGCAAAGGATTGGTGGGGCTATTTGCCTTTTTATTAACTTGAAAAATTAACGATTCGTTTTGGGTTATTAGATTGATATAATCGTTGCCAGGTCTTCAATGCCAAATGCAGTATCTTCAACGATCAGAAGCGCCGCCTGGACTCCCTAGCGGGTACCCTTGGTACTAATTATCACATGTTGTTAGCCAATCCCCCAAATATCAGGTTTACAATCAGGATTCAATGCTTCTTCATATTAACTTTATAACATGACCTAACACATTGGTTTGCTTCCGTAGGAATTACATCCAATCTCTCAAGAATTACCTAAAACCGCTTGAATGCGTTTCAGATTGTGTTACTAATCTAGCACCATCGCTTCCATGTTCAATCGATGACTTTGGGTCCAGATGTATCTGAAACCAGGGTACATACGCCTGCTAAGACCACGATCTTAGAGCCCGCACTGTTAAACTCAATCAAAATCACTTCGCAAACCCCTCCCTGGTATTATGCAACGGAATGGCTAAGGGAACATTCCATGGTTTTGTGGCATGGTACATTGCTAATAATTTAAACTCCCTGTCGCACAAGTTATTCATTCATAAAATACCTCATATCTCAAAGCAGAATGGTGAAGTCATATAGATAGTGAGAGATTCACATTAAGAATTGCTCATTGCACCCCATGAACAACGGGAAGGATACTGATCGTCACACCTGAACAAATGAACCTAAGGAGGAAATCTTTTGATCATACAAGAGAATCCGAAATATTTTCATACCGATCATGATTATGTTTTCTTTTCTTCTATTACATCATTCTTCAAACTTTCTTTTAATTTGGTCCATTAGTATGGTGAGCTTTTGGAGTAAAAAGAAAAATAAGCTCGACTGTTTTTCTTACATGAAAGTCAAGTTACTGACGAAGGTCTAAAACTCTTAGCAAGGCAGTGGACTAAAGCTTAAGGTCTCATAATACTATTAGAACTTATTCATCTCTACAGAGGACCAATAGATGAGCACTAAAGGTACAGGGTACAGGGAGTCTAAGAAATCCCATATAAGAGTTAAGCGTAATTATCATTCTGTACTTGGACCATCAACTGACATCTTTGGGGAGGGGGTGGTTTGGAGAATTGAGTCTCCTGTTACGCTTACCTAAGTCGGCTATGATCATGATAATGCACATGAACCTATGCCTAAATACGGTTATTATTTCCTCGTTAATTGGTGATAACTTATTACTCTCTCGCTCTGTCATGCATAATGAACGACTGCCCATTTGGCAGTCACTTCTCTCACTAAAGACATACCCGCATACGCCAAATGACAGTGAAATGCCTTTCGATGTTCATAGAAATGAGTGTTTGTTTGTTTCAGGGGAGGTGGTCTGCCCTTAGTGTTGACTGATGGTAAGAGCAGCTGATGCATAGCTAACGGACGAGTCGCGCATACTACGACACTGACTAGACTGAGCGTACTGAACGAACTTCAGGTGGAATCGGTGCCCGTTCTTCTGTCGAAGGGTGGACACCGCCTGTGGAAAAGAAGAACACGATTATTTTTTTAGTACTCATAGAAGAAGGCTTCAATGACTTTTAATGATATTATCTGATTGAAACAAATTATTATAATTTTCTGAGTTCTTCAAGAACTTTATTTAGATATGAAAAAGATATGAGCCCTGACGACTATGTTATATTTATATTCCCATACTTGCACGTTATAATCAGGGACGTAAGTCAGGTTCAGATAAAAAAAATCTGAAAATTAGTCCATGCCTGGTGAGTCAGACAGTAGGTCTGCAGTAAAGTTAAATTAATAGTAATATCAACCAATCAGAAGGCAGTTTTTATTCAGTGCCTTCTACAGGTTCAGATTTTGTATGTGATCTGAACTTAATCTGAAGTATATCTGAAAGTTTAAACAGCTTCTGAGAACAGACCAAGTGCTTTACTTGGTTTTATTGCTTTCAGCTTCAGGTCTTATTGCCATTCAACTGTTGCTTTACTACTTTTAACTTTTATTTCACTGTTTTCTAAAAATCTGAAATCAGACAAAAATCTGAAAACTGACATCCCCTGTACATGCAAGTGAAATATTATCTGCGATATTTGGCAAATGCGAGCAGACTGGTAAAATACTAAGATGACATATTTCAGTTAGGTAATGTTTGTGTACTTACATTTAGTAATACACCAATAGGGTGGCGCCCACATATAGTATTCTGATATTCTCTGAGATATTCGCTAAAGCTGACTGGATCCATCTTTTCAATGATGTCCATGCCCTGAAAAATGTCATGAGTAGTTGTATACAAATATAATGTTGATACTTGCATACAATATTAAAATACGTGTAAAATATGGTACGTAGCAACCAGAGTTACGATTTCTTTACATGCTATCTTTTTTAATCCAATATTTCCATCATATTCTATACGTGTTCTTTATACAAAGCTTAGTGCACAACATTTTTTATCATTAATTAAACGAATAAGTGCACAGAGTAATTCAATATTTCAATATGCTCTTTACTTTGTAAGATGGTATACCCACCATTCTATCTAAATGTTCTATTGACTGGTAAATGTCGCCGTTGGCTCTGTCGTAGTACGTGTAACGGAAACGCTGGCCTGTAATAATCAAAAGTAAATCATTAGTTTCACACCGGATCATTACGACCATTTTACCAGTTTTACAACAATGCTCACTTCCTTCTGAAATAACTATTGATCACTTCTATTATAAATAATATTCTCAGCAAAGCATTTTGAAAGTTCGGGAACTAATCTGGGTCATGCTATCGAATTGAAACATATCGTCTTTATACTATCCATAAGGGTCTCAATCCAGCCAATGACAGTAACCGGAACTACAGTATTTATGGCCAAACTAGTGTGTGAACCACTCTAAAAGAACATTATTTTTTGTCAATAACAAACAGAAAATTTAATCTAACATGTCTAAATCAATGCTTTGATGCCTCAGCAACATGTTGGAGGTGAAAATCATACTTTACCCTACCCATAAATCTTGCAACAAAAAGGTATTTAAAACAATATGGTGGAAACCTCATGGTTGGTATAGACTGTGCATATAAAGTCTGCTTACCCCAGTGACAGAAGTCGGAGGAGATGACGAACAGGTTCTCCGGGTCAGCCAGGTAGGGCGCGAGCAGCGTACCGTACAGCTGTTCCCGCTCCGTGGACAGCGACCCCACCAGGATGGGCACCACCGTGTAGTCGCCCTTACGGCTGGAAGGTATAAGGCTCATTAATACATATTTGTAATTTTTTTAAAACAAGTTTATCTATCCTGAAGAGTACAAGTTAGTTTACGCTAGTTTTCATTCTTCTCCAGGAATTCATTGATACATTCATAGAAGTATAAACAATATTCAAACTCATGCCTATCCCAACTGATGACAAAGCATTTTCCTACTTTTGTTTTCCAGAAACAACTAAGGGAAAATAACCTTAAGGAATGGATTCCTGACATTTGTATTTAAATGACTTGAAACTTGCTAAAAAGAATACTCCACAAATTAATGGAATGTAGGAAAAATCAGTTGTGGGATCACCAAAAATTAGGAAATTCAATAAAAGTGGGCAACATAGCATCTTTTTTTTGGGATAATATTTCATTTGTCGTCTTCAAACATATGTCTGATCTTCCAGACGTTACAATATATATTTCTGTAGTGATTTAAACATATAGATATATTATCTTTATATAGGTATAGAGGTTAATGAGATGGTATATACAATGAGTAGTGTCGTTTTACCAGTGGATATTATACTAATATATATTACAAGTTTTAAATAATAATTCAATTTAAATTTGGAACCATACCCTGTACCTAGTGCCCCACGCAATGATCAGCGTCAATCAAATTATACAGTAGTTACAATACAATGACCGGATCATGAAGTATAGTAATTTTTTACCTTGGATTTAAATTCATACCTATTCTCAAGTTATCTAAATTCCATTTGAATTGAAAGCCATAGTTTCCCTCCCCTATAGAAGGGAGATTTCTTAGAAGACTAAGTTTTAGGTTTAATTAATCTCTGGTAACATTCGGGGCCTATTTCAACCTATGCGCCAACTGTTTCAGATGAGGTCATGATTCTCACAAATTTTAATGTTTTCATGACATTTCTAAGGCGGTATATAAATTATAGAATTTGCTAATAGTTTGCTTAATTAGTATTTGGAGGAATTCATTGTACAAATTAGATTTCAGGGTTTAAATACATAACACCGAGCAATACATTTTAATAAGTAATCTAAGGGCTGTCTTGGAGTCACCTGCAAATCCCTCGTCCCATCCAATCTATGAATCCATCTTTGACATTTTAAAAGTATGTGTTGACCACAGATGAGGTAAGTAAGGGTTAATGAAAAAAAACTGAACCTCCAGAAAGAAAATTTGAAATCTTAAAATAATGTAAAACGTGATGTAAGAAATTAATTTTGGACATTATTATCTGAGGTGAAGATGTCAAAAATCTGAAACCAAACAAAAATCTGAAAACTTACATCCCTGTGGGTCTATTTTTACCTATGCACCAACTGTTTCAGATGAGGTCATGATTTTAATTATTTTTTATGACTTTCCCAAGGCGGAATCTGAATCATAAAAAATCGCGATTATTTCTTTTTTTTAAAAGAATACCTGTGCCCATATCTTAGTAACTAATTTGGCTGATTAGACAAAATTTGATTAGGGTCCCATGATCAGCAGTTTTTGCCTTACCAAAATTTATATTGCTATTGCAAAACAGTGTCAAAGAGGAATTATCAGCTGTATAATTTATTCATGATAGACAGAATTTCTGATCATGAGACGCTAATCAAAATTTTCCTGATTAGCCAAATTAGTTACGAAGATATGGGCCCTGGTATTTGGAAGAATTCCCCAACCAACCTATGAGCCTATCTTTGACAAGTTAAAAGTACATGTTACTTATATTTTTTTTTTCATATTATAATTTTATCATATGAGAAAAATAATCATATATTAAAAGTACATGTTCAGGTGAACGTGGTGTGGTCATCTCAGCACATCGGCTACCGCTGCTATGGGTGGTTTAAAAGTACATGTTATCTGCCTAACCTCTCCATGACCTTGGCTATGTAGGGTAGCTGCATCTCTATACTGTGCTCGTCCTCGTCAGTCTGCAGACTCATCTGCTCAAAGTGGCCCGTCTGGTTCAGCTCAGAGCGCACTGCAAATTTACAAAACAAGTCTTTTCATGTGTGTTTTAGGAATCTTAATCTAAAAGAGAATGTTGAGGAATATACAAATTGTTGGATATACTGATAATTGTAAAAAGTATTGGGTAATTTCGGTGTTCAAAATATCTAAGGAGGTTCCAAGTAACTTTAGACAAAAGTTTTGTAAATTACGTTTTTTCACTATATTAATCATTAAATTTTGGTTGAGTCCAAGTTCTTGATGTTATTCCCACAAGTATGTTTCATTATGTAGTGCATGTATTAATCCATATATATTTTAGAATTATACGAGACTTACCTGTAAGTTGAAGTAGAATTATGATTTTACCGAGGACAACACGTAGTGTTGTAGGGATTAGGCGAGAACGGACACACGCGGGAACCAGCAGTATTTAAAGCTAAAAACTTAAAAAACTAATTTTATTATAAGTGTAAAGTTTGTAATACGTAAACACATTTGTCATTATTAGTGATATTACTTCCGAGGGTGGGATAATTTGAGGAGGGCGCCTAATCCCTACAACACTACGTGTTGTCCTCGGTAAAATCATAATTCTACTTCAACTTACAGGTAAGTCTCGTATAATTCTAAAATTTTCCCTCGTCCAACACGTAATGTGTTTACGAGATTACGCGAGAATTTTGTAGCTTTAGATTTTTTGAAGTTTTTTTTTTTTTTTTTTTTTTTTTATAACTATTTCACGCCATATTTTCAACACGGTGGATGATTTCTTTTATTTCTTTCAATCAAACAAGCAAATTCATACAGTTTCCGCGTTATTGCCTTAGATTTTGTCTCAAGATTTCTTGGCCAACCTCCGTTTCATCAGTATCCAAGTCTTTGTTATAGAACGTCGCAAACGAAATTGCGCTTCTCCAACAGGCTCTCTTTAAAATCAGATTTAGGGGTATACCCAGCCTACTGGCCGCTGAGGTAGAAGCACCTCGCGTAGAATGACACTTATACTTAGTGGTGTCTATACCTGACAAGTTTAACATGTCCAGTGTCCATCTTGAGAGAGTGTCTCTAGAAATTGCTCTATGTGGTTTCTGAAAACTGATAAGCAATTGTTCATCTTTTCTCAACTTCTCTGTCCTAAGCAGATAAGCTTTTATCGCTCTTACAACACATAACCTTTTACATTCCTCGAACGATTTGAAAGTTAAAGTGTCCAAAGGGTCACCCACTCTATTATGCTTGAGTAGATGTTGCATTCGGAAAGTCACCTGGTTCTCTACTTCCAGGTCCTTAATACTAAGTCGAACAATGGTTTGTCCTCTCTGAGAGGAGGTTAACAGCAACAGAATTACCAACTTTAACGTTAACTTCTTCAAACTTAACCCTTTGTTCGGGCCCCACTCCTTAAGTAGGTTTAAGACCTTGTTCACGTCCCAGAAATGACTATATCTAGGCTTGGGGGGATTTCTTTGATAGCCGCCTTTTACTAGCCAACACACTAGAGGATGATTCCCAAACGTAAATGAATCATATTGAGGTAGAATAGTGCTCAGAGCACATCTGGCTGAATTTAAAGCCGCATATCCTGAACCTTGATCTGAGATGGATCTGAGGAATCTACATGCTTGGGGTAAAGTAGGTTTCGTGATACTTATTTTCCTCTCTACACAAAATGTCATCCATTTGTTCAAATATGTTGTGTATAACTTTTTTGTGGAAGGTCTCCATGCGTCCATAATTAGCTCTACTGTGCTTCTATCAAATCCTTTATTAAGCAGTGTCTTTCCTAGAATCGGCATGCTACCAATGGGATTCTGCTTAAGAATTCCGCGTTTTCCGGGTTTCCCGAGGGAAACAGGTTGTTCCTTCTCCCTCTGAAGTGAATGATCCTCGGCTGCAAGGCCATCAGTCTGCCCCACCAAGGCTGCGTCGGCCATTCTGGGACTACCAGGATTCCCTCCGCCTGGTCTTCTACCACTTTGGCGATGACCCTCGAGATGAGGCTAAAAGGTGGAAAGGCAAAGAAGAACATATTAGTCCATTTTAACATGAAGGCATCCACAGCCATGGCCTCCGGATCTGGGTGCCAGGATACAAATCTATCAGTTTTACGGTTGAGCCTAGATGCAAATAGGTCAATATCAGGTTTCCCGAATATTTTGATTACTTTGTTAAAAATGTTCTGACTGAGTTCCCATTCAACATTATCCGCAAAGTTTCTTGATTTGAAATCTGCTAGCTTGTTTTGTACTCCCGGGATATGTGCAATCGACAGCCAAACTCGATGGAATTCAGCCCAAGACCAAATTTCCCTTGCTACCTCGTTGCATTGAGGGGATTTGGAACCTCCCAGATTTCTTACGTACGCCAGGGCAGTTGTGTTATCCGTCATGATTCTGATATGTCTTTCTGACCCACTACACAGGCTCAGCAAACCCAGTTTGATCGCTCGAAGTTCCAAAACATTGATGTGGTCCTCTAACTCTAGGTTGGACCAGCGTCCACCCGCTGTTTGATTTCCCACATGGGCACCCCAACCTTCGTTGGATGCATCGGCGAATAAGGTAATGTCTGGGTCTCCCCAACCTATATTTCTGCCTGAATGCTCTATGTTTTCTAGCCACCATAGGATGTCGTTTTTTCCCTCATCTGACACGGTCATCTTTGCCTCAAAGTTACCTTTGTTACTAGCTAATGCTTCTATTTTGTCCCTTTCAAGCATCTTGATGTGTGCCTCTCCATAGATAAACCCATGTGTGAATGACACCATCAGGCCTACCAGGCCTGCTACTTCTCTGATAGACGGGAATTTCTTGTCTAGTAATTCCTGAGAAGCCTTTTTTAATTTTGTTACTTTGTCCTCTGTTAGGGAGACTTTAAGTTCTTGTGAGTTTATGTGGAATCCCAAGAAGATGAGATCTTTGGTTGGTTCCATTACTGATTTAGTAGGGTGAACGACAAAACCTAAACTTTCCAGTAATTCTTTCAACTCCTGCAATCCTTTTCTACATTCCTCTTGCGAGTCTGCTACAAGAAAAGAATCGTCTATATAAGGAAAAGTTTCTATCCCTTTGTTTCTCAGTTTTGCAAACGCTGGATTTAAAAGCTTAGTGAAGAAACGAGGCGCACAAGCTAACCCATTTGGTAAGACCTTGAATTGGAAAAGTTCTCCCTGCCATCTAAATCTTAAGAACTTCCTATGCTCCAGAGCTACGGGTACTGAATAGTAAGCGTCTCTTAGGTCTATCGAGCCCATCCAACAATCCTGTCTAACCATGTCTAAAGCCGTTTTTAGAGAGGTCATTTTAAAATGCTCATATTCTACATGTTCGTTTACCCAGGTGAGGTCCAAAATCAGTCGATGTCCCCCATCCTTTTTTGGTCTCAAAAAGATATTGGACAAAACTTGACCCTCTGAATATTCCGCCCTCTCTATCACTTTCTTGTCAAATAGTTTTGAGAGTTCCTGCTCCACTATGTTAGACTCCCTTTCTGACAGATTAAACGGCCTAGGCTCCTTCTCTTGTTTCGGTAGATTAACAAAGGGAATATGTACTCCTAAGACTGAATCCCAAAGCCACCTATCGGTAGAGAGTTTCTTCCAATTTTGAAATTTCTCTGCGATCTGACCTCCTACAAAGGGGGTATTGGTTTGAGTGGAAGATGAAGGTTCAGGGCTTACCTCTTCCGTTACTTCTGGTAACCACCCCTCTTGGCAAAACCCTGCTTCTGTTGTTGCTGGGGTCTGTAGTATCTCTGACGCCTTGGGAATCCCCCAAACATCATTTGCTGCGGGGGATACTGCATCTGGCCGAACTGATATTGTTGAAACATCTGTGGGTTAGGGAACCTGTACTGTTGGTACTGGAATGGATTGAGCATTCTCATGAAGGGCTGGTTGGGTTGAGGTTGAAACGGCTGCCTGAAACGTTTCTGTTGAGGACCCCTGATGAGAGGCTGCTTCCTTTTGAGAACCCTCTCGCCTATACGTTTGGCCACGTCCACTTGCTTGGTGGTCTCCGTTAAATCCCCTCCAAACAACCAATCTGGAGAGGTAACGACCCCTTTTGAGAGAGTCTTAGCATAGATGGGCGAGATGTGGGGCCTGATATGCTCCCTTCTTCTTCCCGACAACGCGTTTTGGGTGAAAGCCAAAAGCTGAACTCCATCCAGAACTTTCTTAGCCAACTCTCTGGTATCATCATCTCCCTTTCCTTTCTCACAAAGAACCTCCAACACTGGTGACAGTGCCGTAATAGCCCCAGAAACCGCCTTTTGAATGGACTGGAAAGACTGGTCTGCATTGCGAACATGCTGTTCTATGGCTTGAAAAACTTCCACATCCAGTCTAGGGACTTTGAGAGCTTCCACGTTCTCAATCCTGGGATAGTTCTTAGACAGTTTATCCATATCAGCAACGTGAACGGAATCCGAAAGAAACTTTTCAATCAGTTTGGCTACATCCTCCCCTACCGGAGGAGAAACCCTATCAGCCTCCTTGACTTCTGCCAGGTGGGATTTAACCAAATCATTGGCGTTCGGAGGAGCTTGAACCTGAATCGCAGGTGGAGCTTGCACATCAGGCACCGCCTGTTGATGAATAACTACCACGTCTTCCTCATCATCACTGATTTCATGAGTAGCTTGCCTAGGGTTGGCTTCGACTGAAGCTTCTTCAGTCTCCCACTCCGTAGGAAGATCACCTGCTCCTAACGCTACACCCGGGGCAAAGTTGCCAAATTGGAACGGGAACTGTTGCATCTGCCACATCCAAGCTTGCTGCTGAGCTAACCAATCCGTTTGTTGTTGTTGATCCAGGAGAGGGTCTGCACCCAAAGCCGCCGCACTCCCGAGAGCGGAAGAGTTACCAAGTAACGGCTTATTTCCGGCTGGAGGCCCGTTGCCCGGCACGTTGCTAGGCGCCGTGGTAGACGGCGGCGCCGGGGTGGCGGCGACGTTACGTGACTGAGGAACTGTGACGTCATCCTCACCGACCTGAGCCACGTGTTCAACGACGGGGGTTTCAACCACGCATGGTTTAGCTTTAACCGTCTTTTTCCTAGTTCCTTTCTTCTCCTTCTCAGAGGGAAGTTTCCCCATTTCAATACCTCCTTTGCCTAGGACATCCGAAATAACATCAGATTGATCCTGTAACGTGGCAACAGCTGAATTATTGGTCGCTCTCTTGGCGCTCATTTTGGGGTTGAATGACGATCGTCGCCTCGGCGAACTGTCAAATATAAGAAAAAATCGATAAATACGTGTAAAAAGATCTCCAAAAACCATCCCTCAGGATGCTAGAAGATCGGAAGAAAAGCAGGGTAACAAAAAAGGAGTCCTGCTAAGTTAAAACTTAATGGAATAATCAAAATATATTCACCTGCTGATCAGACACGTCCGTAATTCCCGTGCGTGAAATCCTTGCTGCTGGTTCCCGCGTGTGTCCGTTCTCGCGTAATCTCGTAAACACATTACGTGTTGGACGAGGGAAAATCTAAAATAACCCTTGCTGTTGTTCTGCACGTATGAGTTACCTTTCTGGTCGATGGTGAGGTCGTACAGTGGGGTCTGATAACGTTCAGTTCCCGTCAGGGCGCATCCGGACAAACGTACGTGGTGGGACGGACCGAGGATAAACACACGCTTTCTGAAATTGATGAATAGTGAAAACATTTCATGAGCTTTATTTACAGAAAACAGATCTGCACTGCTGTTCATGGCGTCAAACGTCGTTTCACTGCAACTACACAAGTTACAGTAACCCCGCAAGTTTTGAAAAAAGAATCTTATGTCATGCAAGAGATGTTTCTTTACCGGCAGTAGTACTTTACAGCTACATGTATATCTCAAGTATTACACTTGATTTTTTTCCCCGTGTACGGGTATTAACTTCAAAAGCGTGAAACACATGGAGGGATACGAGGTTCTCTGCCGAAAGGAAGTTTAAACATAACACGTTCTGTGATGTCAGAAAATCCACAAGATATAAATTCAAAATATAATTTTTCTGTCAGTTAGCAACGATGTGTAACCTCGGGCACCATATACATAGTAGAAAAGGAATAAAGAAACCAACGCCCATTATGCTAAGTCAGTAAGTAGTACTGATTTAACTGATACCTATATGACAAACATCAGCCTGGTCTCAAGAACAAATTAAATTTAATGAACAATTAGTTCTTATTGACATGAAATAAATCATAACTCACACACGAGAAGGGTCGACCTGTCGGTAAGCGTGTGCTCCACAAGCTCCGCAATAGTAGTAGCCAGCATGTCTGAAATGTAAAAAGGTGTAAACGTGTGTAAAACAAAAAATAGTTAAGAGATGCCACTCACAAGAGATGAAAAATCCTGAAAGGAAGGAAGGACATTTCCGAATTTGAAATATTTACTAGAAAAGGGGGGTTTTGCGGTTCAGATTGCTTAGAGAGGATATAAGAACAAGACCAAACGTCGGGTCTGAGGATCTAGGGTCTCTTGATCAAAATGTCTTATTTGGTATCAAAGGGGGCTTTGATACCCATGAGGCGGCGGACTTTAGGCCAAGGGCATAACCAAAAACTGACATTATAGTCACAAAACAAGACCAAACGACACATGATTTACTATCAAAGGCAAAAGAATAATATTATGATTTATTGTGGTAGGTGTGAACTGGCACTATAGTGACAATCTGAAAAAAATATTAAACTTGGAAGCCTAGACACTGACAGCAGCAACAAAAAACTTATTGACAGTGTGACGCCTACGATTCAACATTGAGAAGTAATGATTCTGACAGTGACAGTGACTTAGGCCTAGATAACTATTATTTTTTAGATAAGATATTTTGATGGTAGATAGGGGAAAATGACACTATAGTGACCAATTCAGAAATCATTTAATCTTTGAATCATTATGTTTCAGATTGCCATTTTCCGACCAAATGCCATAGTTGCTTTGACATCTAGGCCCTTAGGCCTAAGAATGCACGATCTGTAAAATATTCTTGCAAACGCATCCAGGCCTAAAATAATCAAACCATATGATATATATAGGACCCTGAGATATAGGAGAACATAGATATATACATGGCTTTCATTTTGATAGGCCTAATAAGGTCTAAATAATTATTTTTCAGATTGCCAGTGTCCGACCAATGCGCGTTAGGACTATGCTATGGCCGAGTTTAGGCCTATCTCAACGATATCATTTCAAATGCTGGAAAAAATATATGAACCCACCTTTAAGGCCTGGAATCCTCAATGCGTTTCAATGTGTATATCCTCCACAATTGATGAGTTTAATGTCATCCTGGTTTCCTGAGTTCAATGTATCGGTGCAGGCGTGAGGGGAGAAAACCCGGCGAAGGGTCTGACAGTGACAGTGCCTCCTCGTGTCCGATCGATCCAATGTTTTCCCTTCGATACGAACGCATGGTTCCCGCATGAGTTTTCAATGCGTTGTATGCGTTTAAGGGGATCCAGACGTCCAAAATATATATATTGAAAGCATCAGATAACGCGGTAATCCAGGTATCCAGGCGGAGAAGGCGCAGCCCCCGGTAACAACCAACTGTCCCCGCAGCCAGCGCGGGGCGGTCTGACAGTGTCACCGGGGGAGGCGAAGGATTGCAAGAAAACAGCGCGATGCATTTACGCGTTTAGACGCGTTATTTTGCATTATTTTCGATTCTGGAACAGTGGGATGCTTATCTATGGGTCGAAATTTATCTCTTGGTATCAATAACTAAAGTTAGAACGACCGTTTTCATGGTGAAATAGGTCTGCATAGCCTGATGAATATTCAGAGATTGACCCAGTTCCAGCGCCCCAGATCGGAGAAGAAACGGTCACGTGATCAAGTAAGATGGCGGGCCCGCCCGCTGACCGTAACGATATAACGGTTTGGATTCCGTGCTTGAATGTCTAATTTGGCCCGATTTGGACGATTTTAACGATTCCTTTGTCTTCTATATATCAAAATCTCTGTAATATAAGCCAAAATAAGCCCAAACGTGGGTTATTCAAGCTCAGAAGCGATCGTTTCACCGGGTGTTACACATAAACGCGTCACAGGTCCTCGTATAGACGAATGGGGAATTCGGCGGCTAAGATCTTAAGGTGACCTAAGACTTTATTTGAACTTAAAGCCTTGCCGCCTCATAATAAATTAAAAAGTAAACATGGTGACTTAGGTTAAGAGACATATCAATTTCATTTTTATACTGAACTGGCCAAAATCCGGAGATCCGGAAAGATCTAAATAATGACAGAATTGTATCTTGATTTAACCATTATCTTAGTTGGTCACATGAATCTGGATATACATGGTACCATATCCTTTTGATAATAAAAATATAGTAATAAGTATCTCTGCATCGGAATCTCATCTAGCCGCAATGTCAGAGGCAAGTGGCGAATTCCCCAAGACCATATTACCTTACAATTGATGTGCCAATACTAATACAAGAGATTTTCAGAGGAAACTCACGGTGCAATGATGGCACGAGCGGGTGCCATGGATGGCTGGGCCTTGGAAAGCCATCCATCAAGTTGTTCAGATAGTTCTTCGCCTGTGAAAAAAAAAAAAAACGTTTTAAAAAAAACTCTTGATTAAAATTCTCACGGTCCTACAGTATAACACAATATTATAAGGACTGTCCTACTTCCAAATCACTGAGCTCCCCAAATACGTCCTTTTTAATAATTTGACCGTCTAATATTCAATAGACTTGTTGTAATGGAAACGTTGACAAGTTTAAAAAATTCAGACCTGTAGTCAGTTTGTTATGAAATGAGAGTTTGTTTTTGTCTGGGACGGAGTTTGTACGCTGTACACGTACACGCTACACCCCTATTTTAACAGATAAACATTATTAGATGCTTGATAATAATAATTTATTGGCCATTATTCCCACTATTTGAAATATACTAGATAATATACTCAATAGTACACTCGGCAAGAGATCCAATATACTTGAGATTGACAATCTCAAAAACATTTCTAAAGGTTTCAATCCGTCAAAAAGGGAGAAAATAATAATTTGCAATAGACCACAGCATTGAGTAAGGGTCAGTTTTACTAATACACAAATTTATGAAGAGAAGCCAAAACTAATAATCAACTTCAATTTATAAATGAAAATTTGCTTTTGAAAGGAGACTCTATTGGTCCATTGAAGAAGAAAAAAAAAAGGGAAAAAGCCCCGCTAGCTTGTATCTTGTTGTTTAAATAACCAATTAAAATATAGTGGCTGGATGTGCATTTACCATTGCTGGAAGAGCATGTATGTACGTGAAGCCATGATAAAAAAAAATTTAAAAAATTGTGGCATTGAAGTTTATCGGGCTGGTCAGCAGTGACCTCGTTGTTAGGTCATGTAAACATTGGCGGTGGTGGTGAGCCAAGTGCTCACATGACGTCAACAGCTGTGACCAGGCTTGCCTCATTTTGCACTTGAGTTAAGGTGTTACACGTAGAACGAATTCGCACTTCTAATTATAGACTGCTATCTAGTATGTATTTGTCATAGCCTAAATTTGGTTGAAGACTAACATGTAGCATATCCTTTTGTGGTACAGTAGAAGTATAAGAATTATAGGGGTAGATTTCCATCACCGATAACTTGTTTGCAATGTACTGTTCTTTCTGCAGATCTATTAGCATTATCTGTAAGAAGTATCCCCCAGTTCATTATTATGAAGCATACAGTAAGGAAATCGTCAGACATGCCCTGACATGCATTTCCCGTGAAAATTCATACTCTCTGATAATTTAACTGTATTATTTATACCTAAATATCTACGTACTACTCTAACTAATCTGAAAACCAGGGGAGATCCTGATGATTGTTACTTGATAAAAACTCCTTAAAAAAATCATTATATTCTTGTATAAATGTATTTCTTTTTTAAAATCCAAGTTTTTCTTTAATAAGGTTATTTCCACAGAAAGTCTAGATCTAACGTCAATGCAAATTTGCAATGGTAGATAAAGATCTTAGTTTTTTCAGTAAAGGCCTTATTTTAATTACACTTGTGATATGACAAGATTATAGAGTAATGCAGTAGCAATAAGGAGGGCAAAAAACAGATAAACTGGTTTGACCAGCTTCAAACGTTTATGAGCTTGATCCGGGCAGATTTATAGATTATCATAGATCTGATAGAATTTTTTTTTTTTTAGGGCCTATTGACCATTACTGACACCCCAATCTTCACCTGTGATGATGTCATAAGTCAGTGCCTAGATACACATGCTGTTACCATGCTAACAGTTATGATCCTCAAAGTAACAATGGGCACAACTGATCTCATTTGGAAGGATCATTTTAAATGCGGTTGCTGAACTGAGCACATCTTCGCCACTTCCCATAGATCTGATAGAAAATTGTTTAGGAATCTATAAATGTTTGTCTGAAAATCTATGCATTAATTCTAGAATTTCAAATAGAACTAACTTTCCTTGGATAGTGTCCAACCATATTTCTTGATTTATAGATTGATTACTCTTATCTCTGATGCCCACCCCCCAATAATGTATGCCCAAATCTTTGAATACGTACTGTTCCAGTTGGGGGAAAAATTCCCCATAAATGTTTGCACTTAACCAATACTTCAGGGTCCCCATTCAAATTTTGTTGTCAAATTCTGCTTTTTCCCCTGAGAATTCCCTGTCCCATGGGAATTTTTCATTGTGTCATTTCCAGCAAGTTGTTTGAACTTAAAAGCCTTTGGGTACAGAAAAAAATTGGACAACCCAAAAACAAGAAGTAAAATCTTTGATATCTTGAGAATCAGGAATTGCAGAACCTAGCCAAATGAAAGTGCATGTGTTTTCTCTGAGTTTTGGTAAAATTATTTAATTCCCTGTGTTTTCCCTGTCAGTGATTTCTCTTTGCCATTTTGCTTGATTTCCTTTGCTATGGGGACACTGATACTTACCATATGTCACCCACACTTATTTCTGGCTTTCTTTCATCGAGTTTCAAAGTTTCAACTTTCAGGCTCTAGTCTAGATCTAGAATACAGAGTTTTATGTTTAGACTAATTTATTTTCGTTTCTGAGTGACTATGATAGGGTAACATATGAAGCATATCGATTAGATTCTTGTATCATGCCGTAGGGCTGATCCAATATCCATTGAATGCTTTCCCTTGCAATGTGCTCTGGGACCATAAACTGTAAAAGTCATTGTTGATTGTTGACAGCTGACTGCCAGACGACCTGCAGCTAAAGCGGAAGTGGTCTTTGTCATCGCAGCCTCCAAAACAAAGATACATTTCTATCTCAAAATCGCTGTTTCTTACCATTGCGGGTATACCAGCTACCAGCATGAGATTGGCGACGAACGGTTGACATGGCTGACCCTATTTTGTCGGTTAGCTCTGGATAAAATTGTGTAAATCGGTGAAACAGTTTCTGCTCTTCCTCCGAAGACCTGTCTCCCCGGAAGTAGCGACTGCGCCTGCTCGCGGTGCATTCTGGGCAGTGTCATGGCCGCTGGCGTGTGTTGACAGGTGCGCGTCACAACAACAACATGAGCATTTCCTGGCTTCTTTACAAAAGTAGCTCATAATTTCACCAAAACACATCATAAGGTAAGGTATTATTGGACATGTAATCGCTGGATACTGTTTGGTGCATTTCACTAAAGTTTGAAGGCTCAGAAACCAGTTTCTACCACTGACACCTGTAAAAATCTACTTTAGTCACACAGTCCCGTACGTAGGTCTGCCTACTGCACGTATTACTTGGGCTTGGGCTTGGGCTCTTGTACTGACCAGGGGCGGATCCAGAGTCTGTCTTCTAGGGGGGGGGGCAATATATCTGGGGGGGGGGGCAATATATCTGCCCCTCCCCCCATGATTTAGCTTGCAAAATTTCTCCTCAGATTTGTCAAAACTACGAGAGTCCATTTTTGGTCTAGGGGGGGCAATTGCCCCTTTTGCCCCCATCTGGATCCGCCACTGCTGACGTGGGTGTCAGTTCACTGCATGTAATCTTAGCTAACTTTTAAGAAAGTAGGGGTCAGGGCTAAGAGTGACATACTCTCTGCTAGGGGTGGAGATCGTAGAGGCTACGTCATACTCATAGCTAGGTAAAAAGGGGGTAAGCGCCGGGAGCCTCAGACTCAGAGTGTAGTCAGTAAGCTGATGGGGATATCCTCATAGTCATAGAGTAAAGCAACACAAAATCAGGTTACTGTTGGGTTGGTGAGCAGGGCCGAGCTGGCGGACTAGGCTAGGGGTGTTGGCTGGTAGACTATGTGGTTGAGTGGACAAGCCCTCTGGGCTGATAGTGTAGCGCTCCCCGGGCTACGTTACTGGGGAAAAAGACCCAGGCGATCACAGGGATTGGCGGTTGTTGACAAATGACCAGACAATGCAACTTTTAGGTTAAATAAAGTTTATTTAGATAACTCTTTTGTTACAATAATACTCCAAGTAAATAAACAGACCAAATACAAAATGGTTTACAAATATCTGACAATGTTTCTAGAATAAAGTTCTGAACCACATTAGAAAATACTAGGTTACAGGATAAAGTTCACAAAATACCCTTTGACAAAAAGGCAAATTCCTTTTAATAAAAAGGCTAAATACCAAGTCTGCTTTAGGGGAAAACTCTACAAAACTTGTGGGGCAAACCATCAAATTCACCTATTCTTAAAAAGAACTAGGTATAACTTTCCCAGTCTAAAAAGACATGAGCAACACAGGCCACCACAAAGTCTCACAAACAAACCAGGGTTACCTTCTCAGGTCAAAACCCTATACCAGCCAACCAGGCTATAACACCACAGTGAGACAAAACCAGTCCAAACTCTGCCCCTCAGTGTCCCCTATATCTAACCAGAGCACAGACCCGGTAGAGAGCACCCTGCTCTGATTGGTCCATTGGGGAGGAGAGCTGGCTCCCCATTGGTCAGAAAAGGAGCACTCTGATTGGCCTGCACAGACCGTCCGTCCGGTCGCCGAGTTGGGACACCGGGCCGCGTGGTAAGTGTGTTGACGGGCCGGGCTGCAGCAAGCCCCGGCCGCCGACCGGCCCTTCCCGACCGTCGCAGCTCCTCCCGAGGAGCGCCACACGCCCCCCTCCTTGGACCAATGCGCCCTCGCATTGTTACCAAAGAAAAACAGTACAAAACAGTGCAAAAATACATAAAAAATACAGTACAAAATACATGGAACATGGAACAGTACAGTACAAAATACATAGAACATGGAACAGTACAGTACAAAATACATGGAACATGGAACAGTACAGTACAAAATACATAGAACAAAACAGTCCAAAATACATGAACAGTATAAAATACATAAACTCTACACTGTTCCCACAAGTTCAGTACAGAACTAGGAATTAATACACATAAAATTCTCCTCGCAAAATAAGTCTCTTTGGTGAAATTCTATATCCTTATGTCCTCAAGTTGATCAGACTGTCCTTAGTCTTCCTCTGTTGAGCTCCTGTCAAAGTCCTGGTGAGTGCCGGCCACAATGCCAGCTTCGCCCATGGTCACAGCGTTCTTCCAGACAGCACATCTCCAGACAGCACATCTCTCCCAAACCAAAATCTCAAAAAGCAAAATTCAGCACTTCCAGGATCAATATCCAAGGTAGATAATGCACACAGGGATTTCAAGGTTATCAGCATACCAGAGGGATACCAGAACCTGCTCAAAGCAAAGGTTTGCCACCCACCATGCTGACCATACATCTTCCCATCTCTCACTACTCAGTGAACTACAAACATAACAATGAGCTACGCGAACCTCTGTTTAACAGCAAACAAACTGCTTGTTCTGAACAAGTAAGCTTCTCAGATGACAGTCCGCCTGCCAATTCCTCCTGATCAGACATAAAGGGAAATTCCCCCTTCAGATCAAACAGCACATCATCAACCAGTCCATCAGAACATGCAAGCCTCCCAGCAACAATACCTCTATTGTAAATCTGGAATCCAGCTTAGAGGGCAAATCCCTCTCCATCCTGGGTAGTGAATCACCTCGCCAGAACCTCCAGAGAACATGCATATAAGCCTCCCAGCAACAGTACCCCTGTTGTAAATCTGGAATACAGCTTGAGGGTAACTGCCCTCTCCATCCTAGGTAGTGAATCACACATCAATCCCTCCAGAATATGCATGCAAGCCTCCCAGCAACAGTACCCCTGTTATCTGGAATCCAGCTTGAGGGTAACGCAACCCTCCTCCATCCTGGGTAGTCAATCACCTCGCCAGAATCTCCAGGACATGTGAGCTCACCAGGTAACAGACCACCTGTCAGTCCTGGTCCAGCTCAAGGGGTCACTCCCCTCTCCAATCTGGTTATGAACAACTAACTGTCCCTACAGGTCACGTGAGCTAGCTAGACAACAGACCCACTGTTCGAAATTCTAGGCAAAACTCTTTAAAGCAAACCATTTCACATCTGAGCACCTTTTGTAAGGGCACATCATTCCTTTGATAAGTCCTTTCAAACCAAATCTCACAGTCATTAAAACACATCTTTTGAAAACAATATTAAGGAACTCCACCTTAAAATATGCCTTCCAAAATACCAAAACTGATAGATTTCACCATCCCTAGGTTACTTTCCTATGATTTCACCTTCCCTAGGTTACTTTCCTATCAAAACAAAGTACTCTCAACAATACATAACCAGCAACCCACTGGCAATGTGCCTTCACTCACTCATACTTCATTGACAATCAGGATTCTACCTGAACCCATAAGACACAAGAGCTTTCACCTAGCTCAACTCAACCACATTCAGGAGTCCTCCTGAAACTACAGCTCACATCTCAAAATAATCACGAATCTAACTGAAGCTACATGAGTCAACAGCCTTCATCTACAAAATGATCAAAAATCCACCTAACTCTACAGAAACCGAGCTTTCACCTAGCTCATAACTAAAACTATCAGGAATCCACCTGAAACTATACAAATCAAGAGCTTTCACTCAGCTCACATCTAAAACTATCAGGAATCCACCTGAAACTGTACAAATTGAGAGCTTTCCCTCAGCTCACATCTCAAAAATAAAATAATCAAAGCTCACCCTGAAACACAGGGAGCAACAACTTTTCACATCAAAAAGTCCCTCTTTCCACAGGAACCAGCTCTCTGATTCCACCTCTCAAACACACAGCAAAAAGCATCATCATGCATCATAGGCCATGGGAGAATCCACATGCCTTATTCCATGGTCATCTGGGCCAGCTGTGCCATCCTGTGACCCAGCACCAGAAAAAATGGTTGTCAATACTGACAGAGGAAGGTGTGCCCCAGCCACTGTCAAAGCAGGAGGGTAAAACACCATCTCGCTGCATATCAATATTATTAGACAAGCCACCAGCATGACTAATTAAACATAAAAGCATCAACAGCCAAATAAAACTCCTGTTCAGGAAATCCATCCTAATTCCTAGGATATAACCAAACAGTCAATAACAACCAGACTTCTTAGCTCTAGGCTGTTAGCCTTAATAAACAGCTTCACATAAAACAAGTCAGAAAACAGAGTTCTGAACAAATAATGACTTCTCGTTGTGTTTAACTTCAAATTCTAAATATCACTGGTCATGTCACAACGTTACCAATCCTGGTCACGGCACCAAAACTGTAGCGCTCCCCGGGCTACGTTACTGGGGAAAAAGACCCAGGCGATCACAGGGATTGGCGGTTGTTGACAAATGACCAGACAATGCAACTTTTAGGTTAAATAAAGTTTATTTAGATAACTCTTTTGTTACAATAATACTCCAAGTAAATAAACAGACCAAATACAAAATGGTTTACAAATATCTGACAATGTTTCTAGAATAAAGTTCTGAACCACATTAGAAAATACTAGGTTACAGGATAAAGTTCACAAAATACCCTTTGACAAAAAGGCAAATTCCTTTTAATAAAAAGGCTAAATACCAAGTCTGCTTTAGGGGAAAACTCTACAAAACTTGTGGGGCAAACCATCAAATTCACCTATTCTTAAAAAGAACTAGGTATAACTTTCCCAGTCTAAAAAGACATGAGCAACACAGGCCACCACAAAGTCTCACAAACAAACCAGGGTTACCTTCTCAGGTCAAAACCCTATACCAGCCAACCAGACTATAACACCACAGTGAGACAAAACCAGTCCAAACTCTGCCCCTCAGTGTCCCCTATATCTAACCAGAGCACAGACCCGGTAGAGAGCACCCTGCTCTGATTGGTCCATTGGGGAGGAGAGCTGGCTCCCCATTGGTCAGAAAAGGAGCACTCTGATTGGCCTGCACAGACCGTCCGTCCGGTCGCCGAGTTGGGACACCGGGCCGCGTGGTAAGTGTGTTGACGGGCCGGGCTGCAGCAAGCCCCGGCCGCCGACCGGCCCTTCCCGACCGTCGCAGCTCCTCCCGAGGAGCGCCACAATAGTGTCAACGGAAAAGCAGCAAGTTAGATCTAGATATTACATGTTTTGGATTTAATAAACATTATCCTTTCACATGAGTGTTTCTGTCACCTCTTAATGACGCGCTGCATTCTGAGATGACCTGCGGTCCAGACAGGAAGGAAGACTCCGATACACAAGCTAGCATAACGGAATAATTATTACGAAACAATATTGGCAACCGTATGCATAACCGTAAAGTAAAACCCTATAGATCTAACTGTTAGTTCACGCTTACGATCTAATTCTCCCTACCACGGATAGCCATTTCATGAGTTTTACCTGCAGGTTAACCTAAAACAGGATGCATGCTGGGTAATATGTCGACAAGACTCAAGGGTTTAGCATAGGAATTTTCATGAATTGTGCTATTAGACTATTTTGAGATTAGCATTGAATAAAACTAGCCATCCTTATTTCTTAAATTAGTACTCATATACATTTATTTTTCCTTAGTTGTTTGAATATTCATTCATTGTAGATGGATGAATATCAATTATTTGTTTATTTTCTATAGTTTTTCTAGGGGTTTTGTTGACAAAACCAGCCCAAATTAGCCTGCAGGTCCTTATAATAGACTATAAATCAGCCATCTGTGGTAGGGAGAATTGATCAGACATGACCCATGAGTCCAAAGCAGTGACTCTGGTGAAGTTGAAAATCAGCATAGACTATGTGCTATAAATAGTAGGTGTCTTCTGTTAGCCACACACGTCTAGATCTACCTTCCATGATATCTGTTGTAAATCGAAACACGGTAGATCTAGACATTCTAGCTCTAGTCTCTAGCACTGATTTACTATAAGCTGTGTGTTCTTAAAACTGAGGCCTATATGTACATGTACGGGTCTACGGGTAGTTGTTTGTCTACAATATAATCGATCTATGAAAATACCTACAATACATGAAAAATATGACAAATGTGACGCAAAAAGGAATATTTTAAAATTGAGATAGAGTGGTCTAGATCTACATCATCTCTTAAGCTAGATTTACTTTATAGTATAGTCTATAGACCTTGAGGTAAGCCCTTATTCATGTATGGTTTGTAGGATTTAGATCTCAATGATAAGTCAATAGCCGATCTAGATCTTTAATATACAGATCATAGACTGTATCAGTAACTCAGGTTTGAACTGAGAGAATGTAAAAATGACATACAAGTCAGTCTTGACTTTTTGTCTGTCAATAAAATTCTACTAGATCTACTTCTACTACTAGATCTACTACAGTCTAGATCTATGTTAAAATTAAATTAGAGCGGCAAATTGGGAACTTTGGACTAGATACCCTAAAGGCAAAATCTGGAAGAATGAGCTCAAAATTTTGCATTTTCTGTCAATGAAATTACTTCTACAAGTAATAATATGTTTTGTTTCAGAACACAAAATTCCACTTAGATCGACAGGGGCACGTCCAGAGGAGATGGAGCCGGGAGCAGCTGCCGCGGACCCTGACGACGGGTCAGACGCGATGCACTTCGAGGACGAGGACCACCAGTCCACCTTCCTGGAGGTGATGAAGTCCATGTACGACTCCCGGGAGCTGGTGGACGTCACTTTATGTGTGCAGGACCAAACCTTTTGTTGCCACCGTAATGTACTTGCAGCAACAAGCCCTTATTTCCGAGCCATGTTCACCACGGACCTGACTGAGAGTCGTCAGGAGCGCATCCACCTACATGAAGTCGACCCGTCCTCTGTGGAACTGGTCATAGACTACTCGTACACGGGACAGATTGAGATAACCAAACACAACGCACAGAACCTCCTCGCGGTGGCCTCACTTTTCCAAATTAGCCCCATTCACAAGGCATGTGCCCGTTTTATGGAAACACAGCTGGACGTAACGAACTGTGTAGGCATCTACTATTTTGCCCAGATTCACAATTGTGAGGATCTGCGAGTTAAGGCACAAGAACACATCGAGAAAAACTTTGTGGAAGTCAGTCGAGGGGAGGAGTTTCTGTCGCTTGACGTCGGACGAGTGACGGAGATACTGCAATCAAACGAACTTAATGTAGAAAAGGAGGAGTTTGTGTTCGAGGCCGCAATGTCTTGGGTGAACCACGATAAAGTCAACCACAAACGGTACCTCCCAGAATTGTTACCTCACATACGGTTTGGATTAATGACATCAAAGTATATTCATGAACACGTCATGCATAACGAGGTAACCTTACGATATTTGTTTCTTTTCTATTTTGATTTTCATATTGCAGCGATTTTAATTTTAATGGATGTACATATCTAACGAAAAGAAGTAATATTTAGTCTACAACAACATAGTATATTACACATTTACAAAATACAATAACTTATGAAGCGTGATGCAATACTAATCAGAATTCTAAATATATAAGGATTAAGATAAGTTTTTTGTCAAAGTTACTTCTCTATAATCTTTGAAACTATTTCCTTTGATTCATTACACATTTACAAAACACAATAACTATATCACTGTGAGAGTGGTTTCGCACTTAGAACAATAGGGCTTAATGCTATTGTTTGAGGTCACAGGCCAATTGCGACTGCATCATACCTTAAAACACATGTTAATATAATGATATAGAAGATTATCTAAATTTTGAAACTTTTCTTTTCCCGTGAACTTTATAACCCATAGTTATCGTAAAAGTATATCACATCCAAAAGAAAATCTCACGTATCCCCAACTTGATATGATAAGCATCTTTTCTCCTTTCTAGTTGATACTGGCATGCAGCGAGTGCAAGCAGCTTCTGAGTAACATCCGAGACTTCGAGTCCAACCCCGAGATGTACTCGGGGGAGCACTCGTTCAGCGCCGTGCTGCGGTCGGGGATGATCAAACCGGAGCACTGCATCCTGCTCATCGGGGGCGTAGACCCCAACCGGCCCTCCATCAACTGCTACAACCCGCACACCCGCGAGGCCTACTACATGGCCGACTTCCAGGACGTCGACCACATGAGTTACTACGACGTGGAGGACCCCGCCTGTGTCGTCACCGAGGAGAACCAGGTGGGATTTTTTTTTCAAGTTTGATTGAAAAATGTCCTAAGGTTTCTCTGTTATTATAGAACGTATTCTCCATAATTATGAATAGTAAATAGAAAGTTTTTTAACGGAGTACATCAATATGGCGACGACATGGATTAACCATCAAGTTAAGACTCTTTGGGACAGTTGATGAAGACGTTGCATACATCTTTTCTCCTTATCCCGCTCAGATTGAAGTTTTATTGAGTCAGGTGGGGCTCTCATAAAAGATAAGACCGAGATACTGAAGCCTTTAAGTAGTAAATAGAAACATATTCAGTACAAGATGCTCAATATTGATGAATAATCAGAATGTACATAAAAACCTTCTATGTTCATTAATTAATTTACAACAGTTTCTCATTAGTTCTATTCCCCTGCTTAAAATACACCTCTTGGTCAAATATACGGTATGTTATTTCCTGTTCTTTAAGTCATTTTTATTGCATTTTCATATTTGTTAGAATACCTCGTACATGTAAATATATCCGGACTCATCCGTAAATCAACCGGTAATTCATTACACTAGGTATTCGTCGCCGGCGGCAACTACATCTACCACGAGAGTATAGGCGAAACGCCGTCAGACGAGGACTCGTTCGAGGACTACGAAGAGGAAACCGTTCGGAAAGATTTCTACCAGTACGACAACGACCACGATCTGTGGGTGGCTCGCGCACCCATGCTTTTTCCCAAGTCCAACTTTGCGCTGGCGCACGTGGACGGCAAGATTTACTGCTTTGGTGGGTTGACGCTTAACCAGCACCCGACGGAGATCATCGAGAGGTATGACATATCGCAGAACCGGTGGAGTTACGTGGGGATGATGCCCACCACACTGGTGGACCTGTCGGCCGTGGTGGTGCACGGCCTGGTGTACGTGCTGGGCGGGCGGACTGGGGTGGGCGCCCACAATGTGGTAATGCGCTATGACCCTGTCAAAGCTGAGTGGACCTCTCTAGCCGGGATGCCCACTCCTAGGTTCAACTTTGGGGTGGACGTGGTCAATGAGGAGATCTACGTGGCGGGCGGTCAGATCTACTCCCACTCCAGCCACACCATCAACAGGGAGGCCCTCAGCTCAGTGGAGATCTACAACATCGAGAACAACCAGTGGCGGCAGGGGCCCGAGCTGCCGGAGAACATGTACAACGTGGGGCTGGCCCTGGTGCACAACTCACTGTATGCCTGCGGGACCACGGAACATTACCGGTCAGCCTACAGGATCTACCGTTATAACGTGGTCTACCGCTTAGAACTGGGCAAGACGGAGTGGAAACAGATCGAGTTCGACCTCTGCGATATCCGCGACTTTGCGTGCGTCTCAGCCAAAATGCACACTAGGAAACTATCCCAAGTATTTCGTCCAGAAGTCGACACGTGATAATTAATTGCTTAAGTCCTAGCTTTCTGAGTGCATTTCTTTTATTGATATAAAATGTCGTTGAATGATATCACGCATGTACGTTTACATTGTACAGCCAAGCCTTGGGTGGGCATTTTCAAGATGACTGTGGCAAAAAAAAGTATCACCGTCTTAATTGTTAGTTTTTATTAGAATTCTGGAGTGATATATGTACACTAGAATAAGATAGAATAGCCAAATTACCCACCGTTTTTGTATGAGAGTTTATGTGAAAACATATTCAGTGTTCATGTTAAAGGATCACGATTAAAGTCATGTTCTTCTACAATTCGTTAAACTCCTGACATAAAATCACTATTTGAATTGTGTAAAAGATTGAAAGTTGTATGTAGAAATTCGAATCTCGTGTTTCTATAAGTGTATATAACAAATGCTGCAAAAAGCAAGGAATTACATTTCTGTTGTCCACGTGTTTCTTGATACACCAATTGATATAACTGTACTTGAAAGTTTAGTTGAAGAGATTCGATGGTCGATGTGAACAGTTGATGATGGTTATATTTTCTTATCCAAAATGTACATTTGTTATGCATGTTTTAAGAAAATTTGAAACATTTGTTATTTACCGAGATATCACATATTGTTGGTGACGTTTGACATATCACTCACTTTTATCCGTCTACAGTTGTTATACTGAATTGATTTAAAGAAATGAATTGCATTGACAATTTTTCAATTTGAAAATACATGCCCATAATTATATTTTCTTAATTTGAAATTAGTACATTGTCAGTGACCTTATATCATAAGTATTCATAGGGACAGACAGGCTTTCCCTATATTCCGGGTATATTCCTACTGCTGGCGGTATCCTAGTTTTAGTATTGAAGGTAAAAGCTATTATCTGTATCTTTATTCGACAAAGACAGTCTGATTCTCAGGTAAACCTTTCCCCGTTTTTCTAAATAGAAAAAACACAATCAACGGTTTCTTGGCTTAATTTGAAGCACAAATGTCTGAAAGATTTAAATATATTGATGTTCCATGGAATATGTATGAAGCGTACGTCATCTGGAAAACATTGAATGTTTTCAGCACAATCTGAGGTAGTAAATCCAACGTTTTTTTCCACATTTCTATTATCTTGTAATTGTTGACCATTCACGTCACCCGTAGATCATTTACGGTTTTGACTTGCAACAAGGTAGCGTTCCTCATTTTATTATTGAGCCAAAATAACCAATTTACCTAACCTTTGAAGGTGCCAATTGATTCAATATAAAATGTTAAACTAATGAAAGTGAGAGAACGGAAGTGCAGCAAGCAATATTATGAGACGATTATGAGATTATGTTTGTAGCCGATTTGGGACATGCCATTATCATACATTTAGAAACATTCCAAAAATACAGTCATTCAGTTCGTTAAATCAGATGTAATGAAATAGACAATTTACGTGCATTTCACCTTCTGTTTACCGTAATTGTAGTTTATTTCGCGCTGTTCATTTTTTCCGCATGTTTCACAAATTTTCAAAAACCGCTCATTTGTATTTATGGAGTAACGAACATTACTATACGAGAAATACTTGTATAGATATTGGTTACATTTACACGAATGTATTTCCACGTCTATAGCCAGTAAAATATCGCTAGAAAATTTACACGCGTGAGAATATCTGCATTTAACGGAACACAGAAATAGTACATTCTGCCATCCAAAAATATGCTTAGTAGGGTCCAATAAGTGTTCTAAAACTATGTATGATAGAAATGTCATTTGCGATATAGATAACAATCAATTAGATTTCCCGATGATCAATCGATTACATTTCCCAATGATGCAATCAAGAATATCTACTCAGCTGATTCGCCTTGTAATTTAAAGAGCGAATCATCATAGATATACATAATGGAATCATGTAGTTTAATAGATCTGTGCATTGGCATCATTAAAACTGGTTTTCATATCTAAAAATGCAATAAGCATGACACAGGTATACGACATTGTATCATAATAATGGGAATAGATGTACAGTTTCTCCCACAGCTGAATATTGATTGCGAAAGTGATAATGGAAGAAGTTTGTGATAGCGTATACATGTAAAAGAGTTACTGTCTATGTTTGGAAATTGTACCTTTTGAAACTGATGCATGCTAAAATGTGTCATAACCAAAACATTTGCTGCTGTCCAAAAATGCTGACAGAAAATCCACAATCGTGCTGAAGGTATTATTCACATTTTACACATGTTAAACCGATTGATTGTATTCCTAAAATATCATAAAGACCAATGCCTGTGGCATCAATATGAAATGAATAATTGTAGTCTGCTGTTTCCATAGTAGCGACCATTTAAATGAGAAGCAATGCAACATACTTTGGTGAAGCAATAAGTTTGGCAGTTAATGCTAATCATGTTGATAGCAGCTCTGAAGCTGTATAATAGCTCTTTGACAATCAGTGTCGTTGTCGTAATTACTCTGAGGACAGTTATTGAAAATAAATTTACATGTACTATACACACTGTGTTTTGGTTGTTTGGTCAGACCATTTCAGACTTAGTGAAGGACCAAGTTAATAACATTGTCATTTTAGTTTGCTTGGTAACAACTTTTGGTTTGTAATTATAGGTCTTTTAGGCATTATCAAAACAATTAAGAGCAACCTATCAAAAGACCCATAGGACAAGAGACATAGCACAATGTATATGAGAATGAAAATATTAGATCAAATGGTATCAAACGTCATGAAGTGATGTTAAGGTACGACTGCAAACATAAAGGCTTGCAAAAGAGGCCATGCCGTAAGAGGCTCCATCAGTGAAAGAGCTAAAGATCGATCATGCTGCCAACTAACGGTTCGTTGAGATAAAGATCCGTTGTGCTTTCCTTTGATATTTGTAACTAATTATAATTATGGATTGCAATTTAGTCCATAAGATATGTCCTCAACGTAGATTGTATCAGATTCTCATTATTTTATCCCCCTTCCATAGTCAGTATTATAAAATGGGAGGCCCTATTTTCCTCTGTCCATTCTCATGAAGACAGTACAGTTAAATTAAGATCAAATATGTTAGAAGATGAGAATGAAGTTGTTAATCCGTTTGTTTAAAACATGGTTAGGCCCCTATCTACCTAGTCAATACACTAACTGCACGTATGCCCATAACATTTTCATGTCTGAACAGTGTCCTTAGATCTCCGTATACAATGACAATCGCTACAACTGATATTTTATAGGCGCACACGAGACAAGAATAATGTGAAAACAAGGATACCCACGGATTTTTGGAAATAGATTGAAGACATTTTTGGACTTACGTCAGACCAAAGATTGATATTTTAAGACTTCTCTGTAATTCAATTATTAAGAAAATAATGATCGTATGGACTGGTATATAGGGATGATAGGCTTTAAACTTCGTGTGGCACTTCATATTTGAGTGATTAACATTCACACACAAAATCCGCTTCAAATCAAATCAAGATATTTTAAAACTTCATAGAACTCACCTTTTAGACCCTTAATTAAGCTAAATACTTTTATAAACTTGAGTAGACACCCAAAGGAATAGTTTTAAGATTGAAGAACTTATCTTACAGTCAGAACAACCTGCCAAGATGCATGAATTCTTATGGAATCAAAATACGTTTAATTAGGTTCAAAACTCTCATTCATGAAATTCAACGTATATAAATTATTTCATGTAATGATGTTACAGTTAGGGTAAAGGCGAATATAAATGACAATAAGATAAAGACAAATTCGTGTTCCCAATGTAACTTTATTGGTTAACAATTCGCACAACTTTGCAACTCATTCATAAGCACAACTTAGTTTGTCCTACGAGATGTTGACGAAACAATGCCGATGGCATATTGCTGATGTGTTATAACGAGCCGGCAGGTAAATACTGCCCCCTTGTGGTGAAATGACATACTATGGTGACATCTGGCGGTCAGAGTTGGTCATAACTTTGTGGATAAAGTTTCAATGTAAAGAAAAGGTGACATGGTGAATTCTGCGGTATAAGTCCTCAAAATACAATAAAGCCATGAATTTGTTATTACATTTAACAACAACAAAGAAGTTGGCTAGCATCGCAAAAACACGAAAAAAAAGTACTATGTGTGCACATTCACATAAAAAAAACAAAAAAACAACGATTTATTCATAGTTGGATTCCACAGGATGGAAGGCCAATTCCATACCAAAAGCAAGCAATCAATTTCTATATGCTAGCAACCATGCATGCAAATTCAGTCTACACAGCAACGGGTTTGTACATGAGAATTAAGGAACTTTAACTAGAATTCTTAATTGTAAAGAAGCTATTAACATTTGTTATTTGTACAACTGCACAAGTGCAAATAATTTTGATAAAGAATACTCGGTGATAATATTGCATATGCAAATCAAATTATTTCATCACAAACTACATTCTCGTTTAAGATTATTCCTTGTACGCATCACAGCACTTGCAACATAAGATCGAAGACCAACCTAAGCTGTAATCTTCCAACAGAAAAACACCAATTTAACAACTAGTATTTATCAATCACATGATTTTGCTGTTCTCTTCAAACTGAACTCTGGCAAGCTATTAAAAGGCCAAGCACACCGATGCGAAGCGTTTTCATGTTACTAATTGACTGTTTAATTAATAAGATCGCAGTGCCATGTGCCGGCATACAACAGCATATTCGATCTGCGCAGCAGAAAGACTCATCTTTGCTGGTTGTCGAATAAATACTGTGCATGATTCAAAATAATTACCCTTTGTCAAAAGAGGAAAACGTCACAGTGGGTTGCGATAGAACATTAAATCTATTCTACCACCACTGCATTTCACTGTTATGTTAATAAGAACAACAAGGTTAAAGAAGACAATTCACAATGGTTATAATATTCTCAATAAGTATGAAAGGAAAATCCCACATAAAATGCAAGGTCTTCTCTGTTCTTAATATCAATGCACTACGAGTAGTGCCCAGTTAAGAGTAGATCCGACAACTACAGTTACTGTTGTGTGAAGCAATTATTGCTTTGTGGAGTGTTAATCTCAGCCTATAAACACAGATTCAAGTTTGTATAGCAGATGGTCGCAATAGTTTGGCTAGGATACATATAATCACTGTTCGGGGTGGTAACGAATTCATTTGCGCTAGAAACACTGGAGACCTACACCAAGGAAGATACCATAGACATGAAACAGACTCCTCGAGTCTTGTAAATCAAGAAAGTTGTGTGTTTTTAACTAACTGTCCTCCGTTTTTCGGCAATGGCAACTCGAAAGAGGAAACAGGGAAATGCATAGTACGTGAATAGATTAAATCTTACACTTGATTGTTATGGATACCAAATGAAGTTGAGTGCGGTGCACATTTCTTTTAACCAATTAAGCTCTATATCTGACCGCTCGATCCACTGCCTAGCAGAATGCTTTTCGGGAAAATGAAGTACAAAGAAACAATATTGATAAAAGGTGGTGGTAAACATTACAGAGCATCACTGAATAAAAGACACACGCAGCTCAGTTTATCACCACACTTTGAATAACAAGCAACCAGTTTAACATTGGAAACTCTCAAAAAAGACAAGCCTATTTTTTTTTTTTTTTTTTTTAGTTTTTCCCTTCGTGATTCCTATGACTACCTCTATTTCAATCATTACCAATCAATTAGAGCATACTCGGCGAGTCTGCCATAAACACGACACAAACTAGACGCAAGTCTACACATTCTGCTTTTCCAGGTTCCAGCACCTCCGTGGTTTTCGCATACAGCGAAGAGACTTTCTCAGCCCAAAACAGTTCGATTAATTAGGGTTTCACAGCAACTCCATACCTAGCCTAGAAGTATTAGTTCCTAAAGAGCAAGAAGAATAAAGGTTATAAAGAAAGAATAATTCAACAGCACTGCAATACCTACGTTGTCACACATACAGTGACGTTAACATCAAAATAAAACACAAAAAGATTGAGAGAGAAAAAGGACCGGATATTTGTAAAACAAATACGATGAAACAATCCACATTAAAGCTTTTGACAAGTGAACTGGCTAGGAGTATTGTCGTGTTTCTTATACTGGTCTAATTGCTGGACTGGCCATAACGTTAATGACTCAACGGGAGCGTCACCTGGTTAGTATATATACACGGTATTGTCCGCTTATAGGAGCTACACGGTGGAACAATCACAGCAATCGTTTACCTCGGGATATTGTTTCAACTGAATGAGCTTCACTGACTAGTTGTGTCTTACTGAATTTGAACAGCCAGATCCGAATTCACCTAGGCTCACGAATTAATGATTAAACTGTTTCTGCAGATACGGTAGGGCATGAAGTTACTTTTTGGAGAACAACGCCTGTAATGTTTACGGTGCGAGCGACCAATAATACACAGTCTTAGGATATGTCTTTTCATATAGAGCGGTGCAGGACCATCTTTTATAACTAACATAACTAGTAGTATATATATCCAGTAGAGCCTACTGGGTCTCTGTTATCTACACTGTTCTCTATGGACGGAAACGTCTACTTGGAGCCAACACTGTCTGCAGGCTGGAGGTTCACGAAGTACACAGGGCGATTCCTTATTTTTTGTGTATTATTAGTTTTCATCGTTATTATAATTATTATGACATCTAAGGACGACTTTACAGTTACGGATCACACATGCTTCTATGGCCTGCTTTCACTACCTTGTTTGTGGTTGAAGTTCTACGAGGTTGTATGTAGGATATTGAGGGGATGGGGATTTGGGGGGTGAGGGGGGTGTATAGCTATGCTTCGTTTCCGCTACAGATAAAGTATGTAAAGTATATCAGTTTGGTGAGATGAACCTTGCCAAGGCCTGACACTATAATCAAGGTAACCAACCTTTAGGACCCGTATACGGCTTTAACGCAGTTCGCTTGCAGCGAGCAATTTAACAGAGCGATGCTGTCGGATGCGCACCGGCCAAATAATGGCAGACATAACACTTTACACTGTAACTGTACACGATTCAATGATATAGTACATAACTTGTTTTTTTTTTATCAGCACAATAAGTGCAGCGTTAATAACTTTGTGCTAGTTGCATCTACTGCTATCACAATTAAGGTCGCACACGAAACGGTGGTCAATTGATACTAAACCGACACAAATTTGTCACATTCGATGTGAAAAGACTACGCCATAACCTCGGTCAGTTGTCATTTGTATGTATATATGAGTGTATGTACAATGTGATACGTCTACTGGGTGAGACAGAATGCTACATGCTACACATGTCTAGGGTAGTATCATGGTGGTTTAAGCTCGTATTACGTGGCCAGAGTGATGATAAAGGAATGGAAGAAGAGACAGCACGCCATACTTTCTGTCATCCACATTCGTCCACAACTGATCTCACCAACAAGAACAGCATTAACTTATGCAAAGGCAAATCGCAATTCCTGCGTCAGGCTTGAGGGGTGAGGGGGCAATCTCTCCACAGGACTGCAGTATTAAGAAATAGGGACGACTGACTTGGTATTAAGAGGCACGCTACCCGTATCTAGGTAGTCACCGTTATCTGCAGCAAGCAATGGACACACGAACGCCGTACTTTTACTTACACGTATTACATGATTTATCTAAATTCTACATAATACCTAAGGCCAATCCAGACTAGGTTATGTTTATGGAATCAGAGGAGGTTCCAACAGTTTAAGGAGAAGGGCCAAGGGTTTTTGGTAAAAACTTTGATTATTGTTTTACCCCATGGTTTAACACTGATGCAAATCGTTTATGATTTTTATACCCTGTTTTTAATAGAGGCTGTTGTCTGCCATTGGCATTTGACTCCACCAGTACAGGATGTATGCTAACAATGATGTTTTAATCCAATGTATAGGATGCCAGCCAAAGCAAGTTCACAGAAACAACTGCAGGAAAAGCTTACTACCCTGTAGGTAACACGTTTGTCATGAAAGGCAAAATGAGGAATTCAACAATTCAATACATATGATAACTTGACACTCTTACTGCAAACTGACCGATCATGGAATGTTTTACAGTCCGGAAACATGTTGATGCTCAGGGTATTCGTGAACGTTTGTTTCTCTCCCAATCTATACACAATTGAATGAGCTGCATTATATTTCTGTACCGTTTTCATATTATTGTTTACTATTTTTATGTCGGATCATCCAGAATCGTTATTGTTACTTGAATGGAAACTGAATATACAACAGTAGTTGGCCTGCGACCCAGTCCACGATAAAATATTAAGAGGCCAAAGAGACAGCCCTGTGGAACACCTGACTGGACACTTATGTACAACGCAAGCGGGTGGTTTTATGTCTTGGAGACGAGACTCTTTGTCTCTTTGGGCAGCCACACAATCGTATTTGTGCTTCAGAATCAACGTATTTGTCTGCAAACAGCCACGCTTGGTATTACTTATCCTCTTGCTATAATGTCAACTTTGGCACGGCCATGAAAGACTTCGTTTTTCGTTTTTAACAATGTACTTTTACCACAACATCTTTTAGATGGGGGAACTCACTATGCTTCCTCTCGTCAAATGCACGGCTACTAACTCAAGGTACAACATAGTAGGAATGATCTTCCTTTGAACAAAAAGATCGCAATCCTTGGTTGGTTTGATAGCACCAAATTTGACCATAATTGATAGGTAGGACTGGCTGGATCTTTCTATCCAGAGTAAGGCTAAAAAGAAGTAGCTTGCCAACGATTCACTCCAATGAATATCAACCAAAATTCAGGAGTCTAACCGAACAGCTTAATGCTCTGCTGTCGATTTTCTATACCTAACATTTTTGATATGATTTTGACCAAAGGTGCAGAATTATCTACTTTACCCACGCCCCTGATGCACAGGAGTGCGTAATTTCCACCAGATCTACCTCAAGTATATATAGGGACTTCGCACATGGCAACATTACCGTTAGTTAGAATGTGGATTGTACTGGCCAAATCCGATCTAGAATATATGTGGGACCAAATGAAAGCATGATGTTTTTATGTCATAGAGGATGGGTGGAATCAGGGATAAGGTCATTACTGGGTACTTGTAAAGGGAGAGGGGAGGTTCCGGGCTTGGAGAGGTCGAGGAATGGATCAAACTTCGGTGATGAATGGAAGTTGGAGGAATAGGTGCGGAACGGGACTGGGGAGTCATTCAATGAACGACGTCCAGTCTCCGAGGATGAAACAACAACTCTGATTCTCGTCTTCTTCAGATGGAGTACAATGCAAGATGAATGTGGGTGGTGGTGGTGGTGGTGGTGGCTATGGATGGAGGAAACAACAGGGAAGTTGGGTCCAGATGGGAGTTAGTATGTACAGCGTGTCAATAGGGACAGCATACATGATGGCAAGATCACCCCAGGTTTGGTTTAAGTCTGCACAGCCAGACCCTGTCTGAATCAACACATGAGGCGCTGAGCTGTAACCGACCTAGCCCTTACGGAGAAGAAGCGTACCTTTACAGCACATCTAACATCACAGTTATGTCTACGTATTGGTGACGGTGCCATTATCATCATCATTATCGTCATTATAGTCTCAGATTTAGTTTGTGTAATTCTTTTTTTTGCATCCATTGTGAACATAAGAGAGTATGTACACTGTTATGTAGTTTTTCCCCTCTCCTTTGTACTATTCTTTTCGTTTAATAAACCATGATATACAGTTCATAACTGAGATCGCCAACACCATCGTAAGAAGAGTTGCACAATCATTTGAAGAAGCTAGTTACATTGAGTGGCAGATTTCCACCCTCTGAACAAGGTAGGTGCCTGTGTAAGGATGGTCTATGTAGCACCTAGTCAAGTACCTGTGTCTCAGACAGGTAGTATTATTCTATATCATACATCAACAAGTAAAACAATGCCGCGAGGGCCTCAACTGGTCTAACTACAGGCAGCAGAACACCGACCTATTGCGAATGCCCCATCGGACAACTGTACAGGAAAGGCACTAAATCCGTTCTCCTATTGAGTAGAACTCACAATCTACAGTGACGTCACCATGCAAATCAATTCAAATGTATCATTTCTCTCCCTCTCTACTCAATGAATTATTCTAGGGTTAAAAATGAGGTCGGGCCCATGGAGCACTGGTTTAAGTAACTCTGCATATGTGTTGAAATTTCGTCCGGGTTAATTTCAACGAGCATGAAGAGGCGCTTGATCTCCCCGTAGTCCATGAAGGCTATGTACAGTTTGGGTGGAAGATGCATGCCATGTGAAGTGATTGATTTACAACGAGCACCACGCAATTGCTTATCAGTTCTGCATTACAGTACTCTTAGATAGATTCCCCAACGAGAACGACCAACAGCATAGACACTCCTGCTACATTACGTAACACAAATGAAGAGTTACTCAAACGGGCCGAAGGGCTGGCAATACTCGTACTTAGCAGTCTGAATTGGTCCACTGGGTGTCAATTAGAAGGTAAGTCGACAGCTACCTTTGAATAGTCATGGACTTCATCCCCGCCCTCGGTTAGATATTTGGCATTCTGCGTAGCAATGCTCTAACAACAAACAACCTCAACATGATTACCTAGACTCAATTATTTACACTGTCAAACAAGCCTTTATGAACATTGAAACAATGTTTTTTTATACCTTGTCTTCTTTAGTATTTTCTACAATTATTCACTTAAATTGTACACACAAAATACACTAATATTACTAAACTCCAAAGGAATCTACATCTATGTTTCAATCTGATGTGTGTTTATATATATTCATTTCTCTATATATATTATGTACATTCTTCTCAAACTATATTACGGCAATTAAAAATGGATTCACAAATAACACACAGCATAAATCAACCACTCGTGATACGAATTACCAATTGAAGGGTTATACGGTGATCCTTCACTGGGAGTGTGGCTTGGGGCTTAATAAGTGGCTTGTAACAATTGCTAGTCACATAATGTTTATATACCAATTACTTATACATAATGTTCTGTGTACGCCTTGACTAGTTTGAGTCATTCAGGCTCTTGAGTTGTGTGGCTGGCCACGTTATTGTAGCCGACTGTGGGATTCTTGGGTACAACTGTGTGATGCAGGGGAGAATGCTGCCATTGTAGTTGATGTGGAGTAACCTGTGCCGCCGTCTAGTGGCACAGGTACAAAAACAATGCCGTCAGGTGAGTCTTTTTGGCGTCCCCTTTTGTAGTAGAGCCGGGATGAACAAAATCCACAGGCTGGCTGGAACCAAAAGGCTTGGCCGTGATGGGTAGGAACTGAGTCTGTTGGTGGGGCGGGTCGGGTCTAAGTAACTGCAGATTCTAGGTAGTGGATTTATGTACAGTTCGATCCATTATGTGAGAGGCTATATACATATACACTGAAGACAGCAGGGTGCAGAGGAGGATGTGTTGTATGTGTGGTGGTGGTGTGTGTGTTACAGTGATTATCCAGTCTTCCTGAGCTACAGGTCTTGTAATAATACTACTTGTGAGTGCACCACCGTTTGACCAATGGGCGGCCTCATCACGCCTGACGCGCTGCGGTCACGCCCCATTGGCGATGATCCCATGTTTGATTAACGAGTCATTGGTGCGTGTCCAACTCATCATGGTCATTCACAAAGTGGGTCCACTCGTCCATACAGTGGTAGGAGTCCAGTCCGACTCCTCCAGGGTCGTCGGCCGAGGGGGCTGCATGCCCTCTCCGGCCGGTGGGACAGTCTATAGGTCTGTAAGAATCCCTCGGTTTTCTCTCCATGCTCGCCCATGGACATTATCATTATTAGTACTACACACACAGTGAAGTGTTGAACTGAGCAGCCTGCCTACGCCTGCCGTGCGTTATGTGCACACGGCGTACTCGAGCATCTCCGACAAGAGTTTATGCAGCGGCACGCGGCCGCCCTTCTTCACGTTGAACCAGTAGTCCTTGGCGAGCAGCTTCTCGTGCATGAGGATGGGCAGGGACAGCAGCAGGTTGCACACCCGCCGCACGTGCCCCGACGTGCGCGGCTTCTCGTACTCGATGAGCGCGTCCTGCAGGCGGTCCCGCATCGCCTGCACTGCCTCGGGGTTGTCCACGTTTGCATCTGAAATACATGAGTAAAACACAAGAGTTAGTTTTTTTTCATATATATAAATCTTTTTATTTATCCTGGAAATGTAATTCCGAATTCCTGTCTACCAAATATATATATAGGGAATCGGTGGTAAGGTTAACCAGTTTCAGGGATGTCCCGGTACAAAATGCAGTGAGAATTCAGTGTCTACTGAGTGCAGAATCAGTGTAGGCTTGCAGCAGCTTTTTAGTGGTAAATCAGTAGATATCATTGGGAGTACAGTGGTTAATCAGTATGTCCGAAATGTTTAAATGAGCTAGGGTGTACAGTCGGTAGTATTGCAGTAGCTCATTTAAATATTTCGGACGTACTGATCAGGGAAGAATATGCTGCTGTTTGTTCAGGGGTAAGTCAGGGTAAATGAAAAAAATCTGAAAATGCATGACGACAATCTATATCCTGGAATGTTATAAAACCTTATTGCAAGGACTCATATTTGAAAGTTATCATCAGATGTGTTGAAATAAGAAAATCTGAAATAAGATTAAAATCTGAAAACCCCTGCCGATTTGTTTCGGAGTCAAAACATGTAAAAGGGTTATGTCTGTTACTTATTGATACACGTATTGGTGATTGGTTTTGTTATCTGGAAATCAGCTGATGGCGAAATCAATGTTCAGTAACACTGGTACTTGTAACCGGATAATCAATGTCACCAATTTTTAAAATTTGTCATCCGATCGCACATCTAGAGGCCATTATAAAATCAATACCCAATGGGACCCCCCATCGAAACCCATACCATTCTTGAACAACGTTTTTCGACTCTAGTCTAAAAAGAACTGGTGCTTGGCACGAGTCGCTTAGGTACACAAACAGCCAGAGCAAAGTGAGAAAAAATTGTCAAGCTCTGGATCGTGTCCAGAGCGGCGAGTACAGCATTTGCTCGAGTTTTTTGGTGGCGGCCTCCATCTATGTTGTATACTGTGCGGGGAAAATTACGAAGCGGAGTCAAGGTTTTATGGGAGGGTCGGGTAGAGGGGTCGGCAGGGGTCCGCTATGTCTCCAGGCATAGATAACAGCTTCCACATTCTTCTTTGATGCCAGACAGGTGCCGAATTCTTCTGGCACCTAGAAAACTAATGCACTGCTTTCCGAAGGAGTACTCTTCTAAACACGCCTATAAATACCCTACTCAAACAAACCTACGCCACACAACAAAAGCAACATCATATAGGTATGAATGCACCGGGGTTGGTGTAGGGCAGGAGCCCTAAAAGCCAATTGTTATCGTGAACAAAAAACTCTTTTTATGATACAATCTCTAATTGGGTTTTACATAAACTTTCGTTAACTAAAACTTCGTGTGCAAAATTAATGCTAGGACACACGTGGAACAATATACATATTTTTGTAAAGATACAGATGAGATATTAATAATTAAATTATGATCCTGCTTACAATACTCCACCATACTAATAACTGTACTTTTTTCACTAACAGTAACAAAGCTCATTTGTGACATGATGTTGAACGGCACTATTGTTTGAAAGCTATATATAGTAGTCCTGGGCGAAATATCTTACAATAGCCAGGCTTTGCTGCATGCTTACAGTGCATTAAAGTCTCTTTGTTGATGTCGAGCCAGACTTGGGTACTTTAGAGTCACAGATCGCATAATAGGTCTGGGGACAAAAGTTGAAGAGTGGGGACTTTTCTTTCTATTTATACACAATGATATACATAATTCATTGTTTCTGGCTATATATTGGACTGGAAACGTCAGTTCCGATTACTTTCGTCTGCTCATACTGAAAATGGAAATGATGAGAGTGATGCAATATTAATACACTTTTACCTGTTCTAGAAGGCATCAGGGAGATGCATTGGACCCAGTTACTTATAAGCCTCATGAAATTCAGCATCTCGGCATGACTGTGTATACCTGGTTGAAACACGCTGATCTTTACCTTTAGGATGGAAATACTCAGTGGGATATTTGGAAAAGGCCGCCGCCGGGATTCCATTTGGCATTAAAAGGGCTGGCACCTTTGGCCTTTCGCCTGTAGCCAAAGTGCAGGCCTTCTGCTAGCAATGCGGGCCTGCGGTGGCAACGGGTATGGCTGCGGCCAGGAAACAAACTGGGCACGGCTAAAGTTCAATTACATCTATCTCATCAATTTTCCGCCGTCTTCTGACCCATCACATCCTGTTGCCGACCGCATTAAATAACTCACTTGGCCTACTGATGACCAGACAAAGTAGTATTATTACGGCACCGGCTGAGTCAAACCCGACCTGGATAGAGCCTCTGGCTATAGGCATCTTTAACATGGAAAACAGAATGATAAAGTAAGACAACCCTTGTCAGTTTGAGTTATTTGTGGTGGTATAAATCAGCACTCCGTCGGCGGGGCACAGACCGTGGAGTCACATTTCATTGGACGTCTAGGTATCCAACCCCCCCCCCCCCCCCGAAAAAAAAAAAGAAAATGAAGAAAAAAAATGAAATAAAAGACCCAGAAATACCGCCAAGACACATTGCCCTAACTTGGTTGTGGTTTGATGTGGGTAAGTCGTGTGGGTGAGCGGTCGGTCTACTGCGGTAGTAAATCAGTGTCAGGCAGGGCCGCACATCGAGCCCCACCTGTCATTAATGTTGGGGGTTGGGATCCCAGCCCGGATCGGGCTCGTCTCGGTGGAACTATCAACACGGGACAGCCCGGCTTTTAGGGGCTCTAAATAACACCCCCGACTCCTCCCGGCCGGGGAAGAAAATGGATTGAACCCTTTTTGTCCGGTTCTACATCTGGGGGCGGGGGAGCAGGGGTACCCCTACTCTGTTCTACCTTGCCCTCCCCCCACCCCTTCACACTCTCCGCCTCTGTGGAGATGGTGTACAAATACAAGATTACAGGACGCACTCCACAAGTGTCCCACGAGTTATGGCCGTCCCATTTGCTGCGGCAGCTTCTGATGCCACTTAGTGCGCCCAGTCCTGAGCCTAAAGCCCCGTTCGCCTTAGACGATTTTTTTCTCTTGAGGTTTAGTAATTTACCGCGATCTCAGAATCGCAAGCATAAAAATGATAGTAGTTTGATTTGAAAATGTTTCAATATATAAATTGACATAATCATGAGAAGACATTGAAAGATCTTTACAAAAATGTGATGTTAAGTGTAAAAGATTGAGTAGAGAGTCCAAATCGCGATGAATCTCAAGGAAAAATCGGATAGGGCGAATGGGGCTTAGCTCCTGCCAGGAAACACGGCCAGCTCCGTAAGCTGTGGCCATGAGTCAGGAGACACTGCCATTGAGCAGGACCTCAGGCCCTCATCTTTTACCGTATGAGAGCGGCTCCGAGCAGCTCCCAGCGACTTACCATCACCATTTCTTCTCTGTGGGGAACCGCAGACTCGTCGGGCACAAATAAAAACAACGACTGATTCACCACTGAAATGCAGTAGTAAAGCAGTAATACTGCATCCCCTATTTCAACCCCCTTCAAATATTTTGGTCATACTTATTCCCTACTGATCCTACACTGAGTCAATACTGATCAAATACTCTTTCTCCACTGACGTGTTTCTCTGCGTAACCACTATTTAAAAGCAGCAGTAGAAAAGTATGATACTGCCACAACCCGCAACAAATTGCAGTAGAAATTCAATGGTAAATCAGTACAGAAGCAGTAGGGGTTGCAGCACGGTTTTAGTGGTAAATCAGTGGAAAAAAGTATAATTCCAGTAGTTAAACACTGGTAAATCAGCATGTCCGAAATATTTAAATGAGAGCAATCAGCAGCATTTCAGTAACCACTTGAATATTTCGGACATACTGATTGGGAAGTATATCCTGCCATTTAGTCCATTTTCCATATACTGTTTTCATACTGCTTTCTGATCCTGGTCCCTTTTTTCAATCTTAGGGCAGGGGCCTGCTGGTGGGTGGGTGGAGCAGTATTGTGGGCATACGTGTACAAATGGGGAGGCCCACAATGGGGCCCGGGCGGCCATCACTTCCCACTGCCCGTCTAGAGAACAGGGGGTGGTCGTATAGGTTCAGTTATTGATAAGGGGGTGAGCGCCTCCAGTGTTTACACGTGATTAGAGCAGCTCGGGACCTGACATCAGATACATGGGGCGGTGTGGCCCTGGTATGGCCCTGGTGATACGAGCCGGGAACGGTCAATACTGCCGCCTAATACTGCCCTGTCCCATCTGCCCGGGCCGTATTTACACGGCCGTATACCGCCAGCGCCGTACCCAATGGCTTTTGTTATCCACGCCACGGCTGGAGGCGGGGAAAAATTAAAGTTAAAGGAGGCCAATGGTATTGGCTTCATTGAAATGCCTTGATGTTGATTGCGTCTGTAGTGCGCTTTAACTTCCCTTTAGGCAAACCAATAAAGACGAAAAAAAATATCAGTAAGTCATCAATCAAGCATTTTATACTTTTAAATGGACCCAGTCACTATTTATCTAAGTCATAGGCAATTCCCCCGTGTTTCATTAGCCTATTTGATCATTTTGCATGTCAACCTGCCTGCTTTTATGATTTACGAGCTGGGATCGTTTCTAGATTTCAGCCAGCAGTCCCATAGCACTCGCCCGCTTAATGCGAGTCTAACGTGTCACAATCCGCTGACTCGGCAATCCTCCATCAATTGGCCTTCTGGTCTCGAGTCAACTCGCTCAGTTGCATTAGCCAGGAAAGACTTTATGAAACGGACTGAGTCCACTGCCGCTCGCCGCCGCTATAAATACGCTGTGTCGGCGCGGCTGGGGCCTGAGGATCAAATAGTATCGTTGTCTGAAGAAATGGGAGGCGGCGGCGGCGGTGGTGGTGTGGGGAGGTGCGCGGGTTGTCTCTAAGTGGAGGGGAGGGGCGGGGGCGGGCCGCCAGGTGACCGATGGTTAATCAATGAGGCAATGTTGGGGCGCGGCCCCCCGATGGCCCCGCTGGCCGTCACGGCAGTGGGGCCCTGACTCCTGGTAAACAGGTCGGCCGACCAGAGCCATCAGCCGCCCATACATCCAGGCACGCCATCTAGGCGGCCACAGCAGCGGCTACGGCCGGCCCTGCACTGCCGCAACCTACTGACACATAAAACAATACCGATAAATCAAAAAGGCCCCCGTCTTTTTCCGGACCAATTCCGGTCACAATGGGTTTGTTTGTGTCCGGTGGGTACGCGATGGGTAGATGGGTATTGAAGTACAACATTTTCAGGTCACTCCCCAATAATCCCTAGCGTAAACCCAGGTCAACCCTTCGGCGAACTGACCCGTATTGCAAAAAGCAATTCCCTGACGTACTACTTGGAAATATGAGAGCAATTGCGCTGAATTTATTTCTGTTATCGCGGCTGCGGCATCAAAGCGGACGGGTGCTTTGAGATGCGGCGCCCCCATGGAGGAATCCGTGCTGAAGCAGATCCTATCGGAATGCACAGCACGAGGAGGGCATTGGGCGCGGGGCGGGGCCCGCCATATGGGGGAGGTGTTGATGAAGCCTGCACCTGGCCCCACCCAGAGAGCTGCTCGTCCCCACCCAGCGAGCTGCTCGTATAGGCCCTATTACACTCCAAGACTTACAGCTGCATTATCGGCTGATATGATGACATTACAGGAGATTCGCATGCATGGAGTAAATGAGGGTCCACACTCAAATTTCATTTTCAAATTCTCTGTGTTTTCCCTGAGATTTCTCTGTCCCGAGGCAATTTTTCCCTGTGTCATTTCCAGCAAGTTGTTCAAATATAATGTTTTCGTATGCAGACAAAATTGGACAACCAAACAAATTCCCTGTATTTTCCCGGTCAGAGAGTGCTTTCTCTTGGTAATTTTCCCTGTTTTCCCTGTGCAGTGGGGACCCTGGTAATATACATTGTAACTGTTTAAAATTTTGGAGTATTTAACACTTACATTTATAACAAAGAAATCTATCTGTAATATGCGTGATTTCTCTGTGACATTGTCCCATCGCTGCTTCAGTGGTGTAGTGTAATACCACCTTTAGATACGCAGGACAAGGCCGGCGTCAGCCATGATAACACAAACAATACGACCTGAGGGGGCAGCGGGCGCCGCGCCTCGACCCGGTGAAATAATAATGCCACCGTCCTGATGCGGAGAAAGAGATATGAAGACGGAATGGCGCCCCGCGGCCCCCCGCCCACGCCCCGGACCACCACTGTTGATCTACGGACATGTATGTAGGTTCAGCCACGTGAAGGGGCTTTAGCATACCGCACACCCAGGCGTGAATAACTATTGTTGGATTAAACCCTTGGTCAGTCAATTTGACACGAATAGGATAACCCTTGCTCACCAAAGCCCTACCGCACATGTCCTGAATATATGTTAAGCAAAACACCACTCGATACGAAATGCTGTATCATCGTTTCAGTGGTGAGGTTTATTTTGAGATATGTGGACTAAATTATTGAAAATATTTATTCATTTATTTCTATTTACAGAAACCGATTCAATTATTGCAAAATAGTGTCGAAAGGACTTCTATTTTTCTCTCTGTTGTTCTTGTCCGAGTATAGATGAAATAATGCGCTTTCTACAAGAAAATGTTCATCAACGTGTATTCCTTAGCTGCATCTGACAAAATGAGATGAAAGGTTCCAGCGTAAGATTGGAACTGATGATAGCCTGATGGCCTCGGACCAATCAGTAAACTGGGTTACACAAGGTGGGGCCTCACCGAGTCAGTGGGGAGACAACGGACCTAACTAGAGGGCCCCCCTGATTCGGCCGATCCCCTGGCCAATATCCAAAAGGTCATCTGCGCGGCGGGCAGCCAGCGACGATCCCCGGCCGCCCTGATTGGATTGCCAACACAATCGAGCCTGATGCTAATCCAATTGGTCTAATGCAGGACTATTGATTCAAGACCGGCGCTTGTAAAATGGTCTCCGATAACAGGACGTGAAATCCGGTTAACATAAACACAGCATGGGCAATGATGTAAGGCTGATGGGGGAAAGGTGAGGGCCCGCCAGCCCAGGGGCATGGAGGGTTCGGATTAACACAAGCCCGTGGTGATTCCTCGCTCGGCCAACGGTGATTTTTCATTCATGGCCTACATAAAGACCTGGTTTCCCCTGGGCCTAATGGACTTGTTTGCATGCCTTGTTTTGCCGTGTTCTGGCATTTATGGCATTATCAGTCAATTGAATGTAAAAAAACAAAATTAAAAGGTCACATATACGATACTGTTCTGTTTAAGACAAGTCATTGCTGTCACGTACAAAAAAGCATGGATGCTATACATGTACATTACAGGACATCATAGATCAGTCAAGCAGGTGACAAGATCAAAGGTTATAGATCCAACAATGCATCTGTCTTCACTTTTCATACATGCCAATAGAAAAATCACTGATGATATCAGAGATTGTCTATTCCCTTAGTATTTAAGAACGGTATCCCCTTTTGCAGTGTATCCATTCTAATGTATACTGAACAAGGGAAAAAGCTTACTCTAGAGCCCCCAGCAGAGACTTGAGATGCTGGATGGATGTTTGAAGGTACCCTACCCTGACGGTGATAAAGTATGTCGGCTGTCCTCTAGGAGTTCCAGCCGGGGCCTGACCACACGGCCCAGCCATGTGAGAGGCCCAGCCATGCACACGGAGGACATCGACAAAAAGGAACCATGGCAAAAAACGCCCCAGCCCCTGCTCTATAGCCCCGGCGCCTCTGGGAAATCTCTACGACCTATTAAGCCTCGACCGGGGCGCCCTGCTCACGTCCAGGTCGACTAAAAAGACCCCAAAGTGCCCGTCTATGGGCCGCAGCCCCGGCCACCTGTGATTGTAATGAGCATGTTTACCGCAGGGTGTCGCCACCGACAAGGACGGCGCCGGAAGCTGATAATAAGCCGATCCGACTGCGGCATTGAGACGGGACCTGAGAGGGGGCGGCGGGGGTTGGGGGGCACCTAGAGGCCCCGACTTCCTGGATTGGCATCATTATTGGGGGGATACACCTCCCAGGGAACAGGAACACGCCCTGCCACCCAAGACCTTACCACTCAAGGCACAAAGGCACGGGGCCACGGGAAAGCTGAGCCCTCCATTCATTATTAATCGGAGTCGGCTTATGAAAGGGCTGGCGCTATTATACAGCTTATGATAAGAGATGAATCGGTTGTAGATTTTGTTAGCTTAATGATCGCGATCCGCTCTAAGCGATGGGGGAATAGAGAGTGTATGCTATACATTCTTACCAATTAGTCTAATTGATATGTCAAACCAGAAAGATAAATGGGTTTTACTGCGCCCTTATCTGGTTATATTCTTAAACCTACTACTGGTTCACAAATATAGCAAAGTGGAATCGTCAATCGGAACGAATGCTTTACTCCTGGGATGAATCTAAAACACCAAGCTGCCGGACTTGTCCTTCAAGGTGGGTTGTTTTATCAAAAATACATTTCCTGTTGACTCCATGTGGTATAAAGCCGGTAGATTCTCACTCAGAAAGACAAGAACGCATAAAAGCACCCCTCCCATACAGAGAGGTTTTAAAGAATAATTACCCATTGGGATTAGTTGTAGAGAGGATGTGACGGAATATCTCATCTGATCAAAGTTATCTCATTTCCTTTCCCAGAAACTCCTACTCGGCTTTCTATTCACTGGGAATATAAAAGAGCTTAGTTTTCTTTACCACAACCATACAGACGTTCCGGTAAGTTCCCTGTCGGCCGCTTGAAGCTGTACAATCTAACTTCCGTCTCTTATGAAAGAGTACTAGTAATTCCTCCTAACAAGAAACATAGCTGCTCATAAACAACATTTACATGTGTATGTGCACCAACTGTGTTCTTTTTCCGGAAAATTTCAATCAACTATCAAGAGAAGGTCTGTGGTCAATCTTGTATCATAACAAAATGTAAATAAAAACGTAGAAAATATTTTCTATTCATTCTTCACGTACCTGGATTTAGCAGCAGCATGGCTTTGAGTAGAACGTACTCTTCGTGCGTAATCTTGAGTTCCGTCAGCTTTCTCGCCATCTTTCTCGACAGGGAGTCGAGGTCGGGCGGCGACTCGTACCTTCTGCTGTCCTCCTCCGTACATTGGAAGTCGTCGGCGAAGACGAGGACCCCGTTGTAGGGGACGGAGCGGTAGGCCATGTTTAAACAGAGAACGTCCAGCCAGGTGCTCTGCAGAAGGTTCATCTGGTCACTCAGAGGTAGATTCACGAAGCCTGCGGATACAGAAAATGAAGAGGAATTGTGAAATACTTGTTGCAATTGAGTTTAAATACTTGGAATGATAGTAAAGAACGATTATATAGACTTAATGTTTTGTTTAGTTATTAGATGGTAAAGTGATTGACAAGTCTACATTTTTCTTCTGTGATAGTAGTATACTGCCTAAGGGAAATGTTCAGGCAATATTCACAAAACTCGAAAAAAGAGACATTGTAAAATACTTGATGCAATAAAGTTAAGGTACCTGAAATTAAGTAAAGAGTTATTTTCTATAATCTTATATTTTTAGTAATTAGATGATAAAATGATAGATACGTCTATTTTTGTTTCTGTTATAGTAGTATACTGCAAAAGGGCAATGTTCAGGCAACAGTCACAAAAGCTAAACATTTCGGGTAAAATACACAGAAAAAAAAGAGAAATTCGAAAAAAAACTATCCGTAGGTGTCATTTAACTAGTAACATAGATGTTCGAACAGGGCAGTTTGCGCTCAATTTGGCCGATAACTTGTGACGCCAGAGTTAAGTGTTTTGCGATGCACGGCTGAAACCGAATCTTTTGGGAATAGATTCAATCAAGTCATAGAAAGGCTCTGGGGCAGAGTAGGGTGGTCGGCAGCGGCAGGCAGGGAATATCAAGTATTCGGCCTGGTCCATGCCAACCGCGCTAGGTAGGCTATTACACCACGCACACGCCGCCCGTCCATTGCCAAGCACCAATTCAATCTCTTCATCATCCGCCATTCTGATGGGCCCACGCGACAGTCTTCTATCATGCAAGGAACACTGTAACAAACAACTGGAGTCGCGTAAGCAAGCGACCGCCGCCACGGCAAATGGTAGAGTGACAGAAGACTTGCAATTGAAACCTAGCCTGTTTTTTTATTTCTGCCACCCGACTTGATAATAGCCTCCTCAAATTTTCCCTATCCATGCAGACCTTATTAATGAGGCAATGGCTTTGGGTATTGTAGACACTCACAATCCAATACATCATTACCCCATCAGCTTCAGTATGCAGTACTACTTTTTCACCATGGCTCCTTTCTATTTGGGATTCAATTTACAATATCCTCTCGTTGCCATTGCTGTCCTAGCTGCAGCAGACAAGGTAACTGTGAAGGTACAGATATTTGGCAAGGCAGAATTCCCCGGCGCCCGGAGGGCTTCCTTGCAAGCTATTCTAGGACTAATCTATGGCGGCAAAATGAGTCTCCACTTGCCGCTGGAGGCGGAATGGAAGCAGCAGTGATAATCTGGAAGACCTGCTTGTACCCGCCTCCATGGCTTGTAAGGGCCTGGTCACATATCAAGACTGAACTCAACTCAAGAGTCTTAATTAAGGCGCAATCACATATCAAGACTGAACTAAACAGTCTTAAGGCCTGGTCACATTATAGAGACACTGAACTCAACAGTATGATGGCCTGTCACATAGAGACTCAACTCAACCCAAGAGTCTCAATGATTTGAGAAACTAACCAGTCCTAATGAAAAACTGACTGGTGGAATCACAAATAGAGACCGGGTAGTCTTAAGTCTTCTTGCCCCTGCCAATAGCATAATGACATATCAAGACAAAATAGCTGTGTCTATTTGCCTTTATCTGATTGGATAATGGATTCAATTCAGCTGAGGTTGGGCCTTAGAACTGCTTGAGACTGAAGACTATCCAGTCTTAAGGCCAGTCACATATTGAGACTGTCTCAAGACTCATAAAGACTCGAGACTTTTCAGTCTTACGTCTTCAACATCTCATGATTATAGACAAGCCTGGTCAGTCTTGTGAAGGCCTACTCCAGTTTTAAACCTATGTCACACCAGTTTTAAACCTAGGTCACATATCAAGACTATCAGACAACCGGCTCAACTGAACTGTTGAGTTGAATTCAGTCTCTATATGTGACCGGACCAGAAGGGCTGCGGGACAAGGTAAGAAAAGAAGGGCCTCTGCCCGATGGGAATAAGGCAACAGACTGGTGTTGGCACTTTCTGACTTATTCATCATGGCTGAGCTATATCATTAATAGACGTCCCTAACCCTGGAGGAGTGCTGACCTTTCTTGCACTCCCGTGTTGTCTACTAGTGACCCGTCACGTCAACGTGCATCATAAGAAGGCTCTGGGAATTAGATGGACGCCTCATCAATTTGTCTGACCAAAAGAAATCTACTTCACGGAATCTCCTGCTGCTCCAGGGGACAAAATATTCATTAGCTCTAATTAACCAAAACACACTTTCTAATTCCAAATTCTAATCATGAAGACGTGATGGCGTAAACAACCTGCTGTCAGCACACGACCTTTCCCCAATAAATATACCTAGGCACACACACTCTGTACATTAGAACGCAGGTGAGTTATGACTATATAGGTTTTTATCGGTATACACATCCATACATCTCTTCAGGCATTTCCTAAATACACATACTTTGTATACAAGAATGCAGTTGAGGTATGACTATATAGGTTTTTATCATTCTACATAATGAGGTCTCTTTTGGCACTTCCTAAATATACATACTTTGTATAAAAGAATGTAGGTGTGGTATGACTATATAGGTTTTTATCATTCTATATCATGATGTTTCTTCGTGCACTTCCTAAATATACATACTTGTACACAAGAACGCAGGTAAGGTACTATATTATAGGTTTTTATCATTCTATATATCATTACATCTCTTCGGGCACTTCCTATATATGGGCCTACAGACTCCGTATACAAGAATGCAGGTGAAGTAAGCCTATATAGGTTTTTATCATTCTATACACCTCGATGTCTCTTGGGCACTTCCTAAATATACAGACTCTGTATACAAGAACATAGGTGAGGTATGACTATATAGGTTTTTTTCGGTATACACATCATTACATCTCTTCAGGCGCTTCCTTTTCCCAGCGGATGTAGACGTTGCGGGTGGCGGTGAGATGGACTGTAGTGGGGGTCGGTGGCTGGAACCTTGATTAGTAGGCCAGACATGGTGTGTCTGGGGCTGCCTGGTCAGTTTGGTTACCGACACTCCAGGGCAGGGATGGGAGTGGACGTGCCAAGTCTGGAGGCATTCCAACACGTACAGCAGCGCAACGTAAATCAGTCTGCAACTAATATTGCTCCATTGCTCGCTTTCCCATCTGGCTATTACCGTCACAAATTAAACTGCCAAGCGCCTTAGTGACCCTGACTGCACAGGTGAAATAACTGCTTCCTTCTTGCAGATTAGGTGGGGTAGGTTATAATTGGGAGCATGCATACGGTGCTGAGGCTTTGGACCTTATGGTTAATTGGCGACAAGCCATGTTGGTTCGCCATCGTAGCTCAACGTGACCTGTGGTGTCTTGTTAACACTGTCTACGACAAGACTGGACAAGTCTGGCACTGTCTCCCCCACATGACAATACGAGACAGAATCCTATTAAAACCATAGTCTACCCATGAAATCGGCCCCATACAGGCATGGTTAACGGAGCCAGACAGGAATGTTTCTGGTACTATATTCTTTTTTTTATTGTCTGGTTTCCTGCCCCTTCCCAATTTGATTTAGTTAACTGTATTGGACTGAAGCCAATTATTAGCCATTGTATTAACTATATATCTCAAGTAGAAAATGAAAAACGTTTACCAGAAAAAGGTACTTTATTGTTCGTCTTGAATCCATGTAATTTTCCTCACAATATCTGTCAGAAAATATACTGCCCTTATGGATTACCTTGGTCACGCCTGCTGATATAGTATATACATGATATATATTGCTCGCCCTCAAGGCTGTACTTGGATCATCCCTTTTATAAAACACATTCATATTTTTCTCCCCATTTCCTTTTTAATAGAAATAAATCCGATTGACTACAGTCTATAAAACTAGAGTATTTCCATTCAAACCTACGTCAAAACATCTTGCAGGTAGTGTTCGCTTGGCAATGTACGGCCTGCTGCTGACATTATCTACAGTGGCCCGGGTCAGAGCCTGACAAAGTCACAATACGGCCCGAGTGGGGGCACATTACTCACAGGGACACACGTGTAGTGCGGCAAACCGAACACCGTCAACTGCGAGTGGGCCAACCGGCCGACGCCAGGCCTTTTGTGTGCGACCACTAGATTGGAACTTCCACTGTCAAACCGCATGCTTACCTCAATTTATGAAGCTTGAACGCGCTAACTTTTTCGCGTTAAAAAGCCAGCTTTCCACCGTCATGGTAAAAAGCCAACCTTTTGGGGTAGAAAGTCGCGTTTTTGTATTTTGTTGGCATAGCGTTGGTGGGAAAAACCAAGTTGAAAATCAATGCCAACACCATACAGAGTGTGTTTGGAAGCGATTTTCTATGCACTTATTTGCTGGGGATATAATTAATTGCATTGGGGAGGTATTACATTTGTCATGGTCCCTCAAAAGGCATGCCGCCTTGCCTTAGCATGGGGTTAATGAGGTCACCCAGCTTAGTGGGTAATAAAGCTGATAGAATCCTGTTTAATCCGACCGGTGGTGGGAGGATCAGGCGGATTATCCTGAGCTACTTTCTGTGATCAATTCCTATGATACGGCCTATATTACTGGCCTACATCTCCCATTCACGCCACTATACTATGACCCTAATTCACAGAGGTACTTTGTAAACCCACGTTTATATCTGATGCAAACTACACAAACTAAACGATTCGTCATGATAAGATACAATGATACGTGATGTCCTGTTTTGATTGCAGAAAACTAGGTCTCACTCCGCCCGAAAAAGAGCGAGAAAAACAAACTTGTCGCCCTAACCCATAAACAGTGTGTAGATACAATATAAAGGTTATCATTTGTCCATCTCATTCATTCAAATCATTGTTGACATCATGAACAACCCTCCCAGTTCTCGGTAAACATGCTTACATTCTAAGACGCCACCTTTTATCAAGGCTCTATTTGGTTGAGCCCACCCGGTCCGTGCTCCCGTTGTGAAGCCAGGCGGAAGAATCTTTATTTTCCACTTACCACCGTGATATAATACCAGCGGAAATTGCTCCACCAATATACTAAGGACGAACAGCAAATGGGGCTGTCTGGAAAACGCCAAAGTAAAGACCATACAATTCGTCAAGTGGGCTGAATGATACTTTCCCGCTTTCCTGCCTCAATTCATCTACTTGTAAGCGCTCCCTTCCGCCTTATTCCGATTTCATTTTTTCCCTATATAACCTACGTCGTATTATCTACGTCGTCGCCGCTACCGTAGACAACAACAGTGCTTTTTCACGGCCTTCCTGCCATCTGTTGTTCGCCCGAGCCTTGTGGCTGGCAGTGGGGGCCTGTAAACTCGCCAACAGAGGGCCTCCCATTAAGTATGTACACATTAAAGGGGGGAGGGGGGATCTGAGATTTTTGAAAATGTGCACATGTTCGAGTACACATCCAATGCGTATTTTTACCAAGGGGGTAGAGGGTCTGAGGATTTTTGAAAATGTGTGTACGTTCTAGTATAGTCCAATGCGTATTCTTACCAAAGGGTGGGAGTCTGATATTTTTGAAAATGTGCGTGCGTTCTAGTACAAATCCAATGCATATTATTACCCAAAGGGGGCGGGGGGTCTGGAATTTTTTCAAATGTGCGTACGTACTAAATGGAAGGCCCCCAGCCCAGACCGACAGCCGGCAGCCTGTGGCGGTGTGGGTTACCCATTGGTTCAGCTCGGCTCGGCTGCGGTCACTGTTTCCGGCTTCTTACGACCACGGCAGGATCAATAGCAGTGATCAGGTGAAATCACAGGGTCTGGGCGCTTCTGTGCTAATTGGACCAACAAGTTTCAGATTGCGAAACTAAAGTCAAGCCCCCGGCGCCTTCATTTAAAAGTTTGTTAACGAAGTGCTCGGACAAACAATGCATCAACGCGCTGCTACTTCCCAGATCTAATTTCACGACCATCGCATCGAATAAAGTATCTCTTTGTAGAGATAGGACTGTCCTATGGGCTCTTGAACATATTCACGCATATTCAATGCCTCTATGTTCCATGGGGACAGGAAGCTGGGTGTAGGGAGCTTGTGGTGTAGTTGTCCCTTCTACAAAGGCAGAAGGGGCGACCACCACAGGCTCAAAAACCCAAAATACAAATAAGCAGCCAGGTGCCTAAGTTCGACTAGGTTACTAGGCTGCAGACGGCTGTGCGGGGCGGCCGGGTCTGTTGTTAGGCATACCCCAGTAACTCACCATGAGCAGCTCACGTCTTTAGGCCGAGCAGTGGCCACCCTCATCCACCATACGCCTGAGCTGATACACACTTCACCATCCCCACCTGAGGCCCCCGAGCAACCCTCCACTAGCCCATGGTCATAAATATGAAGGTTTTTTAACAGACAAAAAGAGGCGACATGTCTATACCACTGAGCCTTGAGCGGAGTACGCCTCTATAAAAACTAATCGGGGGGAGCTTGAAGAACAGTGTACACTTATATACTTGTCACATGAGGATGGGGTGCCCGGTTTGACACGCCAATAGGACAAGCTCTGAACTTAATGTACTCAACCTAGGCCTCTTACTGTAAGTAACATTGCCAACGATGGAGGCGTCAGAGACTGGTGGAAAATAGCTAAAATATTTTCACGAAAATTATCAGAAAATGCTTTCTGAAATGATATGCAATATTATTTATATCGGATAGTGACTTTACAGATTCTTTGCAGACAAAAAGCAGAAAATCTCCATAAGATGAATTTCCCTGAAAAGTGGTGACTGATATCACTGGCGGACATTGTGCATATATATTTTTTTTCAATTTAAACTCATGGCTGGAAGTTTCCTAATATAGTGATCAAATGCAATGTCAAGAACTCAGGATTATCCACAGGCTCGGGGAAAAATCTTATTATCGAAACTGTAAGATACGTCCACAATATTTGGTATATCTGAATTTGGCTTGAATGAAGCAAGACTGACGATAATGAATTTGTCTTTCGTCAACTCGGATAAGTTAGTCATTAACTTGCGCAGCTTTCATAAGTTTTTTGATGTGTACACTCGAAGTCAACATGTACACTGACATGTTGTTTCAATTCTAAAATGATTAAAACATGTTCCTGCTCGTGACTAAAGTAAGTTTTTAAATGAATTTACGACTATGGCCTGTAAAACGCGACACATATGGATCCACAATGTGTTTGAGCACGTCTAGTATATGTATGTGTGTTGTGTGCTTGGCTAGGGGGTTGGTGGTTGTGCTTTTCCCTTCCCTCTTCCTCTTGGAACCCATCATAAAGGTACCCATGTGGTGCTCGGAGAATTCGTATATACTTAGAATCAGTGGTAAACCAATATCTCCACCCCTAGGAGAGCGCAACATCAGAGCAACCCCATTTTCTTTTTGACCCAACACCAACACCCAACGCTTGTCACCAATTCTGGATCTCGGGAAAGAATCTTGGAGAGGGTCCAACGAACATGCTGTTATTAATGTACATGGCGGCACCAAGTGCTGCCGGGTTAGCTTTTCCGGGTTGCAAGTAGGCGAACAGGGCCTGTCAGAGTGAGTTTCCTAGGGTCTAAATGTAGTCGTTAGATGCTCCTACCACCTGGCATAATAACTAAGCCTTGAACACACCTTGCACATTCTATCCGTCGCACAGGCTCTCTTATTGCTACAATCGCTATACTAACACAATTCCTTGGCCCAGATGACTGCAATAGATATATCTAATACAAATGGGTTGTTATCAAGCTGTATGAAAGATACTTGTATATATTTATTTATTCAATTAATGGACTAGAAAGTACCAAATACATTTCAGAAAATAGGAAACACATGGTTTCAATATAAACTCCTCTATTTAAATCCTAGAACCGCCTAATTTTCTAATCACGATAAGTCCGGGATTATGACCTGGATTTCGCTCGCCCCCTCTTTTATAACCCAGCACTTACAATTTGACTATTCCTCTCACCCCTCCCACCCACAGCTGCGCTAAGAGCATCTCGAGCCGGCCCTAATCTCTATAGGCCACTCAGCTGGCGATCTTTGAAAGAGAATTCAATTAGTGGGGCACGCCACCTCCACCACCGGGGGACATAGTACCTGGTCCGGCCATGGAGGAGGGGCTGAGGGCCTATCCTACCGTGTAACAGGTCCACACACAGCTTTCCCACAGCCCCACCGTCACACAATCACATCACTCAACTTAGGGGTTTCATACCCATAAGCTGCATGTATAGGTCCCTTCCACCATCTGTTTTTACATTGATTTAAGATGTGGTGAAACAAATCTCCATTTGTCAATATCCGTTGTTACAAAACACACGAGGTCGAGAATGTAGGACATATATACATGCCATATGTGTGAGGTTAACGTTTTTGGGTGGTTTGTGAAATAGTTATCGTTATACACGGAGACAAGTCACGCTGCCAAAATAGTTTATTAGCTAAGTCAGCGATTTTTGTGTCTATTTCCATAACGTGTTTTTCATTATTACAAATCTGGTTAAGAGTTGTTTACAGATACTATATACACCAATAATGCACATTATATTATCAATATTTCTCTACTTTTCTCTTTGACACAAATAAAGTAAGATTATGATTAGTCACTTACAATATTGTGATCAAATGGTCAAAATGTGGGACAAGAAAAAAAGCATTGTAGTTAGATATCCTGACAACCATTTACAAAATCTATGTATGGATAAAGAACCATGTGAATCCATTTACTGCTCAAAGGGGGGTCGAAATAATGATGCCTTAGGTGACCTACTTCCTGAAGCATGACCTAAAACATCTTCAATAGAGATTGATTTATATCCTGTCATATATTTCTACGAGACAGTGGTCACGTAACCCATACAATGTTTACCCATAACAAATGTTTATAATTTTAGGGTATGTCTCTAATGTCTGATCCAATCGCCGTCCCACACAATTTACATGTTGTGTATAGATATATGGAATTCGAAAATAATACTTAAGATATGGATCTCGTTGTGATTCTGAAACATGAGTCTACGATAAACAATTTCATTTCCATATCTCTAACGTCTGTTTAGAAGTAAATGACTTTTTTTTTATACTAATAATGATTGTTTGTTTGTTGGGAGCAGATCACCATCCAGTGGTATGCTCTCAATTAATGGTCAGTTTCAATCCAACTCTTGGAGTCATCCACCTCTCTCCTAGGGCAGCCCCGACCCCCCTGCTATGGCGGGCATTTAAGCCATCCACAGAGTTGTTATTTTCAATCAAATCCGCCGATAGTTGATGCCCTGTTTACACTGGCTACATGGTAGTGATACATACTTTGGCAGCCGGCTGAAACATCTTGTTTACCCCCAGCTCTCTCATTTCCCCTTCCCTACTCCAGGGCTGTAGCCTAGCGTCCCCTGGCGGCCATAGAGAGAACCTGCATGTCGGAGTGCCTTCTCTCATCCCGGGCCCACAGAGAGATGGGTGGGCGGGGGTATTGATCGGACAGTGCATTCATGTAGCCACCCCCTGCACGTCGATCAGGGCCGATCGGGTCAAATCAGGTGACGGGGCCTGTGGCCCACATCGGCCGGGGGCTCTCCGTCACATAGCCCCCAGGCCCAAACAGGGATTTTTCACTGTTAAGCCTGTATTTCCCTGGGCGATCATGGCAACTAGAAATTTGCTAGCTTTTATGTTTTTGTCAGAAATATTGCAAGAACCCCTGCGATTTACATACAATTTGAAAGATAATTCAAAATCCTTTCTAATGATATCTAACATGTCTATACTTAGCGAGTATTCCTTCTCGCGATTTTCGAAATCGGGAGTAAAATTACCCTGTGTAATTCAGCCCTTACAGTGCTGCTACTACTGCTGATGGTCCCCAAACGAAGCTGTCTCCTAATACCCCTGGGAATCTAGACAACTCTGCGCCGCGATCTTCATACACTGATCATCAATTACAGTGTGGCTCATTAGAGAGCCCTGGCCGCCTCCCCCGCCCGCCCACTCCCGGGCCCTTATTAGCCGGTCATAAGCGGCGGCAGATGCAGCGGCCTTTGGCGGGCCTAACTGAGATGGACGAGGCTAAGGCCAATATCACGACTCTCAAAAGCAAATTCCCCATGGCGTAATTGATCAGCAGCCACAAGATAAACAAGATATTCATCGCCTTCATTTCCCGCCTCCTTCTATGTATGTATAAGTATGGGTTGGGAAAGAAATCGTCAACAACATGGCCATAAAAAAATAACATGGCAGCCAAGGAAGTGTTGCATGATTGACCCAATAACTTAAGGACGCCCCGACGACGTCATTAAAGTGACTGATGTAGGAGAATAATCGATACGAGTCGAAGCCACTTGGGAAGCCACATGTTGTTTACCATTGGAATGGGTTAGTGAGAGCGGCCAGGCCAGTGGTCATTAGGTTTATCAGGGTTAACTGGCCGACGACAGGCCCGCCCCTGGACTTCCCCTCCGGCTCAGTGTATGTGCGCTACGTTTCCTACTCAGAGTGTGCCCTGTTTCTTATACATCCCGCGCCATGCTAATGGCTTCTTATACATCCAGCGCCATGCTGGTGGCTTCTTTGGGCCCACATATCTGAATGCCTGCCTCGCCCGGAGCGGGAAGAACGCAGGGCCGACCACAGATAGGCCATGCATATAAAACATGCAGATCGGTGGCTGCCAATCGTCATTGGCTTCTTCCCCCCATGATGATGTAGGTTCTGGCCGACTACCCCCGCCCGTGCCTCTACGTCAGAGGCTTCCCCTCCGCCTGCCAGGCAGTACAAATGAGGCGGTGGAGCTGGGGAGTCGGCCCCTCCCGTGACGTCATTCGCCGTGGCTGATGACGTCAGAGCGCACGGCGCTGGGGTCATCCCCCATCTCCCATCTGGGGGCGCGGGGTAAACAAGCGATGACGTAGGTAGGGGTGGATTCCACCACTGGCGGCCGGCGGGATGTGGGCCACGCCTTGCCTCATTGACTCAACCAGCGGAGGCCAGTGGTAAGGGGAAGCACAGCTTCCCACTCTGCAATATCAAAGCCCTCAGCTTGATAATCATTACAACGGAGAGATATATAGCGAGTTCGACAGAGAATGGGGAAAGCTTGGCACACTGGCTGGATGGCTGGGAGCGAGCCAGCAACACACCCCTCGCACCTTCCGCCAACGACTGGGTGTAGTCACCTCACGAGCGATAACAATATGACGATTGTCGATCCGCGTTAGGAGATATCTATGGGCATTCTAAACACACCAATGTAACGGAGATAGCTACATGGCAGTGGGTGGGCAAGCTGACTGATAATGCTGACACTTGGGTATTTTTATTGTGCAATGAGTACCTGGGAGGCATGCAAAGATACAACAATTCAATAATACAGCGATTTATGCAATGATACATCGCTTTCTTCTATAACAGATGGACGCCCCATTGTAAGAGTTCCACATATATCAAGTATCATGTGATTTTAATAACACGCGACGAAAATACTGACAACATTTGCAATATTTAGCTCACTGTCAGTGTCAATATACTGCACATTCACTTTGACTGTGCAGGGGTTTACTTATTGAATAATGTACAAGCTCTACACAAAGCTGCAACGTCAGTTTTTTGTAAAGTGTTTTTTATATGTTCGAGAGGAGCTCTGAACAAGTGTTCCCATTAAGCCGGTCCCATCTGCAATACGTTGAGTAAAAAGGTGATTGTGTGGAGAGATAAGAACACTCATGACATACATATTCCGAGACCCATTTATCACTCACAAAAAACACACACACCAGGAAATCCCTGAGAGGATCCTCGCTGCTCGGGCCAAGCCGTAGAAGCTAGAATTATGGCCGTCACAGTGGTAGGACGACAGCAGCAGCGACAGAGACATGAGGGAGTGGGCGTGGTAGGGGGCTGCCAAGTTGTCTAGACACTCAGCTTGCAGTCTCCAGGTGCTGGAGCAGCTCGCTGGAGCAGCTCCTCCTGCGTGCCCGACTGACCACTATCAGGCGCGGACCCTTGTCATTGGACTACAGGTCCGCCGACCAAGAAAATGACTGCAAAACTTTCTATGTGTTATACCTGATGATAAGAGCTAAATGCAGTGCCATACACGTTTCTGTGGATATCTAATTTATAAACGAAAATTTTCCAACGTATTTTTGTGACATTTTTACCTCGTGGTGTTTTTACGAACTCATACTGGTAAAATCAAATCCGCTGATTATTTATAAAATGAGGCCACATAAACAAAATCGGTCCTTTCTTGACCAGCAGACCTATAGTGGGGCGGTGACTGTCGGGGTATGGGTGCAGGGCCTCTCCCATTCCCTTCTATTTGCGACAATAAGGACGACGGCCTTCTGCCGGTCCCGAGTGGCCAGGCCGACACTCAAACATGCCTTCTCCTCCAACAAATCAATCCACTACGTCTTGGCCCAAATCAGCCATGTTTCCCGTAAAACACCCAAACCCACCTCCTCCGCCCCTTTAGAAAAAGGTGCAAATCACAAGGCCATTATATATTTTGCTACCCTCCACAGCCCCTCTGGACGAAATAGGTCTGTCGGTTCGCCCCCCACCCACCCCAAACTGCATTATCAAGTCCTATTCTTGGAGGGTAGCCGGCCTTAAATGCCATATAAATTAGTCAAATTAAGGATGGCATCCAACTCCCAGGCAACCGTGGGCATCTCTAACATGGCCTCGCCAACCATGCTGCCGGCGACCGCAGCATTTCCATCCCCCGGCCGCGGCGGAATTTCTAAATTCATTATCCAATAAAATGATGCTAAAATTGCCTTTATGGGCCATCAGTTCAGTCGTTATAGCGGGCGCCGACTGAACCCAGATGAGACCCCGCCTTGACGCACTACACAAACAGATCAATCTTGCCCCCACCCCCTCACATTTTTTTACCCTTTTCTTTTCATCATCTTTAATGTAGGTCCCATCCCACTACTTTAGGTCATTAATTTGTATCTGGCAGAGACATGCCAACGGCTGCATATGTAGGGAGATAAAACAGTGGTAATTTCCTCCCTGCCAACACAAAGTACCACCTATAATTACAACCTAATGGAAACGACATTTCCCCCATGTTCATCTCCGGACAAGCAAAGCTTCATACACGGAAGCCCTTTCTCTGATTATACAACAGAGTCCTGAGCCGAGATACCTCCGCTAATGCTGGGGATACTGTTATCTGACACAATAATTGTTAATAGCTTTGTGGGGCGCTTCCTGCCTCGGTGGCAAATGAGGCTCTTACAGGGCCTGTTTGTTTCCTGGATTTCTCTGAACTAGACCCTACGAGGCATGCATATTCAATGTCCACCTAAACCTGCTGCGTCCACAGTGAGTATTATTCCCCTCTCACCCGAGCAGCACCCTCGTTTTCTTATCACCAACAACGCCCTAAATAACGTTACTTAATCAAGCATGACCGGGATAGAAATCAGGGGGAACACAATCCATTATGGACTCCGATCAGATCCGCGCTGATTTGCATGGCAGGGCCTTGGGGATACTTTACATACAGAAGCGGCGCACCCATTCACCCTGTTACTGAAACATGATTTAGCAGGGTCCGCCGAGGGAGGCAGTACAAGGCGGGGATATTGGGTGTAGCCGCGCACTGCCATCTCAATGCTCTCGTTACATGACCGAGCCCCACACGCCCAAGCCCCATCGTCGTCTCTGGCCACTATGGTCATCGCCACCACAAGTAGTGATCCTTGCCCCAGCCCGATTACATGTGAAGCCCTGTAAGGGCGGTCCGCGGCAACTAACAGCATTGCCATGCCACCACCGACCCTCCACTGCTGCCTGATTGGGCAGCGTCTCGCAGAAATTGCTGCCGATTGGAGACGGGTCGTGGCCACCGTCCGCATGGCCTCTCATGAACCCGTGGGTCCCATCAGGCAAGCGGCGAGAGCGCATTGCTAGGAGACAGTCCAGCAAGCATCCCCTAACTCCCGGCCGGCCCTCAGCGCCCCATCCGGAGACGCCATGATCACTGATATAGGGCCGCTCCGCCTACACATACTGAATAGTGTTTGCCTTGAAATCCACAGACGACGAGATCCTCAAATTAAACTGCTCCAATAAGAATTCGGTAGTAAGGGATGTACTTATTGGAAAGTTTGCTCAGCAGAATATAGCATTAAGGACCTCAAGGGTATCTATTCATTTCACGACCTAAGATCCGTTTTGCTTTTTTGATTGTCCATGATGCCGCATAATGCTATAAAAGATCCCTTTAACAGTTATGCTACAACCATCGTATCGGTATAAAAATAAGCTTCTTATGATAAGAAATGCATCCTAAGCATCTTCTTGCAATTAATAGATACCAACTAGGTCTAACTGGACTTATCGTAAGAAGTCCAACATAATCTTTGAAGACAATCAATCTAACTATGGTCGGTTAACATAATTGCTGGTATTCTCCGAATTAAGCATGCAGATTCCCGGGGCCGACCGCCCACCACACCCTTTCTATATGTATGTATGCGTTATTCATGAGTCTATACACTATGGTGATTGGGCCTTGCCGTCTAACTGTCATGACCAACGCCTTCCGTAAGAAGCTCTATCCCCAATCCCACTGACGTATACATCAGCCCAGAACCTATGGTTGACACCAGGGTTGGATTCCTAAAACCGCACTTGGACCTGACTTACAGGTAAGGCGAATTACATTTAGGAGAATCCCTGACGTGCTTTGGTATACGTGGGCTTAGATGGAAGGCCCTCACAACGACCATGGTCCGGAATGGCGCGTGGGGGCGGAAGTGACAGGTCGGACCGGAAGTGACGGGATTGCCGGGATTGACATGGATAGGCGGAAGTGGTTGGTCGGCGACGGAAGTCGTCGTCCGTTGTGGCGTCTAACAGGTGAGGTGATCGTAAGTATTAACACTTGCGAGCCTATTGCTGGAAAAGCTATACCACCACTTGGAATCAATACGTGCAACCACATATATATGTTGTCACGCGAAAGGCTGATTTGCCAATGTTCTTCTTGCTATTCAATGGAGTTAAATAAGCTCAGACTCCTTCTGTTGTTTTTAGTCATGCAATCCAAAAGTTGTATATTTATTGTTTGGTCCGAAGAGCTGATACTGCTAAATAAGTATCGAAGCCCTCCTGTTACTTTAATGGAATGCATATATGTATATGTCTTATTAATTCAACACTTACAGGTACATTTCATTTGACGTAGCTGCCTTCGATGTAAGAGAACGAATTAGCATGTACTCTGATTTAAAGTCTATTGGATCTACGCATAATCAATAAAGCAGACGGCAGTGCGATTCCATCTATACACCCGTTACTTTACCACACCCCCAGTCGACCACAGGTAATGCCAAAGAGTTTGTTTGGCTTTCCTCTCGTTTGGCCAACAATAGCACCACACCCCTTCCACCACCGGTAGCACCACTATAAGCACCACCACCGCCGTCTGGAACCGCCCCATACCTCTTGGAGTGGAGCCCTCTGGTTGTGGTGGTGTAAAATATCACAACATGCCCTATATTCTCACCTCCTACTTCCGGCATGAGGGCCTCGCCTCATATGTATAGCTTCCTTGGCCGCTGGCGGCGTCAGTGGGCGGCGGCGCTGTACGTAGCCCCCCACTCCGCCTACCTGCCGACCCCTCCCCCCCCCCCCCCTGCCGACGGCCGGCCCCCCGACCCGCACCGGATGGCTCCCCCGGCGACCCAGCGAACTATGTAACAGCCTTGAATACATATCAACACCGACCGGACCCTCTTACAGGCAGCTCTTCCTCAGTGCCCCGGCAAGATTACATAGAGCTTCCGAATTTGATGCATGGGGGGAGGAAAAAACAGCTCCCTGGACCAAATACTACTGCTGCTGCTTGCGGGGTTTTATTATACATGTAGATCTAAGGCTTCTCATGAGAATCGCTGATCCCAATCTGATCCCAGACAGCTATTGTGGTATATTTAGGTGGTGCCTGTAATGCCTGTCTGAGGCAATTTGTGAAGTCATGCAATGGACCCACTTAGATGGTGCTGTTGAAGCTGTGAGGTACCGACACTTTTATTACTAGTACGTGTAGTTCTGGTAGCACTTACCCTCTAAAGCTACCTACGGGTGTACATTTGTTTTCAATACATTTATCTCTATGGTAGCTCATGGGAATGGTTTGTAAATATCCACGTAAACTAAACCAACAGTTCTTAGCAGGAAGTAAATAATAGATAGAGTGGGGAATCATATTCATATATTCTCTTGGTGGGTCGTCCAGCCATAAGGAATATGCTTTAGCTCTACACTATATAGGAGGCCGTCTACATACCAAAGTACATCGGCAGATGGGGCGGGACCTGCTGGCCGGGCTACTTAATGGGCCTCTACTGGCCTATGCTCTACGCCCAGATCAATGTATGATGAAGCCTACACCCAGGGGAGACGTCTAAGCTACCTTTTCAAAAGGAGGATTTTTCCTCTGAGACCACCGGTATCTGGCACCGTCACTTGAACCCTAACACACGCAAACCCTTCCCCATTCCTTATTATTCCTCGGTCCGAGTCGGCGGATGGTTCTGCATGAGGGTTTGGGAATCATGGGTTGATGGGGTTGGGTGCACGCCCACGAGCCGAGCTGCTCCTTCTACGAGCCGAGCTACTCATTCTACGAGCCGAGGCTCCTCCTCCCGTGGGTGATGATGAATGACCTAGCCTATATCATGGCCTATATGCCTCTGGCCTGTCATTGGGGCCAGATCCTCCAGCAGGGCCGCCAAGATAGGGCTCTCCGGGGAAGGCATCCAACCCACCGGCTTTTTAGACGTGCCTATAAACACGGGAGGAATATCCCGAATACCGCGCCCGCCCCCGTGGTAATGGCCGTGAAGTATTACCAGATAACAAGCATGTCCTCTTAATATCATAATACTTATGGTGGCTCCTCCTGACTGAATCTGTATAGTTACTATATATGTTGTCCTTATGTATTGTTGTCTCGGTTTCCTATATTTTTGTCATGTTCACTATAACCTATATTTGTATAATAATATTATATATGTATAGGTTATAGTGAACATTATTGTTATTATAGAATGAAATATTTCATTTTATAACAATACGCCATGAGTAACCCTGATGTTTATTACATAATAAAATTCCTTACAAAAATATCAAAGTCGCCACGGATTCCAGGGGTAAACCCTGGAGTAATGTTTGACTGCACAACAGGTTAAGTCAATTAAAGAACGTGGATACAGCTTGTCCCCAGGACTTTGGGGTGATACCTCGGGAGACAAGGTCGAGAACCATGTACCCAAACACGAGCGGGGCATACTCCGTCATGGTACTAACCTCATGTACGCACCGCTCCCATTTGTCAGCGTCCGTTCAAAACCCCCAAAGCGTGACCACACAATGCAATTTGTTGGTGTTGTTTACCTGCCCGGGGCCTCGCGGGGGGTAAACAAGGGGTTGGCCTAATGTAGGCTTGGTGTCCGCGCGTCCCTGGTGCCCCCAAACCCGACCGGCCGCCTTGCCTTCCTACACACTGCGCCCGGCCCAGTTAATTATGTCAACAAATCCCACAAACCCCCGCTGGCCCGATCCACTGGCCGACTGCCCCTAGTCCCTTTATAGTCTTCCCCCTGATGATCAGCCCGACCTACTGACCTCGGGGTCAAACCCAAGACGCGGGGGCCCGGCCTGGTCGCCCCCCGCGGGTGGTCCGTCGAGATTCGCCTGGCATGCCTGCTACTCCCATTTAGCTGTACTACTAACACCGTGGACACTATCAGTGGGCCGCGCCCGGGCAGGCCGCCACACGCCACGCAACCCATGCCAAGTGTGCCATATATGTCACAACCAAACCAGGGTAGCGTACCTCATGGGCAACAAGCACATGGGGTTATATAGGCAGATAGTAATAAAACATGTATATATTATATCCCATGATAGTTTCGGTGGCGGAGGGCTGCCACTGAAAGTGTTGTTTTTTTATCAGTATAACCCAGGGACTGTATTTGATGGAACAACCCACGTCATAGAGAGTATCAATTGCACTTATATGGCCTTCCTGAACCATTATGGCAACGCGCCAAGGGATTTAATAAAACAGCACACAGTGCTCTATGTAATAGCAGTATCTATATCGTAGTCCATATAGATATATTTATGTTTTAGTTCCCATTTTGTCGCGCTGGTATGATATTCACAGCTTCGATATAGATAGGAAGTGAATAAGCGATAAACTTAAATTCAAGCCTCTGAGTGTAGGATAGTACATTTAATGTAATGCTTTATCGAGCGGGTGGTAACTGAAACAAAAGCTTTCTATTGTATATCTTCTCAAAGTAAACTGATTGAGAGCGTCAAAATAGGCTTTTGCGATGCATAAATGAACCATACATTCATCTGATTTCATACACTGTTCTAACTTACACAACGTCTCAGGGATTCTGTTAGCCTGATTAAATATCAATTTCAGCGAGCGCCGGCGCTAAGAAGCCAGAGGGCAGGCTTCAACACTCGTACAAAAACCATAAGGGAACCTAATTTCGCTTACGTCTGTTGACAGACGGCCGCAAGTTAGGCTGGCTGGGATTCAATTAGAGAAAGATTACACTTTTTTCCCTCGGTCTAGACATGATTCAATCGGGAAGTGATTTATGATAATGAGCAAAGACAAATAACATTTGCGGCCAAGTGTATCATGAGTAAATGAGAAAATCAATGGACATCAAGTCTTTTCACAGTTCAGGCAGCAGTTCGCGGCAAATATCACGAGCTTGTAGCTGTAAACCGTGCTCCATTCATGGGTGGCGTATCAAAATAATCAATACATTTTCATAGCCTGTTTGACGGACAAAAGCGACTCCTAATAACTAACATTAAGCTCCTGGACAGGCAGTGAAAAGTACCTAACACTCCGAAGACGTGTGAACGAACAATAACCGAAAGGAAGCAAATCATAATAATTTCAAACCCATCGATGATTACTTGCTCGCGATTTAATGAGTTTAAATCTGTAATGACTTGAGTTTTTTTTGTCCTTTCTTGTTATTATAATGAGTTCCTGGGCATCTGGCTCATGAAAATAACAACACTGTGAGGGAAATAACAAGTATTGCCGAGGGAACCATATCGCACCCTTCCGGGAGGACGCGTCAAAAAGTAAATCAGCAGGGCGTGGGCGGACGTGTATCGAAAGCCCTCAAGGCTTGTGTCGTGGATCGAAAAATGGACTGGAAAGACCAAGCCAAGATAACTCCTTTTCACGCCCCACTGATTATTCCCCGGTGCGACTTAACAGGCTATATTTCTTGTTAAGGAGTAAAAGACTGAATGTGAAATGACAGGCAGGGCTGGGGATACGTATACAGAGGGTGTTGGGCAGGCGCGTCCAACCGCGAGCAGATGGATCAGCTCGGCTATGTTTTGTTGATCGCCAGGTCCAGGCCGGGGGAGTAGAGTCTGATTATGTAGGCTTAACCGGCGCCTCGGCCGACTGCTGATGAAGCCGGCGCCGACCGGACATTAAGTCCGGCCGGACTCACACCCTCCAGTGGAGTGGACAATGAGCGATGGGGTGGCGGGCCGGTGTAATAGGCAGTAATGTGCCTGCTGTCAGAGGCCGCCGCTGACCGGCCGTTGGGGGTAGCGGTCAGAGGGGTCCTGTGGTCACCACTGGTCAGCCTGCAGGTCGGGGGGTGAGGGGGGTGAGGTCGTCAGGTGCTGACAGGTCGGGACGCGCTAGGCATAGACCCGCGCGTCCCAATAATCGTCACCATCCGTTACCCTGGGCCATAGGTTTCCATGGTCACCAGGAGGTAAGCTGACCTTGCTGGGGGCGTCACACCACCTCCTACCCCCCCCCATCCCCCCGCCTCCTCCAGCACCCCGCACCCCGGCCAGCAGGGCCACCACAATCACCTCCGCCAGCCGCATCGATCATGTTCAATACGATCGGCCTGATCCCGGCGGCATTGAGCACATTAGGAGCAGCTCAGTCCGTGGCAGGCGAGGACATCGGCGCACTGCACAAGTCTCCAGCTCAGTCGCCACAGGCGCTATATCTGGCACCTACCTGGCGCCGCTCCTCCGCCTCGACTTTTCTGAGGCTGAGGGGTTGAACGATAACGTATATGTTTTCGGTGAATATGTTTTCTAGTGCATTTAGATAACATTATTTAAATAAGTTTTCTTTCCCCAGGACATATACCAGTGTGCCTTCATGAATTAACAACCCAAGCCTAGCATGTGTGTGTCGCTGAGAACATGATAGCTTTAACTATGGAAGTAGCCTAGTTTTGTAGATGCACATGTAGTTTTTATTTTTTATTTATTTTTGCTAACAATACATTTTTGTACTTGCAAAAAACTTGCAAAAAGATATGATGTAAACAAGTAAGCCAAATGCACCAGTTATGGTATGTCAATCTGAATCAACACTAGGTATTGGTGCAATGGCAAACAAAAATATTATCTAAGCGTAAACAAAACGATTTCAGTGTCAACAGTCCCTTTTATTACCCCCCGACACGACACTACTGACCTGGATGTGGGACATCAGTATACATCATTTACCTCACCCTAAAGGGGCCAGCAGTATTCTGCTGGTTACAGAGGGGTTGGGGTAGGCGATCAATCACATCAGGAGAATTGTCCCATCATCCGGCGACAGATGCACCCAATGCACGGCCGATAATACGTCACCGGGCGGAGATTAACGCTAATCCGCATGTTTTGGGCACCTCAATCTGAGTAGGGATGAGGCCAAGTAGATACACGCACTGGAGTACTACAATTTGTCCCCAATAGATTTTGAGTCTTCACGTTTACACACGATCCTCCAGATAGTTCTTATGCAATATTTTCAAACAGAATTACATGGTGATAGTGTGGTGGAAATGGATATCAATGAAGTATGAAGAGCAAAGTTTCTAATACATAATCCAGTACTCATATCCATCACTTATCATTAGTCAGAATCCGTGCGGTCTTACATATATTCTCCACCAGGTTCTTAAACTTGACTTTGGTTGTTGCTTTCTGTACTTTTACACAAACGTGCAGCTCTATTTTTCAATCCTGTCCCCACTGTATTTTTGTATACCAAACAGGCTATTTAATATACAGTCACAGTGTATAAGAGAATGTTCATGAAATGCTGCATGCGATACAGTCCGTCTCCTTATGAATCACGAATAGCAACAAAACCTAGTCTCTTATGGCAATAGCATGTCACAGGCTCTCAGTCTGCATTTTCCGACAAAGTCATGTTTTATCTTATCAGCTGTGCCATAACTCAAACGGCCATGATGGCTAGTGGTATTGTTTCCCCGCTATCTTACGTCGTTTGCCTAGTATCGGTTTCAGTGGGAGAGTGTGACCATTTTGGGGTAATGTCAGCTGGGAGTTGGGGGGAGGGGGGTTCACCCCACTTACCCAGTGAGTCCGTGGCAGGTTCAGGCTCAGGTCACAACATTAGAGGGGTGTTTACCGCAACTCCCAAACTGAGGGAGGGACACACCAATAATTATGATGTATGCCCTCCAGGGGCCGCTAGTGTTGTCACCCCTTACCCTATAGGACTGAAGGTAGCCGGCGCGCCTTCTTTACGACCGCCATGTACAGCCAATAATCAGCGGGTTCCCCTGGAGCCATCCATCAGCCGCAACCCACCTGTCATAACCTGCAACCTCCACGGCCATTAATTCACGTCCTGTTCTCCGTGTCCCCAGCCGAGGTGTTCTGATTTAACACCGAATTCTTAATCCGCTACAGTCAAATAGTTCAGGTGATATATATCATGTAGATATGTATGTGCATAAAGCACGGTATACATATGCGACATACGGATGTCCGATTTTGAATACTCGCGTCGTCCCACCTATGTAAAGAATCATAGTCTATAAGATCCAAGGAGTCACTTCAATGACACCCCCATAACACTAGGTTAGAGGGCCTGCAAATATATGTATTGCGAGATGGGCTGTTGGTTATAACCCTTGTCTGATTGTGCCGTTGAGTAAAGACGTATTTGACAGGTGGTCGCAACCTAGAGCTACATCATGGCATTAAAGCTTAGAGGCAACTCAAACAGCTAATGTGTTTTTCAATCGTTAGAGTAGGGGGGATGGGACGGGTTCCTATATAGGGGGCTTCGTCACAAATGATGTGATACATTATAGCTCTTCCATCTCCACCTACCATCCATCTGGAAGCGCGGTACATAGATCAGAACGTGGCATACATCAAACCATCTCATTAATTTGAGTTTTCTGCGACTCTTATTCTGATATCATTATATTGGTGGGGTGATCAGTCACGTGGGCAATGGGTGTCCAAAAAATGGGGGGGGGGAAACAGCAGAATAATTGACTGCATGGTTGAGGTTATATAGATGTGTTAGCTTTATTAACTATATATATATGCTATTCTGTATGCATCCCCATTTCTACTGCCCTCCCCGACAGAACCTACTTTAGCTCTCTGTAATTTACGCCAGCTCGGTTTCCCACTAGATTGAATGGGGATGTTGCCAATATTATCTAAAGAGGACCACTGACACGGCCATTAATGTCGGGGTATCACAGTTACATGACCACGGCCTCCAACCCACTAAATAACGCAACAACGAGTGGCTGTCGGTAACCACGACTAAGCCATTGGTAAATAAATCTAGGAGCCAAACTATACATTCATTTTGCAAATAATCAAACGGCTGGCCTACCCGCATTTCGGATGTTAAAGAAAAGTTTTACTACAGTTGTTTGTTATTCATCTGGCCAAAAGCTACTCTCTGTTGGAAATCCTCAGAGGACGGGGTCCGTATTTTGACTCAGTTCAATAGTGGTCAAGGGGGGCTACCAACTTCAAGAGTCGGTCATAAAAACCGCCCCCTTGGAGTACACCTCGGGGCGGGCCGGTCTCTGACCACGACCCGTGGCCGACAGGAGCCCACAACCACCGTCCGCACCCCACCCGCCTCATGAGCAGCTCCTCAGAGGGACCAGGAGCGGGTTGGTTCAGCCCTGAGCTACATCCAATTTCCCCACGGTGATCAAAGTGTGTCCAGACTCGGGATGGATCCTTGCGGACCCCCAAACGCAGGGATCAACCGGATCTGGACGGATCCAGCCCCCCTCTAACTAGCCCCGCCCAGGAGTAAAACCAATCCATTAGGCGGCGCCTCAGCTGCGGGACAGGCGACCAGGCCTGTGTCCCTGCCTTTAAAAACGCGGTTATGGCCGCCTATGAGACTCCTCCTATAGACCTGTTCTCTATTTGCTGCAGCCAGATACCGCCATTTCCCATGCTGGAAAATGCGTTTAGTTGGGTCTGATATTATAGGCATGGCACATTGCACCGTCTTCTGGTTCTCAGTTATACAAGGATTTCCCTGATGCAGTTTACAGGTATCCGTTTCTCCATGTGGCACACAAGTCATGCAACCAGCCTCTTGCCACATCTACCCTTTGCATGCGGAACGACCGTACACTGATTAGTATTCCAAGGTAGGGGCTAAATATTGGCATACTAATCCCAGTGGGAACGGGATATTTCTTTCTGTTTTCGGGCCGGGAGAAGAAGGTTGTTACCCTGTCTCTTGGACAACAGACTGTTTCCTTCCCCCACGTCTTTCATTACATCGGTTCTGATGAGTAGCTCGCATCTCCGACTCGCGCAGAGGCGGTGGTTATTTGCCAGGGCCCGTGTCCCTTTGTGGGCCGAGCCACAAGCCTATATGCAGAGAGGGGGCCTCGGCCCTTTCAAACGCGGCCAGCGGCACGCACCCCTTCCCCCTTCACCCCGGCTCACCCCCCACCACCACACTCGGCGAGCAGCTCGCGTCCCCGCTCCGGTTCACGCGCGAGCAACTCTGGTGACGTCACATGCGGCGTCTCTGAATGAGAGACCGCCTTCTCTTTTGTGACTTTCTTTTTAATGGTCTCCAATTTGTCGGCGGTGACGGCGCGGCGCGGCTTCTGGCAGGCGCTGAGACGTCCCCCCTGATAACAGGGACCCGCCACCAACAAGGCCCCTCTATAGATACTGCAAGCAGAGGGGGTCAGGGTAGAGTAGGCTGGAAGCAGAGCACCGCCGTGCACGCACCCAACTCCTCCAGCAGACCAGCACACCAAGAACGAATTGTTTGTTGTTTCTCCTTCTACCTGAATTAAGTTGAAAACATCTTTCATTGTGAATGACGATCACCATGGCCAGGAAACAGGTCTTGCGGACGTCGCTGTCAGGGAATGAGGAAGGCGACTCTCTGATTGATCGACTTAAGACAATCGGGGAAAGGGGAGGGGGGAGGGGGCGACAACGCCTAAGTCATCCAGAAACGTTTACACTTAATCTCCCGATTATCTATACTTTCCACCAGAGCGGCCCGATTGGTTCGCAATCAGAACCGTTCCCAAACCAAACAGCCTTTCCGAAAATACATTCAGATTTACTTTGGGATTATCACCATTTATTTCTTTTTTCATAGAGATATTCCTAATGAGCCCAAGGAAACATGATGTCAGCTGCGGTCCTCGAGTTGTTCTTATCAGAGGGACACGCCAAGGCTGTCTCCTTCGGACAACCCGAGAGGAACCTCCCCCCCCCCCCCCCACTCCCACCAACGAGACCTCCCGCTCGTTATTGGGGTTCAAAGACGGACCGCGATTCAGGACAAGAAAAAAAGAGTATCAAAGTGTAGAAATTTACGGCCAATTGGGAAGCTTCGGTTTCATCTACAACAATTCCCTTTCAGAATGGTCACAAAATAAGCAAATGCTAACGAATATTGCATCTGTGTCTTCTTTTTCTTGTATTTACTAATCTAATTATCTCTTCTTGCAAAGGTCTTCTGGTATTTCTTGGGAGACCATCGGGAAACCATACATAACATTGACAAAAGAAGAGACGAACAATGCACAATTGATAAAACAACGTATATGCAATGATGCTATGTGGTATGATTGTTTTTTGACAAATCGAAATCGTTATGATCGTATAAGTGTTCCATTCGTATGCGGGTGGAAAAAAAAGTGTATACATGTACAAACTAACGAAAGATGCACTTATTTCTAACAACCGAATGGTACCCATGTAAAGAAACGTGCAAGTATAAAGTAAAACATTAAAGTAATCAATCTTGACATGCCCATACCATATATACAGATATGCATGTAAGTCATGGTAAACATGTTTACCTGAAATGACTGGCGTCTATTTCCAGAAAGGAGTCATTTCAGGGTAGTCCTCAAACCACAAGTAATCTAATTTGGGACATACCAAGTTAGTGGAAAATTCTCAGGGTGACCCCTAAAATCACCTTGTGGGCTGCTCAGGGGTTACTACTATTCAGAAATACAACCCGGCCCCCGCCCATCTGGCCCGGAGACACCTTTAAACTCGGAGGGGAGTTCCCCTGACCCCGTTGGGCAATGGGCACCTGGGGGAGGATACCGGAGATTATGAATGGCCTGCGACGCTGAGAGCCCAAAGAGATAACGGGGGCCCTGGAGGAGGGGGGTGTGGGGGGAGGAGGGGGGTCAGTTGGGCACCCCGTGACCCCCGCTGACCTCCCCGACATACGTCACATCCGTCAGCGTCTCCTACACGGCCCGCGTACATCTCTCTCTGCCCCCCTGTCAGCGCCCGGTCACGTGACCACCCACCTGGTGCTGGGTGCCGGCAGGTGGCAGGGCGGGGCCGTATGACGGACGTCGCTGATTGGCCAAGACGTACCTGTACTACAGCTGGGGGCCCAACGAGGTAAACACGCGTCGCCGACAAGCGCGCGCCGCCCGTGTAGGGCCAACGGTGTCGGGGGCCATTAGGGGCGCCCAGCAGGGGAACCTTAACCGAAAAGCCACCGAACATGAAAAATGGGACCGCAACGCCAAAATGGGCGCATTCGCAAGTGGCAGCGGTGGCACCTCAGTGAACTCTACGTGGCAGTGGAAATAGAAAGGGAGCGGGGACTAATGTGGTTGCCTGGGAAGGGATGGAGGTCATGTCTTTATTTGGAACCACGTTTTTGTTACCATGCGGCTCCCGTTTCGTCTGGATTATCCGTTTTCCCCGTGCGCTTATGTAATCCTCCGCTTTTAAATATTAAATTGCTCGAGCCGGGCCCGTAAAAGCCTTGTTTCTCCCCGTAGGCTTCCATCTAGATGTTCAGGAAATAAATTAATTTCCTCCTGTCAGACAAGTGGAGAACCACAACTTGGGAAGGTTCAGACGAGAACATTGATTTCTGAATTTGCATTTTCACTGCTATTTGTATAACGGATGAGGAAAATAAGGTCAAATAGACTAAGAAAACAGGCATACACATCTGCGAGCTTCAAATAATGTATGTCCTTCGGGCCACACTTGTCTTACTTATGTCAGTCAAGTGCTGTAATGACTGGCTGTGAATGAGGAATAATATGATTCAGTCAATCGGAGCATGGCTTAGCCTTGTTCTGCCTGGAGCAGCTCGCCGGCGGGGGACGTAGTCGGGTGGCTTTAGCTATTGACTAAACCGAATCGACAGTCCCCGGGCCTGTATGTGTTCATACTCCATCTAGATTCTACCTCGGCTGCTTCTAGATGGACTTACTATCCTTATACTGAATTAAATCTGTCATGTTTGTTTTTCATCTAAGGCAGTCACAAACTAATTTTTACAAATACACCCAGCTGGGTTCTTATGCTGTATTCTACATGACCAATACATTGTTGTTAATTGATTAGTGAAGGCGAAAGCATGATGTTTTGTTTGTAGATTTACTATATCACATATATAAAGATTTTCTCAAAAGCCATAGTGCATTGTAACACCTTTTGAATACCATTCCTAAACAAGAAGCCTGCCATCATATATTTCATATATGCTTGCCATCGTGGTCCCAGGTTTAAATAGAAACGTATTGACAGTATTGACAGTGTGACGCCTATGTTTTAACATTGAATGGGAATTATTCAGACACTGACAGTGACTTAGGCCTAGACATATTAGAACTCAGATGTAATATTTTGATGGTAGGTCGGAAAAAATGACACTATAGTGACAATTTCACCAATAATTTAATCTTTGAGTCTGTGCACAACACTGAAACTGACAGCGCCGGAGAACTTATTGACAGTGTGACGCCTATGTTTTAACATGCAATGGGAATGATTCAGACACTGACAGTGACTTAGGCCTAGACATATTAAAGTTCAGATTGAATATTTTGATGGTAGGTAAGAAAAAATGACACTATAGTGACAATTCAACAAATAATTTCATCTTTTGATCAGAAATAATTGCTGTCGGAGCCGCCATAATACATTGACAGTGTCGGAGGGGGCTTAGGCCTATCTGAGTCCAGTCATTTTTTCATACCGTCTGTAAAATATTCCACAGGTCCACATAGATTCCATTAATATAATATAATACTTGATTAAATCCAGAAATTCAGGCGTGGGGAGGAGGACTCCTCTGCATCGACCCGGCGGGCCCGGCGAGGAGAAGACTGTCAGTCTGCTTACCGTGTCAAGGCTGAAGCCTCCTTGTGTCCGATCGATCCAATGTCTTTGCATTCGATATGAATGCATGTTTCAGGCCATTTCATGCGTTAGTATGCGTAGATTATCCATAATTAAACGTGTAGAACTTGATTAAATCCAGATATTCAGGCGTGGGGAGGAGGACTACCCCGTATCGACCCGGCGGGCCGGGGAGGAGAAGACTGTCAGTCCTAGTGTCATCTCTTCGCCTCCGCGAGTCCGACCCGCAGCATTTTCTTGATCACAAAGTTAAATCCATATTTGATTAAAAATAATCGATGCGATGCTAATATAGAGGTCCACAGCTGTCCTCCGGTACAATGTTTTCGTATGGGAAGGACGATTTCGTGTCTAAATACGGGTGCATAGGTCGGGGTCAACATGGCGGCCGGGTTCTTCTTCATCCTGCTCAAAGCCCGCGGATATCACGTGGTACGAAAGGAGCACGCTGATTGGTCGACGGCCCCGACGGCCATATGTTAATGAGATGTCACGTGATCGAGAGGAGGGCGCTGATTGGTCGACGCCTAATTAAATATTCACAAGTTCAAGGCCGAAAGTCACGTGATCGAATGAAGAACGCTGATTGGTCGACGGGCCAAGCCTCCTCTTCCCGCCGACCCGAGAGGCTGGCAGGCGCTTTTCTGTAAAATCGGACTCAGAAATATGGCCCGAAAACGTATTAATACTGAATATATCATTCCAGTATGCTAAACGGGAAAGGTTCAGATGTTTTCTGATATCCTGATATTATTTTCTAGCCTGTAAGTCATTGAACTCTACCTCCGAAACTGTTGACCAAATGGCGTGTTTGAGGCTTTTTTCGTAGTGAATGTAGGTAAGAAAAGATGGCGAGAACGCGTCATAACTAACGGTCTTAGCAAAGGCTAGATTCGTGGCCTTGGGGCCCACGAATAATGAATAAGTCACAACACATATTAATCATCAACTTCTAAACACCATATGCTCTCAATGAATATTCCTTCCCGTAGAAATGTCATGTTTGTTTATTCAGCGATATATTGGGAGACGTACATCTCAGCCAGGAAGAGCACACTACAAAGATTAATGTCTCCAGGCTTTAAACATACAACCAGGTTGGACGGCGCTTACACCCTGAGTGATGCCTCTAGTAGAACTTACTGTGATGAATTACTAAGCTTGGGGACTTAAGCCGGAGGACTATACAAAACACATGTGAGAAGCTCAGAGCCTACAGGCAATAACCTCTTAAATATCACTAATGCCACCGGGGCACTATTCAATACACACTGCAAAATGTATCGACTTGGAAGTTTAGGTCAGGGGTTCCGAATGCTTTTCATTCTGGGACACATGCCTGAAGGGCGGTGTCTGCCCCCTACAGCATTTTAGAGGCGACTATTATCTACATGAAAAGGCTGCGAGTGGGACATATCTAAATGTGAAATTTGAAAAACGTGCGTGGAAAGCTGTGGGGCGGCGGAGTCTAAAGCGAGCGGCTCTCTGGTCGCCTGATAAAACCCGGCGCTCCTGAAGGTAGTATATCAAAGTCATGTAAGGCTCAGGTAACGCATCCAGTGGTGGGACCCTTTAGTTTTACACAGCCACCGCCGCCCCTGGACCCTGCATGGAGGCTGGTTCTCAGGTTCTCTCAGACCCCTTGCCTCCCGCCAACCTGGGCTGGACTATTTTAGAAATAAAAATATAAACGCTAGCTTATTAGCTTTCCTTTGGGAAACACAAATTGCTTTTTTTTCAGATTCATTTATTTCACCGAGCAACAACAGTCAAAGGTTCTGACGCACTTGTAGTTGAGCAGCGTAAAAAAAGTTGTGGTATGCTAACTTTTGGTACACTTTGGTAAACTCTCATACACAAGGATTTTATGGTTTCCCAGTGACCACATAACTACCTTTCCGTCCCGGGCTACTGGCTCTTTCTATCTACTGGCTACATATATAACTGACGGACAGGTGCAACAAGTTCATAGCCAACCGTCCACCTGTTCTGTTTGGTGAGTCACTATTTCCAGACAGAGTACATAACATTTATAAAAAAAGGGCAGAACATCATAAAATCATTTTTCTTCGCAGAGCAAAAACAAAAAAGTCAGATAAAAGGTATGGTTAAAAAGACGTGCCAACCCATAAACACTTGTCCAAGAATAACTGACAGACTCGAAAAGAACTTGCATGCTTCCCGGTAACCATGTTTTCGTCTCGTGGTAAGAGGAAAAATCTGTCATCAATCATGCTCGTACAAAACAACATCGGACGGTAAAATATGGCCACCCAGATGTGAGCCTGGGAGCCTTGGACGGCAGGGTAGGGGAAGGGGTGAGGGTTATGATGGGTAGGCGATAACGTGAGCCCTGTTTGAAGGAGAAGGGGGTGAGAATTATGAGGGGTAGGCCCTGTTTGTCGGAGAAATGGTAAGGTTTATGATTTATTCGGTATCAGGATTCGAGTCCCTATACCTTCACCCTTTTCCCGCCCTCTCAGAAACCGGTGAATAAAAGATATGTTATTGCTCCAGCGGGCAATGATACCTGTCTGTGAATACTAATGCCAATTTTTGTGTTGTCTTTAGAGATTTTCAACCTTTTCTGTCTAATTGATTGAGAATAAATCAAGTACAGACTGATGGTGCACTCAGCACTTTTTATTTCCCAAGTTCAAACACACCTATGTCTTGAGCTAAAGCCCTCCACGGTATGTGCAAACCAGGGCAATAAGAATTGCTTTGTGCACCCTTGGTCTGGGCTATGATTGGATAGGCGATAATGTGGGCCCTGTTTGACCACACAGTATCCGACACTGCAGTGAGACTGAAGTGGAGCTGAAAGCCTGGAGGTGGGGGAGGTGGCTCTCCCAATAACCATGGAGTAAAACTCACCCACCCTACCCACTATGTTACACTCTACATCTGGAGGTCTGGAGACGCAAGAGTAAAACTGAGGGACAGAGCCTGAGCCGCTGAAACGAGCTCAAACCTTTTTCTTTTCCTTCCTATTTTTTTATTTCACTTATTTCATTTGAGAGGAGGTGAGGTGGATTGACGATGTCCCGTCGGTTTAATCGTGTGTTTACCAATCCCAGCCCTGGGAATGCCTCGTCAAATAGAACAGAAAAAACACTCACCACAAAATGTCATGCCAGAGCTTAAAGTTTCCTGTGAGTCTTCACTCGACCTTGGTAAATAATGACACGTAATGCACGCTCAGCAAAAATAAAGAATTTGGAAAACGAAGAAAAAAGAGCAGGGAAAAGATGGAAAAAAGAGAGACAAAGTTCCAATGATAATGTTATAGTTAAATGACAACGCCATGTTGTATTAAATTGTATCATTTCTAAATTCAATAGGATTTCTTTTGTGTAAAGTATTATCATTATGTATTATCTGGAAGACCATGGAATGCCACTAAAGATGATTTGTTCAATGAACATATTTTGAATAATCAAAAAAGCAAAAATAAAAACAAGGGGGGGAAATGCGGAAAACAGAAAAAAAAAAAAAGACTTCCTACCCTTACTTATATATGTGCATTAGTTTTGATCATATAAAACACTGGAGGAAATGATGAGTTTCTCCCTGACTGACAGGTCACGAGAGGAGACTTCCTGTAAACAAGTCATTGGGAGAGGTCTAACGTTTCCCTTATGGGGCGGCGACCATGTTCTCCTTCATTTCCGCCTGTGTCAATGAATCCCAATGAAGGGATCCGATATAAGGGGCGGTGATGGGGAGTTAATCAATCCGCTGCAGTGTCTTTAGGGGTCAGAGGATCCTATGCATTAAAGTCACATTTGAAGTGCTTAAGCTTAAGTCTTCCTTCAAGGTTAAACCGGCGGGGTGGGTGGGTGGGTGGGTGGAAAGTGAAAAGTGGGTTGCCAGTACCACCCACCTGAGTGACTCAGGCCGGCACTGGGGTAGTAGGCCAGGCATACCGTGAGGTGTATAAGCGGCATATGAATCTGTCAGCCCCTTGATTTATCACGCCTTGACTGGCCTTCTTTCAGGGCTGGGACCCCGACACCCAACCCGCCCACTCCCCCGGAGCAAATCACCGGGGCGCAGTGGGAGACAGATAGGCGGGAAGCTGGCGGCGAGCTGCTCCATAAATTGTCATTAGCTCGGGGGGCACCAGAAAGAGCCACTCGCAGCGGCCGGGGGGCTGGGGGCTGCTGCTGTATCCGGGCTGGGTTGGGAGTATGGGTCGTGACAGGCGGCCGGGGATCCCCCCACACCCCGTGCCCGCTGACCCCTTAGCCTGCCGACAACTGGCCGGGCGAACCCCCATACTTTGGGGTTAGCCACTGGCGCCTACACACCTGCTTCAGCGGGGGTGGGAGAGGGGGCCGGCGGGGGTGGGAGAGGGCCCTCCTGAATGGGTCCGGACAGCTGAAACATTACCAGCAGCGGAAGGAATCAAACAAAATAACATTTTCTAAACGGTTTTATTCATACTAAAGCTTTTTCAGAACTCTACAATGCTGTTCTTCCTTCCGCCACGTGGCCCGAGATGAATTTATGAACTTACTTGGTTCGCGTAAAATAATGACTTAATGGACCTCAAAGTTCATTAAAGCGCACCAGTTTCTATGTAAAACACCAGTAAAGTTAGAATGAGCCCGCTGTTGTTTTACTATATACTGCGACGACTCCCCGTTTCCTATATATGTAATATCTACATAGCGGGTGATCAATAAAACAAAGCTTGTATCGGAGGTTTATTCAGTCGGAAGTCCCTCTGTGTCTGCGTCCGGAACTAGACTACATGTCCTAGTCATTAAACTGACACCGGTCTAATTACACGCACTCCAATCACAGGCGCACTTTTATACTTTTGTAATCACATTGAAGTCAATTTCTCCTCATAAACATCTGACGGTATGTTATTGATTGTTTCGGATGATTCCGACGGGACGCGAACCCTGGGGGGTATGCCCCAAGTGGGGGCGATCAGCACCTCCCCCTACTCAGGATGCCCACGTTTGTGATTTTTTTTATTTTTATTCTTTTTTTTATTTTTTTCTAAAAATCAATTTAAGATCCCAAGTTTGGCAAATTTGAGACCCATCTGACACCGGTAAGGACAAATTTCACTGCATAAAGTATGATGTAACGCACTGAAAAGTGCAGCAATTTTGCTCATTATGTTATTTGATTTTCATCTTCTATTGCCATCCAATTTAAGACCTTTTTCAGATTTTGTGAAAACAAATTAAGACCTTCTTGCGTGGGCAGCCTACCTACTACTACGCCCGGATGTGCATCAAAGGATGCTATCGGTAAGGTTTGACACCAGCCCCTCCCTTTTACATACCAGGGGGAAAACCAACCCAGGAGGAGGACAGGAGGGAGGTCCTGCCACTGAGGGGAGTAGGAGATGTAAGGGGACCACCCGCAGACCACAGACCGACTGAACACGATCAGTCTCCAGGAAATGAATCATGACCTCACAACCAGAGCCTGGTTGGCCGGAGGGAATTTTCCACGTAGATGTCGCTTTGTGAGAGGCTTCCAATGTATAGGCGACGCAATTGGAGGGGTGGGACGGGGGGGGGGGGCGACTAGAAATATCATTCAAGCTGCTTTCTGAAGATGTTTAAAAGCACAATGCCTTGTCTGCGCAGGATTGTCAAGTCTCAAATGATGAGGTCCGGGAGATGACTAAATATAGACGCAGGAGTACACTGGGGAAAGATGGATACGGCGGACCTTCCCCGATAAGATACGAGGCGGAGAAAGCGAACAGCTCGCGCGAGGGGCTAAACAGGCGACAAAGGCGTGGGGAAAGGGGATAATGACGCGTTTGAATGAGGAGCGGGAGGGCGCGGGGTTCGTGCCAGTTGTAATGGCTTCCCATTGAGACCTGGGGCACCAATTAACCGGACATCCCCCGAAGACCCCTGCCCGGCCACCTCCTCTGTAGGCTGCCCGGGTCTTGGGTTGACGGGGAGCGGGATGGCGTGCACCCTCCACGAGGTCCTGGACACACAGATTGTCATTGGTTGGGGGCACTGGTAGGGGGGGGGGGTGGGGGGGGGGCATGGGAGGGGCAGGGGGCCAGCTACCGTATACACACCACCAAGTAACAGTGGATACTTCTCCAATCAGTATGTCCTAAATATTTGAGCTACTGAAATGCTACTGATTGCCCTCCTAGCTCATTTAAATATTTCGGACATACTGACTTACCCCTGTTCTGCCTCTGTATTCCCACTTATTTCCACTTATTATCCATCGATAAGCTTTTGCAAGTTCACACTGATTCTGCACTTGAGGCACTGAGTGGGCCTTCTGTCTGTACTCGTTGGTGGGGCACTGTGTGGGGAAGGGGGCCAGCTACCCGTGCACATAACGCCACCCCCTGAAGCCATGCAACCAGATTTGAAATTCAGAAAATGCATGAAAAACAAGTATCCTAGAATGTTAAACATCCTCATGTAAGCAGTAACTATTGAAAGTCATCATCAGAGGTGGTGAAGTCAAATTGCCTTAAATCAGACTAAAATCTGAAATCTTACTTCCCTGTAGTCAGTGTTCACATACTGCAGGCTTTAACATATTGCACGAAAGGCAAGATTCTATTCTCCACCGTCACTTACTCTCTCTCTCTACCTCCCCCTTCCACCCAACAGTAAAGATCAAGTCATTCTCTCCCGACTATTCTCCTTATAACAACCTGATCCTGCGGTCTGATGTTAAAGTGTTCAGAATCTGCATTTCGCTTTCACTTTGCACAGCAAAGGACTAGCAATAGAAGTACCCCAAAGGGGTCTGACAAAGTCCCATAATCACAAAAACAAGATCATTACTGTAGCAATTAGGAGGGCTCTAGTAGCCCGAGGTAGCGACAGTCGGTGAAAAGAATAGGTCAGATTTACAGGCTGAGGACCAAACCGCCGCACCTGCCTTCACCCCGCCGTCCTCCGCCGACCGCTTAGATCACCGCCAACCCACAAAACTCTAAACCAATGTGGGCGGACGAAGCCACTTAAAGTAGCGAGCCCGGGCCATGCTATAAATTCAGCATGAAAAGGCCGGCAATAAAACTGAATGCGCCTTAATATAAACCTCCGACTCAACCCTCGGCAAAAGTCAGCGCGGCCCCGAGAGCGTGCTGGCTTTTTGGAAATGTTGAACGGTGACATTTTTTAGTCTTTTCCTCTCCCCGCCACCGCCAATTCCTCTACTCGTGCAATAGGTCATCAGTACCAGACGACGGCCTTTTCCACCGGCTCATCTTTCCCCCTTCCCCTCACTAAGTATCGTCTTCTCCAAACGGGCCGTCCATTCAATATGTACGTGTGAAGGTGGGGGGGGGGGGGGTATGGTATTTTTTTTTTTATAGAAAATGTACGTACGTTCCTGTATAAATCTAATTAGTACTTTCGCCCAACGGGGTGGGGGTGGGGTCCGAAATTGGTTAAAATGTGCGTACGTACTTAATGGAAGGCCCGTAAGAGTGTCATTCTCTCACTGGGATTGTGACGTCAGAACCGCAGTAAATCGCATCTGGGTGGGGAGGGGGAGGAGACGGGGACGCATTGAAATAAAAAGACGTAAGTACGGTGGTCGGGGGGAGAAGTCCCCACTGCCGAGCCGTCGCTTGATCACCCGTCGGTAGAAAGTGACAGTAACTTCCGCTCTAGCTTTGGGTCTTAGCGCAGAAAATCAATCAGACCACTGTAATGTCCCCCTGCCATTATGGGGCGTTTCATAAGGATTGAACTGCTCCAACACTGAAATGCAGCATGGATATATGGAAAAAAGTGGTGATTAAAATATACCACAAAAAAATGGTTAAAGAGGCTTATGATGCAGCCTTGTGTATCATTTATACTCTGTGAAGCTGGTTTAATCCTACTGGAGACGTGCTATAGTATAGGCCGAGAGCCGGGCTAAGCTAGTTAGTCGGTGGGCAGGAAGAGGTGTGCTGCAGGGATTACGTTTCAGTAGCGTGGACCGGTGCACTCGCCACCCAGCCCCCACCTCATTTATACATGACCTATCATGATACTCAGGTTTCCGGTGCACTGCGGTCAGCGCCCAGGAAAACAGGCGAATAGCTCCAAAAACTCGGTTTGATGTACGCTCATGAGGGGCCGGTAGCCGTCACTCACTCAAAAAAAAGCCGCCTAAAACAGTTGGATGAATGGCTCAATTATACTGAGTGAGCGGCCCCGTTTTGCTTCATACCATCAGTTTTATATGCGGGAGATTCCTATGATAAACATGGCCAGGTGGCACGGATCATAGAGTTATTGCCCTAACACGTGGAGCTACACTCTAATATGGAACGTATCTGCTAGACAATGTCAATATACATCACTCTGAAACATGTATACACACAATACGACTATACGAGGTCTATTCACGTTTTCTATAGGGCGGCCAGCATAATGATTCATCGCTTATTTATCTCTTGTGAAGAATAGCTGAGCTATTAGTGGTATTTAAAAGGCTTGGGTAAACAGCATGACACATAGAAAGTAGCAGACCTATCATTTAGAAACGGCCTGGACCATACGTTCTTTTCCATATACTACTTACACCGAGAAGACGGCATGGGGAGTGACTGTATCAAAACTATGTGCGACAATTTCTGAGCGCAATGAAGTATAACTATTTATACACGGCGTGCAAAGCATGATATATAACGCAAACAACTATGTTTCTTTTGGTTATTTCTGGGAGTTCGATTATACATCATTGCCTAAGCAATACAAACACTTTTTTACATGACACAGGTAGATTTTCAGTGGGTAGTAGGCTGCTGGGGCCTGTCTTTTTACCTGTTCTGTTGAGGCAGTCAGGGAGCACCCACCACCCAGGTGTGCATGCATCATTGAAGGCTACCTGATCAATAGCTGGGGGTGGGGAGGGGGCACACGGAGGCAAGGGTCAAGTCCAAGGCCCCTCAGGCACAGCTCAGTAGGCCTCGTTCCACTCGCAATTTTCATTATTCACATCTACACAACACTTTCCCCCGAAAATGGGCCAGCAAATATTTCCTGTTCCGATTGAATGTCAACCAGTGATCTGGATATTTTCGACCAATTAAATGCAATCCCGGCATTTCTAAAACGTCTCATTCGCGTGTTGTCTAGAGTAGATTTTATTCCTCTTTGGCTCTCGCGGACTGAAATTGCATTGAGCGTGACGTGACTGTCCATATTCAGATTAAGGGAAATCAGAATACTCCCCTGTGAAAAGTCACACACAGCCGTTCCAACCTGGCGAGTAGGCATAAAAGATACATGACCGATTTACAGCTCAGTATCTCATTACAGATGTCGATATTCTACAATGGATCATTTATCGCTGTGTCTACAATGTAAAAGTGGGTGGCACAGTAAAAAGGAAAAAAGTTCTACTCCTGTGTATGGGTTAATAAGATCCCATGAATGTAGTAAACCTCACGTCCGTTACTGACAGCCCGTGGAGGCGATAACTTGTGAGGGTGGCACCGTCTACGCTGCCTAAGCCACGGCAAGCTACCTGCTACTCCGCTGGAAATCCTGCTGCTGGTAACAGATGTCGATATTCTACAACCAATCATTTACCGCTCTGTTTACATTGGAAAAGTGGGTGGCATACTAAAAAAACAAAAAATGCGTACAGGTGCGGCTGAGATTTCATGAATATTGTAAATCTTATGACCATCACTGCCGGCCGTAAAGGCCGTAACTTGTTAGGAGGGCACTATCTACGCTGCTTAAGTACCTGCTCGTCCCCTGGTAAATTCCAGGGCCGGTTACAGATGTCAATATTCTAGAAGCGATTATTTATCACTAAGTTTACATTGGAAAAGTGGGTGGCATACATTAAGAATACAAGCTGCCTGGGTACAGGTTGAGATCCATCACCACCGGCCGTAGAGGCGATAACTTGTGAGGGTGGCACCGTCTACGCTGCTTAAGCCGCAGCGAGGTACCTGCTGGTCCCCTGGTAATCCGGGGCCGGTAACAGACATCAGACTAATGGTATCAGGAGGACGGCCACCCCAAGGGGGGCGGGGGGCACTGAGTCTTTGAAGGCTTCTATCTACTACCAAACTACCAACCCTACTTTTCATGACAGACCATTCCTGAATTTTTGTTGACTGTTGGTTATTTTTTCAGGGACACAGATTATTGCCCCCAAAAGCTAGAGTGTCAATACCAGGGACCCTACAAAAATCAACAAAATAATTGCTTACGAAAACTTCTGATAAGATTTCAATATCCTTTTCTTTATGTGTGCTTAAAGGCTAACTTTCAAGTTATTGCCTCTATATTGTTCTATGGATGTATTGCACCACCCTCTTTTTTGCCTAAAAAGTGGTTGACTGCTCCTCTATTTTGATGCTGACCCCTGCTTCACGGGTCCGTTTGGCAGTACCTTTCAAGACCCAAGTGCCCCCTCCCCCCAAGACGAGACGAGCCTCTACACCAGCACCAGGCCTGGGCCAGCCAGCCTCTGGGCCACTACAGGCTCGGCGTGTGGTCACCTAAAAAAGATGGCCCAAACCTAATTCCTCCCCGAAATTAACGCTAATTGGACCGAAAGGCCAGGTGTGAGTGATTGGTGCCTTGACCCAGAGCGCCGTGTTTGGGAGGATCTGGGCCCGGATTGGCTTTAGGTGGTAAAGCGCCGCCCCAGAAACTGAATGATCACCCGGCCCTCCCCGCACTATTACATCAGGGGGACTTCTCGATGTGCACTCACAAGACTCCTGGCTTACACCTCACACCAAATTGCGGAAAAATAAAACCCGCGGAAAATCTTCTCAAGTCGCAGATCAAAGAGCAGCAGCTTCTGGTTTTTGCTGGGGCCGTGGATTATTCAAAGATGGTCCTCCCGCCTTTTTGCCGAGTGAGGGGAAAAAGAGAAAGTAAAAGAAGACAAAAAGAGGCCGGGTTGGTCATTACTCATCCCCTCTCTGGATTTATGGTGCGATGTAGGTTTTATCACTCACTGCCTATGGCCGCCCACTCACACTATCAGCCCCACCAGAGGCCACCACCTGTCACCGCCGCGCGCCGCCAGGTGGCGTGGTGCTGGCGCCCCCTAGCGGCGGGCGGGCGCGGCGCCCTCTAGCGGGACGCGGGGCCGTCTCCTGACACGGACCAGGCTGGAGAGCAGTGTACACGGGTCCCTAGCCGACCGCCCGTCCCACGGCTCGCCCCCCTTGGGAGTCTAGCGTGCTATCTGACAGCTTGACAACTGCCAGAGCTACAAGCCCATCCCTAGCACGCCGCCAGCAGCCACCGGCGCCGCTCACGAACTGGTCTCTGCAGCGGCAACAGGCGAAGCCACCCGGCGAAGCCATCAACTGTGGGACAACAGACCCGTCCCCCTCTTACATCCAGAGTAACGGGAGCCTGCTGGGTGGGGCCGTGGGGAGGTGGGACGGTGTGGGGCAAAACAGTCACGTAGGGCCGCATTATTCGGCCCATTGATGCTGCTAGAGCCGAGTGGCTCAACTACCTAATCCACACCGTTACTAATTCGCAGAGTAGAAAGAACCAACACCTACCGGTCCAATTGTGAAAAAAATAAATCACATGGAGACTTCTTATGATGCTTTTTCTATGAGGGGAAAAAGACAAAATATTTCCATAAAGATGGCACAAAAAGCCCAGACATTAAAGATTTTATTTCTGTGTTTAAAAAAAACTTTCCTGAAAGAATAAAGGACAAAGCAATCGATGCAGCAATGCCAAAAAGTAAGGAAAGAGCAACTCACCAGGGACTTGCTTGGCCCAGCCTATGGTGGCGACGAGCTCCCGGTCGGCCAGGTCGGACAGGGTGGCCATGAGCTTGTAGTCGTCGTCCGGCAGGTTGGGATCGGGCATAGCGTATACCTTCTCCGGCTCTATGCTGATGAGAGCTGCCAGCAGCTTGCTGTCTGAAAGATTGCAGGGCGAAGGGCGGGGGCCTGTACTAGGGTAAGAGCTGTCTGCTCCAAGCTCACGACATGGGGTACATACAGGGAAATGTCAGTTATGTTTCACTTTTAGCTATTCTATATGGCACTTACAAGGAAGATGTTTGAAAAGTCTAGACATGATGACTATAGATTTTAAAACACGAAGACATTTTAAGACATTAAAATCAAGCTCAGATATACGAGATTAGCAATTTTTTTTTAAAGAACAATTCAACAATACATATTATATTAAATAATCATGTCTTGGCAAGGTAATTGTCTTTTTTTTTTGGAAGAGGTGCGTTTTATCAAAATCACAAAAATAATCCCTATAATCATTATTGTCGTATGAGAACGGAGATAAAATGGGTAGAGATACATTACATGCACCAAGGGACCAAGACTGAAATGAACCTATTTACCACCCAAAGTGCCTCGATTAATTATTTAAATCGGCGGTAGACTTTCAAAGAAGTGGGCTCTTGACGGCTTATCAACCAGTGTCAACAGTGACGGGGAAATGTTTCCATGGCAATAAGGAAGGCACGTGCACTGGCACAAAAACCCAAGAGCCGCGCACTTTTTGTGCTGGTCACAAAGGAAGCACTGCTGGTTTCACCAAAATGGCAGCCATCATCTCGATGCTCGGAAGAATCAATTTTCATCACGGGCCACTCCTTTAGCCGATTGCTCGTTTACCGGCGGTCGCGCTAAACGCCATTTCAACTTTTCTTACGTTGTGGCTGCATTTTCCGGAGCCCTGTGTGCATCGATTAGGATGGAGAAGAAAGACAATTTTCCCCTTTTGCTTCAGGGCATATTTAACTGGTCTTGTGGACCGGTCCCGATTTGTCTGACTATTCAAAGGGATAACTGGAATGTCAATTCCAAGCTTTTTTCCTCTCTTTAGAGAAAGGCCATAAAAACAATAGGTACTGCAACTAGCTAGCATTACTGAAGAGTTGCTCAGAAAAGGGACTGTTTCACAGACTGCTAAGATAAGGGACGTTTACACAGACTTTTAAGTCTGATTTAGTCCGTGAGCAGACGCCCTGAGTAGTTATAAAAGAACAGGCCGCAGTAATTTGAGTGCGAGCCGGTCTTGGTTGCTGAGTGAGCAGGTCTGTGAGCACGTCTATGAGCAGCTCGGTGATGGGAAGGTTCACCCGCCCACCGCATGACTCGCTGGCGCTCGCTGGGTCGGCCAATGCCATGCAAGTGCACTTCTCTTTGTCGCGGCAAAATAGCCTTGGGGTGGCACCTCAGGAGAAAGAACCAGCTCCCCTCTTATCTCACATCCGGCGCCCAACACACACAAAACACCACATGGTTTCTTCTCCTGGAACAAACCATAGAACACAGGGGCCGAGGAAGAATAGGTTGAGCCGCTCTGTCCCCTCCCCCAGGCCCTGCCTGCCGTCACTCGGGACCTATAAGCTCAACAACGCCCCATTTTTCACTCAGTCAAGCCCCTATAAAAGAGAGAAGCGCCTACAGAACTACTACGATTATCTATATTTATTTATGGAAATAGAATTTGCAGGTGGCACCGCAGTGAGTTTAGTATGTCCCTCTGTTTCCGGGTTGCAGGAAGTGACGTACATCTTCGCTGCATGGCATCCACCCGTTTATTTACTGATCTCTTTTTTCCCTACTTGCCTACTTTGTGTACCAGTTTTCCGAACTTGTGAACCTCCGTACTACCTTCCCCCTCTGCGCACAGCAGACCCGACAACCCAGTTTTTTTCTGTGCCTGTGTTGTCTGTGTACCCCTGCTCCAGGTTAGTTTTTATATAGCCAGGTGCGGGGCAATTGAGACGGGTCTGCTGGGCCCCGGGGGAGAGGTCGGGCACAGAGTGTGGGGCGTACGCAGGTACTTCTATATAGTGGGGTGGTGGGTGAGGGGGCGGCCTGGCCTGTGGTGGTGGTGGTGGTGGTAGAAGTTGTGGTGGTGGTGCCTGCCCCTGATGCTCTCCAGACCCCGGCCCACATGCCCCTCTTGCCACGGGAGCAGCTCCGAGCGGCTCCTTGAGCGGCTCGCACTGCCAAAGCTCGGCTCTCGCCACCATCAGGGGTCGTTTGTTTACTATGGAAGTCTCCCACTCTACCGCGACTCTACTGGCAGGTGTTTTCCCTGCCATTTGTTCTATATTTGAGGATTCCAGACGCTATATATACCTTCACTTTTGTCCTGCCTTTTTAGAAACTGGTGAATAAAAGATCTGTTATATTGCCCTGAAGGGAAATAATGCCTGTCTGTGAATGCTAATGGCAATTTTTGTGTTGTTAGTTAAAATGTTCAATATTTTCAGTGTAATTAAAATAGAATAAATCAAGTGCAGACCGTGGCTGAACTCAGCAATTGTTATTTATAGCCCAAGTTTGCAATCATCTATATCTCAGGAGAAAGCACTCAATGGTATGTGCAAACTGGAGCAATAGCAATTGCTTTGTGCCCCTTTGTTCTGTACCATGTATATGCCGCCTAGCAGGGAAGACGCAGGTACATTATGGCACCATGTCCTCTGATTGACTCTAAATTTCGATTTGTTTTGTAGGGACTCGTCACAGAGCACTCCTACACTGGATTACCACCATCCAACAACCCAGATGATTAAAGCAAAACTTCTTTACGTTGCAGCTGCTCATCTCTGCAAGTGAGACTCAAGAGGCGTTGAATGGCGTACTCGAAGGATGGAGCGATTACGATTGAAAACCCGTTTCAACAAGTTGACGGTTCACTTGAAATTGATAGAATAATTGCAATTGCCCTGCTGCCAGCGCGGCGACACACTGACATTTAACACTTGATGTGTGCGGCATGGAATTACCTGCGGCCGTTAACTCATCCTCACTTGGCTGGGGTGGGTTTTATGGGTCCATGAAACGCCTACTCTCTACCTAGAAGGCGGGTCGCTGGGTTACAAGGCGGGTCGCAGGGTGACTTTTTACGACTGTTTGATGACCACCTACCGAGTCTCGGCATGTTAGGGGTTGGGGTATCTGAGCGCCCTGGAGAGAGGTGGGGTTCTTCGAGGTGGAGCAGGTTCCCCACTAACATTTCGCGTTCAAATTCCCTGTGTTTTCCCTGTCCAATGGTAAGTTTTACCTGTCATTGTTTTGCTGACTTCGTTGGATCACTAAGTGTTCAAATTGTCAAATGTTATTAAAGATGCATGGCACTTCGGGAAAAAAATGAAATCTTACTCTTGAAATGAACGTGATCTTCTGAATCTAAAGACTCATAAAATCCAGAAAATAGGCAAACAGGATTCCCTCTGTTTTGGTAAAATTTCCAAATTCCCTGACAGGGAGGAATTGTTTTTGGTATTTTCCCTGTGTAGTGGGGACCCTGCCGAACGCCATGGCATGAGATGGGGTGGGAGGTAGTGGTGGTGGAGTAGTACGGGGGTTCACCCTGGAGTATGTACTCCCTCCCCCACCTGGGTTCTGCTGACGAAAACCACCCAGAGAGACCAGAGGTGGTCCTGGTGCGCTAACAGGGCGGGGTGTCGTCGGGGTGCCACGTCCATGTCATCAGCCCCCCTCTGAGGTCCACCTGTCCGGATCTTGACCAGGTGTACCCCAGGGTGCGGGCTGGGCACGGGGTAACGGCGGGGATACTAAGCAGGCCCTCCGAGCACCCTACATGATGAATACCTTATGTAGGAGAGGGGGAGGGGCGTCCAAAACAACCCACTCTGCCTAGTAATCCCCCTTAAAGGATCACCATGTCAGAATTTGGATGGAATTCAGATGAGATTGATTTGGTAGAAATGCATTTGCCACGAAAACAACTATCGCTGTGCGGCTGCACCACGTGGCTCGCTTTGACCAACCAGATTCCGAATCCTTAGGAGGCTAACGTTTCGGTAACTTTCGTATTCACGTCCACATCAATGGGTCTGCTGCTCCGAATGACAGATTATCTGAGGTCATGTTTTTCAAGTCTCTCTCTATCCGTTATCGTGAACAGCATTTCAGATGTGCACCTGCGCGCGTGGACACTACTCCACGAAGGGCCTGTTGCAGCATTCTGCGCCAATAAGACCTTCTTTTTGCTTGGATCTGGCACTGGATCCCGACACACCGTCCTTAGGTTCAGTTGTTCCTGATCCCACTAATGTGTAATTCAGAGGGGCTGGCGACGGCCACCGACGCCTATAATCGCAGCCTAAACGTAAAAAAGAAATTCCAACATAGCAAGGGTGAGGCAAAACTAAAAGTAAACAATGACACCCATTTACGATATCCTCGGATATAAAAAACAGTGCTGTTGATTATTCTAAGCTGCTTTAGTGCGCGCCCGATCTGAGGCCTTAAAAAGGTCTTGTAAACTAACAAAAGCTATCCATTTCATGTTTCCAGATTTAAACAATCTAAAAGCATCCCACGCGTTAAATATGCCTCATGAATTGATTTACGAAACCCATAACATTACACCCGCTAGCGAGTACTCAATCGGTCGATTCTCCTCTGTGTTCTTTATTTTGTCCCTTTTTGTCAGAAGAGTGTTGCTCCTTACATGGAGTAGAAAAGTTGAAGAGTCTGGCCCAGAGAAAGTGTGGAGGGGTTCCTTGTTCACTTTACACCCGCTGACTCGGATCAAGAGTACAGGTACCTGCGTTCTGGAGGCCGCCCCACAGGTAAGGACGACACGTACAGGTGAGGTGTAGACGCGCCACACCTGTGTAGCCTTGACGGGGTGGGGGTGTTCACCACTACACACCTGCATACTCAACCATTCCCCTACAAAATACCCATGTCCTGTTGTACTGATTTTAACGGCATACATTGGACTGGAATTGCAAAATCTGGTTGATTATTTGTTCATAATTTGTATACATCTATGATAATGGACGGGGAACGTAATTTTGAAATGCATCTGGGACAAACAGTTCCATTGCATGTGAAGGAATGCCATTTCGTAAGCTTGGTGGATTCCTTAAGTGCCAGCTCCTGACATGAGGATGTCAAGGTACACAAAGACACTATGGCAGAGGAAACGATTTATGAAAGGTTTTGGAATCCTAATACATTATTTCAGTAAACTGAAAGTCGATATTTGTATTTCCTCTGTAAGCCTATGAAGCTTCAATAATCCAGTTGGGATGACAAGTTACATGTACAGTTCTTGAATTCTGATACAAAATGGAAATCCCTAAACTGAAACCACTATACTTGTCTTCCAGCTACATTCCTCTTGTAGGCGGACAACAACCTTTAAACAAAATACGTCAGTAAGATTATCCAATTTGTCCCCCAATGTTTTATCACCTTATCTCCGCAAATTGTGCGCATCACCACCTCACAGGTGTCTTGTAAAAAACACATAGCGGGGTCGTAGATAACTAACAACTTCCCACCTATGGGGACTGGAGACCCTTGAAGGCGGGGTGGCGGTCCAGCTGTGAGAGCATACATCAGGGGTATGAGCTGCTCGGAGCTGCTCCATTCTGGTCCTTCATTACCTGGGTGTGGGCCCATAACTCTACCTGACACGTCGACCCACGGCAACTGCTCCCAGCTGCCGGACAACACGATACTCTAAGCGGACCTTAAAGGCCATTGAGAATTACTTACATTTCCCACCTAATGACTAGCGCACAGGCCATGGGATGAAGGGTAAGTAGTTTACACAGTTTGCAGCTCAGAGGTCAAAGGTCGCCGCTAATGAAGGGACAGGTATTTACTATTTTATTTGACTTGGGAACTCAACCATAAAGATGTGATGCTTTCACAACTTTTCTCTTTCCGAAAGTAAAAACTGCCGTCCCAAATCATAGCCTGCACTGATGTCCTGCGCACAGAAAGCGCTCTAATCGTGTATACAAAGTGCTCCTCATGAGGAGATGCCACTCTATGGACATGAAAAATTCGGAAAATTGTTGAAACAGACTTTCCGGATTTCAAGCATGAAAAATTAAAAGCAATAGAATTACAGATTTTGTACATTCTCATATTAAAAAAGAGTTGGTTTTTTTTCTTATTTTTTATTATTAGAAATGCTATCTGTTGCCAGAACACAAATGTATTTTTTCCCCTTAAAATTACTTATGTCTGAAAATTGTGATTCAGCCAAAAATCTGGAAATCTGGAAAAAGAAGGAAAAGTGGCATCTGCTATTACCCTGATTGAGGACTACCGGTTCCCGTTGTTACGGTACACCAAATGGGATCTCTATGTGGGATGTTACTATTTTGGTCGTGCTCAGGTGAATAGTGCCCCAAAGGGTTTAAGTTTAAATCAGACACGCCCTTCGCCAAACTTCTTAAGACTCTTTGTAAAGGGAAGCATAGATCAATCAGAGTTATTCTCGGCCTCTGAAAAGCCGAGTGATACAGGTGTATCCACAGTGTTCACGACTGAATTACCATATTGACGAAGGAAAAACGCACGCTTCTCGTGTTCCGCTAAGGTTACATGAGCCTTGACTCTACAGGTATGTTGCAGAAGATGCATTTCAAAAAATAATCCCTTACCAGCAGCGAAAATTAATAAGGCTTGTAACACGAGATGCAGCCTTGGCATGTAAGTGTGCACGGTTTGCATGTAATCTGTGCAGCCTTCTTACAAGACATACACCATCGGCAAATGGTGCCTTCAGCGGAGGCTTTCGTGAGCTGCTGCCGGCGTTAGCCTTTAACCCCCTCCCAGCCCCTACTCCACCCCCTCCCCCCTCCCCTACCTGCGGTCAGGGTCGGTTCCTTGGGCGGCGGATCAAAGAGGCACAGTTCAGGTGTGGCTAGCCGGACAAGAGCCTCTTGGCTCGGTGCGTTTAGGGCCGGCTGGATCCTCTTATCTTCCTCAATTATCACCCACAAAGGTCGCCGCATACGCCGACCTTGTGGGGTCAGCTCCCACCTGCTCCCACTAGTATGACCACACAGGGCAGGACCAACTCTTGTTTTTTTCAAATTAAACTTATCTATTCTGTCCGAGCGGCTTCAGTATCCATTCACAAAAAAGCTGACCAGGAAAGTCCATTTCGATGTGTGTGGTGGCACCTGACGCACAAAAAAAAAATCATTGCAGTTTATTTGTTTTGCATTGATTTCTAATTTCAATTTCTAATCTAACAAAGTAGCAAATAATTCATGGCTGTTTATGTTCATTCTCTTAAATGTTTTTGTATCTTATAGCTACTGAATGGTTGCCCTCGCATGATAACATCTGGAGTATCCAATGTAATCTGAAATGTTGTTTTTTGCTCCCAGAGCTGTGGAACCTTGCCAAAAGGGTAAAATGCAAAAGTGGGACAGCCCCATATTGATTTGAATACGGCCTATATTGCTAGGTTTCAGGGATACGCTGATTAAACCATCAAACCTTCATTTACCCTTTCATACAAGTACGGGGGAGGTAATTAGGACGGTGAATCAGTGCGCTTTACGTGGAGAATGAGCGGCAGGGGCTAAAGCCAGGCCCGATCTCGATCGATTCTCTAATCGGTCAGCCCCGGCAAAGGAACGTGGTCCGAATAGTGGCACTCTAACTAATGACTCAATCCCTCACTTAATTACCCGCCCGCCACATCGGTTTGAAAAGGTCAGTAGACAGGCAAGTGGTCTCAGATAGTGGGCGACTGATAATAACAGGTGCCAACCTAAGGTGCGCGCTCGACATTCATTAGGGCCCATCAGAGAGCCAGCAAAACAAAACGAAATGGTAACAGCTTGCGAGTGTTGCCTCGACGGCCCAAACTACCTGATAAATGAAGGATGTTCATTACTTTTTTTCTGCCTAATCTGCTGCCCAGAACCAGCCTAATGATTTTGGATTTTAATTCGAAGCAATAGGAATGATAATAGGTATTGGGATTTTTTTTTTTTAATGAAAAAGAAAAACAGCGGTAATGACTCAGGAACTTTATTCCGAGTCTTCCGACGAAGGAAGGACGAGGCAGCTAGGTCTTAGCCATATGATTAGAAGCAGTACAATGGCACCAAGCCTGGCGGCGTCGGGGGCGCGCACAGATAATGATATGAGACCTGTTCAGGCTTAGACACGGTGTTCACTCAGCCTTGTGGGTGTGGCAACGGGAGGGTGGGGATTGGGGGATGAGGGAGCGCTGGAGGCTGCTACTGTGGAGGCCGGGATCGGAGGGATCATGGTGCCGGGCAAGGGTAACATCAAAGCGTCCTCCTGTGTGAGGAGGGGGGGGGGGGGCATGGAGGGAGACACAGAACGCCTACTGGTTCTACCTATAGGGGCCTTCCATTAAGTATGTACGCATCAAAGGTGGAGGGGGGGGGGGGGGCTTTTTGAAAATGCAAGTTTTATTTATTTTTTTAGTATTGAACACAAACTTTGCATTGACGATAATACAAAATTTGGATTTAATCCAATGCGTATTTATTTTCCCCAAGGGGGAGGGGGAGGGGGGGGGGTCTGAGATTTTCGAAAATGTGTCTACATACTAAATGGAAGGTCCCCTACTGAAGGAGGCTGGAGAGGCTTATAACTACCATAAGGGGTGGGTTTAGGTATAACTACCCACTCCAGCCATCCTGACGACGGCCAGCCACCACAGCGTCTAGGGAATCAAGTATTTCTTATACATATGATTTCAGGAGTGTCTTGGCTGTGCAGTGGGGACGTCATTATAAGCCCCGCCAGTCGGGCCCCAGCCGACGTCCTCAGCCTCCAGACATCTAGGGTCGTAGGGAGGCTGTAGGCAGTGGGAGTCTAGGGCAATAAGCAGGCTTCGCTGGCTGTCTGGGAGGTAGGGGGAGAGGCACTTTGATTGGTGTCTTGTGAAGGTCTCGCCCCCAGGCCGCCTGAGCCGACTATGACACCAATCCGGGATTTTACAGACAAGTCATACAGGACACACCCATTGCCTTTTGTATATATAATATAAACCACTATGTCCTGTTTGGAGTTGCAACACTCAAACATAGCTTGAACAACAGTATTTCATGCCTCTATTTTCTTCTTTTCTTTTGCGATTGAGGCTATAGTACAAAGAGATACATAACGAACAGACATCCTGAAATAGCATTAAAAGATGAAAGAGGCTGTATAAGCGCAGCGCGGTTTTCTCCTTGAGGCTCAGGTTCTCCTTTGCCTATCTATTATATATCAGACTAACATATCCTCGGAACATACTCTCACAAAGGAGGCGTTGCGCACACTCAATCTTTTCTGAGATGTCTGAATAAGGTATGTGCCGGCGTCTTCTAGGGCCTCTCAAGGCTCGCAAACACCCGGTGGATATGTCGTTAAACAAATCCACGGCGAGCCGGCATGAGCCAAATCGATCGCCAATGATTCCAATGAAATATTGTTTAACCACTTCGTTTGTCTGGGGGGTTCCAATTGAATCACACAGCGCCATGCTACAGCTCTAGCGAGTCGTAAATCTTGCTGCCTGCCGAGTAATTCTTTACATTAGTATGTCAACCCACATTTCCCCATAGACCGTAGGGGAGCAGCCACTGGCAAGGGCCGAGTATTGGATTTTCAACCCTTTTCGTCCCGCGCTCCTCTCCGCCTCTCTAAGTCGTTTTGGGCTGACAAACAACAGTTGCCGACTGCGCTTCGTCCCGGCCACATTCTTCTGCCCTAAAGACATACTCCTGACGGGATAACAAGTCCCGCATATTAGCTGGGAATTACTCATTTGTATTCAGAGACTATACCATCAAAATGCATCTGGCGTTTCCAGACTTTACAATATTCCGATCTGTACAACGTCACCATTTCTTTAGGATTTTGAAAAAAAAAAGGGGGGGTCACTACTTGAAAAAATCTTCATATATATTTATATATTAACCAAAACTAAGACCAATTACCTTGCCAGAGTACGAGCCAAACAAACAAGTGGTTAAGGTACTTACTTTCTATACACTGTTTTTTGACAGGCGTGCTCTGTGTGATGGCGACTGGAGGTTGCTCGGGACTTCGTTTGTACTTCTGTCGGCCACCTCTGACTCGGTCTAGCCTTACACCTGGAGAGAAGCACAGGTAATTTGTAAGTGAGACGGGCAAAAACACAGCCAATAACATACACAGGGAAATAGCTTATAACGAGATTAGGGAAATGGGTCTAAATTGGTTTGTTCGGAATCAATTTCCTCTGTTTTGTTCATGCGATCATTTTTTGTGAAAGTACATAAGGATATGAGTTGGCACAGAAACTAAAGAATCACATATAACCTTGTAATTATATAGCCTACATCTAATGATAAACTGTCAGTCGTGTTCTTCGCATTTATGGAAGTGAGGAAAGAGGAGGAAGAGGGGACAATTAAATGACATCTCAGGCAAATGGCAATCTATTCGAAGTGATATGAAAAGCTCAGTGTAGATGCCTAGATTGCACACTCAAATCAATGTACATGTTATGTACATCTGCCCTAGGCCAGGGGGGAGTTAGACGATAAGTTTACCGGCCCCTATAATCACACCTATTCCCACACTCATGACTTACACAACACAAAACGGGCTAAACCCTTAGAATTCAGTTTCTGTGGTCGAATTTGATACATGATTATTAAGTCCAGCCAAGCACTTGCATATGAGGAGACACGCTTGTCCGATATTCAAAGCCCTTTAGTAATAGTCTCCACCCTTTCACAATGTGTCACACACCACATATCATCATTTCATCTACAGTCCCCATGCTTCAATGGGTTTCTTTGGGCAAAAACCTACAATGTACTGAATACTAGGGTACGAAAAGATCCATGACGTTATCTCAATATCGTACCCATCGTTCGTTTCATTATACCTTATTTGGAAAATTGCCCTGGTATGGATAACAGTATTACACATCTTGGTGAAGTAGTTTGGTGGCTATTTGAACGTCAGTTGTCAGTATCCAATATCGCCATCCCAGAGATCATACACTCTCCAGTCGCCGTGCACACAACCCCATCAGACACACAGATACTTCTTGAATATCACTGTTTAGAGAACAGTCTGGTGACATCAAGTTCTGCGAAAACGATTGTGGACACACACTAACTTAAAAAAATGACTTTCCCCCCTCGACTTTAGCAGGGATGGGTCGGGTGTCCGGATCAGAGGAGGCATGAGCATGGAGAAGGTTACCGTGTCGGGGCAAGATCCAAGTGGGATCCAAGTGGGAACACCTGGGCTGAATCAGGGAGCGCCGCATGCGGCCACACGGCCCCAAACGGGGACACTCCTAGCCCTCGTCGTTAAAGACAACATTCATAGTTTCCCATCCAAGTTTGTATGGGACGCTTAGTGGAACGACGTAAATGCAGCGTATGCTTTCGGTTTCACAGTCATAACCATTTTTGGATATCTGATGCTTCGTCATAATACAGAGAAAAGAACACTTTTCTTTATCATTTATTTTCCCGGCAAGAAGACAATTCATGAAAATAATTTTTGGGTAGACCTTGTGCAGACATGGCCACACGTTCATATTTGGTGATCACCATAGGTTATGTAATCGTGATTGCATGGCTATGAAACCAATTTAAAATGTAGACATTCTTAATGAAAATAATTGTCTTCATAATATCAGTGATTTTGTTGATGGAAATATATTGTATTCAAGTGCTTCAGAACTGCTCTGCACAACGCATATAACGCCTTTTATTAGAAAGATATGCTATTTGGGTGTAGCAGCTCATTATATTTAATGGCTGTCAAAACTGCTTCACGTCAATTCCAGTGCAAACAATTGACCAAAGGTCGAACCTCTGGCCGATACAGTAGGTGCAGTGCGGCCAACCTTTGAGTGGCTGGATCACCTGTCACATTACCAGCTCCCATCTACTCGCCAGTCTTACCTGTTATGATAGCCCACCCACACCTCCATGTTGCCTCCTGTCAAATCAATCGGGGGCCCACTACGCCGAGGCCTGTCAGACTGTGTCAAACACACCCCTCACTCGACACGTGCTGTTTTTCCTCCTCCCCTTCCCCCACTTTTTTTTCCAACTGGCCCTGGCGTGCAGTATATATACAGGGGCACAGGGAGGGGACTTGAGGCGGGCAGCAGCACACAGGTAAAGGTATATATAAACACCCGATACACAGGGACCGACTCAAACACTAGTGATGCTTTGCTTGCCACCTGAGTCTACTTGGACTGTAAACGGCCCGTGTTCTACGGTGTGTTGGTTCTTGGACATCCAGTACCTCCCCGCGCCCGGACACCCTCACCTATCTACCCCCAAGAGAAGGGGTGGGGGTGGGGGCACTGACTTTTTGAAAGTTACTTCCCACTGCTAAACTACCGCCCCTACTTTTCATGGCTGACCGCTCCTGAATTTTAGTTGACCACCCCTTATTTTGTGGGGACACAGATCACCGCCCCTAAAAATCAGAGTGTCCTAATACCAGGAAATATCGAAAAATCAGAAAAACCTGCTCAGGAAAACTTCTGACAAAAATTCACTTAAGTTAATTTGTTAGATTAAGTAACAATAAGGCTTACTTTCAAGATATCACCCCTATATTATTCTATGGATGTAGTCCAGCACCCCTTTTTTGCCTCAAAAGTATTTGACCACCATTCAATTTTTATGTTCACCCCACCATTTCGCAGGTCTATTTGGCAGTGGGTACCCTTTCAAGACCCAAGCGCCCCCCCCCCCCCCCCCGGGCCTCTCACTCCTCTCTCACCACCCTCTTCCAGGGTGGAGTGGATGATCCAAGGCCCTCGCGATCAGAGATTAGCGCCAAGATCAGGTGTTCAGAGTAGTGCTACGTGGTAGTAGTGTCACATAATCTGACGATCTATGATATAGGTATTGGTTGTCAGATCTCCAACGTGGATCAGGCATAAACAACACATCTCGACCCGGGGCACGATACCTGTTTATCCATCAGGTGCATGATAATGATACCAAAGCATGTTTTTTATTTGCTTATTGTTATGGAGACTTAGAGCAAACAACTCGTCTAACTGTGTTTCAACTGTTTGTGTAGCCATCATAAGGTCCTTTACACAACTAATCGGCCCTGACTGCTGGAGGTGGGCCAAAAACTAACCATGTTTACTGGCCTTCAGGTGTTCTTATCTCTGCACTGGCATCGGCAAAGAATCCAGACTATCCCTGACCCTGTCTCCAAAGCAATAGTAGCGACAAAGCACTTCAAAGCAGCGGGGCTAAGGTATATATTTTCCCCTACAAACAACAAACTATATTCAAAGGTAGAAGGGTTAGAAGACATGCCATTCACTCCGCTTTCATTGGACGAGTGGGGCCAATTGATGAATGAGTCAAAGAAAACGTTTAGTGTCTGGGCCAAATGCCATGTTCTGCACTAAAAAAATCGATAAAAATCATTGGTAAAAGCTGCAATGAATCATAATCTGTTTGCTCTCAATTCAGACCAAATAACATGGTTTCTTTTAATTCGTACTAATAACTATTTTGAAGGGACAACTTTGAAAAAGTGTTTAAATATTTAGAATTTTAAAAGGACGCCAGCTCATCTATCATCGACGTACTCTTAAGTCAAATTTTCAGGGATGCAATAAAATGTTCATTGGTATTTCTTATCCCTATCCATGACGTGACTTTCAGTGGAGACTGTTATAAATGGAGGTATGGGGGTCGAATATTGAGAGGAGTACAAACAGGGGATTGGACCCCAAGTAAGAGATGTGTGCGTTCACTCTCTATCACTGTCGAGGGCTCCATCCCAGAGATTGAAGGCGCCTCCCCCCCAGTCCGACCCTGCCCGGGTCCATGCCAGGGTCGCCTGTAGTATTGACACATCAAAACAACTCAGATGTTCAAGTAAGGCCTGATGTATCATTTCTGTCCTGGTCGCCCCTCATCCCGAGCCCTCTCCCCCCTCTCCCTCCCTGTCCCGAGGGGGTTCCCGCCGCCCGAACCGCCTCCTCCTTTCCCCGATCGATTGCCTGCGCCGTTCTTTGACAGGGCAAATGATGAATACCTCATTCCGAATGGCCTAGTTTTCAGGGATACCAACCGCGATGGTCATCTTCCGTGCGGAGTCAATCTTTAATACGCTCGGCCGGTTCTGGGGCATTGTCGTCTCCGTGGAGGGATCCTCTGGGGGCGGGGTCCCCTGAGGAGAGAGGGGAGTAAGCCGGTGCCGATTGTTGTTTACCAACACGTAGGCCTACTGGATCAATATCCCATTCTCTGGGATGCTATCTTATGTCTAACCGGCGGCAGTGGGAATGATTGCACCGGTGTAAGGTTATTAGGACCGGCCTGTCGCTGACATTTCTACGCCACTCCCTTTTTTATTGTTTAATTACAAGAAGTATGGGTCCTGGTCATAAAATTCATAATTAGAATCATACAGATTCTTAATCACTGCCTCCGCTAGACTGCAATCTGGTCTAATTTGCTACTTTCCCAACGAACGAGGTTTTCAAAAGATAAAAACTGCCGGAGATGGGAGTGAATAGGCTTGACCTTTTTCAAGAGTCGATTGAGGTTTCAGAATGATTGATGGTGGAGGGCGACTGAACACCCATGTTTAGCCCCCTTTTAAATAGGATCACCACCGGATTAGCCCCCTTTAGAACACATCGACAGTTTGGAAAGCTAGTCAAACACCATCATTAGCATGTCAGTCCCTTGTCAGGGGTATTTTCAAGTGGGAATGCCATTTGTGAGAGAAGCCAATTGGGTAGGGCGACATAAGGAAACGTCGATTGGATGGGGTAAACTGCACACAGTACACACTACACATCTCAGTGAGGGCGTGTGGGCGAGCGTACTCCACCAAGGCTGATGAGGTGGGAGGGACAAACCCACGGCCACTCCTGCCGAGCAGTGAGGACAAACTCATTAGGCCAGCAGCCCTGACGGCTCTTGCGTCATAGTGTACACAGGCATTACCGTGATAGGGCTTTAAGTGAGGCGCTGAAAAGTTAATGATGGAATCTGATTTATGGCGGACACTTATCCGCCTGATGGAGGGCTGTCGGCAGGCGCGGCTGGGGGAGGCTGGATCCCGTTATATAAGTCGGCCTGGTAGTGTGAAAAGCGAGCACTGTTTGTCGTCGGCGCTCATCGCGGGTTGGTGGGGGGACTATTGATGGTTTGAGAGTGTGAAAATCAATCTGTGCAGAGACGAGATAACAATAGGGCTCGTCATAACCGTAGGCGCGTACTGCCTGTCTGCCTGAAGCCTGGTGGCACCCAACCCCCCGGTCCCCCCTTCGAAGAACTGGGTAATTATATGAGCTTGTCTTGTGAGCGGTCGTCTCCGCTGTCCTGGTCCTCTGGCATAGAGCAGTTGGAGCAGTTCGCGAGCTGCTCACCCCCCTACCCCAAGCCCCCAGCCCCCGGGGCGAGCTGCTCCGGTCACACAATTAGAGCCGGGGTAAAAAGCCAGATAGGGCCGGGCAGATATCCGTATTAACGCCCCGCCGCCACCTTTCATTCGGCATTACCCATAACGCGCGGGCCGCCCCATCCCTCGAGGCCCTGACCAGCGGCAGACTTTATTGACAGCAAGTGCTGTATGCAAAGGCCAGTTTTTCATTAATCCTAACCGTATTGGACCGGGCCACTCACACTGCCGGCGCCGCTGTGGACGGGGTCTCCGATGAGAAAAACTAATATTGAATGTAGCAATCAAACTTGTCTATGCAGAGAGGAAAGGCATTGAGACGCCTAACCAGGTTCTAGATTTATGGCTGCAAGACCTGTAGACAGCTGAAATACCGACTCAGTTTCAAACTGCATAATACAAAAACAGTCCTTCTTTAGTTCCAAACGCTGTTTTATTTCCTTTTGGCGTTTGTTTTTAAAAGCTGACTTATTACTTTTTCTTAATCAAAAACTGTATTTGCGATTTCAGCCCTTTTCCGAGTATCCTATGGCAAATGTATGAATATACTGACTAGGCCTACTAACCATGATAAACCAATGTTTTTCTGTCATATTCACTTTCGGTGGTCATTGATGCATCGCACTGCTCTATCATCAGAAATGGCTTAGGATATTATGATAGATGTCCAGGGCATTCCGAAGACAGTCTCTGCATACGATAGTACATGTATACCTCATATAAATAAAGCTCGCTAGGCTGCATGTAAATGGGAGATTCGTCGATAAAGCATTCATGGGCACGATCATGACATGTCCCTTGGTTCTCCCTTAGGAGCGCGACCGTGCAGCCTGACATCGCCATCCACTCTCACAGCCCCAGCACCCTGTAGGATTGAGCCTGTAGGACTAACTCACTGCGCCCTACTCGTACTACCAGGCATACTCCAATGCCGGCCATGCCACTTGGGTTTAAAACACACAGCCGAACCTCGAGAAGCTGACCCCTGCATTCAATTCGGTAAGTATCAGGACGCCCCAGGAGAGATCCAACCCTTTTCACGAACAGGAAATCCTATTAGTCACTTGCACTACCTCTGGTGTTTTGTGGTGTAAAAGTCCAGCCCTCAGGTTCAATTTGGTCCCCAGCTTCCTTTCTTTCTTTCTTTCTTTTTCTTTTCTTTTTACTAATGACAAATACTTGCGCCTCTAATGGTTCTTTGGTTGTTTTTATTCATTTCCACATCTGACACCTATCCGTTGCACGTGCTAACCAGTAAAGTGTTCCCTTGAGGTAAACTAAGGCGACAAAAGTACTGTCAATCATTTATGGATTGCATAAAAGATTTGAAATGAGGAAAAAAACATGTGACTTACCTTCTTTTAACATGCCCATTCGCAAACATTTCTGGAATCGGCAAGCTTGACAGGCCTTCCTACGCCGCTTGGTGATCTCACAGTTACCATTGGCCGGACAAGAGTATTCAATATTCCCTGCAAAATAAAAAGAAATCATTGAAATTTTAAAGGATGTTTTTTTTTCCATGGCGCCGATGCAAACAGAAATCAATGTGGTGGCATTAGATGGACGTCATTTCCTGTCAGGAAGTGTCACTCTAAGAGGATCAAAGAGTACGGTAAGAGCAAATGGATTCTGAAGCGAGCTGTTTTTTTCTTTAACCCCCTCCCCCCAATATCATGTACTTTGTGTATATTTTGAATCTAGTATTGAACGTGTCTAGACTGAACATGTTCTTTCGTCTGTGCATTCACATGAAGGTAACGAAAAGATCTACATGTTATCAAGTAAACACTTTGGTAATATACATACACATGTCAGTAACCATGCAAGAACTAAATCAAAATATGGTCCGAATAGAGGTGAAATACGAGGGTCTATTGGATGATATAACGCAAACGTTGCATAATCGAAGAGGTTGATACCAAGAGTCATTTCTTTCCTTGGCAAACAACAAGGGGGAAAAAAGAAAAAAATAACAAGGAAGAATTATAACAAGAGAAAGCAGACTGGTTGGTTGAGTGGGTAGTGGAGGGGGTGCCTGCTGGCAGGGCCGGGCGCAGCGTTCGGCGGGGCGTGTGCACGCCAACGCAACATGAAGGTAAGGTGGGGGAGGTCGAGCTGAGTGGAAAGTGGCATGACCGCTGGCATTGATGCAAGGCGTGTGCGCGTGCCTTGGTGGCCGGGAGGCTGTGGCCGGTCAGAGCCCACTACAAGCACAGGGGTAATTAGTACTCGAGCCGAACGGTATGATTCCACACCCCCAGACTTTTCATTAACTCACAAAGGTAAGACACTCACGAAACGACGTCACACCCGAACAATAGGTCAACGGGTAAAGAGATTAAATAAACAATTTGATGGATCGCCAACGCAAGTTATTTATACGCTAGACTCACGCGGAACGCGTGGATGCTGTTTACTGCAAGCCTTAATCGGTTTTAATAGGATTTAAAAAAAGAAAGATGAAACCCTACAAAACTTGAGATAGGAGATTGACTAATCGTTTCTAAAGATAGACTTGTGCTTTTGAAAAACATCAATTTGTTATTTCTCTTTTTAAATTCTGAGGCCAAGGTAAATTTTCCAGAGAGATTGGTAATCTCACAATTAACCTGATAATAATCTGACAATTAACCTGGTAATAATCTAAGTATTTACTATCTTGAAAACGTTTAATAACCGTTTATCATTTTATGTCAACTTAACTGAATAGAATATTTAAAAACATTCTCGTGGGATCCAACACATCCCTTTTCTCCAGTAATGAACACGTTATCCAATTTTATTTCCCATAAAACATGTTCGGAAACCCACGCGTGACATGCCATTTCAGCTGCAAGCGGCCACCGTCAATGTCCGGACAGTATTTGTGTAAATGTGCGGAGAAATTGGGGGAGGTGTGAGGCTGATGAAAATATGGTTGTCCATATATGATGCAACACGCGCGGACAGAGGCGGCGGCGGGGTGATATAATTGTGATGTGTGGTGCCAAGACCACATTAGTACGCCTCCTGACGGGCCCTGCCGGCGCCCAATGTGGATCTACTGGGGCCTCCCGTGACTTGACAATATAGACGCAGTTTGCCCAAGTCATGTTGACATTCCCAATAACCCGTTTTTTATGCCGTATCTCTCCAAACGCCTTTTATGCTGCCCCCTCTCCCTCTAATCATTCCACCGCTCCCACTTGTCTCGTTTTAAATTGTTTCCTTTTTAATTCTCTCCCACTTATGCGTTCATGGCACAGTCACTTAATATGCGCCATTAGTGTTAATTGCTTTGCAATCGTTGTTGGTGTAATTTTAAAATGAGAATCGCACGAGCCGGCGTAATTGGATATTATCGCCGCTATCGGGAACAAAACGCGGCGGGTCCTAAACGAGTTGAGTGAGGACGTGTGGGAGTTGGCTTCACACTTCTGGTGGGGCCAGCGTGATGGGGTTTTTCTATCGGGGGCCCGGACTATCGGGGCTTATTCTATACGCCGTGCTATCGCCGGGTATTCTATCCGCTGGGCTATCATCAACATCAAATGCCAATAACATCACTTTGGCCGGTGCCGCAGAGCCCCCAAGCTGGTCACACAAGGGCCAAACGCTGCATCAATACACTCAATGCCCTCTCCCCCATCACCTCGCCCCTCTCCCCGGTAGGCCGCGGGCACCAAGCCCTGTCCAACCTGCCACGGGTCGATTTCAGGATATCTCCGTCTAAGCATGTCCCTCCATCGAGCGCTTTCAAGTGGCAGCCAGGTAGCGGACAGAGGGCACGGCGTGCGTGGCTTTGGTATGTGATGCACCGTGCAAACACGTGTAATGCGCCATCCAAACACGTGTAATGCCATGCAAAACACGTGTTGTACAACGGCAAAACGCGTGTTCCACCTGTCCTAAATTTGCAAACTCAAAATGAAGATGGATCGAAGCGCCGATGGGTCGTTTCCTCGGGGAGGGTCGCCATTCTTACAAGTCTAATTTCCTCTTGACAAGTACAAATGCAGCGCGTCATCACACAAACTGAGCACTAATGGGTCCTTGTTAAAAAGACCAATTAAACAAATTGAGGCTGGCGGGGAGGGAACAAGTAGCCGAGGGACAGGGCAAGCCGTGGATACACTCCGATCAACTGGGGCCAGCTTAGCCTGATCTCTGCGATCAACGCCCGGGCATCCGTCAGCGACTGACGGGCAGTGTATTAGAGTATGTGACGGGGGGGGGGGGGGGGGGGGGGCACTGACTCTTTGATGGTTGGTTGGTACCCACTGCAAAACTACACCCCCCCCCCTCCCCCGATTTAGCGATATGACAGCGGGCTGAGATTCCTGTCCTACATTTTTACATCAGATATACTGAGCATTGATCTTCAAAGATTATAATAAGTGAACATCATTAATGAATTTGAACAGCTTTTTTTCCTACAAAATCAAACCATTGGGAAACTAAGCCTTGACAGCCTCCCCCTTTTTTATTTTTTATATCTTTTTAAATATTTTTTTTAGAGTTTCCTGGTCAGTAACAGCCCTGATTTTTCCTGCCTTTGGAGCAACTAGAGCCACGGCTCTTGGGGGCCGTTTTGCACTGGGTACCCAAATCTAAGTTGAGTACCCCCTCCCCCCCCCCCCCCCCCCCCCAGGTATTATAGTATGTGAGCTGAGCAGCTCGGCCATGGCGGCCAGTCACTCAGCCGACGGCTCGAGTCACTCAGCCATCCAGGCCTAATCCAGGCTCATCTGCCACTGATGCTGATGGATCACCCAGTCCCCCCCCTCCCCCCTTAATCCATACTGCCCCCCCCCCCACCAAGCCAGTGTCCGTCCTCAGGTGCCCCACGTCAAAATATGTCACTATAACATGGTCATCTTTGGCATACACCCATACCAAAATAACTTTTTTATTTTATTTTTTTTCCCTTTTTGTTCAATATAAAAAGAACAATGTCGGATCAAACTGCCAGTTTCAATGTGGTTGTTATGAAGAACACATCTAGCCACGTCTCACACATATTCCATAGTAAGTAACTAAAAGAAAATGTCAGGGTATTTAACAGAAGACAATTTTATTATATGGGACAGGTATGCGAGTTGGAAATGTCATAACCTGGCCGTCCGTTAAAACTTTGCGTCATACCGTTAACTGTGCACATAACGCGTTGTGTAACTTTAGCAAATGGATCAATGAGTCCGACTGCACGAGGGTTATGATTAAAATTGCTGAATGGGCGAAAAAGTGATGTGCACGGGAGCAAACCGTAAAGAAAAACATCGCCTAAAAATCGATAACATCTAACTTTAATGTCATGGAAAGCAATGTTTGTTTTGCAGTGCCATCTCCACCTGTAAATGTGCCCACCTGCCGGTTTACATACTCCAGCCGGCTACACCTTACACCTAGCAGCGCGCCAATAGAGTGATCACATAAACTTTACAGGTGTGAGTCCTCCAGTAAACAAGTAGCTTGATTTTCGCCGTGAGTACCTGCGCTCCGGCTGGAGGCCGAGGTTATGACCGTGGAGCATGTGCTAGGTACCCCCTGCCTGTGGGGAGGTGATCGCCGGCATTCCGCTGGCCACCCCCTTAGCACCTGGTTGTAGTATGGGGATAGGTTGATAGAACAGTCCAACCCTTGGTGGTGGGAGTCGGGGATGAGTTGAGCATGGGCGGATTTAGGATGGAGATGCGGGGGCGCCCCCTTTTTCCCCCCGGAGAATACGCGTTTTTTTTCAAGTAAAATTCACCGGACAAAATTGCAATATTTACCTCCTCGATCAGCATGTCCGAAATATATTTAATTGGGCTACTGAACTGCTACTGATTGTACACTCTTGGTCATTTAAATAGTTCGGACATACTGATTTACCACTGCTCAACCATCGTATTCTCATATCTACTGATTTACCACTAAAATGCCATGCAAGCTGACACTGATTCTGGAAGTACTACACACTGTATTCCCACAATCTAAGGTGTTTTTTGTTCCGTGTTTTCCAAGAGAATCTTTTTTTTACTGTAACATTCGGCCAAAATCCTTGAAGGAAAAGAAATTCCAGAAACCCCCAAACTTTCAAATTACACCATTGTTGAAGGAGTAGGGGGTGGGAGTTGCCCGCCTCCACCTGGAGTCCATCTCTTACAGGTACCAACCCAAATTCCATTTCCAAATTCCCTGTATTTTCCCTGATATTTCCATATCCCACGGCGATTTTTCCCTGTGTCATATCCAGAAAGTTTTCAAATTTAAAAGCATCTGCTTGCAGAAAAAAAATTGGACAAGCCAACAACAAAAAGTTGAATCCCTAATATCTTGAAAATCAGGAATTTCAGAACCTGGCCAAATGAAATTCCCTGCGTTTAGGCCAAATTTGCAAATTTCCCATGTTTTCCCTGCCATTTTCCCTGTGTGGTTGGTACCCTGCTCTACAGACAGGTATAGTGCAGAGGGGTTACCTGGTTACCTGAGGTCAGCACAGAGACCCTGGAGGAGGGAGGGGGAGCGGCCGTGGCTACCTGGAGTCGGAAAAGATGTTTCCCCCATCATCTCTGATGGGCTACATGAATATCAGTGTCGGGCGAAGCCGCTGTGACCTTTGGATGGCTTCCCCAGGTTGGGATGACCATTCCGCCATCTATCTACCATACTTTGTGTAAACAAGAGCCGAGGCACTTTTTTATGGCCTTATGACTATGGGGATTAGTGCCCGACGCCGTCTCGTGATATAATCAGCCCAACACGAGCATATTGGAACTCTCTTCTTCCCCTGGTCGGGAAAAATATTAATAATGACCCTGTTTCCTGACAGACTGGCCCGTCTACGTGAAGCACTCTTGGCCATCCATTTCCCCTGGCAGCAAGAAATACCATGTTTACCGGAGAAAAGAAGGTTGGGGCTATGCTGCTGTACACTGACTGGTCTGAAACCAGGCCCGTATAGTCTATAGTTAACAAGTAACTTTGTTTTCAGGTAAACTCTTGTCAGGAGGGTCCCACAAACACCTGGGCTGGGGTATGGGTCATTTGCTTTCAGCTGAGTTCAGTTACATACTAATCCGACTGAGATCAGCTTCTGTTATTGGGACCAGAAACTGCTGGGACTGTTTAGATATACCACAAGGCAAAAGCACTGCAGTACATACTCGAGAACGTCAACCTCAGATGAGTTGTCAGTTTCCAGATTTTTTGTTTTTTTTTGGTATGGTAAAAACAGCCGTCAGTGATCATTATGTGTTTATCTACTGGGCAACGCCTGCTAGGGAGACAAGGTGGACATAAGTCACATTATAAGCCTCGTCGAGTTATCTCAACCACCCTCAGGTGGAATTCTCAGGTGGGATTGACTCGTGGCATTTATCAGTCGTCTATTGGCTGGCCCTGCAGTCCGATTGCCACCTGGGCCTCTGCTGACACCCTGACCACATCTCAACCCCTGATTATCTCAGCCACAGACACCACTATACATTCCCCGTGTGCTTCAGAGTAAGCACATGTTGAGTTTCACAGGCAGGCAAGTACGTCGTTGTGACATAATATAATACAATCCCAACGAGGAGCCCAGTCCGTAGAGCAGGCCTGGGCCTCAGACTCTTTAAGTACACAGCCACTGGCACACGGCCAACTGGGCTCAGTATGGAGGGCTACCTTGGCCATTATATACTAACTTCTACCTATAATCAGGAAAGCCTATTTAGTTCTAGTGAAAGAATATATGTGATTCTGATGAAATTGTTTCAATAATTTTCCAATGAATGTTAAGTATGGGGCACTAGGTGAATCGAGTGCAGTTTATAATAGATGCGTGACTACACATAAGACTTATGTAAATTTCATGGGGAAAACAATGCCACGATAAGACCAGTCACAAGTACCAGCTAGAATATCATAATGGATCCCGTATGTCTGCACCCACAAGAAATATCTTAACACGTTTTAGTAAATATTCTGTCTCCGCTCTTTTTGCCCCTCCGACCCGATGACAGATCCCTATGGTTTTCAATAACACTATCATCACAGCGGCTGAAAAGTAAATCCCAACTTTAGACCCAATAAAAACAAACGGAAATCTGAATAAACGCTTTGCCCAAGAGTTATATTGTTGAAACAGGGTCGCAAAACCTTGCTGAAGTATACTGGGAAAAGTCATAGATATTTACCGTTGGCTGAAGAAATTATTTTGGAATGAGGGATTTTTACTCTTCTCTCAATACAACTTAAAAGTAGATCCTGCCAGCGAATATAAATTCCTTGAGTTGTGCCAATAACATTTGGCCTACACCGGATGCTTGAGGTGAACGTTAGATTTTGTCAGGCAATTTCACTGCCGGAGTAGTTTTTCCTGTTAGTTATACTAGTCTTGCCGTGATCAAAGCAATCGATTGACAATTTACCTTCAACAGTAAGGACAAGTCGAGTGCAATCTAGGCACTGGCCTCCCTGGCTCTGCCTTACAGTGACATAATCTGGTAACAATCAATTTATGCCACAGAGAGGACCGATGGAAGCGCGTCTTTGATGTGTACCACTCGCTTACCTTTGATTCCGATAAGTGGATCTCTTAAATCTGTTTCCATTAAATCGTCTTTACTGCACATTTTGATCTTATTATTTTTCTTCCCATTAGTCTTTTTAAAACTGATAACAGAATTAGAATGAAAGGAATGGTACATTATGAGTTTTTACTTTTTTCTTTAATAATTCCACCTTTTTGTTTAGATATAAGTACTCCTGGGGCTGTAGAAATGATCACTGCATAGAGTTAGCAAGACAGGACGTAGCTATGTCTGTTTGATATATTTAAAAAATCAATTAGTATTCATGGAGGACAAAGGAGGGGATATACTTTAGTACGACACTCTTTCTAATGTTTTTTTTTGTACTTGCAGTATGTAACATAAATTTAAGATGCGGCTAAAAACACTCTATTTAACATGCATAAATAACCTTTTTTTAAAAAGAATAACAGCCTTTAAAAGGAACCGAAAAGGATCAACCAGAAAGGTGCGCCTCTGACCCCAGGGATTTAATAGACCAAAAGTGAACTAAATCTTATATAGAGTGTAAGAACTGCTAGCGGAGAAAGTGTGCCTGTTAAAAAGCACCCTTTCTTATATCGTGTGGGGAATTTGTTTGCTCATCTTATCGGCTCTGAGCTGTTGATAGTCTAAAACCAGTGCAATTTCCGTGTATTTCAGTACCATGATATAGAACCTCTAACAGTACTGCGATAAACCGCATTCTAATGCTGAGTAAGTGTTATCAAGCATTCACTCGACCGAAATTCTCGGAGATCCTCCGTTTATCTTGTCGAGGTATTAGGGATAAGTCTAAAGTTTATCCCCATGATATTATATTTGCGAGGGCCTTTATGCCAACATAAACGTAGATTCAGTGTTCAAATGAAATATTCAATGATATTTACCAAAATTCAGCCTGAGACTATACATCTTTACTTTTTGTCTGTAGCCTTCATACAGAATCACACCCGACAAGAGAAAGGCCTGGAGAAATACCGTCCAACACTGCTAATATATACGCGGAGAAATCCGACTTGACAGAGTAATGTGATGCAACCGACTGAGCGAGCTAGTGGCCCATGGCAGAAGCTGAAAGGTCGGGTCAACTACAGGGCTCCCTGCAAAGGCCCTGTTACACTACACGACATGAGCTGCGATATGGCGATGTCAGAGAAATGGCACTTATTAGAGAGAAACTTCTTATTTAAACATGTGTAAAATATTCCATGTAAAATTACCATTTTAAAACAATTATAGCAGTCCCATTGGCGGATCCAGGGTTTTTGGGGGGAAAAAAAAGGGGGGGGGCGCTTTTCGAAATTTTAGCCTTAATTGCTTTTTGGCTGAATTGTACATTAAAAACGCAAAATTTTAAGGGAAATGTTGTCTGTCTGTAATATCATCATATTGCACCCCACATCGCAGCTCAAATCGTGTAGTGTAATAGGGCCTTTACCCTCCAGTCGTCGTCCATGGACCCATCCAGGGGTCAGGGTTCACAATGTGTTTATTCAGCGCTCTCTGAGACCCAATTTCTATGCCCTACTACAATTCCAGATCCCTCTGGTTCAAAGACTATGAGGCCTGGTTAGTTCTCCCGTCATAGGGCCAGCCGCCCTGGAGCCACACTGGTGCATTTGGGGGGACAGTGAATTATACTCAGATCAGTGCTGTCTGGAGAAAACGCGCCGGAGTGGTCTCGTTAATCATAATGTCTGACAAGGATGTCGGTGAACACCACCTGATGACTACTCCACAAATAACGTGGCCCTACCCCCCTGACCTAACACAACTCACAGGGGCTATGGTCAATGGGGGAGAGATGACACTCGGCCTAACTAAAACCGCTCATCACTTGATAATGGGAGATGAGTATGTGGATAGAGGCGGTAATTCCGTTCAAACATGTTCATTAGCCCTGTCAAACCACTGTCACTGCTGGAGCCTGGGGCTCATTTTGTGATCAGGGTTGTCAGGGACTGGTGCAGTGCCCAGACTACAGGTGGCGACACTGGTCTACTGGGGTCAGACCTGCTTTGTTTTGATTTGTCCACCCTCCTCATACTTGACTTGGTATAAAAAGGAAAACTGCTGATAACAATTTCATTTGATACAGCAACTGTGCCGCCGTCATGTAAGTGAATGGCGGGGGCAATATGTCAGATTGGCGAAAATAAACATTTGGGGCCGTCTTTCGTGTTGTGTTAGCTGGATAAATAAACACTCTGCATGTTTAGGGTAACATTATGCACCCACAAAGTTCAGCTGTACTTTCAATATAAACATTGCGAGATGGCGACACGGAGATATTGTCCCTTTGTTGTTTTTAGAACTGCTGGAATAGAGGTGATAAGAAAAGTCTGTAATAACACTTAAACATCCCCACCTGTTTCTGCAGTCCTGAACAGCCTAGCTAACTAAGTTATTTTATTAATATTTTTACATGAAACAAATATCTCTTTTATGCCATCATCAATTATGCATCTCCGTATAGAAATGAAATGCAATTACAAACTAATTAACCCAAATTAATTAGATCCATGCTGAAATCAATAGGTGTGACGTCCAGGAAGCAATGCAATAGTCCACAACCAGCAGCAAATTGCCTTTCAAATTAATTGTAATCATAAAACGGTCATGGTGGGGTTATGAACGGCACCATTTCCGCATAGCTCTAATTGAACATGGGTCCACTCTAACGTTATCAGGGGTCTATTTTTTGGCCCTGGTCTATTTGTGAGAACCCAGCTGGACGTTGACCACGACCCTGGTGCGTGGACAGAGCCGGGATCCAGGTTGCATTACATAAAGCTCTCACCGGCCTATTTCTGAAGGCTGGGAACCCGGGGGGGGGGGGGGTGTACTGAATGCAGAATCAGTGTGAACTTTCAGTGGCATTTGAGTTGTAAATCAATGGAGATCACTGGGAATACAGTGGTTGGGTAGTGGTCAATCAGTATGTCCGAAATATTTAAATGAGCTGTTAGTGAAAATCAGTGTGAAATCAGTAGCATTGCAGTAGATTTTCAAAATATTTCAGACATACCTATCAGGGAAGTATCCTCTGCTTTTTGGTCTGGGCGAGGCACCCACTCTTTGGGCAAACACAAACTCTATGCTACTCATTACAATGTTAGGTCCATAAATTGATGCATAAACTGCTAGGAAATCTTACACAGGGTGTATGATCGGCCCCTATTCTAAGCTTTGAGAGGGAGTACAACACCACTGCTTCGAAGGATTGCACCCTCAGTTATACCCAAACTATATCTAAGTAGTTTTTATTATAATATCATGAAAAGCACTGTGAAGTGATGATATTTCAGTTCAATAAAAAAAAAAGTAAAAAAAAGTGACCCCCAACCCTCCTGGGGGCTTGGACGTAGTAGTCGATCCCCCACCCCACACCATGCCCCGCCCCCTCCCCGCTGTCGACACCTTTAGAGCAGGCCAGATTGAGGCCAACGTAACAGCTCCGTCAGGGGAGTGGTCAACGTAAACCTATTATCAGACGGTCACTCCTTTTTTTGGCCTTTCATACTCCGACTATGGTTATATCAGATATCTACTACAGGGCCAGATTAGATTATGACATCACCGAGCGTCACCATCCCCCCCCCCCCCTCCCGATACGGCGAACGTATCTGCCTGCTCTGAATCCACTCTGTACCTTGACCCAAAGTCCAATATAGACGATCGGCCTCTGACCCAGTGGAAGCTTTTGGGGAGACTATTCAACAGTTGGGAGTGGGGAGGGGAGGATAATCAGGGTCTGATGACAGCCAGTAATTACTGCTAATACCTTGGGGCTGATTATAATTCAATAACTCGGCCTTATTAGTAATTAGTCCTATATTATGTGATCTAATACCATGCCCTTTTGACCCGTCGTACATCAACTTCACTTTTTTCTTTTAGTATCTTTTAGTCGGTGTCGCGCTCAACACCACTTGAGATTGGAAACATCACGGATATGCTATCTTATCTGTTCAAGTACATAGCTGGTGAATGAGGGTTAGACATAGGTTTAAAAAGGCGCTTCTGTTGTTGTGTCTGACACATTGGGTCTCGTTTGTTTGCTTGGATGACTTGCATCAGAGAAATGACACGCACTTTTCTTTGGTCTTACTACGATTTTTTTCCACTTATGTACTACAACTGAAATCAAACTTAAAACATACAAGGAAGACACACTCTCTATCTAATAGCATTAGAGGATATGACTATGTCGTTTTCTGTGATTGCCAAAGGCCTTTGTGTCAAAGACTCAAACAACACCCAAACATATACAGTATAGTGGCGTCTGCAATGGAACCCCGATCCGGGCCCCGATCCCTCATATTTAGAAATCTGAGTTTCACGTATTAGGGATTAGCGATAAGACTTATTAACACAAGGCGCCATCAACATAATATATTAGCTCCTGCCATTCTGACAATCAGCTCTGTGACTGCGTTTGGTCAGGTATATGAAGAAGGAGAGATGGCTTCGTATTGAATAGAAAGTAGTAATTGTGACGGATTGTAGACTCTATGCTTAATGCAAACATAGAACGTTCTACCAGCTGATGCTGATTTTATGTCCATGTGCTTCTTCAATGGGATAATTCTAGTATATCTATGACATCTTCGCGTTGAAGAGGCATGTCCAATAACATCATAACAGTAACATTAACAATTCTGTTGCTTTACAATTGTCTAAATTCTATTTTTTCTTTCTCCTTTATTTCTGTGTTTGCTCTGTGCACTATGACATTACTCATTCTACAGGCCAGTCACAGAGCAGTGATTTATACCACTATTACCGGGGCCGTGGATCAGGCCTACCACAGCACAACCATTGCGTGCCACCACGGATAACGTCCCACACCGTATAGGGAGGGCCCTGGTAACTCTACCAGTCCTCTCTGTGCAACCACAAACCAAGGTCCACACTAAAATTTCGTAATCTAATTCGTTGTATTTAGCTGAGTATTCCCTGTTATACGGTCATCTTTCCCTGTTATGGTTTTGATTGATTCTGCATGCATGAGCTCAAAGTATTTAAGTTTTAAAATGTCATGAAAAATATAAGAAGTTTCTGGGAAAATATTGAATTATCATTCTTGGAAAATTCTCTTGAATCTTAAGAATCAGAAAATTTAGAAATTGAGCAAACAGAATACCTTTGGACAAATTCCAAAGTCCCTGTGTTTTCCCAAACAGAAAAATTATTTTGCAACTTTTCACGTTTTCCTTGTGAAGTGGAGATCCGGTCAAAACCTCCTTCTCCCCACCCTTCCAAGGCGACCCCACCCTGCATACCCACTACTCTAACGACCTTATCGATGCAATATAATATATTGAACTAATTACGGGTCCCCGTGTGGCCTGCAATGCAAACTGGCTGCTCCTAATCACATCTCGGCCCGCGGGCCATCGATCCATCAATTTGGGCTCGTCAGGCTCAATACTATTGGTATGTATATACTGTGGACTGGCCGTGCCATGAGTATGTATGGATGTCCTGAGCAGACCTCCAGTGGCGTGCAGTTTTGCATCTCCATGTACATCAGCAGTGATTTTTGAAAATGTAGGCCTTACCAAATCCAGTGTCCTGAGCGTCCTGTGGACAAACTGTAACCGTAAAAGTGAAGCCTAAGTCTTATTATACTTATATTTATTGTATACCTACATGGAAGATCATTGTCATAATGAATGTGGTTCAATTAAAAGAAGAAAAAAACACTATAGAAATCATATCCCAACATCAAGGTTGAGGCAATGGGATCCCCAAGGTAACGTGCAGAAAACCCAGCCATTTTTTAATCTTTAAATTCCTTAAGTCTTGAACTGAATGCCATTTTTGCCGGACATGTCTGACGTTTTGACCAAGGTGTCTGACACAGTGGCCTAAAACGTCGGACATATTGTCCGACAAATAAATGAAAATATTGGAAAATTATGTTTGACTATCCGAACATGTATTTAAAAGATGTACATGCATAACCTAGGACATAATATCCGGTTCTTCAGACACTACATCGGTAGGGTTGCGACACCGGCTGGAGGCACAACAGCAGTCATGTGTATGGCGTCCAAAGGCATTGTGCACGGCACCCAGGTCCTGGAGTCCACCCCGCCCAACCCTCCTCCAGTGCTCCAGGGTGGACTTCATCACAGTTCACACCTTGCCTGATAACTAATGAATCAGCCATCGATTCTATTGATACACTCAAAGACAGGAGTTATTGAGCAAAGAAAATATTCACGATTGTATGAATCTGTACCACATCACCAGTCTCCCTTTTACCCCAATGAGAGTACTGGAGGCCTTCTCCTCATTATCTAGATTGGCTAGGGGGAATGTTAGCGGCAGTGGCAGGGTACAAACGACCGCCAAGAGCTATAGCCCTGCCGGCCCCGCCCAAGTCAGTGGTCGTTATTTGCCGGCTGCCTGCTCTGTGTTCTTATTCCCCGAGTGACTCGGTGTCCCATTGCCTGACTAGGTCAGGAGGAGCAGCTCTGCTATTGATTATCGTCCTTATTTGGTAGGCACCTCCCTGATTGATGAGAGCGCCAGGCAGGGACAACTCCAAGAATTATGGCGCTGGCTTCGCGGAGACAATCATAACGCCCTCTGGCGGGCTGATCACTGCCCCCTGGTGGCCGGGCTGGGGGCGGGGGCTGGCCGTTTCCGCCCCCGACCATCACGTCAAGCCCCGGGGCCAAACGGCCACTCCTGTCAGTCCACGCCTCCCGGTATTGACTTGGAATAGCTCTTATGATCCTTTAATTCCATAGAGAGCTGCCTCCCGTGACAGCATGGACTTATTCACATGTAATACATGCCACGCCTTCTCCATTCCCAGCTTCGCTACATCCTTTATTATGCACACACACAAAATACGATGCTTTTACATTGCCTTAATCGGATGCTTTAAAAGAAAACTTGCTTCATTTAGTCGTATATGGGGCAAACAATAGGCACCGTAGACAAATTGTTGTAGATGAATAGTTAAGTGTTCAATCACAGCCTACCATATTTAAAAGGTAGGCCTGGCTGGAGCAGATTCAAAGGTACCTATCAAGCCAAAGTAGGACATTTCTTTACCTAACGGTATGGTCCAGCTGTATATCAAGATGTTGTCTTCGACATTAGCCCCCCATCTTTATGTGCTGTCACAAAAAGAACTAGGACAATTCATATTTATGTTCGCTGAGACCCTATACTTCTCTCAAATTACATCAGGAAATGGTGCATGAAAGTCGGCCTGACGTAACGCAGAAGGGCAAAGAAGGTACTTTATTATCCAAAACATTTTGATCTAATGTACAAGTGATATACTCCCTGATGTAAACACTTAAAAAACACATAAGGAAGTATTTCATGTCTATGACGTCAAATTCTTCTCAAGGTAAATAGTAACAATATACATGTGCATGCAATATTGTGAGGACGCTTCAATGCCATGCACGTTGGTTCTCAAACAGGAAAGCATGACATGTTTTGTTAAATGTGAATTGAAATACAAAACTTAACCTCAGTTAAGTAAAATAGCATACAAAACTCAATATATCACATAAAATCTGCTGTATCTTGCCTTCTATACAACTTTTCTATGTAAATTACCACCGTCTCTAGTCCAGACGTTTCCTCCTCAGAGAGTGGGATCTAACCCTATGAGGTAACCTAATAATCGGACGATCCCAAGGTGCTTACGGACAATCAGCCAATACTGCACCGATGCACCGAGCACCGGCTGGGGTGAAAGATTCCCCAGTCGATTGGTGGCCCAGATTCGAGACTCCAGCTCGCTCCCCATGTGCCCTTTTAGCGGGCTGGAGTGAGCGGGTGGTGGGCCCGGGGTTGGGGTGGGGAAGGGGGGCTACTCAGTGTTTGGTTGTAGGTAACCCCTGGAGGTAACCACTGTGGAACTTCTTGCTCCTCATTTTGGGATTTCAAGAAAGCTGACCGCTCCTCATACAAGCTAAGTGTGATCTACCGGACATAGATGTATATATTTATTTATATTCCAGTCAAAACAGGACAAGCTGTCCAACTAGCACCTATTTCACTCAACTTCATTGCTGAGTAGAAACATTGATGCATAAACAGAGAGAAAAGCTTAAACAGGATGTATACGCCGCAAGCGGGTTCAACTCTCCTGTTCGGGAGGTACCGGAAGTTGGTAACGGATTCTGTTTTGCTCACTCGCCGAAGACGTCTCGTCGTTGACGCGCGGAGGAGAATAGTCCCCCTCCGGCACAGGAGAGTTGAACCCGCCTGCCCCGTATAGACTGCCTATTCTTTTAAGCTTACAGGGGGCGCACCGCTCCCCTATTTTGCAAATGCACCGCCACCGCTTTCTGGGGTTGCAGTAGACCCACAGTTGATACAAAAACTATATATGAGTACCCCCTCCCCTCCCCTCCCCGGGGTTGTGGGGCTGCAGTTAGCGCCCCGGACGGCGGCCCTGAAAGCCCCCACAGTAATGGCAGCTGGGCCCGGGGTCTGGGGCAGAGGGCCACGGGCCTGCCCACCCCTTACCCACGTGTCTGATTGATCCTAAGGATCCAACTAGTATGGCACCAAAACAACACTAGACTTGCGCAAGGTCCGTTAGTCTCCCCAGAGTAGGATGAGACTACAGGAGGAGTGGCAGAGGCGGATCCAGCTTTTTGAAAAGGTGGGGCGTACTAATAGAAAGTGTGGGGAGGACCGCTATGTTCCATAATTCTACATAATAAGAAATCTAAATTTGGCCAAAATAAAAGGGGTGCGGAGCGCCCCTCTCCCCTTAGATACACCACTGATAGGGAAAAGAGGGGTAAAAAGTCAGTGCTTAAAAAGACTCATTGGAGTTCAAGTTGAATAAGTAAAACACTCGTGGCAGGTGTACATTATTCAAATACTTTACTGCGGGAGTTTCCACGCGAGCCACTTTTGCAATTAAGACCCCATGCAAAGGGAAGCTGCTTAGCCATTCGGAGAATCCTGGTCGGCCTATGCTCCATGCTGGCAGGCCTTGCGTGCGGTCTGCTACTACTCCCCCACTGGAGGCTGCAGGCGGCCTGAAGGTAGAGCCTGAAGGGTCAGGCGCCTGGCTGGGTCGGGTGGCGGGGGGAGAAGGTACCATAATATAACTTTTCTTTTCAAAAAGGGCCAAGAGCTTGTCTGAAACTGGGAATGAATAGCCCTGATCAAATGGCATGAGGGGGAATTCTGTAGTTAAAGAAATTAGTTTTCTATAGATTTTCTAAGAATAACAATATTTTACCTATTTTCAATTGCTGCTTTATTTGCATTATTTGGCGCATTTTTACCATAAAGTGAGTAGCTATGGGACCCATCTAGACAATTTTCCCAATAAGAGCTTTAAACTGTTACCAGACATCTGTGTGTGCATACATACATATATATTTATTTATATATTTAGGTATATATGTATGTGTGTGCGTGAATTACAAGTACCTGTAAAATAGAATTTAAGAGGGGGAAAGTGGAAATTTTGTTCAGAAGAAATCCAGTCTCTATTGCATGGAGTACCTACTGGTAGAGCCTCAGAGGGTCGGCAGGCACCGGGCACTCCCTGGAGACGCCGTCCTCCTCCACGGTGGGGGAATAGGTGGGGAGGGTGGAGGGGCAGAGGAAGCCAGCGCCGGCTGGTAGTGGACGACAAGCATTGCCGACAACCCGACCATGTTTTAACTCTCAATGCGTCGACAGCAGGCGCTCCCAAAAGTCAATGGGCTCTTCTTCTGGGCGACGCCCACCACTGTCTGTCCAACCCCCTTAGGGCCAGCAGCAGGCCGAATAACTCACACTGTTACGACCACCCCTAATGATGGATGATCAAGGTGAGGGGTCCTAATGAGTTTTTGTCGTTTCTTCTTTTTAATAACGACTTTCACAAGTAAAAGAAAAGCTATGCATTGCTGATTAGTTACGCTTCCCTCCCCCTTAATATTATACAGGATCAATGAAAACAATCTGAAAATGCACGAGGAAAATCTTAGGGTTTTCCCAGAATGTTATAAAACCTTATGTATGCAGTTATTGCACTCATTTTAAGTTATCAGAGGTGATGAAGTGGGAAAAAAGGATGAAATCAGACTGTGATCTGAAAACGTACATACCTGATTATATATACATGTATGCATGTGTCCAAACCAATGTTCTTGCCATTAGCAGATATTGTTAAAATGCGGCTGATCGGAGTACTTAAATGGGCTGGGTAACCAATCCTTTGCGGCGGCCGATACATCAGTGTATTTACTTAATTAAAAGAGTTTGACTGGACCCTGATCGATGTGTGTGCGGCGTGTGGGTTTATATAGACACAGGTGGAAACTACACCCAGCGCATCGATCTATTGCCACAGTGTCAATTCGGCCCCACACCCCACCTGCCCCGCCCTATGGCCCCTTAGCATTGGGGCCTGCGGGAAGGTCCACGTGTGGCAGATCCTCAAGACAACAATCCCGCCCCAAGTGTTTGATGGCTTCGGCCACCTTTCCCAATACACACCGTCTACACAGACTGATTGCTGGCCCAGTCCTGCTGCAGGTTTTGGCTGGCCCAGTCCCGGCGTTGGGTAGTCGCAGCTGGGAGGTGGGAGCCCGGCCACTGGCCCAAGCTCCTTATAGATCTCCCCGCAGAAAACTGTCACCGAGCCATAACCAGTAATGAGCAGGCCCTCATCAATCATTTGATTTTCTACTCAGATTCCTCAAAGTGATGTCAGAAACATGTTTATTCCGCAGCACGTCTTGGCGACACACGATACCTCCCTCTGTCGGCTCCTTAGTAGGAAAACCAATTTATAAATTACGGTTGATACATTTTCATGAGTTTGAGGAAAGCCCACGAGTAGATTCTGGTTCGCGTCTTCTCTTTTTTATTTCCTAATCCGACATCTTAATTAGCCTCCGTCTGGGGCAGGTTTGGCTGTCACTGCCTCGGGAAAACTCATCAAGAAGCGCATGTCACTTGACGTAAAGCACTCGTGACGTAAGTATATTGAGTTCCTCCTCACCAGTGACCTCTGGTAGCAATGAGGTCAGCTCTGGGCTAGGGGTGGGGTGGGCGTGGAGAAGGGGGTGGGGCGGCCTGACCCACCGGACCAGCTGACCGTTAGAAGGCCAAGGGGAAAAAATGGGTGTGTTCCTGTAACATCAGCCCAATGGATTAGGGTCAGTAGATGGGGATTTTTTTATATTTTGGATTTCTAAAAATGGTTTATAGTCAATGAAAATCCATATTTCTGTGATATTTTTCACTAAAAATGGGTCTTACAAAACGCTAGGGTCAGGGCAAAAGATTAGGGCAGGTCGGGTTAGCGGAACGCAACGTTTTTCCCTTTGGCCTTATAGGCGGTGGCTTCCCGAGCTGTCCCACTTCTCCTTGTGAGCCTTATCTAAAACCAACAAGTGCTATCCGGGCGGGGTTGAGGGCGCCCCTTCAGCATGTCCAGGAAATGCTTTCAAAGCTTTGTAGCCGACAATTGGCTGAGGAAAAACGGAGATGGATCCCAGCGCACCGTGAAAAATCTCACCGGCAGTGCTGATAATTGCTTCTATTTCGGGTAACGGCCGAGGCTGTGGCGGTGGGTGGGCGTGGCACCGGGAACACCACCACGTGTGGTCTCCGGACGTGACCGCCCCCCGCCCGTCGCCGACCAGCTTATCGCCGTGTTCCGTCACGACAGACCGAGACTGCCGAGAGCCAAGTAATAAGCAAACAAATCAAACCACGCCCCAGCGGCCGCCAACCGGCATGGGGATGGCAGTTATATGGATATGTCAAAGACTCCGCCATTTAAAGGCGTACGCGCCGATGGGTTTCCTATCTCCTTTCCTGGGATGCTGCCAAAAATAATGCAGCCCTGCGCCACTGTTGGGATGCAATCGGCCCAATATCATTACAACTGTCCTCGATGACAGCCATTCTGTGCGATAAGACCTAGTTCACGGGGAGTTCGTCGACTATACAAATTGCCTCGATATCTCCTCCCATCGAAATAGTTTGTGATGCTTCTATAGCGATAAAGTTAGGATAGATCTTTAAAGAACTTTAGCAGGGCGGGGCTGACGCTAACACAGACGTTTTCATTTGGTCACGAGTAGTCATTGAGAGCAGTCATTGAACAGCCAAGCCGGGAAGAATAGCTCTTGGATCCTTTTGTGGTGAACAATTGGTAGTGGGTTATTACCGAGGTTGGTTAGCATAGACGTAACCAGTAATTAGGAGGAGCTGCTCCGCGGCTAATTATTCATCTGCTCGCAGACTCAGCTCCGTTTTTCTCGGCCACTCCTTCCTGTCATCGTCAGCTGCTCCGTGCCGGCGCCGGTTATTTATAGAGGGGGGGATTCAATGCCTCATCGTCCCTAATCAAATCAGGTCGATTTGCTGACGTGATTGGGTATGGGATGCGAAGAAAAAATATACCTCGGTTCATGGAGTCTGATGAAGGCACTCTGTAAGGCGGCCGAGCAAATCGGGCTGATTGAGCAGCTCGCGGTCTGGCCGGTCAGTGTGGATAAATTCTCCCCAGGAAGCCCTGAATGCTGCCTTTGCACCGTTCGTTTCGTTAGCACGGCAAATAGACGTGGGGTGCTTGACATTGATATAAGTGCGTATAAATCTTGCTCCAGTAGCCTGCAGTTTTCGCAGAGATAAATGGGTTTCCTCAACGGGCTAGTCAATAATGCTGATAGATCTGTGCCTCTCCGTCATCGAAAGCCCACACAATTGCAATTTCTAGTGATCTTAGTCGTACCCATTAACTAAATAATTATCCATATACAACTGACGAAAAAGATTGTCTATTCTAGCCATCGAATTTCGTATTCGTAGTCTCCAAGAACCGAGATCAGAATAAGAATATATCGATTCTATCTTTTGAGGCCAGATTCAGTTTCGCTTTTCTTTCAACCATGTAAAAGAAGACTGGAAAGATGACTATCATTTCCAGGGGTGGGGGGAAACAAAAAGAGGACCTCTGAAATGCGGCCCATCAACAAAGCACCTGCAGGTACTGGGGTGAGACCCAACTGATGGGTCCACCTTCTAGGCCTGCCGCGTCCCCTTCTAGGCTGTTTGTTTAGCAAGCGATGCCGCTGTCATTTGGCCGAGGCACCAAAGTGGCTGCTTGTTGTTTCTGGGTCATAATCTTTGTCGGCTTTTTACGTCCACGAGGCGGAAATCGGAGGCGGAATGGAGTGGAGGCATGTGGCCTTTATTTCTCTTTGCTTCTGTCTTATCTGGGTTTTTGTCATTCTCCGTCCCGATTGGTGGTAAGACCGTACCGCCTGCACCGCGTCTGGAGCGTCAGTGGCCGTGGTCCTAATCTTCACCGGGACATTAGTAATGTGGGGATTATCGGCGGCCACCACTCATTAGGCTGGCCACTTAGCCGACCCAGCCCGGACGAAGCCACAGCCTTGGGTTCGGACAGAAGCCACTCTAGGATAAAGGCGGTATTATACTACACAACTGGAGCTGCGATATAGGCACAGTATGATGATGAAGGAGTGACATAATTGTTAAAAATTGGCAATTTGGAGTATCTCACGTACACGAGTAACAAAGAATGTTATCCCTAATATGTGTGAATTCTCGGTGACATCTGTCATATTAATAGGGCCTTTAAGCCCGTATTCCACTAGTCATTTTGACTACTGAGAATTTGGTCATTAGAAATTTTACAGAAACTCATGCATGCTATGTACTACTAGAAAGATAATTCAAAATCTTTATAAGTTTTTAAGTGGCCATTGTTCGTACTGATGATTTTCATAATTAGGTGTACAACAGGACAGTGGGATACAGCCCTTGGCCATGAAACCACATACTGCAAACGCTTCTCAAGGTTTATAGCATACGGACAGAAGCCACTGGCACATTAGACTGAGCTTTGGGCTGTGCATTGTACATGTATATGGAATCATCAAGGGACGGTCTGTTACCGTAGTAACACTTCTTTATAACGGTAAACTTACTTGAGAAAAAGTTATGCTAGATGCCATTCATACTGCATGAACAAAGTTAACGTGAAAAATTCTAATTAGTCAACAAATGATCCCGCAGCTTCGGGAAATAATTCCCTTCTAGAGAAAAAGGCTCTGCACTGGAGTAGCAGAGGCAGGTGACTTGTACGCACCAATGTTCTCCCACTCCCACCGCTTACAAAAGAAACTGTCGATCCATAGTTCACATTAGGCCCAATTTGCGGGGGCAATGGCTAGTTATCTCCGTAGTAAAGCTGACATTATGACTTCTTTTCTGCACTTTTCGAGGTTTCAAACGCTGCCCACACCCATTACCGTTGGCCTTTAGTGCAAATGGATGAGGCAGTGTTTTGCGGCTGTTTATCAGTTTTGACATTTCCTGAATTACCGATGTCGTGACACCATTTACGAATTTCTCATCAGTGCTGGCCGGCCGGGCCTTTCACTGGGCTGTCTGGGCAGTAATGCGGCTCGTCCCGGCGCGCCGGCTAGTGTGATTACCTGTTAGCGCCACATCAAAGGCTTTTAGATCGCTTTACCTGCGGGCAAGATAGCCGACGGTGCCACCGCCGCAGCCTCATCACAAAGCCCATTGGTGGAGGGAGCCACCTCCATAATCTTACCAGGCCCCCGGCTGTTCAATGCATTAGCATGCAGATTAGATCCAATAAGAAAACACAATCACCAAACATCTGGCGATAAACTGACTGTATTTGTCTCACAATTGCAGGCGGTTTTGCTTGCAAGTTGCATGCGTGTAGACTGTATATGTACACGGCTATAGACGTGGCCTTGTCGCTCGACATGTGGCCATCTGTACATACATGTGTACGTAGCGGGGTGAGCGGGGGGCCTCAAGTGGGTGTAAGGTATCGGCTGATAATGAAGACCACCTCACTGCACACAGGAGCATCTGCCCGAGCAGCTCACTGCGGGTCAGCGGGGCGACGTGGACAAATTACGGCACCTTTACTAACCGGCCCCCGCCGCCGCCACCGCGTCGGCTCACCCTCCCTGACCCCCCTCCCCCCCCCCCTCCCCCCGCCCCCCTACACACACCCTGCCGGAAGTATATTTAGTCAGCGACAGGAAGTGGCCACTGTCTTTGCCACGTGCCGCCGCCGAGCATTGCTCCAGCGCCGACCCCCCGCCGCCCGCGCCCCACCTCCCGGCGGTTAGTCCTTACTACGCCGACCGCGGGTCACCGGGCAAAGGGCGCATCCATCTTCAATATGCTGATAGACTTATACCTAACTGACCTTCAAATGACCCTGACCCCGCGGCCCGACCTTCACCCCAAGCCCTGACCCCGGGCATTCTGACCCCTGGGGGAATGGCGGTGAGGAGGAGATAATGACGTGCTAATCCACCCCCGCCAGGTGATAATCTCTGTCTTACCTGTTGAGGGGTGACAGCGACCAGATAGGGGGATATATGCTCATATGTCACCGCTACCACCTGCTAAGGATTGCTCATCCCACCCACTGAGCAGCTCACATGCGAGCAGCCCACTATGTTTACACCATTCCGACAGCATGGAGTGTGAGCCCTGTGACCATAAGTCACCCGGCTGCAACTGCTTGTCAGAATTGTATCTATCTCCACTGTGTTTACTACTAAAGCAAGTCGTAGCTTGTTTACTCGTTTTCTCACTTATTGCTTGACATTTGGGCAGCAAACTTCACTGGATCCCTGCCTGGCCTGGTCAGAGCAAACGCTGGGAGTGATATGATATATTACGCTGACTCCTCAGTTGACAACCGGTCAGTAAATGTTACCGAGAGGTTGGTGGTAGTCAACAGTTTGGGCTTCCTCCAGAAAGTCTTCCCTTAACGTATGCATTCTTCACCGTTTGACATTTGCTGTAGATCAAACCCAAAAGAAATTAAACTCCCAGCTAGTTTTTATCGTCCCGAGCAGCATGATTTTCCTCTGGGCTGGCGTCTTCAGTCTGATGAAGTTATTCCTGGCCCGTTAATGAACTACCGTCTCAGACGTTACCAAATAGTTTCCACTGCCTAAACTTTTTTTGGTGAGATGCCCGGGACAATTTCACTCTGAGATTGGTGTAAGGGTGATAGTACTAACCACGAAATAATTATGCTTAATCGTTTTCAGTCATTTTACAATGTGTCTGGAGGCATTGCAATGAAACTTTATTTATGGGGTTTCTTACCCTTGAGTCTCTCAAAATCAAACCACGAAAACGGAAAACCACTGAACAGAACGATGCAAGTAGTAACACAGAAAAAAACGTGTCAAGTTCATGCAGAGTATGACACATGTAATCGTCATGACTTTTTTCGGGTCAGGATAAAATTCTTTTCATAACGGAAAAAAACCCTCAATGAATTCGACCGAAAGAAGATAGTCATTAAGTAATTGCTTCTGATGTCATTTTCAGGTTTTGTAACAATTGAGGCGTTTTTTAAACAAAATTATCATCTGATCTCTCTTCCCGGTCGGCTCCTCCTCCTTCCAGTAGCACTCACGAGCCGTAAGAAACGGAGCGCGTTTTTCATCTCCTCCTGTCGGTATTGTTCATGATCGGAGGGATGAGGAGGGGGAGTCTTCAGGCGACCGGTGCGCTCTCAAGCGAGCAGCTCGTCCTCAGAAGCTGCTCTGACTGATGTAGCCGGCGCTTAATCAATAGTATAGGTGCTCATAGGTTCACCTGGTTCGGGGGCTCAGATTCCCTGCTACAGGGGGGAAATGGGGTGTAAGAAGAAAGCCCTGAGGTAAGGGGATTCAAAGTTTCCCGGGAACAATGCCCCCATCATGTATGGGATTCTTCCGGCGACTTTAGCACTGGTTTCCCAGGCCTGAATGGCATGGAGCTCAGTGGCGGATCCAGCTTTCTGAAAAGGTAGGGGCGTGCTAACAGAAAGTAAGAAATTTTTATAAATTTTCCTTGTTTTTATTTTATTTAACCGCAATCATTCACAATAATCTTCTTTTTGGGTACCACATGAAAATCAGCCAATAATAGCCTTAAAGGCCAAGCAAAAAAAATTGTTGTGTTCCGGTAACATTAGTCCAAAAAAATAGGGTAGGTCGGTCGCGATTTTTTTTTATTTTGGATTTTTTTTTCATGTCTTTTAGTGAAAAACGTAATCCCATATCTCTGATATTTTGCAAAATTTAAATAATTTTGACTAAAGAGTCTGTAAAAACGTTAGGGTCGGGGCAAAATATTAGGGTAGGTCGGGTTACCGGAACGCAACTATTTTTTTCCCTAGGCCTTATATATGACTTTATAATTATTAAGAAAATATAAATAAACGCCCCCCCCCCCCCCTACTAAATCCGTCACTGGAGCCCGGCTCAAAAACGCTAACCACTGCCTGACCAGAGGCTCGACTACTAGCTGGTGGGTGTTGGGTTGTGTGGTGGCCACCCACTTGGCCACAAAGTCGGTCGACACCAAGTTGGCAGAGCCCGACCACAAACCCCACAACGTGCCCCGTGCAGACTGGCCTCTCCAGGCGGCCTCGCACACAGCATTATTCACGGGGACTTGAATGAAGATCCTCACACAGTGCAATAATCCATGTCGCTTTGGATCTATGATTAGTGCAATCAGGAGGGATCACTGCGCCTCCAGCGGTAGCAGTCAATAAGAAGCATAGTTATTTTACATTCCACGGGGTAGCCCACGACAGCGGCGCAGACCCCCGAACAGCAGCAGCGGTTCGATAAATTAGCGAAGTCTAACGGAGGGAATTAATGTTGTTTTTCACCGCTCCCCTGATCCTTATACGGGGGCGGCGAAAAGATCACATTTGACATGGTCTTCATTTGTTACCTCATCGCTTTCATCTTGTCTGGGATTGGGGGCATGCGGAGTGACAGGCGGATATAATGCTGCCATTACTCGTATGTTTGCGGGATGGGCGCGGGTAATATAATGTTATAGCTGCTGGCACAGGAGGGACCAGTCTGGCAGCAGTCGCCTCCCCCAGCCAGAGCACCCACCCCCTCCTCTTCCCCCGACTGTCCCCCCACGCCTCCTCAGTGGTCATCAAGCCTACAGAATATGTTCCCCCGTCCACAAAAAGCGAACTGCCCTCCTTCACGTCACATGCAACATTTAGCACACGGCCCATCCGAATCGGTCCTGCTTTACCGCCACAACATGAAATACTCTTCCCTCGCAGAAGGAGGCGGGGTCCGCGCTATTTTTAGTTCCTAGAAATCGATGGAAGACGGGACAGTAAAAAAGGGACTGGCAGACGCTACTTTCGGACAGCCACCCATCGAAGCTTTAAGGGTAGCGGGGGAGGGGTGGGGCTAAAGGGGGGAGGCGCGGCAGGGTGTGTACAATGGCGAAACTCTACCAAGTGATCGGAAAAGTTCTTACATAAATCCACAACAATTTAGGTAAATAGAAATAAAGTGTTGCAGCCCTGGGGGCTTTTTGGGCAATTTTTTCCTGTTTTTCTTCAGCTTAAGACAGGATTCATAACGTGCCTGCTCGGCAAATTGGTCCACACCCACGCCTTCACCTTTATACCTGTCTGACAGCCGCCGGGCGTCTGACTAATTGTGACGGTTAAAAAAACAGACTAATAATAAAACTCCCTGGCGTGCTAAGCCTCATGTTCAACAGAGAACCACCAGAGGGTCATGATAAGCCATCTCACATATTTACAGGTGAGCATGTATCAACACAGTGCACTCTCATACATCTATTGAAAGTTAGCATCAATAAATCCAGCTAAATCAAATGTAGCATTAGCATAATTAATCTGTTCTGTTTTTCTTCCAGATTTATTTTTGTAATCCATTGTTTTTGTGGTTAAAAGGTAATGCTGGCACGAGGCAATCTAGACCTAGAAATTATACACTTTCCGTCAAATCTATGATCGCATTAATTTTGAGAAATACATGTGTGTAGTACACTTTTTATGTGTATATATTAAATTGACTCTTCTCTGGAACTGCTGCGAGGCGTGAACAATATTGCTACCTTTCTATCAGAGTACGTCTTGCAAGATGTATCAGCAGGATAATTTATTTTTCTTATTGCTGCTGTCATACCGTCGCTTTATACAAATCGCCATATGAAGAACAAACTTGTTTCTAAACGGCACAGCTCGGGGGATTAGAGGTATCTATTATATATGGATGCCCTTCAAGAGTGTGAGTAGGCGTAGGGCCGCCCCGAGGGCCGCACACAATACATGCAATACAAAGGTGGGTTCTTTTCCAAGAGGGGTCAACATGGCGCATTGTGAGTACAACCTGCCCTTTATCTCCGATCTATTTCGGATTACAATGAACGCTTCCCCTTGCGGGTACTACAGCAGGACGCCGCCGGAAGCGCGTCGTAACTATGCCGACGGCGTCGACGGCACGTCCGCCTCCGCGTTAGGTGCGACGGTGATGTGGTGATGGGGATATGGAGGGCACCGGGGAATTGACTGTTTTAATGGCCAACATGCATTACCTGCGTGTGTTCAGCGGGGTAATAGCTCCCCGAGTAAAGTGACTAGGGAAACGGCAAACAGCGAGTCATTATTCATTTATCACTTCATCTTTTACCTGTACGGGGAGCATTTTTTCCTATACTACTGACACACGGCCTACTCTCTATGTGTATATATGAGGGGGCCCGCAGCATGGAACCTCCACCCCAGGCCCGGCGTATACATCCACAATGGGCGGGGGCCTCGTCTACCTGTTAGTTTGACATCGGGCCTTTGATCACACATTACCGTGCAGGTAAATCATCATATCGGATGCTGCAATCACATCAACAAAGAATCCCACGGTCGCCCCTCTCTTTAATTCCACACAGGAAAAAAGTGCATGTTTAATCTGCAATGTGAAATGACTGAAGAACCCTAGGTATATAAGCTTTTATAAGTAACAGGAGCTACATATCTGATTATTATCAGTAGATAAGCATAGGATTGTATTATCGCAAGTAGCAACTGAATCTAATCTTGAGTTCGGAGTGTGTATAGTTCTCCGTAGTAAAGCTGGCGGAGTTTCTACACACATACCTTGAATGTAGGACTATTTGCGACCCCTTGTCCTGATATGTGAGATATGTGTCGTTTATTTTTCATCTCTCTAGGCCAGATATGATAAGAGGAATGATAACAACGATGCAGGTCATGGCACATAAGAACACACCATTCAGTTTTCTGGGGGGTCTACTTGTATCATGCCTATCATACGCCGAGTTAGACATCAAATTGTAGTCATTTTTATCAAGGCCATCTGTCACTTTACGTACCCCTTAACGTAAACCAGGCACATAACTGTAGGTTAACTCTTTAAAAAGTGATTTCCTGTTGTTGATAACACTCTTATGACCGAGTAGCTCGGATACAAGCTGTTGCGAGTAGCTCCCAGAGAGTGAAAAATGGCAGTTTGATGGGCTTAAGATGAAGGACATAACGCAGGTCTTACGTTGACACATGAATTCCTACCCTGGCTTCTTCATCCCATGAAAAAGCATACCCGGTGGGCTGGAAGGAGAAGAGGGACGGTTTGACCCACCTGGAAGCCTTCCAGGAGTCCTGGCTGCTGGGACACGGGGTCTGACTGACAACCAAACAGTTATATCGGGCTATATGAGTTGCTCTCGAAGCCGGGGAGGTGGGGGGCACTCCACCCAGGTTAGGGTACCCACTGTAAAACGAGCCACTGAAGCTGTAGCCGTAACTCTCATCTATGCTGATAAAAGAGGGGCTGTAACCGACATAGGATGTGTCAAATGGGGGTCTGTCAGGGGCACCATACTGTAGGAGATGTTGTGTTTAGGTAAGTATCAAGGATTAGCCATTATGATAGGAGGAGGTCAAAGCAGAGAGCTGTTTCACCAGAAAACTGGGGTCTATAGTTTTGCATCGGGTACCTACCATCAAAGAGTCAGTGCCCCCCCCCCCCCTCCCCCCTTCCGGTCTCGAGGGGAGCAACTCGCAGGACAAACTCATTGAGCTGCTCGTGGGGAGGGCGGGGCGGGAGTCGGGGCACGTCAGGGCACTCAGGTGCAGATGACAGGTGCCGGACACGTGAGGGGCGAGTGTGAAGAGCCCCCATTAACCACCACAGGCCCTTTTTATAATACCCGCCTAGTTTCCAGCTTTTTGGTGGCGTTATTTGATAACAATTAACCCAAAGTGAATTGCTTCCAAATTAAATGCGGCTAGGTTTCTTTTAACGTTTCAATTGCCTCACAGCATGTGTCAATAAGCAAGGCTGTTGTTTTTCCACCAGTCAATCAAATAAATGAGAGTGGTTGTTCCGCTTTGGTATTCTTTCAATTCGCTGTTAAAAGCCCTATAGACCTTTTTCATTAGTGAGGCGCCCTCCTAGCTGTATAGACCCAAACCAACGTATTGGGATATGGAATCCAGACTAAAATAGTGTTGAGATCAAGGCGTCTATGGGACGGTCCACTGCGCAGACTCGTGAAAAAGGTATATATTGCATGGAGCCCATGGCGAGCCTGGTTACGTTTAGTCCTCTGATGGCTTGCCCCCCGCTGGCCAGCTGACAAATCGCCCGACAGGATCCCGTCTCCGGCCCCCTGTCATAACAAAGGCTTGACACTGTATCGGCGACGAGCCCCAACACAAACATTATTGTGACATTTGAGAGCGGCTCCACGGCGGGAGTTTGGTCGACAAACCCCGAGATCCTCCATTTACCGACGCCCCCAGCCCTCCACCTCCCACCCCTTACATCAACGATCCCGCCAGGAGCAGGGGGTGCACCTGGGGGCTCTTAAAAAGGTTGTTTCCCGAGCCGTTTCCCATAACAGTTTCGGGGAGGAAAGGTCAGCCAAGCTTATCTTGTAGACATATTAAACTAACTGATGCTGTTTTATCGTCGGGGTATAGGATGGGAATAGCAACACGGCGACGACTCTGGTTATTTGTGCCTTTGGGATCACAGCGACGAGGCAACATCCCCTGATGGGGTACGGATAGAGATGGGAGAACTTGAAAAAAAAACGACTTCAATCTGCAACTTTTGGGGCTGCAGTTACATTTAAAAGAAACAGCAATTGGACACAACGAGGCTAAGCACTCCTTGTGTGTTCCGCTGAAACAAAAAAACAACACAAAAAAAAAGAAAAAGAATTAAAATTTTAAAGGAAAACTAAAGTTGATATAAAATCCCTCCCCTTTTCAGATGATATGATATATAAGTGGACGCCAATCTCAAAGTCTATAATGGCAGTGTGAGGAGGTACCGTCTGGGACCTTGTTCTACGAGCCCATTACACGAAATGCTTTCAAAGAGGTTCCATTTCCTTCTCCTCTCAGGGGACATCTCCGCCGTCTCTGTTTTCGTTTAGATACCAATTTCCCCACTCTACACCACCGTAGTTAGAGCTGGTCGCTTCTCTACCATTTTTTAATAAGATGCAGTAGATCGTCTATGACCCATTTTGAAACTGGACCGATTTCACGATCCTGGGTTTATTTAACAACGCCAACCTGAATCTACCTGTGCATGACGAATACCCCATTCGAGTTTTTAAAAAGAGAAAAATGAACCCTAATTTGGCAATCGCGATGTAATTGGACGGAGCTGGAAAATGTCCAAGTGGGTTCACCCGGAGGCAAATGGCCTAAATGGCACAGGTCGACAAGACAACAGCGGGCGACAGTCTTGTTAGGTTGTCTGCGAAGAGCGCCGCCCACCGTGTGCCCACCGTGCCAGGTCCATCCCTCCAACGTGAGGCCCGTATTAAGAACACGTGGCTAAATTGACATGTAATGGCCAGCTTGCATGCCAGACGGCGAGGGCCGCGTGCGTGATATGCCACATCGGCAATCTGGTCAGCCACACCCGGCCATACGTAACCCTTCCCCGAATGCAGCAGCAGCAGAGACCGGCGCCGTGACGCCTCCAACCCTGCCGTCAGGGAATATGTAGTGTTAGTCATATCAAATGTTAACCGATCGATACAAGCACCGGTAAGCCCTGAAAAAAAGAGGTTAACTGATAGCAAGCCAGGAATAAAAGCTGCCTTCAATTAATTAGCATTATAGGGAGGGAGAGAAGCCAATTTCTATACAGCGAGGCCTCTGTGATATGTTATACACAGGCCATTATATATATATATATATATATATATATATATATAACATTATATTGGACATATCATAGGCCGGGTTAAAGGGGGGTAAACAAAAGGCATGCCCGGGCGCACTGTGCCGGTATTATAGCACTATTCACATGCCACACATCAACGATCAAAGGGTCCCTGTATGCCATAGGGGGGACGATATGCTGACAGCGGTATATAGCCTGCTCGACAAGTGGGTGAGTGGGCGCTGTACACACTATAGGCGCTCTCCATCAGTGCTCTACTTCCATACTAACAGTGACTCCAGCACCCAGTCCGCTATATGGACACAGACAATCCTGGCTCCAGCAATCACCATCAAGCCACTGGAGGAGGCGGTGGAGGACTGCCTATTGTAGTTTACGACACCTACAGCTCCAGTGGTGAGAGCTGCGCACATAAAGGGTGTCTTTTCTACAGATTTAGATGCAGGTCTGGTACGTCCCCAACGCTCGGTATAGGTATAGTATCAAGCTGGTTCAAATAGCCCCGACAATAGAAGGATCACTGACTATAAAAGCCACCAGAATTATGGCATTGTCAAACAGGGGATTGTTTGCATCAAACACTATGTGGCGTCTTTTTAACACGTGCTATCGTTTGGTTTATGTCTAAAACACAAAGCAGGCCCTCGTAAGTGGCAAGTTTTTCATGTAGAGAAGAGCAGTAGCTGATATTAAATCACATTTCGTATTGCAGCTGAGACAAACAGAGGTAGCCACACCACGCTGGTATCTGATAAAAACAGTACCAACAAGTAGCCAAGAGATTTACATTTGCGTTATCTTCCAAAAACAGGTATATGACTTTAACAACCAAATAACAATGGTTTGACGTTGGTTGTGGAAAGATTAATTTCATACAAACTGATACTCAACAATTCAAGAGGACGTTTCACCTTTACTTCTATTTCTTATTCTCTCAACCAAGGATAGATTATTTACTGTAATGTACCCGCAGACTAGCCTAGATCAAGATGCATGCGGTTGGATACTTCATATCTTTGAGATTGATTTGAAAATGTATCGATTACAGATGGAAATTTAGCAAATATTGGTACATTTTCTATAGATTTTCCAGTGTTTTTGTCTACAAAATTAGCCAAAATTAACCTACAAGTACTTAAAATACTGAAAATCAGCTATCAATGGTAGGGGCAATTACCTTTGTTTGTTATTTTATTGAAAACATGTTATATTTGAAAGAAATTTCATTAGATTAATAGCACGAAAACTAGGTTTTATAACTACACGAGGAGTCGGTTCTCAAAGTGGAGACGGGAAATGAGCCAAGCTGGCGGTCAGTTTCTGCTCGGGCATTGGTAGGCAGACCACACTCTCAATTCCGCGCCAAGCATTCCAAACCCTTCCCTCTGAATGGGCCTGGCTCAAGCTGATACCACTTCTATAATCTAATTTCAAAGTCGAACCGTCGACAAAAAGTCTGGCGCATTTTTCTCGGCCACTAACAACACTCTCTTTACATAGCCGACGGGTTCCACAGAATGGAGGTGCCTCCTGCTAATTTGGTGTTCAGGATCTTGTTTGATTTGTACTAATTCAAGACCCTTCAATGATTAAAACCTGACAATAATTCAATTAAATTCGAGAATAGAACAACCGTTTGGGCAACAGAATTTAATACTTAGGGATCTTATACATAATAGAGAAATATGATATGGAAATTTCGTGAATGCACTTCCGAAATATTCCGACGGCATCAGTGGCACCAATTTTGCCTGAGGCCTGTAACTCTACGTAACTCCTGTGCATATTCAGATACACGTGCAATGTGTATGAGGCCTTCCCGAGCGACCACATTCTTAGCCCCGGTGACCAGGAAGATGACTGGGCCTGAAGCCGTGGCCATAATGTATTGTCCTTGATGTGCGGCGGCCTCCCATATTCATCCTGCTTAATAGGAAACACAATCATGGGGGGTGGCCCTGAGGGCCTTAAGTCTCAGGCGTGGTCAGCACTAATGCCACTGCCCTGAGCGCTGATCACACGGCTTACAACTAATGAGCCAGACCTTAATATCAATTTAGGTCTGGCTTATAAATCTCCCATACATTACATGTCTACCTGCGAAGGTGTTTGTTTCACCTACTTTCAGATAATTTCATGCGCTCTTCTTGGAAAAGGGCACAGAGGTCAGGATAACTACTTTGTTGTTGTTGTGGAAGACGTCAATGAATGGTCTCTTTTCGAATCAGGTTATTGGTTGATTTCGGTGCAAAGAAGTTATTTTCCGTGCTCTATATATCAACCGTTACGCCTAGTGCACATTAAGGCTCTGATGCAAGGCCCACTAGCCTACCTACACTTATTTTCTGTTGCCACTTGTGACCTAAATGATGATATGTAGATCAAGAAAAGGTGAAGAAGTGTAATTTTAAGGAGAAGGTACCGGGGCTATAATGTTCACATTGAAGAACATCAACTGAATGGCTGACTATGGGTACTGTTCTCTAGCCATAGCAACAGCTTTATACATGTACTACACATAGTACCATTCAGAACAATTCCGTTTTTGATGTTTTTCTTCTTCCCGCAATACTATTAAAAACTTCAATTGAAAGGGGGAAACAAACATTAACACTTATTGCTTAATTGTTTCAGAATAAGTGTAATAGTTTTCTACCCAGAGGCACAATTCACGAAGACATTCTTAATGTCAGCTCTACCAAACCATTCTGATATTATCAGTCCATCATGATCTTTCTTATACATGGCCGGATATCGGGGCTATATCTCTCAGGATAGAACAAGTTGTGAACAACTTCCTTCATTCTGTCATTCCTGAGCCGCACCTTGTGGTCACACTATCTCTTCATCCAGGCTATCCAAACCCGGAAAAAACGAAGAAGGAAGTGTACACTTGCAAATCTAAGCCATGACTAAGTTCATGTTCAAACAATCTAGGGAAAAAAGTAGCTTTCGAGAACCTTATAGCTAGTAAAAATATCCGACTGGCTCTGGCCACGAGGGCCAGCAAAAAGACAGTGCTAAGATGTGTGTCCACATGGCCTGCATTCTAATTGCCATGCCAGCCCCCGTCGTACGTCAGACAAACCGAACTAATAGGTACTCCCCTGAAAGCCTCCATTGACCCAGGGGGCGCGGTCAACGTTTCGAGTGAAAATCCCCTCAAGTCTTATGCAAAGGGTATTATGAGGAAGCATCTGTCAGCAATTTCTCACCAGCACCGGACACGGAGGGTCAGGAGGCGGCTGACCTGTGCTTTGACCCTGGAGGAGCGTCTGCCCTCCTCACCTGGTCAACCTAGGGTCACCGTGGGGCCCTCCACAACCTCCCCCTGCCCCCACCCCTCCTCCTCCTCCTCCATCTCCTTATGAGAAATATGCGCCGTGTGTCAGTGATACATGGCATACTGACCATGTCACTCCGACCGTCCAGCTCGGCTTTCCGCCCGCCCGCCGAGCTGCTCGATGGCGCGGCCCGGGAGCTGCTCAAGACACCCAGTTGCTCATCTCTGAGCTCATACCTCCAGGCCCTTTACATTTGTGGCCGCTGAGCGCGCTGGCCCTATCAGCAGGTCGAGCACGCCCGGCGCCCCTTGCCTTTTGACACGGGCCTAATCAGAAATGCGGCGTCGCGCGGCACGCGGAGACACCTCGTCAGATTCCGGGAAAATTCTCGGCCCTTTCCGACCTTCAGGTGGCCCTCCTGCCTGACCTGCACTGTGAGCGGTCCGCCGCCTCGGGGTCTCCGTCTGCACGGTTTGTTCTACACCTGTGGCATGAAGCCTGCAAGAGGCACACAGGGTCCCCACACAAACTTCATTTTCAAAATCCCTGCGTTTTCCCCTTCCCATGAGAATTTTTCCCTGTGTCATTTCCAGTAAGTTGGTCAAACTTTATAGCCTTCGCATACAGACAATTTTGGACAACCCAGAAACAAGAAGTCAAATCCCTGTTTTCCCTGTGCAGTGGGGACCCCAGGCACAGGCTTCCCTTGCCGCCACTCTACACATTCATTGATATTGACATTAATAAGTTTACGGTTCGGCGAGCATTATAAACATCTTAGTTTGGGACATCTTAATTACATCCCCTGGATGGGTATATCGCTGCCATCTAGTCGGAAGAGGTCCATAATTAGGTTTGTAGATTGTTTCTATGACGCAAATAGACAGACAAAGTGAGGTACTAATATTTGGACAAAAATCCACTTACACATGTATCGTCATGAACCTTATGGTCAATATTTGGTGCGGTAAAATAGATTAAAAATTTATGCTGACGTTCGGAATTCTTCTATTTCATGTGATATTTTAGAACACAAACAACATGGGGCGAGTTTTCTTATCAATCTTGACGTAGATCGTTTCAATCTTTTACAAATATGATTTTGGGACAAACAAGATGCTAATCTAATGTTCATATCTTGTTGTGATGGAGGGATATGTTTAAACACAAACAACATGGGCAGGGTAAGTTATTTTGTACTATGTTTCTTCGATCTTGACGTTAAAGCTTTAATCTTGAGCAAATTTGATTTTGGGAAAACAAGACGTCTGTCTGAATATACATGTCTTGTTGTGATGGAGCGAACACAACATAGCATTCCGCCAATAGTTTCAACGACGTCGTTTCAATGACGTCAGTCCCTTCATAAACTCTTTTTGAACTCTACAAGTGTGGGTTGGGTTCTAAGAAACGACAAAGTCCCGTTTGTACTACTTCTAATTTTAGATATTCCTGATCCGAATATCATCGGCTTACAGAATAATGCTGTCTTTAACGTTAAGATTTGTCTCATTTGAAATGTGAAGAATGAAAGGTACAGGTAAAGATACTCAATTTGTCCTTATGTATTATATCTACTTTAGTTGTATAGTGTATGACATTATGATTACCAGCTCGATTATGTGCTAAATAAGCTGGGACAATTGGAAACCAGTCTTTAATACACTGAATTGTATGTTCAGCTTCAACTGAAATAATTGGGGTAAAAAAAAGATACAGTGTGAAGGAGCAGACACGCGTTTGACTAAATGGTGAAGAAATTATGCACATGCAACTTGCATGTCACAGAGGGTCAACATAGGTGTTGTAAATCTGGCGGAGTGACACTATACCCCCTCGGCGGTGTTTTCACGTGTGTTCTGCGTCCTTGAGGCGCATTACACGGGTCTACTTAGAACTCTCGCCCGGTGCACAGACGATCAGAGGTCATCCCCACATCGCCGGATGTGACCCTCTAGGTCAAAGCGAACCGACGACCTTGGAGGACGGCGATCTTTGAGCAGTGTCCCGGAAGGCCGCCTACAACGCCCCCTATCATGGAGTTCTAACATTAGCGGCTCGATGTCCAGCTAATGACTACAAACCACATGTTTGGGGGAGGCCTGCCACCTGCCAACCCCCGACCCCTATCTACACTGTCTCCTCCACGAGCTCGTAAAGCAAAGGCATTGCTGTAGAAATGCGCCCGCTGAAGTTCCTCCCAATTGGTTTCTCCCCTCCAGGCCCCTTTCCCCTGGCTCACACTGGTCGCTAACTAATCCCACATCGCCGGCTCGTCTTGGTGCCGCCGATAAATCAGCTTTAGTTCTGGCTGGCCGCTGTCCTGTGCCGAGCCCGATACGAGGTGTAGCCGTCGCCGACAACAAGTGTCGCCTCATAAACCAGCCCGTCGAGGTGCCAACAGGCTGAGCAGCTCGCGAGCGGCTCCCAACTGCTCACCTGCCTCCCCCGTGACGGGCGTCAGGCGGCTCTAGCAGGAGCTCTGCCCATCGGCTCACCCCCACCCCACCCGGCTCTGCCTTTCACATTTATGTACACTGGGGAATTGCCAACAAGCCTCAACGCTGACAGCTCTGCTATTTCGCTTATCACCACAGCGTTCTTATTACTTCTTATTGAATTGATTCTTTTTAGTCTTATCTTATCTGTCCCACACATGACGATTGTATCGTAGAAGCTATGTATTAACATGTGTACAAAATGAATCAAGATTAGCACAGGTACACTACGCACTACAACACACTATTTATTCATGTTATGTAACAGTTCAGAGTCATCTACATATAACTGATAAAGGTTGAAGTAATAAGCTCAGGCACGCCAAGTTATCACCCAATATAAATCACTACCTCTTTTACTGCGTACTTTTAACAAAACGACCCTATTGAAACCGCTGTCAGCCCCACTATGTTCTTAATAATGTCGCGGTGTGCTGCAATACATGTTGCATGTCTTTCCCCCACGGACCTACAGTTGCCTGTAAACTTCCCAATTACCCCTTCCCTGACACTAATCTTCCTTACACGTGAGTTCCTATAGGATTGTTGCGATAGATCCAACGGGACCCACCATCACATGCGATAACTAAGGCATGTTACTGTTACGGTCACAAAAACAACGAGAAAGAGATAACAGAGCGCTGTTATTAAAACTAACCAAGACTAATAATAAATTGCATCTGCCAAATTAATATGGTTATCTTTACCTAATTCATATCCATTATGTAAACATGTAAGGTATTAGATTAGCGATGCATATTATTACCTTAAACTCCAATCCTCTTATGTATATGATGTTAACTGACATTACTCCATATTACATTGTTCATTTTATATTACAATCTTCATCTTTCTGTTATCGCTATTAAATGGAAGAACATAATCATTTTCGCATTTCTGGTATAATTTACCATACCTATACAATTAACACAAGACCTATATCGGTGAGGCCGTCCAAGCAAAGCCAGACAAGCACCTATACACTGACAGTTTATGTACAGCACATCTTTTTAATAGCCGGGAATTGACGTACAGCCGTGGAGGTGTCGGCTAGGTATTATCCCGGGCACATCAGGGTGCGTCTGGGCAGTAATCTGGGGATGACATTCGTTAGATCAGCCACCTGGAGCGGCTCAAGTAGGGGGCTATCTGCCGACCACCTCCACAACTCACTCCCCCTTTTTGTTTGCACTCTTTTCTTCAGTAATCACTCATTCTCTTGTCAGGTTTCGCTAATGGAGACCAAACGTAAGTCATTTTGTATGGTATTCACAAACCTTTTTGTCGCTGTTTGTTGTTTTCCTTTTATTAGACATTTAAAAAAGTGTTTTTGGTATGGGTTTCAGGTCCGTCTATATTTATCTTGTTTACAAAGATTGGGGATAGGATTTCATATGCAATTGTTATTCTGGAGTTGTCCTTTTCCTAGGACACTTTCCAAGGTTTCTATGGAGTGCATACTACAGAGAAAGCCTTTGAACAACAGAATTATCATCACCTCCACGATGTTACTTTTCATGGTTAAACTACAAGGTCCTCGGAAGAATATGACATCGATCTATTGACGAAATGTATAATTAATTTGGTATTTTCAGAAGCGGATGTCTATACCAAGGTGAAAATCTAGGACAGCAGCTATAAAGGACTTGATTGTATAAAGACTTATCAATGTCCTCCGCCTTCCTATAAAAAGGTTTCCACGTAAACGTAATTAAGTGCTTCATAATCTGGTTTCATAACTGTTTTTTCCTTATTGCTTTAGTGTTATTCTCGAATGATTTGTTATTCATTACCTTGCTTGCCAGACAAAAAAGCTTAATCTTTACTAGCATGCAACAAATCTCGCCACTGACTCTGCGTTCCCATTTCTCATTTGGGAAAGTAGAGTACCACTCGCCTTTTTCCTGGAGGTTTTTTGAGGAGGACGTCTATGGCCACTACCTGGTTGCTAAGCACTGCGCGTGTGTACTCCCCTTTTTTCCCCATCGGTGAACTTTGTGATATCGGTGCGTGAGCACACATCTGACTGTGAGGCAGGTCAGTAGACGCCAACTATCAAGTTAATCTGTCTGCCCCGATCCAATCCCCCAGTGCTAAAAACTCACTTAGTTCTGGCCGCTATAACCCCCTCAGATGGGCTTAACATATAATCAAACACGGTTCTATCATTAACTCCACCAGCATACCTACGTCGCTATGCTCGCGCTTATATTTACTTGGGTAATACTAATACAGGAGGTCAGGGCTGATAAATTAGAGGGAAAAAGTGGAGTGCCAGTAAAAGCCAACGGAGCTATCAGGCCCTAGTTACGACCTCCTGTTCCTGTTTCGAGTGGCACCGAGTCAACGGGTGCTTTTTGCAGGTCTCGACGTTCTGCCGGGCCGACCTGACATCATCCGACCTTCTGTTAATATTGACACAACCAAGTGCCAGTGGCTGTAAGTGATGAGGAGGCGGCAAGGTAGAACCCTGCCCCGACCACTGTCTTATTACAGAGGCACCGCCCCGGCACCGGCACACCGTGTGCCGCACAAATGAAAGGAATTGTGCCACCGTTTCATTTTATTTTGAGAAAGTTTGGGGGGAAAAATATGGAAAAGGGAGTAAAAACAGTTTCTAAATATTTCCTGTAACAATACCTATACCGTCATTCTATCGTAGTGATGAATTTATTAGTCATGCCATAGCCAGCGAAGCAAGCCCCTCCCCTGTACTGGAATGGCAATATCCAGGGACGAATACTTTGTCTAGTCATTCCACTACATGATGTGTATACGTGTTACAAACTTATACGTTCACCACATCTTTTTTAGTACATTTTTAGGCTTTCCACAATGCCAGTTTTAAACAATTATTCAGCTGGAAGTACAGTTCGTGAGAACCCCAATAAAATTCAATAAGTATGAGTTGGTGCCCACCCCTCTCCAGGCCTTAACTCGGGCGCTGTCACGTTAGGCCGAGGTGTGAGGGTGACACGTCCCACGTGGGGGCCCTTAGCGCACGGCGGGGCGCGTGTGGTGGTGGTCCGGACCGTGTGTCGGGAGGGTGTGGGGGGTCATACTGAGATGGGGGGGGGGGGGGGACTGACTCTCAAGGATACTACCCACTGCCAAAACACAGCCCCTACTTTTCATAACTGACCACTCCTGAATTTTAGTTGACCAGCCTTTATTTTGGGGGCGACACCGTTCATCGCCCCTAAAAATCAGAGTATCTCAATACAAGGATACTTACAATAATCAACAATCTTCTGATAAAATGTCATTTTAAAAAAAAGAAAGTACCAGTAAGACTAACTTTCAAATTATTGCCTCTATATTGTTCTATGGATGTAATTCTCAGCCCTCGTTATTTTGCCTAAAAAGTGGTTGACCGCCCCTCTGCTTTGACGTTGACCACCTCCGTTTGACAGGGCCATATAGCAAGGGGTACCTTTCAAGCCCAAGTGCCCCCCTCCCCCCTTGGGGTGTGGGGTCCGTGTCACACCTGGTCTGGGGGTGTGCACACACCTTAACACCCTGCAGCCTGGTCCCCACACCTGGACATCGTCAACGGGACGAGCAATGAGCAGGATGGGGAGCAGCTCCCAACAGGAGGATGAGCAGCTCCGAGCAGGAGGGTGAGCAGATGCAGGAGAAAAGGGGGATGAGCAGGGGAGGAGGAGTTACACGGGGGAGCAGCAATAGTACTCAGAGCAGCAGCACTGGGGCTGTGAAATGTAGTAACTGATGGTTGGTGGAGGCTCTGTGCTCACGTCACCCACTGCTCTCCCCGTCTGCCTCTCTCATTCCCCCACCTACCCGCCATGGATTCAGTCGCCCCCGCACTCCAGAGCGGCTGCAATCGATGCAATGGAAAACTCCACGGCCGGACTGCCATCTGTGCGGCCAGCCCACGTACACATACAAATGAAGGATCAGCTAAAAAGTAGACTCTTCATTCTTCCTGGCACTGCTGGAGTGGGTTAAAATGTTCATTGAAATGAAACACTGGTTGTACAGCTGTGATGACGAGCGACTGGGGAGGTGTTCTGCTCCACTCCTAATGAGTCAACACACACGAGAAATTAATCTAGGTCCCACCGGAGAAGGAACAATGAATAGCTAGACTCAGCAGTAATACGTGTGGCTACAGTGTACGGGACAATAAACTGATAGGACTGGATGCCACAGCCTCTACTTGAATAATGTATGGCATCTTTATTCATGGCCACATTAGACCTGTCGGACATCCACGCAAGACTTCCGGCTGAGGGCCTGACATGAAAGGGCCCCTGTGGTGTGGTACAGGGGCCTAGTGACCGGGGGGGGGGGGGGGGTACTCAACTTGAGTTTGGGTACCCAGTGAAAAACTGACATGGGAACTGTGGCTGTTGTTGCGGAAAAGGCAGGAAAAAGAGGGGGAGGGGGATGTCACTGACCAGACAACTCTTAATTAAAAGGGAGGGCGTCCAGGCTTACTGTCCTGTTAGGGCTATAGTGGTCAGCTTTTGTAGTCAGTAGAAAGCATCATAGGCAAATTCTAGGCTGTTCAAATTTGTTTCTGGGGTTAATTATATTATAATCTTTGAAGAACAATGCTATATTAGTTTTTTTAGGCATCCTATAGTGAAAACAAGGGGTTGTTCCTTGTCATCTAAGATAATCAGGGGGCTTTAAACTCATGTATGGGGATCTCATTGAGCTGTCATCTCGCAAAATCGGAAGTAGTTTTGCAGTGAGTACCTCCCATCAAGGATAAAGTAACCCCCCACCCTCTTTGCATCAGTTGCCTCACCGTTACACAGACATCCAGACATGTCCACGGTGTCACCATAGACATAGAGCATGTCTATAGTGACACCGATGTACATGGCGACATGTCAGGGCCGTCTGACCCCTGACCCCCACATAAAACCACTAAAACTGACAGCAGCCTGGATAGGGGACAGCTATACGTGGACAGTGCCTTCAACCTATATCCCCCTTTTCTCCTGGTATATTATTAGACGGACCACGACTCTCTCTTGGCGCATGTGCCCAATGGTCAAGCGGTGTGAGGTTTCCACGTCTGAACGTCCAGACGGCCGGACACGGGTCTCAGGTAGAAATTGTTATCTGATGAGGACTAAGATAGGATTCAGGCCCAAAGAAATAGATACTGCCGTCTCAGGTTTCTTTGGTACAGACAAAGGTACTTTGGGGCTAGTTGAACCTCGGTGACAGAACCGTGTACAAATATTGCACCTCAAGAAGATGTCTATGACTAAAGCCAGAGACCTTGTATGTATATAAAGGATATATCGAGACAAGGTTGGTTCCAACCAGCCAGTAGGGGAATGAACACATAGGCCCAAAGACAAGCTTTCCAGTCTCAATATATCCTATATATACATACAATGTCTCTGCTAAAGCCCAATACTAACTATTCGATTTTCCAACCAATCAGCTTTATGATCAGCCAATGCTACTCCAATAATCGGCCCATTTTTGCACTGATTCAGATCATGCATGTACATTTCAGTACGACATACTGACAGGCGATCTCTAAGAAAAAGCACATGATGGGTGGGCGACAAATAGCTGTGGTGGGTTTGGGGCTTAAGAGTTAAAAATTATTATTTTCTTGATTTAAAGTCTTCTTAGTTGTTTTTCTTATTGATTACAATCAGATACATGTTTTTTAGATTACGGTAACTTTCCCAAAAAGGAGCATTAAGTAGAACTGGTGGCCCCAGGTTATAATGTGCGCACAGTGTGATATATCGGGTCATTTTCATCGACACCACAACACATGGGGTCTAGTAAACAGATCTGGTAATAGATACTTTACCCATCACGGCCACATCCACCCCCCCCCCCCCCCCACCACTCAGCTGTTCGCATCGTTTGTCAATACGGCTAAGTGAGTCAGCAATGACTGCTATTTGTTGGAGGCGCGATGACAACACGTGTACATCCAGTTCTCATAAACAACCAGCCGGCTTTAATAATTCACCCCTTAACAAGCTGCGTATTGAAATAAATGTATCAGGAATTAGGGCGACTAACAGTGTGTTTGACAGAGTACTGCAGAACGGGTCACATAGCAGAACACGTGTGCTATCAGATCGACTGAGGTGTGAACAAAATGGATTAATCAAGTGATACTGGTAATAAAGGATTAGTGATAACTGCTACAGCAAACAGGTTAATACATGTACTGTCTCTTTTTATTAAGCATACTTGGGTTTGGCGTAAGGCCAATATCTGCCAGCAAAATTGGGATAATTGGTATATCCCGGCATCATTTTCTTTGATATATGTGTTTAAAGATGCAAGTATCATCAATCATATTAACAAATGTGTTTAAAGATGCATGTAACATCAATCATATATTAAAGTTTGTCTCCTTAGATCTAAACATTCCTACGTAGAGTTTTCATGTTATTGGCTTGATTACTTTACTTACTGAAGTAATTTCCGTCCCCATCTTCAACTGATTGCATCATTTAGATGAGGTTGGGTCCCCCGTGTCGGAATTGCAAATTCATTTCTTATCTGATCTGGTTTTGATTAGAGTATACTCTACAATTTGTCTTTTGCAATAAGGGCACCTTTATCATTATTTGTATTTGTAGCATATATCTTTACATCATATGATGTAACTTTCCGATCTGTTGCACTGCCTAGAAATGAAAGTTGGGACAAATTACCATTGTCCAACCCGGCTGTAGACAGAATACGGCCTATTTCGTCATGAGTTGCGTAACCCTACCGTTCTCGTTATACAACCTACTTCAATTCTCTCTTCAGGTGACCTATATCCCAATAACCAACCTACGTTTGGTACGTGTGGGGGAGGTGGGTTGGGGGGTTGGGGTTGGGGTTGGGGAGGCGAGTTGGCGTTATCGTATAAAATTTGCAAGGTGCGCAATTCTTGTCAAGAGTAGAGTCAACATTTGTGATGTTGAAGAATTCTAAATTTGAATGTTTTAAACCAGAATTACAATGACCGGTCTGGTGACTCTGAAATACTGTGATGCATTTAAATGTGATAATAATGAAATTAATTGAGTTTTTTAATACATTATTTCAACTTAGTAACTTCATGAACACAACTGTTAAAGTATGTAAAATAAAATGAACAATTTAGATAACATGAGTGTGAAATATTCATTGTCATCTGCTTTAACACGTGGTTATAATATCATCCACAGGTGGAAAAGATCTCTAACTTGGCCTTATGTCTTTCTACTTTAACTGTAATTGTAATACCCAGGCCTAGAGACCACCTCGGAGTGCTTAAAAGTCGCAGCTGACAGCAGGGACATTTCATCAGTCAGCCGGGATGAACAAACAAAAAAGTCAAGAGTAAAAATGGAAAGTTTTGGGGCTTGGTGTAAGGCTGGCTTCTCATTGGCTGCGAGTGACAACGCCCCCTGACATGTTGAGTCCACTCTCCAAGCGGTCTTGTTCTAGATTTTTCCACCACGTTCTCCCTGCGGTGAGAAACCCTACCTGTGCTTGGAGATGGACGTACTCCATCCCTGGTTGTTTACACAGAACAAACCTAGGAGTGTCCCGGACCATACAGCCCTGCCGTAAACACACACAAAAAGGTCTGCACATAAAAAAGTAACAATAAAAAGTGTATAATGGGTCACCGACTTATTAACTTGGATGAAAAGTGTTTTTTTGGGGGATGTATGGAGGGAATTTGAGAGGGGTTGGCCGTACAATGAGGGAGCTGGTTCTCGGTGATGAGTACTACTACTCCCGGCACCTGTACGCTACCCGCATGGCCGATCACGAGTGAGGTCCGTGATCAGCGCAGAGTCCAGCAACTGGGCCACCAGCCTCAGACTAAACCGGGTCACTACCATAAACATCCTAGTTGAATGGTGGGGGGTTTGCAAAACCTGACGCAAGTCAAATAGAAGACTGACAAACACAAGTTATCTAACCATCCAGGGCTTTGAAGGAAAGCGCCGCCGGACAAGTCCTATGAAGACCTCACTCGGTGGACATCTGGAGCGTGTGACGAAGAAAGGACTTTTTGGGGAAGTTGAAAGCATAGAATGCCATAGTGAATAACAACCTTGTTTTATATATCCTGTTCTAAGAATTTCACGCCGGCTTGAGGGGGGAAGAAGTGTCTAAATGAAGATTTATATTGTTATGTAAATCTTAAAAAAGAAAAAAAAATCCTCATGTAATTAATTTTATGCATCTGTAAGCCTACGGGGAAACATACATCTCCATCAGTTTTCCACTATAATGTCTCTCCAATGTGATTCCACTAGCGGATCCTAAAATACATGTATGTATAAACCTCAATTACGTACTAGGATTTTGGCCGGGTCACAGGAGTGGCCTTCAGAAATGGCACAAACAGGAACAACCAAAGTACAGTACCAGAGAATCTATGGAACAACATCAAAACAACTTTTACAACGACCAGATATATATATATATGCGTTTATGTAATGTAATACTACAATTGTAAAAGAACGACATGAATTCAAACAAAACCCGTTGCTTAAAATCTAACTAACTCCAATGGGTTGAACCAAATACCTAAAGGGTGGGCACTAGAAGGCTTATGTATATTTCAGGGCTTGGCTGACCGGGAGTGGCTAATGCAGAATGAGATGACATGATGGGGATTTTCCATCAGTGACCTGTATTCTGGCATGAACATCTCCCAGCTCCACCAAGCCCATCACAACAAAGGGGAGAACATGCAATCCAACCAGAAAATCAAACACGATTACAAAAGCGATAATCGCTGGGATAAAAAAGAGCAACAGAAAAAGCCAAACGGCAACAACTAAAAAGGAAAGCATGCCACTGCGAAATTCCCCAAGAAATCAACTTCGAACTGTCTTTTTTTTTTTAAGTCGTTAAGATTTTAATAGGTTCTTCTGAATTTCTCTTGAAAATAAATGAGGAAAAAAAGAATTTTTTAGTAAAGATGACTATCTGGTTGTCTGAAAAACACTGCACGAAGCATTACTATGGGGCAGCTAGATTATGGATATTATAGAGATATTATTATGGTGCATATACATACTGATATCAGCGCCTTGCCTGCCCTTTATCTGCATCGCCACTGCCCGCATCCCTGCCATGTAAAAGCCAAGGTTTGGGTAAGTCAGAAGTTGATCTCAGTCTCAGAGGAGAAAGGTCTAGAGGGGCAAACTTTAGCATGGCATTATACAGCTCCAACTCAATTTGTCTCCAGAAATAAACCTAAGACATGCACAAGGGGGTTAGTCAATCTACTCAGCGAAAAGACGGTAACGGGGAATTCTCTAGCTGTATTAGAAAACAAATTATATATAACGAAGGTACAATCAACACTTTTTTCACGCCATCTATAAACATAAATTGTATGGGTCGCCAAATCAAATCAAGGAATAGAAACACTGATAATGAAGTTTATTTCTCAAATGCAACTTGGTAATTATATACAAATACTGACATAATATGGAACGAACGTTGATATACTGATGGATAAAGACAAGAAATAATATTTTTGATAATAACATGCAAAAGAAGTCATTTACGTATCTACTGATAAAAGTTATCAAATATTTCTTACGTTTAACTTCAGGGTAACATTATGAACCAGTTGTTTAATGTTTTACTTTAAGGCTAATTAATCCGAGGTTAATTATACATGGGTGTGTGTAAACCCTATGAATAAGATCATTATCCTAATACCGATTAACACGACGTCTATTAGAGCCGCCTTTTCTATTGGTAGTGTGTATAACAAGCCCCCGGCTAATCCCTGTGACGACGCCATTCAACCGTGACCAGCTCTTAGTTCCCTGGGAATGTATAAGCCTCCATAACTTTTAATACGGTCAGCTATAACAGACGTGGGTGTTGGGGGGTGGGGTGGTGGGAGGGGGTTAACTAGGCACCTGTACAGGAGGTCTAAAGGTGGGCTTCAACTTAACTAACCTCCCCAGCGTTGCCGTCACGTCCGGGCATGTTTCACACTTAACCCCGCCAAAATGAATCAGTAGTAACCAGACAGTAGTGGAATAGTTAACCCACCCTTCCCCCTCTGACCCCTTCCCCCCGTGTCCGTGGTTGTTGGGAGTAGGAAGGCCAGTTGCTTCTTGGACGTGATTTATCCATGCTCCCATAAGCCACAGCTGAACGCTGGCAGATATGACTTGTGCCTCTTGTCCCCAGCCACAGACTCTAATCTTTGTGGGATCAGCTTCAGTGTGGTGGCACAATGGACAGCAGGTCCCCTACCTCACCAAACTACCCCCCCCCCCCCTTCCATATTCTTCCTCCAGTACCTTTCAGCTGGCCGCTCGTTGCCTGGCGGTGGCTGTGAGGTCAGGCCCGGCGCGTACAAACCAGCCTGGTCCCCCCAAACCCAAACCGCTAATACTCGGTAATAGGATTGGTTCGGATTCATAACATGCCGGTCCTGGCATAATTCCATCTATGGATTTTCTATTCAGCAGGCCTTGTTAAACCCCTCGCAATCCGCCTGTCGGCCTGCCGGGAGGTACCGGACCCTGCTATGGGTATTACGGTCCACCTGTCCCGGCGGCGCACCCGACTGCCGCTAACTACCAGCACTGCAGGCCACTGCTGTCCACGGCTGGGCGCTGGATACGACTACTTTGGTGTGGGAGAAGGAGGGGGAGGCTCAACAATCAATGCAGCTAATATGCTGTGGAATTATTTTACAATCAAGATTCTATATGTTTCTGTTACTGCTATTGTCATTGTTTAAATCCTACTTCTATTCTTTAACAGTATTGTGTGGTATCCCCATCATTTACAAAATAGCAATCAATGGACAAGACAACGTCTATTGATATATTTGCCGCATATATTCAGCATGTTCTTTTTTAGATGTTTCAATTCATAGGGAAGATTAGATCTGTACATTTTTCTTGTTCATTATAACATGTGAACGTGTATTATATTTCATACTATAATAATGATAATAGAAAAAAAAGATGTAATATCATGAAAAGCCGGCGCAGCCTTGACGTTGATTTCATAATTAAATTATTCTAAAAAGATTCCCAAATGAAACATGAAAGCATGGGTGTTTCCATTACATCAGAAATACATTAAATTATATTTAGGAATTTAGTTAGGAAACAACGTCATATGTTCGAAGTTATACTTGACCTATATGCCAACCAGACTGGTGGGAGCAATTATAACCATCATTACAAGATTATATCCAACAGCCCTGTGTTGGCCTGTAAGTGGTTCTGACCATCTGCTCCTCTGAGGTTCTTCACCCACACACTTAAGGCCCCATTACACTACACGACATGAGCTGCGATATGACGATGTCGCAGAGAAATCACACATACTTGAGATACAGGCCTTTGTTACACATGTGTAAAATATATGTACACAAATTGCCAATTTCTCACAGTTATATCAGTCCAGATATTCTGTAATACTAGCATATCGCGTCGATATCGCAGCTCAAAGTCGTGCAGTGTAATAGGGCCTAGACACTGACGCCGGCCATCCTTCCATATAATATTCTTTATTGGTGTTATTGGCCCCAGCCCCAACGCATTTATCTTGAAGATGGATGCACCCCCTTCTGTCAGCTTCTCCCACCTCGCTCCCCCTACCTGCCCCATGTGCACCTCCCCATCCCCGGGCCGGCTAAACCACCCTCTACGCCTCCCAAGTAACCGTGTGCGTTGTGAGTTTGCGTCAGAGGCTGCACGGAGGCGTCAGAGCTCGCCGGTCGTGGGCGAGGTGGGTGGGGCAGTGTTTTTTAAGGCCAGTCACCGTTAGCTGCATAGGAATGGGCATCTTGTATATGTGAAAGATTCCTGGCGGTACGCAGCTAAGGCGTTTTTTTCTCTTATTTTTTTGTTTTAGTGAATTCCGGAGACTTAAACAGCAAATCCACACCGATCACGACTTATGAATTATTTGCTAATACTGATGCAAAGTCGGAATGCAATTTTGATAAGCGTCAAGTTGTTTCATAAAGGCAGGATAATGGTTTATTGATTCGCTTGTGGTGTTAGTATTGGCAGAGGTAATTGATCATTGGGTAGTTAACGTGTTATTATATTATATATGTGTGGCATACCGGAATATATGTGGCAAACATAATATAAGCTTATTGATTGTGTCAAATGTTACAATATGTAGAATGATTTGAACCTTCTTTATATACTAGTACTAGATTGGTACCTGCAGGCCAGCCGCCTATTAACATGCAATATCATGTGCAGTATACCAGAATATAACGTGTAAGCTTATCATATCAAATGCTAGACTATGTAGAATGTTTAGAACCTTCTCCATAATACTAGTACTAGCTTGGTATACACCTGCAGGCCTATCTCGCTGAATTCAAGCACCACCCACATCTGCAGCACCACTTTCTCCTCCTACACCACCACCATAACCCCCTGACCACCACCCCAGCATCCAACCACCACCACCGCCCTCCCCTGCCCACCCACACACCCCCATGTTGCATCAGGCCCACACCTTTCCTCGTGTCATAATGGCATCTTCTGCCGATCGGGCGTCAGAAAATCAATCAGCCCCGAGGGCCCATATATAAAGCATGGTGGGGGACTAGAGGAGAGAGGTGGGGTCGACCGTGGAGCGGCCTAGTGGGGTCTCCAGAGGCCGCCTGGCACCGCTGCAAATCCTCATATTCCACTGGTCTAAGCTTACTACGACTCCATTGTATTAATCATGCATTCACATAACTTTGCTCTTTGTGAAATAACATAATCGAACTTTGAGCGCAGCAAATCGAGGCCATTATGAAATAAGACAAGCAATGAAACCTTCTGTGTCCACGTAATGAAAACTACCTATCCATATTTCACTACATTATCTTTTTTAATTCCTCTTTAGGAATGCAAATCATAACAAGTTGGGAATGTACAAAATTGGCTGTAATTTCTGGGTAAACATGTAAGCGACAGTTAATTGACATGTACCATCCTCTTTCAAACGCAAATTGTACTGTTATCGTGACAAATGTGGTACAATCTGTCAAAACATCCCATCTCTCTGTGATAAGTGGAACCATAGAGATCAGGCTGATACGGGATTTTAGTACTACTCTCAGACCATTCAAACTGGCGGTATGTATAAACTGATACATGCAGTTATTTATAACGGGAGAGTGCGGGTCAATTGACTGTTGACAACCTTAGAACAGGATGTCTACCATTCAGAGATATGATAGAATCAGTCAATACAGGATGAAAGCTCTATATCAAAATATCATCCCTATCTTTTAATAGTAAATACAATTAGATTTTTTTTTTTTTTTGCTATTCTGAGAAAACGTTTCAATAGAAAGGCGAAAAGAACCACTTTTTCTATTCTGTCGAATTATTAAGCCATATGTACATAGCAGCATGATAAAGCAAATACAGAGTCATTATCTTTGTGCATCCTCCTTAAAAGCACATCTTCAAGGGCTTAAAACCTAGAAGGGTCTTTATGGTAGTATGTCTGAAAGCGTCCGAAGGATTCCGACTGAAATCTAGGAGACATAATTAAGTAAAGATAAAAGTTAAATTATCATAACCTATTGATTCAAATTGGTCTATTAGTATGAGCAAACACTGTACTTGTATTCTCCCTTTATAATTTATTTAGAAACAGGAATGTTATAGTTCTTGACACCGAACTGATATTCAATACATCGCACTCAAATTCAACTTGTTTTTTTCTCTCGGTCTCACATTCTTCTAAGTCCCCATTTAAAAAAAGGTAATTTCCATACCCCCAGTTTGAGGAGTTGGCAAGGCTTGCCCCATGTGCAATGAAGCAATCTCAGACGCGAATGGTCTTTTTTCCCCTGCCTGGTTCTAGTGCCTTAAGCCCCTCTTTCGTCGTATGAACTCTATAGAGCGGGTACATGCGCCCAATTTGGCGTTCTTCCCGGTTCTATTGTGAGGTGCAGTGACTGTAGTGGCGGTCCAACCTGCGGCTACCGTTTCATTTGATTGGTAGCGATTGCGGCCCAAAGCTGGATCATACACAAGGCTTTGATCTGGCCGTTACCTTTGAAGAGAGCCTGAGATCAGGGTCCGTACTGTCATCAGGTGACCCGTAGCCGGCCAACTAACCACAGACTACCGCTATTCCCCTTTAAGCACAGGTAGGGGCCTGCTGCTCTATCTCCGCCAATAAACAAAGTATCAATACGTCTACAACAAAAAGATTAACATACACTGGATCAATGAATTTGAAAATGTTATCTACCGTGATTTTCCTATTGTAATTAAAATAGATTTACACATAAAAGCATAAAATATATTTAAACAATAAAAATAAAGGGCTCGTTGCTCTTTTTCCGCCAATAAACGAAGTAAATGTATCAATATGTCTAATACAAAAAGATTACAAGATTCTGGATCAATGAATTTGAAAATGTGATCCTCTGTGACCGTCCCTATTGTAATTAAAATAAATTTACACATAAAACCTTAAAATACATTAAACAGTAAAAATAAAGGGCTTAATTGTTGCTCTATCTCCGCCAATAAACAAAGTATCAATACGTCTGCAACAAAAAGATTAACATATACTGGATCAATGAATTTGAAATTTGATCCTCTGTGACCGTTCCTAATGTAATTCAAGTATATTTCCGAATATACAATGTTATCAATATTTGCAAGGCATACTGGGATGTCGATTTTAGAACTGCATGTCCCAGAATATAATTTACAATTTTAGGGCCTTGAAAACACACAAAGCGTGTCACCACCCACCTATGCATTTCCAAATAAAAGCTTCAATTCTAATACACAGTAAAAAATAAACGTAAGCAAACAGGTGCATTGATTGTAACGCCAGACACCCTGTGCAGAAGAAGTGAGAAATCGAGTGCAGGCAATCCAAGTTTAAGGTGAACACAAAACAGCCGTTAAAATTGGTGTGGATCAATTCCACAAAAAACTCAGTTTTGCGTGACCAATTGCAAGAAAGTTATTTTCACTTTTAATCTAAGTAGAGGGAGGGCTACATTCAGCAACATTACGGATCGTTTTAATTAGGAAAATGTTCCCCGCCAGAGATTGAAATAAAATTATTTTTCTGGAATCTCAAAGTCTAATTAAATGTTTTATTTGTATTTATCACTTTTTGAGGATCCACGTCTATCATTTACAAACTTAGGTGTTTGGTGTATCTGAAATGCCTGACGGTCTTATTGTATATAATCCTGAGCACCTACAGTACTTATTAAGTGATTTTTCCAAGAAGTCGCTCGGGAGTGTTAGGTAACCGAAGCTTTGGGTCACGGTCAACCCATCCATCTAAAGACTGATGGTCACCAGGGTCTTTAGGCAGAAATAACCATGGGGCGGCGAGCTTTGGTGTCAAACGATGAGGAGTACGGCACAGGACGGCTGACAAGTCAGGTGTAGGGCGGTGGGGCAGTGGGCCAGCAATGAGCGATCTCAGCGTTATCACAGATCACCTGATCTGGGCCCTTTTCATGGGGGATGGGAAAGACTGGGGCCCTCAACCGTGCCAGACACTGCATCTTTGGGCCAACCGGACACGGGTCACCGATTCCCACTGCCCTTTGGCGTTTAGTCTTTAGTAGAATGCTGCTACTTGAGCTTAGGCCCATGGTCTTATGTTTGTATTATTAGGGTTGGCCCATTTATAACAATGCTAGGCTATCAGGGTTTAAAAAAAGTTGCGTTTAGCCAGACTAAGAAAAAGTCGGTTGATTTAGTGACCCCCTAGACATGTACTAAGATTTGAATAGATGAGGCAAGGGTGTACCCTTCACCAGAAATAAGAGAGAGAAAAACTTGAAATAGAAATGAGTGACATGACTGGATATTTTGGCACGCCCTGACGATACACAGGTACGTTGAAGTCAACAGTCAATGGGGGAGGTGAAGAGGGCTGTACATTGCAAGCAAAACTTTTGGACTTTTGTCAGGCTGAAGAGGCCTTGCTGGCAAGGGGCGCCAGGTTGAATGTGGTGCAGGCGTCTGCTGTCAGTGCACATTGTAGCCCCTGACCAACCTCTCACTGGCAGTCGGGGCTTCTCAACACTGGCCGGGATCCAAGGGTCTGGTGTTAGATCCAGCCTCCCCCCCTCACCTCCTACCTCCTCCTTCTCCCGGCCCGACCACTAGTACCACACCTCAAACCACCACATAATACCCCCTGCAGCATCCCAACCCACAATGAGGTAGCTGATCTAGGATGTTGCTACCTTTTGCCCAATATACTTGGGGGTATACGAAGAGCTGGCGGTAGGAGGAGGGTGGGAAGCTCGAGCCTGGGCCTGAACTTTGCCCTCCACTAGTGTGTTGGTGAAGGGCGCATCATCTTCTTACGTTGCCAACCCTTAGGATCTGGATCAGGGGATCAAGCAGTTGTGTTGGCCAGCCTGCCTTTGTGTTTACAGCTCGAGGCCTGCAGTGTTTGGGCCCGGTGATGGGGTTTGGAGGGTTTGTTGGTGGCGGCCCACTCTCTCTATATATATACCCCAACTCAGTATCTGTCTCCTGACCCTGGATCCCCCACCCCTACCCTGGGGGATCCCAAAGCCTCCCCCGTATAATATACCAGCCGCCGACGTCATGATCGTAATTCAGGTGTGTACTGACCACCGATCAAGTAGTGAACCTAAAGTAAGTCTGACCAGTTGATACGTTAGGCAAACATTCACAGCTACTCATTATGGCCAGAATCTTAGTAGGGGGGCCCACATGGGAAGTAAAAAAGCGGTAAATTACACAACCTCAATCGCCAAAATACACAAGACTTGCCAAAGGAAACGACTGTTTAAACTTCTCTTTGTGGGTGCGAGACCAGTGCAGGAGGCTAACAGGGGAGTTGAAACAGGCTTCAGTAGAGATTACCACCGTTGAGGTGCATATAATGGAGAGGTTTGTTCAAGGCAGGAGATTGTAAAAAGCCGAGTGCAGACTGGGTGAAAGAGATTACGATACATATATTTAGTTCCGAGCTTAAGAAACTGTACGGGGCTCGAGTAGGTGGTAAATGATTTGTAACCAGCAAAAACCGGACCAGCTGACCTACTGTTTGCTCGTCCATCAGGATTTTTCCATTTCGTGGCGAAGTAACTACTTTGTGCCTGTACCGCAACTCTTTCTCAGATAACATCTCGGTATTCTGGTTATGCAAATGCTTCAGGTAAAAGATACCTCAGTGGCTTTATATGGAGTGAGAAAAAACCAACTTGACATCAAAAGATTTCATCAGATTTATAATTGTAACATCTCGTATATTATATAGATTTGTTACATCTCCGATGCAGACCCATAATAAGTATAAATTATACAGTCACACTATACCCAATAGCTTTGCCAGTACAATATAGGGAACCACTGAGTAGCCAGGAAGCCAAGGCTCGGCGCGTTACCTCATGCACCCTCATAGCATTTATCAAACCTGCCGCCGGCCCGAGCTGACGCCCATTCATTACTGCATTACCTTTAACGCTATGAATAGACGCTTCAAACTGGGGTACGAGTGCATGAGGGTGAACATCAGCGATGGAGGGCCCTTGAAGCGCCTACTGATTGGGTTTGGGACCCCACCACTGCCCACCACCCGACCAGCTGGCGCAGCCCGGGCTCGACGAGTGGCAGCACCAGGAGCTGGGTGCACCGACTTCGACTCTTTATTGATTGGGTGGCGGGCATTTCATCTGCAGCCAGCGTAACCCCACACTACTACTACTATGTGCCGCCCCCCCCCCCTTCCCCTCGACCTACCTACACCCGAGTAAGGCCCCCACATACCGCCCACACAGCAGTGTGATCAGCCCGGTGCATACACTCCATCATTACACCCCTCTCTCAGTAAAGAACCTTCCCCCGGCTCCTTTCTCGGGGCCCGTGGTAGGCAATAAGACCAGCAGGGCCTCTCCCAGTAACTGTAAGATAGCGGGCTGAGTCTATAGATTAGACTCGCCAACCACAAACTCTCATTGCTCGGCCGGTAAATCCAGGCGGCTGGGAGGCAGACACGTTCTATGCAAAGGGCAATCTTGGAGCGTACAAACAGGGGATAAGGGCCACACTCCGATGATGAGGTCCACCGGGGGGACATATTGGGGTTATTATTCTCTGGACCTCATTGTTGGTATCACTGTAAAGCATGGAATCATACCGACCAGGTCAGTCCTACCTCAAAACCCAAAGAGACTGCTCTTACTTCTTATCAGAATTTTTTGCTCTGTAAAAATCTTTGCGCATTTCTTAAGATGATGATTGAAAATGAAATTTGAAGACCGAAATTATATAGTTACGATATACATTGTATGTTGATAGTACCAGCAAAATCGTGAGCATTATAATCTAAATTGCATGCAATAAAGATAATTACATCAAAATTTAGCAGCGCGAAATATCTAAGTTTGCACCTGCATGCCTTGGTATGGTGCCGTCCCACCATGAGATGATATCTGAGGGGTTTGAGGCGACAGTGGAGGTTTAATTATTATTAGAAAACAGGATACCACAGTATAACCCCTCCCGCCCTCCCGTCGTTTTTCCCGTCCCACATCCTCACCGTCCTCATTCTCAACCCCCTCGGGGTGATGAATGCAGAATGCATTAACTAGTGGTATCTGGCCTGCGCGGCTATTTTAAGACCCGTTTCGGAGAATATGGGTTGCAAACAACCGAGACGGGTACGCCACGGTTGGGGTATAGTGGGTTTGGGGGCGGGGCAACTTGTTACCCCCGTTTTGGTGTGACGGCCTGTGACCAAAGGAAATGCAGGTATAATTTACATCGCTTGTCATGGGTGTTCATTGAGGCACGGAGTAAAAGCATGAACTGGCATAAACTCAATCAATCAATCTACTCACACATACACATACACACACGGGGAGCTCCCATCAATTCACACAGACCCACGGACCCTGCAGAGAGACAGGACCTTTGCTACCTCTCCCCGGCAGGTAACCAAGCACCCGGTCGGTGGTCGGGCCCTTCATACTTAATTCAGGTTGTCGGGCCAGGCCGTCTCTGCGCCCACCTATCTGTCCCGGCCACTCACCGAGGGCCCATCTCCGCTCCGCCCGCCTCTATGCATTCTAATGTGTGCGGGTACCCCCTAAATACACGTCGGACCCCTCCGGTGGGAATCCCGCTGCCCACCAAACAGGCTCCTCCGGGCCCTCTATCCATCTCCTTGGCGTCCTCCAGGGCATGGAGATGTCTGTATCACCGTCTCCAGACTGGGTGCTTCGCAGTCTGTCAGGCCCGACCCACTGTTTCCCAAAGTGAGTCTGTACATCAGCAGCCATTTTAGTTGTGAGAATTCCATCACTAATCCCAACATGCTTAACGGCCGCTGGTGTATGGCCATAGATTAACCAGCAGTCCAATAACCATCAAAGTGGTTACCCATGCTAATTATACAGGCCAAATAAAAACAATAACAGATTTGAGGCGGCCAATGAGGTGTAGGTGTACGGACCCGTTATGTAAAGGTACATCTAGGCCAGAATGGGCCAGGTGCCTGGAGGAAACCGACCCGGAAGTCCCTCCGGGTGGGTCATCCTCCATGGAGCCCCCCTCCCCCCATTCACCACATGCGGACACGCTCCACTTTGAGAGTCTGGGAGACATGATACTTATTCCATTGGTGATTCTGACCAAAATGACGGGCAAGCACGTAAGCCCTGCAGGACTGTTCTCTGAATAATAACACGCTGACCGGCCCTGCTTCTACTACTGGGGGGAGGGGTTTTTACATCACGAACAGTCTCCTGTGTTTTGGTGCCATCATGCAATCCATGACAATTCAGCAGAGCGATTCCCTTTAGATACTAGGTAGTATGGAATAGGAACATGAGTTTTTGACATGGAAAACATTTGGGAGAAAAACGGAAGACAAACAAGCAACCGTTTGTGGTCTTAAAGGAATGACTTTTAACTTCTTGTCCATAGCTCTTTCTGAACTGCCTTTACTGAGTTTTATTTTAAAACAACAGTTTACATTTACATAGGCGTCTATTACCTAATTTTCGGATCTTGAACAAGACTATATTGTTACTTCAAGATTTGGATATGTTATCTGGCATCACATACTTATACCTGAGATAGGTTTAGTAGCTATCACTTCGAGTGTGAAGAACCATAAAACATGAGACATTCAAATCCTAGGTCAAAATTTTTACACGGAAAGACGGTGGTAATATTCCCTTGAAGGAATAAGAAAATTGTTTTTGGATCGGGTTGCCCAGTCGAAGCTCCCTAAGCATCCCATGCTGTATAACATTATCTCCAACTAGTAACTGGTATTTCATTTAGATGCCTGTCGGCATCTGGTTGTCATGGCCTGTTGGACATCCGATTCTCCACTCCCATCAATATTTTAACGCTTATTTGTCGGTTCTATGCGCCTGTCTATGCGACACGTTTTTTTCTCAAGTGATAAATAAAGAGCCTTAATTTTGGACATTGCTTAGAGCGTACTGCTGGAATGGTGCCATATGCTTCAGGATACCATACGTTACAACCACTAAGTCTCCATTAAGTAGTGAAAACTTTTTGTATTGCACTTGCAAGTACCTGCATATCTTAAAGAGCCTCTTGACGTATTGTTTACTATGACTCCACTTTGTAATTTCCAAGTAATCTGGAGACTGCAACCCTATTCCTTTAACTGTTATCAAATTGTTTTCTGTTTTCAAGAGGAGTTCTTAACGGCTAGACAGGTGCCAGTTTCCCATCGATATTTACTTGATAGTCAAGTATCAATTCATGAAATACAGACTCTACGGTAGAAGTGCCCTGGATCCTGAACGGACCGCACTAACCGGTTGCAATGTGACTGTTAACGTAGATGTAACCTCTGACCTGCGTTATCACCAAATCACTGCTGGCATATCGGCAAATCATGTGTTATCTGTAGCTATCAGGCCACCTGTTATCAGCTTCCATATTGTCACAAGTTTGCATTATCAATGACCGCCGAATCTCTGCCGTTATCGGCGATCCTTCACTCAGTGAGTTTAGACTGTGTTAGACATGACTGATAAAGTATTTCATAACAAGAGTACGGGACATTTGTGCGTTAGGTTGAATTTATGATGCGTTTGATACTACACTGGGAGCAGAGCAAGACAGTGGGGGTATTTGATCATAATTGAAGACATATCATTTTAAAAACAGAGGAATTTTGATCATAATTGAAGACATATATTATTTTAAAAACAATTTATCAAATAAAGGGGTTGGGAGAGTGAAGACATAAAATACAAAAAATAAATGAATTAGAAAAAATAGGAAAGTAGATATGTCAAATATTGAAAGCTATATTCAGAAGGTGACACTCTGGAAAACAAACAATGCATTCAAGTTTACTACAACACTAGACTGTGCTGCCGGGTTATTACTTGATATTAGATATGGTATGAGAGGTTAATGAAGTGGGAAAAAGTACTGATGAATCTTGCTAAATGACTCAATGCAATCATGCTTACCTTGTATGGTTCTCTTGAAGAAGGCTTTACACGCTTCGCACGAGGCAACTCCATAGTGGTACCCCGAGGCAATATCTCCACACACTAGGCACAGTTTCTTGGGGCCCTCGGATCCCTCATGATCCGACCCAAGCTGAGTACTTGAGCAAAACTCGTGCTTGTTTTCCATAGAATCTGGCGAGGAGCCGCCGCAGCTGAGGTCTCCTCCCTCGCATCGGTACGTCTTGCTGAAGCCCACATCGGTATCACTGTTGAAGTCTGACAGGGGCCGGCCGAAGCCGTTGGACATGGAGCCCGGCGACTGGCAGTCCGGGCTCTCGGGCTCCAACTTGACGTCAAAGTCGGTCTGGAGATCCAGATCCATCATTTTAAGTCCGTACATGAAGAGTTCGTCAGTGAGCGTCGCCTACCTCAGAGACCTGACACCCACTTTCTCTATTGCCGCTTCACAGGGGTAGAGGGGGGAGGGGGGTTCGTCCGGCGATGAGGCTGGGTGAAGCTGCTGCCTCCAGTGGTTGTTGTTGTCGTCGTCTCTGGGTGCTGGAGGAGGAGGAGGAGGAGGAGGCAAGGCGGCTCCTGGTGCTGCTACTACTGCTGTTGGCGCCGCTGCTGCTGCTTCTGCTGCCGATGCTGCCACTTGGTTCCTCCAGACGCTTCTCCCTGCTGCAATCGGCAAAGAGAAAAAAGACATAGTATCTGGGAACAACAAGAAAAAACTCCCCTCGGCACATAAACACCGAGAGGCGGTGCAGACAGACACGGAGGTAAATGGGAAAACATGGGAAGTGAAGGCCGGACTGACTGTGGTATGGGGCTGCAGGGCGGGCGGAGAGAGCCTACTGTAGAGAGAAGGGGGCGTTTCCTGCACCTCCTGCTATTGCTGCTGCTGCTGCTGTGGCCACTCCACGACTGCAGCAGTGGTTGTGGGGAGCAGCGGCACGAGCAGCAGCAGCAGCAGCAGCAGCAGCAGCAGCAGCAGCGGTGGCATGGCGCTGAGAGGGAGGCAATCCCTGCTTCTACTACTACCCACCTGAAACACACACTGAGAGCTGCTCACCATTCAATCAGACCAATAGTCCGAGTCACTCAGATGCCACTCCTGTGTCAGTGATGCTGTGGGTAGCAGTCCACTGGCCCCTGAGTCGACACTCCGCTTGTCGCTGTACAACAACCTCCACGCTCGGCTGCTCAGCTCGTGCTACATCCACATCCCCGCTGCAGCCTACTACATGTGCAATCAAGAGGCGCTCTATGGCTCGGAGCACCCGAGCACCGCTCCTCTAATACTCAACACAGAGCGCGGGCCTCGAGCAGCTCACCCACTCCCCCTAGTGTGAGTCGCTCGCACTAGAGCTGCTCTTTGGGCTAGTAGTGTGGAGGCAGCTTGCACCAGCTCGCGGCGGACCTGGGGTAAACATCAGCATGTGCTGGTCTACCGCTCGGTGCCGTAACCTGCCTACATACCACCGGTATTTATAGGCCCGGTTATTTTCGGCTACGCATCCACGTCTACACCCTCGCTCACCTCCCACTCTACAACCTGGATACAAACACCCCCGGGCAATCAGTTGGCCAAAAAATAGTACCTGTCAGAGGGACAAACACTACATTGACATTTTCAATAACATAAAATATGGCGAGAACAACCCGCGACTGATGCTCGCTATTCAACAAAATAAACAAGCAAAACAAATGATTCAGTCAATAACCGACGTTTACCTGTTTTATTTTGTTATCGATTTGTATGCAATATAGGTACTTTAAATTACTTTAAAGTACTGAATGCAAGTATCAACAGATCTATTGTTTTCCCGACATATCAATTTAATAGTTCTGATACACTTACTGAACGATTTTGGAATTCAATTATTGGGGACAAAAGCGAGATTCTACTTTTGGAATTATGCATACTTTTTTTCCTGCATTTGAAATTATGCATACATTTTTGTCCTTACTCGTCGTAATGTAAAATGCACACGTGTCACCAGGAAATATATCCTTTCCAAATTTCCCTCTTTCAATTGAAAAAGCAATCGTGACACATCCTATTGCCTGGCATGATGCAGGACAATAACAAGTTAAGTGTCTGCGCTACGGGCGGATATGTTCAGTGGACCTGCAGGTCAGTACTTAATGCTCCACCATGGCACCAGCTGGGTGGCGTAACTCAGTAAGTAAAGGATAGTGCATATCACACAGGCTTTTAATTGTTCTGGCAGGCACGCTGTCTGGGTTTATGTACATTTCCATTTTGTAGAACCAGAAACTATGACTGAATTTGAATTTTTTTTTAACCTGGCTAGGTCAATATACAATATACGAATATTAACTTGCAGGTCTACAAGATAATGCTTCAGTATAAACAATAATAAATTGTTTCATAAAAAATATCATTCTTGAAACAACTCACACTTTCAACAGGTATGGAAGTTCCGATTAATCTACCAACACATGATATGATTGCATTAACATGAAATATATTGTATAGGCTAGATATATTACCATATAGAGCAAAATGTGTTCAGATGACAGACACAAACGAGGCTGTGTTTCATGATCGGACATGTCAATGCATAGATTAAAGTAGCACCAATTTAAAAATACGCCCCGTCACAATAAAAAAAAAGTTAATATTTCTTTAGTGTAGGTGTCTCATTCTCAAGCACATAATTAACGGTTAAGCCATTCGGATTGTCTTACTTAACTTACATATAACACCAGGTATAAAGTTTCTAAGAATCATAGTGCCCTATGATGCTATGTAATCTCAGTACAATAGGCTAAGCGGATTTAAAACTAATAAAAGCCGGGGCAAAAATAATTCCTACTTTTGGATTATGTGTTGTGCATTTGAGACAAGTCACAATAGGACCTGCCTATACACTAATTGTGTGATAATAGTATAACATTTGAAAAAGTGTGATAACAGAATCGTTGTCTTGAGAATATTAATAAAACCTAGATACCTAATTAGGCCTAGTAGGCTTAATTATGTAGAAAAAAAAATCATTTGGCCTTTCTTACTATCAAGAGGCTAAACGGCCTAAATATAGATCTAGATCTATGTAACTGATTTTTTTTTAATTGTTGCATAAGGTACTTCCCAGTGTCTTCATTAGAATATTGATTTGTGAAATAATTTGAATGAAAAACATTGTATTTTGCAGAAAGCCAGGCCTTGAAATGACCAAGTTCAAAAACTGTCACGGCTACTCCAGTCCTGGGGCGACCAGGCTCGTCAGCTAGCCCATTGAGTCAGAGTGGTGACTGATTGACAAGGTGGTTAGCTAACAGCCAGACCACAGCAGTTACACTCGGCCACACACATGTCAAGGCCCCGGCTTGTTGAACAGTCCGACTCAACCAAGGAACAAACTCAGTTTGGAGTAGATTCTAGAGGCCTGGCAGCAGCCCGGCGTTCACGCTCTCACACAAGTCACACTCACACTGACAGAACCCAGCGGCTCTCTTCACTGACACTCAAAACAATATCATAGACACATTTCTCTTACTCCTTTACAAGAATGGGAGTCAATCTCTGTTTATGTCATCTCTGATATCCATTCGCCGGCCTTGAACCTGTGAACTTTGCAGTCAAGCCCTCTCCGTCCGACTCTCCTCCACTCCAGTAACGTGGGTCCAGGCGCCGCCCGCAGCCGACAACTTTCACGGGCGCAAAACTCGAGAAAAAGAGAATGCCATGCAAAATTCACACAAGGAAAGATCCGGTGGGTTACACACGATCCAACCTACCTGCTTGTAAGAGAACACGGTGATGCACAATTGATATTTCCTCTGGTTTTTGGTGAATATTCACGCGTGTCGGTTGTCGAGGGACTTGCCTGACGCACTGAGCTCCAGTCATTACAGAGTGACGTCAATGGCGCACGGGTCAAGGTGAAGGCCGTCCGGCAGTTCGACCAATCAGGGCCAGGTGGCGGGCAGGTGCGCGTCAGTCTCCACGCAGAGTCTTCGTGACGGAAAACTGGGCTGCAAAGGCGGTTAAGAGTTGGTGTGTTTGGAGAGCGAGCTCTCTTGATCCACTTTCCCGCTCTGGATTGAGAAGGTTCAAATCGGCGGTGGATCCCACATTAAGTATATTATAAATCACAGATGTGGATAAGGGTTGGATAAAATAACCGTATAAGCCATCCTTGTCTCCTAGAGTTGGGGTCACTGAAATAAGCAAGAATGATATCATTCTACATACCAAAGTACTGCTAAAACATTAGGATCTATTGTTATCAAGATTCAACTGACATATTTGGAGGTTAGCCAGCCAATCGCTATCATATTTCAGGGCAAAATAAGGTTGGACATTATAGGTTGGCATGGGCTGATATGCTTTAACATTAGTTCCTATGAGAAAAAGGCCAATATATAAAGCTGCATTTTTCAAATTTTAGGAGCAATCTGTCAAACAAAAATTGCTTTGGTCAATATTGCATCTGTCTTCAGGGAAAAAGCACAGAAGCAATTTTGAAAATATTTCATGGTAAACTTAAATGTTGGTATAAAGTATAGGAAGTCCAATCAGTTTAAATTGAAGAAAATGTATATTATGCACTACATGTTTGATTATCAACGGAATGACCTGGAAATGAAAGTTACAAATGAATAAGTTTGGGCATATATGTATAATATAAACTTAAATCTTTCCTAGATACGTCGACTCTAAAAATTGATGTAGATGTGTTTTGCCATACAAAATATTACACATATGCATAGGTCTATTATGTATCTTTCGTTTCATGTTAAATCTACTATAAACCCCGCAGTACAGGGGTCAGGAATCTATGTATAGATCCAAAAGTTTTGGTGCCGACTGTTTAAACATAAGCTTAGTGGATCATACCAAAAACTTCTCTTCGAGCCTTCTTAATCTTTTCCTGGAACTTCTTTAGATCCCATCCCCCCAACCTCGAATTCTCTTGAAAGGTTTCCCTGTTAGATTTTATGGCCAGACACGGTCCTACGAGCTCAGGATGCCAACATCATTTTCAACTGAGATTATTGACATATATGGTATAGAAATTTTATAAACAGGACCGGCCTTAATTTTTCCACCATGTTTATAGGCCACAGGTGATGCTATCAATAACGAGACTACAAATATAATACACTGAATAGTAACAATGTACGTATATGAAAGCAGGGGCCAATCTTTTATCAGTAGCAAATTCAATTTGCCTGCATGCATGTGGAATACATGTATATCAGGGGATCGAATGGCAGTTGAAAAAAAGACGAGGTGTTGCACAAAGGTAGAGATTAAATCAGTTACTTTGTGCATGATCATTGAATTAGTGTAATGGTCACCAGTTGAATACAAAATAATAAGAATCTCTCTAAATTACTTAGTTTATGAAAATATCTAGTAATGGCAGGTGCCGATGGTAGGTGTAAATATACCTGACGACAATGCTCACCGGGGCACACCTCCCTGCAAGCACCGACGCCTGGGGTAAAATCAATATCAGACTGCTTTATAAGCAAGAGCGCAGTGTAAGAGAGAGAGAGACCATTAGCGTTTGGATCATATGGATTGGGAGATTCGAAGGGGTTTTAGATAGCTTTACAATCACAGGGACATCTGGTGACTTACACGGTACCACCGCACGTCGGCTGGAGGTGAGACTAGGCGGACTCTAAGGAGGAAGCTTACTCTACCCTAAACTGGAACTGTTATACCTTGGAACTGAATACCATCACGAGCAACTGTACGCATCACCATATCCATCAATAAACTTACCGTACTGCCAAGCGTTGTTCATGTTATGGATTGAGCGCCCATCTTGTGGACTTACTCACCACTCGACTAGCACCCATCAGAGACAATATTAAAAACAGTAATTATCTCGGAGAATGCACTATAATTATAGTTAATCAACACACTAGCGTTCAGTGTATATATGTGTAAAGGAGTTCTTAAAACATTTCCCACTTTTTTGTTGTAATTCACACACACAAAAACGCAATATCAGAATGTTTAGATGCTCTAGAGAAATATCTTTTAATGTTGATAAGTTATAACTTATAAATATTAAAACTTATTATAACTATGTTGTCCAAGCGTGAATTGCACCGTGGGTGCAATCGGTAACAGGAGACACAATGGCCAAGGTGATAAGAATCCAGACTAATAACACTTGTTAAAATGTAATAAATGGGAGAAACGATTTCAAATTTATTATGCGGGTAGATGAGGTGATTAATCTAGCCATTTTATATTTTCTTCAGGTCTTTCCTGCAATTTTCTTTAATTTTTTAAAGTTTGACCTAGTTTTACAGGAATCCTTGTCACTCCAACCCATCTTTTCGATTACGTTAGGTCCCCCCCCCCCTCAAAAAAAAGTTGTATTCAGGTAACAAAGGTTACAAAAATTAGAGTAGGTCGGTCGATTTAATTGTTTTTTTTATAATTGTTTTTTATTCTCACGAATACTCAGGAATTCTTGAAACTTCAGAAAACATGTAAAACATCATTGGGAACAATTATCAGCATCTAAAATGCATCAGTTCATCAAACAGATGTCATTTCTTTTAATTCAAGTCAGTTTTATCAAAGTTTAGTAGTTTTAGAAGAAAAAAATTGAAAGGATGCTTGAAGGGGGATATATCTTAAGCTCTACAGGAGATATGGGTAGATTTGTGAAAAATAGGGATGAAAATGTCTTAAACCAACTTTTTGTGTAGAATTCAGTTATCCTACTCTAACCACTCCATTTTGTTTTAAAAACATTCTATTTGGAATGGTAATAGAATGTTTTTTCCAAACATCAGATGTTTGGTTACCATGGAAACAACAAAATTTTGCCAATTTTGTCAAAAACTGTAACCCATTTGGAAAATCATGACTTGATTGTATTACCAGTCCAAATTAAAAGAGATTACCTTTTGTAGAACAAAAGTTATAAGCTTGATGGCTTTTATGACTTTTTTTTTAATTTATGGAGAAAATTTTATTTCATAAGTAAATATTTAGATAAATATTCAATATCCGGGCTTTTTGCCATTTTCATTAATACTGACTGTCCTGTGTTCAACAGCCCTTAACTTCATTGAACATTATCCAATTTTGATGTGCTTGGTATCATTTGAAACCTTAAAACATCCTCTTTAATGCCTAATTCCCGCCTGGAGCATCCTTTCTGTGTGGGGAGACACAATTACAAAAAAAGTTAGGGTAGGGTCAAAATATTAGGGTAGATGGGGTTACCTGAACACAACAATTGTTTAGGCCTTATGCGTCACAGTGAACTCAACATGCCTTGTACAACTTCAGAGCAAAGAAAGCAAAAAGACAGGACGCCAATATTGATAAGCAATTTAATGAGATTCGCTCCTATCGTAATATAAAGCAGTAATATGTTCAGCTGTTGAAACATCATGCACTTAATCGAGTCCTGATAAGTCTCATTTCATCGTATTGGTTATATATAGCATCCAGGATGGTATGCAGAAGAAGAAGTATTTTGACCCCTTCCTCTACAAGACATGTGCAAGATATGTACCACTTTGCAAATACAGGAATTATAACAATCTTTATTTTTGTAGTTCTACCAAGTTCAACTATAAAAGACAAAATGACCTTAAATAACAATCTTCCATGGTTTTTTTTGGGACTGGATGAAAAGAAAGGTGCATTATCATTCCAGTAATGTTGGGAAAATTTCACAATGTGGAAATACTTTTGAGACAATCGGCTCGGTTTCCATAGAACTAGATCAAGTTTCAAACAATCTTAAATGAGAACTCTAAAAAAGAAAAGTATCATCATTATTAATTTTATGAAAAAAGAAATAAAGGATATAACAAAGGGAATTTCTTAAATTCGACATGTGACATGATGGTTTTAGAAATTGAGAATATAAGGATATATGTGCCATAGCCATTTCTTAAATTTGGCATGTGACATGGGAAGCCCCTGATCTAGACCCCTTAGACTTTGCAATAAAATCAAACATGACCGCTTTTAGGAACCTAGAAAAGTTATAATAACCATAACAGTTTGAGACTTATTTATTATGATAATTAAATATCTGTCCATCCTACTCTAAAAAGAATAGACGTATCTAAATGTGAAGTTCTGATAGTTTGTTAATAGCCTCAAGTTGATATGGATCTATCTTACTATAGGGGTCAGTGCTCACTGCTGTGGATCAGTCCCTGAGTTTAGCTTGCTCTGAGCGGTCGTGGCGGGAAACCCTGACAGCCTCTGGTTGGATATTATTTCAACTGCGACACCGGAAGCTGTAGTGTCCTCCACTTCCGGTTGAGCTGTTTTGATTTTCGAGCCAAGTAGTTATCATGAAATTGTAGATATTTCCCAAATATTGGGAATATTGACCACAAAAATTGGCGAAATAAGTAAAATGTCGGCCTGGGCGGCGGATGGGATGGCTCGGCGTGGCGCTGGAGACCCAGAAGAGGATGAAGTAAGCGACGGAGAGGCGGCGAACGGTGGTCAGCATCACCAGAATGGCGACGGAGTGGCTGGGGAGCATCCCGACTACGATGAAGAGGACGAGCGGAAAGCCGCCAAGGGAGGACCTGGAGCGTTGATCGCAAAGGCAATTGTCTGTGCTTTGACGGGCATTGCATTCGGCTTCATTGTCGAGAAATCTAGAGGTAAGAAGTACAAATGTATTGCACGGTGACAGAGTGAGGCCACTCCACAATCCACAATGCACAAACTTGACAAAAACCACACACTAAGTAAGTGACTGACACTCAGACAGCCTTTGTCAAGTTTGTGCAGAAGTGTGGAAGGAGGTGTGACAAGACTTCACATGGTTCCATAGAATACATGTGTCCTGATTTTAATGGGGATTTAGAAAAATGTGGCACAATAAAATGCGAATCGGATACAAACATATAGAAGGTGTAGCCTGTAGGTAAACTGGTTCATAATTTCATATCGTCTTTTGGAATCGGAACTGTTCAGGACCTCCTTGCTGCTATTTAGACATGATCAGAAACTGCCATACTTTGTGTGCCCAAGTATGCCAGTAGTCGAGTACCTGCAGCACTTAGGGCTGATGCACAAAGTGGCTTGATGCAAGGAGGTACTTTGTGCCTTACATGAACACCATCAAGGCACTTCCGTTTGCCGGTGATTTGGGCATTTTGAGTGTCCAGTATGAGTATGACTCTATGAGCCCTCAAAACAGGAAATCCCTTCCATACCGTTAATTTTTCTCCTCAATGTATGTCTAAACTGCCCTTTACAATACAAGTAATGATGATATCATTTAAAGAAATAGATCTATATGTTACAGGGTTGCCACCGGTGAGGTGAAAGTCTGGGAGAAATGTTTCTTGTCAAAGTCAGTGAAAAGTAAGAGAATTTTGGAAATGGTCAGGGAAAACTGGAATTTCGAAAAATGTCAGAGAAAATTGACCTTAATTTGGGAAAAATGGAATTGTCAAATCCACAAAGTTAAAATATGGGCATTAGGTCACAAGAATCTGGTGCAGCAAAACCCATTCTATAAATGGAAGAAAAGTACTATTCTAGGTGTGGTTCAAGGTTGTTTAATGAATATTTAATGATTTTCTTATCCTATTATAGTCTAGTCAGGAAATAGATCTAATATGAAATTTGTCAGGGAAAAATATGAAATTTGTCAGGGAAAGGTCAGGGAAATGTCAGGGAATTTTGACGTCTCTGATTTATGGCAGCCCTGTGTTAGACTGTTTAGCCGTAGTATATAAGTTCTATTAATTGCTCAACTTGATGAGGCCCCTAACTTATAGCGAAGGTCCTTAGAATCCCAGAATCAGGAAATCATCAATAAAAATAGAATTAAAATTGTGTATTAACATTGCCCGAAAATTCTTATCTGATAGTTTGAAACGAGTGGTGCATGTCAATACGATGCCTACATAATGCTCTTTGATGTCCTTCCAGTCTTTGAACCTATGAACATTCGCGGGCAGATGGTATTTCGTCGACTGGTCTACCTGAAGACCATGCTTTCTTCTGTAGCTTCAGGTAAAAACACTCTTACATTTCTTTATGTCAAATTTTTCAGGTTTTCACAAAGTTGTGTACTTAACAGTTTGCACTGCTTTTATTTCCACGTTTGCGTTAGTTTCTTAGCACACCTCCAAAGATTACAGTTACATCCTTTTACCTTGATTACCTACTTATTTCCATACATAATTTCGTATTTGAAAAAAACGACGTCAAGTACCTAACATGGATTGAAAAATTATATTTTCCAATACAGGCATGTTCGCCCTGTCCCTGATGGCTATGCTTCCTGCGACGCACTTCAAGTTCCAGCGTGCATGTAACAGGTTCTATGCTGAGCTATCTGAACGTGGTATATTGGCTTGTGCTCTTGGAGGTTTGATAATGGGCATCGGTGTGACGTTGTCAGGATCGGTGAGTGTTTTTTAAACAAGAATAGTCGGTATTACTCTTAGTAATACAATATATTTTTCATTGAATTAATTGGTATTTACTCCCATGCTTAGAGAATATTACTTTACTTTACGCAGTATTGTTATATTTTGATTTACATGATGAAATTGTATAAGTATAAACGTATAAGTATTTTGTTGCGTCTGCAAATATATATTATCAGTAGGTTTTAAAACAAATTCGACTAAAATATATTATGTTCCCATTACATGCATAATTTCAATATCAGCGTACAGGAAAACAGTACAGGGCTCCTAGAAAGGTAGATTATTGAATTGTTGCATGCTCCACCTAAATATTTCACCATTCTAAATTATTTCATCATATTAAATTTCGTCAATTCTTTGTTTCAGGGCCCTCTTCTCTTATTCGTACAACTTGGATCGGATGTACCGCAAGCATGTAAGTTTGTATATCTTTTTCTTTACAATGTCGCTTTGGTCCTCCTATTTTTCAGAGGTCATGAAAAATGTTAAGAACATTGCCAGGTTTTGCTCCATGATAGATCAAGTTGTGTCACTTTGGGAATGATAGAATCACCAAGCTGCCATTGTCTCTGAGCTGTTCTCCATAATTATATTGCTGGCTTCAAGAACGAAAATATCCTTTCTCCGTTTCAGGGTATACTCTAGGTGGCGCTTTGATAGGCACTTTGCTCTTCACTCTGTTAAGGTCTCGCTTAGTTGGCGCCATGAGACCCATGATCACTTCATCCACTAATCCGTAAGTTCAGTATGTTTTTTAAGATTCTAATGAAATATATAATATAATCCAAATACAAGAGTAGGACTTTATTATTAAGTGCATGGTACAATCTAAATACCTAACCCACACTCTAAAAATCACTCTTCGTATAATATTACATTAACCCATCAGGCTTACCATGTTGTCATGCTTTTTCAAATTTTTTCAAATTTGTGTTGTTTGCAACGTGTAATATCTGTATCATGCTGGCCTTACCTGAAAACCAGCTACAACCGAGTATGGACAGTTACAAATTTTAATAATCAAGAGAATTTTCAATAAAGGTGATACATTTGAAACACCAAAAATACGTCTTTATGAGGCATGACATTCATTTTTCCCTTCCGTTAATTTATTCTCAGTAAGCATCTATATTTTGGCCGAATAATTACATACTAACTTTCTTTTCCAGATGGACAGAATCATCTTACTTCATTACTGCATTGCCCCTTGTGGCCATGTTCTCAATGCTTGTGTTTGCATTCGACATCCTAATACCATGGGAACTCGAAGTTCGAGTACGTATTATTACATTTCTTATAAATAAATAATGCTTAGTACCGATGTATGTGGCTACATATTCAATTATTCATGCTTCCATTTAGAAACTAGTCTAAAACAAATGACTATGTTTAAAACGCATATACATCTGCAATTAACTAGTCCCATACTTGAAATGTCGAATTTAAAAAACCGCCATGTCGCCCTGTCGAATTTAAGAAAAGGCCATGTCGCCCTGTCGAATTTAAGAAACAGCCATGTCACCCTGTCGAATTTAAGAAACAGCAATGTCCCATGTCATTAAGCCCAAAAAAGGCCATGTCGCCCTGTCGAATTTAGGGGTCTAAGCCTAAGGCCATACGGCTATATCATTCTGTTGTCTTATTTAGTTTGAAAATCACGCTGTAAATCCTAGAGTGAAATACATTTTCCTGAAGACGTGGCTATAAAATATGTCACACAGAATCATTTTAGCGCTTTGAGTGCCTGGATGCTAAGATCAGGTAAAATAAATTAATAGAAAAAATAAATAAAATACATTATCATGCTTACATCATAAATAGAATGACAAACATCATAAATAGAATGACAAACATCGTGGGTCGAAAACTGAAAGAAGAAAGCTTAATTACAATTTTTATAAATAATCCATCTTACAGAACAAAGGCGATGCTAAGGCCAGTTTCTACGAAAAGCGCGTGTGGCCGCCGTACATCACCGGGGTGGTGATCGGCCTCCTCCAGTACCCCCTGGTGGTGGGCGCGCAGCAGACACTAGGGGGCAGCACCTCCTACCAGACGGCCGTCAGCCAGCTGTTCGTCGGCCCGCTCAGGAGGCTCGCCCCACACACTAGCAGGTTCAAGTGGGGCTTCAACAACTGGTGGCAGGTCGGTTTTACTTCTACGTTGAATCTTGCTTAATTTGTCTAATTTCCATGGGTCTCATGAAATTCGTAACTGAATACTGAATTGATTTTTCCTTTTCGGTGCGAGAGATGACACTATCCTTAAGCACATCCAGATTTTGTCACATCTTGTTGACAGTCGATACGATGTGAATAACAACATGGAATATATAAAGGAAACCACAATTATAACACAAAATGATACTACCACCACATCATCTAGCCTACCTCTAATTCGATTTTTTTTGGTACCCAGTTTCAGATTAATTAGGATGTGTTGTATATAGGTTTTCTGACTGCCCTCGAGTTTTGCACATCCTTCATTTCACAGAACCGTGATTCTTTGTTCCGTCAGGTATTCTATGTGGGTGGCATCGCGTTTGGCGCCTACACGTCGGCGTCCATGTCGGACAGCTTCGCCACAGTCCGGGGTGTCCCCTTCAACCACGCCCTCTGGGGCGGGGCTCTGATGACGTTCGGCGCTCAGCTGGCTGGAGGCGGGGTCTAGTGAGTATTAGCTTAAATCATTGAACATGATTCTAGATTGTATCATTCCTGTATGATTGAATAGAGGTATAATACATATTGTGCAACCTGCAGGTAAATCGAGAACAAATCTTTGACTTTATCATAGAAATTTGGACGGCACCATTGCACTTGCATTGGAAGAAAACTCATTTGGTCGCAATAACCTCCTACATGTCTTCCTACGCATAGTCTTGTTTGATCGCATTATAATTTGTCTCACACTGGCATGGTTATAACTAACATAATTTACGTAGCATAAATTCTCAGTTGATGCAGTATCTTTAAAAAATGTCATTTTTGCCGGACATGGTCGACGTATTTACACTTAAGTCCAACACATTGGTCTAAAGCTTTCGACATATTGTCAGTCAGAAATATGGAGATGATGGTAAATTATGTTTTAAAATGTCCGACAGGATACAGGAATATGAGCCTCGAAAATAATGCCCGGTAATACTTTTCACAAAGACTTCTGATGACATTTAGATAACGATAAAGTCTAAGGCTTCCCATGTGGATATCAGTGGCGGATCCAGGATTTTAAAAGGGTAGGGAGGGGGAGAGAGGCTGCTATTTGGAAAAGAATTCCTTAATTACGTTTTGTCCGAATTTTACATTTAAACATTCTAAAATTGGCCCCCGCCCCCGCTCTAGATCCGCCATTGGATATGAACTAAAGACAGATTAGATTTCATGAAAATATCTACTAATTTATAGTGAAAAATGACAGTTTTCACTTTATGTTTTCAGTGAGCACGGTGTGACGGGCATGGGGCTTCTCTCCATCCTCTCCTTCATCATGATGGCGGGCACCTTCTGCGGCTCTATCTGTACGGCCGTCGTCATGAGGCGCTACCGGGTCCTCGCGCCCTGAGGAAAGCCGACCCGACGTTTCCAGTTCACCCTATTCATTATAGAATCTCACACCTGTGCCATTCATTTGATTTATATTTTTTTCTTTCATTTGTGTAGGTTCTTCTGTATATTTAGCATCATGATGTATATTTAGTTGTCATCTTCGTTCATCATCGTTTCCAAATTTCTAGTCAAATGAGTTATCTAGGTTTGTGTATAGTTCTAGTTATTTTAAAGGAAAACTTGCACATAAATTCAGGAAGTGCTATTTTTTGTATTATCAACTTGACTTAAGTATTCTAAAAATATTTCAAAAGTAAAAACATGAAAATATTGAGGTCTTAGGGAATTATTGACGAAAGGAATTTAATTTTGGGAATTCCCTGAATGGTTGGCAGATCAGTACTCCCCTTGCTATGTCACAGCTATGGGAATTCCTTCTAAAATCACTTTGGGATTCCCTGACTAATGAATGGTTGTAGATGGGTATGTATTTTAATTCATTATGAGGTGCATTGCGCCAAATATATATAATTTGGGTTAGAGAGCTTAACCCTTATTACAAGTTCTACAGGGATGGGAATTCCCTTCTAAGGGTAAAGGGGATTTCCCAACAACTCCCCTTGCTACGTCATGAATTAGGGGATTTCCTTCAAAAAAGACATAAAAAACAAGTAATTTTCATCTCCCATAACTGTGTGAAAATAAAGAATTGTTATTTGATTTTGCTTATATTGATGGTCCAAGTTATGAATAACAAGCTAAATTTAATTCATTGAAAAACAACTATCATATAGTTATGTGCAAGGTTTCCTTTAAGTAGGAAATAGTAGGGAAAAAGATAATTATAGCGAACAATGAGTTTTCAGTGATTATCTTCAGTCAGGGTTTTGTACACGTGAAGGTGTGTTGATAGAGAAGATGGTTGTTTTAGTTGATTGTGATGATTAGCTTATTACAAGTCGCGTTAGCGGTATTATGATCTCCAAACTGGAGTCGATTTTGCCAAATTTGCCAAGGATATACCACTGAAAATGTTGCCATTCATGTATACTTGGTTTGTACCAATGTGTGTATCAAACGCATAGAATAAGATGTTAAGTCGCATTGATTTGAAAGAATGCAGTTCATGGATAAGAAACTCGAGAAGGTGCGTGCGTTTTGATACACACGTAGGACTTATGGGTATTGTCTTCTAAAATACATACTAATCATGGATATTGTCCAGCTAGTATGACGATGTAGATCCGTGAAATGTTCACAGAGCCTCTTTTGAGGGACATGTATTCTCCTGTTTTCTTGTTGAGACGTGGCATTCCCACCTCTTAAAATCACCTGATGAAAGATAATACTCGATTTGTTACCTACGTAAGCCTTTTATAAACAAAACTCTGAAAGTGAAATGTATTGTCTGCAAGGAGCTTGTGATCGAGTGAAAGTTAAAATTGAATGGAAACAGTAGTGTGCTGATGATTCGGTATGCACGTAATATTATATAACAGTTTCAAATTTGCAAGTGAGCATGTTAGCATACATTAGATTCGTTGCTACTTTGTATTTTCCTTTCGCTCAACTGTATGATCTAAGACTAGGTTGTGAGTTTTCAGTACGTGTACTAAACACCTAATGCGTAATTTAATACATATTGTGAACATAGAAAAGGCTGGCTTCTGGACAGCACTGCTAACAAACACACTACACCCCTCCCCTAAACCACTGTTGTCGTCTTGCCAAACTGGAGAAGGTTGGGACAGAATACTTGATACTTGGGAAGTTATGGAGCTTGATGCCCCAGGTTTGGTCCAACCAACTAAAGTAGTTTCTTTCAGAAGTTATTCACCACTTTCCTGGCCTTAGGTTTTAGCCCCGTACCTTTGATTGGGTGAATCCTACGAACAAAAAAACCCACACCTACCAAGGCCTCGGTTAACCTGAGCTCTCTATTGATATTTGAAAGAGATTGTGAAGTGGCACGAAACAAGAATCTTTACTTAAAAATATCCTCTTTGTTCTAGAGCTATTCATCGGTACCTTTATCACTCTAAGGAGAATGACTTACGGAAGATGTTTCTGTTGAGCATGTTACATTTATTAAATCCAGTTCTATCGCGAGTTTCTCGATTCACATGTTTTCATTTTTCAAGAACAACCCATTCTTAGCTGACATACATTTTCCGAAAAGAACAACTATTTATAGGAAAGATATTATTCAAGACGTTATTGACTGCCAAACGTTATTTCATTGGTAGGGTTTATTGCTTTAGGGCGCGTCCTATATTGGGTACTGGTATATATGCCCGACCCATCCATTCACCCACCCACCCACCAAACTAAACTATTAGGTGTTCGGTCTATTGAGTAGGTAATTGGTTATGGAATTTATTTTGTTTAGATCCATGTTAGCGATTTGTAACAATTATCCCTCCTCCTCTGACCCTAACCAACTCCTATAAAGTAGACCAGTGGTCATCTGCCTTCTGATAGACCTTTTTCACTAGTGTGGCGCCCTACTAGCGGACATGTCTGAATCAAGGTTTTGGGATATGGTTCCTATGGTATTGGGCCTGAGGTATCCAATTTGTAACAATTGGGTACAAGGTGTCTACGGGAGGGCCCGCTACACTAACTCGTCGAAAAGGCGTTTAAGCTGAGGATTCTGTCAATCAGTGGGAAGGACTGATGACCTGATTGAGTGGCCTCTATACATAGTTCTAAATATGCACCACTAACCAAGCACTCCTATCCAACCCCACCTCTTCAATGACTACCAGGTAGGGGAACAAGGGTTGGGTTACATGTAACTTTAGATCTAAGACACAAGAAACCCTCAAAAATACCTCCGGGCAGTTGTTCTTTCTCCGACTATTTGTAATTTCAAACAACTACAACTGTAATGGTATTTGTAAAGTCTACCGACACTAGGTGTTCTGTTGATGGACAACACGTAATAAAAAGGAGATAATATAGTACCGAGCCGAAATACCAACCATTCCTGTGTCATAGGAAAAGAAAACACAAGATGGGCTGTTTCTTGCTGACAAGATCCTCAGTTACATTTATAAGAGGGTAAATTAACAAAAATTAAACATTGATCAGTGTTATTTCATCACCGCCAAAGTAACTTTTTGGTCCAGAAAAAAACACGGTTTCTTGTATCATTCGTGTAATTAAGCAAGTCAATTGTGCCTAATCCAATATTTTCAAGGTTTTGTCATTAAGCAGCTAATAGACAACTGCAATCTAATTGAATTAAATAACAGTTGAGTAAGTATAACAAATTATATGTAATGTACTCAGATAACTTACAAAATAACAATTTTGTATGATACTTATGGTTGGCAACTCTCAAACGAATTTCAGTGCATTACCAAGATGTTATGGACAGACAGTATTTTATGACTGACGTTTTTCTCCGACCAACGCACTCGTTGGTGATGATGAGATATCTGTACAATATGATTTAATTACGCTGAATAAAGAAGTAGCAAAAGAAGGTTTTGTTTTCAAGTTTATCCCATCCATCATATTATTTTCAATCTTGAAACCACCTTGTAACCAGAACATGCAAAAAAGTAATCTTTAATCATATATTCTTAGAAGTATTTTCCAGAGCGAAAAGAAAATACTGAATTTTGTGATGTGGCCATCAACACCCAAAATATTGATTTGGATAAAAAAAAAAGTTCCAAATTTATTGCATATTCAATTAATACTTATATTTCGGGGAAATAACTTATAAATTTGTTAACATTTTTGTGAGCCCTTAATTATAGTTTTTAGTATTGTAGCTTATGGGAAGGTCTCACTCAATCAGTCATGTCTTTTGCAGGTATTTGGGCTTTGATCTGATTGCCCGGTTACACAATCTTACATACAAGTAGCTACAGGCCTTTGTCCACTGGCATGCATTTGTAAGCAAGGACAATTAGTGTGCATCAAGTGTAATTGAGTGGGCAGGCCTCTCCCCTGCACCCTTCCCCACCCCCACTCCTTGAACTCAGTTCAAGGAGTGGGGGTGGGGGAGGGTGCAGTTTGAGAAGCCAGAAGTGGGTTACATAACCAGTACTTGAGCCACCCTCTGGGTGGGTGGGTGCAGGGACCTAGCCCCTTTCCTAAGCCCCTCCCTGAGTTGTGTGTGACAGGAGTAGTGGTAGTGGTAGTCTACTGGTGGTGATAACTACTAAACACAATGAAATGTCCATTGTTGTGTTAAGGGCGAACATCGATTGTTCCAACGATCGGAACTTTGATAGTCATTTGCTTCTTGTTAATTTGGTCCATCTTTAAGTTTAAGAATATTGTAATTTAGATTTTTCACATGACATTTATTACTGAGGCGGAAACTGTTGGCGAAAGTAAAAGATTTAAATGTTTTAATCGTTTCCGCCTCAGTTTTAGAGTGGGCTCGCACTTTGAGGGGAGGGGAGGTGGACAGCACATAACCAGCGAAGAATATATGATTTAAAGGTTTGCTCGCCGGAACCAGCAAGTTGGGGAAAAGCAGGTGGACATCTGTCCCATCTTCATGTCCACCAAAAACATGTCCACCAGTTTGGAAAATACAAATATCTCAGAGATTAAACACTAATAAATTCTAATTTTTGGTTTAATATTAAGAAAACATGTTATACTTTTCCTGAATAATGTCAAATATTGACATATTTAGTGAAATCATGGTGGAATCATGGTTAGAAGTTTGGTTTTGGACTGCCATCCATGGTGGACATAGTGAATTGGGTCAGGATGCTTGAGCCTCTTTTAAATTTGAAAACTGTTTGGTTTAGAAATTATGTATTGATTTGTTTAAAGATGGCCTTCAATGTGGCTAGTCCGAAGTTCACCGATCTATAGGGCAAAGGGGTGAAAAGGGCAGAGGAGAAAAACTAGGGCAAAGCTAGGGCTAGGAAAATAGGGCTGTTGTATGGGGGTAAGGGGGTGAAGAGGGTAAAGGGGTGATGGGGTGATGTCATGGGGGATGATGTCATGGGGGATGATGTCATGGGGGATGATGTCATGGGGGTTGGTGTCATGGGGGATGGTGTCATGGGGGTTGGTGTCATGGGGGATGGTGTCATGGGGGTTGGTGTCATGGGGGTTGATGTCATGGGTGATGTCATGGGGATTTCTTGCATGAAAGATTCAAATTATTTTTTAGCGCTTGAAATAGGCCTGTAGGCCTAGAGGCCAGATGTCTTTTTTTCAGATTTGGTTTTGGCAATGTTACTGGCATTACAAAAAATAATTATTTAGGTCATATTCAGCCTATCAAAATGAAGGAAATGCTGGAAACTATGTTTTGATAAGCTCATGCTCCAATATATGGTATGGTTACATTCCAATGGCATCACACTGTCAATAAGTTCTCTCCTGCTGTCAGTGTCCAAGCTTGCAAGTTAACTTTTTTTTTAGATTCAGGTCAGACCCACCACAAGCCTATGTAAAAGACATAAAAGACAACCCCCCTAAATGTCTTTTTTAAAGATTGAAGAGTCCGCCTCAGTTTGTAGCTTTGCTACACTTTTAAAAGATTAAACGTTTAAACTAGTTCTCTTCAATAAGCTTTTAAAGTAAGTTCAAGTCAAGCATGTGATTTACATACATTTTATTTAAAGGGAGAAGGAGTACAGCGCATACTTCAATTTACACATGGGTGCTGGACATATATCGGCATCGTGATTTCAAATGATTACTTTGCAAAAATCTAGACAACCAACTGAGGCTTGACGATTAAACAACGTATATATTAAGCTAGCACTGGCAAAAAGAATCGTTTGGAATTACGTCAAAATCAGACTATAGCTATTGCCTGTGTGCAAAAAGTAAACGGTAATGAGTTACGCACAACCATCGCCATGATGATTCAAGCTTTTGACATTTCACTACCGAGTATAATGACAGCGGATTCTTCCTCTGCCAACTAACTTCTCTAAAATCAATTATACTGAACACTAGGAAAAGTGAAGTTGACACATCGAGTTTAATTGTGTACTGATGATATATCATTTCTCTCCTTCGCTGTCTAAAGGTATCTGGACGAATACGTCAACACGTTTGTGTACCTTAATCTTTGGGTGTACAGAAGTATATATATTTATATCTATATAAGGTTGGGTCACATCCAAAACAAAAAAAGACCATCTTGGAAACACCGTTAAGGTAATTCAAGGAGGAAACCCCTAACATTACTCAAAACTAATGACCTCTCAAAAGATATATCGACTTAGATACATTCTTTACCTTAGGGCAAACACAAAATCACTAACATCTAGGTGCACTTCATCTAAGGGCAAGAAATGTCTATCACTTCATTCATGGTCACACTGTAAAAAATACATAGCCTAAAGTTAGGCAAGGTTGTATGATTTCAATAGTCTACATCAGAGCTGCCAAACACGAGTTTTTTTTTCCTTTCTAAGTCTAAAACGGACAAACTGTTTCTATCCTGGATTACAAAATACATAAATTTTAAGTTGTACCTAGTCTCACAATTCACTATGCTAGATTTGTTACAGTCTAGGTTGGTAACGAAAAAACTATGTATTTGTTCTTTGAATCAATGATTCTGTGCTAATGTCAACTAGAATGGAGTGAGACTTACCAGTGAGTAAATCCAATACGGAGAAGCTATGACTACTTAGGCTACGTGCTAGATTTCAGATTTCTCCCCAACAGTAAAGCTTCCTTTGGACGCAACAAAGCGACCACAACAAACCTACGACAATCATTATCAATTAACACTCAATAGCAGACATCAAAAGTTCAACGGGAAACTGCCACACAGTGAAGGTGGAATGTAGTTTAATCGTTCCCTGGAGGAAAGTGCGGAAACAACTAAAAGTAACAAATAGTCTGTCTCCTGTATAAGTCTCACATAGAATCTTCATTTATCAATTTCCGTAAATCATTCGCAAAAGTTCAGGACGACTGAAAATATTCTTGCAGATTTTCTGTTCATATTCGGAGTGTTTTTGTATCAAAATGTATATAACTGGTAATAGTTAAATACCCAATAAGTCAAGAAACACTCAAGTTTTCTTATACTTTTAAGTGACACACGCTTGGCTTTCGGGCTCAGTTCCCATGCCGTTCAGTATGCAAGTCTTTATAATTCTTACGGAATGTTTATTTTTCAGTTGGGAGTTCCCAAGATACCGCGTTTTTATTCTTAATGTATTCAAACACACACAACATTGTGTTTCCTAGTCTCTCAGAAAACAGGTTGGTAATTAAGATTTCAATATACTATACAATCGGATAATCCTAAAGTTAATCTTACGGCTTTCTCTGCACATCTAATTGTTAAGAGCAAGAACTACTTTTTCAGTTTACTCCCTCAGATACTACCAATCGTAAGAGGACCTTATGATAGGTACAAACCTATAAAAGTAATCTTACTTAGGACGAGTGCTTTGGTAAATGCATAGAGACTATTCCACACCGTGAATAACTCCTTGTAATTAGGTCAAACAGTATCTAAAATAGCCACACGCCCAACCTACTACTGTCTATACGCAGGCATTAACGTTCCACGCCTATCATTTGCGTGTAGAGAAAAGATGTACGTGTACATGTCAAAGTATTAAGAATCTCTAGAGGAGAAATATTAACCCATTAATCTATGAAGAGAGAAAACAAAGGGAAGGGGACAAAAATATCATGATCATCATAATCAGCATCGCTATATGTTTAAACGATCAGTTCATTGCACAAAAACACAGAGGTTATCCTGGCAGTCTCTGCCTGTACGGTGTAGCCTGGCCGACACGCTGCCGGTCCTTGGTCGGTTCACCCCGTTGATTTGGCCAAAGGAAAGAAATTGTTGCATTCCGGCTACATCAGTCTAAACAAATTAGGGTAGACAGGTCGGGATTCATTAATAATTTTTTCATGCATTTTTAGTTTTAAAAAAAAGTCTCAACTTCTGTTAGAAAATTCTAATATTTTTCACTAAATATTCCGTAAAAACTTTAGGGTCGGGGCAAAAAATTAGGGTAGGTCAGGTTGCCGGAATGCAATTATTAATTTTTCTTTGGCCTTAGGACTCCTCGTCGGCGCCGAGCCCCTTGCGCTTGGCCCTGCGGAAGGCGACGATGGGCTGGGTGATGCCCGACCCGTCCACCCCGAGCCCGGAGCCTGGCGTCCACCCCATACTCTGCAGCATTACGTTCCCAATGTTGGTCTCCGGGATGGGCACCGCGTTCTCACCCACGTAGCACGGGCCTGCAAACGGATACATATCCACATATCAGTATCTTTAATCATTCAGATTTAGGTGTAATTTTTACTTACTGAAAAGCCCATACATGTCTCAAAGTATACCAAACATACAAAATATATGGCGATGAAATAAAGAGTCAAGCGAAAATATGTAAAAGGGATCTTTCATTAACTTTTGTTTTTACTTTATCAAGAAAGCGAGAACGTGCAATGATATTTCCCCAATTCACACTCGACCACGCACTCATGTATCAATCCGTTTTCTCAAAAGCCAAAAAACCTGAATATTAAATACCGATGCTTTTTTTCCCCTAAACATCATTGTCCGACGAAACAAAATTACGTGTAAATACATCTATTAAATATGAAAACTAAATCGCTTTAAACGTATTCTGTAATAGATTTTAAACGACGAGACGACTCTACTCACGTTGATCTGAGGGGCTGTCGGGCGGAGTCTGACGTCGACGCTTGATGTCCCCCGACGACGAGGCGCTGTTAGAGCCGTGCCACAAAGTCAACTTGTCCATGCTCAGACCCGTCATCTCGGGCTTCTGCTTCCGAGTGGGCAGGTGGCCAACACGCTGAGAAAAAAAAGATAGGGGAAATCTGAGTGAAACAGGCAACAGGGAGTTTGAGCATCCCACCCCAACACCCAATGTAAACATTACGTATCTGATCTTGTATGTTATGTATGCATATAACTATTAATTTACCCTTTTCAACTCTTATATTTACCTTATATCACGTAATAAGTCCGAAAAGCATGGGGAACCTTGATAATTATTGCGTACTAAATGTCATATACAAACCAAAGTTATCATAATGCTTCAACGATCAGTCGCAAAATTAGATTGAGAAAAAAAAAGAAGAAATGCATTTAGAATAATTTGAATATCTAGATTATCATTCCAAGAATTTCCGGAAGATTAGAGATACGTGAACGACACATCGATAGGCATCGGAGTTGACAAATCTCGCTTCCATATTCCGGAGCCCCTCTGCATGTACGTGCGCTAAATAATATACCCGCCAATTAAGAGTTTCAGTTTCATCGAAGTGTAGTTTGTTTACTTACCCCGGGTTTTAACCGTCTTCTACCTGTGCGAATCTCCCGACCCTGAAAAAAAAGCAATGTAATCAATATAATTTGATGAAGGTACGTTGTAACTAGGTTTCAGTGCATATAAAGGAAGAAATAATGCCCTACACATACTTGCTTTTTAGTCACAAATAAAAGATCTCATGAATAATCGGTATAAGCAATCCTAAATGTCAACCTATATATTTAGCAGTGTACCCCAAAAACTTTTGGAAACGACGGACATATTGTCCGACATTTAAGGGGATCACATTGGACATTTCCATGTCATAAGCAAGATGTTATGAACACATGAATATTTAGAAGAACTGACAAGATAATCGTAAAAAAGAGAAGACTGCTCTTTCTTATTAGATGTAAAAATGCGAAAATTTCGTCAGATAAAATGTCCGATATTTGAGTGTAAAACATCGGATATTTGCTGGAAAAGTATCGGACATGTCCGGCGGTTCTTAGCATACATGTACACTGTTTAGCCACCCTTCCTCTGTAGTGTACTTACCATCCTGTTGATGCGGGACTTGAAGCCCGCCTTGGCGGTGGGCGACAGCAGCTCGAAGCTGCCGGTGAGGATGCTGTTGAAGGTGGCGTCCTGGGCCGCCTCCTCCTTGGTGAAGGCGGGGTCAGCCTCCCACCAGGGGATGATGCCCGGCACCCCGCACGACGGGCCCGGCTCGTGGAAGAAGTCGCTCTGTTCATCGTCCCCTACAACACAGCAGACATATTCATTGACATACCTTGTTTAATTCTAATCAAACTGTCTTTACACAAGAGGATAAATTGTAATTCGACACGTCTTTTCCCTTATTGTAATTCAGACACAATTGCGTTGTGTGTAAAATATTGCACCTTAAGGCCGTATTCCACATACCGATTTTGCTACCGATTTTGAAAATCGGCAGTTGAAATAAAGGTTATATATAGATATGTTATACATTAATAGAAAGCTCTTACAATTCTCTTTTGAATGCTATATAGCATGTAGAGCCTCATGTCATAGTCTCAGAGAAAATCAAACAAGTACAAAATCGGCAGCATCAAAATCGGTATGTGGAATACAGCCTTTATATTACCACAAATATGGTATGCATAGACTACAATGAAAGCCATCTTTTTTTACAACCTATTAGCATACTTTTTCCAGAAAAGAGTTAACTTGACCTTGTTATGTGAATGTTCTGTAGTATCAGTGGGTAAAAATGAAACTCTTCAAAACCAAATAATTTGAAACATTTCCACATAATTATAGAAAATAACTTCTGGCAATAACGATTTATTTTCATATGACAGGTTCATTGACAGCATGTTCACTTCACGTACTCTGACTTTGATTTCCATTCAACAACGACATGTTAACATCACATCGTCGTCTTTGGGTTTAATAATAGCAATTATGAATATCGTATAGTGAACGGATTATCAAAGAAAAGACGTACCGTCCCTGGCCTCGTCGTTGGTAAAAATACCACAGTCGCTCTCACTGCTGCTAAATGAGCTACTGCTTTCTCTGAAAAAGGAGAACGATTTATCCGTTAACCATATACATGTAAAGAAGTTAAGTTGTGTTCTATTATAAATGTACCAATGTAGGCAAACAGCAGCCTATGAAAGAGGTTAGTTGAGGGATGCAGACGGCACCTCTTATTAACCGTGATGTAATACATAAAGCGCACTTTATCCAATGTGATATCTCAAAGAAAGTTTCACCATAAGACAAAACTGAATCCTCAGAAATCATTTAGTTTAAGGTCATGCAACATCTATTTGAAACTTTTATTTTGGTCACCATTAAGCCCCCATGACTTTCTTTATAGCTCCCCAATACAAAAATTACGGTCCAACGATGCCTCAAGGACGCCGCCATGTAGAAAAGAGGACAAGTCACTGGCGTCTATAGACTAAGATTCAACAAATTTATGTTTGAATGCCTTGCCTTAACATCTCCAGTGATACACATCACACACAAACTTTAACAAAGTAAATCAGAGGAACCAGAATTTGAGAGCAACTGGCAAGGCACTAATAACGGTACCAATTAATCAATGTTAACGGATTCAAAATCAAGAAAAACTTCCAAAGTTGTTTTAACTCAAGTTTCAGAGAAGCAAGTACCTATTAGTCCGTTTCTTTCCTGTCAGAAAAAGCCTGTAATAAAATACACTATTAAATTCACTCACAGATGTATGCCCAACACAAAAGTGTCTTGGTGGAGTTGCCTGTTATTTACAATTACACTTCACTTTATATATATGCATGGTCAAAACCGAGCGTACCACCCGAGTTATATTAGATACCATTGTCCAGTATTGATCACATGTTGAGGCGTGTGACGGACGACGTCACTGGGTCGGTCAGACACTATCCGCACCTCATCATCTCAGTAATTACACGGTAACATAAGACATCGCACAGCAAAGGAGAATTTGTAATCAATATCAATAGTAATCTGTTTTAAGTGGATTTTCGCCCGACAATCAATACCATTTTTAATGAAAAAGACCGATATAGCTTTAGATGATGATAATTTATACAATGCCGATTGCAATGTCTGTGAAAGATAGTAAATAAGCTCAGGTAATTTGATATACCGGTCGGAATCCTATATTAGTACAGGTGGTAATTAAAATGATCTCGCACGATGCTCCCTCGGCGATTCAGTCCGTTGGGAGGTGGTCACGCAGCCTATAAATACAACCCGTGTGACTCGGTCAGGTGGACAGGGATGATGTCCCCCCCCCCTCCCCCTCAACCCCAACTCACCTTCCCGGAACCCATCCTCCCACTGGACGACACGCATTGAGAACTGTCAATAAAAGAAGAGCCTCTCGAGACATGGCTAACAGATTTTCTGTGCTCAGGAAGTATTTCCCACAGCTTCCTATCCATAGGTTAATGACCTATAGACCTATGATTCATTGAATAAAGCAGTAGCATAGCAGGTAAGAAGTGTGGATAAAAGCGATATTACGAGAGGTATCACATTGCCTTCCAAAATATACTTTGCGAAACGCAGCATTTAACTAACCTCTTTGAGTTGGCATGAAACAATTATTAATAACTGTTTAATTTCGTGTTATAACTAAAACGCGCTAAAAATGGGTCAGTGCGCATTTATACGACTACAAAAATTATATGTGGCCGTCCATTAGTTACATACACACAATGGGTGTGAGGGTATCAAGGGATTTAGTAGATTTTTAATATGTATGATATCAGTGGAAAGCATGTCAAATTACGGTGCCCAGGCTTTTCTAGAAATCAAAGTAAGACCTGCATAAAGACCTTATTATACATTTCAGGTACCAAAATATACCATTTTCACGAAGTTCTTTTAGACTTCTTATTGAACATTCACACTACCCAAAAGAGTTAAAGATATAAATAACACAAAGACAAGCGAATCTTGAAATGAATTCAGATTCACGTAAAAAAAAGACCTTTTTAGGACTACTGGGTCCAAAACAATACATTTCTAACAGCCTTATAAGTGGCAAAACCAAAATATACGGAATATGGCAAAAATATACCTAAAGACTAGGAATTAGAGGATAAATATGTTCATTCAAAATCAAAACTGCACCAACTTACTGTGATTGTAGAGTGCATTCCATCTTGGTCGACTGATGCGAACTCGTACCTCCAAGTTTATCAGAGTCTTTGCTGCTGCCTTTTCTTTTCCGCTTGCCAGTTGGCAAGTCCTCAGTGTCCATATCATGCTGCTCCATGACATTGTCATTTTTGGCTTCTAGCGTTTTTAATTTGGGTTTGATGTGGGGCGGCTTCTTTGTACAGAGTCCGGTCATGTCGACCACATCGCAGGTCTCAGACGGTTGGGGGTCGATCGACATGCGCTTGAACTTGCGCCGCCTCCGGTGAGGTCTGAGCGGGGAGAAGTTCTCGGTGACCGAGTCGGACTCGGCGAGGGACAGCACACAGGAGAGTTTGGGGAAGGGGCCCTGGAGGCGCCTGGAGGTGACCACTTCGTCCGAGTCGCTCTGGTGGGTGGTGGTCGTGGTGGTGGCGGCATTCTCCCTCAGCTCCTGGGACTGGAGGGCCTCCTCCACGCTACTCTCCGAGGCCTCGCTGAAGTTCCCCCCGTCGTAGCGGCACGTGCTGTTGGGCCGTCGTTTACGGCCGCGGCGCTTCTTGCAGTTCCTCTTCAGCGTGCCGCTGAGGTGCTCGCTGCTCTTGGACTTGGGCGAGCGCGACGTCTCCTCCAGGGCGTTCGTCAGGTCCTGCACTAGCTCGTCCATCCTCTTGAGATCGTATGATGCCAGAACACGCAGTTTCTGGAAGTCTTTCACTATGCTTGCATCCATGGATCTACACTATTAGGCTAGTTAAGCTGAAAAGCAGAGTGAATGAAACAGAAAATGCAAAGTTAGAAAGGAGTCACGGTGACTTGTGAAACATTTTTACTTTGGACTGAAGGTTAAGATATCTGAATAATAACGAAATAGCCCATGTAAAACGTACAGATGTATCTATTAAATTAACGGAAATAATAACATTAACATAAAAAAACACAATTTTTTGTCCACGTTACCTGTAGTTTGACGTGAGAAGTTACTAGTACCCATTTTAAAAAATAACATAGTGATTTTTTTCCCGCTTCTGATCAGCTAAAAAAAGAAGCCTAACCAGTCAAACTCACAGCGTGCCAGTCCATAATATTGAAAAAGTGGAAAATTGCAACTACTTCTAATTCATCGTTTAAATACCCTTGAATAAAGGAAATTTTCGAGCACATATGCCTTGAATCTTGAGTAATTCTGTTAGGTAATCGAAATATAAAGCCAATTATCAGGCAGGGTATGGTATCAATAATAGGAAACAACCGTTAGAGCAACTTTCTAATTCAGTTGTTTTTCTTTTTAAATCTAGAATAAATATCAATTCTGATTCTGGGGCTTTTATGATAAGATCTGACACACAAAAAAGAGGATTCTCTTGAAAATGTCATCATTGTTATCATCAAGCTTTTGTCTAGATTGAGTAGAATATCAAATGTTCAAATGAAAATGTTGAACGCTTATTGTCTTTGATGAAATCTATTTTGGTTCTGTCAAAATAGTCTAGACATGTACCGCCTAAACGTTTAGGCCTAGTAGGTGTTCCCATGCGGATAAAAGGGAAATATAATTCTAGAAACGTGCATTATCCTAAGAGAAATATATACATACATACAACAAACATACCCTGTAATGCGAGAACGTACAATATGCATCTTTTCTTGTTTTAGCAACATGTTACTTTGTTAGGAGTAACTGTTGGGCCTGGGTCAGGAGTAGGGGGCTAGGTCGATCAGGATTCTACGTTATTTCACACATCTTCGTTGACCTATTATAACCAGTTGTCATTGTATTTGCCAATTGGTAGCTATCCATCTACAAAAGTAATCTAAATGAGTAAACAGGGGAGTTGATGAAGTTTATTTGCGAAATTTACGTTAGTTTGGCTTCAGGCCAAGTGTAGACTGTTGCTGACTGACTACAGAAATAGGTCCTGAAATCTGCCCCAATTCCCTAACAAGCTTGGCAAGGCTTGGGTGAGGATGAGTATCAATACTACAGTAGTAAAGTATGCGATACAAAACCGATACGGTTACACAACATGTCCGAGGCTCAATCAATAGGTCGCGATAAAGCCCCACAGGATTCATTACGTTTCACAAAAACGATGACACTTTGTTGTGCCTTTTGTGAGGTCGGTCATGAATCAACCCAGTTGTTCAACCGAACGCGATCAGCTGTCCGTCGCGGGATAGCCACAATCAATGTCATGTTTACAGACAAATGAATCGAAGAAAAGTGGAAGTCTACATACCTGGTAAATCTATAGATGCTACTTGTAATAGCTGACGATCCTCAATGCGGGAAATTGACGACAAGGCGAGGGAAACAGAGTTAATTGAGGACAGCATTACAGACCGAGTACTTACGGACGTGGCCGCCATATTTGTTTTGGCCTGAATCTCGCTCCTTTTTGCGAGATCACGTGACCTCTGACCGCCCAACGAGCACCTGCTGTTCAATCAACACAGAAGCCAGATCTAGGTCGACCGCCGAGCAAGAAACATGGATTTCGACGTGAAAGCATCAAACTTGAAGACTAACAGTCAAGTCAGGTAAGTGAAATACAAACCGTATGGTTTTGTGAGTTTTGTTCTACTAGAATGTGGTTTGCAGTATGAATTTTTGGGGCTAAAAACGTAGACAAGAGACAAGCTGCGAAGCGTTGCCATGATGCTTTCTCCCCAACAACGGGGAGTAAGCATGATTGATCACAGAACAATCTGAACATCTGTATTGGCTGATGAGAATGTAGATCTATCTCTGTATCTGTTTATTTTTATATTATTGAACACTTATCAAATGAGCCTGTAAAATTAAACCATCATTATGCATTTTGCTCTTGTATTGATATGTCTGAGTGATTTACATCTAGCTAGGCCTAGTGAGTAACGTCCTTGTTTTGTTAGATCTGGTATATCAGGAACTGTCTAGCTGTAAGCCATTAACTTGACTAGATTTTTTCTAAGTGCAAGCTGGAGAAATTGAAGTAGATCGATATATCCTAGCATATCTCAATGTATGATCTCAATAATACTAAATAGTCTAGAAATCTGAAAAATAAAGGATAGTTTTTTTTCTCTTGAAACCAGGTCATTATCATCCCACTTGCAAATATTTTATCATGCCACTCTGTGGTGTATGCAGAGATACAAAGCAATGTACCATAAATCATTCCAATTCTTGAATCAGGGTTCAGAACAAGATGCTTTCGTCTCAATCCAGGTAATCATGTGTAGTTCGTTATCAGGTTTCTTGGTGTTCACAAACCAGTAGTCAGGCACCTAAAAGGGTAGACATCATTTCTAGAAACACGTAGTCACAAGGACCGTCAATAGATTTTCTGATAGAATTTGCATCTTAAGCTTGCAACCTCGTTTCGTGAAAATTTATCAGTCTAGTTGCATGGAGATTTCTTTATCAATCTGCATGATATTTTGTTACCTTATATATATTCAAATATTTTAGTACTTGCACTTCTTTCACATACAATTGGACAGAGCCAAAATGGAATAAAAAACAAATATTGCATTTCATAAATTAAAATCATTGCATAGAGAGATAAGGTCATCATAAGGAAATTTGTGGATGCGATTAAGTTCGTCATAAGGAAGTACCTCAGTAACCTGGCCAATATCAGGAAACACAAAATCAATTAGAGCAAGGATGGACGTTTCCCGAATACAAATATTGAATTGAAAATGATATTTCAAAAACATATTTTCAGGGTACCTGACTACTCCCGACTTCATCCCATCGTACCTCGGTTGTACGTCCCGCAATGGAAGACAGACATGAAAAATAGGAAACTAATCAACGAGGTATATTATTTTTTGGTACAAGTTATTTCAGAAGAACCTCTATCAAAATATTATAGCTTCACTATATTAAACGCTCAGTGCCCCTACACAGCAGCTATAAACAATTTTTCATAAAATTGTCAAGTAATCATTTCGAGTTTGAGAATCTACGTAATATTGCAATAGTAGTGAAACAAAGTGTCCTCTTCAACATTTTATTAAAATGTAAAGAAATACTGCACTGCGTATTGCCCTTCACAAAGTTTCCACGCCATACGTCTTTTCATTACTATATTCTTTTTATTTGACAGAACGCCGCTACAGGCGGTATCCCTAACTACGAGCACGATGAGAATCTCTTCCTGGACAAACGTGAACAGATGACGTACAACGTGGAGGACCGCGGCAGGGTCGACGTCAAGTACGAGCTCCCCTCCCGAGCCAAGATGCTCCGTCCCGAATTCAGTCACGCCTCATCTAAATACCAGAGTGGACTCATGTTCCGCAAGGACTCCCCCTAGGTCTTGAACAATATATTGATTTGCTACAAATTGTAATTAATATTCCATGCAATATACAGCTATTTCATAATTTATAACACCTCCGGTGAATGTGCGATCTCGCGTCGTCTCATACGATCGTTAACCACAGTGCATGGCGTTGTTTTTCACCGATACATTCACAGAAGTAAAACTGATTACTATACGGTATTATAAATCGTTAATAATATCAACTCCCATTACAGTATTGTTTGCACGCCGTCTTTTCTTCTTTTTCGGCTGTATATTAGGGTTTTAGGTAACTGCTTTAGACAATGAGACAAGCAAACTGTGATATTTAACTGCATATTGATGGGGGTGAAACCTCTTATAGCAGAGATGCATTATTGTATTTTGTTGTAAATTGTTCACGTGTGTATATCGTTTTTCACAGAATTGCAATAAATGATTAACAATAATAACAGGCAATTACAAGTTTCTTAACTAGATTTTCGGGTACTCTCATACCGAAGGAGGCGGGCAGTGGGCGAAAATACAGGAAATTGCGAATTCGCAGGGTGGCAATTAAAACCGTGACTTTCAATGATTGCGCAATAATTATCACAAATCACTAGTCCAACACTAAACCTGTGCCTGGAGATTGTGAGAAGTTAGATAGTTGAGAAGTTAGAGAGTCTAACCTTCTTTGTCAATCTCCATGCATTCCTTTGGCAGAAAGATTTGCTGTGCTTGGAGAGTGATAATCTACTTCCTTTACTTTAGGAAATTCCTATTTCAATTTTGTGACAAAAAACTTATGGATTCTCTCCAAAATTACAACAAAACAACCAAATATTTCAGAATTTTGGAACCAAACCACCATATACTAGAAATAGAACTACAGAAATACATATAGTTTGAAGATTATAATGCTGGCATTACTGAGAAAAGTGGAACGAAAAATTATTCACAAAATTGTAACAACTTTTCTGACCCCCATTGAAATGCATTGAGTCAACCTGGTCAAGAAAGAGTGTAGAAGTCGGCGGCCCAAGGCCCACCTCCCAATTATCAATGTATGAATCACTGTGGAAATTCTAAATACAGGTTTTTTCAATGACTTTACGCCTAAAGAACATTTAGGCGAGATCATTAATGAATGTATGTTGGTTCAAGGGCCTCCCAAATATATACGGATCACAGGGGCGGATCCAGGATTTTTTGAGGGGGGAGGGCCAAGATTTAAAAATTTGATAGTAGTATATGAAGACATAATTAGTGGACGGCAGAGCCGTCCAAGGGGAGGGTATGGGAATGGTACCCCCTCCCATTGGGGGGGTATGGGGGGCCACCCCCAGAAACTTTTTGAAAATATAACCTCTCATTCAAGCAATCTGAGGCATTCTGAGGGACTTATATGACCTTCAGAGATTTTTTTTCTATCATTTTTATATCCCTTCTTGTGAATGAGAGGGGATGTGGAAGTGTATTAGAAGGGGAGATTGGAAGGGGTATCCCCTCTCAGTTGGGGAGGGGGGGTTGGGGGGCCACCCCCAGGAAAATGTTGGAAATGTACACGGGCGGATCCAGGAATTTCTGAGGGGGTAGGGGCACGATTTGGAAAATTTGATAGTAGTATATGAGGGCATAATTTTGGGGGGAGGGGGGGGGGGTGGGGCAAGGCCCGTCCGGCCCCCCCTCCCTAAAATCCGCCACTGGATCAAGGGGTTACCATTTTGGAGACGTACACATTTTTTCTTCCCCTTTTAGGTATCAACCAGTCATAATGTCTGTCCTGGAGCAGAACTTCCATGAGAGACGAAATAGTCGTAGGAATTTGTCATTAAGTATGAATATAACTATGTGAAAACGTCTATCAAATGTCACTGTTGCCGGGCACCTCAAAGTCCCAAAGACCATCTCTGATCTTTACTAGAGCCTTTAGTTCACACGCACTAAAGGCTGTTGTCAGTATTTTTTTATTTGGCCTATTTGTACTGGTGCTTTTTGAAAGCACCACGACTAGTCAAATAACGAAATTTCTTATCATTTTCAAACTTCAAACTTGTGACTTGTATGTAATGTTTTTGGGGAAAAAAATGAGTGGACTATTATTACCTACATTCCCTAGTTAACTTGTTCCCGGCAAGAAGTACACATTTCCTGTCTTAAAGTCCTACCCTCCGAGAACCAGCGTCTTTTTGTCATTATTGGAGTACAGAGGCAAACTGTCATTTCGCATCTAAATAATTGGCAAGCTCCGGAAAGTAATCCCTGGTTTTGTTTTATTAAATCTGTTCATAAAAGAACACTTTCACTTAATGGTTTTTTTTTTTTGAAATAGTGATTTTTAAGTAAAGTTTACCTATGAAGTCAATTTAGGATCATCTGTATTCCTGATTATTACTGGTTTTACTTTTAACATAGTACTTTTAGGTGAAACACCAGCAAAAACAAAGTCTTCTTGTTGTGGATGATTACAGAGATTCATAATTGGCCACAGGAAATGTCCGCAAGGAAGCTTTTCTTTAAAAATATTTTATTTCGTGTAATATATTTGCAAGTAACTTAATATGAAATTAAATATGCATGATTTTATCCTAAGCACTTATTACCTAGGCATCTCGTAGGCCTATACCCTAAATACAATATTAGAAAACACATTACAACGATACCAGGATGACCACACAAATGACCTTTGAAAAAACTTAGTGTTTTCTTGGGGTTGTTATGCGTATTGTTTTCAATTCTGTGAGTGTAAAAGCAATGAAAAGAATAGGAATATTAAATTCCAGCGACTGCTGAAACGAAATGCAGTGTTTTGGTAAAATTTCCAAATTCCCAGGTCAGTTCCCTTGTTGGTCATCCCAGGATCCTCAAAATAAACTGTACAGTACAACTACTATGATTGCCACTAACAAGTACATAATTACAACATTTCCGTGAAAAAGAAAATTGATCAAGTGAGATATCATGTAATTTGGGTGAGTTAATATGTTACAAAAATATATGCCAGTATTTATAGAATACCATTTATACATATTCCTTGAAGGCCGGTAGTAAAGTCTGTCGAATTGATGATTACACATGGCTATAAGCAAACTATACTATTAAGACACACGTAGATACACCCATGATTATTTACAAATCTATCTGAATGGGTGAGAGGATATAGCTGCATAATGAAGATGTACAAAAGATGTAGGATCTCTGGTTCAGCTACTTTGCCGAACATTCGAATATAGATAGTTGTCGACAGCTGACACCAGGCGGAACAGGTAACCCAGCCCAGGCTCCACAGACTCGGTGATTCCCTCGATGTCTTCCCGCCTGAAGAAAGTTAAGGTGCAAACATTGATATTAATTTACTGTGGTATGATTACAACAAAAATAATAATAAAATAAAAAATCTGAAAACTGACACCCCTGCAAAACGACCAAACTCACCTTCACTTTAATTAAATACTGATAATTAGGTACGTGTATTTTGTTTGATAGTTTTATTAGCCAACTCCCATTTACCCTACAAGAGAGCAAGGGGGAGATTTAGGAATGATTGTACAAAGGTACCTCGTTGATCCAATGAATGACTTGAGCGTCCACGTCGGGGTCGTGGTTGGGTAGGAAGTGGGATCGATCGTCAAGTTCAGCACGAACTTGGCAAACGCAGCAAGGCTTGAGAATTCGACAGAAATTCTGTTGGGAGAAATAGACGAATATTATGTTTATATCCCAAACTAATACCCTTTACAGTGACGGAGAGGCGCAGATGATATTATTTTTTGAACATAATTATGAAGATTTATTTCCAAGGTGGAGTGAGTGAAAATATCGCCGGACTGAATTTAGAATTGAGGCTTTCGGATTGGGAGACGGAGAACCGTAAATCCCTTTACTGAAGCCGCATCCCAACCTTTGGGTCGACCTTTGAATGTTTTTCATAGTATATTTTATTAAATGCCATTCAGGTCAAGGTTGTGTAGAATCCTAATCTATGCTGCACCACAAAGTTCAGGCCTTTTTGGCTTTCATTTCTGAACCTTACCCTCTTTTAAGCAGCGGCTTTTTTTTTTTCTCAGAAAGTTACGGTATGTGATTATCATTCGTCTTATCATACACAGATGTACAGCAATCGATTGTATTAGGAAGGGTTTGAACTTACACAAATCCTTCGACTTTGACTTTGTGAAGCAAACTGATGTCCATGACATTTTCTGCTAAGTCGGAGGCAATGGCCACTTGGATTGCCACGTCGTGTATGAGGTGCTGAAGGTCGGCCTTCACAGGGTAAGTCGTCTGTAGCTTTTCCTGGTCAATGGCCGAGGTGATGAAGTGATGGCACAACTGAGCGTAATCCGCCGCATCATCTGGAGAAACAATGCGAATCAGGCTAAGAAAATCTGTCCAGTTTTCAGGTCGTCAGATGATAACTCAAGTTCAAGATCTGGTCGTCCACATGTATCTACAGGTTGTCCACTTTACTGGGACGTATCAAAAGTTTTACAACTATCAAATAATGCCAAAATTAGAGGCTTCCGGGGGGACATTTTCAGTTATTCTTTTTACAGACTAACTGGTCGTCAGGAGACTATCAGTAATCTATTTTTTGGGGTTCACATCAATTTTTTGGTCGTCGGGAACACGTATATATTCCTACCCTGACGGGTTATTAGTGGTTTTATATTATGGCAAATCAAGTTTTTCAATACAGTTATACCTTGGGCAAATATTTTATTATTTTCTTCATTCATTTTGACAGCGTGCCTATTCTGAGCCACACTACCAGCCTAACCATACATGATATGTCGTGAAAGTTATGCAGTACAATCACACTGTCATATTCATAGTATGTCGTATTTTAAGTCTCGAGAATCAAGATGTGCTGGGACTTCGGATTGAATTGAATAATGTTGTAAAATGGAAATTAAAAAAGATAAGACAAGAATCAATTTTACGGGATTATTTGGTTGCATAATAGGGATCAGTGTCTTACCTGACAACTGTGAAGTCATGTTCAATGATGTGACATTGGTGATTTCGTTAGTATTCTCGTTCTCTTTTCCAAATGTAATTTGAAGACTGAGGGAGTCGAAGAGGAAGTTAGCGACATGTTCCTCTTGCGTAGAACGTACTGTGTTTGGCGAGCACAAGCTGTGTAGAAGAAATAAAGATAGGGAAAAATCAAGTACTGAAATCATTGTTAGAAATATTTTTCCGATTAATTCCTGGAAGAGTAAGTAAATACAAAATAGGTGAGCAATTTCAATAAATTTTGAATTCTAAAAAACTTGATTGAAAAAATATAAAATGTCAAAATTGCGATAACTTCAATCTTTCAACACGTATTTGTTCCAGAACGAGTGAGGTATTGTTAGTTTAGAAACGAATTGGTGTCTTTTTACCTTAATATCCTTTTCAGCTGTGCATTTTGTCGGGATCGGTGGCTAGAGGGGAATAGGTGTAGCAGACGGCTGCTGAACTCTTCTTCAAAAACACGGTGTTTTTCTGACACCTCTGTGATTTGCCTGGAATTAAAATTTTAGGATATTTACGAATATTAAAAACGTACAGGTCCAATTACTAAGGGGTCCTCATTCAAATACCATTTTCAAATTCCCTGTGTTTTCCCGGAGATTTCCCTGTCCTGCAGCAATTTTCCCATGTCATTACAAGCTTATTGTTCAAATTCAAAAGCCTTCGCATGTGGGAAAACTTGGACAACCCAACAACATGAAGTCAAATCATAATATCTTAGAACAGGGTTCCCACGCATTTTCGAAAATCGATTTAAGACCTTTTTAAGACCAAGATTTTGAAAAATTAAGACCTATCGACCACGTGCAACGAGAAAATTTCAGAAATATCATTTTATTTAAATTGCAATCGACAGTACTTATTTGAAAGTTGGTTCTGATTACTTCATTTTAACTTCTCAAAAAAATCAATTTAAGACCTTTTTAAGACCTCTAGCTACAAAAATGCCAAATTTAAGACCTTTTTAAGGCCTTAAATTTGAGAAAATCAATTTAAGACCTTTTAAGACCTGCGTGGGAACCCTGTAGAATTAGTAATGGCAGAACTTGACCAAATGAAATTCCCTGTTCTTTGTTAGAATTTGCAAATTGTTAATTCCCTGTGTTTTCCCTCTCAGGAAATTCGTTTGGCGTTTTTTGTTTTCCATGTGCAGTGTAGACCCTGTACCAAAATCACTTGTGTTTTCTTTCAAAAGAACAAGGTTCACGTCAACATTCTGGAGAAGCTCGAACTTTACTTACATGATTTGAAAGAAGTGATTTTTATAGTGAAGTTATTCTAGTACAAACATTTGAGTTTTGACAATTTCCTTCAATATCTTGTGTAACAAGTAGTGGGGTGTTAGGGAAAAAAATGAAAAAAAAGAATTCCTAAATAAATGTTGATGGAACTTACCTTCTGACATTTTTTAAACGCTCTTCTCTAGAACTGCACACTGCAATAAGGTTTTAAGAAAAATGTACTGCAAATATAATTCATTGCAATGGTTCATGATTCAAATTACAAGAAGTGCATTTATTGTAAACAAGGGAGGAATGCAAACTATTAGTCATTATGGATTCACTACGTCGCATGTGAAAAATATGTTCGTACCTCTGGTGGCATTGCAATCCTTGATAAATTATGAGTGTCGGCCAGGTAGTAATTGAAAGAATACCAACGTGTACATAAACAAAACAAAATGTCTCTAAAAGTTAGTTCTTCATCTAAAATGATAATCAAAGCAGTGTAGTTTCACATTCATGAAAACTTATTTACATTTTTCTAATTCCTGAAGCCTCTGGTCTAAAGATGTCATCTGCAAAGCCTGCTCTGGGGTGGCGCAGTCAGAAGAGGTAAGGGCAATGATGTCTTGCTTTATGGCCGCGTTCACTAGAAAACAGAGTTATAAAGGTTTAAAGGGAGCCAAAACCAATATAATTGACAAAATTTTCAAAACTCAGATAAGTACAGAAATATGTTAGATGAGTCCAGTTAAGGTCAGTGGTAAAGTATTAGCTGTGAAAACAAGCTCAAAATAAAGTAGAATGCCACAATAGATGGTAAAATTTGCATTTGTTTGTAAACAAACCCTATTTTTGTGGATCCACATTAATTCATTTGAGCAAGGAAAACACATTTTTAATTACTTTTTACCATATTTCATGGTTTAGATTTTAACATGGGCCAGAAATAGGCTCAAGGAATGGATTTTCATGATTATTTGAGATTGGAAAATTTCATTGAATTTATTGGTTTTGGCTCCCTTTAAATGGCAACATCGTAAGTACAATTGCAGAAAAAATTGCGGTAGATCCGAAACATGTACCTCTTTAAACACATTTTGAAATATAATTACCAAATGTTAAACTCTCTGAGCTTTGTGAGCTGAGGGATGAGTTATGTACGAATTATTCCTTTTATTCATTAGTTTATTTTATCTCTTTTCTATTTTTTGCGGTCATTACAAAAAGCAGTGATACGTCACAGAACTGTCAGTTTGAATGCGATTGCTGTTGAGTGCACATATTAACACGTCCCCCATCAGCTATTCATTAGTTTATATTGGTTCTTTTAATGCCCAGTCCTCGGAGGCGAATTGGTCTATATCCGAATCAATGATGCCAAACTGGAAAAATACTTACTGTTGGGAAAACACAATAATTATTAGTTTACATTAATTTTCACATATTACAGATATAGCAAGATATCGTACCATCGTCTAATTCGTTCTGGACTTCGGCAGAAAACTCAATTTTATCAAGAAGCTCGGACTTCATCTTCTCAGCTATCTCCACTTGTTCCTACAAAAAAACAGAACACATGTACTTGAACGTTTTGTTTCAACAATTTCTCTAAGTACAAAAATAATTATTTTCTCAATAAGACCAATACAAATCCACAGGAGCCCACACACACACACTCAAAAGAAATAGCACACATCACCGTTATCAAACGTCTTCACTCGATAACAACTGTAAGGGTCTTGAAATCTTTATAGCGATTCTTTGCTTCAATATCTAAATATGCTCGCTCATGGAAAACCTCACCGTTAATTGTGATTTTCCAATCATGTCTATATTAATTTAAAAAAAAAAAAAAAAGCTATCGTCTGATTACATGTTAAGAGACAATCAGGTGTCTGCCACAACAAAGCTTTAATGTTGTGATAGTGAGACTAAACCAATATTTTTTTTGTTGAAATTTTATTAACTGTATTTATTATTGTAGTAAACTAACCTGGTATTTGTTGTTCAGTGATTCCACAAATTCACACTTAATAGTTCGGCGGGCAGCTGCTGTTTGCGCGTAGCAGGCCTTGTAGAGATCGCGGTATTTCTGCTTCATCGCGGCCCGCTCGTCTGCCGTAGCCTTCTGAATCACCCTGAATATCTCCGGTGGGTTCTGCATCAGCTCCATCTCCAGTTCATTCAAAGATTCTGATATACTGAAAGTGAAATCATTTGCTAACGTTATTTTCTATAAGTATTCTATGCAAATGTTAAGCATATTTATCATTTGGATAGTGACACTGTATTGATAAAAGGGGTTGATTATCTAGAGAAGTAAGTACAAATAAGCTCATTTTTATCTGTGACTGGCTGAGATGTCAAGAAACCTCTGTCATGTATTCATCAAGTACATATCTATCTTATTTCCCCCGGCATATTGAAACAATATAATTTCCCGAGAATTAACACACCAAAATTCACAGGATTTAATGTGCCGACAAAAATAACTGGAAAAAAACCTGTTAATACCTATTCTTTTTCTGTTCCAACTGGGCAGTAGCCTTTTTCAACAGGTCGCACCTTGGGACGTCGAGAAAAGATTGACTTAGAGACTCAGCTGCATTTGTCGGTAGTTCCATCTGCAAAGAGGAGGGGTGAAGTGGTACTGTTTAATATCATTGCTAAATTTCTGTACAGCTACCCATGAATAAAGCCGAAATGTCCACTTGATGTCCGACAATAAACTCAATAGCATTTTTGTCACATCATTTAATATTTATGAAATACCATACATGGGCTTTAAAAATGAACATCTACATAAAACCAAGCTCAGTCAAGTTAATTTTATACTTACCCGCAGAGGTCTTACGATGGTGCTGTTACGCCTAGCACTTTCCCTGGGAATGTTGAACAGCTGTAAATAGTCGTCTATTGTTTGTGGCTGACAGTCATCGAAGTAGGATATTTCTACCAAGGAGAGTTGGGAGCTACTTGTTCCAAGCATAGGTACGTTGTAGACTGACATTTCCCAGGGCGGCTGCATGCTGACTGGGGCTGAAATTTTTTTGTAAAATATATGGGTTATTAATAGAAAACGTAGAGCTCTGTCGGTGATCTTTTTGGAAAAGATGGTTTTGCCTTTGGAATACTGTTTATCTTTTCAACTCAGGAGAAATTAATTAATTAACAAAGATTCCCCGCAAATGGAAGATTTGCCAGTTATACTATAAAGATGTCTATGTACATATGCTACACAGATATCCTTTTAACACTGAAATAGATCCATAAATTGTGGCATATGCTTTTTATCAATTTATTACTTCAGGGTCTTACATACAAGTACAGTAACATAATTTTCGAGATTTTGGTGAAGTGTGGAGGTGAAGCCTGGAACTTACCTAGAGGCTTTGACGGTATAGGCTTCAGGGTTGGCTTTGAAACGTTCAACTCTAACTGCGAAGACTCAGGCTCAGGTTGATTTGTCATGGCACCGTTCACTGAAGTTGAAACAATACGTTCGGCTTTTGCCGTCTCTAACTCCCTATCTTGCATAGCTGAGGTTTCTTGAGATGCACTGGTCTTTGAAGAAGTACTACAGGACTTGCTAGTATTTATCAATTGTGAGGAGGCACTCAAGTGAAGCGGGGCTAGGTCTTCGGTGTCTGGGCGCTCCTCGTCCCACAGACTCATGTTCATATCATTGATTTCTGTAGAAGCCTTACTCCCAATCTTCAGCTTCTTTACAGAGACAGAACCGACGGAGTCTAACATATCTTTGCTGCTCAGGTGAGTTTCAGGTAGATCAGTCTTGTCAAGGATTGCTCCAGTGCACGTTGTCATTTCCATGGCTGCCGTTTCGTTGCCGTCAAAAATTTTCGTCTTTTCTCCTCCTGTATCTTCATTATTGATGACAGGAATATTTCTTGATCCTAACGTTTCTGACAAGGATGATTGACTGTCAATAATTTCACTAGATTTCGCAATGTCCCCGGATAATCTAGTCTTTTCCAAAATTTTTCCTGCACAGTATGTCATTTCCATTGCAGCCGTCTCGTCACTGCTAAATAAGCGAGTTTTGTTTGTGGTTGTCCTGTTTTCTTGTATTTCACCTTGGCATGTCGTCATTTCCATTGCACCCGTCTCGTCACTGCTAAATAAGCGAGTTTTGTTTGTAGTAGTCCTGTTTTCTTCTATTTCACCTTGGCATGTCGTCATTTCCATTGCACCTGTCTCGTCACTGCTAAATAAGCGAGTTTTGTTTGTAGTAGTCCTGTTTTCTTCTATTTCACCTTGGCATGTCGTCATTTCCATTGCACCTGTCTCGTCACTGCTAAATAAGCGAGTTTTGTTTGCAGTAGTCCTGTTTTCTTCTATTCCCCCTTGGCATGTCGTCATTTCCATTGCAGCTGTCTCATTGCCACTAAATAGGCGAGTTTTGTTTGCAGTAGTCCTGTTTTCTTCTATTCCCCCTTGGCATGTCGTCATTTCCATTGCAGCTGTCTCATTGCCACTAAATAGGCGAGTTTTGTTTGCAGTAGTCCTGTTTTCTTCTATTCCCCCTTGGCATGTCGTCATTTCCATTGCAGCTGTCTCATTGCCACTAAATAGGCGAGTTTTGTTTGCAGTAGTCCTGTTTTCTTCTATTCCCCCTTGGCATGTCGTCATTTCCATTGCAGCTGTCTCATTGCCACTAAATAGGCGAGTTTTGTTTGCAGTAGTCCTGTTTTCTTCTATTCCCCCTTGGCATGTCGTCATTTCCATTGCAGCTGTCTCATTGCCACTAAATAGGCGAGTTTTGTTTGCAGTAGTCCTGTTTTCTTCTATTCCCCCTTGGCATGTCGTCATTTCCATTGCAGCTGTCTCATTGCCACTAAATAGGCGAGTTTTGTTTGCAGTAGTCCTGTTTTCTTCTATTCCCCCTTGGCATGTCGTCATTTCCATTGCAGCTGTCTCATTGCCACTAAATAGGCGAGTTTTGTTTGCAGTAGTCCTGTTTTCTTGTATTTCACCTTGACATATCGTCATTTCCATTGCAGCTGTCTCGTCACTGCTAAATAAGCGAGTTTTGTTTGTTATACTTCTCCTGTTTTCTTCTATTCCCCCTTGGCATGTTGTCATTTCCATTGCAGCTGTCTCGTCCCCGTTAAATAGGCGAGTTTTGTCTGTAGTGTTTTTTCTGCTTTCTTGTATTCCCCCAAGGCACGTTGTCATTTCCATGGCTGCAGTCTCATCACTTTTAAACAGATGCGTCTTGTTTGGTGCCTTGGAACTATCACGGACTGTGCATGTGGTCAATTCCATGGCACCCGTGTCCTCATCTTCAAAATATTGGGTTTTGTTGGGTGCTCCGTGTGATTTTGTTGTATTAAGTATTCCTCCATAACATGTAGTCATTTCCATGGCTCCTGTATTACCATCCAGTATCTGCGTCTTGTTTGAGTCAGATCCGATCCTCGTTTGTTCAAGAATGCCACCCTTGCATGTGGTCATGTCCATATCTGCTGGTTGGATTTTAGTGGATTCCAAGTAATTTGTCTGGTTCAGGATCTTCCCGCCGCAGGTGGTCATTTCCATTGCCCCTGTTACATCTTCGCCACTGAATAATCTTGTTTTGTTTTGGCTCTGATCTGAGAGTACCCGATTACCTGTACCACTGGTAGAACCTGTTTTTGGTGGCAGCAACCCCCCGACACATTCAGTCATATCCATTCCGGTGTCAGATCCAAAATATCGAGTAGCATTGCCATCCTCTGTCACCAACTTTTCACTGCTTTCCTGTATGTCCCTAGCTGGAAGAGTGTTACTTAGCAGAGGCGCAGAGTCATTCACTGAGTGACTTGCATTGCTTGTTTCTCTGCTCGTTTCAATTACGGTCTCTAACCTAGACTGATTTTCCGGCCGTCCGCTCCTGTTGACGTCACCGATAAATTTCAACGTGCTGTCAAAGGTAGCCTGAGTGTAAATGCAGCCATCTTTTGTCATGCGCGGGGCAGCAATGGTCCCGAGCCTGATCGGGACACCATCGTCCGGCCGGAGTATATCGTGGTCTGAGTCGGTATCACTTGTCGATGAGGATCTTACATGAATGGTCTTTTCTGGACAGGCGGTTAAATCCATATTAGCCCCTGCATCACAAGCAGGGTAGTGGTGTGTGATGTCACTCAAGCCAACAGGCGCTGGTTTGCTGATTTCATTATTCTGTGAAGAAATTTCTGTAGAATCAGCTCGAACTGAAAGACCTGCGCTGGTAGAATCAGTACGAACTGTAAGACCTGCACTAGTTTTCCTAAGAAGTTTCTCCAGAGCAGAGGAGCTATTTTCCTTTTGTTGCACCTCAAGTGCAGCACCGGAGACGATGACATTTGTCAGCTGTGCCGTGAATTCCATGTCATCACTACCCTGACTGTACAGCCTTGTCCGGTCAGTTACCTTATCTTTTCTCTCCATTTCTGTAGCAATGTCCTTTGATGAAATAGGTTCACCTGGTAAACACGTAGTCATCTCCATATCGTCACCCATGCTGAAGACCTTAGTGCGATTAAACCCAGCCTTCTGTGCTGTGCTTGTTTCATCTTGATCTTTCTTTGCAGTGTCTCCATAGTCAGTTGTTCTTGAAATGTGTTGCTCATCAGTGACGTTGATTGTAACATCATTACAAACTGTGAAATCCATATCACAGCCTTCTGAGAAAATTCTGGTGCAATCTAACCCTGTTCCATTTGTCTGGCTCTCAGTCGGATTTTTGGGTTCAAAGTCCCGTTTCCCATTTTGGAATTCCTGTAGCTGTGTTTTAGATAGGCATGTGGTGAACTCTAAATCCTCGCCACCCTCAAAGACACGAGTCTGGTCAAACATGGATTTACCAGCCACACTTGATGTTCCAAGCGTTGAGTGTAAGTCCTGTTTCAGGTTAGTGGTCAGACAGGCAGTGAAGTCCATCGCAGCCGAATCACCGTCATCTGTAAAAAATTGCGTACGATTCCCCGGTTGGTCCTCAGATAGATTCTTTACCCCAGTCAACCGTGCGAGGAAACGTCTGCCATCTACTTTCGGTTCATCGCTGTTGGTATTTTCTGCGTGTGATGTCTGCAGAAGAAACTGGTCTGATGTTGCCTTTTCTTTGGTTTGTTGGTCTTGCGAATACGTGCCTTTGGTTGATGAGCACATAGAAAGCCGAGCCAGAACTGAACTTGACTCGAGTTTTTTGGGCTCTACCGTACTCTCTATGGGAGCGGCCTTCATAATTCGCGAGAGAGCTGACGAAGTTTCAATTCTCTCTTCCCCTGAAGGTATGTTGATGGTGCCGGTCAGACACGTGGTGAAATCCATATCGGCATTATCAACAACTGTCTGATTCATCATAGTTTTTGTCTCGGGCATTGGATTAGTATAAACTGTCCCCAACTGGTGGCAGTTCGGTTGCGTCTCAGCTGTATTTGTTGTTTTTGGCGCAGACATTATCCTTGACAGAACAGTTCCTGTGTCTAATTTCCGTGACGTAGAATTTCCTTGTGTGTCTATTACTGCCGTGTGACATGCTGTGAAGTCCATATCAACGCCATCGTCAAATATCTGAGTTTTGTTGCCGAAAGGTTGTTTGACTGTTTTGAGGACATCTGAATCAGTCAAATCATCAACACTGATCTTCTGTGTGATGCATGCCGTCATTTCCATCTCCCCTTCCCCGCTGGTGAACACCTGTGTCTTGTCCACACTACTTGAGCTGAAAACTGTGTTCGAAGCCTTCTTGCCCGACATAATTCTTGAAAGTGCAGTTGACGCATCGACTTTTGAAGTGGAGCTTAACACTTCTATGTTAACTGTATTGCAGGAGGTAAAATCCATATCAACATCATTCACAACAGTTTTATTGCCTGGCGTTTGCAAGTTAATACCTCCATCCTGCACAGTTTGTCTTTTACCAGACATTATCCGCGACAGTGCAGATGTCGTATCCAGTTTGTTGGCCGGATCGGCTTTTTTGAGGTCAGCTTCAGTGAAGACATCATCGCACGTTGTGAAATCGATATATTCATTTTGATCCCATTCCTCATCGTATTCCGAAGTCCCTCGTAATGAAGCTCTTGAAGTTTTCGGTCTTTGCCTTATTTGACTAACGGTTGTATCTACAGTTATTGTTTCTGTGATGCAAGTTGTCAGTTCCATGTCCCCACCATCGTTCTGGAACAACTTTGTTTTGTCTGCGTCTTGATCTTCCAACTTCGGTTGAGCTCCCCCTCCTCCAGAGGTCCTGGTGGCATTTTGATTGCCAGTGTCACTACTTGGAGCGTCTGGGAACGTCTTGGGGGGAATATACAGATTGAGGTCTCTATAAAAAGAGACAAAAGAGATGGAAGTCAGGTTAATGAAAAAATCTGAAACGCCGGAAAGAAACTTTGAAAATATACTATGCAATAAAACATGATGTTGGAAACTAATTTTTACAATTATTGTTTGAGGCGATGATGTTAAAAAATCTGAAATCAGACAAAAATCTGAAAACTTACACCCCTTAAAATCTTTAAAATCTGATGGACGAGGCAAAAGATTACTGATACAATGAGTAATACATCTAACGAATATATTTTAATTCATAACGTTCACTTCAATAAAAAGTTTAATTAAAGATCTATATTTTCAATTCAGACTAACATTGCTGCATCTTTATTTTGAGGTTGAATCTGAGGCTGCCCCTGCTGACCGCTCTGTGCTGAAGGCCCTGAAACAAGGAAATGTAAAATGAACATACAGATGTTTTATGATAAGTTTAAGTTTGTAGGATGTACGTAAGTCTAGAATTTAAAGAAACCAGTTTCCTTAAAGTAAATATTAAAATAGATTGTATTTATTCTTTTTACAGTGACAGGGTAATTCATACGCCAACTGTGGGATTCATTTTAGTATTCTGCTTCACCTATACTGTTAGAAAGCTGAATGATATGAACAAATTAGATATTAATGTGTTTACAATAATAAAGTTGTGGAAAAAACATCCAACTCGACGACGGCTTGGTGTAGACTTGATATTTATTGTGACATTAAAATCATTGTCTAATTAACATGTTTCGGATTATTACATCCTTCGCCCGGATTTAGTTTACAGTGCACATTGGTTAATCATATATAAAGAAAAAAAGAAAAGAAAAAAGAATGAGAAGGGTAGGACGAATTATGCACCACGAGCGACCAAGTAATTATTTAGCATGAAGAATGTTTAAGTGCTAATACATGAGTTGTTTATGAGCAAGAGAATTCGATCATCTGGTTGCAATAAAAGTGTTATCACCGCCGATAATGCTAACTTACCAGGGCCTTGATTGGAAGCGGCATGCCATGGGACATCCTTTAGAAATTCCCTGTAAGAATACATACACAAGGTTTATATATTTGAAGGTGCTTTAGAATTAAATGATTAGGATTATATTTTTCTCGTATGAATGAAAATTAATAAAGTATCTATTTACAAGGGCATAAGATGAACCAATCCAATCGATATCTCTTGTTGTGTAAATGCACATAATCCACATAAAAAGTAGCTGATTAAGCCGCTGAATTAGAGCCACTGTGGCTCATATACAGCGAGGTGTGATGTGCTATGGTGTCCGTATTAAACGCTGCTGCTGTGCAATCTGATGGCACTACCCACATAAGCCCTAAATAGGTGAATTTCAGGGTCAAAGCAACTCCAACTTTATTGCAAGAAAACCAATTTCACATCCTCAGAACGTCAGCCTGATAAGACATTTAAGAGTATGACATGGTACCAAAATAAGACCATTATAGCCTTGTGCAAAAAAAGAGATAAAATATATAGTTGTAGGTTTCCCAACAGACCCTAATTGTTTTTTGCCAAACCCTAAATATTTTTATTTAAGGAAATTTTCTCAAAAGTCACAAGAAGGAAAATAGCTACAAAGTTTCTCTCATGTATGAGCGATGGCCGTCCCTCAGTAAACTGAAGGCCCTCCTCATACCACAAAACCATATGGGCTATAGGTGCTGACCACCACCACTCCTGCTGTCACACACAGCTCAGGGAGGGGTTTAAGATACGGCCTTTATTTAGTCCATTCATACACTGCCATACACCTAGTGCTGAGTGAGCTATCACTCACCCACCTGGGACTGCCCACCTGCAGGTGAGAGTGGTGATCTTAATTTGAAGGGATGAGGGCTGCTTAACTCAGGCATTGGCTATGTAACCTACCTCTGACTATTAACATTGCCTGACTCTAACAACATTTTGGAGGACAATGCCCTTCAACTGCTGAACATGAGATTGTGTAACTGGTCATTGAGAACAAAGAGAATCAAATGGCTAAATTAGCCAGTGTTCAAAACTAACTTTTCAGGACGTCGGTCACCAGGGCTGACAAGCTCTACATCCATATTTAAATTTAAAAAACTCGTCAGCCATCTGGGCCGAATTAGTGCAATTTTCCAAAAAAAATTCGGCCCTGACACAAAATGTTGGCCAATGGCCGACAAGCCAGCGTTAATTTCGAACATTGCTAAAGACAACTGATTGAGGGAGTCCCCACCTTTAGCTACAATACTATATAGATATAACTAGGGACTCCCAAAAAATACTTTTTGGACAGGAAATGACAGTGTCATGGCAGAAAACGCATTCTAGATGATAAAAGGTCTTGTGGAAGGTCAATGAAGGAAATTACTAATGTCCAAACAATGTGTCCATAATTGGACTCTGTAAATGATGTTTTAAAAAAATATCCAAAATTTAAAAAAAACTATAGACCTAGATCTACCTACCCTATTTTTGAGGAGCCAATTAATCCTGAACACAACTTTTTTTTCTCTCTTTTGGCCTAATAAGTCAAATGGCAAAATTAAAAGCAGACTTTAAAAGACCTTTTAAGACCTACAGGAGCCCCTGTAATACGTAGTTTTATCGTTCAGTTAACCTACTTGACTTGGCAGGTCGCTGAAAAGCTCACTCTTCTTGAACGCCTCAATTTTTTAGTGTTGGTTGTTCCATCTTCATCAACCTGTGCATTTGGGTCTAGTTCTGAGAGGGCACGTGAAGGGGAGCGAATCTTCAATATCTGAAATAAAAAAGAAGACATATTGTTATAATTGTACAATTATTATGAGTAACTCGAATTATGTAAGTGCTCAAGAGATACTTGAAATATGTGACTACTTGAAAAGTAACACGAATTAGGTAAGTGCTCAAGAGATCCTCAAAATATGTGACTATGTGAAAAGTAACTCGAATTATATAAGTGCTCAAGAGATACTCGAACAGTGTCCGAAATTGAGCTGTGCCCTGCGCGTCAAGGCTGGGTGCACATTTTATGCACCTGTAATGTACACACTTTTCATAGCCTAAATCATTGCTTTAAATTAGATGGATGCACAGGCCAAATTTCGGGTGCACAACGCGAAGAATTATGCACCTGGCAGGCACACAAGTTTTGAGCACTGTTGAAATATGTAAATAAGTACTTTAAAAGTAACCCAAGTTTCGTAGATCTTCGAGCTGTAACTCAAACCTGAGAAGGGTAGTGTCGCGTGTCGTGGTCTAAGCAACATCAAGCAGTTCACCTGCAGCCTACAAAGGCGGCTTATTACCCCAAAATAAATCCTCTTTGGTGCTCAACTGTTAACATCTACCCGTTGTTGGCTTATGCTTGAAAAATACAACATTATGGTGATAACGAACACAGGAGGACGGGCTTAGCCCAGACACAAAGATTACAGGACGACTCTAGCACCTTCAGACCCGAGGGCGGCACTGACTGAATTAGGGCCTGGGGAAGGTATGCAAGGGCGGGTCTGAGACAACCCTGGTCCTTCATAAGAAGGGAGACTGAAAGAAAAATAAAGTCAGTATGAAATGCCTAATTTTAAAATGAAAAGAAAACTTTTATAAATAATTTGCAAGACAAACTTACCGATGAACGCCTGTTGGATCTTCGTTTTCTGCCTACCAATCTGAAAAAAAAAAGAGTTAAAAGTGTTATGCCAATAAACCCAACTACTATTAGCTTCACTTTTAGGATGAATGAAATATAAAATATAGCACGATTTAACTGAATTCTCACATTTTAATCGACAAAAATATGCAAGAGTTGTGTTATTTTGTGTCATCAAGTGCTGATATTAACACATACAGATTTGATCAATCATACGATTTAATTGTTTTGCCAGGAAATGGAAATGCTGTATTACAGGACAGCAGAGAGCGGGACATAACTAGTTCAGCTTGCATGCTTTAGCATTGTTTGGAAAAAAAGAAAAAGATTTTTAAAATTGTTGGAATTTCGCCAGCTTTACCCGTAAATCCTACACAAAGTTACATTTAATCATTTCATTTTAGGTTAGTATATTTGGGAATTAAACCTGGAGCGGAAGTAACCAGAATGGTATTTTATCAAATAATTTTACTGTAAACTGGAAGGGCTTTATCGTCTAAAGTATAAAAGATTTGGTGAGAAATTAATAGCAAACCCCGCCCCCCTCCACTTAAATCTTCATTATGAGCAAATACATTTTCAAAGTTGTTCAACGACCAATTTCTGGCAAAAAAGAGAGGTTCTATAGGTTCTATATATACCTTTTGTTTTACATATTCAATGATTTTTGAAGCATTGTAATCACTCCCCCGCCACACAAATACCATAACCTGTGACTACCCTCTAGGCATTTCGCTCTCTGTCAGGGTGGGAACCTTGGGACTGATATATGTTAGTCTGATACTTCAGTATCAGATTCTTAATTTATAATTACCTCAGAGTGTCTTCTTTGCCTTGATCCATCCTTCCCGTTGACCAGCCTGGAAGAACTGACAAGAATACAGAGATCAGGTTAGGATGTGACTTTATTCGTACCCCAATATCCTTGGGTGTCCAAAATATAGAGACTCGAGGTTAGCAACAAGGGTCAGACCAACTGACTATCAATAAAGCAATCTTTGATTAATCATTTAATAATGAAAGAAAGTGGAGTTATGAGTTGTGAACAATTATGTCACATACAGAAAAACAAAGTGGGAGACGTCTGAGAAGGCCCTATTCTTATCAGTTCCGATTAATTGGGCCCTTGAGTGAAACACAGATTTTAGAAAACAGAAATCCTTGCTAGAGATGCTAAGCACTTAAAGCTCAGTCTTAAGTTAAAGGAATTTCAAATATCCGGGATAAAACTTCCATATACTACTAGAATAAGGGCTACTAACTAAAAAAGAAAGCAAGAAAAAAAAAAAAAGGCAGGAAGACACAAGCCACCACATGAAGAAAAATAGCTATAAAGTTCCGCTAAAGCACAAGCGATGGTCGTCCCTCAGTAAACTGAAGGCCCTCCTAATACCAGAGGGCTATGTGTAATGTGGACTATAGGTGCTGACCACCACCACTCCTGCTGTCACACACAGCTCAGGGAGGGGTTTAAGAAAGGGCATGCAATGCCATACACCTAGTACTGAGTGACCTATTACTCACCCACCTGGGACTGTCCGCCTGCAGGTGACAGTGGTGGTCCTAACTTGAAGGGGTAAGGGCTATTTAGCTCAGGCATTGGTTATGTAACCTGCTTCTAGCTTCTCACACTGCCTGATTCTAACAACAATTGGAGTACAATGCCCATCAACTACTGAACATGAGATTGTGTAACCGGTCATTGAGAACAAAGAGAATTAAATGACTGATTGAGGGCGTCCTCACCATTAGCTACTAGATATTATATAGATATAACTAGGGACTGATATTCATCTCATGCTTTATTTAGAAAAAGTACAAAGACCGTGTCAGAGCGGGGTTCGTTTTTTGAGCAACACTAATAATACATTGAAGTAATAGGCCTCAGAATGGATATGGGGCACACACTATATATTAAAATAATAATTAAAATAACTACCGTAATTCAAATCATCCTATGATGAGGAGAGTTTAGTCCGAGAACGGCTCTGACTGTCAGGAGGAACTGACAGTCAGGGCCTCTTGGACTGAAGGGGGGAATGCCAGTTACTTGGTCTCACTCCCATTTGGTCTGTTATTTGGTCCCATGTGACTTTACCATGGTTTAACTTAATATGATCTTCATGGAAAATGATGTACATTGTCTAAAATTTGATCTACACACTACGTACATATGTGTGATAGCTCTAACTTGTTATTTCATTTTTACATGCTTAAATAACTGGTTAATTTGTGAGAAATTGCAAACAGTGCCAACTATTTTCTATGTTCAGTAATATAGCTGGGAAATGCTTGGCAAATTAACTAAATAAATCACTTTTATTACACTATTTGATAAAAAAAAAAAAAAAGATCAGAAGATTAAACAACTTTAATTATAAATCTAAACATTGTTAAAATTGTGAAAAATGTCCCGGGACTCCTGGCAAGTTAATGGGACCAACGTCACCAAGTAACTGGTAACTGAGACCAAGTGAAGTGGGGATGAGACCAAGTGACTTGTTGTCAAAGGGAATTCAGTCTTCAGTTTGCAGAAGGGGGTTTGTCAAACTCCAAGGCAAGGCCGGGGGGGGGGGGGGGGGCTGTCGTAGTCCGAGGCGGGAACGCCTTATTTTCATTGATATTATTGGCCCGATTTGTGTTGTACTAAGGGGCCCTGCTCTCCCGCTCGCAGCAACATGGAGCCAGCCACGTTGGGATTGTTCTTGTTTATCTAAGTATAATAAAGGAGATTACAAGTGTACAACTGCCTCCAACTTCTTCAAACTACCACAAAATGGCGACTGAGGATGTCAAGAACTGCCTGGGAGAGGAGAAAAGTGTGAGTGTTCCCTGTTTTGCTGCTGAGAAGGACTGAAACTCCACCTGCTCTGCTCTGCCCTGGGCCTTGCCTGCCATGCTGCCTGGGTCCTGCCATGCTGGTTTTACAACTGCCAGTCTGGTTTCTACATCATCACAGCTTGCTTTTTGGCTCTACCTACAACTGCTGACAGCCAAAAGTGAGTTTTGACATGCAGAGTTATACAACAACTGACTCTGTGTGATTTCTACAACAGGCCTACTGAGATCTACATTATTTACAACATGTAACTGTGCCTACATTTTGCCAAATTGCCAGGTGAACTGCCTACTTTTCTATCAATACAACTACAATGATATGAACTGGTGATTATACAAGTGCAAAAACTGTGTTTTTCAACTACTACAAGTGTTGGTAATACTCTAAATACTCTGCCCAGGTTATCATATTTTGAGTGCACTATTTTGATACTGTGTATGTATTACTTTTATACTTTTCTAGTGCTACTTGTGTGTTCAAAACTACTCAAAATGTCAGGGCTAAGACAGCCAGATACCTTTTTAGACAAGCCTGGTCCTATGCCTATGCCATGGAAAACTTGGTTAGCCCAGTTTGAAAATTATTTGATTGCTGGGGGTGGTTCCAATTATCCTGTTGCTAGGAAAAAGGCACTACTTTTACATTGTCTGGGTAAAGAAGGGCAGAGAGTGTTCCAAAATCTTCCAGAACTGGACAATCCACCAGCCGGTACTAATGACTACCAGAAAGCACTTCTCATTCTAGAAAAACATTTTGGTCCCAAAATTAATGTCGTGGCAGAACGTTACAAGTTTCGCCAACGCGCACAACGTCCCACTGAGTCAACGCAGGACTACGTTGCCGCGCTCAGGGAATTGTCAGTGACTTGCAATTTTGGTAACATGCGCGATGAACTTATCCGTGACCAATTAGTTGAAAAGACTATTTCAGAGAAAATCCGGGAGAAACTCTTCATGGAGGAGGATCTGACACTGGCGCGTGCGATTCAAGTGGCGACGCGCATCGAGGAGGCCATGGAGGGTGCGAAAGCCGTGACCGCGTCCGCGCCTACAACTCCGTCTCCAGACGTCAACGCGGTCCAGGGGTCGAAGCCCCGGTACAAGAAAGGCTTCAAACCAAGACCAACTACAAGTCCCGGTACGACTACCGGTTCTACGAAAGGTAAACCGAAGGGTAAGGTTAAGCAAAACATGTATTGTTATAGGTGCGGTTCAAAAAAGCATAAAGCCAACTACGAGCATTGTCCGGCAATAGGCCAAACTTGTAACTCTTGTCAAATGGAGGGTCATTTTGCCAAAGTCTGTACAAAAAGACTTATTCAAGAAGTTATTGACGCAGATAGCGATTCAGAATCAGATTCTGATGTAGAGGTTCTTGCTACCGAAGCTACTGTAAAGAAAAGAAAGCGCATTCAGTGCAATGTTCATGTAAACAGTGTACCCATTAGACTTCACGTAGACAGCCTAGCCGATAGATCAGTTTTAGATCTCAATACATTTCGTGAGTACTTCGTAGATGAAGCTATCGAACCGGCAGGTCCCGAAGATGAGTTAAAGTCGTATACTAAAGATAGTCTACCTGTCGTTGGTACATATTCTGCCGAGGTGCGTTTCAAATCGCGTTCAGCTACTGTGAAGTTTGTTATCGTAAAACGCGGTAGATGTTTGTTGGGTCTTGATGCCATAGAAGATCTGAATTTGTGTATCACAGGTAAAACCCTAAGTGTAAGTGAGGTTGAAACAAACGGTGAGTTGAATACTATCAAAGGGTTCCAGCACAAGGTAAAGATTAACCCGAAAATTCAAGCTGTACAACAGAAGTTACGTAGACTACCCTTAACTGTCCGTAGTAAGGTTTCACAAAAACTTCAGGAGCTCGAAGCTCAAGGTGTTATTGAGAAAATTGACGCATCTGAATGGGTATCTCCCATAGTTGTATCGTACAAAAGTAACGGCGACATAAGGTTATGTGTAGACCTACGAGAGGTTAACAAATCTGTAATTCCTGATGTATATCCGATTCCGTCGATCCAAGAGCTTTTGTGTGAGTTGCATGGTGCTAAGATTTTTTCACAACTAGATATGGCGAGTGCTTATCACCAACTTGAGTTGCACCCCGATTCACGGGATCTTACAGCTTTTATCACCCATGATGGTCTGTACAGGTACAAACGTGTTTGCTTTGGTCTGTCGTCAGCGCCTTCTGCGTTTCAGAAAATGATGTCAACTATCCTGTGTGGATTAGAAGGTGTACAGTGTTATCTCGACGATGTAATCGTGTATGGTAAAACCCAAGAAGAGCATGATCGTAACCTGAAAGCTGTTTACGCGCGTCTGCGAAAACACAATGTCCAGTTGAATAAAGACAAGTGTAAAGAGTCTGTAAGTACTCTAAAGTTTCTAGGTCATACCGTCAGTGACGTAGGTATCAAAATGGCTGAATCGCAGATTCAGGGCGTCGTCGAAGCTATGGTTCCTACTGACAGGAAGTGTCTGCAATCTTTTCTCGGTTTGGTAGGTTACTTTGCTATGTATGTTCCCAACTTTGCTAATGTCGTTGAACCAATGAGGGCTGTACTTAGAGAGGAAACCTTTGTTTGGAATGCCGAAGCGCAGCAAAGTTTTGTTTCAGTGAAAAATCTGTTGCAGGAGAACTGTACGCTAGCTTTATTTGATACATCAGCCGAAACTGTATATGTCACGTGTGACGCATCCGCCTATGGACTAGGTGCTGTATTAAGTCAGAAAGTAGATGGTAAAGAACGTGTTGTAGCATGTGCGTCTAGAACTTTGTCGTCCGCAGAGAGAAACTATTCTGTTGGGGAGCGAGAAGCTCTCGCGTGTGTATTTGCTGTAGAGAAATGGCATGTATTCCTTTGGGGAAGAAAGTTTGTTATTAGAACAGATCATAGTGCTCTTACGACGTTGTTAAGCAAAGGGACAGATAGGAAGTCTATGCGTATTGCTCGGTGGTACTCAAAATTAATGAAGTACAATTATGACATAGAATATCGTCCAGGTTGTGACAACAAGTTAGCCGACGGGTTATCGCGCGCTCCACGTAAACACAAAGATGAAGAATGTGATGTAGAAGACGAACAAATTTGTGAGATTGTTCATAACGATATGCAGACAGATATTCCTGTAACATTTGCCGAACTGCAGGTTGCTACCGAAAGTGATGTAATTTTGTCAGAAATCGCAGGTTACGCAAAAAGTACGTGGCCAGACAAAAAAGATCTGAGTCCAGACGTACAGAGTTATGAAAGTGTAAAAGAAGAAATTTCGGTGTATAAAGGTATTCTCATGCGTGCAGACAGAATTATACCGCCTGTTAGTCTTCGTAAGAAATTAGTGTTGCTCGCGCACGAAGCTCACCAAGGTCAAACACGTACGAAACAAAGACTGAGAGATTTGTATTGGTGGCCAAAAATGGATAACAATGTTGTTGAGTTACTCCAACAGTGTCCTGTTTGTCAAAAGTTAGACAAAGGTGTTAAAACTGCTTATGCACCATTAGAACCAGTTAGTTTTCCAGAAGGTCCCTGGGAAAAACTAGGTTTAGATATAGTAGGTCCCATTGAAAAAGCTCCAGCAAACGCTAGGTATGTTATTTCTTTGGTCGATTACTACAGCAAGTGGCCAGAAGTTGGTTTTGTTTCTAACGTAACAACGCAAAGCGTTCTGACTTTTCTCATGTCTGTATTTAGCCGAGAAGGTTTTCCTCTAGAAATTGTAACCGATCACGGGTCTCAGTTCATGTCAAAAGAATTTAATGACTATTTAGAGGAGAGGAAAATCAAACATTGTCTTTCTTCGGTGTACTACCCACAAGCGAATGGTGCGGTAGAGAGGTGGAACTCTGTGTTAAAAAATGCTGTCCAGAGTGCTGTTGTTAAGAAAGAAAGTATCAAAGAAAATGTACTACAACTACTTGCTTGTTACAGGGCTACTCCACACGCCACTACAGGCGAAAAACCATGTAAACTGTTGCACGGTAGAGACATGCGTACTAAACTAGATATCGTTGGTTTCAGAAAGAACGAAAAAGTAGTTGACATAGAAAAGGTTCGAGAAAGAGTAAAGGAGAAACAGAGTGCATACAAACGTAATGCAGATAAGAGCAGGAACACAAAACATCCTGTATTGAAACAAGGGGATCTGGTTAAATTAAAGAAACCACAGTCGGTCAGTAAAGGTGAACCACAGTTTACCCCACCTGTAAAAATAATCCAGGTAGTACGACCCGGTACCTACATGTTATCAGATGGTAAGGTATTTAACCAATCAAAGTTGTCTCCTGTAAAGGCTTGCGAAGAACCGGAACGAACCGTAGTACTACAAAACAAAGATGTAAATGTACAGGGTAAAAATACACAGAATGTGCCCAAAGAGGTTGTATTGCGTAAAGGTGAAAGGGTTAGAAAGCCTTCTGTATGGCTAAAAGACTACAAGTAAATTTGTACTACAGTGTTCATTTTTCATGTACAACTATTAAGAATTTATACTACTTAAACTACTCCTTTAAAAGGAAGGGGAATATGTCGTAGTCCGAGGCGGGAACGCCTTATTTTCATTGATATTATTGGCCCGATTTGTGTTGTACTAAGGGGCCCTGCTCTCCCGCTCGCAGCAACATGGAGCCAGCCACGTTGGGATTGTTCTTGTTTATCTAAGTATAATAAAGGAGATTACAAGTGTACAACTGCCTCCAACTTCTTCAAACTACCACAGGGGCTGCGTCGTCTGGGTTGGGTTATTCCTGATGATACCCAGTCATTTTAAAATTCCATGAGTCCCGATTTTTGTATCTTGTCTAGCGGTGGGAGGGGATGCGTTGCAGGCTATCCCCCCCCCCCCCCCCACTCTAACTTAGTCTAGACTGAGTTAGGCCTAACTCTGTGGAGCCTTCTCTCACTACAAGCAGCGTACGAACTTAGGGGTAGAGAGTCGATCATTTGGCTAAGGTAGGCCTGGCTTCAGTTGAGCCCCGGGGTTGAGCCTTGGGGGTTGTTTATGTTATGAACACTTAGAACACTTGGTACAGGGGCGGGGCTACGGCTAGTACCCATCTTGAAGAACCTTGAGTCTACGATACACAACTTAGAAGGATATCATTGGAAGCTGACAAACCGAACCACAGCAAAAACATCACTGACTGTGTCTGACTCTGAGTCAGTGAGTGTGGCGTAGACTCTATCATTAATGAATTCCTCAAAAACAGCCCACCAGAAATGATAACGCTTTTGACCAGGTACTTTAATCTCATACTTGACTCTGGAGTGACACCATCAGAATGGTCTATTGGAGTCATTGTACCAATCTACAAAAACAAGGGTAGCATAAAAGAGCCTGAGAACTACAGAGGCATTACCCTGCTCAGCTGCATGAGTAAGCTGTTTACTGCCCTCTTGAATCAAAGACTAAATAACTTCCTAGAACTCAATAACCTGCTAGGGGAGGAGCAAGCTGGTTTCCGAGGTGGCTATTCTACCACAGACCACACCCTAGCTCTGCACCTCGTAATCGAACAACTGTTAACAAGTCGAAAACGTTTATACTGTGCCTTTGTTGACTACCAGAAGGCCTTCGATACGGTCGACAGGAAACATCTCTGGTCCAAGCTTCTTTCAATTGGGGTTACCGGGAAAGTCTTTAATATAGTTAGAAACCTCTATAGCGAAGCAAAATCCTGTGTCAGGCATAACAAAGATTTTTCTGAAGCCTTCTCCTGTAATAATGGAGTAAGACAGGGGGAAAATCTATCCCCACTATTGTTCTCCATCTACCTAAATGACCTGGACTCGTTCCTACAAAATTATTGCAAGGGCACAACAATAGGTGGCCAACAGATGGGTCTTGAAGGGTATCTAAACCTCTTCACTCTACTGTATGCTGATGATACAATCCTACTCAGCGAATCAGAAGAAGACCTGCAAACTGCACTTGACAGTCTGCATACCTACTGCACACAGTGGAATCTAAAAATTAATGCCAGCAAAACAAAAGTGGTTGTGTTCTCAAGGGGTAAAGTTAGGAAGGTCCCAACATGGAAAATTGGGTCAGAGGAAATAGAAACAAAATATGATTACACGTACCTTGGGACAGCTTTCAACTACAATGGCAACTTCAACAAGGCAATGGCAAAGCAGGTCACACAAGCCAAACGTGCGATGTTCAGCCTTACTGCTAAAGCCCGCAAACTCAACCTCCCAATAGATATACAGTGCCATCTCATAGACAGTTGCATTATACCTATTCTTCTCTATGGGTCAGAAGTATGGGGTTTTTCAAACATTAACCAGATTGAAGTTTGCCACAATCAAATATGCAAACAAATTCTGGGCCTCCATAAACGATCAACAAACATCATAGCTCGAGGGGAACTAGGGCGGTTCAATATGAATCACTTCGTCAAACAGAGGGTACTAAATTTCTGGGCTAACATAGTAAATGGCAAACAAAGTAAAATCTCCAGCACACTTTATAGAATGCTAAAAGTATCCCACGACCAGGGCACCTATACATCACACTGGATGTCATTTGTACAAGATAACCTTAACAAATCTGGCCTGGGTTACTTGTGGAACTTTGACCAATTCAATGTAAACTGGCTAAAACACAGGCTGAGCCAGATCTCTAGAGACACAGCAAACCAGGAATGGTGTGCAGCAATAGAGGCATCTGGTCAATGCCATACATACAGACAAATCAAATCACAGTTAAAAGCCGAGCCCTACCTAACCCTACTCAGAAAGAAAAGCATGTCATCCCTTTGTAAATTCCGCGCTGGAAACCACCGTCTCCCAATTACATCAGGCCGCTACTCCGATATCGACCGGGAGGACCGTCTGTGCAACCTATGTGCCGACAACAAAATTGGGGACGAATATCATTATATCTTCCAATGTAGTCATTTTAATAGCCATAGAAAACAGCTGATAGATAAAACTTATATGGAAGAACAGGTAGAATCAAGGTTAAGCAAGATATTTAATACCTCCAATGCCGTCCACTTGCAAAACCTAGCAAAGTTTGTCCACTATATAATGAAAACTTGTAAACCACTCTCAAATTAGCAGGTGCTACCAATGTCTAGTCAAAATTGGACAACAACATGCTGATTAACCGATTTTCCCATTGCTATTTATTCTAACAACATCTTAATCTAAGTGTATAGCCGTGTTAAAGGAAACCTCTTATAGACCACTGGATTACACTGTAGATACTAGAATCAGTGGCTCTAGCTTAATTAGGTTAGTCATCTAGTTAGTATGTACATACTGTTTAAACTTAAGCAAAACATCTGTTTCTCCTGATCTGAAACCAGATTTTATCCTTGAAGTCTCACCTCGGTGCTACACCTAACACTAGTTATTGTACCAACAGTGACGAGCCTCTTACGGAATCTCACTCATGTAACCCTTACTTATTTATCATTGCTATTATTAGTCTATGTATATATGTTCTTATTAGTCTATGTTCTTATGCCTCCACTGATGAGGTTGTGAATAAAATTCATTGTCATTGTCATTGTCAACTTCAAGTCCCGACCGTGACAAAGTCAAAGATGTCAAGAGGCTGAACTTGGCGTTTTCAGGAACTCAAAAACAAGAGTGCTTTTCAAGAGAGATCTACGTCTTCAGCGCAATCGAGTCATGCTAATGTTACGTAATTGTTGGTAAGCGTTTGGCGATAATATTGAAGAAAGTGAAAATAATTTACCGGGGACGTGTTTTCGAAACAACCGCTTTTCCGTTGGCGCATGCGCTGTGGGTGTTTCGCTGGTATCCGCCTTCTCCGTCCGACCTGCGGGAACCGGCTGACAAAGGCGGGTCACGTGACCCCGGTTGCTATGGCCGTTGCTTGGTTATCTTGGTTATCCGGCCATATTGCGTTTGCCGCCAGACAGAAGTCGTTCGCGCTCTGCTAATCGGAAGATTTAATCGCAAATTCAAGAATCGGGAAGTGAAAAATCACGATGAAATCGCGTGAGTTTGAAGTTTGGGAGTTCGTTTTCTTAGTCTGAGGACGGAAGATGGAAGACCCAGCTCCAGTTGCGGGCGTCGGACCGCCCTTGGTTGGGCCGACCGACAAGACAGCGATCGTCGAGGAGATGACCACTTACACAGAGGTCGTCGACCTCCGAAAAGAGAGAAAAGAAAGAAGAGAAAGAAAGGAGAAGAAAAGAAAGGAGCAAGCACAGGCAAAAGAAGAAAGTGCACGGCTCCAGGTAACTTATCCTAAATTACAGTACCACTTAACTTACGTTAAAGCATGCCCAGTGATATTCCCAGAATGATATCTTTACTGACTTTCACTTTAGTCTAGAACTAGAAGTAGAATGGCCCCGAGAATGGCTAGAATCTAGATGGGAGGTGGGGGGACCATTTTCGCATGTCGAATTTAAGAAATGCCCTGTTGCCTGATGTCCTTGATAACGTTAGTCCGCGCTGCAGCCTCTCAGTTTCGGCAGGCTCACTTGTTAATATTATTATTAGATTAACCGTTATCAAAAGACAAGAGGCTGGCACCGTCGGACTAACGTGTCGTTACTACGTTAGTCCTTGCTAACGTTAGTCGGATTTAAGAAATAGTGTCATTGGTGATGTCGCCCTGTTGTTTGGTATCAATTTGGCATCTGGAGAACTCGGCCCGCTGACGAACTCGGGATTTGCAGAGATAATGTCAGGGGAATAAAACGAGATACGACAATGAAACATATCTAGTAGTTAGAATATGTCGTTAGCATTTGCCATTTTATTTTTTCATGCGCCCAGGACCAAGGTAGGTATACACTAACATAACACTGATCATGCTGAGTTAGAAGGTTGTTCTTAATGTTACTGCAAAAAGAGATACCAGACGTTACTCTCATAAACCTTAGGTCTTCAACTACCTCAAGGGTATAATCCGGTATAGATCTACGGTGTTTGTGACAGGAGGTGTGGGCCAGGTGTTACAACTTAAATAGGGGTAACTTATTAATTGTTTCTACAGCTGCTGAAACTACCAACAATAACTGTGTTTCTGTGAATTAACGTGGTTAATCAACTGTCAACTCTAACGTTAACTGATTAATGTGTTCTAGAATGTATGAGTATGTCCGGAGTATGTGAAACGTGGCTAGGTTGTGCTTTGATAAATGCTACCAAAAGTGTAAGTGCCTGGATCTAGGGATCCAGTTTTGATTGTTGCTGAGTGTAAATCTCCATAGTGATGGCTGTTGCCATGGTACAATAGCTCCCAGGCACTTGGGTTCTAGGGATCCAGTTTTGATTGTTGCTGAGTGTAAATCTCCATAGTGATGGCTGTTGCCATGGTACAATAGCTCCCAGGCACTTGGGTTCTAGGGATCCAGTTTTGATTGTTGCTGAGTGTAAATCTCCATAGTGATGGCTGTTGCCATGGTACAATAGCTCCCAGGCACTTGGGTGTCTGTTGTGGGCTGTGGTAGTCACAAAACTCACATGCTGTGGTTGCAGTGGGTGTGGCTTGTTGATTAATGATGGGATTAATCTAGGGTAATGCAGTTTCGCCTATATAGTGTAGATCTATTTCCAAGCGTCATAGATTCAGAACGGTACCCAAAGGTTTAGCATTTCCCTGGTTAGGAGAGAGATAGTACCTGGTCAGAGTAAAAAGAACCCTATAGTCTAGATCAACTTCAATTAGTATTTAGGGGGGTGTAGATGGGGGGGTCCCATGTCCCTCGTCGAATTTAAAAAATGGCCATGTCGCCTGTCCCTAAATCTAGATTTAGACCCATGTCCCCTGTCGAATAAATTAATAAAGAAAAGGGTGATGTCATTTGTCCCTAAATGGCCATGTCCCCTGTCGAATTTAAGAAACAGCCATGTCGCCCTGTCGAATTTAAGAAATGGCCATGTCGCCCTGTCGAATTTAGGGGTCTAGACCCATATTTAGGAGGTGGATGAAAAAAGAAAAGAATGTATGTGTATGACTATGAGTGCCATAGGATCTTTGTATATCGTATTTACAACTTAAAAGTTTTATATTAGAAAATAAATAATACCACAAACTTTTGTATAACCTTGAACATTTTTATTTTAGCTTTCATGACGGTGCATGGTAACCATAGGCTAGACTATGTACAGTATTGGATTACAAATAAACATGCTTTGGTCTTACACCGTCCGGGCTGATAGTCATGAATAATTGTCAGCTCTGATAGAAAATTTACATAATAAATTTTGTGTAATGATAACATTACAAACGTAGATATAAGAGTGAGAGGCAGGGGGCATCACCCCAGTAGTCAACGTGCATGTAAGCATTAAAGCCCCCACTGTTGAAGTAATTTGCAAATGGGCAGTGTTTATTGAATAATTTGTCAACGATTTTTAAAGACAAAAGGAATGAAAAGAATAGAGGGTTCAGGGGCACAGCCCACGATTTATATGTACTTTGTGAATCAAATATACATAAAATCCTAATACACTGATTTGGTCAAAAATTGAAAAGACAACAATAGATAAGGTAAAAAAAAATATAGGTAAGGAGCTTTCCATTAAGTACATACACATCAAGGTTGGGTCTGGAACGCTCATGTACAAATGTAATGCGTATTTGTGCCCCAGGGGGGTTGGGTGGTCTAAGATTTCTGGAAATTTGTGTACATACAGGGTTTGACCTTAACGTAGAGTTACTAGTTTGTCACCAGCACGTTTTCAATATGTGTTCAACACATGTTTAAACACGTGCTATCAACCCCTCCTCAACACAAGTTTAACACATGTTCAGCACGTGTTTAACTCGTGTTGAACACGTGCTGGTGACAAAAACACGTGTTAAACACAGGATTTTCTGTTCACAGATTCCTGTGTTTAACACGTTTCGCACTTGTGTAAAACTCGTGCTGAACACGTGTTTAACCCCAGATTCTCTTTACTGGGCGGGTACTAGTTAAAACCTGGTCGGGCTAGTGCAAATTTCGTGCAGCTAGCCCTGTGGTCTAGTGGAAAATAGAACATCCTTAACAATAAAGTTATGCATGACCTGTTTAGTAAAATTACTAAAATCTCCAAAACTGTAAACAGGATCTTAACATGTAATACATCAATTGAAAGTTTTTTGGTCGGGCTAGTGAAATCTATCACGGGCTAGTGTAGCTAGCCCGGTGGACTAGTGGGGGAAAAAATTAAGGAAAATCCCTGACATACTAAATGGAAGGCACCTAGATATCAAAGAGTTACTGTAATAAAGTGTAATCATTGTTATCATTATCAGTGCCTAAGCAGGCTGTTACGTCAAGCACACACACACACACACCAGGGCTTGACAAATCAATCTGAAACCTGGTTGCTCACTGGGCAAACAGACTCCTGAATGGGGTTGCCCAGCTACAAAATTTGGTTGGCCAGTAGTGTTTCAAGAGAAAAAGATAATATAGATGACAAATAAATCAAAATTCATAATAATAAATTCATGGGCAACTGGACATCTGATTTGGGAAGGTTTAGCCCTGCGCGCGCACACACACGCAGGCATGCACGCATGCACGCACGCATGCACACACACACACACACACACACACACACACACACACACACACACACACACACACACACACACACACACACGGCACATACATTAAAGAGTAGATATATAAATGGGTCTATACCCTTAAATTCGTAAGCACAACACAACCACTTCTAAAATTCAACACGTGATAGATCTATATGATCTGAACGACCCAACAGAAAGGGACAAAATCGTGATGACATGTGACATGAACATTTCTTGAATTAGCAAAGTGAAATTGGGATAAATAAGTGGCGGACATTAGTTTTACATCTGTGGGCGGACTTTCTGGTGAATAATAATGTGGAATTGCGCTAAACCCCGTTCAAAAGTCGCCAAATTGGCGAATTCATTACTATTTGGATTAGCCAAATTCTATGTTGGTTAGCAAAGAATTTGGCCGTCATTTTGTCCATCCGGTCGACCAGAAACACAATCTTTTGTGGTCTCTAAGTTTAAACCTTTAATGTTGAACCCTGAAGAGCATCTCCGCTTATTGCCTAGGGGTACTAGGCTAGCAGGGTACCAACCACACAGGGAAAACAGGAAAAATTGCTAAAAAAAAAAAAAAAAAAAAAAAAAAAAATCCCTGACAGGGAAAACACAGGGAATTTGCAAATTTGGCCAGGTTCTGAAATTCCCGATTCTCAAGATATTAGGGATTCAACTCTTTGTTGTTGGGTAACAGGTTGTCCAATTTTTTTCTGCATGCAAAGGTTTTTAAAATTGAAAAATTTGCTGGATATGACGCAGGAAAAAATTGCTGTGGGACAGGGAAATCACAGGGAATTGAAAATGGAACTTCGGTTGGTACCCTGGCTAGTTGCAGCTGAACCATTAAGACAGACTAATACAGGTCTATTAAGTTTGGCTCTGAATTAAGGATAGGCAACACCTCTCAGGGTGCCATTTATGGTAATTCAAATTTCGCTCTCTCTAGTTATAATATAATTATATAGTACTTATTTTTTTGGGGGGGGAGGGAGGGGGGGTTATTAACTTCTTCACGCAGCTTACATGATCTTCCAGAGGTTAGGTATCAAAAGATGGAGCTTAATTTAGCAATTACCACACTAAAAATAGTATTGGAATTTTCAAATGACTGTTAATGCTTATTAGATCCGCACTTTTGAGTGATTATTTTAATTTTTAACCGAATAAAAATCGTATATAGCATTCCTTAGATATTGAGAAAAATGTAATGAAAAAAGTATTATGTTTTTGCACCAAGTTTACATTAAGTCAACAGCAGAGCCATGGACCCCCAGATTAGCTTATTTTTCCATAATTTGCACGTCATAATGTTAAAATCCGCATATCTCTCCCTTATTGCACATTATTATGCCATATATCATTTAAAAGGACTGTTCCTTCCGCGGATATCACTTATTTTGCCATATTTACTTGAATAAAAAGTTTTTCTTTGCTGTCAGGATTAAAAAAAGTTATGGCAAAATTACTATGGCCAACTCTGTAAAGTACGCAAGTTTTCTAATTTGACCAGAAACTTTTAGAGGTTGTGGTATTGCTACTCCCTATCTGTTCATGTAAAGTATTTTGTGATAATAATTTCAAAAGCAAAGGGTAAAACACGGTTTTTTTTATTATTTTATTTATTTATATTGTGACTTGTTTTTTTCAGAATGATAAGCCTGTTGGTAAACCTGCATGGGGAGATAGAAGTCCATGGGTCTTTTTTGAAAAACATCTCAAGGAAGAAGAAAAATATCTCCTGGTGCTAGGAACTGGAAGGGAAGAGAAGAAAGAGAAGGAGGTAGTTAAGGAGAACGAAAAACCAGTGACATCGTTTGACTCTGGTAAATTTCCTGCCATAGAGGAGAAAGCTGAAGAGATCACTAAGGAGGAGGAAAAGAATGCAGAGGCTGAACAGGTGAATTGGAGCAAATTTTCTGAGATGGTTAAGAGTGGAGAGGTTCCACAGGTAGAAGCACTGGTTGAAATGGAAGTGCTTAAAGTGGATAAGAACAAGCTGAAGGAAGATACCTCTGCAAAAGACCAGAAACCTCTCAGCAAAAAGAAGCAAAAGAAGTTGGATAAAAAGCAGATGAAAGCAGAAAAGAAGATGAAGAAGGAGATGAAAAGAAATGGGAAGCAAGGGAAAGAGGATCAAGTTGACCACAGTATCAAAAAAGAAGAGAAAAAGCAGAGGAAAGAACAGGAGAAGGAGGAGAAGAAATTAAAAGAACAGCAGAGGAAAGATAAGAAGAGACAAGAAAAGGATGACAAGAAAGCAAAAGAACAACAAAAGGAGGAAGAGAAGAGAAAGAAGAAAGAACAAGGGAAGGAGGAGAAGAAGGAAAAAGAACAACAAAAGAAAGAAGGGGAAAAGGAGGGGAAGAAAGAGAAGAAATCCAAAGAGGGCAAACTGACAAAGGAGGAAAAGGCAGAAGCAAAGAGAATAAAGAAGGAACAGGAGAAAGAGAAGGAGCGAGTAAAGAAAGATGAGAAGAAGGAGAAAAAGGAGGGGAAGAAAGAGAAGAAATCCAAAGAGGGCAAACTGACGAAGGAGGAGAAGGCAGAGGCAAAGAGAATAAAGAAGGAACAGGAGAAAGAGAAGGAGCAAGTAAAGAAAGACGAGAAGAAGGAGAAAAAGGAGGGGAAGAAAGAGAAGAAATCCAAAGAGGGCAAACTGACGAAGGAAGAGAAGGCAGAGGCAAAGAAAATAAAGAAGGAACAGGAGAAAGAGAAGGAGCGAGTAAAGAAAGAGGAGAAGAGAATGAAGAAAGAGCAAAAGAAAATAGACAAAAAACAGAAGAAAGACCATAAGAAGGGCAAGGACGGGAACATCTCTGAGTCAGCTGACCAGCAGGGTGAGTACTTTGTGTGACGACATTCTTATTGAAAGTTGATAAATGAACCTGGTTGAGAATGGATACATATTTGAAGTGGTACTCAGAACTTGCAAAAGTACGCCATATCAACTATAAATAGTGAAAAATACTTTTTTTATTTGTTAGTATGTAATGGTTGCCATGTTTCCAAACATCTAAACGTAGGTAAAACATAATTGAAGTTGGCACAATAATGAAAGATCTGTTGATTTGTTGTAGTGTGAGACATCACAGTGCATTTGAAAAAAAAAATACAAATATAATCATGGTTCTCTACTTTTCATTAGCAGAAGTAAGCCAAGATGAATCAGTGGCTTCCTCAACTGATGACAAAACTTCAGAAGTAAGCGAAGTTGAATCAGTGGCTTCGTCAGCTGATGACATAACTTGCCAAGTGGTTCTAACAGAGGATGACGAGGAGGCTAGGCTAGAGGCCCAGCGAAAAGCCAAGCAGTATGAGACCTATGTGCTTGCAACCAAGTGTGCAGAATGCAACCATCGGGTAAGCATATCAAGTAAAGAGGGAAAAATTGTAAAATAGACCTTGTAACTTGAGTAACTTAACTTACGTAACTCAACTTAAGTAACCTTGTAAGTTATATGCAAGAGACCATTCTAGTTCTTTGTTTTTCTTTCTATATATGTATCTTATTTTCTAATGTGGATTTAGGTGCTGATTTGTATTTAAGAGTACTTTTAAGAGAATCTCTTATTTGGCGACATTTTCAAGTAATAATCTTTGATAGTTACACTTATTCTATTATGTATAGGCACGTGAGAGGACCAGGGTTATGGAACAAATTAAGCGCATTGCTCTGGATCCACGCGACAATACAATGCTGACGTATGACGTGTGGAACCCCCGCCGCCGCCGCACCCGCTCTGCCGGACCAGTCGCTGCTCGCCATACCTTCCTTGACGTGGACGTTGAGCGTGCTGCTGTCTGCTTGCAGCAGGAGGAGAAGAGGGAGCGTGAGCTGGCCATGGAACGCCATTTCAGGGCACTGAAGGATCTCCAGAAAGCATTTGGGGTAATTGCTTTTTTTTGTATCCTATTTCAACAATAATTATATTTGCTTACATATTTACCATTTTCTCTTTACAGTTGATGTAAATTGTTTAGTAAATCATTCGAGAAATTGGCAAACTAACACTAAAAAGATTGCATGAAAATAAACCAATAAGTAAGCCCTCTATTAAGTTATAGATCCCGAGGAAGTGAAAGAATACATCTGAGATGTTTAGGTTGTTAAAGGATATGATGAAAAAATATTATGATTCGTTTAAAAGATGTCGAGCTCATTGGTTTGCAATGTAATCAAATGCAATAAAATTTGTTTCTTTGTTATGGCAGAGTGAGAAGCTTATCAAAGTGGTGAAACCAAACGAGGTGAAATATGATGAGCTGAATTTCCTCTCAAGTGAAGAGGAAACTGACGGGGTTGACACCAGTGACGTAAGTCTCAGGCACTACTCTTATTACACTATCATCTCAAAGGGATAACTTTGTGATCGAGATAATGCTGATTATCTATTCAGAGTCTGAAATTAAGCTGCATCCGGTGAAAGACATTTTCCCAGCTCAGTATATGATTTTTTAAGGAGTGCACCTTATGACTTTTACCATTGCTAAGAATAGCATTGTCAGCTTCAGTAATTGTGCACCCAGCTGGCAGACACGTTTATGCTAAATTTCGGACAGTGTACATTTTAAGGCAATCAAAATTAAGTGATTGAATCTACAAGCACATTGAATAATGATTTAAATAGCTGTCTATTTTCTTATCCTTGGTTAGGGAGAGAAACGCCAGATTAAGACCGAACAAATGGCAGATGATGGAGGGGCTAAGAAATCCGAGACCAAGATGTATCCTCATCTGGCAGACTGCGATGTGCCTGTAATTATTTCATTTTTTCAGATATTAAAGTTTCCTTTTTTCATAGAAATCTTTATCAACCAAAAGTATTAAATGTGCAAGCTAGTTTTCATTATCTCCTTGTAATTTCTTAGAGTATGCATTTCTTTTCTTACGTACACTTGTAATGCTAAAATGAAAGTCGCCAGTGTCCTTTCTGAATCAGATATTCAGGAAATCACATTGTCAAATAAATTATTTGTCAAATGATGTAACATTTGTTTTGCTCTACCAGGAGTCACTGCTGCCCTCGGTGGTCAAGAAAAATGCTGAGAAGATTCTAGCCGTCCTCAAGAAGGTTGAGCTAAAGCACAAGAAAGGTGTGATGAATATCAGCACGGACCCTCAGGTAATTAAAAGTGATAGAGGGAGAAAACAACAAAACACATTTTACAAAATTCAATAACTGGTGACAATAATACGAATGTATCTACATTTAAAAAAAGTCAAAATACTTATCCCTCTTTTTTATTTTTTTCTACGCATGTATTTATAGAAGGGCCCCTTTGTTACTCCAACAACCCTGTATGATAATACTTTGTTTCTCACTAGTCAGCGCAGGGGGTCACATTTAGTGACGTCATATTTGCCATGCCTGTTCTACATCAGGGTCTCCAATAATGTATGTGTTCGGTACACATTTCGGGTACAAGGTTCTAAAATGTATATACTGAGCCACTAATTATCTAATCTAGTCATAGTAAGATTTCTAATTCTTAGAAAAAGTTCAGCATTACTGGATTCACAGTCTATAATTCTGTGTCGCGAAATGACACATCTAGAGCAAACTTAAGGTTCATCAGAAATTTCATTATAACCTCAAGAAAATAACTTCTTGATCATGTGAATGGGAGTGCAGGAGATGAAACCAAATGATAAAGTCTTGATTCTAAAATCGATAATGTGACTGATAGTATTTCACATCGTGTCCATGTAGTTCTATGAAGGTGGCAGCTGTGGATAGGTATGGCAAACATGACGTCAAAACTAGGCCTGTTTTATCTTATCATTAGATTAGGCCCCTCCAGCTCACCCACCACTGGGTGGATAATGCTGCCAAAATTTAAAACGTCCATATTTTCCATAACTCCACATGGATTTGCAAAATTGTTTCATTTATCTAATTTGCAACGCATTATAAAAGTCCAATGTATCTTACTATGAGCTCTTTTTCTCTACTAGGACTCCCTTAAAACCTGCAACAAGAAGGCCAGAGAACGCCGTCGAAAAGTAAGTATATTTTATATACAGTTTTGCTTCTTCAGAATAAGTGGGTATTTAGCAGGTAGACAATTTTTCTTGGCAACAACTCAGTAATTGTTGATCAATTTATCTAATTTGCAACGCATTATAAAAGTCCAATGTATCTTACTATGAGCTCTCTTACTCTAAGGTATCTTACTATGAGCTCTCTTTCTCTACTAGGACTCCCTTAAGACCTGCAACAAGAAGGCCAGAGAACGCCGTCGAAAAGTAAGTATATTTTATATACAGTTTTGCTTCTTCAGAATAAGTGGGTATTTAGCAGGTAGACAATTTTTCTTGGCAACAACTCAGTAATTGTTGATCAATTTATCTAATTTGCAACGCATTATAAAAGTCCAATGTATCTTACTATGAGCTCTCTTACTCTACTAGGACTCCCTTAAGACCTGCAACAAGAAGGCCAGAGAACGCCGCCGAAAAGTAAGTATATTTTATATACAGTTTTGCTTCTTCAGAATAAGTGGGTATTTAGCAGGTAGACAATTTTTCTTGGCAACAACTCAGTAATTGTTGATCAATTTTAACAAAGTTCTAATTGGCATTCTTTTGCAGTCAGTGTGTGCGGAATAACTGGTTAATTCTAAAGTACATTAGGTTAATTAATTTCACTCACATCTTGTTTGCGAGTAAAAAAATAAATCTAGTTTATGTAATGAATTCCACTTGCTCTAACATTTTTCTATTATCCTGGAAGAGTCTGGTTTCAGATGTTAGAATTACAACACCTCTGATGATAAGTTTCAAATATTAGTGCTCACTTGAGGTTTTACAAAATTCTAGGATACCTACAGATATAATGCATGCTCTGACTCTGACTTACATGCCTGGTATTAGATGTGCATATTTGTTTCATTTAACTACTTTTAATTTATGAGGTAGTAGATTATTAGCAGTTGCACATTTCTCTTTTCTTTAGCAACAAATCTTTAGCATCCTAATTGACATGTTTTTGCAGTTACAGTGCACATTTACTGGTTAATCTCATTAACACCATTTTCTATTGTTCTTGAAGGAGAAAGAGTCACAGCATCAGGAAGATGAGAACGCCAGCTCAGACCCTCAGGTAATTAAAACTTTGTACAGTGCACATTTACTGGTTAATCCTTTTGTTACTCTAGAATAAAACTTCCCTTACACCCTTTTCCTTTATGTGCTGGTTGCAGTTAACAAAAAGCACCGAAACATATAATACAAAAATACCTTGAGTGTATGTCGTGAATGACACTTGCCTTAACACCATTTTCTATTGTTCTTGAAGGAGACAGAGCCACAGCATCAGGAAGATGAGAACGCCAGCTCAGACCCTCAGAAAGATGAGAACGCCAGCTCAGACCCTCAGAAAGATGAGAACACCAGCTCAGACCCTCAGGTAATTAAAACTTTGCACAGTGCACATTTACTGATTAATCCTGTTGTTACTCTAGAATAAAACTTCCCTCACAGCCTTTTCCTTTATGTACTGGTAGCAGTCAACAAAAAGCACCGAAACATATACAAAAATACCTTGAGTGTGAGTCGTGAATGACACTTGCTTTAACACCTTTTCTATTGTTCTTGAAGGAGACAGAGCCACAGCATCAGAAAGATGAGAACGCCAGCTCAGACCCTCAGAAAGATGAGAACACCAGCTCAGACCCTCAGGTAATTAAAACTTTGTACAGTGCACATTTACTGGTTAATCCTGTTGTTACTCTAGAATAAAACTTCCCTTACACCCTTTTCCTTTATGTACTGGTTGCAGTTAACAAAAAGCACCGAAACATATAATACAAAAATACCTTGAGTGTATGTCGTGAATGACACTTGCCTTAACACCATTTTCTATTGTTCTTGAAGGAGACAGAGCCACAGCATCAGGAAGATGAGAACGCCAGCTCAGACCCTCAGAAAGATGAGAACGCCAGCTCAGACCCTCAGAAAGATGAGAACGCCAGCTCAGATCCTCAGAAAGATGAGAACGCCAGCTCAGACCCTCAGGTAATTAAAACTTTGCACAGTGCACATTTACTGGTTAATCCTATTGTTACTCTAGAATAAAACTTCCCTCACAACCTTTTCCTTTATGTACTGGTAACAGTCAACAAAAAGCACCGAAACATATAATACAAAAATACCTTGAGTGTGAGTCGTGAATGACACTTGCTTTAACACCCTTTTCTATTGTTCTTGAAGGAGACAGAGCCACAGCATCAGGAAGATGAGAACGCCAGCTCAGACCCTCAGGTAGTTAAAACTTTGCTTAATTAACTTAAATATCGCAAATCCATGCCATGGCATAATTTAATTGTCTAAAATATAAAGACCTCAAGTTAAGACTGCAGCTCATTATAATACATACCATGAATGCACACTATTCAAAAAATTAGCAAGTCTGAAAGTTTTGCTTAAAGTTCACCCGAAATGGTGATTTTTATGCAACTACTGCGTTTATTCCTTATCAGTTTTTAGTTTGTGTGAAAAAGGGACGAATGATAAAGCCAAGAAAAACTGAAAAATCGGATGTGATGAGATTTGTCATAATGTGTTAAAGTGTAGAGAACAGGGCAAACATTGAAAAGTTAGATAACGTGAATGTTAATTTTCATACTCTCCATATTTTCGCAAACTTCACTACACTTTATTTAAAGAAGGCGCTAAATACTCTTTTGTGGCCAGAAATATCTATCCTGTATCTATAACATCCTATAAGAGAAAATGTGTTTCCCTAAGTGTCTATATAGACGCTCTGATGTGTTCTTCATTACTTATTTGAACCTGTGTGGATGTCGTGTTTGTTCTGAATTCCATTCCCCTATAAAGTGCATATGATACCAATGTTATCTGAAGTAATAGCATCATGAACATATTTCAGCAGAAACCACCTGAGGATACTCCACGCCTGAGGTTTTTCCTACCCACCAAAGATATGGACTCTGTTGGCAAGGTAATCAAAGTTTCCTTTTGCTTTGGAACACAGAATTAAGATATAATTGCAAAGATAAAATGTGTTATACGTTATCATAAAAAATGTTCTTCACGATTGCTCCTGTACATCCCTTTAAAGACAGCAATATAATTATTTGTATTGATTTTGTAACAGAACCGTGTGGCTGCCTTCGAGAGGTGGAGAACCCTTGAAATTCGGAATCCAAGGAGCCTCTCACTTGGGGTAAGTAGTGAACCAAACCATATCTATATTCACCATTATTCTAGAGGTTGATAACTGCACACTATTTTATCAAGTGAATATCAAGTAGTGGTTATCAACTTGACATAAGTATCCTAAAAATATTTCAAAGGTAAAAATATGAAAATGTCGAGATCTCAGGGAATTATTCAGGAAAGGAATTTAATTTTGGGAATTCCCTGATTACTGGGATGCTTAGTACTCCCCTTGCTACGTCACAGCTTTGGGAATTCCTTCTTAAGTTGCTTTGGAATTTCCTGATGAATAAAAGGTTGTAGATGAATATATATTTCAATTTGTTATGAGTTGCATTGGGTCAAATATATATGATTTGGGTTAGAGACCATAACCCTCACACATAAAAATCAGCATGAGGACATATATACCTAACTCTATATTATTTAGGGTTGCGGATTCCATTTCATGGCAAAATGGGGATTCCTAATGACTCCCCTTGTGACATTATTACGTTGGGGATTTCTCTTAAATCAGCAAATAAATGGAAACCTTTAAAGACTCATAATTGTGTAATGACTAGAAATGTCCTAAAGAGTTTGCTTGCATCCTTGTCATAAACAACATGTCAAATTGATTTCATCCAAATATGTAATCACATAACTATGTACTAGGTTTCCTATAAATTTATCTACATTTCTTTCATTACCAATCAAAGCAATATTAACTATATTACGAATAATTTCATCTTATAGGAAAAGCTTGAGAGAGATAGGCTCAAAAAGAAGTATTACGAGCATATGAAAGCTGCAAGGTTCACAGTAAGTTGTTCTTTCCTTTCATCAAATCGTTTTCTTTTATTTCATACATTCTATGCTGTGGTCATTGACTATAGAGATATTCATGTTATATCAACAATTAAAATCAGATTCTTCCGCTAGACGGAATTTCCCAATCTAATGACATTGACAACTTTTGCGGCAATAGTGAGTGAAAATCGTATAAAAGTTTGACAATAATCCTTTACAGTATCCACAACCGAGACATTCAAAGATGAAAGCTGAGAAAAATGTGGTGGCAGATGGGAAGTCCCCCTCAGAGGGGTTCTGCAATGCCAAGGCAAGGGCCCGCCACAGGGATGTAAGTATGCATTGGTGCTCATGAACCAGGCTTTTCAATTAAATAAAGATTAGAGAAAGACTGCAGCAAAGGCTCTAGCCAAATAAGATATTTCTGGAAGAATGCAGTCTCGTAACAACATCAGCAGTCTGGAATAAGAACCATGTAAGACATTAAGAGAAAGTCCTATTGATCATTCAGCATGGTTGTTGCAAATACATCTTGAGAATCCATATGTCTGAAAATGTAGATGGAGCACCTTTTTTTCTTAATTATAACATTCATTTGTACAATAATATCTCAATGTGGAATTTCCAAACAATTCTTTCTTGCATACATGAGATAGGAACTAGGAAATCAGAGAAGGAAAGACCTAAACATCACGAACAGAGATTTATGTAAAGCATCAGGAAGTTTCTTAGAACAGACCACTTCGCTGGACCCACAAAACAATACTTACTTATTGAACCATCTTTCAAACTGTTTCTTTAAAATGTGGACCGCGGACCCTTGTAAACGCTGCCCCTTGATATATAGGCCTAGTAATAAGAGGCCTTCCATTAAGCAGTAGTATGTACGCACTATTGGGGGAGGGGGGATCTGGGATTTTTTAAGATGTGCGTACTTTCCTGTATAAATACAAGGCGTACTTCGACCCTATGGGGGTAGGGGGGTCTGAAAGTTTTGAAAATGTGCGAACATACTAAATTGAAGGCCCCGAATATGGTTACATGGACACACATACCCTTCTGAAGCTTTGTATAGATACCATAATTATTAGAGGATCCAACCTCTAACCACACAGAAAACCCTTATTCAATGACCTTTCCGTTAAAACTTGGAAGTATCCCAAATCCATACCGCATCCAATCGTTTTACTGAGAGAGAATAAAAGAAATTGACCTGGTAGACAGAACGACGTGACCTATATCTATTTTCAGACGTTTTGAATTTAAAATAATTGCTTTCTTCTTGTAGCAGAAGGCTGAGCTGAATCATCAGCAGGGATCTGTGAAAAACACAAGCTCGGACTCTAAGGTATGGAACATGCTATTTATCAACACTCCTTTTCATTTTATCTTTCTTATTGCACAGCCTAATCTTATGAAGGTGCTAATTAGGACCTTCTTATTCTAAAAAGCTAAAATGACAGGGATGTAATTTTTTTATCGTTTTCAGATTTCAGATTTTCTTCTTCCACCGCCCTCAAAGATTTCAAAATTTAAAAATGTTTTACAACACTTCGGGACACATTCGGGTTTTCTTTATGCAATTTCCCTTTTTTTATGGTCTCTGACATACCTCCCTGATTTATGATCATAGAACATCTATTTCATTCATATCTTTTGTGATTAGGCAGTCATGATCATCAGCCCCACCCTCACAATGAAAAAAACACCATTCTCTTTGAAAAAAAAGTATTTCAATCGATTTCAAGTCAGTTCTAGTTATTGGATCTCACTTTGTAAGGCTCCCACATTCATCTAAATCAGTATCTCCAGGTCAATATCATCATCAACAATTGGACTCATTCCAAAACATCCTTTGAAAATACTCACAACAGGGTTATCAAAGGTCTTAGGACCACCTGCTGTTGTGTTTAGGGCCCTGCTTCGGTAAATGTGTAGAAGTATGGTCTCTATCTCCTCATAGATTCGTTCATTCCATAGATGCGATCATCAAATGACAGAATTGTCAAACCTTCTCATTGTGGTATGACCTTAGATAAGGCATTAAACCCCAATAACCAACCAACTTATCATCTCCGTTTGTCCCCTAACAGAATGCCAGCAATTAGTTGGTCCCCTACCACCCAGACCCAACTCAATGCCACACCAATGCCATTGCATCCATTCACCTTTTCATCCCTCACTACCATCACCATCTCTACAGGGAGACGAATCATTATCAGCAACTCACCCGAACATCCCCCGTTGATTTTTTTTATCACATTATTTCTTATCTTTTGTTTTTATATATATATAAATTATTGCTACCACCATACAATCATACATCTTATTAAGTATCACTGCCTTCAATGTCATATTAATTAAAAACGTGGTATTCCCACTCATCCCTATACATCCTCATTCTAAGCTAACTAATCATTCTCTTCATATCATACTTCACCTCATAATCGTGTTTCACATAACTCCTCTCCACTTTGTGAACTTCATTAAAACGTCGCCATGGTGCTAAGTGTAGATAAGTTAGATGAGAAAGCTATTCCCTTTACATAGTGATAGTGTAATCATGTTTAGCTTAATTAGATTACTTTTATTCCAAATTTGTTTAGGTTTTTTTTCATTTTCATTCATTCATTTTACACATTCATCCTATTCCAAATTTACTGGTTTTTTTCCATTTCTATAATCAGAAATGATCACTTCACTATGTTTAGTAGTCAGTCAGTCAGATATAATCATTATTCAAATCATGGTAGACGTTTAGATATTATAGAATATTTCCCTTCTCTTGATTAACTACTTCTGTTAAAAACAGTTCGTTATGTATACCGTTATTATGTAAAATGAGGTCAATAAAAAGAAAAAGAAAAAATCCGACTTTGTTATTTTTCAAGCTTGCTTGAATAAAGAAAACAGTGATTATTTGGCATAACAGCTTAAACATTTGTGATATTTCTTTCCTAAAATACAGCCTCACCTTCTGTGCTAGTTTGCTTTGTTGCATTATATTTTAGACTATGGGAGCAAAATAAATTTTCAGAAACGATGAAGTAAAATCTACCAGAACATTACATTCCCTTAAATCAATAGCCATGAAATTGTATAAATGTACTTATCAAAATTATTTTCATCAAACCAGATAGTGATTGTCTAAAATGTGTACACAAGAAAATCTGTACATAAAGTAGACCCTGATATAAGAAGACCCACGTATATGGACGCTGTCCAAGGGTAGTGAGACGGATGGTAGGCTGTGCCGCCACCCATAGGTCTGTCTGGCTACCCAAGGACATCCCCTAAAAGTCTTCTATATTTTATTACCCAAGCAAAATAAAATAAGTGAAATTATCATGAAAAAAGGACTCATCCGGCTCTTGTTTTAAAGCTATGAATAGGCACACAAACTCCGTAAAGTGTCGCACTGTGACGATGCATTCTACAAAAACCCGCTTTACCCGCATCTGATGAGAGGGTCCTGTTGTGGAGTGGTAGTAGTACGATCACCGAGCAGATACTTCGTGTTCCCACCTGCCTTCGTAACTAATTTGGCTGATCAGGGAAAATTTGATCTGGGTTCCATGATCAGAAATTTTGTCTATCATGAATAAATTTTACAAATAATAATTCCTCGTTGGCACTATTTTGTTATAACACAATAAATTTTGGTAAAAGGCAAAATCACTGATCATGGGACCCTGATCAAATTTTCCCTGATCAGCCAAATTAGTTACGAAGATATGGGCCTAGATCTAGTTTTTTTCAATACGAGAAGTACGTAAGGTTCTTCGTATGTTAATCTTTCTATGTACCGCATGACGCGGGAGAGGGTAATGAAACAGATTGAGGAGAATTTGTCCTTTGAAGTATGAAAATGTAATGGGAGGAATTTCATTGTCATAAAGAAAATAATTGCATAGCATAAAACTTACTTTTATGGGACTGATCTATCTAATTTTGTGTGAATACAATATTAAGTTTGATAGTTCCTACCTCCGATATAAAAACAAGTCTTATCAATACAAATTCATATGGATATGTCGAGGTTTATTCCAATAACGATATCAGGATACAGCCTTGCAGTAATATTCTGATACATTAACACTGGTGTGAGCAATACGTTTTTGTTCTTTTTCAATGTAAGTGCATATAAAAAATATGTTTGAACATCCAGATTCCGTATATCATAATAAATGCAATCCAAATGCTGAGGAATAAGATTTTGTAGGTTTTCCAGCAAGACGAAATAACCGACAGGCAAGAGATCTCTCGGCAAACATCAAATCAATGCAATACAAAAAGTTAAAAGCCTATTACAGACGGCCAGACTCGCTGAACCACACACGCGTTCAATTTCATATACCCCAACATTCGTTTTAAAATTTTCAAGACATGCAATATCAACAGTATGTGTAATCATAAATTACACACTCAAATAACAAGTTTTACCCGATACACCGATAACATTAGGCCAGATCGATTCACAGCCCGGGCCATGCCCGCTGGAAGTGGAAATCAATGTTAAAAGATACAACTGCAAATCATGACGGTACCTGAAGTCATATAACCCAATCGAATTCGGATTATGCTTCTAGTGTTTTTTTGAAGTTAGACACGAATTCCTTGAGGATAGCGACACCTTCCTCCGCCTTGTAGTGACGCACCTGGAATGTGGACCCGTTCTCCGCACCTCCGATCATAGCCGACAGACCTGATTCAAAAATAAAATGAATTTATTGTTTTCAGATATCAAGAGACTAGCTGTTTTTTGCTTTATTTCCAATGTGCGTGTATTATCTAGTGTTGGACAAGGCTTCTGCTGTTTTCTTACAGCAAAGGAACAACCTCAAAAACTTTTTAACGGATTTAGTGTTTAGTCATATCTGTAGTTTTGTAGATCAGCGCGGGAATATTTCAAAATGCTATTATTGTATAACACTAGTATAACACCTCCAACCGCACTATTCTCACGCTGATCTACACCACTACAATATCAAAAATATATTTAAAACAAAACCTATCTAATATTTATTCTGACCAATTTAAGATCCAAGTTTAACAAATTTAAGACCCATTTGCGGCATTTAAAGACAAATTTTGTGACACTGTTTGATTTAACAGAACCTAGCAAAAAGCAGCATTTCATTAGATTTCCATTTTGAAATTAGATCCAATTAAAGACATTTTGAAGACCTACAAGAGAAATTTGAAACTTTAGACTTAAGCCAACAGTTCAATATGAAAATGATTTAGTAACTAATACCAACGTTTATCAGGCGATGACCGATACAGGCAAAATACTGGTTTGTTCATGGCTACTGCACGTCCCAGTTCGTAGCCAACTCCCAACGACACCTGCGTCACTTCAGCTACCAGCACTGGAATATACATGGAAGTATGAATGCAGGTTCAGAACACATTTCAGATTAAAGTGATACAAATTAAAATGATCATATTACTTCCCCGAACCTCTATTTTCTTTCTTTTTAAATCTTCTTTGGAGATGCCATTTTTCTTACGTATTCCGGATTTTTGAGAGTTCGGTATAATAATAAGACTGACATTTCTCTTTATTCAAATCAACAGTTTCGGTTTTCAAATGATTCCTATATCATTGCTAATCTATTTAATCCATACAATTATATTTTCTAGTGAATATTTTCACCCTTTTAGTATTCCAAACAGAAAATTGGAAATGCCCTTCCTAATTTTCCGGATTCTTCATCTCTCTTGAATAGCATCTCTGCTTTTTTGTTGTTCAAACAAATATAAAAAAAAATTCCAAAATCCCGTCCCTGCTTCCTACACCATTGATCCTGGACATACACCAAACACATTTCATCATCAGTAGTATTTCTGCTTCAGCAAAAAGTATAAAGAGTTCGAGTATTATTGAAAAATAATAAAAATCTAAATCAATAGGCACAAATACTTACAATCTGTCTCCTTAAGCCACTCTATATCCCTATCGTGGATAAATTTGTCATCTTTGCTTTCTGGAAAGTAATTTAAATATTATTAGACTTTGTGTAACCGGAGGGGTACAATAGAAAACTTACTCTAATATGACTAAGTATTAATAAAATCCCATTCCAGTCATAAGCTGTAGTCCTGCTGGATAAGAACGGACCGATTTTGTGATTGTGGCCTTATTTTAAAAAGAGTCAACAGAATTCGATCTTAATACCATGGGTACGCTATGATAAGGTAGAATTATTTCTAGGAAAATGTATTTTTGAATTCTCAAAATAGATCAGATTTTTAAAGAAATGTGTTATGAAATGGCAAATTTTTCATGACCAAATAGACTTCGATGTAATTTGATAACCACGATTCGTATAAAGCCAACAATACCTTCCGCCAACATCTGATCATTTCCTACGTGCTCGGTCAGGACAGTGCCATGATTCTTCAGCTCTTCCACCAAGCGGGCGTACAAGTCGGCATCAGCACGACCAGCGCGAATGCTTCCTGCGAAGTAGATCTTCATTTTTACAGATTCTGAAATAAAAGGAGAAAGTCATTCTTTTGTTCAAACAGCAAAAAGCTACGACGCTGATTAACGTCTAAACAGAAAAGTATTCTATTGAAATTTTAGGTGTCAACGACTAACAATTTTCATTCATTTTGTTTTTGATATAAGTTACTTTTCAAATGTGTTAATCAGAAATATTATTGTCTGCACATTCTAGAAAGTCTAGAAGGGTGAAAGAGGGAGGCTATCCCGGATTGATTAAAAGTTGAATGCATAGTTAAAATAAAATAAACAAAACTTATTATGAAAAATTATTAAGAATCAGAAAAGTTATGGGTGCATAAAGTTTGCACCAAACTCACCAACTATAGGTAAGGCATCGCGAGGAGGCCAGTCTACTGAATCTGATAAGCAATACAAGGCCTATTTGTGACGTCATACTTGCCATACACAGCCTTAGTGGCCAATCTATGATGAGCAAATAATGCAATAATTGAGCTTTTTGATTCAATTTCAATGTGTAGCTGAACATTGTATAGTAAGCCTCAAATTATAAATCAGGAAATCGCACACTACAACTGAAGAAACGTGGTATTTTCTGTATCAATGAGCAAAATCGCGCATCATGCAGCTCTTACCCTGTTACTGAGCGCCCCACATAGCAAGTATTATGTCACAGAAAGGGACCCCCTGTGCCAACTAGTGAGAGGCAAACAAAGCACAATCACACCTGGGTGTCGCACATGGTACAGGGGAGCTCCTACAAATAAATGTGCGAAAAGGCCTGATGGCAAGAAGAATTCAAGTATCTTTAAACATGGTTATATATGTATACATATATGATTATTGAAAACATCATAAAATAGTCCTTCTAGTTTTATTAGTTTTCTCCCTCTATCACCTTTAAAGACATTAATTGGGGATATCTTCTGAACAAACGACAGTCCTAAATTTTTGGCTCTAGATCTATTTATGGGTTTTCTCAACAAACATTTACTTTTCTCTTAGTCCTTTCATTAATTACTTCAGACCTAAAATTCTGAAGAGGAAATTTGAATTATTTATCTAGGCCAATTGGCTGGGAAAAGTCTATTGATCATCGTGCAAACTCGTGCTTGGAAGTTGGAGTGGGAAAAAGTTTACTAGGTCACGCATTCCCATCGTCTCGGTCTACATATCTAGGCTAGTTTCTAAAAATAGAAATGCATGCTCTGAACGCCATTTCTAAAAATTGGCAATGCACTGGCATACAAGTGATGTCCACTGCAATGAGAACTCTAGAAACATACATCAACTCTAGAACCCCGGGCTCTAGAAACATAATAAACTAGAATGATTTCATAAATGATGGGAACTAAATCAAATACCTAATACATACTTACCACCTGATGCACCTCTCCAAGTCGACTTTGCCGCCGGTAATGCCGGATGTACATTTCGCCATCTAGTGGATTACTTAAAGGTCCTACTCATAGTTTCTTATACACGCCAGATGGCGGTATGTTCACACGTTTAATGGAAACACACCTAGTGCCCTGCCTAGTGCACTTATGATATTGGCAAACGGAATTATGGTCCTTTCATATCTATTTACAATAATAATAAAATATTTACAATAATAATAAATGTAAATTCTTTTTAAGATATTTTAATCGTATTGAATAAGATCAAATTACATACCTTTGAAATAAACATATTCACACATAGTGGGCTGGCATATAGAAACGTTTCAAATAGGGCCTGAATTACAAAGTGATCTGTCCAGGTACCCCGACGGTCCCATCCTAATATTTGGGCCCTTCCCCAACTTTTTTGGATGAAAATATCTCTTAAGGAATAATATTACATTAAAGTGATTTGTGGGATTGGAAAGTGTTTATTTTGATCAAGTGATGTAATGTAAATGCTGGACATTAAATTTTGTTTTTGAGGGCCTCTAATTTTAGTTTGACCGCCTAACCTACCATTTAGTGATGTTTATTGTAAAATAACAGGCCTACACTAACCCAGTGTGCTCAAACTTTCAGAAAGAAAATGGATATTTTTGGGTTATGCAGAATTCTCCAAGCCGCACATCACTTTTCAGAGGCCGAAATATCACGTTGCATTTTAGTAGTATACCATGTCGTGACGCATGTTTATTAGATGATGATATGTTTTGTTTAAGGTCTACTCAGCAATATTTCAACTATATGGAGACCAACTCCGGTTTTTGACTACCAATTGGCTGACGGTCAGACCGAATCTATGGGGATGGAAAAGACGGTAAGACAAGGTGATCTCATCTAACTAGTACCAGCTGGAATTGAACCTGGGCTAGCCGCGTGCAATGCCAGCACGCTACCCACTAGACCACCCCACCCCCCTCGCATGTTTATTAGAAGACGCAATGTCGAATTTAAGGGTAAAAGATCCGTTTTACTATTTTTTTTAAAGTGACTTAGGGTCAAGCCCCTTTTTCAAAAAGAAAATTGGTCCTCAAAGGTAGACCGTTTTTAGTTTAGACATTGAAATTTTATTCTATGAAAAGTGCGACCTACGGTTCAAGAAAATCCAGAAACTGGGGAAACAAAATTTACAAATTGATATAATTTGCATGGGATGAAGCTGTTATGAATGATGTCCGCACATATCTCTTAATTTGACAAACACTGGAAAGTAACCCTCAAGTAGTAAAGGTTGGTCTGGTAACACAAGCTGGCAATTTACCTGTAAATTCAGAACCAAAGATAATTTTACTTTAAGTCTTCACTCGAAGGCCTGAATTCCACACACGATTCTGATGCTGCCAATTTCGTATGTTTGATTTTCTCAAGATTATAAATTAGGACCTTACATCTCGTATTACCATTCAGAAAAGAACTGTAAGAGCTTTCTATTGATGTATTACATCTCATATACTTTTCAAAATAGTATTGTTAAGACGGTTCTATTAAAGCAGTGTCGTAAATTAAGCTTGAATCTTATGCACCAAATTTCTAAAGCTTTGCGCCCCAAATTACGTCAACGAACCCTCCTAACATAGCAATTGTACATGATTGAAAGGGTGCAACACCTCAAAAAAATCGTGCACCCGCCCGCGAAAATGTGCGAGCCGGGTACACCTTAACAGCAAAATCGGTATGTGGAATTACGTCCAGACTCATTTAAGATCAACAGTTCCACTAAGAAATACATAAACAACGTTTCTGGCATTGTACAAGTCGCCTTAGTTTTACCGCACAGTGAGAACAGTATGAACAAACAACTTGAACACAACATTCCTTTTGGTCTTTTTTTTTTATTGATGGCGGATTGTATTTACATATCGGATCTTTATGCCTTCTCCTCGGGCTTGTTGTAGACGTACGTGAGGCAGCACTTTCCGCAGTACTGGCGGTCAAAGTGAGAGGCCATGAACACTCCGGCACCACACTCCTCGTTGTTGCACTCACGACGCAGGCGGGTGATCTTGCCGTTGTCGTCAACCTGAAAGGGAACAGCACCATGTCATAATTGGAAATTGATGTTACGTACGAGCAATGTAGGAATAATCAACAGTCTGTCAACAACAAAATCTGATTATCACACATCCATCAACACTGATCACATTTTATGATGGGCGTATTACTGTCACATAGAAACTTGTTGGTAGCCCAGCTTATGTAATTATGTTTTAGTTTGTCGAGGGGAAACACAATTAAATGTATCTTAGTTAACATCAAAATTGAAGTTCATTGGGAATATAAATCCAAGTATTTCCAAACGCATTCCCAGAATACTATGGTGGGATGTTGCCTTTAGGTGAATAGGAGTAAATTTAAAGAAAATCAAGTTTGTAAATCCTCAGCAAATGTTAGCTGGCGATTTTTAAGCAATGTCGTTTTTCTGACATCAAGTACGGTTTCTTAACATTAATCTCACCTTGTAGTACTTCAGCACTGCGAGCTTGACCTTCTTCTTCTTGTGCTTGTTCTTCTTTGGGGTGGTGTAGTTCTTCTTCTTCCTCTTCTTGGCTCCACCACGGAGGCGAAGCACAAGGTGGAGGGTGGACTCCTTCTGAATGTTGTAGTCAGAAAGGGTACGTCCGTCTTCCAGCTGCTTGCCGGCGAAGATCAGACGCTGCTGATCCGGAGGGATCCCTGTTGATGAACATAAATATTGGTTAGCTTCGCTTGGTGTGTTTGATTTTATAATAACGGTACTTAACCAACCCAAATAATGTGAAACAGAACTTAAAAAACAAGAATCATATTGATAGTTTAGGATAGTTCATAGGTATCCTTATCTGCTGACCCAGGGTGACCCTGAATGAAAGTCACATGTACCATCTGATACTGAAACCACTGTGGCTGCCTGTCTAAAGTTACACGAAAAACGGCAAATTAATGTTCATAGGCTTACACTTATAAAGATAACTATTTAGCAGAGATGCCACCCCGGCGTGATGAAAAATCCGGAAAAGTATGAAGGAAATTTCCGGATTTTCGCTTTAGACACTTATAGGTTGTAAATATTTACCAGTATATTAAATTCATGGTTTAGATATCTTACAAATGATATAGGAATAATTTGAAAAAACAAAATTATTGACTTTGTTGGAGAAGAACATGAATTTCATTTCTATTCTGAACTGGCAAAAATCCGGAAATCCGGAAAAAGAAGGAAAACTGGCATCTCTGACAGAGATGCCACTCCATAGACTCATGAAACAGTAGGAAACACATTTCCTACTTCTTTTCTAGAAGCAACTAGGAGGGATGACCTTTATGAATAGAAACATGGAAACCTCAATGAACTTGCACTTGAATAACTTGAAACCACACAAAAATACTCTTCACGGGTATTAAATCGATGTAGGAAAGATTGGTCATTCAATCAGAAATCACTGAAAAGTGGGAAATCCTACAAGAGTAGTAAAAATTGCATCTTTGACCAAAGGAAAATTGTTTGTCGGAAGACTTAGTGAAAATGTTAGGGCCGCACCATGCACCATTTGACACATTAAAAAAATGAAATGTCACATTGAATTCTTAAAGAGTGAGACAAGGCAACATTTATGATTCTCAAAGATGTATAAAAAGAGCGCATTTCCTTGGAAATATGACTCGTTCACCTTAGGGAGGAGTGCGCCACTGTCGTATTGAATTATTTTCTGAAATTATCAAGACCTTAATATATATCACAACCAAGCCTTCTACAACAGAACAGAGCTATTGAAGTACGTAAGGAGGCAGAGTCTGAGACACAGGGTTGCCACAAATTTGAAAGTTCAGTTGGCAAATGTACTGCCAGGTTTGAGCTTGTTTGTTTGCTGGGGTAGTTTAACGTCCGGCCAACCCTTATGGGTTCTTTCCAGACTCACAGACTGGACAAGGTAATGCTTTTCAGCTTACGGGTGATCGTATCTATGATATGATTTAGAAGAAATCCACCACCAGGTGCAATACCCAACTCGTTGCAAAGAGTGGCAAGGGGTTTTTCATATGCAATGTTGAATGTCCCATAGAAAGGACACCACACACCCTGCCTTTGAGCGAACCAAGTGATACAGCGATCAGCGGGAAACCACTAGCACTTGACCTAGCTTCACAACTATCTATTAATTCCTCAATTTCTGATAAAACTAATATCCTGTTCCATCACTTTGCTTGGATAATCTGTCTGATTATCTCCCTATCTTTGAAAACAAGAACGCTTAGACTGTGGACCTGATTCAGACTATTACAGCAATTTCAAAAAGACCTGACCTACTGCTACTAGTAGTCATTCAATTGCGTTTCTTAGTTATCCATTGGCACTGCATGTCCTACGAGAAAAGCCTTGACGGGCATAATTACAGTTCAGTAAGGAACTTTTGTACTCACCTTCCTTATCTTGGATCTTGGCCTTAACATTTTCGATCGTATCACTAGCCTCGACCTGAAACGATGAAAATACGATGTTGTTAGAGTCAATTTGTACTGATACAAGATCATTCACCGCGTACTTGTCAAAATTCATACATATTAGGTCTATCATTTTGGTAGGCTAGTGGTTTCTTCTAGTTAACACACAAAGTAGCAATATAGTTCACCACTGGATATTGGGTCTCCTTGAAACACTAGACTTGAAAACATGGGAAGATTCAGTATCAAATTTGGGTAAAAGTTAGAATGAAAAATTTAAATCTAAGTGAATCCAGGATCAACCAAAATAGAAACATTAAGTTTGAACTACTGCTACCATGCCCAAGGTTAAGTTTTTATATATATATATATATATATATAAATAAATTTTAATGTTTTACAAAAATGGGAAATGAATGAAAACTTCTTTCAATTGATGGGGTAGCATAATAATGCCAATGTTATCATTCTGTTTACACCAAAACTGAACTTACCTCGAGGGTGATGGTTTTACCCGTTAGGGTTTTGACGAAGATCTGCATGTTGACCGCCTGAAAGGATAATGATAGTAAAGTTAGACATGTATTGAGGCAGCACGTTTGGCGTATAAATCTTCACTACATTGCTACACAGTGTGAGTGTCGCGGTCACACTCATATCTATCACTGTCACTGTGGCTAAAAGGTTTTAGCATGACACGACAGATCCATCTATCCAATCACGCAGAATAAGGTGGGGTTTTTGCGAAGATGACGAAAAGTGAAGTATAGAAACGTTTGGGGATAACTTAAGTTATGAATCTTTAGGAACATGTAGGAAGCCACTGTCAATGAAATTGATTCACCAAGTCAGTGACACTTGACAGGAGCGTGATCGAGTGACAGCGGTAAACAAGTTACAGTACGGGGCTCTTTTGAGAAGATATAAACTTAACTGAGAGGCTAACTGGACTACATAAGAGTATATGGTATCAAACACATGGTAAATTTTACTATTATTTATTGTCGGCAAGCAGATACATTACATTGCTGACCAAACCCGGCGACCAAAGAGCATGTCAATCAGTGGCACGCTGTCGACATGTTTTGGAGAATGACAGCGGGTTTGTTCTCGAGTATTTTGTGGGTTTATTAGATACCCGTGATGTTTATTAGCTTTTAAACATGTTGAAAACATACGGATATGTAACTTGTTTTGACCACATTAGTTTACGAATGGCTTTCAATGAGAAGTCAATGGAAAACTTTTACAATTTACGTACCCAGGTACTATCGATGGCGGATCGGCTGTGAAAAGGAAGTCGCACGGGGTCCACACGTGGTTCCTTGCAGATTTATAGCCTCGAACTAGATTAAATATAATAATTTCGTTATTTACTCCCACTATTTGACCTTAGAATATAATTCACAAATGTTTTATCAATAATACAGCGTAAATCTGTAATATAATGCGTTAAAAAAGTAAAACTGCTATATTTCCTTAAAATTGCTTAATCGGAAGTGTCGAGAGTATTTTTCTGCAAAAAGTTGTCAACATGGCGGCCAAGTCGAAGGTGGCTCGCTTAGAGTCTGAAATAGAAAAGTATAGAACTGAGTCTAATTGGTCAAAGGCCGCGGATCTTGCTCGGCAGATTTCAACAAAGTCTTCTCCAGCTCTGGGTATGTGTATTTTGATCATTAGTTAAACTGTTATGAATTCCTCGCGCGCTTTGGGTGACTTTACAGCTGATTGTTGACACTCCCACTGGCACTTGCACTGCCTCTGGTCTGGCAGTGCCACAGCCAGGGAGTGTTGGGGAATTAAAAGCTTCATCCTAACGCTAGTCTAGGCTTAATTTCTTAGATCCTAGTTGCAGTCGCAGGCTACCAAACAGCTAAATCAGCAGCCTCATCAGGGTGACAGACTTTTCTAGGTTTACTCTTTAGGCCTAGTTTAGATTTTTAAAATTTGAGGCTGTCTGGTTGTTTTGTTTACCAAGGACATGGTGCTGAGACCCTAATTTTACCTTGATATCTGAGATGTAGGATCCCTTAGAGGCAGAGTTACTTTTCGTCAGGCAGTTTTACTACTTTTACTAGTTTTAGGGTTTAAAAAAGTTTATTTAATTTTGCTTCAGTAAAACATAAACGCCTCTGATCAAGTAAATCTACACTGTACAGGGTCCCAACAGCACAGGGAAAGCAAGGAAAACAGGGAATTTGAAAATGGATTTTGCATCGTGAATAATTTGAAGATTTACTAGGATTTTCCTGTAATGGCCGTAGCCAACACAGGGCTCACGAAATTTTAAATTGGCAAGGTGTCCTCAGGACACCCAGACTGTGACTTGCGGGTGTCCTGTACATAAAACCAGGGTGTCCAATTGCTTCAGCCCTGATATTGATGTGTGATTTCTAGGGTGTCCACAGGACACCCTGAGGGTCATTTTAGGGTGTCCTGGACCCTTAGGGGGGTGGACAAGACACCCAGGACGCTGGATTTCGTGAGCCCTGCAACAAAGAGTTGACAAAGCCTTTGTGACAAGTTAAACGATGCTGCTTTATTTCCTTATGTACAATAACATGGTCACAGATGCAGTAGTACTCACAAGGAGTTGATGAACTATCCCACTAATGTACAAATAACAGTCCACAGGAGATCTATTCCCAACAGTAGACACTTATTTCCTATGGGAATGGCAGCAGTGTATATGTATGAAGGTCCTCTTACTTACAGTATAAAGTTCTTGAATACTTGATATAACGTCTTATAATAATATAACTTGATATATAACTTGATACTTGAAACTTCTTAACTTGTACAAAGAATAATGCCTCCTCTGGTCCTCTAGTACAAAGTCAGCAAGTCACTACTATCCAATATATAGGTGATGTGTTCAGTCTGACAGTTGGTTGAAATCTGACCTGAAGCTGGGAGGCTACCCTATATATACCCCGTGGATGGTACATTCCAGAATGGAACATTCCAGAAATGTCCAGAAGGGTCCAGATCTTACCAGAATAAGTCATGAATACCCATGTTTCCAGAATATTCTAAGACATTCTAAAATGTTCCAAAACATTCTAAAATGTTCTACTTATTCTACAAGTTTCTACTATGTTCTATAACATTCTACAAAGTAATACTATAATCTATTATCTAAATCTTACACTACAATTCCTTTCCCCCTTAACCCTTTAGTAACTGCTTCATAGAGAATCGATCATATATGATCAGTGGTCATTGTTTAGGCTATAATTTTCACAATTTGGGTCTCCAAGTTTATAGTAGATGGTGTGTGAATACTACCAGCATATCTTTTTCATTCCTAAGTAGCCAAATTCTGATTTTATGAGGCTTTGATGAGCCTTACCTTTAGCAATTTTGCCATTTCATTGACAAGGCACCCTTTTTAATCATGCAATAATCATGATATTTAGAAGTAAAATGCTTTTTTATGACTGGTCGGCCTGATGTCAGTATAATGTCAGTGTTCGAAATTAACTTTATAATTCATGTGCCTGCCGTGTGCATATATGCTAAAAGTATGCACCCAGGACTTTTTCCATGCACTCCCCTGATATAAAGACATTATAAACACCCATAAATAGGTGCACACACCGGGCGCACAACCCCGAAAATCGTGCACACGGCGGCGGAAATGTGCGCACCGGGCGCAGGGTGCACCCTTAATTTCGAACACTGAATGTTACTGGGTGGGGTGTTGTGTGGGCCTATGACATGATATCTCAGTGTGGCACCTCATTTTATAGATTCGGTCACCGCCCATGTGGCGTAAAACTAGCTGAAAAGCTTTACCTTGTACAGTCTGGTAAAAGAATCCTGAAGGGTTGGTCGGACATTAAAATAATCCCACAAACAAACAAACCTTTTTTATGATAAACATTCTAGTTTTTTTTTACATCAATGTATTTGTAGATGGAGAACACTATCATGTCGATTAATCTAAGTTTCTTAAAAAATTCCAATTCCTTTTTTCTTTAGGCTGCTGTTGCTTTAATCCTGCCCTTTCTTTTTGGAAAATTGACAAAAAGCAGCCATTTTGATTCATATTCAAGATGGCTGCCCATAAAATTGCATGTTTTAGAGTTTCCCTTCCCTATTTGCTGAATTCCTGAACCAAAGTTGTTAAAATCATCTGAAATAGTGAAATACATTTGTGTACCTGGTACTTGATTATATCAAACATGATTTCTTTAGACTTGATTGCTTTTTTCATGAATTTGATAACATAGAATATCATATACTACAATGAAAAATGGGAAATTCACTATTTTTGGAGCATCATATCCCCATCATTCACTTCATGGAAGGTATACAAAAAATATAATGATTACTTCAAATCTACCATCAAATGATAGAAAATGACAAGGGGAACAACTTTCTAATTCACTTTTTTCTCTCCATTAAATTCCATTACTACTCAAATCGTTCTATGTTTCCCATGGCAACCAATATTAAATATGGAAATACATTTTCTAAACCTTGTATTAGTATGTTATATGATGACATACAAAGTTCTGGTCAAACTCTCTTTCACAATATCAAAATATAGAATTGAAATTTTGTGTGCTCATTCTGACCAACAAAATCCATTTTGGTGCCGTCAGCAAAGGGTTAACGACCTATACGAGTAATTTAGTTGTGTACTGGTTTCCCCCTTATATTGCTGTAGTAAAAGACCCCAGCATTGCCAATTGCGCTTTCACCGAAATCTGGCTGCACGCTGCCAGTAGAAAAGCCCAGACAAAAAATAATTTCAATGTTTTTTTATCTCTCATTAAGAAATATGAAAAAAAACCTGTTGAACGTGTCAGATATCTCGGACTTTTCGTGGACGTTTTAATTTAAAGAAATTGTATGAAAAACATTAATGTGGGAAAGGCCCCTTCTACGTTAATATAGTGCAGGAATAAAATTCCTAATGCGGGCATGGCCCATACTGCAGGCCTACGAATATCCCTGCACTTATAGTTCTTGTAAACATATTATTTTGACCTTGTGAACTCCATATAGCGAATTGGGAGGACATATCAATTGTTTCATAATTCCTTATCTTTGATATGCTGTAAAATTCGTAAAAATTGGTGTGTCAGTAATCTTCAAGGAGAAACAATTTTGGAAGTCTCCCATAGACATTTATTTAAGTTGAAATTTCATTTGAATTAGAGTTTTTAAAATTGAAATGGACCAAATATAATTTGGGGTGGCGGGTGGCAGATGTCATTAAGGCACAGGCACTACAGCAGGGGTTCGAATCCTGTTACCTGAACACAATCTTTTTTGCCTGGTCCAAATCAGGCAACCCATCAAAAAAGCAAACTGAGATACCCCCTACACCAGTGCCTCAGTAAAACTTGAAAGCGGAACGAAGCCTGTAGAAAAAAAAACATGGTCTGAAGATGGTTTTGATCAGCCTGTAGAAAAAAGAAAACTTTTAAGGGAAATTATATATACACTTCTAAGACGCCTAATCCTTTACAGCTAACTTTATTACTAACTCCTGTTATTCATGTAATCACTATTTGGTTTATTATCAACCAATTTTGCCTTCATTGGCAGAGATGATTGTGACGCTGGTTCTGTCCGAGAGCCGGATCGAGCGTCATCTTCAGGACAATCCGCCAACTGAGGCCAACGTCCAGCAAACACGAGACGAGCTGCAGGAAGCCTTACAACAACTACAGGATATATTAAAAGGCGACCCAAAGGTTGATTTATTTGTTTTCCCTTTCTATATGAATTGGCGATAATGGTTGTGTACAGGTAGGATTAAATGATGCACGTATATTTTTGCATTTTCGTCGAGAGATTAAATGGCCAAATATAGAACTTTTTTCTTTTAGTTGAAAAATATTTCTTCACTACTTCATGTACATACATGTTCTTCCAGGAGATCTTTTAGAGATTTGTTTTTAATAGACGTCCTGTCTATTTATTGGCTAAAAGTAAAACCTTTAATCCTATTTTGGCAGCCGTCACTAAAACAGGAGACGTTGCTTCTCCTGGGGAAACTCCAGTATGCCATGGGAGATTACCATGGGGCGCTGGCCCGCTACAACGAACTCAAACTCGACACCATCACAGTGGAGAATATTTCAAACCGGCGTCTGAAGCTTATTGGAGAGGCTTTTGCTATCAAAGGTAAGACTTATTTACTTGCGATCATATGGCATTATTAACAGGAGATGTGTTTAAGCCATCCTGGGACGTCATACGATAGGACACAGTTATTTCTACATCAACCATAATATTACAAATCTCGCTAACACAAATCCAATGGGGGAACGTAAGGAAAATATCACCCTGAAAGATATGTATCTTTCCTGAACAACTTTACAAAATAAACACGAAATATCGACCAGTGTCGTCAAAGACAAACGGATACATGCAAGATCAGAATACCAATTCCTATCAGAAAACACAATGTGCTAACGCAAACATGGTTTTGATAATTGATTACGTGTATGTACATTCTTGTAAAGTTTTGTTCCAGTTGTCAGATTATGATTTCACACATATACTTGTCGACTAACAAACCTTGTGTAAGTCTGAAAAAGATAGCGATGTTTGGCCTGATGTGAACTTGTGCGTCTATCTAAGACACTAGTTCTGTACCCTTTTTTCAACTAGTATCCCTGAAAGTGTCATGCAAAGTTTCTGTAAATATTCAGCCATACTGCACCTACATAAACCTAAACTGTAAATACGTCCTGTTAATCATTAAATGGTTATGAAAATTTGATACATTTCCTGAATGTCTCGACATGTGATTGCATGAAATACAAAAAGTATTTGTACTTAAAATTAAGGTTGCACAAAATGTTAGCACGATCACTGAATGGGAAACAGTAGTGCTACTGTGCACTATAGGATGGCTTCTGCTTTGGTTATAATCCTAACACATGTTCCATCCAATATCGGACTGCCTATAAGAGCATCATTCTGCAAAAGAAATAATAAACGTTTGAACAGAAATCATAACAAAATAATTCAGTACAGAATTCTGATTTAAAAAAAATCGTCTTTGCTCGTACGAATATGAACAATGTCTTTGCATAGTAAACTACGTAGGGTAATTTAATATAATTGACTATACCATTTTGACATTAGATATGTAAGCTTTCAACAAGTACATTTATATAATTCATATAATTTTTAACTCTTTTGAATATCAACTATTTGTACAAGGGTCAATTGATTATTTACCGAAAGTCATCCTGTTATGAAATTTAATAAAACAAAATAAATAAATTAAATGCCTTTTTATTTAGGATTCTTTAGTTTGAAAGTAGTCAAAACTTATTGGATACTAAAGTTAGAAATCAAACAGAAAGAAGTCTTTTTCTTGATCAGACTTCATAAATAATTTTGGCCGTACCAGAGTAATTCTAGGCTTTTTGACCATTATCTGATGACTGTCACGGACTGACTCCTAGATAAGACAGGAACCACTCTGAGTCCGTGTCTGTGTACATACTGGCAGTAGGCCCACTAGATATCGAGCCGTCTGTTTGTTCTGTCCTCAGGCCTGTGCTTGGAAAAAGTTCCCCTGCATTCCCCAACTGATCAGTACTACACCACCAAACAGGGTAAGGTTGGTCACCCGTAGGTGTACGTCTCTACGCCTTGTAGACGAGTTTTCTCCCCTAGACAATCTACGTGACTGATGTTGTACTCCGTGTGCTGTTGTGTGATCATTTCGATCACCTCCATGTGACAAACTGCCGACCGTGGTCGGCCTCCAGACCGCTCCCCTCCCCTCCCCGTCCCTCCGGGCTCCGTCTGCTTTCTCCCAAGCCCGGGAGGAATTATTATCGGTAGCATTATCCCTGGAGCTCCACCGTAAACCAAACTCATCCTACTACGTATTCAGGGGCACGTTGCCATGGTTACTTGCCTCAGGAATGCATGGTGTTGTTCGTCTAATCCTGGCATGTCCTCATGGAATAGATATGCTGTTTTTGAGGTATTATTCTGCATTGATGACATGACTGTAGATTAAACACTATAGCTTCACTAATCTCCAGGATTAGAGTTATCTATTGCCTGCGTCTGAACTTACAGCACCTGATGTACCCCTAGACCATCTTGATCTTGGAAAATGATGTTGATTACATTAACATTAGTTGTAGTTGTAGATCTGACTGACAGATCAAATTTAATAATTAAAATCTGATTTAAAAAAACAAACCTTGACTGAAAGCTCATCAGTTAAATATAAAAAAAAGTAGGATAAACAACAATAGCATACCGTTGTACACAACGTTATAATGATAATAATTTTAATGTAAAATATTGTAATGAGGAGGGAAATACTTGACTGATAACAAATGGTTCGTATCAACGTACTGCGATGCGCCTTTCCCTCTACATTAAAATTTCTTGTTTCGAGATTACCAATACGGAGATCAAACTTCAATAAATCCAGTTGATTTAAAAAACTCAGCTCTATCGTAAAATTGTAATCGTTTTTCCTCGGGTGCCCACTCAGGTCCTAACAGGTCTTATTTTGGTTTGCTATTAGAAAGGTCTTATTTTGGGTCCAGGGATCTTAAAAGGTCTTCTTTAAGGTGAATATGAATTTATTACAAGATATGATATTTCTTCACCTCGTTTCTGTCTGTGCCTCTTTGTGCTAGAATATGCGAATATCTAAAAGATATTTTTTAAAGATTCTTAAAAATGCCGCAAAAAGGCCTTATTTTGGTATCCAACAGTATCCTAAAGGTCTTATTTTGTTCTTATCTTAATATCTGAAAAAGCGTGATCACCCTGAAATTATTTATAAATAACTGTGACATCAGGTGCTGTAACCTGAGCTGTAGTGTTGGCTGATACAAGAGGCTCAACTTTTCTCCCCGCCTTTAGATGGCTGTGCGTTTGGCAGCCTGTGATATCAGATGTATTCATGTAATACATTTAGATGTCCGTATCCTGGCCTGGATGCAATTTTGCAGTTAGCTAATGAAATGGCCTTTTATCCCGACGAACCTATAAATTTGGGACATCCGTTTTCTCATCTTGAATACACAATATACATCGTTTTATGTGGTTTTACTCCTCCTTTTTGACGTTTTGAACTTCTTTTGTAACTTTGATGTTGATCTTTCAAATCCACCACACATAAACAATTTGATGTTCATCAAACAGCCTAAAAAGAAATCACATTTTTCACATACATACACACACTGCTCACCTTCCTATTTCCTAGAATTAAGATTCTGCAATAAAGTTTTTCGCACTTTTCTGATGCGATGTCCCCAATTCAAGGTTTTTCAGCGTGTGAATGGGTGTTTAGAACAGCATGTTCGTCCTGTCTATTGTCATAACAAACTTCCTTTCAGGCCGAACAACCAAGGGGCATCGCTCTCCAGTACTTTTTATCCAAAATCTGCCCTTTTCAGCTTTCAAACTTTATTCAATTTGTACGCATTTGATGTAGGCAGATTTTAGTCAAAAGACTGGATACCAATAACAAAAAATCATGTAGAACTGCTGCAGATTTCGAGGCGACATTAATGCAAGCAAACGCTGTTTTTGCAACACCCGTCAGCCTTGCACCGACTCAATACCTTAATCCTACATGTTCCCAAAAATCCCACCCTGACCTGGCCCTCTCTGCACGCAGGTCTGTGCCTGGAGAAAATCCCCCTCACGTCTTCCAGCCGGTACAAGCAGGCGGAGAGGGACGAGCAGATCCTCACCTGCTTCGAGCGGTCCGGAGACATCTCACTGCTGCAGCTGCAGGAGCTGGCCGACCTGGGGCGGGGCACGCCCACCTCGGTGAGCCTGGCCGGGGGGCCGTGGAACCTGGTCGACCAGCTCGACACCACCGGGGTCGGGGCCTGCGTGGAGACGGCCATACAACGCTCCCCCATACTCTACATACGCAACGGGTGAGAGGGCTGGACACGAGAGGCAGGGGTGGACATAAGTCTAAAAATCCAGGGGCCAGTCGGGCCCTCAGCTTTCCAAATCTAGGGGCCCGCACCAAAATCTAGGAGCCCTCACATTTATATAGTCAGATTGTCTTTAAAAACACTATGTTTTATTGTAAAATATATACAAATCTGTAATTGTTATCCATGATTTTCTAGGGGCCCTATTCGGGCCCCTAGGCCAGAAAATCTAGGTGCCCGACCTGCTTTTTAAGGGCCTCGGGCCCCCGGGCCCGCAGTTATGTCCACCCCTGAGAGGTAGTCTTGTGTTGTTCCTATCATAATGTTAAAGAATTGTGTACATCAAGACAAAGCCTGTATTAGTTTAAATTATGGCTGGAGGTGAGGGAAGACAGGAATATTCCTAATCAACTCAGGGTAAATAAAACCTATATATATATATTTTTTTTTTTTTCTTCGATATTTTGTGAATCTACAGATCATTAGATGTTGTTATTTTTATTTGATACGAGCATTAGATTTTGTTATTTCTATTTGATACGAGGTTACTTGTCTACTTAGGTGATACTACTGCTAAAAAGCATCATTAGATTTAGGTGATTAGCTCGAAAATAAGAATATGATGTGTACATTTAGTCATCATCTGCCTTCATTATTGTCGCTATATGACTTTTTTTTCACCTTTATTTGTGCTAGGGAGCTGTCTAAGGGCATTGGACGATTCCGTGAACTGCTCCGTGCGGTTGAGACTAGAGCAGTGCAGAGTCTGAGACAAGTAAGTAGGTTTGGATGATAACCTGAATAACCGGAATGAATCACTGTGTAGACGAATTTAAGAAAATGTATTCATTGGATTGAGTCTTTGATTTCATAACCTGAGCCGTGAATACTAAAGGGCTGTCCTTAGGCCGTAAGGGTATTACTCATCAAACTAGCTATTATTTGCGGAAATAAAGTAATGTATATTAAACACTTCTGTTAATTATGATTTTAGACGCTTGCCCGACAGCTTGCTGAGGTCCTTTTGCGAGGTGTTTGTGAGACGACCTACAAACCGATCGCTGTAGACGAGCCACTGAAACCCAACAAGCCTCATGTTTATACTGGGGAAAGGTAAAATATCAAAAATCAAATATTTTATATAGCTTTTGACTATAGATATACAATATTTGAACCTAGTAACCGCAGTATTTTGTCATTATTTTTGTGATGTACGTCACTTACATACTTGATTAGATGTTAGCGATTGATACTGCACTTTGTAATTAACTTTCATTATGGGTAAGTCTTTACTTGGGATTTATTAAACATTTATTGTCTCATATTTATAGGGCCGACAAGTACGGAATAATCTCAATAGCGTATTTCAAGATGCTTTACAAAAACTGCTATTGCTTTCTTTATGTCAAACAGTATTCGTCAGTTTATCTTTTAAGGTCAAGTTAGAATAACACGTTAATAAATTTTCCTCCCTTGGCTATGGAGCTATGACGTATTATGCTTTTAGCATCAGGAAACAATCTTAAGCTTTAAATTCGTGGATTTTTTGTTATTTAGGTCATGTATGGACAGGAGACAGTCTGATGTCCACATGCATTACGAGTAGAGGATTCTTTTTAATTATTTCCAAACTTGATAATGAAACCACTTTGTGCTCATCTTGTACAATTGCTGGGCATTGTGTGCACTCACGGAGGCTCAGGTGTTTCCTTGGTGCATCTAACATCTTGAGCATCGTGATTTACTAAGTGTTAAAATGAATCTGTTTAAGATATAAATGTGTAATATTTGTAGGCGCATCAGTAGCAATAATGAATTCAAAAGACCCTGTAAATACATTGATTTACTTTCTTCGGAATTACTTTGTATCTTTTATAGTACTATAAGTAAGAAACGCAGTCCTGACTAGTTTCAGTTAAGGATCTGTAGATATAGAAGGCTAAAACATGTGTCTCTTATGATAGGAGATGTATAATTTAAGAATGTTTATAGGTAATTGAGTTCTTGGGGGTTCTTGTCTCAAAACATTTTCATCGACAGATGGAGAAATAAGTTTTCAGCCAAACTTTAGGCATACAGGATTTTGGTCGTTAATTCAGCTCAGAGCTTTAAATATAAAAAATAGACCATTTTAAAACGTGATAGGATGTATTTTCTACACTAGCATACTATATAAAATTATATAGGATCGTGTTGATCTATGAGCGAGATTTCTAATTTCTAATAGAAACACTACATAAATCAGTGCTTAACTTACCATCTATTTAAATTGTAATGTATTACTATGGCAAGTGTAGGCAGGATTTTCTCAGTAGATTAGTATTAATGTACTATTGTTTATTCAAGACATCTGATGATCGTAAATGTTAAAAAAAAATTAGTTTCAAGGATTGATGTCACGTAGGACATATTCATCTGCGATACAGAAAGTAAAGATTATCTTCTCTTTTTTTTTCCCACACCATGAAAACATTCCTCCTACGTGTATAAGAAGTTATAGAATACGGAGAAACGATTAGTTTCTGAGAGAGTTTATCATAGTCAATCAGTTTGCTCAACGATAGCCACCACGTATTAAGTCCCCTTTAAGTTCCCTATATCGACACTCATATAATACAAGATGAAGACGTTTATGGCTTTAGTGCACCTACAAGTTACAGTTGACTCCACTGTGCATATGCAAACATTCGTATACGGGGTTTAAAGTGCTTACTGTTTTGCTGGTTATATTTGGAGAGTCTGCATGCGTCCGCGGCGCTCTAGCTTGAGGTCTCGGTCTGTTTCGCCCCAGCCAAGAAAAGAGAGAAAGTTTAGCGAGCCCACGCTGGACAGGTAGTGGCGTTCGGGTGGCCTGTGCTTGCTTGATTCTTCCCTGACACTTGACGAGGATTTGCATACACATTCTGATAAGCCAATCTCAGTCCTGGGATTTTAGTTTTCAAATATAGTCAAGTATCTCCCTACGATTTCCGGGGTTATGTCATAGAAAGTAAGGAATCACTAGGTGAATGATTTCCAAAACTTTGTGCAAAGGTTTCCCAGAGAACTAAGAGATATGTATGCTAAGCAGCTACTTATAACCAAGAAAACTTGATCATGATGTGTTCGCATCCTCGTCGTCTGAATAGTCTCTGAGCATGTACACCAATATCTGGAGTGTTGTTTATTCCCTGAGTTTAGTCGTTGATCTAAAGCAGCTTTGCTTTATGCCGCGTTCTGCTTTATTTCCAATTCTAGTTACTTTTTTCAGTGTCTGCCTTACAAAAATAGTCAGTTCTTTTAGTATAGACGTGAGAGTGAAAATAATCACATGTTATTTGTAAACTAGGAGTTGACTAGGAGTACAATGTAGATATAAATTGATTAAATCAACCTTCTTCAGTTTGTTATCTTGGACATACAACCTGATCATTTCAATTTTGTCAATCTGTGACATTTCGATTCTTCCATACTATTTGTAAAATGGCAACAACTCGAGCTGAAGATGGATGATTCGAATGAACATTAAAAATAGAAAAGAAAATTGTACACGTAGTTAAACAGAACTTGGTTTTCGCGTGTTCTACAATTTAAATATATGAACCAAGAAAGAAACACATTTTGATTCTAGAATAATTGTTATGGCATCTGTTTATATATCATGGACCTTCTCAGCAAGTACATATTAGTTGAGAGTTTTTATCTTCATCTACAGAAGTAATTGGATAGTACCCAATACATTTCAATTGTATTCGTATGATTTAATTGAATTACGTAGATGACTTTAGGTCCACATCACTCTAGATTACCAAAGCTATATCTGTCTATAACGTAAAAAAATATATATAGAGCATTACAAAAAAATAATACAGTCTGATCAAAAACCAGGTGATGTTCACTTTAAAACGCTTTCTTGTTTCTAGAAACTTTATTCTTTTAAAGTTAACATTATATCAACACATATACTCCTAACAATGTGTTTTTGTTTCTTAAAGTTAGATATTTCAAATTGGCAGATATAGCAAGTGTAATTAATACCAGAGTGTTGTCTATTACAATATATTGTTGCCATTGTTGTACGTGCACCTTGTTTTTGCATGACTAGACCTTTCATGTTGTCACGTTGAGCAGACTGAGAGAGCGTCAGGCCAAAGTAAGCTCTCAAATGCGTAGCCGGGCAGGGTCGACAGGGGCTATGCTGACCAGTACCCCTGCTATCACGGTCTCGCCGCCGGCCAACGACAGGTACTCGGGTTGTCCTCGTGGGTTTACCTTACTACTGGTGCATACAAAGTTTGATGAGCACCACTCGACTAAAACATGAGTGTATTATTCACGTTAGGGACATTTGTAGAGCGGGTCAAGTTCTGTAGGCATAACATATATCCTTATTTGATTTTCTTTTGACAAATTATTTTCTTTTAATTTTCTTCAGTTCTCGATTTTGGTTAGCATGTATACGGGGATACCACAGACACCTATGATCAGCGGTCTCCGCGGCCACCCAAAAAGACAATTTTGTTTCAATAACTGGCTGGATATCGGCCTGGGCTCATATCTTCGTAACTAATTTGGCTAATCGGGAAATTTTGATTAGCGTCTCATGATTAGAAATTCTGTCTATCATGAATAAATTTTACCCCTAATAATGCCTCTTTGACACTATTTTGCAATAACACTATAAATTTTGGTAAAAGGCAAAATTGCTGATCATGGGACCCTAATCAAATTTTCCCTGATCAGTCAAAATAGTTACGAAGATATGAGTCCTGGTGGCTTATATTCAGTGGGCTTAGTTAGTTTGTATGTGTGTGGAAAAGGTGCATTTCCACTGATCACCATGGAAATGAATGGTGTATTTTTTTTTTTTTCATCTTGGACAATTTTTTTTAATTTTAGTAATGAGTCATTTTCCACAGGGAATGTGGCCGCTGAATGCCTGCTGTGTTGGCACTGCCTGCCGTAACCTTCTCTGGGCCCTCCGTATAATGATTACAATATGATTTAAAGCGTTAGACTGTTCAGTTTAAACTAACTGCTGCCATGTATACTAAAGAATGACGATGTGTGTCGTGTATATTTATAGGCATTACTAAATTCTACTGGTTACTGTAAAGGGATGAGAACAAAAACAAATTACATGGTGGTTTTGATATTTTTGACGAAACTTTTCAAGTAGTTGCCAATGAATGGTTGCACCAGTGTTTGCATAATTAAGAAATTTTGACTGAGAAATCTTATCTGGAATGTGGGAGATGACCTTATTCAGTGTTGATGGGCCATTTCGTACTAGAGGGTTTATATACTGTATATCAAAAATTACAGGCCGTTAGGTGACTTATAAGAACTATTTACAATCCGGTGGTTTCCTTTGTATATTATTTTGCAAGGGAAAAAGTACAGCTAGCTAGTATATGTATAGTTTGAAAAATAATGGCTGCTGTCACTTAACTAATGCAAAACTAACATTGCACATACGAAAAAAATAATGTTTTAGATATTTCAGAACAAACAGCCTGTAGATGTAGATCTTCTTTGTGAACGTTCAACTAACACTTAATTCAAACATTACGAAATAGGTTACACATATAGTCACCAGTTTTATATTCATAAAATGCATCAAAGAACCTAATAGAGAACATATAGACAAAATTAATTAATAGTATTAAGGGATTTTCCTTTTGTATCTCCTTGAACTTGAATGTGATTAGGATCTTCCTGTTAAAGGAGCGAGTTGAAGCGTTCTTTATGTATGCTTGAAACGTATTACCACTGTAGGGTTACTCCCTCCCTTGGGGTCTCTATCCCTCTCACGATGCTCTATCTAGATAGAAGTTCACTTTCCGGTCACTGGTGTGGGATTGCATTTTTCATAGACCATTCTCTTCCAGGTTATTTTGATCCCTTTCAAATGGTTCTTACCCGTACGATCTACTTTTCCTCAGGTTATTTGTTCCCGAAAATCAGAATGAAGAAACGCTACTTCTTCTCCTGATTGCCGAGTCAATGGTTTGTACTTTTACCAAAATTGTTTTGTTTCTGTTTTGAAACCAGGAATAACAAATTAAAAGTACCAAAGTATAAGCTATAAAACATGATATATATAAGCCATGATTCAGAATAACTGCTTCTACCCTATTCCTAAAATATGTTGGTTAAGAGTCCTGAACTCAAGCATATTATTCTCTTTTTTTATGTCCAATATTTATTCAGATTTGTAAAAATGTTAACTTTGAAATTTGGTCTTATTAGGCGACTCGTGACGCGGTACTAAATCGGTCCCCAGAACACACAGAGGCGAGGCTGCACACGTTCCACAACACCACGGCCGTCTACGACCTGCTCACCATCGCCCTCGTCAAGCACGCCCAGTTCAACCTGCTCTCTGAGGTGAGATGAATTTATATATCAGGGATATAAGTTTTTAGATTTTTGTCTGTTTTCATCACTTATTTTTCAATATTACTTTTGTACACCATGTTCTATATCATTTTAAAATAATACCTGGGCTTCTTTCTGGGGTTTCAGATTTGTTTCATTATCCCTGACTTACATCTATGATTATACGTTGTTTGCTACAGAAATAAAAGCTTTGGTTTGAAATCAGATATCGAGCATAGATCTTTGAAAGTCCGATTTCAGAAATATACATACATGTACTACTGTAACGCTAAGTAATTTCATTTATTGTTTCGGTGGGTTTTTTTCTGTAGACTATATTGGGCTGAATGGCACATCGAAACAAGGAGATAGGTTGGTGTTTGAATTGGGGTCTATTTATGGGTAGTAGACCATGTAATTGCTTGTAAGTAATTGTACTATGGTAATGATACCCTTCTTGACATATGTAAATTGTCAATTCTGGTTGTGCATCAAACATCATGTGCTCACTCATATTGAAAGTTTAACCTTTATCAAATATTATTATTATTCCAGACATTTGAGCGTGCCATGAAGTTTTCATTTGATGAATTCCACATCTGGTATCAATTTGCTCTATCGCTGATCTGTTCCGAAAAGGTAAGAATCTAACATCTGTCCTCTTTTCATGAATGCAAATGTTTTACTGGGTTTGCATATCATCTAATAATATAATATAAATTAGTGATGCGTATCGTTGACTAAATATCTAATAATTGCGGCTGTTGGTGTGTTTTAAATAAAATTACATTTCGATAACGAAGGTCTGTCATCGTAACTTAATTCTAATCATATCGTATGGTTCAATTTCAGTATACAAGAGCTCTTCTAGTACTAAAAGAATGCATGAGGCTTGCCGGAAAGAACCCTGTACCATTCCTACAGACAGCGAGAGTTTGCTACGATCACCTTCATTTGGTATGGGGTTATATTAATCTTTTTATGTGTAAGAAACCTGATAATTTATTCTTTTCCTTTTGATTTTGCAGAGCGGAAAATACTTCCAAGCCCTCTGTTTATATAAACACTTTCTTGATCTATCATTCACGGAGATTGATTCTTTTTTCACAACAAGTTTGAAATCCAAGAAATGTTTACGATTCTTCTGTGCTAATTAATCATAACGTAACGTGTATAGATATAGATATTTATCTTTAATTTTAGATTGATGAAGGCATCGAGTATTCCCAACAAGCTTTAGAAGTGGCGGAGAACAAGATCATGAAGTCTCGCTGTTCGGTCACGCTGGGAGTTGGCTATAGTTTGAAAGCTGAAGGGGCTAAACTCCAAGTTGTACGGCAGGAGTTCCAGCGAAAGGCCCTCACCCTCTTCTTCCGGGCCCAGGCCCTGGACAAAAACGACCACCTAGCTAAGTTCCACGTAGCCTTACAACTGGCTATACTGAGACAGGTATGCAATATATATGTAATACATTACAAAGGGAAGCTTAGCTAGAGTTGTTTCTTCTTTTGAAAACCCATCTTTTTGAAAATATTGCAAAATATAATCCTAAGAAACAAATAATAAACGTAAGGGTATTATTCTTTAAAAGGAATAACAGCTCAATTTACAGGGATGTTAGTTTCAGTTTTGTGTCTGATTTCAGATTATTTCAAGTTATCACCTCTTATGATAATTTTCACAAATGTTTTCTTAGATCACATTTCATATAATTTTAAGATAATTTCTAAGTTTCCTTCTGTAGTTTCAGATTTGTTTCATTATCCCTGACTTACTTCTCAGAATACAAGCTTCACATACTCTAACAACGTGTTGTTTTATAGATCCCCGAGGCGCTGAAGCATGTGCGCGCCGCCCTCCAGATGCGCAGTGACCACGTCCACTCGCTCCACCTGCTGGCCCTGCTCCTGTCGGCCCAGAAACAGCACAGCGACGCTCTGCAGCTGATCGAAGCCACCATCGCCGAGTACCCCGACGACTTCAAGTAGGTCGTTCTTTGGAAAATTGTTACACAGTGTGTTAATGTCAGACTTCCCAGTATACCGCACACGGGAGTTTTTCACTGGGCGCGGCCATATTGTGTCACGTGGTACAAGGGGACTCTCCTCATTGGCTGGGAGGTCATGCTTGACCCCCGACAGCTTTGGCGGGAAGGAAACGCACATGCACAAAACTGAACTCCCGAATGCGGTATAGGCCGTGCGTGAGTTTCCCCATGGGGGCCGCCATGATCGGGGGACATAAGGGTCAAGGTAGCTAGAAGCCAGACTAAAAGCATCTGTCAAAATACAATTAATGAAACGAAAATTTTCAAATTGTTCACAAGGGTAGATCAGAAAATAATCTTAACATTAAAGATTTTTTCAGATTTTTCCTATCATCAAATAGATATTTATGATTTTTTAAAGTTTGACCTATTTTAACAGGAACCCAAGTCGCGCTACTTACCCGCAACCCATCCTACCATTACATAATGTGTCGCGCGGCTTGTCCCCCAGTCGCAGTGAACTCACGCACGGCCTATAATCCTCCCTCCCCCCCCCTTAATTCGCACCGCTATTACGATGCAACTAAACGGCACTGCGGGCAGGATGCCCGCGCAAGTATTATAAGGCCTTTAAATGTCTTAATTTGTTTTACTATTTATAAGGCTATTAGAAAGGTCTTATTTTGAGTCCCCGTATTCTAAGAACCGTTTTGAACATTTACTCAGTTCTGTTCAAGAAACGATCAGTTGATCTTTAGGTTCAAATCATAATTCTAAGACAGAATTGAACCTTTCTCATTTGAACCAACTTGAACCTATTTGAACCACCTTGAACCATATTTTGGCGAGTTGAACCAACCCTGAACCAAATCATTGCAGTTTAGGTTCAAGCCCTGAAAATTGTGTTTTATTTAATTAAAGTGTTTAACATTAATTTACTTACTGGAGAATGGTTAAATTTAGTTATAGAGCATTAATTTAAGCATTTTTACACGTAGCATCATCCCTTTTCATGGTTTGACCACCTTGAACCTACCTTGAACCACCCCCCATAGGTAGTTTAACTTTGAACCACATTTGAACCATTTTTGAACTAATCCTTTGTTTTAGAAATGGAACTTGAACCGTTTCCATGGTTTGATCCCAGTTGAACATAAAATGGGTTCAAGGATGGTTCAAAGTTGGTTCAAATTATGTTCAAAACGTTTTAGATGTCTTAAAAAGGTCTTAGTTTTGGTCAATCTGAACTTTTTACAAATAATGTTTTTTTTCCCTCCTGTCATTTCTAAGTCTACTTTTTTTTGTAGAATGGATAACTGTTTTAAAAAAAAGTGAAAAAAATATTCTTAGAAATGTCTTCATAAGGTCTTATTTTGGTACCCAACAAGGTATTATAAAGGTCTTATTTAGGTCTTATTTTGATTTCTGAAAAAGCCTGGGCACCCTGAACCAGGGTCTTGGTCTCCTTTCCATGGAATGTTCCAAACATATATCTTTGTCTGAATGGGCCCGCCCCTTTTATTTTTCGCCATTGGTAACCAAAGCGATCAAAGGAGTATGAAAGCAAATCAAAGCGTATCAGGCGGAATTCTCTAAAGGACAGCAATCGGACTTGAGCGTACGACGACAAGCAATAAACTGGAATGGGTGGGATTTGACAGACACGCCGGCTACATTCAGAAATTTAGCATAAAGCTGGTGCCTGCTTAGCTTACATATGATTTCCTCTATGCTTCTATCATTGCGGCAACCAGCTCCCCATCTCTTGTTTACCGATGTTTCCGGTAAAACGGTCGTGGCGCGACCCGCCATTGGCAAAATGTGACTGCATAACCTCGCAAAACCGCCGAAAACCTGCGGGCCCGCTCCTCACGTGACAGGTGATGGCCGTACTCACCTCAGAAAACATATATAATCCGATAGAATTGATCGATTTCCTATCTGAAATGGATCGTACATGATGTTTGAGGCCCCATAACACCATTAACTCATCATTTACATCGATATCTGACCAAATAAAAGCAAAAGTCCGATCGTCACCCGACGCCGTGTTAACCGGGTCAAGTAACGCCCACCAGCCTCGTTTTCGATCGAGCACGAAGGGATCTGGGTCAAACTCTAAATATTCAACAAATTTGCATGCCTATTTCACCATGAAATCGGTCGTTCTTACGGGTCAAATAAATATACAGGGGTAGATTTGGATACATAGATGATCAAGTCAAAGTCCAGGAGGAGATAATTTGCGAAATAACGCGTCAATTTACGTGAAAACATCGCGCTATTTTCTTGGTATTCCGTCGCGGCGACCCGGTGAACAATCCAGGTCAGACCTCTCTTGTCACACCGGCCGGGTGCAAGTGTCGCAGTCGGACGTTTTGGCGGGAGGCTCCTCTTTCGCCGCCTGAATTCCTGGATTACGGCAGTATCTGATGCTTTCAATATATATATTTTGGAGTCTGGACCCCCTTAAACGCATACAGCGCATTGACAATTCATGCGGGAATCATGCGTTCGTATCGAAGGGAAAACATTGGATCGATCGGACACGTGGAGGCACTGTCACTGTCAGACCTAACATGGCGCCGTCAACCTTTCGCCGGATTCTCTCCCCGCACGCCTGCATCGATACTATGAACTCAGAAAACCTGGATGACATTGGACTAAACCCAATAATTGTGGAGGATTTAAGCATTCGGAAGCATTCAATTATACAGGTAGGTACATATGATATATCTTTTCCAGCAGTTCAAATGATAGTCAAGCTGCTGGACTCAGCCTCTCGGGCATTCGACACTGGTAATCTGAAAAATAATTATTTTAGGCCTTATTACCCCTACCAAAATGAAATCCATGTATATATCTATGTTCCCATATATCTCAGGGTCCTATATATCATAAAATAGATTGATATTTTAGGCCTTGAAACGCTTGCAATAGTATTTCAAATATGGTTAGTCTTAGGCCTAGAGGCTGGATGTCAAAGCAATTCGGGCGTTCGGTCGGACACTGGCAATCTGAAAAATAATTATTTAGACCTTATTAGGCCTATCAAAATGAAATCCATGTATATATCTATGTTCACCTATATCTCAGAGTCCCATTTGTCATATGCTTTGAGTATTTTAGGCCTAGATACGTTTCCAATAATATTTTACAGATGGTCTGAGAAAATGACTTGACTCAGGCCTAAGCCCCCTCCAACACTGTCAATGGAGGCTCCGAAAGCACTTATTTGTGATTCAAAGATTAAATGATTTGTGAATTTGTCACTATAGTGTCATTTTCCCCTACCTACCATCAAAATATCTTATCTAAAAAATAATAGATATCTAGGCCTAAGTCACTGTCACTGTCAGACTCATTACCTCTCAGTGTTGAAACATAGGCGTCACACTGTCAATAAGTTCTTTTGCTGAATTGTCACTATAGTGTCATTTTTTCGGACCTACCATCAAAATATTTTATTCATTATTATCTCTTCTTAGGCTTAGCATCCTACGTTAATTCCAATCGGGCGAAATTCTCATTTAATCAAATGATCAATCTCTTCAATCCCCTCAATCGGCCAACTTGTTTTGACTGCGGTATGCTCAGAGCTACTCAAAGGGGCCTGGCCCCTTCTCCCCTGGAAAAGACAAGACCTGGGGTCCTCTGCTGTGAGAAGCTGTCAGACCTATGAATACCAGCTCCCGTGTACGATGGAAGCAATTTAATAAAAGGAACTTATCCTGGACCTGGGCACTATGTCACAAAATCTATATATTTTTGAACTTATACGTGGCCTAAATACTTGCGATTTCCCTCACTAGGTCTTAGGTTACTAGAAAACGAGATCCCCTCACGTCATATAGGCTATCTGTAAGAAAATCTGCAAGACATTGTTTCAAATTTCTGACGCATTTCCTAGTTTCGATACGTCAAACCCTATGCAATCAAACATTTCTTAACCTTTGTAAATTCGGCCCTAGATTTGCCAAACTTAGGTCTTAAATGGGCCTTTAAAACTAATATAAGGCCTTAAAGGTCCATAGTAAAATATGCACTATGAAAAACAGCTGAAACTTCATGAAATACATTCAAACTTGTCCCATTTCAATTTTGGATAGATTTAACAGAAAGTCGCTTTTGGTTCCCTTTAAATTGATTTTTGGAAAAGTGTGAGCACCCTATTGTTCTCATGTGTTGAAAAACATAAATCACTTTTACTACACAACCATGGTTTACTTCTTGTCTTTATCAGTTTGTTGTTCACCAAGTCGCGCCTGGAGGAGGAGGTGTACGGTGTGGAGGAGGCGCTGCACACCTGTAAACACATGCTCACCTACTGGAAGGAGTGCTTCGAGGCCACTCTCGAAAGGTACACTTCGCTTTGTTTCTTTACGACTGTTTATCTTTCATAAGGCACGGTATGTTGTAAGTTGTACTTAAAGGGAGCCAAAAGCAATGTTTTGTCAAAATATGACAACATTTTGCAAACTCAAAAAACTATGAACATATATTCTTAGAGTCTAACTTTAGCCATTGGTACATTATAGAATCATGTTAACTAACTATAACTTCACTTAAATTCCATAATACTCATGCCATGTGTGCCTGAAAACAGCAGTATTTGTAAACAAAATTGACTTGACATAAGTTTTAATGTATTTTGATGTAGTTTAAGTCTGTATTCACAATTTATATTTTACCACAGCCCTAGCTATGGCCATAGAATATATTTCAGTTGTTAACAAAATTTTGACCCAACATTGCTTATGGCTCCCTTTAAGACTATATCTATGATCATTTCTGGTTCATTGATATGTACCAGTGAGTATTTGGGTGAAATTTAACATTACTGGTTATTTTGGGCATTTAAAATTTTGTTTTGTAAGATAAGTGCACCTTGCTTCTTGATTAATTCACCTGAACGAAACAGTTTAGGTTCTTCCATTTTTTTATCATTCTTGATTGTATATAATGTTGTATCTTTCAATCTCACGTTCAATTGAATAGTATTTTATACGCACTGCATATTTTGATAATTTGAATAGGTCAAAGAAGACATCTGAGTTCCGCTCTTTACATGAATTGTTTGTACAGATGTCTTTTCAGTATGGCTGTCATTCTTACTGTGCTTATTAACATTTCTTAAATATAAACTTTGCATTTTAGTCTTGGTGACTGGTAAGGCAGTTTCAACCTTTCAAGCTTTACCTATAATTTTCGTACTCGAGAAAATGTATGCTTTATACAAACGCTTTCTTTTTCCGCACAATAACAAGGACCGTAAATCTATCCCAGGGTGACCACAGAAGAGGGAAAATGGCAAAAATACAATTCTCGCAACGGAAATTACAGGGTAACAGCCAAAACATCTAGGAAAAATACCGTGAACCTCAAACGGTTTCAAATATCTTACTTCATTAAACACATAAATTCATGGTTTCTTCATTCTTGTCTTACTTTTATAACAAATCAGAAAAAAAACTACACGGGGGAAAACTGTGGGATAGGGAAATTTTGTGTAGTCACCCTGAACTATCTAACATGCTTATGTATCGCAGTTCTACGCTTCAGTTCAAGTCCTGCCTTTTAATTTTCAGTTATTTACCAAACAGGTTAGGGATTTAAGTATTCTAAACCTGCTAAACACATTTTTTCATCCGTCTGTTTGCTAGTTTGCTATCAGTGTATGCATATCGTTGACAAAGGTTCCTATAATGTTTGTACTATTAATCATACCATTTTGAGGAATGTGTTCAGGTGCCATACGTACTCTAATAGAGTATTTTACCTCCTGGTAGCACCAACAAACGTGCCTCGGGGGATCGCATGGATGGGTCGCTTTGGAATTTGCTACGTTTCATCAATATTGGTTATGCGCAGGACAATACGCTTGTCCCTCTTATAAAACAGACTCGTTTCTATTTACAGTTCACTCTAAAGAAATTTTATACATGTATAAATTCCCCAGCTTTTCAAGTGCATACATTTAAAACTAACTGCTTCGCTACTTACACATATCATGCTTACGGAACAACTAGAGGCTTCGCATTTAAATATTTATTAATTAATAATCTCTACTCTTGCATTACATGAAGGAATCTCTATAGAACTTCTGCCACTTAGATTATTCTGTAGCACCTAAACGTTTCCCTTGATTTCATTTAACATCGATAGTGTATCTGAAGAGAGTGGGATGATGATTAGCGTGTGTATTCATTCAGGCCAGACCTGAAACAGCTTTTAACTATGTAATTCCTGATTCCTGTTTCTGTTATATGACAAATCTGTCTAGTTGATTTAAATCATAATATCATGGTCACAACCGATAAGGTAAAACGAGTTGTTTCAAATGTAATTCAAGTATAAAGAGTGTATTTTATTTTTGTTTTAGCGAGCATCGAGGTACTGGACTGTTGGATAAAGTAACCAACGACCACCGCAGCCTGGTTCAACTCACACTCTCCGAGCTCAGCGATAGAGATTCAGGTACGAAAAGATAATATCTATCACTTACTGACGGTAGTCAATGCTGGGTGCTCAGTATATACGAATATAACAGTTTGGTAAAGGTTGCTCAATCTGATATTTTGAGAAAGTGTAAATAAAATCATTGCCGTTACCATAAGTTCTTAATCATCGGAATATACATGTCAATGCAAAAGTAAGCGAGATCAGGACATTCCAGTCTAATGACTAATGTTTTAAGAAGGGTGGGAATTTTTTTCGTAAGATGCAAAAGTTTGAGTCCATGATCCCAAAACTAAAATTTACACGACTTCGGACAGGGGGGTTCTAAACAGAGGGCGGGTTTCACACTAGCAGAGTCATAAATGCGTTCCACACATCTTACATTTTAAGATAAGATATTTTCTACAACCAGTAATCTTAACTTTACATAATAAATCACTAGCAACAAGAACATAACATTGTCAGCCTGAAACTTCACCATGGAAAAAGTCAAAATACCTTACTTAGAAATACGACCTTAACCTAGAGTTGCGACCAGTGTGAAACACCCCAAAGTGGGCAATCCCTATATATATAAGCCGAGACGTATGGAACTATTCTCACTTAACCTTGTTCTATTTTCAGCGGGCTCGATGCGTGCCGAGTCGGTGGCCGCCTCGCGCGTGGAGCAGGCGCTGTCTGAGGTGGCCTCCTCCATGAACAGCAGCTTCGTGCCCAAACAAGGCCCTCACCAGACGTGGATCCTCCAGGCCCAGATCTGGCTACATCTAGGTACGTCGTCCAGGTTGAAAGGATTGGTTCAGTTTAAACATGACTTTGTCATAGCTGGAATTGTTAAACTGTATTATTGAAAGTGTCAATGGTGAGGCAAAAACAATGGCCCTGATCCATGATAATGGACAATCTTTTATAATATCACCTCAGATAGTAATTTTCAAGAATACTTGGTGTCCCAATGTTTCATAACCTTATAAGATTATTTCAAATTCCCTCTTTGCGTTTTCAGATGTATTCATTAACCCTGACTTACATTACTCAAAATCATTGTTTCGGAAAATGTCATCCCCAGAGGTACCGGTAATCCAGTTAATACATGGTCAACATCTTTTTTATATATTTATCATCACTTAGAAAAAGATAACTCGTTATAAGTCAACCGACAAAGGTCTAGATCCCTTTACACGTGTATTTTCCAGCTGAACTGTACCTGTCTCTGGGGCGTCTGGACGAGGCCCAAGCTTGCATCAATGAAGCTGGAACCATTTTCCCCGTCTCTCACCTTGTCTCCTACATGGTGAGATAGTTTTATGCCTGCATGATATGTTGAAATCGACATGGTAATGAGAACTACGCCATTGGTTACATGAACTGCGCACTGATTATTGTTTGAGATCTGATCATTGTGTAGTTACATCTATCACATAAACATTAAATGTATCACCTGCATTTATATTTGTAAGATTATTATCGGTAATAGTTTTACATTTTAATATACGTTAAACCATCTCCCTCGGTTTTATGCGTAAAGTCTGATGTCTCTGTCTACCTTTCAGAAAGGGCGTCTGTATGAGAAGCGGGGAGAAATGTACGAAGCCAAGAGCTGCTATGAGAACGCAGCCGCCATCAACCCGTCTCATGTCAAAAGTTTACAACATTTGGTAGGTCTTCGCACTTCAATTTGTTGTTTGATAATACTAATGCGGGACGATTTCAGAAATAATTATTGTTTTTTATTTGACCCTTACAAACAAATCGTAGATGACCACTCAGTAAATGAAATATATTCCATTCATGCGTCCACACCAGATGAAATATACTCCATACATGTGCTCAAAGCAGGGGCGGATCCAGAAATTTATAAAAGGGGGGCGTACTATTGATAAAGTTTCGGCCGAGCCCTCCGGATCCAAGAATATCACTATCACATTAAAGAAAAGTAATAACTGAATCAAAATGGGGGGGGGGGGGGGGACACCCCCCCCCCCCCCCCATCGCCACTGCACACGGTTTTGATATCAAACTTTCGTTGTGCAGGGTATAGTTTTACAAAACCTTGGCAACTACCGCCTGGCCGAGAAGGTACTGAGGGACGCCGTCAACGCCGATCCCACTGCTGCTGAGTCATGGCAAGTACAGAAATATTGTTTTATTCAAGTGACAAAACTAAAGGCAAAAGTCGTTCATTTGAAGACACTTGATTCTGGCCTTTTATCCCCAACATATTAACGGATATCTTTAGTTTTTCTTGTCACATATTAATCTATGGTGTTCACAGAAAAAGTTGCTATAATTGTATAGCAAAAATGTGTTTCCGATGGAAATAAATTATCATATGATTCAAGAAATCTGTTTGTAAAAATCTTAGTAATGAATGATACAATCTAAATCCAAGAGCTTGACATGTTTCTTTTTAATAATGTTTTCCTCTTATACTGGTGTAAAAGAAATTGGATTTCTTTCTTTTACTTACTATTGACAAAGTAAAATATTATTGCAGCTCAGGGTGCCCACACTTTTTCAAAAATCAATTTAAGACCTTTTTACGACTTATTTAAGAGCTAAGTTTGGCAAGTTTTGTTTATTGACTTGTTCCTTCCCTTAGGGAAATGCTGGGCCGTACATTGCAGCTACTGGAGGAGTTCGACGCGGCCACCGAGTGTCTGATGACTGCTGTAGACCTGGAGGCCTCCAGCCCCATCACCCCCTTCACCGTCATTCCACGAGCTCTAGTCTGATGGACAATCTCTCAGGACATCATCTCATTAGTCCTAATTTATGACGATAAGGCATGCTGAAAGAGCCTATCGGCAACGCAAAATGTAATTTGTAGGAAGAACAGAAGTTTGTCAACCTATTGATAGGAGCCAAAGCAACGTTTGTTCATGCTGCCCTAGCGGACCGTAATCTATCACTCATCTGCTGATCTGATATCTTTTGAAATGATGTAACCAGAATGAACGAAATAGTACCTTATAAAGGGTAAGGACTGGACTAAAAGTAAAAAAACATAGTTCCTAACGAAACTGTATTAATTTTTCTGAGGTAAATAGGATTTGTGAGGAATGAAGCTTAGATACATGGACGTTTTAACCAAAGAAAAGCGGCACAATTCCCTTCCCTACAAAAGTGTCATGCTGTAGGGTTCCTGTGAATAGGCAACAATATATATATATATATATATATATATATATATATATATATATATATATATATATATATATATATATCCTCCTCCCCTGTAACTAAATAACCCCCCTTTTACCCGCCTCGCTACGTTACAGAAAATACAGTATTGTCGAAGTTTGTGTAAAAATGGGAGTATAGCTGACGGAGAAATCGGTAAATGCTCATGCATAGACTAGAGCATAGAATGAGCGTAGGGTCTTCTTTACATGATTCTAGAAGACATTGTTTTGTGTGGACTATGAGTAAGCTTCATCGTGTATATAAAACCGTACCTATACAACATTGTAAAAATATGAATATCTAAAGAAAGCATAATACAGATGCTTTTCTTGTGCAGTATTTTTCGAATTTAAGACCTACAGCTTCACTTTTGAACACGATACCAAAGTCGTCATATTTTAGACAGCGCATAAGAAGAACTGATATAGGGATGAGCAAAATCGCCGTCTTCCTCCACTTGTAAAGAACACAACCTGTAGAAGTTGAGTCCTTCTGAGGCGCCCTCCATCGTTGGAGTTGGCATTGTTAACAAGACTCTTTCTTTTTAAAAGGCGATCCTCCGGGAGCCTTTTACTGGGCCTTAAGTCACTTGCAACAGTTGTGATGTCACAAAAGACCTTTTTGGACAGTGGTTTTCCTATAGTATTGGCTGTCTGTAATGTCATTTTGTCACCAAATTCGGAGGTAAAGTTTACTGTACAATTTTATTGAAAACATAAAAGCACTATTGGAAAACACTTCAACGTTTGAACTTGGGCATACTGAAACAAACTATTTTCTCAAAGCATGATAAATGAGCCTTTTTTGTTAGTGAATTTAAATGTTCTTGCTGCTTTTATGTTAGCATTTCCAGGTTTCAGTAGATCAAAGGCCCAGACTGTTTATCAACAATTAGGAAGGCATGTGTGTTAATTGATCTAGCACATGATGCTCTTGGGGGCAATTGATCTGGCACATGTTGCCCCTGGGGCATGGGTGTTTTACTGATGCTTACACTGTTTATCTTATACAAACAATTACCCTAGTAAATCTAGCACATGTTGCCCTCTGGGCATGGGTGTTTTACTGATGCTTACACTGTTTATCTTATACAAACAATGACCCTAGTGAATGGTCTTTTGGTAAACATGTATACTGAAAATGACTTAGATGAAACAACCAAATCAACCAATACAGTTTACTTATCTAACTACTTTGCATGGTTTTGACATGTGAAATTTGTTGGTTTGTTTCTACTTTTTCATAAGCCCAAGCACCCAGAAAATTATCACAATTTTTTAAATCCCCTAACTTTAATTGGTAACCCAGGAAAATTAAATAGAGTTATTTTAAAGTTACATGAATTGATCCACAAAAGAATTAATCTGTGATCTTGTAAATATGCAAAGTGTTAGACCTTGAGGTCAGTAAGAACTACAAAAAAAAAAATCACCTATCCTTTTTGTTTGCCCAGGAAAATTTTCAAAATTTTGTATTGATTTAAAATTATGATAAAAAATTGAGTCCAAACCCTAGATACAGGGATCGCCGATTGGGTAGCTAGGCTATTAGATGGCCGGGCTCGTGCTTCTTGTATATATATATAAATGTAATGAGGCCTGTAAATTTCCTTTCCCCGAGACTGTATAAACATAGATATATGACTGTTAGAACCGTAGAATCAGAAAGGTGCTTCAGTGTAAAAAGTGTCAGTAATTTATCATGTATAGGAATGATTTCAACGACAATGGCCAAGGTACACGGGTACTCTTTTAAAATATAGCAATTTAATTCATCAATGAAGTTTCACTGAAATCTTCTGTTTTGAAAAGTAGTGCTTCCCTGGAAATTCACTGTTTAGGCTTTACCAATGGAATATTAAGTTCCTCAGGTAAAACATGCTATATAGGGAGTTGTTGTTATAAATAGAAATAGTAGTATCCTTCACTCTCCTCATGGCCCTGTAATTTATACCCAGCAGTGAGCACACATAAATTCTTTCCGATACGTACGTCTTCGTTTTATGAAAGAAATGTCGAAGCAGACCTATTGCGTATTCAAACCTAATTTTAGTAGGATTTTTTATTTATATAATGCCAAAGTTGTATCCACGTCATAGGTTGAAAAGGAAAAAGAGAATACTTTCTGGTATATATAAAGTTCCTGTGCTGGCTCACGTGGTAATTTATTCCATTATTTTTTTCAGAGAAATAGTTTTGGGTTTATTGTGATTCTGATAATATCACATGTAAATTTTCCTTCAAGTATCAGAGAATGTCCTTAGTTTCTTACTCTCAACTTCTGACCGTTTAGGATGGAACGATGGATAATTATCCTGTATATACCTATTGTCCTATATCAAGACAGTGTGACTCGTTTACTTAAAGGACTGTATAGTTTTGCACTGTTGTAGTTTTAGAATGATGTTCTCAACGTTAGGAGTAATCTCTGATCCGAGCACAGCGAAGTTTGAATCGATTATTAGATTAGTCATTTTCACCTGTTCCAAACGTCTACTTACAAACCGTATCGTGATACAAAAGTCACATGAATATTGATGAATAACATCCAATCATGCCTCTCGATTATTGTATATATTTACATTCTTCATTAAGTACGAGTGTTCTATGGGTTAGTTTAATGTGTATATTATTTTTGACTAAGTACTGCACGTGGTCGTTGAATGTATGGAACAAATCTCTATGGAGTGTTTACTATTAAGTGATTTCCGTATTGATCTGTATATTGTTTGATACTTTATGCCGTTATCAAATCCGTAAGGGTTGGAAATATTTGTTGTCAGCACGAGCAGAAGTGCAATATAGAAATATAAAGACAAAACCATCGGTATGTGATATCTTTTTTCTGTTGTCTTTCTTTAGTGGCATTCGTTTACATAAAGCCAGAGAAGATATGCCAAATCGGTAGTTGAACAAAATTTAATGATCAATTATTGGGTTATCCCAGCGGGTTCATACTTTAAACGCCTCTAAATTCCCGCAATAGCAGCGATAAAGGTATAGTTTCGTGCAAGAAAAATATGTATTTGGTACTCATTCGTACCAGTTATATAATGACTGAATCCGACACTAAATATTTTTTGACATAAACTACGTGTAGAAGCGGATAAGTTTCCAGCACACTGAGTCCAAACAGGTAAAATAAGGTAACTCAAAAAAACAACACGTTGTCTTGAGAAATTTTGTTTTATTAACGATTAACACACATATTTCTTATATATAGTAACATTAGTAAAAGGTATAATGTTTTTTTTATTTACATGGGCAACGTCAACATGTAACGTTGCCGTTAATACTGAAAAAATGATACATGATTGATACTGCAATCCAGTAATATCACAGTTAAGCTTACCTATGTATTAAGGCTGTTAGAGATTCAAACGTCGAGCATCAACATTTCATGAACACTCAAGTTCGCACAGGCTCTTTCAAAAATGAGAGAGGCACAACTGCTTTTATGTACCCTACAGCAACGTAGGGAAAGGTGTTCGTATCACACACAGTGCACATCCACAAACAGTTTAGAATTGTAGGCTGGATATATCCAGATCCCCTCATAAACCCCTAAGGCAGCGTTAAATTATTATTGCCAATAGGATACGTTACCTCCAAAGAAAGCGAAATGTAGACATACATGGACATATATCATGTAATGTTTTGGAGGTATCCGTGAAAGGTAATGTCATGTTAAAGTGTTTATGCTTGGAAAGCACTCGAGAAAAATAGTCCATGATTTCTTCCCATCTTCATGATAGTCTTTGGCATCGGAGCCTGGAACGTCTTATCGTATGATCCTGGTCCTGGTGTTTTCTGGAAAAGGAAATATCAATATATGATCCATCTCCGATCACATCAAAAGACCAAAATACAGATCAGTAGTAGTTTTAAACGAATCCATGCTAAACAATTGAAAGTTCCATCTATTCTGTATCGCCAGACAATAGGTGACATCCTATTCTCATATGGTGTGTCCATTTTAGACTAGTCTACTATAACATTATTTGTCATTTATATTCACCCTTTTCATTGAGGGTGGCGCCCCCTGTTGGAAAAAAATGGAAAACAATATATTGGGGCTATGGAAACCCCCAAAATACAGTCAAGCTATCACCTTTTCCCTGCCCCACCACATAGAATGAGTCGTGAAAAATATATAGGTAGGTTTTTGGATTACCGTAAAACCCCTAATATAAGCCGCACCCTAACTATTGAGCTTTTCCTGAGCCATTTTTCACAATATTTTTTCATCACTGCCATTGCATTCAAGGCTGTGTAAAACCCTACTTATAGCCGCATCCTTAATGTTGAAGCCTCCTTAGTACTCATTTCTAGAACTAGCCCTTATTTAAGCCGCGGCTTGAATTAGGAGTTTTACGGTAGGCGGTTTATAAAAAAAAATAATTTTTTTATGGCAGTGAATTACTGTACATAAATCAATTAGGCGGTTTATAAATCCTGAGAAGTAATGTTGACATACCGTGTGTGAGGAGGCGAACCTGGGCGTCTTGGACATGAAGGCTGACCTGACGGGTTTCTCCGGGGCGGGCGGGGTGTACTCGTAGTTCCCCGGGGCCGGCCCTTCTTTCTGTACACGGAAAACACACATTAAACTCAAAATGTGGTCAAGAAAAGTTTTTCATCTGGTGACAAATCGGGCAAACTTGTGACTATCGCCCAAGTTATTAAGAATGAAACATACCCACTTCAGTCTCTCAGTGAGAGACTGAAGTGGGTATGTTTCATTCTTAATAACTTGGGCGATTTCTTTTTTTTTTAAAGTCAGGAAGTCCATATTTCTTGCGAGCTTTTGGATCATTGTTCGTTCGTTCTTTGTTTGTTTTTAATTAATATTTTGAGATCACCATAAGACAGAATACAAAATACCAACGTAATTAGGTAACAAAAAAACTACAGAAAAACAGCGGCGCGAATCAGGACATTAGAAAGACATGAAAGAGAAAATCTACATTCAGTGATGATACTGACAGGATCTGTAGTGCGATATTGATTTATTTCAACTCACCGGTTTGAAGTACACTGTTGGGAACCTATGTGACTGCGATCTGAATTGCCAATGTCTGAAAAAAGTGATATATATTAACGAGTGTTAATTAAAACAAACCTCTACCATTTCACATTGGCACTAAACTTAGTGTAGGTGCACCTCGACATTCACATACGGTGAAGTGCTACTCTATGCGCATCGCCATATCCAAGTACAACTTTAATCATGAAAAAAGAAATTTGCCAAACAGTAACGTCGTTCTATCATACCAAAGTCTCCTTATATGTGCTGGAAGCTCTAGATATATAATCTATATGAGCATGTCCACACTAAAGGGCATAAAAACGTGACATGACTACTCAAATTTAGATATTTTGTGATTTGTCAAAAACAATCATGGAAATGTTTTAAAGTGTCCCTATTTTCATTTTCTTATCATGAAAAGATAACGAAAAAATAATTTCAATGATTTTTTAACCATTTAAATAGATCTTTTTTGGTGTCACGGACGTGATGTTGACAATTTGAAATTCAGTTTTTTATATTAGTTCTTCAACAAATTCCTTGTAAATCCCCCAAATTGAAAAATTCCCATCATGGAATATTGTATTCTGCCCTTCAAAAATGTAAATTTATTCATTTTTTGAATTTATGGATACTTTTGACATTACAAATTGGCACACTTAAAACTGACATTTTCTATTTTCTCTTAAGTTTGATTATCTAATAATTTTATTGCAATGCTGCTTACAATCTGACAAACTAACTTATATAAACATGTAGGATCCCTTAAATTATGTTTTTTGAAGTATTTTGACCTTAAACAGTCATTTTTTGTCACGGACATATTGTTGACATTGTCACGGACGTGATGTTTTCAGGTTACATGTCACGGACGTGATGTTTGACATATGTCACGGACGTGATGTTTGACAGACTGCTATTTTTGACATCTTGTAAATAAATTCAATTATTTTAATATTTCTGAATGAAAGGCCACTTCAAACATCTCACCTAAGAGAGAACTTAAGCTCAGAATGTAAAAGGAATAAAATTCATCTGATACATTATGTTTTTTCCAGAGTAAGAATGGATTTTCAGACAGTCACGTCCGTGACGCGACTCATTGTCAACCATCGCGTCCGTGACACTAGCTAAACAAATGAAAAATTAGTAAAAGAAACCACTATTTTGCATCATTTCTAACATTTTATTGTATATCTAATCTTTCTTATACAAATTTGTGTTATAAAGACATAATTCTATGAATAATAAAATGTACTTTTACTAAAAAAAACATTATTTTGTCACGGACGTGATGTTGCGTCACGGATGTGACAACAGTCAAGTTTGTTGACAGACAAAGTTTGCCCTTATTTTTTCCATGTTTCAAAAATTACTATCAAAAGAGAAATGACTAAATTGATCATTTCAATCATATAGTAATGTCCTTAAGATACAGTCATCATGTTATCTGATGGGAAACAATAAAAATGACATATAAAATGTCACGGACATATTATTGAAAAAGTTGACGGAATTGAACTTTTATTTTTTGACATATGTTTTAGAACTTCTATCTAATTACAATGAATAGAATGATGGGCCTCCATAAAGAAAATATTTGGGACTTTTTGTAGCAAAAAAGATTATGTATGTAAAAACTTATGTTATTGCATCAAAAAATTCTGAAATAGACAGATATTTTGACAGACTCATGTCACATCCGTGACATAATTAAAAATTGCTTTAAATCATCAAAAAATATTATTTCTCCTTAGTATAAATTTGTTTTTAATTACTTTATCATTCATTTTATTCGTTAGGATGGTCTATTATACCTTATATTTACATTGAATCTGTTTTTATGCCATGCCTTCCAAGCATGTTTAACATGTCACAAAAATGGCCCTAAAAACCTCATTATTTTTCACTAATTTCTTTTATGTTACTGAAAATTATAAGCACAATGCCATGATGCTATGTCTTCTATCTCTCAGGGTCATTCTGCAAATAAATTTTAAAAAATTAACCCTAAATTCTTATTAGTTCAGGAGTTATAATTCCTCAAAGTCAGGAGAACCTACTTATGCCCCTTAGTGTGGACATGCACATATACATTTTATAAGATGAATAGTTTTATACATTTAAATTGCCATCTTTTGATCAATTTTCTACCCAAATGCACTACTTTAAGCGTTAATCACATTAATGCCTGAACTCAGGGAAAGTAAAGTGCAGTTCAGTGTTTTAAAGACGTATTCTTTCTGATTACAAAATGGTAAACTATAAGACTGCATGCAGTAACTATACTAATATACTAAAGATGGGCCTATACACCAGAAAGCACATTCTATTATACCGATTTTACAATACCTTAGATGTGGGTCTTAACCCTACCTATTATCACCTTCGATTTCTATTATCTCTCCTGTGTGCATCATTGCCCAGCTTTGAGTTGTAAGGTAATGTTTAAAAAAACCCATAAATATTGTTATCTAACAGTAAAAGAATTGTTATTGTCGTAATACTTTAATATTTCCACATTTTGATTATTGACTGGTTACTTCCATTTACAAAAGTTATAATTGTACTGATAGTCTGTAGATATGGAGTATCCAATGACTAGAGATTACTTACCGTGAAGGCTGTTTGTCTACTGATAATGATCCATACTTTTCTATTTCGTACGCTGTTGGACATACATTCAGGTCCTAGAAAACGAATAGATTAGATCCAATGAATTTCCAATACAAAAAAACTTAGTACTTAGTCGAAGAACAATGCTATGTTGCAAACGTCAGTAGGCATCACATGTTCTGAAAATTCCATTGACAATCATAAACAACATTATTCCGTTATATTCTCAATCATATATGAATAACCTAACCCTAATATCGCACCTTTTAATTTCTCTCCGATGATCTTAGATAACTTCCTAAGTGAAGTTGGAAAAATCTCACCACATAAGTCTTCCGGTATACCCCTTATCTCGACAAGAATTTGGATGCTTGTATTCAGGTCCCTCCCTGAGTGCTTTCTACTACTGTTTGATAAATCGATAGAGACTTGTACTTACCCCAACTTGTGGAAGCACGCAACTGTTATACCTATTCCTAAGATTGGTTGCCCCACCGAACCGGGTGACTTTAGGCCCATCTCACTACTCCCTTTACCAGGAAAAATACTGGAACACCTCATCCATGCCCAAATAATGACCTTTTTTGAAGATATAAAATTTTTCAACCCCAAACAATATGGCTTTCGGAAAGGACTCTCGACCACAGATGCAGTATATTATTATACAACTGACATGTATAAGATACTGAATGAGGGCCAACACATACAAGCAGTGTACATTGATTTTAAAAAAGCTTTCGATACTGTTAATCACACAATTTTGCTTGACAAATTAAAAGGGGCCAAATTTAGCGATAGAGCGGTGAGATGGGCCTCTAGCTATTTAAACGGTCGGAAACAACAAACTTACGTGAACAATACTGTGTCTGATCTATTACCTGTACCATGCGGAGTACCTCAGGGAAGTGTCCTCGGGCCATTATATTTCTTGGTTTTTGTAAATGACATAACGCAGTCCATAAAATATTCAAATGTATATATGTATGCTGACGACCTAGTAGTTTTTAGAGGGATACCTGAAAACCGTTTTGTTGATTCACGTGATCATCTGCAGAGTGATCTTAATTGTATATCCAAATGGTGTGACATGAATAAACTAACCATTAATACCCAGAAAACTAAGGTCCAGATTTTTCGACCAACTAATGTAAATAGAGCACCCCCGTGGATGGATGTGATGACGTTGTATATTAAGAACTCACCTCTCTCTGTGGAGAACACTTTCAAATACCTGGGTGTAGAGTTAGATAATTGTTTATCTATGAAGGCCCACTTTAATAATATATGGAAGCTTGGAAACCATAAATTTTCACTTTTGAAGCTCTTAAGGCCACAAATAACTACTAAAGCAGCAGTTAGCATTCTTAAAACAATGTTTGTAGGAGTGATTGATTATGGCTCTGTCTTTCTAAGCCCGGTACCGGTGGCCTGTCTGGAACAGCTTCAAACTCTACAGAATAATGTAATCAGGACTTGTCTAAATGTTAAGGACCCGAGGGATGAGCATGTAGATGATTTACACGAAATAATTAACATTAAAAAAGTCAAATTGAAACGGGATATTATGTTGATGGTACAAGTCTGGAAAAGTGTTTACAACCATAAAGCTGATCTAATTGATCATGGCAGAGTAACCAGACATAACGACGGTCTTAGGATCTCATTACCTGTACCTAAAACACGTACCATCCAACACTCACCTTTTTTCCTTGGTGGTCAAATGTGGAATAGCCTACCATTAAACATTCGGCAAATCGACTCAAAAAATGTTTTCAAACAGAAAATAACTGAGAAATTAATTGATGGGACTTTATTGACAGACCATGGGTAAGCAACCCTGTCGTGTATATCAACAAACATTATCCGTATTTACTTGTTTGTCTTCCCCCCCTCTGCATGCCAGAACCCATGAATATATGTTAACGGATCTATCTGTACAAGTTGACTTAATCTCATGCATCTCATTTCATTACTATTATTATTATTATAACTGCCTGTGATGATGTAACAAAACAGAATTGTATCTACATATCTACAAACAATATGCGTCCCACCGCCCATCTCTTTGTATATCGCACCATTGCTGGGCGGTGCCGGAAACCAGTTATGTAAACTGAAATCTGTCCAGATTAATAAAACTGTTTCAAAAAAAAAAAAATATGCTAATGATTAGAAATTGGCAGACTCCTACCTTGTCCTTCTTCCCAAAGTTGAGGAAGTCTCGCTGACTGCGGGAAGTGCCTTTAAAGCCATATGTTGTATTAAACTTGTCAAACCTGAAAGTCAGAATATCATTTTAGAGATAAGAGTTTTGTCGTATGACACGTACCGAAGACATTTTATTGTTTGGTTGTTTTTAATTGTTTGACTCATGACGTGGTTACTCATGCTCCTGATATATTTGCCTTTTCCAGAACCAGGTGCATGCTAATCAAGTTTGTATTCAACAAGTATTCTCACTACAACTTATGCATGTACCGGTGTTACGGTAATAACAAATTGTAAACATAATTACGAGCTTTTGTTTGTCGAGCAGGGTTCCATGAGCTTAGGGTTAGAGGTTTGCAAAACGGTGGGCTACTGCTGGATTATGTAAAACATGTTATGTAATCTAACCTTAGCATGCCACACACAGGCAACAACTCCATTTGAATAATATAGATGATAAGATCAAATCTGCAGACCTATGAGGGCCCATATCCTACCCTCTTTTAGTTGTGAAACTAGGAGAACATACATTCATATGTGAAGTTCTTGGCAATAACTATTAAAAATAACAAAAAAAAACCATTAAAAACTATACACCCGTCACGTGTGAAAGTGTTGGAGGTTTTAGAACCCACTCCCATTTTTCCACGCCTGGGATCCGCCTCTAACGCATTATATCTACCTAGAATCTGCATGAGACGAACATTAGACCAGATTCTATTCTAGACACCTTCTTAGGGTACTTACTTTTGGAGAAAGTCTTGGTGCTCGTAGGCCCCGGGCAGTAGGTGCTCCCCCCGGCCGATCTGGGGCTGGGGGTCTAATCTCCTGCCGTCCGACTTAAATCGGTACGTGTTGGGTCGACGGAGAACCTCGTCGAGGAAATTGCCTGGCTCATAACTACCGGGATTTGGGGTTTCCTACAAGGGAAAAATAATAGATTGTTTTTTTTAAATTGTCCATCTATCTCTCTTACGAGAAAAAGCTCTTTCGATAGGTCGTCCGAAAGTACCAACATTATAAAATAAGCCCAAGTATTCTAGTGCTTGGCTTTGCTTCCAAAATATGTTCTAATCACCAACAGTAACATATTATTGTTTTGATGTCCCCTCCTCTAAAGTTTTTACGTTCTGCACAAAAATGTCAACTTTCAAGATTCCCGTTGAAAGTTATTAGAAATCGTTCTTCCATATTTTGCTTTCTCGGTTGAGACGTGCATAGAATATTTTTCGAACGTATGATTTATTTCATTTGTAAAACCAAAACAAAAATAGAGCTTATATCACCACCTGTGCGTGATACATGCACGCCATATATTTTTGAAGATGTTTAGGAACCATACTACAATATATCTAATTATAATGTCGAAGATGGCATTGGCCTGATATTCCCTCTTCTCAGTCCAACTCGAATTTTCAGATCCGCCTGACTAGTTCTTATTCATCTGTCTACCTTACTATGCCTCCAACATAAATCAATGATCAGTCAATCGAATCCTATAGTTCACTGCTGTACTTGTTATTTGGCGGCACTACCTCAAATGGCCATTTCGTATGTGTGACTTCCTAACCTGGCCAGATTGAAGGCAAATCACGTTTGATCAATAGTACCAAACCTTTTAACATAGGGCCACCACGTCAGCCGGACAAACACGTTCAGTGACCCCTGTTTGCCGCAAATATTTATACGAGAGGAGATCGATCTTAGACCTCAGACTCTGAACTATATGAGAGAGATTCACTAATTCCGGTCACGTTTTAGACATAGGTAACGAATGGCTATAGATGTCTAAAGTTTGAAGTCTATTGATTAATTGGATTGTTTTGCCACTTAAGGTTAATGGATATGAGCCTTTTAAACTAATATAGTCACTTGGATGAAAATGTTATGTCAGAGGTATGATGTTTGCCAAAAAAAGCTGTGAATAATCAAAGTATTAATCCTATATAACATTGTAAAGGTGTTCAAGTTTTCCAAATACAAAGAAGCCAGGATGGGGGGAGGGGGGAGGGTCTGTATCATGGGGTTGTAGAAGGGCTTATGAGAGATATGATCTTCCTTAAGCTTATCAGGTAGCCTATACCGTAGAAACATGTAGCATGCTTTTCCTTTGAACTTTTAATGCAGTATATCCTGTGCATATTGTTTAAGTAGTATTAGTTGTATTGCCACAATCAGTTATAAGTAAACTGTGAAAGTATTTATCATTACTGCCAATTGTGAATCTTTAAAGAGTAAACCTTCTGAATTGCAATTTTATCAATTTCCCCGTGTACTACACTCCTACTTTAAACTGCACAACCCTCTAAAACCACTGACGATTACATAACACGAGAATCGAAATTCATTGTTGTAAGCCAAGCATTCTAATATTTATGATCCTCTTAATGCAAATGGCTTGCAATTGGTTTATCAAACATTACACAATCCGATGGCCAACCGGCCAATACGTTTTATGTGTCACTTATAAGGTTATACTGTGCACATACTTGTAAAATGTTCCTGTAATGTTGGACCACTGAGGTGAGTGTATATAGTTGAAATTCCTTGACTTTTAATGCAGGGAAAGAAAAAAGGGAAAAAACAAATAAGGGTATAAAATCAGGGAATTGTCCTCTATGCACTCACCCACTGCGTGATCTATATTATGCGTATTCTGCAGACCATAGTAAATTTTAGGTAGAGATGAGTTTAAAAACAAAAGTTGAAACGGGACATTCTGTATATACAAAATTCACACTTAAATCTGACTTACCCGAATGTAGCATCTCCACCAACCTTCCCGTCCTGACATGGGCTCCTCATAGTTCTCGCTGGCACCCTTCCTGGTCTGAAAATCAATAGCACATAATAATATAGAAACTGAAAATATGTTGACTGTGCACATGATTGAATGATCCGAAAAAAACCACCAAATCCTCCCAAATTATATCAAGTTTATATAGTGTACAGTGCAAAAAAAAAAAGTACATTAAAAAAATCAACATTTAGCAAAAATCAGGCGGAGTGGGATGAACGCTCCCTTGTGCCCCCTCTCTAGGGGGTGTAGATGGTGGTAGTGGTAGTGGTGGTGGTGGTGGTGGTGGTGGGGGGGGGGGGGTGGGGGGTCTCATGTCGTCCTGTCAAATTTAAGGAATCATGATGTTGCCCTGTCGTATTTAAGGAAATGTAATGTCGCTCTATTGAATTTAAGAAAATCATAATGTCGCATGTCACTAAGCCCAAAAAGGGTAATTGCACCTTGTCAATTTTAAGGGTCTACACCCATTCTCTGAATCCGCCACTGTACTCAAGGATTTTCAAAAATGTGAGAGGCACTATTGGAAAACAAGTCTTCATCGCTAGGAATCGTTTGGCCGAATGTTACATTAGAAAAACGAAAGTTTCTTCCCAAAAGAGGAGGGGCGCCTCCCAGCCCCTATTAATCCGCCCATATTTAGTACCCTACTAGATATTGCAAATGGGAAGCAAAGAAAAAAAGGTCGATCTCTCTGAACAACTTTTAGGGCAATAAAAAAAACGCTTTTTCTGAAATGTTATGTATAACGAAAATGCATAACTGAATACAAATCTTTATTAATCTAAACTGTACAGTTTAATATACTTTCATTTTGAATATTGCTATTTAGAAGTATATACGTAATTACAAGTTCAGTCAGATCCCATCAGATTTACATTAGCAATACCAAAACCCTCGAGAAATATAGGGACAAACTTGAAAATTCCTGATTTTGGTGGGGTTGAAGGCAGCCATCTGACTATAACTTTTTTAATTGTAAGAGGAAAAAAAAACCAATACTACCATTAGAAAGGGGAGATTTTTCTGAGATAGAAATCCAAGATTTTATCAAAATAAGTTTTAATTTGATAATTTTCCTTGACTTATTATTATAAGAGACGACATGATATTTTCATTAATTAGGATTTAGACCTATGTGGGCCACTTTTTTCAATTTTTTGTGTCTCGTCTTAAGCTTATAGTTTTAAGTTTTTCACCAGTATCTTAAAAATGAAAAAATAGGGCAAATAAAGGTGAGATCCGCGCTAGTTATAACCCTTTTAATGATATATGATACATGGGGATCCAATCAGGGAAAGATCCGCGGATTTTAGCCTTAAACAGGCAGCATGGTTAGGAAAATGTGTAAAAATGTGCCTATTTGGGGGTCCATGTGTCTGTCACTGTTTTAATGTAAACTTTATACCAAAAACATCAACTTTTATGATACTATTTTTGGCTATTAGGTTTGCCATGTCCGATTTTAAATCTGTTTGAAAATATGAAAAATACTAATTGTGGTGGATCTTATAGGCATTGCAAAATGACTGAAACTTCAACTTATATTTTTTGTGTGGTATTGCTATTTACATGCAAAAATGAAATCCACAGTATCTATTTTTGTGATTATTTGCAACAATATGATAGAGATCGAGTCCTTGAAGTGTCAATTGGCGCTCCTCGTAATGTTCATTGTTTGTTTTTATGTTATCTAAGGCCAGACTATGATTTGGTGATTTATTGACTTTGTTAGTTTATTAAGTATGTACCTCATGCGTATCTTTACATGCATGGCTACCATAGATTATCATGTTTGTGTAGCTTATCTCTAGAGCTGATTAATGTGCTAATGCGTTCTCTGTAACCTGTATTACATTGTGGGACTTTTGTCTGCAAGGTTGTTTACTTAACATATATTAATCATGTTGTTGTCTATACTGAACAAATGTGATATCATGTACATCTGTTCTAGCACTACTTTCTCATGCAAAAATAAAGATGATAAAACATCAAAAGCACTACATTTCCATAATTTGAGGCGCTAGTTTATCCTTGGGGCCTTCCATTTAGTACGTACGCAAATTTTCATAAATTCTAGGCCCCCCACCCCCCATTGGACTAAAATACGCATTGGAATTGTACAGGAACGTACGCAAATTTTCAAAAATCTCAGACCCCCCCACCCCCCCTTGGTGCGTACATACTTAATGGAAGGCCCCCTTTTTATATCAATTACAATATTGCATTGGTCTACATATTCATGCTGGCATAACACTGGTCTCACTGTTTGTTATAAACATGTCTGTTTAGCTATACATGGACAAATGTTAGCTGCATGGTAAGTACGTCTAGGGTATTATTGAATGGCAAGGGATTAAGTATGATTATCCTGCTCGGTAATAAGCCCATCCCAGTATACATGAACATCACATTTTACCATGAAATTACATAGCAATTTCTTTCTGATTTAATCCCCAAAGATAGAGGGGTGGAACTTAATGCACCAAGGTGGTTTGGTTGACAAATTGTTCCCTAAAATTTGTAAAATATAGCTTTGTATATTTGCCTTTTTCCCATAGGAACCAATGTTAAAGCCTGTCAGCCCAACCTATAATGTCCAACCCTATTTTCCCTAAAATGAAGCATTTTGATTGGCTGGCAAACCTGCAAATCTGTTAATTGGTAAAATCTAAGAAATCATAATGTTTTATCAGTACTTGGTGAAATAGAAAAACATAATTCTTAGTTATTCCAGTAATCCCAGCTCTTGGAGAAAAGGATCGCTTATACAGTACTTTTGTCCGACCCTTGTCCAACCCTCCGATATACCCAATGTGGGATGGGCTTATTGTCTTTCATACATAATGTTTCTGCATTGTTATAAACAAGGTGCATCGACCTGCTTGATTATTCACTACATGGTAGCTTTACATACCCGTCCAAAGTGTGCGTAGTCATGTCGGAAAACAACCTGCACCTGCTGGGTTATTTTCATTCTTGTATACATCAAAATCACCGAGCTCTATACAAACACCAGCTTAGTACTACAGCCAAGTAGCATGCATAATACACGCTCTCAATATAGCGTCCAAAACATATAGGCCTATTGAATTTCAATTTTAATCGATTGGTATATTTTAATGGAATGTCCACGGACGTGGAATGAGCTTATTTTCCTATGCCTCTTTGATCTTAACGCATAGAAAATGCTGATTCAAATGCTGCCATTTCTACACACTTCATACCATTTTTAACACATAACACTACAAATATAATATATTCCTACTTACATGTATGGGACTGGCTCGTTGGTCCATGGCCCTTACTCTCGGCGGTTTCCCGTCCTTTTGATCCGCCGTCCCTTTGCCTTGGTCCTGGGCTCCGGCGGTGGTAGCAGTAGCCGCCATGGTCACAGTACTCCCTTTGGTCGCCTTTTTTCTGGATTTCCTTCCTTGACCAGCTTCTGTGGGAGTCTTACTTGTGCCCGCTAAGCGGGTGGAATGGGGAGTGGTGGTGCCTCGAGTCCCAGCAGCCATCCTATATATTATATATTCAAAGGCTTTTGACAAAGCCCCTGCTAAATCCTCCTCCTGTGTCAATTCCACTTGGTTTGCAAAACGGATTCAATGTTAAGAAGTATCGAGGGTCAGTGTAGCGACGGCCGGTGGCACTAAGCCTGGTGCTGGAGGTGTAGCTCCAATACAATGGGGCCCTCCCCGACCTATACAGCTTGCGCACCCGGGAGCGCGCCAAGCCGTTGCTGGCAGCGTTCGCGTCCTTAGCGACCATACGTACATGTGCAGCTAGTTGGTCCACGGCTGGCAAGTTGACACCACGTATAGAGTTCAGCTGCATTTATACATGTGAACCGCCACCTTTAACATATAGGTGTATTTTTCTTTGGAAGAACCACAGCAGGCGATCTTCGTCGTTCTGCACGTTATTTTCACGCAAGCACAATTTCTGATGATCTTGGAATTTTAGAGTAGTTGGCATTTAAGCGTTTTTCCCCTCATGGAAGACGCACCGGTTATTCTATATTTTGATTTTTTTTCATAAGGAGGAGTGCCGAGGGCGGATCCAGGGCCTGGGGGCGGATGGGCCTTGGCACCCCGCTCCCCTCCCCTGTTAAATCATGTTTATGGGGGGGGGGGGGGGGGGGGGGGCGGAGGAAAAATAAAAGAAGTGAAAAAATGTCCCGCGGAGATGCATCCGTAGTCAATGCTACTCCTATCCTAACAGAAATCTAGACCTCATTTTCAGACTACCGCCCCTTTACTGGCAATAATTAATGAAGTCAATCAGCTCAAAGGTTACGGGGGCAATTGTTTTTCGTTGGAAGACCGTTTCATACGTGGGATTGTGGGGTTGCTGTGGGCGACACACAACCATCCCCCCCCCCTCCTATTTTTTGCCAACTTTATCTTAAAATTATCACATCCTGAGGGTCCAGCGGAACGTTTCACCACAGGGCGCCCCTACCCCCTCCCCCTTTTGAAAATCTCTGGGTCAACCATGCACTGGTGTACTGAACAGAGAATGTATGAATGATACCGCTGATAATTGTATCCTTTTAAAGGGAGCCAAAGCCAATGTCATGTCAAAATATGCCAAAATTTTACAAACTCAAATAACTATGAAAATAAGTTCTAAGAGTCTAATGTCAACCATTGGTATGATAAAAATCATGATAACTAACTGTAACTTTACTTTTTATTTCATAATACTCATGCTATTTATGCCTAAAAACAGCGATGTTTGTAAACAAACCAATTTTGGTGGGTCACCAAAATTGATCAGGGACAAGTTTTAGTGTGTTTTAATGTAATTTAAGCCTGAATTTACAGTCTATATTTTTCCAATGGCCTAGGTTATGGCCATAGAGTATATTTCAATAGTTAACAGAATTTGCAAAATTTTGACCCAACATTGCTTTTGGCTCCCTTTAAGCGTATCAGTGGCGGATCCAGGGGGGGGGGGGGCATAAGGGGCAATTGCCCCCCTAGACCAAAAATGAACTCTCGTAGTTTTGACAATTATGAGGAGAAATTTTGCATTGGAAATTATGGGGGGTGGGGGTAGATATCTTGCCCCCCCCCCTAGAAGACAGACTCTGGATCCGCCCCTGCGTATATCTCACTCATCTACTTTCAAAACGTGTTCTAAATCTCAATTTCGAAACTGATTATTGGGGTTGCTGGAGAAAAAACTCGGAAATCCGACAAAAATCAGAAGACTTACATCCCTGTTTGGTACATACTTCAGGGCTCTATACAGGGATGTAAGTTGAGGACAGTAAAAAAAGTCTGTTCTCCATTTGAAATTTTGACAGATTTTTTAGGGTGCTGGAGAGAAAAAATCGGAAATCCGACAAAAATCGGAAAACTTGCATCCCTGTCTATAGACCTTGTGCAGACAGGGCCACGTGACTAGATTTTGGTGATCACCACATGGTCACCACACCCACGTGGCTATTAAACACATCCACATTTTATAGATAATAATTGTTTGGTGTGATTCAGTGGGGTTTCCTTTGATGAAATAAACAAAAATCTATAGCATGGATGCTGTAGACCTGTGACTTGTCATAAAAGCAAATCGATCACCATCATGGCGGCCATCCCAATTTGGGGGGTGTGACGTCATGTGCACAACGTCGGTATAATCTTAAAACTTGAGCTGCAGAGGCCGAGGATGAATCTTGGGTCACACCTGCCCCCCTGCCCGAACGGAGAAGTGCATTTCTATTTTTTGAATTTTGAAATTCCCGCTGCAGGGGAAGGCGGCGCCCTCCGGCCCCTTCAGCGCCCATCTTTTCCAAAATCTGCATCAGCCACTGATATATATCTTGAATACCGGTAGTTAATATTCATCAAAGATAAGATTTTTAAATCTCGGGAAAGCAAACTTTTCTCTTATGCATGTAAAACTTGACCGGCACCTTCAAATGCTGTATGTTGTACTTTGTATTACATTTACAAGGTGTAATGGCAGGGGCGGATCCAGAGGCGCCCCTTCTAAGAGATGGAACTTACATTAGAAAAAAAAAAAAAAAAATTTGCCCCCCTCCCCCCAATCTCCGGAAATCTATCCGTGCATAGATTTGTAACTCCACCTATTGACCACTGCTGGCCCTACCGGCAATTTACTGAATACGAGGCGTTTCGCGGCACTGCATAGGCTCTATCTTGAGGCTTGACTAGATACTACGATTGAAGCTTTCATGTTCAGGCATCTGTTCAAGTGACCTAGTTTTGTGGAAAGGTTCCCTTGATCACAGAGCCTTATGTATTTTTGACAGCCATCCGTGACATCCACAGAAACTGATCGCCTGGATTATATTACTCTAAATCTAATCGACAATATATTACGGCCCTATTACTGGGTACCTGCATTCCTTATCTGAACCTACAGGATTTACACCAAAACGTAAGTTTTTGGCCCAAAATTGTGATTTTACTGAAAAGCCCATTGATAATACATCTCTATCCCTAACTCCTATAATAGGAGCGGCTTAGTTTAGCCAAGGAGAAGCAGTCTATCGAGGCCAGTGCCAAATCGTTGATGTGCGTCTCGTGTAATTGAATACAACCAATTATAGCATGCCCCCGGATTCCCCTCTTATGTATAGTTTGAGCCAGAATTATAGCCTTATTTGATTTTAGCTAATGTATAACACTGACATAGTTCAGGTTAGTGTAGATGAAAACTTGGCATAATACCAAGTCTTCATTCCACCCTGACCTGCATAGCACCTCTCCCAGTGCAGTCGTACCCCCCTCCCTTCAAATGTATGGAGCATAGCGGAACGACAGGCAGATACTCTGGGCTACATCCACACCACAAAACAGACGCTCATGATTCATACAGGGATACAAGTTGAAACTAATGAATAAGTCTGAAGTAGCATTCAAAGGACATATGAATTTATATTAAAATGCACTATTGGCATGATTTTCTATCAGTTAGGATTGTTTGAGTGGAAAAAATATGCAAACTCACATCCCTGTAGAGAGTGACGTAATAATTGATGCATTGTCATGTTGGAATTAAAACGAACTAGGGCATTTTCTCAGTAGATTAATGGTTTTATTTCATCGTACAATTAAGTTAGAATACAATATCTTGCCTCGTATCATGATGAAATCCAAACCACAATAATTACTCTAATCATTCTGATGGGTTTGCTCATATGAACAGAATTATACGGAAATTATCTAAGTATATTCGATACAACTCCATCCTTAAAGCTATTCATCCAAGATGGTCTCATGATTATTTACATCTGCTTTGATGAGGTGTGGAGGCCAACCCTACTTTGAGCACATCATCGTCACGAATTCTAGAAGAAAAAAAAGGAAGTAATTTCTATATAAAGCATTGTCTCTTCTTCCTATAGATATATATTATTTCCATGTGGATCATCGATGTTTGTTATCGAGGGTCAGAGGGTAGTCCTTCTTTTCATTTTGTTTAAAAATGGAAGAAAATAGGGATTGCATACTCCGTTAATATGCGATGCCACTTTGATGCTATATTTTGGTGAGTGTATCTTGTCTTTTACAATGTTTTGCCTGTTTGTTTATTGGTTTCCGACATAATAGCGCTACATGCAAATTCTCTGGATAATTATTAGTTATCATTATCTTACATATATCTTATAATATTTCATCTGACATGAAAATAATCGTTGAGATCAATCTTATGACAGGATAACTTCATTGTTGCAGAATCAGAATATTTCATCTGACATGAAAATAATCTTTGAGATCAATCTTATGACAGGATAACTTCATTGTTGCAGAATGAGAATAAACGTAATCTGGTTATATTTATTCTTACTAAAATCTAAAATCTTAGTTAATTGCCCAACCCAATGATAAGAACATCTCACCTTCATAATTTACTTGGCCATCTCCATCAATGTCTGCCTCTCGGATCATCTCGTCGACCTCCTCGTCTGTCAGTTTCTCACCCAGGTTGGTCATGACGTGGCGGAGCTCAGCAGCCGAGATAAAGCCATTCCCGTCCTTGTCAAAGACTCGGAAGGCTTCCCGGATCTCGTCCTCACCATTGTTGTCTCCAATTTTACGGGCCATCATGGTTAGAAACTCGGGGAAGTCAATGGTTCCATTACCTTTACGGAAAAAAAGTAACAAAGAATACCTGAATTTATCCTTAAATGGTGCAAAACGTTATCTCTACATTTCATTTTAGTCGTTCTTATTATGGTTTATTTAAGTGAGAATATCAGACATTTGTAAATTAAATCTATGTAATACTAATATCAATTTCAAAACTTCTATGGAAAAAGAAATTTCCTCGTATATATATTTTTCTTAGGTAAAAATAAACTGATCAAACTTTACCAAATAAATAATACTCCTCTGTGAGATTCTAACTTTAAAACTAGCCACTGCAGTCTGCTTAATCAGTCTACAGTGTCGTACGTGAACCATAGAAACTAATATCCCCCCCCCCCCTCCCCCCACCTATCGTCAGGGTCCCCACTCAAACTTCGTTTTCAAATTCCTTGTGTTTGCCCCAAGATTTCCCCGTCTCGTGTCAATTTTTTTCCTGTTTCATATCCAGCAGGTTGTTCATATTTAAGAGCATTTGCATCCAGAAAGAACTTGAACGACCTAATAGCAAGAAGTCAAACCCTTAATATTTTGGAAATCAGGAATTTCAGCATCTGGCCAAATGAAATTCCCTGTTTTCCATGTGTTTTGGTAAATGAACTTCCCCGTCTTCCCTGTGTTTTGAAAAAAAAGAGAAACAAATTCTCTGTGCTTTCCCTGTCAGGGAATTTCCTTTGCCATTTTCCTTGGAGTAGTTAAACGTCCAGTCAACCACACGGGGTTCTTTCCAGACTGCACAAGGTATTGCTTTTCAGATTTTGGGTGATTGTATCTATATATCTAAATTATTACTGTTTACTCCCTATTCACTCTTTAAGTTAAGAGTGATCTCATCTACTCTAGAGAAAGTACGTACTTCTCATCACAACAAATCAACACAAATATCAGTGATTATAATAAATTAATGCTACAGACCGTCAGCGTCGACCTCATTGATCATGTCTTGTAACTCAGCCTCGGTCGGGTTCTGGCCGAGCGACCTCATCACTGTTCCCAGTTCCTTCGTGGTGATGGTACCATCTCCATCCTTGTCGAACAAGGAGAAGGCTTCTTTGAACTCTGTCAGTAGAGGATAGTTATTTTCATGATGAGCTGTACTTAGGACCAAATTACGACCAAACAGAGCTACTCAATCATATAATAGATTTAAATTAATTAATTAAAAAGAAAATAAGGGCCGTCTCAGTCTTAATATAATAATATAGCATAAACTGATATGTTGGAGTATATTGTAATGATATTTTTGTTGAGTCCACTGTTTATTACAATCAGTTTTTCTAATCATAACCTGATAACCTATGTTTAATTGCTGTTTGATACCATTTAATAACCTCTAATTGAATTGTTTATATACTTTATGTTTGAAATTGAAAAAATGACCTACCCCCAATCTGTTCTTCAGTTAAATTGTCTGCCTGCAATATAAAAAGCAGAGATGTCAGTCTCTTTTGACAAAACAAACTTGTTTTCCTAGGACTTCAATGTCAATGTCAATGAGTAGCAGCAAATTGGCTGAAAATATCCTTTAGCCTAACCCCGTGGGGGTCCAGGTAAGAAAAGCCCCCACAGTGGCCAGTAACCCCTGCTGATCATAGAACTTAGAAGGTAACGATAGGGGGGACCCAGCACTGACCAAGTGGTTCTTTGGGTTCAATTCCCAGTTGGTGCTGTGGTTCACTGAAGGATGAGGTACAGCAAATGATTCCAAGGTTTTGATCCCCTTCTGTTTGCCTGCCCTGTCACCTTCATCTCATAGATTCGATCACCAAAGACAGAATTTGTCCCAACCTTGAACCTGTTTTCGCTGTGAATATGGCCTCCATTTTTCCCTGACTTTTTTTCAAAATTCCAGTTTTCCCTGACCAATTCCAAAATTCCCTGACTTTTCAATTCCTCTCATTAACAAATAAGCAATGATCCCGGCCGATAATGAGATTAGATCTACATTTATCCAAGAAAGTCGCCGGGGCGGGGATGTTTCGACACTCGCGGGGTGAGTGAGTGAAACGTAGGCCTAATTCGTAAAGCGCAAACTGGCAAAGACAAACTTGGGCCAAAGGCAAAGACAAAGTTTGAAAACATGGATTTCCGACCATTTGACGTCAAAACCAGCTAACTATATACATCATGATCTTCTTTGCATACTTCTACAACTATAACTTTTTACTCAGCAAATCACAAAGAACAGGTCAGAAGTGCAAACTCTTACCATTTTTGTGTTGTTTTACGACGAGGTTCTTCTTCTCCGTCAAGACGTTGCGGCAGTTGCGCAATAATACCGGTTAGCACTTCCGGTGAAAAATATCTTGGTTCCCAAAAGAATGCATAAATCACAGTTCGAGGTACGTTCCATCATTTTCTAGGTACGTATTACAAAACATTCTTCAGATAAACAGATGATGTATTTTCAAGAACCGTGGTATTTGATTGGGATTATATTTCACGCGGCTTGATAAATCACCAAATACGTCACGTGTCAGTTAAACGACCCCTCATTGGACATGACGTGACTGCATTGCACCACTGCGTTACACTCTATTTCTTCGTTTTGCTTTTCTTTTAGTGCCTACCCGCTGGCGCCCTGCCCCGATGTCTCAGGGACTTATGATGTTTATTCCGTTTCCCCTAACGGTCCGCGTGACTAAACGTCCTGCCTCGTCCATCGTTGAATCGGCGCCGAGGCAACGCCAACAGGATAAACACTCTCCGGACACTTTGTCTTTGGGGGTCGTGGGGGGGGGGGGGGGGGGGATTTCCTAGTAAGTTAGGACGAGTCTACCCTGCAGCTACAGCACAACCAGTCCCACTCTGGGATGTCAGTTGGTGACATACCTAGGCACCTTTGCTTGAGTGAAACAATTCTCCGTTGGGACAAAACCTGTTGGAACATCCAATCATGCAGTCCTCCTCCTCCATTTCCTCCTTACAGATGCAGTAGGGATATGAAAGTTGTTTCCTCAGCTGCGATAACCTCCTCTGAGGCTCTGTATCGGGCTTAGAAAAGCACAACTCGACCACTGCTTCAGCGAGCCACTGTATCAAGCCTTCAAGGTAGCCTTCCTGGTCAGGTGGCATTGCCTTTGGAGAATCCCCCACTGAATGGATGTTCATCACCTTAACTGCTTAAGAGCAGCAAGCAAGATCCCTCTGTGACTACTGTGAAGAAGTAAAAGTTTGCAGAGAAATTGTGCTTTACATCTTCTGAGACATTTATGTGTTTCAGAAAGTTGTGTAGATGAAGCAGAAGAGTACCCCTTTCTCACATACTTCCCTGTGTCCACAGTTCAGCAAAGACATCCTGAAATACAATTAACAGTGTTGCCAAACCTCCGTAAAAATTACGGAGACCTCCGTATTTTCAGTAGTAAAAACACTAGCTCCGTAAATCCGTAATTTTGGTCACAAGATCCGTAATTTTACTGAAAACCTTTGAAAACCTCCGTATTTTCAGGAACAAACTGCAAAAACCTCCAGAAATTGCTTGAAACCTGTCTATTTCTACAACAAATATTAAAAAATTTTCCTGGGGGAGACCCCCCAGACCCCCCCATAAATGCCTATTTTCACAGTGAAAAAAAGTTCTCCGTAATTTCACCTCTTCAAAACTTGGCAACACTGAATTAATTTCAATTATATGAAATAATGATGATTATGCTTTATATGCTTTCCTTTTATCAGGGCTCCACAAAACGTTTTATAACCTGGGTGCATTATTTCAGTTTTAATAGTCAGGTAGCCCTCTCAATATATATTTTCTGGTCGTTCGTCTTACCTTACCATCCTATTTGTCGAGCCCTATACATTTCCACATGTAAGAAATTTGGAGTAATTTACTCTTTTTTTCAATTTACACTGTTGAAAATTGATGTGGCTGTTAGTACTGGAAAACTATTAAGCTTAGCTGAAGACACACCTCAAGAAGATGGAGTCGCAAATGCCAGTCAGGGGGTATGGGCTCCAAGCCTTCAAGATGTTCCCACGCATTTACATCCGCTCCTTTGCCTAGGAATGTCCCTGATATATTGGGTTGCTGAAGAGAAGTTATCCCTTCTCCAATCCCCGGAGTTGTGGAGGCCTGCACCAGGATATATCCCTGGAGGGATTGTTGGATACCCGATTTTATTTTAAGTAGTATAAAATTTGATTATGTAGGATACTTGATTTATGTTTCAGTTGCCCCCGTGGGGATCTGGGGTGGGGGTTCCTTCAGAGCTTCTTTGGAAGAATTATATGAAATAATGATGATTTGGAAGAATGTGTCCCCAGCAGCCCCTTGCTGTTCGTAGAAGGCAACAAATGGGGAGACCATACTCATATAAGGGTTGGCCGGACGTTAAACTACCCCAGCAAACAAACAAACTCGGTAGCTCAATTGGTAGAGTGCGCGCTCCAAGTCTGGGAGTTCTTGGAATTTATCCCTGGCTGAGTCAAACCAAAGACTTTAATAATGGCAGTGGGCACTGCTTACCTGGCACTCGGTATAAAGTAAAAACCATGAAACCTGACTGGTCGGCCCAGTGTCAGTATAATAGGATTGGGTGGGGTATTGTGTGGGCCTATGATATGATATCTCAGTGTGGCAGCACTATAAAGAGGGCATTTGGTCCCACTGCTACAAATAGGCACCTCATTTCATAGATTCTCTACCCCGTGGGGGACCAGGGTGGGGGCTCTTGTTGGAGTTCCCTGGAAAGAATGTTCCCTCAGTATCCCATGTTTATCATAGGTGACTTAAAGGGGAACCCTGTTCTCCCGACAGGGTCATCAAAGGCCGGGTGTGTGGTGTCCTTTCTGCGCGAGATTGCACACGAAAGACCCCTTGCCGATCTTCATAATGAGTAGGGTGTTGTACCCGGTGGCGGGTTTCTTCTAAATCATATCATAAATACAATCACCATTAAGCTGAAAAGCATTACCTTGTGCAATCTGGAAAGAACCCATAAGGGTTGGCAGGATGTTAAACTACCCCAAGAAACAAACAAACTTACCCCATCATAACATGAGGCTCAATACTGAGACCTGCTTCTTCATTGTGTGAGACCAGTTCACATGTCACTCCTCGAAGAAGGAGGTCTCAGCAATTGAGCCTCAAGTTAGGTTGGGGTAAGAAATTAGACTCCTTCAAGAAGTAGAGAGCTTCTTTGTCTCTTAGAGAAGGAGAGTGTAAGTGTAGAGGGTGCAACAAAGTCTTGTCCGTCACGTCGCCGTCCAGTAAACACAAAACAGGCGCGACAGGGGTGTTAGCACACCAAAAATAAAGAACCGTCAGAACAAGGCGCAAAGGTTTCTTGATCTGCTCAAAAAACAAAAACTTCCGAACAGAAACCTTTGTTTTACAACGAGAGCAACGAAAAACACACTTGTCATTAAGAAAGGACATGTCAGAAACTAGGCTTCTCAAAATCCAAGTCTTCACAATAAGATCCCTTTGCAATTAAATTACTTCCCATTAAAAACCTCAAACATGCCCTCTCAGAAGAAACAAAAGCCAGGAAGGTAAAGAAGATTAAAATGCATGCTTGATTTTTCCAGAAATAAGCAGAATAAATTTAGTAAACAATCCTATCAACTGCTTGGTGTTAAGCACATTGGAGGAATGTGTTGACAATAGCAGAGAAAGCCCTGATTGGCTGAATCCAGTCACATGGTACAGTTAATTCATGCAGTTGCTATGGCAATCATGACATCAGTATATTAGGACTGTGGGGTGTTATGTGGGCCTATGACATGATATCTCAGTGTGGCAGCACTAAAAAAGAGGGCATTGGGGCCTACAAATAGGCAGCTCATTTCATAGATGCGGTCACTGTCCCTGTACTTTACTTTGTCCAGTCTGGTAAAAAAAAATATCCCCCGTGGGGATCCGGGGCGGGTTCCTTTGGAGCCTCCGGGGAAGAATAGGTCCTCAGTAGACCCTTGCTGTTTGTAGAAGGCGACAAATGGGGAGACCAGACTCAGTAGCTCTGTGGTAGAGTGCCTGCTCTGAGTCTGGGAGGTCTTTGGATTTATCCCTGGCCGAGTCACACCAAAGACTTTAACAATGGTAGTGGTCACTGCTTGCCTGGCACTCGGTATAAAGTAAGAACCACGAAACATGACTGGCCGGCTTGGTGTCAGTATAATGTGACTGGGTGGGGTATTGTGTGGGCCTACAACATGATATCTTAGTGTGGCAGCACTATAAAGAGGGAATTGGGTCCCACTGCTACAAATAGGCACCTCATTTCATAGATTCGGTCACCGCCCCCTTGGCATACTAGCTGAAAAGCTTTGCCTTGTGCAGTCTGGTAAAAGAACCCTAAAGGGTTGGCTGGAAGTTAAACTAACCCCACAAACAAACCTTGTGCAATCTGGTAAAAGAACCCTGAAGGGTTAGCCGGACGTTAAACTAATCCCACAAACGAACAAACACCAAATACAGAATTCATCCCAGCTGTCAGTACGGCGTAAAACACCGAACACTCACTCACTCATCTGATAGGGAAACATAGGCAACTCTGTTAATGTCTGGAAAGAACCCATAAGGGTTGGCCGTACGTTAAACTACCCCAACAATCTGTTAATGTACTGAAGTACTATTCAAATTCGATAGTTGCTCTAGGGGCCACCCTTTGCTCCCGACAGGGTCATCAAAGGCTGGGTGTGTGGTGTCCTTTCTATGGGACATTGCACACTAAAGACCCCTTGCCACTCTTTGCCCTTGTGGCGTAAAATAAGCTGAAAAGTATTACCTTGTGCAGTCTGGAAAGAACCCATAAGGGTTGGCTGGACGTTAAACTACCCCAACAAACAAACAAACAAGTTTGTAAGAGATACAAATGTCATGAACAGACTACCTCTTAATTCAGGGGGACCAATTTTTCATGGCATCTCCTTGCATTGCCTCCTCCTATAACTGAATAAGTAAATCTCGATCGTGTGCAAAATTTCAAAACTACTTTTACCTGTGATGTAGAAGTGCTGTGTACAGGAAGGTATCCAGTATTCTTCCCATCAACTTGATTTGAGCCTAGTCACACATGTGAAACGCAAATGTTCAATTAGATGTTTCAAAAAGATAAGATTAATGGGCATCATTGTAGGATATACTAATTTGTCAAGAACTTACATTTTGGTGCATCACCTGCCCCAAATCCTTTGAGCTTTCTGTCACATGCACTGGACTGAGGCTATACATATGAGGCGGTGATTAGGGGGACCAAGCACCAACCAAGTGGTTCTTTGGGTTCAATTCCCAGTTGGTGCTGTGGTTTACTAAGGGATGAGGCAGAGCAAAAATGATTTCCAGGTTTTGATCCCTTGCTGTTTGCCTGCTCTGTCACCTTTATCTCATAGATACAATCACGAAAGACAGCCCATGTGGGGATCCGGGGTGGGGGTTCCTTTGGGAGCCTCCTTGGAAGAATAGGTCCCCAGCAGCCCCTTGCTGTTCGTAGGAGGCAACAAATGGGGAGACCAGAGTCAGTAGCTCTTTGGTAGAGTGCCCGCTCTGAGTCTGGGAGGTCTTGGGATTTATCCCTGGCCGAGTCACACCAAAGACTTTAACAATGGTAGTGGTCACTGCTTGCCTGGCACTCGGTATAAAGTAAGAACCACGAAACATGACTGGTCGGCCTGGTGTCAGTATAATGTGACTGAGTGGGGTATTGTGTGGGCCTATGACATGATATCTCAGTGTGGCAGCACTATAAAGAGGGCATTGGGTCCCACTGCTACAAATAGGCACCTCATTTCATATATTATTCGGTCACCGCCCCTGCGGCGTAAAACTAGCTGAAAGGCTTTACCTTGTGCAGTCTGGTAAAAGAACCCTGAAGGGTTGGCCGGACGTTAAACTAATCCCACAAACAAACAAACACGAAAGACAGTTCCTGTGGGGGTTCCGGCAAAGAATAGGCCCTCAGTGGCCCGTGCTGATCGTAGAAGGTGACGACAAGTTGGACCCAGCACTGACCAAGTGGTTCTTTGGGTTCAATTCCTGGTTAGTGCTCAGTCCACTAAGGGATGAGGTACAGAAAAAATGATGTCAGGGTTTTGATCCCCTGCTCTTTGCCCCCCTGTCACCCTCATTCGCAATTTTGTCAGTATCTGTGTAGTAAAGTGTAAGTACCATATTTGGCACAGTGTCCTGGGCTGTCACACCGCCCATCCCCAGCTAGGTATAGTTGAGTGTTTTTCACACTTTTCAGCAGCTAAGCCTCCACGCCTCCTTGATTATTGGCCAGAGTTATTGTCCCTGGATGTAGTAGAATCTAGATTCTGATAGGCTTTACCTTGTAGTTGGGTCGGTTATGTCAAAAGGTGTTTTCGGAGGGGTAAAATCAATTGGACATCTTTGGAAAGCCCAAGGTCTCTAGTTTCAGAAATGCCACGTTTCCGAAAATTCTTTTTCCCGGAAACATGTTTTTTGACCCGTTTCTATGGCAGCCATGTCATATTTTCACCAAAGGTAGGTGGGGATCCGGGGTGGGGGTTCCTTCGGGAGCCTCCTGGGAAGAATAGGTCCCCAGCAGCCCCTTGCTGTTCGTAGGAGGCGACAAATGGGGAGACCAGACTCAGTAGCTCTTTGGTAGAGTGCCCGCTCTGAGTCTGGGAGGTCTTGGGATTTATCCCTGGCCGAGTCACACCAAAGACTTTAACAATGGTAGTGGTCACTGCTTGCTTGGCACTCGGTATAAAGTAAGAACCACGAAACATGACTGGTCGGCCCAGTGTCAGTATAATGTGACTAGGTGGGGTATTGTGTGGGCCTATGACATAGTATCTCAGTGTGGCAGCACTATAAAGAGGGCATTGGGTCCCACTGCTACAAATAGGCACCTCATTTCATGTATTATTTGGTCACCGCCCCTGTGGCGTAAAACGAGCTGAAAGGCGTTACCTTGTGCAGTCTGGTTAAAGAACCCTGAAGGGTTGGCCGGACGTTAAACTAATCCAACAAACAAACATTTTGGAAGGTAAAATCTCAAAAATGGCATGAAAATTGGGAATCTTGCCTATCGCTTACCTTGACAACATACATTTCTTGAATAAGGATCAATTGAAACGCTCCATAAACTTTGCACACATGAGCCCCTTTCACTTCATAGCACAACATTGAACCCAGTTATCCTGGTTGCCATGGTAACCAAGGGAAAAGCATGTTTCAGGGAGGTGCAATAACAATCTTTTTCATAGACTCTCTTTACAGACATCACAAATCCAAATTATCGTCCGTAGGTCCCATCACACTTAGGTCCCGGTCCTAAGGTCCCGTCAGGGGGTGCCATCGAGGGTCTCCCGTCGGATTTTCGCGGTGGTTGCGGTTTAGAGGTCCTGTAGGGCCTAGGGAAGGCTTAGGCTTGGGCCATCAATCATTAGGGCAAATTTTTGGGGAGATATTTGAGTACAGACAAATGTTTTGTCTGTTGAATACATAAATGGGCTGTACTGTAGATATCTAGTCATTTTCCCCGTGAGGGTCCGGGTTAGAATAGGCCCTCAGTAGCCCCTGCTGATCGTAAGAGGCGACGATAGGGGGGACCCTGCACTGACCAAGTGGTTTTGGGGTTCAATTCCCGGTCAGTGCTTGGTTCACTAAGGGATGAGGTACAGCAAAAATGATCGCTGGGTTTTGATCCCCTGCTGTTTGCCCGCCCTGTCACCTTCATCTCATAGATTCGATCACCAAAGACAGAATTCGTCCCAACTGGTTTTCGCCGTGAAAATGACCCTGGCTGTCGGTACGGTGTAAAACACCCAACACTCACTCACTCTAGTCATTTCTGAGCCATGCTCTCTGTGATCAGAATAGTTTGAAAAGAACATTCTGGGAAGCAGAGGGAGCCTTATGGCTCTGAGAGGGCCTTAAGGCTGGAAAGGATTCCAGCTCAGGCTGCAGCCCAACATGTCTTTTGACTTTTGGGAAGGCCGAAGGAATCAAATTCATATTTCAGCACCTCTATCTCCATAAGAAGTTTTTCGCGTTCCAAGGCCCGCCTCTCTGCCTCTGCTTCCCTATTTCCTCTCAGTTGGTCGAGGGTCTCCCTTTTCAGGTCCACGTCTAGTTGAAGCTGCGTAAGATATAATTCGTCAATTCTCTCTTGGAGAGGCTTTCCTGAAACAGTAAGAACACATTCTAAATGCACAGGCACACCAGGCATTTGTGCAAAAAATATGTAATGCATAATTCCAATGATGACCAGCATGAAAAATATGGTCTCCCACATAAATTTATAGGTTGTCTAGATTATGGAGACACTTTCTAGATTTCAACAAACTACCAAAGGTCATTACCGGACCAAGAAGTAGTACTAGGCGATAACCTAAATATAGTGAGTAGTATATGGAAAATGTCCTTACTAACTCTTCCGCGACGGTTGATTGGTAGGCATCGGAGGCACCCCTGTAAAAAGGAAAACAGGAGTGTAAGTCATATTCTATGTTGGCCTTCCAGGCCAATGGGACATCATTTTCAATCAGATATTTCAACCCTGCATGAAAATCGTTGGCCAATGGCCGACGAGCCAGTGTTAGTTTCAAACACTGCAAACATGATCTAAAAATGTCAAACAAGAAATATACTTTGATTGCATTATCAGATTTATTGGAATCCTGTATCCAAATACGTACAGTTTTATGACCACATGTCGCAGTGATACACTTTACAACGACGGGCGACAAAAATACAGCGGAATTCCGCGAAAATCTTAAATTCCTGTCAAATTGTAACATCAGCCACAAGCCCATCCCCTGTTCGAAATATAAATTTGTCACCTTGGTCGACTGCAGGCTTCTCTACCACAACCCAGTCGTCGTCGTCGTTGTCGTTGAGGTTCAAGGAGGCAAAGAGTTTGGGGAAGCCCAAACGGCTACCACCGGCTGCCCTGGCAGGCACCTGAGGCCCAGCGCCCGCCTCGCCGATGTCTGCAATGGACATGTTGAATTAGGTAAAATACCTGCCCATTGAGCACGAAGAGTATCAAAACATTTGCAAGTGATATAATGGCTAGGTATCCTTGTGTTACCCATGCTTTTTTCAGGCAGCACCAATGTGACAACTGTTTTGTTGCATACCTTTGCAGGAATATTTTGTCAGTGGCAGATTTGGAACAATTTCCCTTAATCTCCCCCTTTTTCTTCTACAGAGCTGTCATTTCCTCCTTACAGATGGACGAATCTCAAAAACATCCCAAAACATTATAATTCAATTTGGATGAGTGCTCCCTGCTTAACATGACTTCCTTAAAACGGTTTCGGACGCCTTAAAACGCCAAGCTTAAAATGTGAGGGGCTACGGGTTAAGATAATTTGGAAATACCGGGCGTAAGAAAGGATCCAAGAGTCTGGGATCCAGGGGCCACCCTGTGCTCCCGACAGGGTCATCAAGGGCTGGGTGTGTGGTGTCTTTTCTGTGGGACATTGCACACGAAAGACCCCTTGCCACTCTTCGTGGGGATCCGGGGTGGGGGTTCCTTCGAGAGCCTCCTTGGAAGAATAGGTCCCCAGCAGCCCCTTGCTGTTCGTAGAAGGCGACAAATGGGGGGACCAGACTCAGTAGCTCTTTCATATATTGGGTCACCGCCCCTGTGGCGTAAAACTAGCTGAAAAGCTTTACCTTGTGCAGTCTGGTAAAAGAACCCTAAAGGGTTGGCAGGACGTTAAACTAATCCCACAAACAAACAAACAAATCTCCTAAACCATATCATATATTCGGTCACTGCCCTTGTGACGTAAAATAAGCTGAAAAGCATTACCTTGTGCCGTCTGGAAAGAACCCATAAGGGTTGACCGGACTTTAAACTACCCCGCCCGTGGGGGTCCGGGTAAGAATAGGCCCTCAGTAGCCCCTGCTGATCGTATGAGGCGACGATAGGGTGGACCCCGCACTGACCAAGTGGTTTTGGGGTTCAATTTCCAGTCTGGAAAGAACCCATAAGGGTTGGCCGGATGTTAAACTACTCCAACAAACCTGGTCAGTGCTTGGTTCACTAAGGGATGAGGTACAGCAAAAATGATCGCTGGGTTTTGATCCCCTGCTGTTTGCCCGCCCTGTCACCTTCATCTCATAGCTTCAATCACCGAAGACAGAATTCGTCTCAACTGGTTTTCGCCGTGAAAATGACCCTGGCTGTCGGTATGGCGTAAAACACCCGACACGCACTCACTCACTTAAACTACCCCAACAAACAAATAAACAAACCCTCATCTCAGATACAATCACCAAAGAGAGAATTTGTCCCTGTGAAAATGACCTTGGCTGTTGGTATAGCATAAAACGCCCAACACTCACTCGCTCTGCACAATTTCAAATGTGCTAATTTCGTCAGTATCTGTAGTAAGTACAGTGTAAGTACCATATTTGGCACAGTGTCCTGGACTGTCACACCGCCCATCCCCAGCTAGGTATAGTTGAGTGTTTTTCTCTGTGACATTGTTTGGTGTACAAATTAACAGCATTACAAAGTCCCTGCAGAAAGACCTTAACTGCTGTCTCTATGTGGATGACTTTGTCATATGCTACCGATCGAGACAAATGACAACTATAGAAAGGAAACTACAACAGGCAGTGAATCTCCTTGACAGATGGAGTACTGAAAATGGTTTCAAGTTTTCCACCAACAAAACTACATGCGTTCACTTCTGTCGTAGAAGGGGGTGTGTGGAAAATCCGGCACTCCGTCTCAAGGACACTGAACTGCCTGTAGGGGAGGAGGTGAAGTTCTTTGGAATGATCTATGACAAGATCCTATCCTTCAAACCTCACATTGAATATTTGAGGAGAAAATGCCTAAAGGCCATGAATCTCCTGAAAGTACTGTCCAACACAGAATGGGGTGCTGACCGAGAGATCCTGCTGACCCTGTACAAAGCATACATCCAGTCAAGGCTGGATTATGGTTCTTTGATATACCAGTCAGCAGGGAAATCCTACTTGGACAGACTAAACCCCATCCAAAACCAGGGCCTACGAATATGTCTTGGCACTTTCAGAACATCACCAGCCAAAAGCCTACACGTGGAGGGCAATGTTCCACCCTTACATTTAAGGAGGGAAAAATTGTCCTTACAATATGCAATAAAGGTCAAAGCTGACAAGAGAAACCCAACACATGATACCATATTCTGCACACATAACAGCGAGTTGTTCCGGGTAAATCCAAGGGTGGCCCCGTTGGATTTTGTGGGTTTAGTTGAGCCATGCTCTCTGTGATCAGAATAGTTTGAAAAGAACATTCTGGGAAGCAGAGGGAGCCTTATGGCTCTGAGAGGGCCTTAAGGCTGGAAAGGATTCCAGCTCAGGCTGCAGCCCAACATGTCTTTTGACATTTGGGAAGGCCGAAGGAATCAAGTGATCTCCAAAACAGAACATCGATGAAGGACGTGTTTAACAACAACGGAAGTAAAAATTCCTTCGAGAATGCCAACTGATAGATAAAATCTAAGAAAGGATCCAAGAGTCTGGGATCCAGGGGCCACCCTGTGCTCCCGACAGGGTCATCAAAGGCCGGGTGTGTGGTGTCCTTTCTATGGGACGTTGCACACTAAAGACCCCTTGCCACTCTTCGCAACGAGTAGGGTATCGCACCCGGTGGCAGGTTTCTCCTAAACCATATCATATATTTGGTCACCGCCCTTGTGGCGTAAAATAAGCTGAAAAGTATTACCTTGTGCAGTCTGGAAAGAACCCATAAGGGTTGGCCGGACGTTAAACTACCCCAACAAACAAACCAAGGGTGGCCAAACCATTCTCTACCTCTGCTAAATCTGTGATCAGAGAAGCAGAGATACCTTTGAACATCATCAGAGAAATAAGACCACCCAAGAACCCACCATGGTCCCAGAGTAAACCTTTGGTCATCCTGGAACTATGCAATAACAAGAAGAACGAAACCAACCCCTCTGCTTTCAGGAACGAATATGAAGCCCTGAAAGACCAATACAGTGATCATTTCCCCATCTTCACTGATGGCTCCAAGGAAGGAAATAGAGTGGGTTATGCAGTACATCATATTGAAGTGTAAGAAGACGGATGATAGTCGCAAGCAGCATCTCCAAAACAGAACATCGATGAAGGACGTGTTTAACAACAACGGAAGTAAAAAGATCCTGCAATTCCTTCGAGAATGCCAACTGATAGATAAAATCTAAGAAAGGATCCAAGAGTCTGGGATCCAGGGGCCACCCTGTGCTCCCGACAGGGTCATCAAAGGCCGGGTGTGTGGTGTCCTTTCTATGGGACATTGCACACTAAAGACCCCTTGCCACTCTTCCCAACGAGTAGGGTATCGCACCCGGTGGCGGGTTTCTCCTAAACCATATCATATATTTGGTCACCGCCCTTGTGGCGTAAAATAAGCTGAAAAATATTACCTTGTGCAGTCTGGAAAGAACCCATAAGGGTTGGCCGGACGTTAAACTACCCCAACAAACAAACAAAGCAGTACATACAGAATATGGGGACCTGACCGGTGCCCTTCACGGCCAAGCCAGCATTTTTACTGCTGAAGCACATGCTCTGGCGCGTGCACTAGAATGGATCAAAGTATCAGGACACAGAAAGTTTATCATCTTCTCAGACTCAAAGTCCTGTTTACAAACTATCCTACAACATCAGCCTAACAATCCCATAATCAGAGATATCCAGCAAAGTCACACCAACCTGAAATCGGTTGGCAAAGAAGTGATTTTCTGCTGGCTACCTAGCCACATTGGAATCTCTGGTAATGAAAAGGCAGACCAAGCAGCCAAGGGGGCCTTGGCCCTAGATCCTGAGGTTGCTAGAATCCCACACACAGACTTACTGCCACTAAGCAAAACACATTTGCGGTCTAAGTGGCAAAGCGACTGGAACAAACAGGAGAACAATCTTCTACACTCTGTCCAACCCAAATTAGAAGAGAAAAGTGACAAAAGCAAAAGAGAGTGCCTGACAAGGTCAGAACAGGTGAAACTGGCCCGTCTTCGGATAGACCACACCAGGCTGACACATGAACACCTGTTGAAAGGTGAAGTTGCTCCAATTTGTCAACAGTGTAACACCAAACTAACGGTGGAGCACATCATATTGAAGTGTAAGAAGACGGATGATAGTCGCAAGCGGCATCTCCAAAACAGAACATCGATGAAGGACGTGTTTAACAACAACGGAAGTAAAAAGATCCTGCAATTCCTTCGAGAATGCCAACTGATAGATAAAATCTAAGAAAGGATCCAAGAGTCTGGGATCCAGGGGCCACCCTGTGCTCCCGACAGGGTCATCAAAGGCCGGGTGTGTGGTGTCCTTTCTATGGGACATTGCACACTAAAGACCCCTTGCCACTCTTCCCAACGAGTAGGGTATCGCACCCGGTGGCGGGTTTCTCCTAAACCATATCATATATTTGGTCACCGCCCTTGTGGCGTAAAATAAGCTGAAAAGTATTACCTTGTGCAGTCTGGAAAGAACCCATAAGGGTTGGCTGGACGTTAAACTACCCCAACAAACAAACAAACCTATCCCCGATAAGTATACAAAATCGATTTGGTGTACTAGCAGACCCTAAGGGGATGACAGTGCTACAAAAACAGACAAAGAAAAAATGAGTAACACTCAAACAATCATATAGTGGAATTGCAGAGGCATCGGGGCCAACAGGGAAGATTTGGAGCTCCTCTGCACCGAAGTCCAACCTGTAGCCCTATGCTTGCAAGAAATAAAAACAACAAACCATGACCACTTAAAAATGAAACAATACCATCATTACTCAAAAATTCCCGATGAACATGTCCCTGCCGGAGGAGTAGCCATAATGGCCGAAAGAAACTTCCCTTAACAAGAGGTTTCCTTGGACACAACCCTCCAGGCAGTGGCTGTTCGAATAACAATAAACAAACCACTTACACTGTGCTCTGTCTACATACCACCAAGACAGAAAGTCACATATAATGATCTTGCAACACTGATCTCTCAGCTGCCTCCTCCGTTTCTAATCATGGGTGACCTCAATGCCCATAACCAGATATGGGGGTCCCACAAAATAGACGTGAGAGGCAGAGCAATCGAATCATAGATTGAAAATCCCTCCGCTTGTTCAATACCAAAGTTCCAACATACTCCCCCGTGGGGATCCGGGGTGGGGGTTCCTTCGGGAGCCTCCTGGAAAGAATAGGTCCCTAGCAGCCCCTTGCTGTTCGTAGAAGGCGACAAATGGGGGGACCAGACTCAGTAGCTCTTTGGTAGAGTGCCCACCCTGAGTCTGGGAGGTCTTGGGATTTATCTCTGGCCGAGTCACACCAAAGAATTTAACAATGGGAGTGGTCTCTGCTTGCCTGGCACTCGGTATAAAGTAAGAACCACGAAACATAACTGGTCGGCCTGGTGTCAGTATAATGTGACTGGGTGGGGTATTGTGTGGGCCTATGACATGATATCTCAGTGAGGCAGCACTATAAAGAGGACATTGGGTTCCACTGCTACAAATAGGCACCTCATTTCATATTCGGTCACCGCCCCTGTGGCGTAAAACTAGCTGAAAGGCTTTACCTTGTGCAGTCTGGTAAAAGAACCCTGAAGGGTTGGCCGGACGTTAAACTAATCCCACAAACAAACAAATCCAACATACCACCATCCTTGAAGTGGAACTTACTCGTCCATTGATTTAACACTTTGTCACCATTCCATCTTTGCAGAGTTTCAATGGACAGTACATGAGGACTTATGTGGAAGCGACCACTTTCCCATCCTCCTGCAGACATCCAAGAAAAATGAAAATAGAGACAGGATCCCAGTGTGGAAGACACATAAAGCAGATTGGGATTGCTGTCAAAACCTCTGTAAAGTGTCCTTCCTACCCTGGGAACTGGCATGCGAGAAAGAAGATCCAGTGCAATACTTCACAGATACATTGCTAGAAGTAAGTGCGCTGTCTATACCAAAAACATCAAAACATCCTCCAAAAAAGTCTCGGCCATGGTATGATGACGAATGCCAAAAGGCTAGAAAGGAGAGAAAGAGAGCACTGAGAAAGTTTAATAGTAACATCAGCGCTGAAAATATGCATGCGTATTTACAAGCCCGTGCTAAAACAAAATTAACATATAAGACTGCTAAACGAGAGTCCTTCCGAAACTTCATCAACTCTCTTTCCAGATCTACCCCAATGAGGAAAGTATGGAAAGTGGTGAAGAAGATGAATGGTCACTCTACCTCAACAGTCCACCAGTTGAAGGTCGGAAACGAAACAAAAGAAACCAAGGAGGAAATAGCAAACACCTTAGCTACATATTTCTCCAAAGTCTCCTCTGAGGAGAACTGTAGCGAAACTTTCCTCCGACACAAAAAGAAGAAGGAAGTCACTGAACTTGACTTCACATCCACCAACAGGGAGATATACAACACCATCTTCTCCCTCGAGGAGCTGAAACACGCCCTCCATCATTCAAAGTCTTCTTCTCCTGGACCTGACACTGTTCATTATGACATGCTGAAAAAACTGCCAGAAGAACAACTCAAACTACTACTAGAGTTGTACAACAACATATGGGTAAACGGAGATTATCCAAGCTCTTGGGCTGAAGCTACTGTGGTCCCTATCCTGAAAAATGGGAAAACCAAGAGTGATCCCCAGAGCTACAGACCTATTGCTATGACTAGCTGCCTTTCCAAAACCATGGAAAGAATGGTCAACAACAGGCTGACTTGGTATCTGGAATCTAATGATCTCCTAAACACCTACCAGTCAGGTTTCTGCCAAGGGCGGAGCACAACTGACCACCTTGTTAGGCTTGAGAGCTACATAAGAGAAGGATTCGCCAACAAAGAACATGTGGTGGCTGTCTTTTTTTACCTCGAAAAGGCATACGACACGACATGGAAATATGGCATCTTACAGAATCTGCAAGAAATGGGACTGCGTGGCAGACTGCCCACATTCGTTTCCAATTTCCTTGCCAACCGAACATTAAGTGTACGTCTTGGTACTAAACTGTCGCGGAGAGTCGACCAGGAAATGGGTGTACCCCAAGGCTGTGTCCTCTCTGTGACATTGTTTGGTGTACAAATTAACAGCATTACAAAGTCCCTGCAGAAAGACCTTAACTGCTGTCTCTATGTGGATGACTTTGTCATATGCTACCGATCGAGACAAATGACAACTATAGAAAGGAAACTACAACAGGCAGTGAATCCCCTTGACAGATGGAGTACTGAAAATGGTTTCAAGTTTTCCACCAACAAAACTACATGCGTTCACTTCTGTCGTAGCTGTCACTTCTGTCGTAGGCCCCGTGGGGATCCGGGGTGGGGGTTCCTTCGGGAGCCTCCTGGGAAGAATAGGTCCCCAGCAGTCCCTTGCTGTTCGTAGAAGGCGACAAATGGGAGACCAGACTCAATAGCAGTTTGGTGGAGTGCCCGCCCTGGGTCTGGGAGGTCTTGGGATTTATCCCTGGCCGAGTCACACCAAAGACTTTAACAATGGGAGTGGTCACTGCTTGCCTGGCACTCGGTATAAAGTAAGAACCACGAAAAATTACCCCCGTGAGGACCCGGGGTTGGAGTTCCTCTGGGAACTTCCTGGGAAGAATCCAGGTCCTCAGTATCCCCTGCTGTTCGTAAGAGTCGACGAAAAGGGGGAAAACCCATATGATGAATACAAAAAATGGTACCCCAATGTCGGATGCAGGCCCGACCCAAAATAAACTGCAACGTCCCTCGGTAGGCAACCAGGCTGAGGATGACGGCTTATCTGCTACTGGAAGAAACAAAAAAATGGTTAACAATGACCAAAGTAAAAAAGAAAAAGACCAGTCAAGAACTGGTAAAAGAGGCCGTGAGAGCACGGGAACAAGTGCTCCCGTCCCAAAAAGGGCTAACACTGCCAAGGGCTGTGGCGGAGATGGCTGGCCAAGATTCCTTGTCGTGGAATCTTGCCAGACCGGTAAGACCATGGCCACCGTCTCGCCATTTGTCATTGGCAAAGCCATTGGCAGTGTAGCGGGCTCAGTAAAAAGTATTAAGAAGACTAGGGCTGGAACGCTCTTGGTTGAGGTCGAAAGAAGGCAGCAAGCCATTAACTTGCTCCAAATGGAAAATGTTGGTGAGACGCCTGTTGAGGTTTCCCCCCATAGATCCCTGAACACATCTAAAGGGGTCATCAAATGGAGGGACCTCCTGGGCACCCCCATAGAAGAGATTGCTGAACAGCTCTCTCACGAGGGTGTAACAGGTGTCCACCAAATTAAAAGCAAGTCAACTGGCATCTATGTGCTATCATTTGACACACCGAGTTGTTCTGGGTAAATCCAAGGGTGGCCAAACCATTCTCTACCTCTGCTAAATCTGTGATCAGAGAAGCAGAGATACCTTTGAACATCATCAGAGAAATAAGACCACCCAAGAACCCACCATGGTCCCAGAGTAAACCTGTGGTCATCCTGGAACTATGCAATAACAAGAAGAACGAAACCAACCCCTCTGCTTTCAGGAACGAATATGGAGCCCTGAAAGACCAATACAGTGATCATTTCCCCATCTTCACTGATGGCTCCAAGGAAGGAAATAGAGTGGGTTATGCAGTACATACAGAGTATGGAGACCTGACCGGTGCCCTTCACGGCCAAGCCAGCATTTTTACTGCTGAAGCACGTGCTCTGGCGCGTGCACTAGACTGGATCAAAGTATCAGGACACAGAAAGTTTATCATCTTCTCAGACTCAAAGTCCTGTTTACAAACTATCCTACAACATCAGCCTAACAATCCCATAATCAGAGATATCCAGCAAAGTCACACCAACCTGAAATCGGTTGGCAAAGAAGTGATTTTCTACTAGCTACCTAGCCACATTGGAATCTCTGGTAATGAAAAGGCAGACCAAGCAGCCAAGGGGGCCTTGGCCCTAGATCCTGAGGTTGCTAGAATCCCACACACAGACTTACTGCCACTAAGCAAAACACATTTGCGGTCTAAGTGGCAAAGCGACTGGAACAAACAGGAGAGAACAAACAGGAGAACAATCGGTCTAAGTGGCAAAGCGACTGGAACAAGCAGGAGAACAATCTTCTACACTCTGTCCAACCCAAATTAGAAGAGAAAAGTGACAAAAGCAAAAGAGTGTGCCTGACAAGGTCAGAACAGGTGAAACTGGCCCGTCTTCGGATAGGCCACACCAGGCTGACACATGAACACCTGTTGAAAGGTGAAGGTGCTCCTATTTGTCAACAGTGTAACACCAAACTAACGGTGGAACACATCATATTGAAGTGTAAGAAGACGGATGACAGTCGCAAGCGGCATCTCCAAAACAGAACATCGATGAAGGACGTGTTTAACAACAACAGAAGTAAAAAGATCCTGCAATTCCTTCGAGAATGCCAACTGATAGATAAAATCTAAGAAAGGATCCAAGAGTCTGGGATCCAGGGGCCACCCTGTGCTCCCGACAGGGTCATCAAAGGCCGGGTGTGTGGTGTCCTTTCTATGGGACATTGCACACAAAAGACCCCTTGCCACTCTTCGCAACGAGTAGGGTATCGCACCCGGTGGCGGGTTTCTCCTAAACCATATCATATATTCAGTCACCGCCCTTGTGGCGTAAAATAAGCTGAAAAGTTTTACCTTGTGCAGTCTGGAAAGAACCCATAAGGGTTGGCCGGACGTTAAACTACCCCAACAAACAAAAACAAAAGGAGAACAATCTTCTACACTCTGTCCAACCCAAATTAGAAGAGAAAAGTGACAAAAGCAAGAGAGAGTGCCTTACAAGGTCAGAACAGGTAAACTGGCCCGTCTTCGGATAGGCCACACCAGGCTGACACATGAACACCTGTTGAAAGGTGAAGTTGCTCCAATTTGTCAACAGTGTAACACCAAACTAACGGTGGAGCACATCATATTGAAGTGTAAGAAGACGGATGATAGTCGCAAGCGGCATCTCCAAAACAGAACATCGATGAAGGACGTGTTTAACAACAACGGAAGTAAAAAGATCCTGCAATTCCTTCGAGAATGCCAACTGATAGATAGAATCTAAGAAAGGATCCAAGAGTCTGGGATCCAGGGGCCACCCTGTGCTCCCGACAGGGTCATCAAAGGCCGGGTGTGTGGTGTCCTTTCTATGGGACATTGCACACTAAAGACCCCTTGCCACTCTTCGCAACGAGTAGGGTATCGCACCCGGTGGCGGGTTTCTCCTAAACCATATCATATATTTGGTCACCGCCCTTGTGGCGTAAAATAAGCTGAAAAGTATTACCTTGTGCAGTCTGGAAAGAACCCATAAGGGTTGGCCGGACGTTAAACTACCCCAACAAACAAACGGAGGCGACAAATGGGGAAACCAGACTCAATAGCCCAGTTAGTAGAGTGCCCCCTTTGAGTCTGGGAGGTCTTGGGACTTATCCCTGGCCGAGTCACACCAAAGACTTTAACAATGGTAGTGGTCCCTGCTTGTCTGGCACTCGGTATAAAGTAAGAACCACGAAACATGACTGGTCGGCCCGGTGTCAGTATAATGTGACTGGGTGGGGTATTGTGTGGGCCTATGACATGATATCTCAGTGTGGCAGCACTATAAAGAGGGCATTGGGTCCCACTGCTACAAATAGGCACCTTGTTTCATATTCGGTCACCGCCCCTGTGGCGTAAAACTAGCTGAAAGGCTTTACCTTGTGCAGTCTGGTAAAAGGACCCTAAAGGGTTGGCCGGACGTTAAACTAATTCCACAAACAAACAAACAAACAAACAGACTGGGTGGGGTATTGTGTGGGCCTATGACATGATATCACCCGGTGGCGGGTTTCTCCTAAACCATATCATATATTCGGTCACCGCCCTTGTGGTGTAAAACAAGCTGAAAAGTATTACCTTGTGCAGTCTGGAAAGAACCCATGAGGGTTGGCCGGACGTTAAACTACCCCAACAAACTGGAAAGAACCCAAAAGGGTTGGCCGGATGTTAAACTACCCCAACAAACTCAGTGTGGCAGCAATATAAAGAGGGCATTGGGTCCCACTGCTACAAATAGGCACCTCATCTCACAGATTCGGTCACTGCCCCTGTGACGTAAAACTAGCTGAAAAGCTTTACCTTGTGCAGTATGGTAAAAGAACCCTAAATGTTGGTCGGATGTTAAACTAACCCCACAAACAAAATTTCTTAGCCACAGATCTACTCAGGACCTGCATTATGCAAATCATAGGAGTTGATCACAGTGCTAAATATCAGTTGCAATTTATCACAACAGACTTTATTCTGTGACAAAAAATACATACTTCTATTTTTACAATACAATGCCATCATTATCTATATCAATGCTGTGATACCTGTGCTGCAAGGCGGGCATTCGTCATACTGCATGGTGTTAGGACAACATGGTCGTGTGTCAGCTTTGTCATATAGAGCTCATTGGTCAAGTCTATCCTGTGAGCATCCGTGATGTTATCCCAGAGCAGATGCTTTCCATTGTTATGCTAAGAAAAATGTAGTCTGACTTTACTTTTTGCAAAAAGAGGGTAACACTGAAAACCAAATTGTAAACTATCTGTGGTTCTTTAAAGAATATGCATGTCAATGCAGTCTGGAAAGAACCCTGTGTGGTCTCATACAACATCAGCCTAACAATCCCATAATCAGAGATATCCAGCAAAGTCTCACCAACCTAAAATCGGTTGGCAAAGAAGTGATTTTCTGCTGGCTACCTAGCCACATTGGAATCTCTGGTAATGGAAAGGCAGACCAAGCAGCCAAGGGGGCTTGGTCCTAGATCCTGAGGTTGCTAGAATCCCACACACAGACTTACTGCCACTGAGCAAAACACATTTGCGATCTAAGTGGCAAAGCGACTGGAACAAACAGGAGAACAATCTTCTACACTCTGTCCAACCCAAATTAGAAGAGAAAAGTGACAAAAGCAAAAGAGAGTGCCTGACAAGGTCAGAACAGGTGAAACTGGCCCGTCTTCGGATGGGCCACACCAGGCTGACACATGAACACCTGTTGAAAGGTGAAGGTGCTCCTATTTGTCAACAGTGTAACACCAAACTAACGGTGGAGCACATCATATTGAAGTGTAAGAAGACGGATGACAGTCGCAAGCGGCATCTCCAAAACAGAACATCGATGAAGGACGTGTTTAACAACAACGGAAGTAAAAAGATCCTGCAATTCCTTCGAGAATGCCAACTGATAGATAAAATCTAAGAAAGGATCCAAGAGTCTGGGATCCAGGGGCCACCCTGTGCTCCCGACAGGGTCATCAAAGGCCGGGTGTGTGGTGTCCTTAAGTTCTACCTTGTGCAGTCTGGAAAGAACCCATAAGGGTTGGCCGGACGTTAAACTACCCCAACAAACAAACAATCACCGCCCTTGTGGCGTAAAATAAGCTGAAAAGTATTACCTTGTGCAGTCTGGAAAGAACCCATAAGGGTTGGCCGGACGTTAAATTACCCCAACAAACAAACTATCCAGTACAATCTCATACTTTACATCAAACAGGTTATCACTAAGTGTGTGATTTAGATCTTTTATTTCGTAAGTCAATGTTTTTCTTTGTGTTATTGGTACTTTAGAAGTCGAACTGAAATCAATATCAATGTATCTTGGAACTATACTGTTGTGCTTTAACTCACTTGAAATTTATTGTATAGGCTGAGTGAGAGTCACAAAGGCACCACAGTTTGAAGCCAAGTCTCACTGGTTTGTTATGTATGAACTGTCGCATTCCAGATCTTGCTTTAGACTTCACCATTCGCTCATCAACACTTATTTCTTGATGTGGTTGATAAAGTTCTAAGCCAACTTTCTTAATGTGTGTAAGGAGGGGTCCTCAGTTCCAGGATCAGTTATGTGGAGCATAGCTAGCAGTGCTTTGTATCTGTAGGCAGTGAAGGGTATTGCACCCGGTGGTGGGTCAACAGTGTAACACCAAATTAACGGTGGAGCACACCATATTGAAGTGTAAGAAGACGGATGACAGTCGCAAGCGGCATCTCCAAAACAGAACATCGATGAAGGACGTGTTTAACAACAACAGAAGTAAAAAGATCCTGCAATTCCTTCGAGAATGCCAACTGATAGATAAAATCTAAGAAAGGATCCAAGAGTCTGGGATCCAGGGGCCACCCTGTGCTCCCGACAGGGTCATCAAAGGCCGGGTGTGTGGTGTCCTTTCTATGGGACATTGCACACTAAAGACCCCTTGCCACTCTTCGCAACGAGTAGGGTATCGCACCCGGTGGCGGGTTTCTCCTAAACCATATCATATATTTGGTCACCGCCCTTGTGGCGTAAAATAAGCTGAAAAGTATTACCTTGTGCAGTCTGGAAAGAACCCATAAGGGTTGGCCGGACGTTAAACTACCCCAACAAACAAACAAACAAATCTTATAATACCAAACAAATAAATATGCAGTACCTACCCTACGTTAAGCGCCCGCTGGATCCCAGCAATCACGGATAGATGGTCTACCGGCCATGACAATTGACAGTACGACTCGACGGGTGTTCTTTTTAGCACTTTACAGTAGTAGTAGTAGATCTTTTATTGACAGACGAGAAGTCAAGTTTGACTTATATGTCATTTTACATACTCCTGGTTCAGTACGTCATTACAGAAAGTGATGTAGTCTTCAATCTTAACAGGGCAACATTAAATGATTTTACAGTGTCTACAAACGCATCAACAATAACATATTTACAGTAACTACATAGACAATAAGTACTGTCCAACACAGAATGGGGTGCTGACCGAGAGATCCTGCTGACCCTGTACAAAGCATACATCCAGTCAAGGCTGGATTATGGTTCTTTGATATACCAGTCAGCAGGGAAATCCTACTTGGACAGACTAAACCCCATCCAAAACCAGGGCCTACGAATATGTCTTGGCGCTTTCAGAACATCACCAGCCAAAAGCCTACACGTGGAGGGCAATGTTCCACCTTTACATTTAAGGAGGGAAAAATTTCCTTACAATATGCAATAAAGGTCAAAGCTGACAAGAGAAACCCAACACATGATACCATATTCCGCGTGAAAAGTATTACCTTGTGCAGTCTGGAAAGAACCCATAAGGGTTGGCCGGACGTTAAACTACCCCAACAAACAAACAAACAAACAAATCTTCTAAACCATATCATAGATTCGGTCACCGCCCTTGTGGCGTAAAACAAGCTGAAAAGCATTATCTTGTGCAGTCTGGAAAGAACCCAAAACGGTTGGCCGGACGTTAAACTACCCAAACAAACAAACAAACTTTTAAACTGATAAGAAATTATGATTAAAATGTTATGTGGTGTTCTACACAGTTGTTCCCAAGTTCCATACTATGCAACTGACTAAATGACTAAATAACTGATCAGTCTGGTAAAAGAACCCTAAAGGGTTGGCCGGAGGTTAAACGAATCCCAAAAACATAACTGATTTTTTTCTGTCATCAAACCTTTATTGACCTTTTAAAGGGACTTTTTTTTTCATGATCCCTGCTTTGAGGCCTGTACTCGTAATTTTTTCTAGGGAGAACCCTGTAAACTGTTGCCATAATTACCATACAGAATGGGAGGTTGTTAAGCAAAAGCAAACTGAGTGTCTTGAAGCTAAAGTGATGACCTTTCTAACGATACCCCACACTCCCTATTTTCTGATAATATCTCAATTTTCAAAATTATGAGAAATAAAGGTCTATTTCTTTCTAAAATACCAACAACAAAAAAGAGAGAAGAAAAAAAGGAGCCTGCGCCCGAGGTAACTTGGGAGCAGCAGTTAAGTGGTTAATATCCCAGATACATAAATATAGATTATTACCGAAATTAAAGTTCCATTGCACTAAATAACGATAAAAGTATGAAATTGTACCTCGTCGCCTATAGTTCTATGATAAATGTGACTGGACAAGTTACAGGCTATTGTGTATGTTTTCTGTTATCTTCGACACCTGACGTTTTCTCAGACCCTCTACAGACCACACTCCAGAAACGGTATTGCTCCTGAACAGATGGAGCTGTCTAGAAAGTCATTTGATATAATTGCTTATCTGTTTTCCATCTGATACTATTACTGTGGAGTGTACCTGTGTAGCCTCACCTTCCCGGATCTCCACTACCAGTCTCAGTAAGCCTAAAATTTGATTTCTCTTTTAAATGTCAGACTTCTTGCTTTTTATTATTGAAAGAAATCTGGGCAAGAATGATCTTTAAAGAAACTGTCGATGGTGTCTAACGTAGGCCTTAAGCATGGCATGTATTGTATTACTAACTTTTGACAACTCCAATATCTACATGTGGGTGTGCGTATATATGGGCCTATATGTGAACAGGCGTGCGACTCTATCAGGGAAGTTATTGCCAGAAGTGAACGCCAGGATCGAATCTGGGTCAATTGTATGTAGGTATTGGTAGAAACAGATGACATCACACGTCACATTCACGTCCACGTGGGCTATACCTAAACCTCTCTGGGCGCTCTCCCCCTCACAGGGCGACAGACTAGGACACGATGGACGGCCGTCACGGATGTGCCCTCACACTGGGGCTTCTGCTGCTTGGCTTTGTTTCAAGACCAGTGCAACCCTGTGGCATAGTGACACATATCGGTATTGGTTAGTATTACTTTATAATGGTATTCATTGAAGAATAGGTCATGGCTATGTCCACTGGAAAATGATAACAAGAACTAAAGTGTTTGTTATTCAAGCATTGCATTGGGATTATTAGAATAAGTGTCCGTCGTTGCTGATAGGATTTCAGTGGAACCATGTGGCATAGTGACACGTATTGGTATTGGTTAGTATTACTTTACGATAGTATTATTTTCTTAATAAATCTTATCGGCGTTATATGATCTACTGGACCAGGATACATGAACTGACGTGTAAATTCTCCAAAGCATGGCAGGGGCGTACCCAGCCCTAAAATCTGAGGGGTTCCAAGAAAATCCAAGGGGTTCCATGCAAAATTGAGGGAGGTCTGAACAGTTATTCTAATGATAAATTTCCTATATTTGTCCTTTCATTATATAAATTTTGAGAAATCTGAAGGGTTCCAGACACCCTTGGAACCCTCCCCACAGGTACGCCACTGCCATGGCATTTGGATTACTAGAATAATTGCCAATCATAACTGACAGTTATAGGACTGCACGATCAATATGACTAACATCCTAATTTTCCTTCCTGTTTTAGGGCAAAGAGCAACGGAGTATTTTGAGGTTGAGTCTAAAGGAGTCAATTATAAGGAGGTAGGCGAATAATTGTTTTGGGTTTTTATATTCATAGTGGAACCATATATACTGGGGCACTTCCCTGTAAGTCACGATATAAAACAACTGAATACTTACCATTCGAGGGGAACATATTGTGTAGAATTAAATGCCCTTCTATAGTGTGAGCTACCACTATAAGTATATCCATTTGTAGGGGCTATATATATGCATGATTGGAATTAGATCATTTTGTAGGGGCTGTATATGCACGATTGGAATTAGATCATGTGTTTCTTTTGTGAAATTTAAAAAAGAAATTCAAATGGTTCATAATTAACCATTAAATTTCAATTCCTGCAAACAATATAATGTCCATCTCATAAATGAAACCGATATTAGAAATACAGGCACCGCGTAATTATATTTTTAAGCTTATCAATGATCACCAAGATGCCTTCCAAGCTGGCAATCCCTTTCCGGATACTTTCTACAATAGTCTCTGTATGAATGGTAAGTGACAGCTGTAGCCTATAACTAGAAAACAGGATTTATATATAAGTTCTACATCTTGCATACACAATAAAAATAGTTCTTGTACTTGATCATGCCTTGTTGGAAATAAATATCGAAGTGTTCTAGTGGACCTGGTCTAATCCCTTATTAGGAACGTATCACGATGCATATGACTGGGTGGGGTATTTTGTGGAACTATGACATGATATCTCAGTGTGGCAGCACTATAAAGAGGGCATTCGGTCCGACTACTACAAATAGGCACCTCATCTCATAGATGTGTTCACGGCCCCTGTGGTGGAAAACTGGCTGCAAAGCTATACCTTGTGCAGTCTGGTAAAAGAACCCTAAAGGGTTGGCAGGACGTTAAACTAACCGAACAAACAAATCTGGTCCCTTTTTAGGCAGTATCACAGCGCTTCTGGTCCCTTTTTAGGCAGTATCACAGCGCTTCTGGTCCCTTTTTAGGCAGGTGAGGTATCACGGTGTTTCTCATGGTTTTTAGGCCGGTATCACAGCGTTTCAGAGGACACTCATTGGACGCCGTTTACAAATGCTACTGTTAACTACATCCGGCGGAAGTATCCTCAACCATGGTCGCAGGTTGGTGAAAAAAAAAATCAATACTGATATATGTTTATTGCATTATCTATCATAATAAGTTACCACAGTCGACTATTTAATGTATACCATATGGACCCAGCTTAGTAGTTTGGGGTCTCTATCTCCACAAATCAGGATTCCTACCAGCACTCCCTACAAATATCAGCTTCACTAAAGTAATTATCTTATATTCATATTTAAGCAATTCTTTTTTTTATATATTTCCAGGAGACGGAGAAGTTAGTGGCTTTTCTCCTTGGGATAGTGTCCCACTCAGTAGCGGACACAACATGGCACAGTCTGGGCATCGACCAAGGCTTTTTGAGAACAATGGGCCAGGTGGGTTTCTTGTTAGGTTGCACACTTTAAAGGGATCAAGTACAAAGTTTATAAATACAACATAACAAATACAGAAAACAGCATTTCTCTTTAGATTTGGTGTTCACTGAATTTGTTTAAAGACAATGGCGCCATTATAGATCCAACCTTAAGAAATTTATGAAAGTTTATGAAATAATAGTTAAACATATATGCATCCTAAAAATTTAAAAAAAATAGGGGGTCACCATGGAAACTTTTGTGCTAGAGATATAACAATGTGAGCATAATTCCTTTAAAATAAACAGTTTTGAAAAAAATATGCTCAAGTAGAATTTTCATGCAAAATTTCATAATAGTCCTCAAATCAATTATAAAATCATTGAAATCTAAACCTAAGACATGTATACACAAAATCCATGCACCAGTTAGAAAATAATATGGCTTTTATTGGAATAGAATATATCTTTTATTTTAAATAAATTGTTAAATTAATTAAATAAAATATAAAATTTCCGATAGAAATATTCCCCCCAAAAAATTCAACCTTAAGAAATTCTCTAAATTTATACATAATGTAGATATAGGTGTTATCTATCATTTTCTGGAAAAAAAATTGGGGGTCACCATGCTTATTTGGTCAGGAAAGCTACATATCTGTTCCAATATGGCAAAATGGTTTTATGTAGGTACCTATGAATTTTTGGGTTTAAACCCATTTTAAAATTTTGCCATAATGAATGCAACAACTGTTTTTTTATCCCTAAGATTGATATAAAACCATAGATATTTACTTCTTAAATATAGTTTATCAAGAAAAAAAATATGAGCAAAAATGTTGTCATTTTCATAAAAAGTTGTTTTCAGCAGTTTCAAAATGTTCATGAAATTAGCCATGTTTGAAGACATGTAGGTCTCAAACTAAAATAGTACCACATTTTTCTTTTACATTTATGAATTGCCCATATACTAATGTCCATTCTAGCCAATTTTCATAAGAATTGAAGGACTTTGGTTTTTTGATTATGTGTATAATGGCGCCATTGCCTTTAATAGTTGTACAAAAGTGGTATTGCAGAAACCTGTATGTGATCTTCCTTTAGATTTGGTGTTCACTTAAGATGTTTGATAAATTGAATGTGTGGTATTTCAGAAAGCCGTATACAATATTAGAAACATTTGAGTCTCAATTTCTCTTTAGATTTGGTGTTCACTAAAGTTATTTGATAAATTTTACATGAGTGGTATTTCAAAATGCATCCCTATAAGACATTGCTTGTAATATCTGCTATCTTTTTCCAGACCAATTTCCATGGTTCCTTTGAAAAAGCTCACGACACAGGAGATTTCGGTAAACATAAGCAAATAAACTACTTGAATATGGTATGACTTTTCATATTAAAACGTTATGGGAATCCTTTATATTCTAGAACAAGTAATAACAATAACAAACAAATAATTACAATAACAAAGTATACAAAATAACGCTGCATGAAAAGAGCTGTTATGACAGTGACTGGAAAACGCAAGAGATGTTTTATTTTACGTATAATTATATATATAAAATAAATATGAAAAGTAATGTATGTTCTCCGTATGCTTTTCTCATGTAGGGGGTGACGTTGTCAACATGGTAGAGACAGACACCCATAACATTGGAATCCTGGACAACTGGTAAATACCACTTTATAAGGGTCATGGGCCAGGGGGGGGGGGGGGAGTAAGGTAATACTGTGCGGAAACCTTTCTCAGTTTCTGAAGCGCAGATACAGATACTTCGAGTTCCATCGGATATACGCGTACCATGAGAAAAAATACATGTAAAATACATCCTAGTAAAATGGTCCTTCTTTCAAAGATTACGGTTATGTTTATCATCTCACATAGGTTAACCTATGTCAGATACGACCTTATGTTACTCACCCAACGAAATTTACATAGGGTTTACTTAATACTTTGTTTATCATTAAGATATTTGCATCTTGTTCAGATATGTACGTTTGCCTAGCTTATTTTAACTGGGTTATCCAGTGCTCCCGTTCCAACAAAGTAAATAAAGTCCTTTAATGATATTTATCAAGAATACTTCATATTAGATGGATAAAATTTTGTTATCTACAATCATGCTGGAATGATTAGTAGGCCCTATTCATTTCGCCAAACATAAGTAACACTAAGGATAACTCTTTGTCTTTGCATAGGTATATTCCAACTGAGGATCTGGTAGAAATATACAAAGATTATTATGGTTATGCAAAAATGGACAGTGAAACCATAACTAACTGTTCTGTATGGATGTTTCTGGGAAGAGCGGGCGAGCGACTCGGTGTCATTAACCTGGTAGGAAGATTCTTATTCAATGAACTTTTGATTTCTGGGATGTAAATTCTCAGATTTTTGTCTCATTTCAGATTTTCCTACATCATCACCTCAAATAGTTTTCAAAATCAAAATTGATATCTTACATCACGTCTTGTAGCGTTTTAAGATAATTTCATAGTTTTTTTCTGGGGTTTCAGATTTGTTCATGACTTACATCCCTGCATTATCATTACATGCAAAGATTAGAGTACTTTGTAATATTTGATCGCAATACACATTAATTCTTTAGAAAAACCTAAAACAGAAATATTTGCAACAAAACAATTACCACCGTCTTTAGGGTACCAGATCGTATGAACAAAGGCATGTATTGTAATAAAAAGCTCATGGGTTGTCTATGAAGAGGCATATAAATAAAGTCGTTCATGAAACGTTTCCTTCACTTTATGTTGTCTACTCTCCTTTTAGCTGTACCCATGGTACTCCAGCAAGAGTCCATTCTTGACAAACCGCATGCAGGACTTTTTCCTCGGCGCCATGGACGATATGACAGCCTGGGTGACCAATGGCTGGAGGAACACGATCACTATGCTCGACAAGGGTACCAGGTACTCTTCCTTCCTGCTAACCTTTGAAATGCTCAGTTGATTATATTTATCTTTTTTATTTCACCAATGGTTTGATCCACATAAAGTTTTGGAAAGAGGGATAAACATTTCCGGGTTATTGTCTGATTTCAGATTTTTTTTCCACAGAATTACTTCAAATAATAATTTTCAAAAAAACGAAAAAAACTCCATGCCTCACGTTTTATAGCATTTTAAGATAATTTCAAATTTTCTTTCTGAGGTTTCAGATGTTTTCATTATCCCTGGCTTACATCCTTGCTTGTGGAAAGTATCCCACTCCCGTGAGCAGGCCCGCCAACCCCCTCGTATACGGGCCTGCTGTTACTACAATGAACATACATGTGTATTTCAATAATGTCCTGCAGTGCGTGTAAGCTGACGGAGAACCCTCTGTACGTGGACTGCAGCGGGTCAGAGGCCGCCCCCCGCCCCGCCACCCCGCTCCTGGCCACCCGGCCTCAGAGAGGGACCAACGACGTCAGCTACATAGGACGTATGGCCAGGGGTATGGAGGAGGGCTACGTCACCCTGGAGCACACCGAGAGGGGTGTTTATATCAAGGCCACCGACAAACTGAAGGTTTGTGTGGTGTAATTTACAGGGTACCAACCACACAGGGAAAACAGGGAAAATGGCCAAAAAAAACTCCTGACAGGGAAAACACAAGGAATTTGCAAATTTTGCGTCAAAAAACAGGGAATTTCATTTGGCCAAGTTGGTACCCTGAATTTAGTATTATTTTTATTTTCATCATTATTCGAAACAACTTCACTGTAGTGCGATCTTCTAGTAGTTACATGGAAAGATATGTTAAATGTACGCAATACATGTCAATATCAGCGTTTAAAGATTCATTTTATAGGCAGTTATCATCAACTTATATCATATGCATGTTTGCGTTCCGAATGTGCGTCTTTTACATTAATCCATAAAGAAAGTAGAATGTATTATTGATAATGTTTAATTCATGAAGAAAGTAGAATGTGTTATTGATACTCTTTGTATTAATTAATCGAATGGTAAGTGTCCCTGAGGATGTGGCACATGTAGGTGTTTATATAAGGACAAATATGTTGTTCATTAAATGACAAACTAATTCAAAATAGAGTAACGCTAATATTTTGTGATATTCATAATTTGGTTTCTGAAAAAAAATGACCAGAAAAATGGTTTCTCACCTATTTTCAGATAAGAAAATTGTAACCCTATGTCAGCTTTTATAATTGCCTTTAGGAAAAAATGAGAGAAGCGGCGACCAAGAGGGCAGCAGAGTCGGCCCATGAACACACCCCAACCACCAACGAGGAGACCCAGATTCTCCACCCGGACGTCTTCTACGACACCACCAACAGATACGCCCGGGTCGGCAAGTGAGGACCACCTTACAATGTTTATGTGATTCTTTGTTGGGTGAAAAATTCTTGATTAATAATTTTCATCAATATGAAAACCTATAGGTTTAAGATGTTATCAATATCAAGGGTTGAACTTTGTGTAGTATGAAATGCATTTGCATCTATGTGTGGGAATAATATGTCTTATTTCACATGTGTTTCTTAAAATGTTTGTGTATGACGTGGCGTCAGAATGCTCTCTTGGGAAGAAAAAGACCTATTCTTAAAATTTGGAGCAATATTGCCATGTGGAATATAGACTTAAACGGAGATGCCATTTGAGATATATTTGTAGGATTTCCTACTTTTGAATGATTTCAGAGTGCTCACGGTGTTTTTCCTACCTCCCTCTTATATTCTTGTTAGTGCATTCTTATTCTAGTTTCAAGCCAGATTGACAAAATGACATCATTTTGAGAGTGTATTCGTCTCCTTTTTGGCTCTGAAATCTGATAGGAAAAGCATTTCCTAGTTTTTCATCAGCTCGGCATGACACCTCTGCCTAAAGGAAAATCCAGATATCCTAAGATTGCATGAAATGCTAACTGATTCATTTTTGAAATCCTTTAACAGAACCCTGCTCTCGGCTGACCTGAACAATGACGGCCACGTGGACCTGGTCATCGGGGCCCCCGGTCACGGATCACTCGGCAACTACATGCAGGGCCGAGTATACGTCGTCTACGGTAGGTACTCAGGCAGGGTATCCCAGCAGGTCTTAAACGGTCTTTAAAGGTCTTCAAATGATATCCTCAAATTCAAGGCCTTAAAAAAGTCTTAAATTTGATATTTTTCTAGCAGTAGGTCTTAAAAAGGTCTTAAATTGAATCTGAATTGAAATGAAAATGTTTCCATCCGCCATCGTCCAGTACCAAGACACACTTACGGCCGAGTATTTACATGTCGAATTATAATTCAGAATATTTTTCTCATTGAGACGTCGAGAAGTCTAAAATTTGCCAATTTTTGGTCTCAAATAAGTCTTAAATGTATGCAATTGATTTCCAAACAAGTAAGGGAACCCTGTCAGGGCAATGTATGTGATTTGAAAGAGATGATTCCATGCACATACTTTTATATCAAACTTCCTTGTGTTTAATTTTACGTAAAGGACTTTTTTTTTCAAACTAAATTGCTATTTTGCCATATAATTATGGTACGGAATAAAAGCTGAATGTTTATCTGTGTGTGATGTAGGAACCGCTAACGGTCTGCCAAGAAAGAATCTAACTCTGGATACTGAAGCCGATGTCAAAATAGATGGTACTCAGGTATGCATATATAAGGCTGATTATTTAATTGCGTAATTCTTTCATCTATTTTTCATTCCTTACATTTTCTAGTCAATCTAGATCACTTTTAGTAAATAACTTGATATAAGAAGTCTTCAAAATGTGATCTACTTATGATTATTTCATCAAGACAAATAAACATATAATTACGTTCTTCACAGTGTTAATAAGCATATTATATAAAGAATAAGCCAACAAATAAAAATGGCATCCTTACTACAGAAAAACGGCATGTTTGGCCATGCTCTTGCTGTGGCCGACCTGAACTCGGACGGAATTAATGACTTGGTGGTCAGTGCCCCCTCAGTAGGCGCACCGCAACTCACTTACCACGTAGGTTCTTCTTTATAGCTCATTACCCCGGTAGTACCTTCCAAAATGAACCTTCAACTTAAAACTTTAATGAAACACATTGATATAAAGACGATAGTTTGGTATAGATAGTATGAACCTGTTACTGACAGAATTCTAGCTAAGATCAATTTACCTCTTTACACGTTCTTTGTGCCTATACACATACTACCTATACGGAAGATAAATATGGTTGTTAAAAGAAGGTGCACGAATGAAAGCGTTTCTTACCTATAAATAAATAGATCTTCACTATCTACGTGTAATATGACATTTGTAAAGATATTGATCATAATCTTATAGTAGTACTTTTCACGTTGAATAAAAATCTCGAATTAGATTTAAATCCTTGCCCTGGCCTTGTACATTTCCTCTGTATTTCTCAGGGTGAAGTGTACGTATACTTCGGTCAGAAATCCGGAGGTGTGTCTTCCAAGCCGGATATCACATTAAAATGCACTGTAAGTGGGCTTACATAAATGACCGACCCGTGTTGAATGTACGAAATGTGCATTATTATGAGAGGTAACCGTAGCGCTATGGTTATTTGTTAGACCTCAAGGTTATAAAAAAGTAGGGTCGGTAGGTCGGGAATTTCCTTTCTTCTTTCTTTCCAAATATTGTCATTTTCAACAATCGATTTCCTTCTACAACTTCTGCAATGCTTTCTAACATCCGTTATACTTTTTTTTGGTTTTTGAAAAGGCAAATGATATTTGATGTCAATTTCTTCATTTAAATTGAATTTTAATGATTTTCTACAAAACAAATTCTTGAACAAAAAGGTAAGGCTGGGGAATAGAAATGTGGTCGGTCGGGAAATCTAAACACAACAATATTTTATCTAAACCAAGTTTAATTTTCTTGTGATATACGAGTGGTTTAGATTCATTTTTACGGTATTACAGCAAAAATACTGTAACCTCGGCTGGTCCCTTGCTTCTGGCGACCTAAATAACGATGGTTTTGATGACGTCATTGTTGGGGCTCCATTCGCTCCAGCGGGAGGAGAACAGAACGGCTTTGTGGGAGTGCTTTATTCAAAAAAGGCGTTCAAAGGTAATGCATGCCAATATACGGTCACAGCTCAAAGGTAGTAATACAGATACAGTGTATGATAATATGACATGGAGAGATTTGTATAATAAAACGACATGGAGAGATGTTTCAAAGACCTGGTTCAAGATGGAAGAAAAAATTAAAAGCAAAGTCAAAAGTTATCGATTTCTCATCAAATGAAGGACCGTCTATGCACTTATGTCTATAGTTCTTGTGTGCATAATCAGGTCAGTCTGCGATTCATAGATCATAGCATTTCCACATTCCGCTTTGATGTCAATCTGCCATATGTAAATACCTATTTCCATATACTACTAAGGGTTGAAAGTGACATTTCCATATACTACTCGCAGTATTTTTTGTTTCATTCTATGTCACTATCTCCACAAAACTCAATTTTTAATTCGGAATTATTGTCTGTTAAGTATCGTTTTACTTCTATAGGTTATATATTAGTTGCGGTTTGATCAAACTGCCCTGTATGACCTACTATTACTACTTAGCCTGGATTGGTCAAATCAATAAATGAATCATACTTCTCATTTGGAAATGTTTGAGACAGTGAACTATATTGTCTATCCTACTCATCGTTTGGTGAATGTGAATGCCTTATGTTTGAATGATCATTACAATATAGTCCTAACCGTGATTCATTAACTAACAGTCATTTCTACTAACGTTTTGGTAACACAGGTAAAAAAAAAAGAAAGAAAACAAAAACAATACCTTATCACTATCACTAGTGGTGTTGCTGTAGTGTATCTCAACAATTTATTCTTTGGTTTCTTCTTATACTTGATATGTTATTTCTGCTTATTTCATAGAATGAAATTGTCATAGCAAATGTAATTACTTCTATTATAAGCTATATTGTCTGAACAAGTATTGAAAGACGCGACCTCAAATGTGACATGGAATATCGACCGGTCCTGGCTTTTGCCGGCATGCAGCCTTCTCATATAAAAGATAACCTATTTCATTGTGTGTTCTAGCTAACGGTGTTTTGTACGAGACCAGCTTTGACTGGACGTCCAACGGTCCCCAGAGGTACGGCTGGTACGGCTACTCTGTGGCCGCCTCCGGCTCCCACCTCGTCATTGGGGCACCCACCTACAAGATCTGCGTCTGGTGAGTCGCCGTGGCGTGGGGTAATATTGATTCATACTGATCAGAGGAATTTGGGGACCCGACCTTAAATTATAGGGGTCGGGCGCAGCAATGTTTAAATTGTTTCCAAACATAAATGATATGATTATTTCTAATGTGTAACACGACTACAAACTACCATTTTATACACTACTCACAAATTTGTCTAAACAATCTTTGAACTTTCATTTACACTATCAACCGATTATCATATTGATAAACCAGATGCAATATTATATCACATAAGATTTTCATGTAGGCCTACTATATAGTAGTACTGATAAACTAGTTATAAAACTGACATATGAGCTACCATCCCTATATACTACTCACAGATTGGCCAAATCGTTTTTTGAACTCCCATTTTTATGTACTACTCATAGGGGGCCAACATTTTTATCTATTGCCAAATCCACCGAAGTATACGTACGAAAATCACCTCGTCTACAGAAACCAAAGCCGATTTTTGATAGGCATTGCAATAGGAAGTTCCACCAAAGTTTTATTTATAAAAACCCTTAAAATAGTAAGAAAACATTGAGAAATTTACTGTTCGTCACCCACCCACCAACCCCCTTTTTTAAGTCAAGATTATTAAAGTTTTAAGTAAAGGTTCCTCCTAGTGACCCCCCCCCCCCCCCCAACACCCACAGCAGAACCTATATATGGCCCTGCAGACACGCCACTACCGAAAAGATAATTAAGATTTCTTAACAATTGTGGCTATTTCATTCAATGCATGTCAACATACAGGACATTTCTACATACAGGCAATACAAAGTATACACTGATATAAGGTCTGACCCTTGTCAGGGAAATCAGTTGGATAACAAAATAGATAATTGAAAACTGCAATTTCAGGGAGAACTGCAGCCCCAACGATGGCGACGTCCAGGCAGCGGGCAAAACCTTCGTGTTCAACACACCTCTATCAACAACGGCCTGGAAGACGTTCCTCGGGGAGAAAGAGTTTGACTACCTCGGTGCTTATGTCTCGCTGGGAGGGTTTGGAGGGAAGGACAATGTACTAGCTATAGGCGTTCCGGTCAAGAGTAAGTATCAATTTATTTATATGGATATATAAAACTAGATCTTTTTAATTGTTCAGAATATACTTTTCTAATAATTTGTTTGATTTTAGATAAAGTTTCAATGACTTAAAAATCAACTCCCAGTGTTGGTTCGACAGTTCCTTCAACTTATTAGTTTGATAATTGCTATTTCCATCACATAGAATTGTTATTCCAATTGTAGGTCCTAATATAAGTCAGTGTAACCCACCATACATTCTACAGGGGTTGCCCTGTCCCCTGTCGATTTTATGAAACGCCCATGTCCCCTGTTGCTGTTGCTAGTAATTTCCATTTCGAATTTAAGAAATGCCCTTGTACGATTTTTAGGATCTACACCCATTATACTAGCACGTCTCGTTTGAAATGAATGTAGTAAACTAATACATCAATTCATCCCATGCGTCCTTTACCAGAGATCGGTTGGCTGGTCGGGGTGACGTACCAGGCTGGGGTCACCAGGGTCTATGACATCAGTGAGACCGGGCTGACCAAGAAGGTCGAGTACCGCGGACAGCGAGGGTTCGCCAGGTTCGGCATGGCCTCCCATGTGAGTTGGTTTTCTTAATTTCAGGAATTGTTTGAATGTGTTTAAATGCCATGATAATAAAGTTGATTCTAGAAACGTATGTTTAACCAGATAAATCTGCTGTTTGTAGGGAACTCAAATTGCTGTGTACAATTGACTGTTACATGTAATGCCCATAACTATATCGGAAGGATTTTTATATATGGTTGGACTTTAAAAAAATACTATTATTGGTCGAGAGAACCCAATATTTTGATAAGATTCCAGTAATTTCTAAGTTACTATAATCAGATTTCGCGGTATTGTCTTCATCCCAGTAGTTCGTTTCATAATGGGTAGATTTTTATATACCAAATAGTAGTTATATTATATCATTGCATTAGCAAGAGCTACATAATCCCTGGGAACCCGAACAAATGAAATGGTATCAGATTTTAATATTCACAGACTAACCCTTTTTATTTTACCGATTATTCCTAGTTTGAGGACGTGAACGCTGACGGTATCGGGGACGTCCTGGTAGGGTCGCCTCACTGGACCGACGGATTCTGGTTTGACCAGGGAGGTTTGTAACATTTCACAGAAATTATCTTTTTTTTCATATTCTAACACCTTCCCTTTAAGACAACAGAAATATATTTTCAATGAATTATATGGTTATGTATAGGCTAGCAAAGGCGCCGCAACACCAACTCTATATAAAATCTTTCTCCAATCTACGAGCAAAGAAATAAGGGTGGCCACCGCGGCAAAAATAAAATCAAGAACTCCCGATTCTTGTAATAAAAGACATGATTTTTCTTCAAGGTTTTTCCAATTTGTTTCCATACATAGCCACTTTCAGATTGCGGAAAAAAATATAGGGAAACTTTACTGTGTGACAGGGAAAACTGAGGAAAACATAGGTAACTTAAAAGTGAAATTTGAGTCGTCACCCTAAAGAAATGATAAAAAATTGAACTTTGTATTGGTTTATGAATTCAACCCAAAATTAAAGGTTGCATACCAAATTCATACTATACATTTCTTTTTTTACCAGCGCTGCGTGGACGTGTGTTCGTGTTTGATGGAAGCAAAGCATCTGGAAATATCAAAAACGTAAGAAACACTACATTTTCCTATGTGAATCTCCATGAATTGCGGTATTCGAAATGGTTTATTTCAGTTTAATGGTTTGTAAATGTTTCCTAATTGAATCTTTTCTTGATTACTTCAGGCTGATATGGAGTTGGCATACGCAGAAGACAAATCCAAATTTGGAACGGCCATTACATCAGTACGCAACACAAATATGGTAAGAACTCAAAGCTAATTGGATTGACCAATGAGTTTCAGCTGTTTAGAGATACCATTTTTCCTACTTTTGTAGGATTTCCTACTTTTTGGTTACTAGGGATAACACAACCATTTTTTTCCTACAGAACTATAATATCAATTATAATAGTATTTTGGAGTTAGTTGCAAGCTATTCAAATATAAATTCTATGTCAAAAATCTATTCCTGTAGGCAATAGTCGCTGTTATTTGCTTTTGGAAAAAAGGTACTAAAAGCTTAAATTTTCCTACTCTTTCCTCAGTCGGGAGTGGCATCTCTGGCTGTTAGAATATGCTTTTATTTATGTCAAGTATGAATATCACATTCTTGTTATCAGACAGTGGCATGTCTATACACATGCAGTTATTTTTCATTTAAAAAACGCCATATTTACATAAAACTAATTTTATAGAGTAATAACAGTGAGTTACACATATTTGCCACTAGGGTCTAAGCAATTGTCTGTCGCCGTCTGGCGTAAGTTGGTTGAACTAAAAAGAGTACGACCATTTATGCTGCCCTCTATGGGGTTCAAGTGGAACTACAGCAATCTCCTCCCAGTTTTTAGTATTCGTCCACTGACTCAGGGTTTTATTTGCAGGTTGATCTAGCGGTATCGGCTCCTGGGAGTAAGGCAAAATCTACAATGGGAGGCAGAGTGGCCATTTTCTCACTTGTGAAATAAAAGGATTTACTTGAAGGAACTCCATGGTGCTAGGGAAATAAACACATAACGAGGAAAATGAGTACAGTTACGAATTGTGTGTCATGCTTTGAATAAACATGTATACACTCTCTATGAATCTGAACCAGAGTGTGAATGATATAGATTGTACCTGACCAAAGTTATTTGACCTTGTGGATGCCTATGTATGTGGATGCCTATTGGATGAACTTTACGATAATTAATTCATTGAACTAAAAGAGATGTTGCATAACACTTTGGGTGATTTTATTAGAAATACACAAGGGACAGTGGGTACATTATTAATTCTTAATTTAGTGGTCTGTGCATACTTTATAAAGTCCGCTAAATGTACAGTTAGTAATGCACCCAAAATCCGCTATGGTTTGTATGAGACTCGTGTTCAGCCAGCTAACATGGTTTGAGATTTCCCCTGTAGAGGGCGTCGTAGATTGAGTGACATGAGTAGTATAGGTTTTGAGGGAGTTCACGTCATCGACCATTTTTAGTGAGGGAGTTCACGTCATCGATAATTTTTAGGGGGGTAGTTCACGTCAAACAATTGCAAATTGCAAATTTTAGAACTGGAAATAGAAATATTCTTGTGATTAATGTTGAAAATATTTTTATATGTTATTATTGATAATAAGCTTAAGAAAATGTCAGCTGAAAAATTGGTTATTGCTGATGAAGTATTGCAGTCTATTGCAGATTTGCTTTATTGTGATTGGGAAAGTTTGGCAATATATTTAGAATTAGAGAGCAAAGATTTGCATAGAATTCGAGGTAAAGATAAAAGTACTGTGTTACAGTCTAATATATTACAAATGTTAAATTTATGGTGGGATCGAGTGGATAAAAATGATTATTTGAACGAGTTAATTACAGCTTTATCAAGTTTGTATCGTTATGATTTGATTGAAATTGTTTTAAGTTTTATACCCAAAAATGATAAAAATATATCTGATAATATTATTCAAGTTTTATTTTTACAGTTGGCTGAGCGTTTAGTGATGGATTGGAGAAATTTAGGAATTTATTTGTCTATTTCTTTAACTGAAATAGATAATATTTTTTATGGTTTATATGAACCAAAAGTTCATCGTGCTTATGAAGTTTTAAAGGTTTTTCAATTACAATATGGTTATTTAAATTTAGATAAATTATTTAAAGTTTTGAGGCAAATGAGGAGATTAGATGTGATTGAATTTATTACTAGACATATTAGGCATTAACTTATTTGTTACATTTGGTTTCCCTCTGGTGGGAAGTTATTGTATATTGTGTCTCTCTTTAGTGGGAACGAATTGAACCTTGATGATTTATAGTGTTTGCAGACATGGTACATGACCTCCATATTGGATTGTCGTAACTTTTGAAAGTTTGTTTACATTCTCAGTCTTGATATTTACAACTCCTATTTCTTAGATACTTTACGAGGCTATTGCTTGACGCCTAATTATGAAATAAACACAGGTTAAGAATTTTGCATTTTACAATTATTTAATTTGGTACGATATAGTGGTATGAAAACCGGTTGTGCGTATCTACATGCAGAATGCTGCCTTTTTGCAAGTTTGTTGTAAGAGTGTTGTGTTGCAGAGTGGTCGTTGAGCTAATCTTGAAATTTTTCGACTTTTGGAGAATGAACATAGTTTTTGAGATTAGCTTAGCGGTCATGACGTGGTTTTAGGTGATTCTAGTGTTAATGTACCCCGGTTAAAAGCCTCGGTATGGAGTAAACGCGCACTTTAGAGCAGACCCTTTTCGCGTTGTAACGGTGTGTACGTATGCAACAGCACACTAATTTGGACATTTTGTCTATGTACGTAGGACGCTCTGGTAGAGAACGCAGAGCGGACACACTTTGTACCGGCTTACTTGATTTACAGCGACGCAGGGCGCTCCGATAGATAACGCCGCGCTGTCTGCGAGGAATCTAGACCTCCGTGCCTGGTCTAACAATACTCGCTCTCCCGCGAGTGGGCTGGCTACCAGGCTAGTGTTAATGTAGTTTTGTGCGGAGTGACGCGAGGGTTGAGACGTACATTAACCTAGGTGATTCTAGTGTTAATGTAGCTTTGTGCGTTTATGAATATGAAATAATTTTTTTAAGTTACATTAAAGTATTTGTTTCAGTGTTTATTATAGCTTTAGCTTATTTTACTTTTGATTAGTGTGATATAGCTGTAAATCTAGTAATAGTGTTCTTTCACAAGTTTTATGAAATCAAGCTGTAAATCTAGTAATAAATCTAGTAATAGTGTTCTTTCACAAGTCTTATGAAATCAGTATGTTGGTCTAGGAAATTGATATTTATGGTTTGGGCACAGATCCAGGTAATCTTTTTTGTGTCAGTATGTGTATTGGTTAGAGTAATTTATATAATATTGGTGACGCAGTTGGGGCGTACGTATAGCTTGGAAGAATAAACATAATCGACTTGCTTGATTATAATGGTTTATTTGCAGAGAAGATAAGAAAGCGTTAAGATATATATATACAGTTTTGTAGCATATTAAAGCGCAAGTGTAATAATTGACAAGGTTTAATTTGGGCTATAGCACTTGTCAGTTATTATATTTGACTTTAGTGAAAACAACCACTTTATAATGCATTAATAATTGAAAGCATTTGGCTAAGAATTGTATAAACATATTAAGAATGGTTAGTACATGTACATTAAGGTTCATTTTTAAAGGTAAATAAACAGCAAACTTGAATAAATGTAAATACATTTTGCTCAAACAATAAAGTGTTGTGAACACATTAAAATTGTAGCTTTTATATAAATTGTAAATACATTGAACTAAACAAAGTGATGCGAATATACTAAAATTGTAGCTTGGATATATAAATTTGGGTATCTGATAAGCTGTGAACATACTAAAATTGTAGCTTGGATATATATATATAAATTTGGGTAGCTGATAAGCTGTTGAGGTCTAATGGTAAGTCTAAATATGATAGTTAATTATTTCTTCTTGTGTGGTAACATACCTTCTTGGTAGAGGTACGAGGAGGGGTTTTGAGATATATATGTATGTATGTTTATTGATTTTTAAGAGTTTGCTAAGACATTTTTGAAATATTTTAAAATGAAAGTTTGTTTTATAATAAATATGCTTCAATGTTTAAAGTTTAAATGATTATATTAAATTAAGAGTGAGAGAAAGTTTATGTATTCCCTTTCAGTACCTTACATGGAAGGTTCTGGATGTTGTGTCTCGTTTCCATGTGGGTATTTTTGCTTTGTACGAGGAGGTACTGAAGGGATAAAAGTTTGAAACGACTTTATAAATTAGCAAATTATTAGATATTCAATTTTATATATTTTCGTTTTGTTTATATAAATGTAGTGAGAAAAGATAGTTTAAGTTAATGCGCACGTTTTATAATATAAACGTATACTATTTTGGTTTATTATTAAAAATGAAAACCTATAAGCACCTTAAATACTTTCACAATCATAACATAATGTTATTGTCTTGTGATTGGCTGAGACTAATAAAGAGGGTATAAAAGCTTTGTGTTGATCTTTTGCGCGCATTTCTTTGGTGTGGTTAATTGTAGTGTGGTAAAGAGCGCCGTTGGGCCCGCGTTGGGCGCAAGTGCGTGCTTTGTTAGGCGTAAGTGCAAGTTTGTGGAGATTGATATTTTCGGAGGTGGTTGTGGAGATTGACGTTTCTAGAGGTGGTTGGAAATTGCTTTCTTGGTTTGGAGATTGACGTTTTTAGAGGTGGCTGGAAATTGCTTTCTTGGTTTGTGGAGATTGACGTTTTGATTTTAGCTAGCGTTAAGCGCTAGTTGAAATTATTTTTGGTTTGTTTTACTTAAGATAATTTTAGTTAGGTGATTGTTGGTTGTTGCTTTTGCTTTTGTTGAAATTTCAGCTTTATAGTTTTGCGACTTAAAGCTTCAAGATCAAGCTTGGCGTCATTCATCACAGGCACATTATAAACAGGTAAGTGTACTTATTTATTTATTTGTGAGAAATATTGTATTGTATTGTATTTAGTGTGGTACCGAACAAGTAAGTGTATTTTTAGAAATATGAAACAATACGTGTATTGTGATATAATATGTTCTGAAAGTTCAAATTTTAAAAATGTTTCTGAAAGTTCAAATTTTAAAAATGTTTCAGTTAATTCTCAATATTTAGCTTATTATGATTTTTTTGTCAGGTCTAAGTATTTTCAGGTGCAAAGTATAGAAAGGGATAATAATTTGAAACCTATTCGAGTTTGTATATGTATTTTTCAGAATAGTTTGAATAAGTCTGTGGTGTTAAAGGAGCATAATTAAGATGTCGCATGATAAGGTTTATGTTGTTAGGCTTTCTGAAAAGGCTAATCTTCCAAAGAGAAGTTCATTATTTTCAGCAGGATTAGATTTGTATAGTGCTTATGATTATATTTTACCAGCAGGAAAAAAACTTGAAATTAAAACAGATTTACAGTTTGAGTTTCCTGAAAAATGTTATGGAAGAATAGCATCTAGATCTAGTCTTTCTAAATATTATTCTATTGAAGTTGGAGCAGGAGTTATTGATGAAGATTATAGAGGAAATGTTAGTATTATTTTGTATAACTTTGGAAATTTAGATTTTCTTATTAAGGCTGGTGATAGGATTGCTCAAATTATTTTAGAGCGTTATTCAAATGCCAGTGTTTATGAAGTACAAGAGTTAAGCAAAACTGATCGTGGTTGTAAGGGGTTTGGTTCTAGTGGATATTGTTAAAGTGCTAAGGGTTTTATTTTACAAGTTAATAGGAGGTGAGGGAGTAGGAGAAGGTGAGGGAGGAGAAGGTGAGGGAGAAGAAAAAGTTTTAAAAGTAGTCATTTCAATTTCTTCTTGTACTACGCTAATAGATTCAAAGCTTTCAGAGTTTAGAGAATTGAAACTGCTAGTGTATTCAGAAGGTGCTTGTGCTTCATTAACATTAACATTAATATTAAATCGAGATCTCATATGAAGTGTGGTTCGCTGAATAGATCGAATTCTATATTGTTCAAATTTGTTTTGCCAAGTTTTTCTGAAAAGTTTATAAAGAATAAAAGATGTTAATATAATACCAAAAAGAACTAAGAAAGATAAGATTCCTGCTATAATATCAGCTACTGGTACGATATTTTTTGGAGTTGATTTGTCAATAGGTTTAGGTGTAGATGCGAAAGATGCGTTAGGTGTTTTTGGTTCATTTGAAAATGTTGTATTTATAGGTATAGTGACTTGTGGTTGGCTTGAACTGATAAATGTAGAGGTTTGCGCTAGACTTGTAGGATGCGGTTGGCTTGAAGTACTGATAGAGGTTTGCGACAGACTTAAAGTACTGATAGGTGTGGAGGTAGTAGAGGTTTGCGGTAGACTTGAAGTACTGATAGGTGTGGAGGTAGTAGAAGTTTGTAGCCGATTTGAAGTAATAGGTGTGGAGGCTTGCGATAGACTTGAAGTTTTGGGTGAGCTGAAAGTATAAAGTATTTTGCAAATAATAAATTACATACAGATTAATATTTTATAAAACTTTTGTTAGAAGTTAGGTTGGATATGATGCTAGATTTGTTGTTAAAGATATTAGTAGTTTTATAAATCTCTTGAAATTAGTGGACTTAGAGTTTGTTTGAGTTACTTGTGTTGTAGAAATGTTCTTCAGATGAATAAGTCTAATAGTTGACTAGTTTCAGAGCATTCATGAGACTTAGAGGACTTAGAAAATTTCTTAGTTTATAGATATTGCATTGAGATTACCAGACTTATAGATTGGTGACTGGTAAAGTTTCTGAGTTGGGTGACTTTTCACAGAATTCCTTTCTAGTATCTTTGACTTATTTTCTTGTGAGAAGGGCTCTAGAATTTTACTACAGAAAATATGAAAAGGTTTATCCATCCACGGTGGAATTAAATCTCTTAAGATTAGTGGACTTAGAGTTTGTTTTAGTTACTTGTGTTGTAGAAATGTTCTTTAGATGAATAAGTTTGATAGTTGAATAGTTTCAGAGCAATTGTGAGATTTGGACTTAGAAAATTTCTCAGTTTGTAGATATTGTATTGAGATTACCAGACTAATAGATTGGTGACTGGTATTAAATTGTGATAGGCTGAATAGGGATTATAAATATTAGTTTAGATAAAGCTATTAAAACATATGTTGCTAGATTTGTTGTTAAAGATATTAGTAGTTTTAAATTATGATAGGCTGAATAGGGATTATAAATTATATATTTACATGGACCAACTTGAAGTACGTGGCTGGCTTGAAGTAATAGGTGTAGAGGCTTGTGACAGACTTGTTGAAGTTTTGGGTGAGCTGAAAGTATAAAGTATTTTATAAATAATAAATTACATATAGATTAATATTTTTGTTAGAAGTTAGGATGGATATAATGCTAGATTTATTGTTAAAGATATTAGTAGTTTTAAATGAAACTTAAGCAGTTAGCATGAGTGACTTTTACGTAACTATGATGTTTGTTGCTTTGTTTAATATTAAAAGGTTCAACTTAGTTTACCATATAGGAATGTTAGGAGGAAGCATGCTGCTGTTTTATTTTTAGGTTTAGAGTGCATTTTAAGACCAATAACTTACATGGTATTTGGAAATGAAGATGCTGGTTTCATAGATGTAGTGGTTGTACTTAAATCATTAGTTTGAGTCTTTAATGCGTCAGTGAAATCGTGAGTTGTTTTTGTTTCAGTTAAATCAAATAGGGCATTAGTTGTCTTCAAGGCATCAGTTGTTTCAATTGCTGAGCTAAATAAAAAAATTACGATTAGTTTGGTTAATATAGTTAGGACGGTGCAAAGTGAATATTGTTTAAGGTAGAAGTTAGATGGCGCCACTGCTTTTGCAGTTAGCATGTGACTTTTACGAAGACTATGATGTTTAATATTAAAAGGAGGTTTAACTTACGTTTGTCATATAGGAATGTTAGGAGGAAGCATGCAGTTTATTTTTTTAGGTTTAGAGTGCATTTAAGACTAATAACTTACATGGTATTTGGAAATGAAGATGCTGGTTTCATAGATGTAGTGGTTGAACTTAAATCATTAGTTTGAGTCGTCAATGCGTCAGTTGTAGTTAAATCAAATAGGGCAATAGTTGTCTTCAAGGCATCAGTTGGTTCAATTGCTGAGCTAAATAAAAATTACGATTAGTTAGGTTAATATGGTTAGGTTGGTGTAAAGTGAATATTGTTTAAGGTAGACGACGTTACTGCTTTACAGTTAGCATGAGTGACTTTTACGTAACTATGATGTTTAACTTAGTTTGTCATATAGGAATGTTAGGAGGAAGCATGCTGTTTTATTTTTAGGTTTAGAGTGCACTTAAGACTAATAACTTACATGGTATTTGGAAATGAAGATGTTGGTTTCATAGAAGTTGGTTTTTCTGTTGCTTTTAATCTGAATAAAAATTAATGTTTAGAATTTATTCTTAAATTCAAAAGATTAGAAAACTTTGGATATGAAAGGTATTTATATAATGTTCAGAATTTAAGAAACTTGTTAAGCTAAAATTTAAGAAACTTAGAAGGTATTATATTTGAATAATTTTATACTGTTAATATTAAGTGAGTTAAGCCTATACTTACATGCATTTTCCTGCTTCGCATTGAAATGTAATTCCACTTGTTTTGATAACTGCAAGGAATGGGAAGACATCTATGTCGTATTTGATGAATTGTTGCTGTGATGCGGCGGGGGAAATTAAAAAGATTTGCGTAGTTCTTAGCGTTATGTGTGTGAAAGTTGTCGGTAAACAGTAGCAGATAAGCGTGTCCAAGTTGTCGGTTAAGGAGCAGTCGTTTCTGACAGAACAACCTAGAGTTTTCGTCAAAATGGTTAGGAAGAGAAGCAGGAATACTAGTTTGGTCGACATGATGGTTCTGCGCATTTGATTTACTTTAGAGATGAAGTGAGTGTTGGTCGGCGTGTTCTAGATTTAGATTTATCAATAAGTTTAAGGGCATTAATGTAAGAAATAGTTTCCATTGATTACGGGCTGTAACTTAGTCCACACTTATCAAGTATTTTTATGTAGGCTTGGCTTGGAGTAGATAAACTTGTCTGAGGTTCACTTGGTACTAAATAATTTGTGTTGAGAGGTTCCCTCTGGTGGCTAGGCATCAACTATAGACATGTGCTGGAAGGTTCCCTCTGGTGGCTAAGCATTAACTGTAGACAGAATAGAGACTTAGCTTTTACGCTGATTAGCTTTTACGCTGGGCGTTATTTGATTAATGTTTTGACTAGATTTGAGACATACTAGGGTGGGGTCTTTTTTATGCTTGAATTTATAGATTTTTCATTAAGTACCTTCTCGCCTGTGTTTGGTGTTAACCAATTTAGATTATATTGGTTTTTTGCCTAAGTTTAGACAGATGTCTAAAGACGCTGTTAACACCTGTAGTAGAGATGAACAGTGTGACGTTAGGCCTTTAGGCTTAGTTTGGGTAATGTAGTGAGGGTTCCCCAGTGAATGACAACACTGTTCATGTCTTATTACAATAGGTAGCTAATGCCCTCTGGTGGATTGATGTTTAGACGCTTAGATAACTAAGGTATTGTCGTATCGCGTTATTTGTTTTCTGACCGCTTACGCACTTCATATATGTGACCGCAGGCGTCGCCACCTACGTTTTTATAGACAATACGTTAGGTGGCGCAGCGGCGCTGTTTATCGGTGGATTTTAATGACAGGATCGGAAAGAAGAGATTTTGCCGCTTAGTCAAGCAATGCTTCTAAAAAGGGCAAGTTGCGCAAAATTACCTTATCTCAGCATAGCTACAGTGTTGTGGTGATGGAGCATTGTGCATCAATTGCACTGTGATAATTCTGGTACTTTAGAGAAACAGCCTTGGCAAAATGTGTCATAGATATGTTCAAGTAGTATATTGTGGTTAAGTTATGATATGGGTTAAATTTATATATTTGTGTTAATGTTTATTTTTAAGATATATAAGGCGTTTAAGGTAAGTTTATTTGAATATGCATGAAGCTTTATGCTTAAATAAGCTTATGATTGTTATATTTGGTGTTTGCTTTTGCTTAGGAGGTAGGTGTACAGAGGATTAAAGATTGTTTTTAAGGCTTAAGGTTAGTTTACAAATGATTGTTATACATTTTGAGAAAAGTGTTTATGAGCCTTATTGTTCTTGTTACTTTTGTTTAGTTATAAATAAAGTATTAAAGGAAGGTGAAAATATAGATAAGCTTATTGCTGCATGTCCTAATGGTACATTAATAGATTTTTCTAAAATAGAACAAATCACAGAATTAGTACAGGAATTGAATAGATTTCTTTTTAAATTAAGTTTAAAAAGATTAGTTTTGACATTTATTTTGAATAAATTTCCTAAATTAACACCAGAAGATGTAGATCAGTTAGAGATTCCTGGTATTTTGAAAAAAGATATTACTAATTTTGAGGAAGAGGAATCTAGGCAATTTGATGAAGTTGCAAATACAACAACGTTTGTTTTGTTGATTCGGCATCATGTTGGTTTTCGTGTTAAAATAGAACAAGTATTAGAAATTTTTGATTTTTGAACTTATATACATTGGTAGGTATGAGACGTGTGTTTTATTTTTATAGATATAGGTACGATACAATTAATAAGAAATTTTGTAAATTAGTTTGTTCATGTATAGATTGTCAGTTAATATTGGTTAATTTTCGATACAAGAAAGCATATAAACTGTTTTTTAATTTAAATCAAATTATTACAAGACATGAAATTCATAATTTAAGTGCTAAAATTTGCGAGTATTGCAAAGCTAAACCAGATTTTTATTTAACAATGTCTTCTGATTTTTTATTGGGTTATTCAGAATTTTTAATAAATATAGCTCAGATTTATCTTATTGTAATGAAACACGCCTCCTTTAGATTGGGTTACAAGTATCGATAGTATATATTAATGCAAGTAGATTATAGTGTAAACTTGGTTATTTTTGGTTTAAATTTTACTCCAAATATTCATTTTGATATTCCGTATATTTATAAAAGTATAAAGAATAGTTTTTTATATAGAGGATCATTAACTTGTAAAAATAAATTGTATACTTTGAAGATTACACGTAATGGATTTTGTTCAATTTATTTAAGAAGAAATTTTTCAAGTTTATTACCAAATATTAAGATAATAGCTTTAGAAGTTTATGAGTATATTAGGGACTTTTGTGAACAGGAAATAGTTAGTGTAAATATAACTCCAAAGAACATTCAAATTACCTTTCAACTTGTATTTAAAACAACACCGGATTTTAAGGTTTTTTGTATAAAAATTGCAGATTGTTTTGAAAAAGAATATGAATTTGAAATTAAAGAATCTAATTCTAGCGAATCTATATGGTTGCCTTATGTAAATAATAGTTCATATTTTTCAAGTTTACGTATCAAAATTAAAGGTAAAAGTAAATGTATTTTCACGTTTTTATATTCTTATAAAGGAAGTTGTTTAACTGATAATGTTTTAGATTTTAAAAGAGTTTGTGATAGTTTGAGATTGTGTTATTTAAATAATTTACATTTATGGCCGCCGGAGTGTTAGATAGGTTACTTTTGTTAATTATAGAATTTCTTTTAAGACATAATGAAGAAAATAAATTATTTTGGAATAAAGTTCGGACAGATAATTCACATTTTTTTAGTTTTTGTTTTCAACTTTTAACAGAATGTGAGAATGAAAGGAAAAAAATAAATATTCTTAAAGAAGAATTAAAGGTTGAACTTTTGTCTGCTTTAAGAAATCAAGATATAACGAGAAATTTAGCCTTTAGAATTTTATCTAGTGAAGATGAAACTATTAAGCTGGACTTGCGTTCTTCACAAAGTTCAATTATTCAGTGTCTTGTTGATATTCTTAGAATAAATATAACTGTTTATCGAAGTGATTCTCGATCATTTAATTTTACATGTTGTACAGAATTGTTTCGTATAGGTTCACCTTTTGTTATTCAATGGAGTAAAGTTGAAAATGCTTTTATAGAAGTAGCTTTAGATTATCATATGTCAAAATATAATTCATTAATTGAGTTTCCAAAACATAAAGTGAAAAGCAAAAAGCGTAAGCATGAATATAAAAGTGCTGAGTTTTTATCTTCTACTTCAGATTCAGATTCAGATTGTAAAAAACAAATACATGGTCAAAAAAGTACTTGTACGAAATCTTTAGGTTTTCATACTAAGAAAAAAGCAAGAGTTGAAAATTTTGAGAAAGCTGTAACTAAAGAAAAGGTTAATGATAGTGATTCATCTTTGGCTCGAGATTTGTCACTATCAGAAAGTGAAAATGATGATTATGATGATAAAGCTAAGAAATTGGAATCAGAATTAGAGCTTGAAAAAAGAGATGATTTTATGGGCGAACTAAACAAATTACAGCAATCTAATAATGATATGAAATTTCATAAGAAATCTCAGAAAAAAGATGTTATGGTAAATGTTTCAGAAACAGGAAAACATTTACAGGATTTTTCACCATATTCTGATTTGTATTCTGATAATTTTAATAAGATAGAATGTAATATAGATAAGTTTGTAGAAATAACTGAAAGGTTGAAAAAACACGCCTTAGTTCTTCAAAATAACTTACTGCCAGGAAATATTGAGAATTGCTTGTGTTGTCCTGTTCATTGTGCTCAAGCTTTAGTTAAGGCTACAAAAGATAAGCGAGGACCAAAAAAAAAAAATTAGAATGTTCATATTGTAAGAAAGAGTTTATATCTTTAAGTTTATTGCGTTTACATATTTTGGTTAAGCATTCTAATTATGATCCTAAGAATCATATATTCACACCAGTTCCTTTGAGATCTTCTTTAGTAATATTAAAAAAGTATCATCCTGATTAAATTTATTATATATTTATTTAGGAATTTCAAGTTGATAAAAGTAAGTATTTGAAATGGATACTGCTTGTTCAAAAAGTTTTGCTCGCTTGATGAAAAGGAGCTTGTATTTTTGTGCTTTAGTGTCATTTTATTTTGGTAAGTTAAATTTACCTTTGTTAATTGAAATTCCTAGCCAAGAATTTTTATCTGAAGATGAGTGTTTACAATTAATAGAAATATTAAGTGAAGAACTTACAGATGATGCATGTTTTTTAAAGTTGAAATATTTTTCTTGCGCGAGTCTTTTATTTTTTTCATCGTATTTTCAATGTGATATTGTTTTAGATTTTATTTATTTATCCATGTGGGAAAATGATAAAAAAATAATTGAAGTTTTAAGAAAGTCAATTTATTTTTATGGTTTAAAAGATTGTTTCACAAAGGTAGTTTTGGATTCAGTAGCATCGTATTTGTATATGTCAGTAGATGATGTGATTGATTTAGGACATTTAGGGGAAATTAATAATAATAGTAGTCCTAATTATTCAATGAGGTTGTTAGCTAAAAAGTTAAGAGATACTAGGCGGTGTCGTAGGTTACTTTTTTCTTTTTTTACATTACCTTGTGCTCAATGCCATTCACGAATTATTTTTAATTATAAAGGTTCAGATAATACAGTTTTTTTAAAGTGTTGTAAAAGACCTATTCATATTTCAAGATGTTATGAACATTTTATTTCTTCTAGTTTTGATTTGCAGGTTTATTGTCCCTGCTGTAGAACTCCTTGGCGAAATGCATTACCCCAAATAGAAACAGCTTCGAGGAAAAGGTGTTTAGAAGATTTTCTTATGCATATGAGAGATTATCCTAAACACATAAGAACATATTCTTCTTCAAAATTAATGCGAAATGTGAAAGTTCAAAAGGAAGACTGATGAGCCAAAGTGATTAAATTGTGATGTGATTAGGATTGATATTAGATTTTTATAGATTTGTTTTAATAAATATTTAAAATGTTGCAGAACGAAGAACTAGAATCATTCAATTATACATTAGTTTCAAATGTACCACATTCAGTAAGAGAAAATAAGACAAGTCATTTTTATACTCAAATACCAGCTACACGTGAATGTAAAGGTTACTGGGAAGTAGCCTTATTGGAGATTGATTTTTTGAAATCGTGGTATAATGTACCAGAGCATCCAGAGCAATCTAGAACTTATGTAATTGTGCGAGATATTTTTGATTTAAAAGACCAAACAGTAGGACAAATTAATTCATTAGATGAAGTTGTTCCTAATTCTATAAAAAAAGTAAATAAGGTGTTTGCTTTAAAGTTTGGAAATTATGAAATTAAGGATATGATAAGTGAAATGAATGAAAAATTTGCTAAATTAAAAATGGAAGTAAATGAAGCTCAACCTACTTATAAAAATTATAAAAGATATACTAAACTTTATATTGATAATCAAAATTTAATTTGCACTTTATATGTAGGTACAGGAGATGTAGTTATTTTGTCCGAATATATTGCTGCGGTTTTACGCTTAAATAATTGTGAAGGAATTAAAAAGTATACTTCAAGAGTTACTGTTAATGGTGAGAAAACATTTACAAATTTTATTGAGTTTAGAGGACCACCTTTATTGAAAAAGCCACCTTCTACTGATGAAGAAATTTTAATAACAGGTTTTAATGATGTAATATCTCTTAATAGGAAGGGACCATATAATGAGCTTTTTCAACCACAATATGGAAAAGATTATGTAGGAAAAGGAGTTCCAGTTTTTCCAACAGACACTTCAAATATATACATTTATTCTAATATTGTTGATTATGAGTATGTAGGTAACATTCAAACAAAATTACTTAGAACTGTTAGGGCTAGTGGAGTATTTGGTGAACATATTAAGCACACTTATTCCCATCCATTGTATAAGAAATTAGCTTATGATAGGTTGCAGGATATAGAAATAGTAATTAGAACTGATGATGGACAGCTTGTTAAATTTGAATATGGAATTGTTGAGTTAATTTTGCGTTTTAGAAGATTAAATAGATAAAAAATAAAATGAATGAAATAAAGAAAAGAAAAGCTTTTGGTAAACTGCTAAGAAGTTATGATATAGTTCCTTTTCAGCGTGCTATAGATATAGAATTATTTTTTCAACGCAAGTTTAAAGTTTTATTAGAAAAAATTAAGAAAGGTTTATTGAGGCATGGTGGCATAAAATTTCAAATTAGTCTTAATGTTGTATTAGGTAAATATAAATTGGATACATCAAGGTATTATGAAATTAAACCTTGGTTTCAAAGCAATATGACTCAAGTTTTAACATTTTTATCTGTAAAAGAAAAAATGATACAAGCTATAAGAATACTTTTAGCATTTTTTGATGGGTTTATTCAGATGGGTTCAGGTTGGTTTTTAAAACAAATTAATGTTTTACGTTTATCAGTTTATAAATGTAATCCTTTTGGAGGGTGTGCATCTGTTTCATTACCAATTCCTAATAAACATTCTATTCTTAATATACGATGTTCTGATGACAAGTGCTTTTTGTATTCTGTGTTAGCTGCTTTTAAAAAGTGTGTAAATCCTAATAGATTTACATCTTATTTAGGTTTAGTAAGTTCTTTAAATTTAAAGGGTCTTTCTTTTCCAACTAAAATAAGTGAGATTCCAAATTTTGAGAAAAATAATAATTTAACGATAAATGTTTTTGGGTTATTTAGTCAAAATGAAATGGGATTTGTAAATAATACTAAATATTTACCGTATCCAATGTATATTTCAACAAGCTTTGATGATAAACATCGCAAACATATTAATTTACTTTTGTACAAAAATCATTATATGTTAATTCGAAATATTAATTCATTCATAACACCATTTTATTGGAAAAAAACAAGGTATTTTTGTAATAAATGTTTAATTTCATTTAGAGATAAAGTTGGTTTACAACTTCATAGTAAAGCAAATTGTACAAATAAAGTTTATACTGGACAAACTTATAAGCTTCCTTTAATAGGTGAAAAAGAAATGTTTCGAAATCTTTCACGACAAATAAAAAATCATTTTATTATTTATGCTGATTTTGAAACATTAAATAAAAATGTAAATAAGTTAAAAGGTAAGTCTATTATGAAAACAAGACATGAATTAAATGCAGTAGGTATTTTATTTTTATCAAAGTATAGTAAGTATTCTAAACCACCTTTTCTTTATATTGGTCCTAATGTTCTTAAAAACTTTTTTGGATATATTTATCAAGTGCGTGCAGAGATATCTTGTATTTTTGAAAATGATAGAAAACCTTTAACTTTAAATTCACAGGATATTTTACATCTCGCTAAGCAAAAAGCTTGTTATCTTTGCGGAGTTTCTTTTGCTAATTTAGGAATTAAAAGAGTTATAGATCATGAGCATTTAGGTAGGGAAGGAAAAGGTAGAGATGTTAATTATGCTTGTAATAGATGTAATTTAGTATGTAGTGCATTGAAATTTACAAATTTTAAAATTCCTATTGTTATGCATAATGCTATGAACTATGATTTACATTTTATTGTTAAAAATATGTATAAGTATTTAAAACAACTTAATGTTCAAGTTATTCCGCGTTCATCAGAAAAGTTTTTAGCTATGTTTTTAGATAATTTTGTTTTTATTGATTCTTTTCAGTTTCTTCCAAATTCATTATCTAATCTTGCTGAATTATTAGTTAAAAAAGATACATTAGATTTAAAAGAAACTAAAAAGCATTTTAAGGAAAAGATGTTACCATATGTTATAAGAAAGGGAGTTATGTGCTATGACTATATAGATTCGTGGGAAAGGCTGGATGAGAAGGAATTACCTTGTCGTGAGGCATTTTTTAATAGTTTAACTAATCAAAGTATTTCTTCTTTAGATTATGATCATGCAATTAAAATGTTTAAAATTTTAAAGTGTAAGAATATAAAAGATTATTTAAGACAATATTTAAAAATAGATGTATTACTATTAGCTGATGTTTTTGAATCATTTAGGGAAAAGTCATTAGATTTTTATGGATTAGATCCAGCTAAATATTTAACAGCTCCATCTTTGAGTTATGATGCTATGATGAAGTTTACAAAGGTTAAGTTTGATTTAATTAATGATATTGACATGTTTAATTTTTTTGAAGATGGTATTCGAGGAGGTATGACAAATGTAGTTCAAAGATTTGCAAAAGTGAGAAAAGAAACTGAGCATATAGTTTATTATGATTGTAATAATTTATATGGATTTGCTATGGTACAACCTTTACCTTACAAAAATTTTGCTTGGGTTGATCCGAGTAAATATGATAGTTTTGATGTAACTAAAGTTCTTGATGATGCTCCTATAGGATATATTTTAGAGGTAACTTTAGAGTATCCTGATTATTTACATGATTTTCATAATATGCTTCCTTTGGCTCCTGAAAAGCTTGCAGTGAATTTTTTTCAATTGTCTCCATATGCTAAAAATATTTTGGAAGGTTTAGGTAAACGCTATACTAAAAGCTGTATGAAATTAATTTCAACTTTATGTCAAAAGGAAAAGTACATTATACATTATAGGAATTTAAAATTGTATTTAAGTTTAGGTTTAAAAATTTCTAAAATTTTTAGGATAGTATCCTTTTCTCAGTCATGTTGGATGAAACCATATATTGATTTTAATAACCAAAAGCGGAAAGAGGCTACTTCAGATTTTGATAGGGAATATCTTAAACTTATGAATAACTCTACGTTTGGCAAATGTATGGAAAATGTAAAAAGAAGAATTAAAATGGTATTAACAACAAATCAAAAGTCATGTGCCTCTATGATTAAAAAGCCTCTTTTTCATTCTTTACATATTTTTAATTCAAATTTTGTTGGGATACAGTATAAGAAAAATATAGTAGAATTGAATAAACCTATTTATATTGGTTTTACAATATTAGATTTATCGAAAATGCATATGTTCAATTTTCATTATAATGTCATTTTAAAAACATTTGGTTTAAAATCTGTTCAGCTTCTTTATACTGATACTGATTCACTAATATATTATATAGATCATAAATATTTTTATAGATTACTTTATGATATTAGGGATTATTTTGATTTTTCAAATTTAGAAACAAATAATTTATTATATTCTTTAAAAAATAGAAAAGTGTTAGGTAAATTTAAAGATGAAACAGCTGGAGTAGAAATTAAGGAATTTGTTGGTTTAAGACCTAAAATGTATTCTTTTCTGTTAAATTCAGGAAAGAATATAAAAAGAGTTAAAGGAATTAGAAGGAGTTGTGTAGACAAGCTTTTACATTCAGAATTTAAACAAGTTTTAAAAGAAGCATCTGAATCTTTTGCTACCTTTCACTGTATACGCAGTTATAAGCACGATGTGTTTACTTTAAAAGAAACAAAGTTAGCTTTATCGCCTTTTGAAGATAAACGTTGGCTTTGTTCAGATGGAGTGCACTCTTTAGCATATGGAAATTATAAGTTAAGGTCTAAAAAAAGAGTAAAAGAAGAGGAAGATAAAACAATATGTAAAGTTCAAAGGAAAGCATAGGAAATATTCCTGTGATTAGTGATTTTATAGTAGGTAAATAGTAATTTTATAGTAGTTATTAGTTTGTTTATCAAATATAGAATTAATTATGGCTTCAAAGGAGGAAACAATATCACGTTATGTTTTGTCTTTTGGAAGAAAGAAAAGACTAGATTTAACAATATTTAAAGCAGAAGTATATGTTCATTTCAGTGATTTGTTGAAAGATAATAAAAGTTTTACAGTAACTAAGGACGAGTTAGGTGAGTTGTTTGGGTTAAAGAGGAAAATAGCTAGAAGACTAAAGAAATTAGATCATGAGGCAAGAAAGCAGAAGAAACAGAAAAAATTAAATGATTTTTCTACTGATGAGGACAGTGAAATAGAGGAAAAGAAGAAAAGTAAGAAACAAGCTAAAAAACAGAATACAGAGTTGGAAAAAATTGGGGTTTCTAGCGAAGAAGATATGCAAAGTATAAGTTTTTAAATGATTAGGTAGATATATATTAAGCTTAATAGAATAGTATTGCAGCAAAACTAGCTTGTGATTAGCTAAATTTTTGGGATTTAAGCAAGCCTAAAGGTGAGCATTAATGTAAGTTTACATTTTATAAATATTTAAACAGAAATTTTTAAGATGGAGGTGTGTTTTTATTGTGGTAGTGAGGAATCTTTGGTTCAGGGTAAGAAGTACTGTATTTCTTGTGAAGATAGTCTTTTTAAGGAGTGCATAAGATGTCATAAGCCTTATGACCATCCTAGATATTTTCAATTAGACTTAAATAGATGCAATTCGTGCCAAAAGAAATATATAAAGGAAAAGGAAAAAAATTTAATAAAACAGAGTGAAAAGAAGTCTTTAAATGAAGAAAGTGATCAAGAAAGTGATGCAACAGTGCAACTGTTTTCAAAGTTTGATGAAAGTGAAGAAGATATAACTAAGAAAGTTGATGAAGATATTCCAAAAAAGGCTAAGAGAAAGTTTAAGAAGAAGGAAATTCAAAATAATGAGGTTGATGAAGAAAGTGAAGAAGATATAACTAAGAAAGTTGAAGACATTTCAAAAAAAGCTAAGAGAAAGTATAAGAAAAAGGAAATTCAAAATCAAAATGAGGTAAATCAGGATGAGGAAACTGTAGCTAAGAATAATGAAAATGGAGAAACTGTAGCAAAGAAAAAGAAGGTTACAGGAGGTAGAGCTAAAAAAAATATTGAAAATGCTTTTAATATGAAGAATGAAGAAACTACATTTGTGAAGCAAAAAAATTTAAATGCTAAAAATCAACAAAATAAGGATGCAATGGTATATGGATTAATTCCATTAATGGTTATAAGAAATGACAAAAAAGGAAAGAATTTTTTTAATATAATTCAATAAGTAGTTATATTATATTATTATATTATATATTATAATGAATGCACATGAAATAAATGTTTCATGTTCGTTTTTTTGTGGAGGTGTTTTGCTTCTTGGATAACCGAAGCAAAGTGTAAATATGTATAATACATGTCAATATTTATCTTTTTTTTATAGCGTTTATTGTATTGCTTGTGCATATGTTTGGAGTCCCGACTTTGCACAGCTTAGAAGATAGACGTTGTAATTTAGGGTAAATGACAGTTGAATAGTATAAATTAGTTAAGCTTAATGAATAGTATAAATTAGTTTAGCTTGAAAATAAACAATGTAATATTATAAATAATTTTGCTTAAGATAAGATTAGAATGTAAAGGTAGATGTGTATTTAAAATGGCAATGAATCAAAGAGATAAGTTAAATGTACTTATATCTATTTATTTTAATTCTAGGCATCCTTCTTCATTTTCTTCTATTAATAAGTTATATAAAGCTGCAAAACGTGTTAATGAAAATATAACTTTAAATGATGTTAAAACTTTTTTACAAAATACAAGAACTTATACTTCTTTTAAACCAATTATAAAAAATTTTTTAAGAAGAAAAATAATAGTAAGAGGTAAAAATGATCAATGGCAATTAGATCTAATAGTTCTTCCAAAGTTGAAACAATACAATGATGGAAACATTTATATATTAGTTGCAATAGATTGTTTTTCGAGATTTGCTTATGTAGAACCAATGAAATTAAAGACTTCTAGCACAACTAAATTAGCATTTGAAAAAATATTAAAAAGAGCTAAAGTGAAACCTAGAATAGTTCAAACAGATTTAGGTTCTGAGTTTAAGGGAATTTTTAGTCGCTTTTTAAAGCAAAATAAAATACATCAATTTTCTACTTTTCAAGATCCCAAATGTGCCATAGTGGAAAGATTTATAAGAACTTATAAAAATAAATTATTTAGATTTTTAAAAGCAAATAAAACTAAAAGATATCTTAAGGCTTTACAACCTATTGTTTCAAGTTACAATTGTACAAAACATCGAACTTTAGGTATAAGTCCTATTGAAGTTAATAAAAATAATCAGCATGACTTATGGTTAAAACAATATAAAGATCATCTTTATTCTAAAAGAATAGATTTAAACTTAAAAATTGGAGATAAAGTAAGATTAAGTAAATATAGAAGGACTTTTAATAGAGGATTTTTATCAAATTGGAGAAAAGAAATATTTAAAATAGCTTTTATATTAAATACAAAACCTGTAACTTATGTTTTACAGGATAGAAATAATGAATTATTACAAGGAGGAGTATATAAAGAAGAAATGTCTAAAGTAAAAGGTTGAATATTAATTCGTGTAAGATTACAAGGAGGAGAGGAGTATATAAAGAAGAAATGTCTAAAGTAAAAGGTTGAATATTAATTCGTGTTAGATTAAGGAAATATTTACAAAATTTAATCCGTGTACAATGGCGTTTGAAGGTCAATTTACTATTTTTGATGCTAGATTAAAAACACCATTTTCATTAATAATAGCTGGACCAAGTAATTGTGGAAAAACTACTTTTGTTATTGATTTGTTAAAAAATGATTCAAGGATAGTTGATAATGAATTTGATTATATTCTATGGTTTTATGGAGAAACTTTTCCACGTGATCCATATTTACAATTAAGAAATGTTCAATTTTATAACGGATTACCGGAGTCTTTTAATAGTTTAATAGATTCTAATAAAAGAGGACTAGCAATTTTTGATGATTTAATGGCTGAATGTGGAAATAATAAGTTAGTTTCAGAATTTTTTACCAAGCGAACACATCATGAAAATGTAAGTGTTATTTTTATTTCGCAAAATTTATTTCATGATGGTAAGGAAAGAAAAAATTGAACTAAAAATGCTACCTATTTATGTATTTTCAATTCGCCATTAGACCAAACTATAGCTTATTCTCTTGCTAGAAAATTAATGCCTAAGAATCAACGCTGCTTTGTTAATATATTTACACATGCTGTTGATAGACCGCACGGCTATTTATTTATAGATGGCCATCAACAATCACCTAAAAATGCTATGTTTCGTACAAATATGTTTGGAGATGTTCAACATTGTTTTACTTTGAATAGAAGTTAAATAACAAATACCATTAAGATTATGTACTTGTTGAATAGAAGTTTAATAACAAATACCATTAAGATTATGTACTTGAAAGAAGACAAAAAAAGAAAGCAATTTTATTGTTTGTTTGACAAAGGTATAAAACAAAATTGAAATATTTATTTATTTGTATTATTATTATTAGTTTACATTGAGTCACGATTAATTTTACACACTAAAGAAATGTCTTTAAGATTATGTACATAATAAACTTAAATTATTTAAAGTAAAATGGGTAGGTTAAAAAAGACAAAGAAAGAAAGCTATGCTCATAAGCATAGACATTTTCTTGTTTTAGTATGTGAAGCACATAGCAAAAAGAAGAGAAATAGAATTCTTGATTCAGCTGATGCTGAAGATATTTATGCAATTTGTGATTGTGTCTATAATGTTTTGAAAGGAAATATACCTATAAAGAAGTCACATTATCATAAGTTAAAGAAATTTAAAAAAGTTTTAAGAGAAGTGGTAAAACAAAAAATGCCTTTTAAGAAACGTAAAGAAGTTTTAAAACAGAAAGGAGGATTTTTACCACTTTTACTTCCAATTATAGCTGCATCTGTTGCAGCAGGTATAAGTAATGCATAATATTGATTAATTTTTGTATGATTAACAAGAATTAACTTGAAATTAAAATTACCAAAATGGCTACTTTTAAAGAAAGTATAATAATTCCTTATGCAATGTTTAAAAGCTGTACCTTTAGTGAAGAAGTACCTAGTCATAATGAACTTTATACTTTAAAAAGACAAAAAGATTTAATGCAGGAGCGTATGTTTAATAAAAAGCCTTATTCTGTTCATACAACATATATACCACCTCCTGTAAAACCAGCTTTAACTAAGGATTTAAATTTAGAGGGAAGAAGAACTGAAGATGATAAAAATAATTTAAAGCCAAGTACTTTTAAAATATTAAAAGGAATTTCAGTGTCACAAAGACCAAATGCACAAAGTATTTTAGATAAAATTTTGGAAAATAATGGAACATGGAATGCTGAGGGAGAAATAAATTTACAGGGCAAAGTTATTAAAGGTTCAAATATTTTAAATATAATGAAATTTTTTTCAAAAACAAAACAATTCGAAAAGGAACCTCGAGGTGTTGATCAACTTTGGGAATTTTTACAAACAGTAAAAGTACCAAAATCTTGGTTTAAAAATAAACCTGAAAGTTTTCGAAAAAAAAAAGATGATGAATTTCTTACTCCTGCTAAATATCCTCTTGAAGAAACTGAAAGAGAAAAAATTATGGATACTATTAATAAATCTTTAAGTCAAGATGAAGAGGATAAATTAGATTTTGCTGGTCTTCCAGATCAAGATGATTTTTATGCGCCTCTTTCACAAGATGATTTTTATACGCCTATTTCAAAAAACCGTGCTAACATTGATATTGGTGAAATAGAAGAAAAGTTACCTTCACCTACATTTGATCAACCAGAGGTTGACATTTTTGCTTCTTTAAAAAAGAAAAAGAAAAAGAAATCTATGAACAAACCATATCAAGACAGGATTTTTTCAGACAGTAAGAAAACAAAAGATAGTGTAGAGGAAAGATCAAGGTTTGGAAGAAGAATTAAACATACTTCAAAATGGGATGCATGGAAACCAGCTGAAAAGTAAATTACTTTAAGATTAATCTTAAATCTTAAATGAATCAAATGTTAGCGTTTTTATTGTTTATAAAGTTAAAAGTATATAATAATTAAAATGCAAAAATATTGTGGAGAAAATCATGCTTGTGACTATAAGCATTTTTTTGATGAAAATAATTCACGATTTTTACAAGAGGGTTATGGATATGGAGGATATTCTTTTATTCCTCCATTTATTGGAGTTCAGAATCAAAAAGGATATGGTATAGGAAGTATTTTTTCAGCAATAGCGAAGTCAGTTTTGCGTTTAGCTAAACCTGCAGCTAAATTAATTAAACCAGCTTTAAGAATGGCAAAGCCAGCTTTAAAGAATGTTGCCAAAACAGCTAAGCGTGAAATTATTAAGAGAGGGAAAAAAGCTGGAATGACTGCTGTTAAGAAAATTATTCAGGGTCAAAGTGCTAAAGAAGTTTTGAAAAAAGAGGCAAAGAAACAGTTGGAAGAATTAACAAAAGATTCTGTGGACTATATTTCTGACAAAATAAAGGAAAAAATATCAAATAAACAAAAAAGAAAAAATCAGTCTAGTTTTAAAGAAAATAAAAGAAAAAAGAGGAGAGTATCTTATGATTCTGAAGAAGAAGATATATTTAGCTAAATCTTCTTAAGATAAGATCTAAATCTTCTTAAGATAAGATCTAAAACTAGTTTGATAATTTAATGTTTAATTTAAAAAATGGCTATGCATAAAGATTCTTGTCTGTGTGTTGATTCAAGTTATGATTATTTTAATATTCCACCAACAGATGCAACATCTAGAACAAGTTTTTATTCAAAATTATATTCAATTAGTAATGTAAGTCAAGGTGGACCTTTAGAGTTTGCATTTAAATCAAATAAAGCTGATTTTATAGACTTGTCTCAAACATTTTTACATCTTACTTTAAAAATACTAAAACCAGATGGAACTGCACCTGCAAGACCTCCAGCACAAGGAGCTCATGCAGGTGAAATTCCAAATCCGTCAAAAGTATTTCCTGTTAATTATTTGTCTGGAGCCTTATTTAAAGATGTGGAAATTTATATAAGTAATAAGTTAATAACAAGTAGTGATACTCATTATGCATACAAGGCTTATATAGAATATCTTTTAGGTTATAAACGTTCTGTTCTTGAATCTTTTGGAGAACTTTCTGGGTTTTTTTTAGATGATAAAGATTTTAATGAAGTTGAAGATTTTGATGATACTCATAATACTGGTGCAAAGAAAAGATTTCTTACAACACAATATGGTAAAAGTTTTCAACTTATTTGCAAAATTCATAATGATCTTTTTAATCAACCTAAAAAATTTCCAGGTGATATAGATATGAAAATAAGATTGATTAGAAATGAGGAAAATTTTGCATTAATGGCACAAAGCGCTACAAGGCAATATAAAATAGAAATAGAAGATGCTGTTTTATTTGTTAAAAGAGTTACTTTAGATGATGTTTTTTTAAATGAATTAGATATGGCACGAGAAAAAAATAAACTTATGAAATTTCCATTTAGAAGAGTTGAGTTAAAGTATTCAACTCAAGGTCCAAATAGATCGATATTGCAAGAAAATAGAATGATTTCAAATGGTGAACTTCCTAAAAGAATAATTGTGGGATTAGTTGATTCTCGTGCATGGGATGGGAGTTTAACTCACAATCCATTTAATTTTCAAAATTTTGGGGTTACAGATATTGTTTTGCAAAGGGGGAAAGATATTTCACCTTTTTGTGAAATGTCAAAATTAGATTTCGATGAAGATAATTTCCATGAAGCATACACAGCAATGATGTATGCAACAGGGAGATTATTTTCAAATAACCCTGTGAGTATAACGCCAGATGAATTTAAGAATGGTAATACTTTGTTTTGTTTTGATTTATCTAAAACCGCACCAAATGCAAATAGTTTTGAGTTGACTGAAAGTGGTACAATTAATGTAATTGCAACATTAAAAAATCCTGTTGCTCATGGAATAGTTATGATATTTTATAATGAATATGATAGCATGCTTGCTTTAGGTCCTGCAAATCAGCCTGAAGTAATTTCAAGTTTACTTTAATGTAAAAATGTACGGATATGAAATTGAAAATATTTTGAAAAGTAATTGTGTAACTTCCAGTATTTTTAAAGGTGTGTATTCATCAAATCGATTACCATGTTTAAAAGGTAACAAATATCCTGCAGCATATATTGTTAATACTGATGAAGATTATAAAGCTGGTGAACATTGGGTAGCATTTTTCTTAAAGTCACGCAAAGCCTTACCAGAATACTTTGATTCATATGGGTTAAAACCTTTAAAAAGATATTTTAGAATGTTTATTAAGCAAATAAATAAAACGTATAGGTATAATACACAGGCTTTGCAATCTATATTATCTAAGGTCTGTGGTGAATATACTGTATATTATGTTTTTCATAAAAGTAAGGGAAAAACTTTAAAAGAAATACTTAAAAATTTTTCTGATAATAGATTAAAAAATGATTTACTTGTAAAGCGTTTTGTAAAAAGGCTGCAAAGAAAAAAAGTAGAAGGAAAAAATCAATGTAAAGCTGGTTATTTATGTTCTAAACATATGCAGAAAGTGTTGAAAAAAATAGTAGTCTCATTATGAGGCAATACATAAGGTTATAAATTTTATTAAGATTAATGATTTATTGCATTATATATATATATGTATTGAAATGGAAGCTTTATCCAAAATGGATTTAAAACCTACTCCAACAAAGCTTGGTTTTGGAGGGTTAACTTTAACACTAGTAGTTAGTTTGATTGTTATAGGTTTAGAGTTAAAGAAACCAATATTGCAACCTGAATATGTATTTTTGGATTGTATGATGCTGTCACAAAAAATGAAGGGTAAAATAATTGAAAAATTATTTTTAAGGTGTGAAAATAAAAAACTTATTCAACCTCTATTAGATAAACCGACTGCAAGGAAATATATGTCAAACAAATTAGATACAAATATTTCTACCGTTTGAACATGTATGCAAATATTTTATGTTTGAAAACTAGCTAAGGTTACAAGAATTTATATAAATTTGCTAAAGACAAGCTTTATATATTCAAATGTAAATAAAAGAAAGTTTACAGGTTAATATTAGTATTAGTAATTTATTTTGTTATAATAAAATAATAATTTGTTATAAGTATGCTCGGCTTGAATTTAAGAAATGTTTTTAATATTATTATTTGATTTAAGTTTTAAATTTTTATATTATTTAAAAATTGTTTGTCTTCAACCTTTTAAAATTTTAACATGTATTATAATTTTAAATTTGTGTAGTCAACCTGTGATAGTTGACTAAAGTGTAACCTAAACTGTGTGACTAATGAAGTTGTATGTAAAGGTTATCACGATGGAAAGAAGTCTTCCAGCGCGGTTACCATGAGCTTACAACTGGACTGATCAGTAGATGAAAGAAGTAACCTTGACTGGTGGTACCTTGACTGGTGGTCCTGGGGTTGCTATGAGAAGTGACTGGACCTTGGCTCACCAGTAGATGAAAGAAGTAACCTTGACTGGCGGTCCTGGGGTTGCTACGAGAAGTGACTGGACCTTGGCTCGCCGTGAATGAAGTTCGCTTAAAGGTTATTACGATGGTTAGCAGAAGTGCCTTCCAGCGCGATTGCCTTGAGCTCAAGTTTTGGCGACTACAGATGTATGGTTACTTAAACTGAACTAATAAGGACTTAATTGTTTGAAGGATGAAGCCTTGAAACAAATGCCATTATAGTCTTTGGTTAAGTACATTTAAATCTACTGAGTATAAATAAGGTCACATTAAGTTTGGTTACTGATGTTGGAATATTAAATGATGAAATAAAAACTGCTAAGAGTGATTACTGATGTTAAAATATTAAAACTGTTAAGAGTGGTTCGTTACTGATGTTGATTTGTTACTGATGTTGAAATATTAAAATTGTTGAAATATTAAAACTGTTAGAATGTAAGTAGATTCAAGCCGAGTTACCTATAACATTTATAAACCTATAACATTTATAAAATAATTAAATTGAATAAATAAACCTGTAAAGTTTCTATAATTTACTTAAAGGTAGATGCGCTTTTTAATAAAAAAGGTTATTACAACAAAAAGGTTATGTTTGTAATACAAAAGAACTTACAACATGTATTGTACTTATGAAATCCATGGAGATGTGATACTTGTGATGAAATCCAAGGAGATGCAATACTTGTGAAAATCCAACGAGATGTGAATGTACAAAAATGAAATTAAGTACTTATGAAATCCAAGGAGATGCAATCAATACTTGTGAAAATCCAAGGAGATGTAAATGTACAAAAATGAATTAAATATGAACATAACCACAATTTATGATTTATGTTTTTTGTTATTATATAGAAACACCATTTTTAATATACGTTTAATTTCGATATTGAAATAAACTTATATGATATTTAGTAAATACAAGCAAATCTTAACGATTAGATATTTATAGTAAATACAAGCAAATACAAGCAAATCTTAACGAGATTAAGACTACACGAAATACACGAAAAGCGATGACGTTTTCTCGTCAACATGAGAGGCTATATACAAGCAGGGTTAACAAATTTATTGATTTAGAAGATTTATAAATTAATATAGTATATTTCAATTTATTTTCGATATTGAAATAAACTTATATGATATTTAGTAAATAAGGCTAAGCTCTAGATTAAAATAATTTTTCCTTAGCCGTGAGTAGTAAACCCCAAGGTCGAGTTCAACTCGTTGGCGCGAAATGCGCGCATAAATGAGCCCTAGCTAGAGCCGATAAACCCTGCGCATTTCGCGCCACGAGTTGAACTCGACCTTGGGGTTTACTACTGACATGGGCAAGAATTGATTAACAGCTGATTACGTGCGACGTAAATCACAAACTTTTACCATGTTACCATGCAAAGCTGCCGACATTACTGTATTACACTCACTACAACGATTTTGATTAGTATTATTAGGTTAAAAAAATGAAAACAAAAGCAAAATAACATGTATATAGTGAAAAGTGTTTATCTGGAAAACGCCAAAACCTAAATTGCTGTTTCCATGCATCTTTCATTAGACTGAAGTTATTTCCGATCCAATTATAAGGTGACATCGCACGAAACTAAATGATTATGAATTCTGAGGCGAAACTTGAAAGATTTCGAGTATGCCAGCCTATCTGCAATTTCATTTTGAGTCCTTGTGGTATAGCAGTGGTATTTCCTTTTAGGAGAGGGACAAAATTACCACTGACAGTATTATCATTGGGATATATAGGCCATATATTTGCGTCATCTCTTCAAAGAAATATTGTATAGTACCTCTTCTTTACTACCATGAGCAAAATTACCTATTTGAAATTGAATTATTGTATTAAAAAGATTAGCATTATTGTCAATATTGCGTTTTCTATCAATATACGTGAAACTAGTTAAAACATTTAATCTTCTAAAAGTGTAGCAAAGCTACAAACTGAGGCGGACTCTTCAATCTTTAAAAACAACAATTAGGGGGTTTGTCTTTTATGTCTTTTACATAGGCTTGTGGTGGGTCTGACCTGAATCTAAAAAAAAAGTTAACTTGCAAGCTTGGACACTGACAGCAGGAGAGAACTTATTGACAGTGTGATGCCTATGTTTTAACATTGGAATGTAACCATACCATATATTGGAGCATGAGCTTATCAAAACATAGTTTCCAGTATTTCCTTCATTTTGATAGGCTGAATATGACCTAAATAATTATTTTTTGTAATGCCAGTGACATTGCCCAAACCAAATCTGAAAAAAAGACATCTGGCCTATAGGCCTACAGGCCTATTTGGAGCGCTAAAGAATAATTTGAATCTTTCATGCCAGAAATCCCATGACATCACCCCATGACATCACCCCATGACATCACCCCATGACATCACCCATGACATCACCCCATGACATCACTCCATGACATCACCCCCCATGACATCATCCCCCATGACATCAACACCGATGACATCATCCCCCGATGACATCATCCCCCATGACATCATCCCCCATGACATCATCCCATCACCCCTTTACCCTCTTCACCCCCATACAACAGCCCTATTTTCTTAGCCCTAGCTTTGCCCTAGTTTTTCTCCTCTGCCCTTTTCACCCCTTTGCCCTATGGATCGGTGAACTTTGGACTAGCCACATTGATGGCCATCTTTAAACAAATCAATACATAATTTCTAAACCAAACAGTTTTCAAATTTAAAAGAGGCTCAAGCATCCTGACCCAATTCACTATGTCCACCATGGATGGCAGTCCAAAACCAAACTTCTAACCATGATTCCACCATGATTTCACTAAATATGTCAATTTTTGACATTACTCAGGAAAAGTATAACATGTTTTCTTAATATTAAACCAAAAATTAGAATTTATTAGTGTTTAATCTCTGAGATATTTGCATTTTCCAAACTGGTGGACATGTTTTTGGTGGACATGAAGATGGGACAGATGTCCACCTGCTTTTCCCCAACTTGCTGGTTCCGGCGAGCAAGCCTTTAAATCATATATTCTTCGCTGGTTATGTGCTGTCCACCTCCCCTCTCCTCAAAGTGCGAGCCAACTCTAAAACTGAGGCGGAAACGATTAAAACATTTAAATCTTTTACTTTCGCCAACAGTTTCCGCCTCAGTAATAATTACACTTGTATTCATTCTATTATGCCCCAATGATAAACGGTTGGTTTACATCCACTTAAAAAGCTGAAGTCACCAAGACTCACAATGTGATAACGTCCAAGTTGAGGCCACATTTCCCCCCTGAAAGGCGGACACGGTTGTTTCACCTTCTGGGAGCCTGGTCACAAGCTGTCAATACCGCCCATACCGACCAGATCATCCTGCTGCCAGCCGGATGACGCCAAATATTCAATAATCTCGGCAGCTTCCGTCGCCCACCGCCTCTGTCGGTATTAGAACACCGAGAGGAATTCCCCGCACACAAGGCCATCAGCGCCGGCTGAAATCGCTCTCCCCACCCCCCCTATGAATTCCTGGGGTGGGAAGTTTTTATCTTTTTCTTTTTAAAACCCCCACTGACAGCCCGGCGATGTTACCTGCCCTGGGGTAAATTGGTTCGCAATCATGCGTGTTATGGGGAAAACACCGGCTTGACACGGCTTAACTTTGGCAACTTACAGCCCGGGCTATCAGTGAGGTGTATAAATTCAAGATGTAATTCTAGGAGCCGAGGCCCAGGTTCTGGTCCGGGTGTAATAGATAAGGTCTGGTACCTACTAACAGCCAAGCTCAAGGATGATGGATTGCTACCTTGCTATTTTTAAAATGCCAATCGTTTGGTGTTAAATGCTAAAAGTGTGTATTTAGAAAAAACTACTTTTTCCCAGGTTTCCAAAGTTCATTTGTTGCCACAGATAAAATGTAAATTCATAACCACCTTGCCAATATGCTTCACTGTAATGTACTTTATTTGATTATTCAGTATTTTTTTGAAAATTGTTTATTGAGTAATTCACTTCAGGGTTGCCTCTGGTTTTCGGTGATATTACAATGAGTATGAATATAAATTGTAGCACATAAACATTTTAAGTGTAAATTATAACTATATATACATCAAGATCAATACAATGTATTTCTTTGTATTCAGAACACTTAGGCCTCTTGGCATATGTGGTATGTGAAAGCAGCTGTATGGCAGGTTTTATTTCTTCATATTTCTCTGAACTTTAAAGAGCATCCAAAACTAACGATAACACGTTTTAATGGATCTGTATTTCCAATCACCAGCATTGCCGTGGCTATCTTATCTGCTGCTTTTAACACCGAAAGCAAATAATCAGGTTCTTTAATAGGCGAACGAATGTGGGTGAGATAGCCATTCCCCGACGGTATCGAGCTGACAGAAGCAGTTGGGGACATCATTCCGCCATATCGGTACAGCACGAACCCTATCTGTGGAAGGCCCGACGGCGTAGCGCGTCTCCCGCTGTGCTGTCAACCTCCCGCCGCTCTTCCGTCCGACCCCCGCCGGACGCCGCCTGGTCTCGGACCAACTCATGCTGGCTACGAGATTGGCCGTGTAAGACGATCCGATTGGTGGTCATTTATCACGCGGAAAGTACATGCGGCCCCGCCGACGTGACGTAGCAGCTTTCGCCGGCGCCGTCGAGGACGCTAATTTGGCGCCAGTTTTGTACCTGGGGCAGACGAGATTTGGAGGTTTTCAAAGACCACCTGGGTCCCTGATCAAAGAACGGGCAAGGACGTCATGATCAAGCTGCAAATGGAAGTGACAAACTGTAGATAAGGGAGAGGATAAATATCAAGGCTCTGTAGGATTTCATTTGCTTGGTAGATAAAGATAAGGTACCAAACACTTAATTTACAAAGTAGACATATAGGGTATATCATATATCTGTGTAGATACTGCAAGGCCCTATAGGCTATCTAGTTCTTTTTGCATATGCCTAATAGAGACTTTACCCATCTTATTTTGAGCCATACAAATTGGCAAATTTTCCCAAAGAACAGATGCATGTTTGGGTTAGGAAGGTGACATCGCGGATGCTTGAATCCCGAATTAGTAACAATAAGTAGTCATGCAAAGAAATCTGCACCTGCACCCCATTACTTTTTGTGTAATGATTGTGAGAAAAGTACACAGCGTCGGACCTCACTGGGCGAGCACGTATCGAAAACATGCCCCACAAAGATTCTCGATGCGCCTAGTGCCAGTTGAATTAGATTGGGCTTCCATCGGCTAAACATCTCCATATGCTGGTAGCCAGGCATGTTTCATGTGCTTTCAGGTCCCATCAATTGGTCACGGGAGGGGATCCAGCCAACGCGTGGCCACTTTTTACCCGGCTTTCCCACATTCACCCGATTCGCCGGCTCACGTCTGGCTCCCATCAAAACGGGATAGGGAGGACTATACCTCACTAACTTGATTTCCAAATTGTTACCAACATCGCCGAAGCGCTCGGGTGGGCTGCGCCTGACCTTCCCGTCCGGTCAGAAATTAAACCTTCTCTGGTTCTAATTACGTCTAGATCAGAGGGCCAGCAGTCGAGGGGTGGAGGGCAGATGGAAGCCATCCCATCATAATCACGTGACAGACGCCGAGATACTTCCGCAACTGACCATGTTTCCAATCATTTTTTCCTGATGAGGGGGTTTAACTCGTTATATCTGCCGTCATTACAAAAGCAGGCCGTCGCGCCCGGAGTGGATTCACCTCCGCGTTCAACTGTCAAAATCTAATATGACTGTCGTCCGCCGGAGCCCACTGCCCCTCCTACCCGGCATACCTATCCCAGATGGCTGTTATTACAGATTTAAACCCTACGCCAGGAGCACGGGATAACGTGATTGACGATCACTCTCCGAGATGGACTTTATTATGCTAACGAGGAATGACTACATTAATGGCCCCGGCGTCTTTCTTGTAAAACCGCCGTGTATACAAGGGAAAAAAGAAGTTATCGCTGTCATCCTCGGTGACAGTGTGCGGTGATTGAGCCAACGTTGCCGGGAATAACGAGTCAAGTATTGAAGAGTTGCCCACCTGAGCCGACGTCCGTTCCCCCCTTAATAACCACCCTAATCAGATTACTGAGAGCTGGAGGATGCTCAATGTAATTATCACCTAGTGTGGAAACAAGTGTTGTTATAATCAGGGTGCATATTGTGGGAGGGGTGTGCAGGGTAGGGCCGCAGCTGCATGGCTATATATGCTCGAGAGTTTGCAGCCGATATATGCAAACACATGATCATTCACATAGACAGGCAGAGTCATAATAAAATAATATCAAACACTTGTGACAGGAAGACTTGTGAAGATGAGCAACGCATGTGAGGTATTTCACATGTACCTGCATCAGTATAGGCCCCTATATGAATTATTATCGATGTGAACAATCAATATTTTTATTATGAAATACAAAATGAATGATTTTACGAAAATTCAATGAAAAAACACACACCAAAGAGCATAGGCCTACTGATCACAATCGAGAAGTCTATACTTATCTTCAAATAAATAATATGATTATATATAGAAATAGGTCTTACTATAATTCAACAGAAGTTGTAATCTATAGACCTATAGAAATTAAATAATAAATATTTATTTAAAATTAGAAGTTCAGTCAAATAGACCTACGAAGTTTCCGGGACAGAACCGGGATGAACAGAAGGCACAAAATCAAGTGATCAATGTGCGCCAGACCCAAAACACATTGTTTACGTTCAAATAATGATTTATCAAAACCCTAAACAAGCCTTTACTTGCGGAGAAGGGCGCGGAAAGGCGCTGGGCGGTGTTTTCTGATTCAGGTCATTCAGATTCGCCAGCTGAGGCCACGGTCACTGCCTTTGTCATCAATATTAGATTCCTCCAAATTATGAGATTGGATTTTCCCTCGATAAGTGAAACTTTTTGTTATGACTCGTTGCGACAATTAAGTTTCCATTAGGGAGTGCCATCAGCTGCGGGCTGGCTCCCCAAAGCCCCCCTTTTCTGACCACCCCTGTCCACAGCACCACTCGCCCCCATCTTAACGTTAGCGCTGGGGTGCCACCGACGCTACCGCTTATTACTCTCTCGCCGCGTGCATTTATTTAATAACTAAATGACTAAAAGTATAATTGAATTTCTTATTTCATTACCATAAAAGCTTCGGGCACTCGGTATAATTTGATAAATTGAAATTCATTTCGGCTGTTATCCAACCAGTATTTAATTGCGCGCGGTAGGAGCGTCGATCAGTTTTGTCCATGCAGGGTGGCGGGGAAGTGAACGCCAGGCCCTCCTGCATGGTCGTCGCAACGGGTAAGCGGCGCGGAAATCATCGCCGGGGCCGAGCTATTTTGCCATTTTATAAGTTTCAAAGGTAATCAGATCACGTGGTTGGGTGGCGTCCGTAGAAAGGCGGTGAATGGGGGAACAGCGGGGAGCGCCGCCCAAAGCACCGGGCACCGGATCCCGGCTGCTGTCATCGCCTTTTGGCGCCAACTTGGCCGGAAACAATGTTGTTAGAGCAGACGACAAAAACGCCGTCGTGATCCATAGATCAGAACAACAAAAAGGCACGGGGTACGTTGATGGAGCGGCTTGAAATGGCCTGGGACTCGGCAAGGCATGGATGGTCCAGTGAACTGCACTGCACCAATCTGTGTCATGGAAAGTGGGCTTTTTGCAAGTGAACAGTAGCCCTTAAATATACATTGTCGGTCTAATATAAAAAAAGGGAGCTTTATGGTTGATAACAACGACATGACCTCATGATTAAAATGAAAACATGATTTTTCAATAGAATACCTAGGCCTAAAGGGGCCCATGCTATCTGCATCGGGGAACGTGGGCCTTTTGCAAGTAAACAGTAGCCCTTACATTATACATTGTCGGTCTAAAAGATTTCAAAAAAATACCTTGACGATTGCAAAGACATGACCTCACCATGTTGTGAATAAAATGACAAAGTGATTTTTCAGAGAAAAACAAGGCCTTTAAAGCCCTTACAATACATGATCCATGAAAGAATACCATGTATTTAAAATGTTGATTTGCCAGAGGGTCTTGTTGAAATGCAAAGCTACGTCATCAACCAATTAATCAACGCGTTGTCAGAAAGGGCGGGAACGGTACGGATTGTCGTCTGCTCGCTCCTGCCGGAAGTACTGACCCCGTGGCATAAGATCATGTGGCTATTCCCTTCCGGGTCACGCAGGCACAAACAAAGCATCCATCTCACTGAGTCCATTACTCAAATCAAAACGGTCATAGCTGTCATCTACCTATCATGGTCTTCATATACGGATAATAAGGGTCCCGACTGTGCCAATCAGAGGCACAGGAAGCACATTGTTTATGACCGGAACCAGTTTGGGAAGCCACTATAGGCCTATATAAAATTCATAATAGTCTATAGACTATTATGAATTTGATCAACATCAAAAAAAAGTTACCTTAAAATATTCATATTGGTTTTTAAGGTGTAAAGAAGAAGCCACCAATGGAAACAGCCCCATTTTGAATTAATAAACATAGTTTGAACAACGTATAAACAAACATGATGGTGGAAGCCACATGTCTAGAATAGGCCCACACTTCATAAATCTATCATTCATAACGACGTCGATCCCCGGCCTGCGTAGGCCTATATCTAACTCAAACAAGAAGATACAATGTTCATGTGAAATATTAGCCTATTTAGCCTATTTCAGATCTTTTGGTGCAAATGTCAATATACTTATAGGCATGTAGGCATATTTTACAATCATCAATACGTATGTAGCAGATTGTCGGTTTTGAACTCCAAAAACATTTTTGCTGTTGTAACCGAGGTTAGTAGGATTAATACTTTACATAGGCCTAGACAGGCGTATGTATATCGAGTACATTAAGTATTATAATGCTGAATGTAATTACCTGAGCCCAAGTGGGATTGTCTTCGCATGTTTTTTTCAAATCTCGTTTTTCATCCTGGTTTACAATCGGATTCTTGATCCGGTTTTCACTGTATGTCCAGCATTGTACAAATAGTTTCAACTGACAAGTGTGTAGAATAATTAGGGTGATTGATATTTTCATATTAACCATCATCGTCCCCCCCCCCCCCCTTTTTATTTTGATTGATTTTTATTTGGCCAAACGATGGATTCGGCTTAGCCACCCTTGATATTCAAACACAAAGTTGGTATTATATTTTTGTGGTTACATAAGTACGCTATATGAATAGCTATATATATACTTGCTTAGATGGTTGTAATAAGGCAAAAATTAAACTCAAACATAATTGATAATCATATTCATATTGGTTTACCAATAGAGGCCCCTATCTATATGCCAACATAAGCACGGGCATAATTATAGGAATGATGTTTTCCTATAGTAATTCTGAGTCTATCTGTTCAGTATAGCTGCACTTGAAAAAAGATACAGGCCTTTCTAAGACTTTTTTGAAATGAAAAATAAGACTTTTTTTTTACAAGAATGGTTGCTATCAAAGTTGGATCTATTTCAGTTTGGAAACAAATAAGAAATTGGCTGTCACCAATCAAAACCTAAAGAAATATGAGGCTCTCCTTCGGGCCAATCAAACGACATCAATCAGTTAATCAAACAGAATTCAGCTTTGTTTCCTATGGGAGATTCAGTACGCTACTGCATTAATTGAAGGAGGTTTTCAAATGTTATCAGTAACTTTCTCAGCAAATTTACCTTGGCACATTTTGTTTGTGAATTAGTCAATATGCAAAGTGAATCTTGGAACAATTGTGATAAAAGCTTTATAGTAGAATTCAATTTCCATGTAAAGTTTTTTGGGTTTGAGACAAAATCGTATTTGTTTATCTTATGATTTGAGTTCTACCTCCTGAAAGAGATATGTTGGAAAAGTAAAACTTAGGAAACATGCCCTTTCTCAGACGCAATTTCAGTAGTTGTACATCGGGCTGTAACTGTAATAAATGCCCCAAATCACTTATTTATCACCAATTTCATTAACTTAAATTCTTAGTGAGTGGAATATCAATTATCACCCATACATCTTGAAAGAATGTACATTTGCTTGGTGTAAATATTTCATCATGTACAATTTACAGAAATAATCCATGAAGAATTTACATAGAAAACCTATAATGGAAATCACCACATCCCGGGCACCACCTTCTTCGATCAGTATTGTACGTAATACGAGACCAAAGCATACGTACACATTTCAAGAAAATGTCGTATAGCGTCGATGATTCGTCAGTTTCTGAATTTTACCTATATGGATCGTCAAATGAAACTTCGGCAATTACAGTGTATATTCTGTACCAGCAGAAAGTTCGAACAATCAGCTGTTGGATGGCATGCAATAACAGCCTGAACCAATGCCTTTGCTGAAAATGAAAGTCTTAGAATTTCTTTCAAAATTTTAAATTACCTAGTGGAGACACACCATTAGAACAAGTTGGTAAAATGACTAACCTGCAAACAAAAGTCAGATGAAAGAATCCATTGTCGACATAATCATATCATAATATATATACGTTATTGCTAAGTTGATTAACTCCGAAATCACGGAAAACCTCAAGTGTTTCGTGTCTTACATTGTGGATTATAATGGAATAATAATGCTATACACTAGAAGGCATTTTACGAATACTCTTAAAAATTACTACACCACTACTACATTATATAAGATTTGCTGTCCTTGTCTTTACGTTTGAAATAGTTAAAATGTAAAATGATCACTGCATGAATAAAAAGGGACGTATTTGGTACAGTGATTACCGGGTAGCTATCCCAGCGACCAAATAACCTTCCTAAAGCACACTATGTAATACCTAAATAAAGTATACAATGTCCACGTCTAGTTCGTAACAAACACAACTTCACTATTCGTCTACAGAGATATTTTTGCCTCACGTTCAAAATAAGACAAGCATCAGTCAGTAGCACCAAATGGAAGCGGTTGTTTGCATGTTTATCCTGATAAATACTGCCTGGATCTGCTGGCATGTTGAATCTTCTCTCGCACTGATCCATGGTCCGGTTAGAAGGTGGTCAGTAGTAGCTGTGGTTACCAACTATACGGGCTGGTTCTCCTTTTCCTGCAGTTCTGGACATAACTTCGACTTCACTCTTGAACTCGTCCAAATTTATGTAACATCCCTGTAAGAAAAAATAAAGTCAATAATCACTTTAATTCATGCAGTCAAATTAATGTTTTTCTTTTCAAGTCTATATCATATTCGGTATGACAATAAACCTAAAAAAGAATACAGTCTCGAAATTTTGAAACTTAGTGTCATCTTGAGGTTTAGAGGCTCTACACTACCACTACAACCCCGGCCACACTTACTAACTAAACTCAACTTGACAGTTGAGTTGAGTTGAGTTGGCCCCACCTGAACTCCTTGGGTTCCTTATATGACCACTGGTATTTCAGAAGGCTTTGCTACTTAGAATCATTCATGTGAAGTCACTATCAGAATATAATGTTTATTCTGATGCAGTGTCGCTCATACCTTGCCTAAGGTGCTGTCCCACAATCGGACCACCCACCTTGAACCATAAGCACTACTCTCAACTTCAGAAATCTTAACTACAATGTATCTATTGGCTACACAGTATTCCTATTTACTTTGGTTGTCTTTATTGATTAAACATCATTAATCATTCTGATAATTCCTTGTATATCATTTTTCCTCTTGATTGAATTACTTTTAACATTATCATCATCTTTTTATATATTATCAAGTTTTTGATTTGCATTACTTTCTGGAATACAAGGCTCTATTATTCTAAATTATACTTTATCATACAGCTACTAATTACTTTTATTCCTATTCCATGTTCATCTTTTAATGTAAACTTGTAATTCATTTACCTTTATCTGCATCCCTCTAATATATTGATATGTTTTGAAATTATCCTATTCCTGATGTCATTTAAAGTTTTGAAACTTAGTGTCATATGCACACTGTTCTAGATGTACTATCTTCAAGATAGCACCTAGTCTCAAAACAAACGTTTTTGAGACTATTGCAACGAGCAGGCCAGGGAAACCTGGGGCTTCTGTTATGAAAGAAACTTCTGACTATCGGTAGCCCACACTCTGGGGGTAGAAAATGTATACACCAATCATGTGAGTAGGCAGTTCACAGATAACACAGAGTGGGAACTCAACCTGAATATCTTCGGTATGATATGTCCCGGGTGTAGTGGCCTTTACGTTTTTGCTTCATGTTTAAACCACGAAAAAGATTTTTTTGCAAATTGGACCCCTAATGCTATCACTTCTTACGGTGTTGCCCTCCTAGAATTGGTCTCAATTTAGTTTGTGCTATACCTGTGGAAATACCATTTATTTTGGTACAAAATCAATTTTTGATGATATACTGAATAAAAACAACTCGCGTCCGTGAATCACACATACATAAGCCTACATGAATGAAATGCCTGAAACAGTCTGCTTGGTTTGACCATGGAGAGTGAAATATAAGATTATTCTCCTTGGTATGACCTTATACAACCACGGTCCGGTGGTTCAGATGATCATGACGGACAAGGCCCTCTCTGCCAGCAGGGGGCGACACTCTACACCCGACTACTCATCGCCACCCTCCCACCTGCTCCCCCCAAACTGCCCAATATGGTCTCCAGCAGGTCATATTAAGTGGTCCCCAGGTAAGTGTAGCGGGTGTTAAGAGGCTCACATTTGAGTTAACATGTGTTAAAAAATACCCCCTACCCACTATGTTTTGGTCCAAATTTAAATTTTTTAAAGTAAAATTCTTGAAAATAGGGAGTGTGCCCCCCCCCCCACTCCCCTTGTATCAGTACGCCCCCACCTTTTCAAAAAGCTGGATCCGCCCCGAAATAGAAGATTATATATATATGAATATATATGTGTGTGTGTGTGTGTGTGTGTGTGTGTGTGTGTGTGTGTGTGTGTGTGTGTGTGTGTGTGTGTGTGTGTGTGTGTGTGTGTGTGTAAACATGTATACGTATGTAACGCGCCATTCAGGATCCGAAATGCGTTGCCTTGCAATAGGGGAACGCTCCATGAACGGCTGGGCAGACATGTTGAGACGCTGGTGTGTGTGGTTAGAGGGTAAGGGGGAGTAAGCAGGGGGCACAGGTGTGGGAAGAGACACCGACCCCAAGGTGTCTTATCTCCCCTACCTGTCAGAACCCTATACCCGCACGGTACCCCCGGTGGGGCTGGGACGTTCAGATCCCAGTCACTTTCATCCCGTCTCCCCTTACCCCGACCCCCCGCCGCCACGTCTTCTGCCCCCACTTTGCCGCAGCGCTGCAAATGGCCAAAATTACCTTGGGTAAAGCAGAGGACAATCGGGGGCGTGTAGACCGGCGCATCCCCACCCCAGGACGGCTACTGAGGTGGATGGTTAACGGGGTAACCCGACCCCCTCGTCCTTACCGCGACATGGACAGCGATAATAGCGCCGCGGATCGTCTTTTAATGAAATCAGCGGCGGCGGCCGGGCTACTCTAAAGCGGCGCTATGATCTGAGTCGTCTGCTCTTTAATTTTGGCGGGGTTTTTGCTCTTTGCTGCACCTCAAGACTCGCTGGTTTTCTTGATGCCACAAAAGCTCCCAAAAGCGGAAAAGAAAAAGGGTAAAACTATTTGCTGGATTTAAGTTTCAAAGGGTCGCGGATGTAAAGGTATCAGTTCGTGGTACCTGCTGGCTTCTGAGCGGTGTTAGCTGCTTGAAATAGGGTTCTAAAGCCGTGGAATTAAATACTGGTAATGAAACTGTTTACGTGGAACTTCTAGTACGTGGCTCGCTAAAAACTGCATTTTAACAGGCACACATATTATATACCGATATTCAAATGGGGTTTACAGCACTGTTAAAGGGAAATAAGTCATTAACATTGTTAATTAAATAATCTCAAACTCCAGACAGATTTTTTTTTCAAATTTCTACGCAACGTGATGGAAGCAATTGTTAAAATGACTGTTAGAAGTGCCTTAAAAAATCTTATATTACACAAAAATATGAAAATTAGTATACCTGACCATACTGCTTTCAAAGTTATAAGTATATCCAGTCTACTCTGTGACTGTAATTCCTTACACAGAGTGAAACCTAAAGTACGATCATTATTACCTAGGCCGCTATAACTTATAATAAGCCTGAAAAAGTAGAACTAAATGATAATTCATTATACGCATCGTTTTCAATAAAAGTAAATTCAAAACTGAAGTATAGACATTTTTTTATATAAAAGTCAATTTTAGAGGAATTTTATAACCAGTATGATTGTAGTGTTATTAACATGATGTGCATACTGATTTTCTCTATATCAATAGAAATCCCTTTTTATAATCGGACTAGGCCTATATAGCGAATGATGCCGGGGAATGATGCTAGGTATAACATCGATATTATCATTATTATCTATCAATGTGATTACCATGTTCTGTATTGAATTTGAGGATGGTTATGTATAGATGTAAATATATATTATGGTTCATAGGATTTTGAAGGTTATTATTGAAATAATAATTATGCTACCTGCAATGCACTGAAAGCTCTCATGCTCATCATAGGAAGATTTTTTTTTCAAAAAGAAATTAATATTATATTTATAAGTGATCAACAGAATTAAACATGGTTTGACTGGTATTTGGCTTTATTTACATCACACAATGACTCAACTTTCAGGGAAAACACTACCCTCTGTCCACCAACCTAACCCCAGTGTCCCTTAGCCGCTGGCCCCAGCTCCGGACACGTGGGCAGGAGGGGGGTCAATATGAGAAATCACGCTCAGCCTGTCAATCGGCCCAGGCCGGGGCCGGCTGGCCAGGCCGAGTGTTTGTCCGAGTGGACAGGGCACCTTCCGCCGCTGCCCACTCAGCCATACGTCACTGTCCGGCGGGGTCGGCCGGCCGTGCACTGATTCAATTACCGACCACTGGACATGCATTGGGCAATGGGCGGGCGGCTTTCCCATGTAATTGACCAGCAATGCAAGGTAATGTTATATCAGTCGACAAAGACCTAATTGGTGTCCGCTATACGCCCAGGCGAACCATTGTGTTTGTCTTTGACAAATCGGCAAGTCTGTCCTCCAGTTGTCATCTGGTGCACTGGAGGTTAACAGTCAGGTTTTATTACAGAATGACCATTCTGTTGTGTATTAGTAGGTCATAATATATTAAAGTCACATTGGCCAAATTGAATGATATTGGTTTTGGTCCCGGGGTTTTGATTCTCCTTTCTATATTTGACTGCGGATTAAGGGCCCCCGGTGATAAATATATTTACTGTTCATTTTAGGAACTGGGAAGGCTTGCTGATATCATGACGTCAGGAGTGTACAGTAATACATAGCCTATGTCATAAACCGTTAAAAATAATCTTTTTAACTAGTTTTGGGCATACTCTACCACAATATATCCATTGCAAGGCTATACGGATAAAATTACCAGTCCGACTGGTGGTGATTTGTACTTGCAATCATATCATGTACCAGGTACTATATATACAACTCTTTAATACACATGCAACTCTCGTTCTTGCACCACGCATCAGAGTTGGGTCTGCATCATTTTGTACAGCTTTGCTTTCTTAGTTTTGTGTATAGCCTTAGGCCCCTATACAGTACATCGTTAGCGGTGTCAGAGGCACCTTACAGACCAACTAAAAACATGCAAAACTTTAAGAATCCTCAAATGACCCTTTAACACACATAGATCCCTCGTTCTTGCAGCCATGCAGTATAGAGTAGGGTGTCAGGATCCTTCAATGACCCTTTAAAATAGACTACAAAAAACGGATAACAGGTTTCTTGTGTGTTGCCTGCAGACTATCGTAAATCATGGTGCATCATGGGAAATATGTCAACAAAACACATGGCTTAACTATAGAAATTTTCGTTTATCATGGAATCATTTGTGCATGGTTAAACATCATGGAAATCTATTATTGACTATTTTTCAATTTGTATCAGTACATTTTTACCAAGATGGTATGAAAGTTCATTAATTGTAGATAGATATAAAGCAAATTGTTGCATTTAAAAAAATACATTTCTCTGTGTTTTTGTCGATAAAATTAACGTGCAAGTAAATGAAATACTTGGAATCAGCTGTCCGTAGTAGGGAGTATTATGTAGTAGAGTTGGGAGTGTATCCGTTGGGGCGGCGGCCGACCCTGGGTGCAGGGGTCTCTGCGGACCGCCATTTGGTGGGACAATGGCCGCCCTGACCCTGCCCACCCCCGCGCCATCTGCCGGCCGCCGCCCGCACCAGGCCGACGACGCGCGCACAAAGTACACAGCCCTCTCCACGGCGGGCCCCGGACCGTGGAGGCCCTCTGTTGACACGGCCGGACGGACTGACCGCCGGGGGCCGCACCATACCCCATGTGCCAACAACGGACTGAAAGCCAAGCCACAAAGACCTCACCCCCTAATGAGTTTGACTTGGCAATCACACGCTTATCAACTGGCCGGCGCTATAGCTTGACTCTCGCCGAGTCAATATTTGATTCTCCGATTGTCCACAGCAGACCCGCGCCGGCCAATTCATGACTGCACTAAACGCTGGCACGTTTCAATCAGGATTTTGTTGTGACAATTTGGCGATAAGACTTATTACTTGTGTGCCAAACTGGACTCTTTTTGACCAGCTCTTTTTTACACCTCAATCCCTTTCTATAATTGAAAACCAATTAGGCTTTTCCTTTTTAATATTGCCCTTGGAATAAGAAAGGCTTTTGTACCTAAAAGGATTTGGTTTTACGGGGAGAACTCCCGACAAAGAAGGATAAAAAGAGAGCGGGGAAACTTTCTTCTTTCTTCTATGGAGCATACTGTTCTGGTGAGCGATCAATGCCCGGCAAGACCCCATAGAAAGGAATGCGCCTCTGCCCATCAGGAGATGGTGTCGAAAGTAAGAATGCAAAGTCTTTCACTTTCCGTTTCCATGGAGACGGTTCGGGGCACCCCACTCTGCTGATAATATGACGTGATGCAAACAAGTCGGGGAGGCCGGCTTCTTGTTATTAAAGCCGGGGTAGGAGTGGTGATATTGCCTTTTGTTGGGGCATGAATGTATTCATGAGGAGAGCCTGATGAAATAGTTGCGCTGACAGGCTGTCGGCGAGCGGACATCTCTGGCTAAGCCGGCCGAGCCGAGACGGGGATCACTGCTTAATCTAATCACTACTTCTCTAATTACTGCGGCTACTGCCGGCTCAGCGGATAAAAACACACAAGTAGCAGTCGGCGAACAAGTCGTGGTTTACCGGCCGACCAGAGAAAACCCCGCCAGCCCGGCCTACAGCACTGAAAGGCCCCCTGCTGCCCACGACCGGCTCAAAGAAATCAGGGCCGCATCTATACTACATGCACGCCACTTCTTGGTTACTTTGTGTACCTCTGCAGCAATGCTCCAATAATTGTGGCCGACCAGGGTTGAACCGATTGTGTGAAAATACAGTGCTAGATCACGTTGTTTTGTATGAGACTTGCAGTGTAACTAGGCCCAATTCATTAAAAGTCCAATATTGTTAGTAATATGATTACACAGGGTCATTTGTATTTACCTTCAGCCATTTTAAAACAATTGATTCATAGGGCCTACCATGGAGATGCATGTACATCCCGGATGTACATGTACACCAAGACTTTCAATTGACCATATACATGTAATCTAAATCGATATCCATCTTTAAAATAGCCCACCTAAATCTAAACTACATGTATACTAAAATTTCCTACTTACAGTTAAACTTTATATACTTTATAGATAATCTTGGGTTAAAAACGAAGTTTTAGAAATAAAAGTTTAACCATGTATTCATTATTCAGAAAAACGCTCTAGAGTTAACAAATTTACTCCGGAAGGAGAGGAGAGGTGTAGGTTATCTAATGAGCGACACCAGAGATCCACCGACAGAAAGTCGACGCGGCGATGGCGGGGATATTTGAGGCCAGGGTCTGGACAGGCTAAAAATCCTCATCTCATGCAGCATATTTGAGAAGATACGCATTATAGTCTATCTTATCGAATATGATAAAGAAAAGTCTATTGAGTTTTTTAATTAATTCATAATTCACATTGATTTCAAATTGGGTAGAAGATGGAAAAGTTTTGAGTAAAATGAAAACTTTATCGAAATAATTACGTTCAAATTTAGGCCTACATGTCCACCTACAAAGACTTTTCGAGGGAATAGATGTAGTTCATATCCTTGAAACTTGGGAACTGTTTTTCGCAAATATGGAATATCATCCTTTGTAGATTCTTATTTGGGTATTTCCGTAAGGCCTAATTTTCTTTACAGGGAAAATGCAAAGAACAAGCCATGTCTTTATCAAAATTGACCCCGAACAAACTTGCATACATCTGTTTTTCCATCCATTACTGTTATATACATGTAGAACTTGTTTGCCAAAAGTACACTTCTACCCGCGCCGTGGGGAAATCCTCTGGGCGAAGAGAGTGAGTGAGTGTTGGGTGTTTTACGCCGTACCGACAGCCAGGGTCATTTTCACGGCGAAAACCAGTTGGGACGAATTCTGTCTTTGGTGATCGAATCTATGAGATGAAGGTGACAGGGCGGGCAAACAGCAGGGGATCAAAACCCAGCGATCATTTTTGCTGTACCTCATCCCTTAGTGAACCATCTGGGCGAAGAAGGCAGAGACTTCCCTATTCCAGCCGCACATACATAGTGCATGAAGCGGATCTCCCCTAATGCGTTTTCTGTTATCTGCTGGCGGGCGGCACGGCAGGATTGCTTGTTTTCTCCCCGGTACCCGTGGAGAGGGGAGGGGGACCTCTGTGAGGTGTCTACACCGGTGGCTCCCCCTGGGGAGCACAGCTTTAATGGTGGCCGGGAGAGGCAGGAATGCCATCAGGGGTGGCCAAGACGGCGGTACAGCGCATCCATCACCATCAGGGTGACACCCAATGGGGACGGTACACATCAAATGAACACCTCGCCCCTGGCCCCGCTACCAAATGAACATCCTAGCTCACGGCCCTGCTACCAAATGAACACCTCGCCCATGGCTCTGATACCAAATGAACATCCCAGCCCCTGCCCTGCTACCAAATGAACACCTCGCTCACGGCCCCGCTACCAAATGAACATCCCAGCCCACGGCCCTGCTACCAAATGAACACCTCGCCCCCTGCCCCGCTACCAAATGAGCACCTTGCCCCTCGCTCATGGTGGTGCTACAAAATGAACATCCCAACCCATGGCCCCACTACCAAATGAACACCTCACACCTGGCCCTGATACCAAATGAACATCCCAGCCCATGGCCCCACTACCAAATAGGAACCTCCTCCTCCCCCAGCCCCAATATAAAATGAACACCTCCCCCAGGCACTGCTACCGAATGAACACCTTGCCCTCAACCCCACTACCAAATGAGCACCTTGCCCCCCTACCCCAGCTACCAAATGAACACCTCGCCCCCTGCCCCGCTACCAAATGAGCACCTCACCCCCACCCCACTACCAAATAAACACCTTGCCCCTCGCTCATGGTGGTGCTACAAAATGAACATCCCAACCCATGGCCCCACTACCAAATGAACACCTCACACCTGGCCCTGATACCAAATGAACATCCCAGCCCATGGCCCCACTACCAAATAGGAACCTCCTCCTCCCCCAGCCCCAATATAAAATGAACACCTCCCCCAGGCACTGCTACCGAATGAACACCTTGCCCTCAACCCCACTACCAAATGAGCACCTTGCCCCCCTACCCCAGCTACCAAATGAACACCTTGCCCTTGGCCCCACTACTAAATGAACACTTCTCCCCTCAGCCCCGCTACCAAATGAACACATTGCCCCAACCCCACAACACCTCGCCCTCTGGCCTTGCTACCAAATGAATACCACCCACTAGCCCTGCTACCAAATGAGCACCTCGGCCCCTGGCCCCACTACCAAATGAACAAATCGCCCTCCCCTGCTATCAAATGAACACCTCACCCCTTGGCCCACTATCAAATGAACACCTTCCCTCGCCTTCCACCCTGCCACCAAATAAACACCTCGCACCCTGGCGGCGTGGCCCCACTATCAGGTGAACACCTCGCCTCCCCCTGGCCTGCTACCAAATGAACACCTCCCCTTGACCCCCAGTCCCCCTATCAAATGAACACGTCGACTCCCAACCCTGCTACCAAAAGGACACGTCGCCCAGGGGTTAGGCATGGTGCTTTGTACCTGGGATGCCCTAAACCACAAAAGGATGTTTGCTACAGGCTCTATGAGCTGTTCTGTTTTACTCTGCTTCTGTATACTCGCTTTTATTACGCAATGTCAGGGTCTCTTTGGGAGAACCAATATGTGATGCCAATAACGATATTGGATTACACTTAATGTCATCATCATATTTTTGACGTCCCTTTTATGGATATCGATGACGCATTTTTAAAATTTGTACGTGTAGCCTGCGTGCACACAAATATATAATCTCATTGGAAAACGTATATAGAAAACTTAGGTGATAAAGGAGAGCCCATGTGGGTAAGTTCTCACTTAATGAACATGAAAAAGTTGGAATGGATTTAGCAGGTGTGGCCTACCGCTATTTAGATGTTTGATCCTAGTCCTTTTTGTCTACATATTGGGCCACGGCGAGCTTTGTTCATATGTTACATCTTGATGTGCCTGTCAAACTTCAGTTCGTTGGTATAGGGAGGACTTCTGGGATGACAGGGGGCAAGCATGGGTTGGTGCATAATGCTAGGTGTTAGCTGCCCTGGAACTGCATAGGGGGTTCAGCACCAGCCATAGAGGCCACGGTGGTTCGGATACGACTGCACCACCAGGTACTAAATTCCACGCCCAGCACTGTATCTCTAAACGCACTCACTCCCCTCACCCTCACCTTTCCCGGGCCGCGTCGGACGAACAAAAACCGTCTGAAAAAGTAATCAGGGGGCTCGGGTCGCGGCCTGCTGGGCCTGGCCTGACCCCTAGGGCTGGGGTGGTGTAGGGGTGTAGGGGCCGGTGACCCGGGTCGTGGTCGGCCTGGCCCAGAGTAGGGGCCGCTCCTCCCCACTCCGGGCCGAAACAACGGGGCGGGGCGCGGGGCCGGGCGCCGCGCTGACCCGGGAAACGAGTGGCGGCCGCGGAGCTATGTCGGCGCGGCATTTTTGCTTGGCTGTCGCGCGGAGCGGGCGGGATGATGGATGAGAACTGGTTCTCGGGTGACTCGCGCCGCCATAAATCATCGTCTGTCACGGCCGCTGATTTATGCTCACCATTGTAGGCGCACTTGTAATCCGCCGCCTACATTGCTCCCCCGCCCGCCCCGCGCTAACTACAAATTTTCCAGGCGGATGGCCACCTCCGCCGAGCCACTCAAGGCCGCGCGGCATCTCCCTGCCGCCCCCAAAATGCCCATCTCTAAGCAGCGCGCGCCGTGTTTAATTATAAAACCCGCGATTAAATTGCAGAAGCGGCGCGGGCGCTCGCGACGCGGCGCGTTATTTGGACGCGGCCCCGCGTGCACGCGTCGCCTTACGCGCCGGCCATCAGCCCGCGTCGCGTCTGGCTGCGTCGCTGACGTACAATCACGATAGAGACCCCCTCTGAACCGGCTTTTCTCATTTGTTCCACCAAAACTTGTCAGTGGGGTTGAAGACGGAGGGGCCCCGGGGTGGCAGCCCGCCTCCCGAGGGGCAGGGGCGGTCACGGCAGTGGTCGCGGCCAAATAACCTGTCCTAGGCCGCGGCCACTCTCATCCATTAGGCCCTCAACTACCTCACACCACGGCTGTCAGCCTCCCATATAGCACTAGAGCATCCTCCTCTCCGCCGCACTTAGCGCCGCGCTGGGCCACCACCAGAAGGGCGCGGGGACTGGCTTCTGACGGCGGCTTCTGCTGTTTCCGCCTTGTTTTATTACTCAATATTACATACAGGGACGTCCCATACACCTCATGAATACAGATGGTGATACATATACACACCTTACATGTTTCCAAAGCCAAAGAAATGGGCAATATTTTTCCAAAGCCAAAGAAATAGGCAATATTTTAATAATTTATAAAAAGTTATCTCTTGTTTTTTCCCTCGAAAATTGGCTTCGCCCACGTTCATTCTAACTTTACTGTCAAATAAAGTTAACCTGAAGCTCAACCGTGCTTCACATTTCTTCTGTGAGATCAGAAAAACACGTTCACAAAGGAAAATCTACTGCGCGAGTAGGGAAGGAAAAAAATGTTCAAAGTAACATTTACTTTTGTAATTAGAAAGTATAATGGGGAAAAACAGTCAACGTCTGTAGAAATAGAAACATATGACGACTAATTCGGAAATAATTAGTACTTTCGGTCTTATAATTCGCGTGTCCATCAAAAGTTTTCCAATACCTTGAAGGTAGTTAGCAAACGAAACCAAATATATTCTCTATTCCTTGAAGTTAGTTTATCCCTGAAACCCAAAGCCACAAGTGGAATGGCTCAGATGTGTTTTTTCTATGATGCATGTCTGTTTTCTAATGGACCCTTCCCTCAGGAGCCCGGCCTCGTTTCACCAGGGGAAGTCTTTCTTTCGCTCTAATCAGTAATTCTATACTAATTAAGAAGAGTACAATTGACAGTCATTTAGTTATTTCCCTCCCAAAAAACCCTTCCCCGTGTGTGACTATCATCAAGGGCCCCACGGCTTTCCTTTTGATGCTTTTTCACTTGATGAGAGAAAGAAATGAAGTAATATGACTTATCAATCTTAATGGGCCTCAATAGTTATGAATGTCGCCTCTACAGAGAGATGGGGCTACGTAATGGTGATTGGTGTAGGTTTACTGGAGTCTTTTTCCTTCCTGATGATGTTTTGTCGGCGATGTTTTCTGCATCGTTAAAACCGCGGCCCCACGCAGAGTCTTTGATAAAGAAGAAGAAAATTCCACAACAACCTCAGAAAGTCATATATAATCATTACCCAAGTTCTCAATTGGCAACTTGCAGACCTGTAAAACTTTTTATCTTTATGAAAGCTTCGTTACAGCTGTCCAGTTATAACTTCATTCTGATTATGTTGATAATTAAAACTCCCATTAAATGATCTACGGTAAGACAATCTGTTAAAAACTACGTAGCATTTGTCAACTTAGACGTTATGCTAACGTTAAACTCGGATAAGTATGAGTACCGAAATGCTATTAGTACCAAGAGATATACACATTTATGAACTAAGTAATGGAGATCAGTATTCATATCTAGTTTACATTTAACATTACGTGTTATCAGTTTGCAGCTTTGTATACTCTAAGTTGTACCTGAACTCATCAAGAGACTCATCAATGTGATCGTATACTTGCTTACCTACTTATATTCTTATATATCGCTATGTGTCTTCGAGTACTACCGGAAGAGCTTTTGCAATGGAAAAGAAACTTTGAAATTAAAGATAAAACAAAAACAAAAAACACAAGAATGACCAGTATGTTTCTCACACATAGACATCTTTTAACTTCCAAACGATGTACACATTTTATGAACTACGCAACATAAATCTTCATATCTAAGTTACATCTTATATTACGTTTATCGCGTAGTTTGCAGTTTAGCAAACTGTAAACCAAAGGAGCGGCCAGTGTTATAGACTCCCTTCAAACCCTGGAGGAAGACCCTACGGTTCGCACGCCCGGTCCCTTGGCCCCATCCTTAATAACCTGGAGAAGGTGACGCGGCGCGGAGAGTGGGCGCGGCGCGGATTAGAATCGGGGCGCGCGAATCCCTGTCACAAATTACACGTAATCCTCAATGCCCAGACACCATAATCTGTTGTCAGGTCCCCTCTCCCATCACATTTCTTTCTGTCAGGTGAGCATTATCTCCTCCCGGAGAGGCTGACGGATTTAGCACCATCGGATGGCCGGCTCCTCCTGGGAGGGGGTGAGAAGGGGAGGGGGGTGCTGGAGGAGAGAGGCGCCCCCCGGCCCCGGGCCTGTCAGCCTCCTGACGGGATGGGCGTCTTATCCCCCTAGCTTAGACGCTACACTAACCCGTTATCTTCCGGCCCTGAACGTGAATATTAATGCGCTGACCAGAGAGGCCGCGGAGCCTTGTCGTGCTTATGTGTGGATGGACAGGTCTGATACTGTCATGTAGTGGCGCCTGGAGATGTGTAATGCAGGGGGGGGGGGGGGGGGGTTCACACCTGTAATGGTTACAGGGATTTTAGACCCTTCTTTCCCTCGGGTTTGTTGTCCTACAGTGTCTTTTCCAATTCAAATATGCTTTGATAGTTAAACCTTTCTAAAATATTCAATAAAGAGGGAAAAGATTCCTCACTCTGTAATGGACATGGATGGTTGTAACTCTAACCCGCTCCAAGAACGTAACCTTTAACTGTATTTCAATGAAAATTCTGAAGAAGCTTTCTACAAGATCTACATTTTTGCAAACTGTGGGGAATTACCTCGCGGCTCCTTATACAATAAGCGACTAAATAAATAAATCTAAATTTTCTTTAATAAGAAATGTTTTACAACAGAGGTGCCTAGTTACAGTAGCAGACTATAGCACGCACACAATACTTTTTACCCTGAAAAAAGCGTCGTCTTGGCATAGCCATGGCTTTCTGGAACGGGTCCAGTTGAATAAAAACAAGTATGGACGCTCTCCTAATCCTGCCCTGTGTCCACCGTCTTACCCCTGACCGGTGCCCTTAATCCAGGGGCGTGTCCATCCCTTTAATCCCCCACACCCTGGAGCAGGCCCTTAATACCTGCCCCTCCTCCTGTCCGTCCCGCCCTGAGGGACGGTAGCCGGGTGATTAATGGCGTTTTGAGTGTCTCGGCGCGGCCTGTGTGCGCCTCAAATAGACCCCAACCACGTGAGCCACTCCCTAACCCAGCCTTGATGCTCTTTCTATTGGCCTGCCCGCCCCCAGGGAGCAGGCCACTTGTTTCTATGTAGATTTCTCAGGCGCTGAGGGTGTGACCCCCCATACCAAGCGAGCATTACCCCCCACCCCAACCTCCCCCCGAAAACGGCTCATTGTAGCCGACACTTCTACATATTCACCGACGCGCTCATTATACGCGCGTATTTCCATAACTGGCAAGGGATTGCGCGGATTAATAAACAGCCCGGGAATTATTGAAAATGATCAGATATAAGCTTTAGGGGATGTGGGCGGGCGATACCCGGCGGTTTGCAGGGGGCCGCATCCCATTAGCCGCCCGCGAGCAGCTCCTCAATGAAGCCGCTCATTGAGAGGCGGCCGCGCGCCCGATAGCAGTATAGGAAAATGGGAGTTGGTTTATGGCGACTTTCTGCACAGGAATGACGCATATTTACATGCCTAGGACCGCCTTGTGCGAGTTTTTCTATCTCTAGGGTGGGTGACTGCAGCATGAAACTGTTTGCTGCCAAGCAAGTAAAGTAATTTTCAAACATTTGATGTTACATATTGAAATAACAATAGGTAAAATGTTCACAAATTCAAGCTTAATTTTAGAAACAATACACTTACAACGGTTTTATCGAGGGGTAAATTGGCAATTAAAACACAACCTTTAGAGAGGATATATATAGAACCAAGTTGTTCTCGCGAGGGTAAAACACGTATTAATACTTCAAATATCGTCCATTAAAAATAATATGGTCTTTGAAGTGTGATCTGTCTGAATTACTTGTAATGTGATCTTTCAATGCTATGTAAATGTTCAGTCCGATTTGAGTTTATCTTTGTATACAATTCCTATCAATACAACCTTTAATACATTGTGCAATACTCCTTAAAGACCAAGGGAAGCCTTGATGTTTATTACGTAATAAAATCCATAAAAAAAGAAAGCAATATGAAGGGTCTCAGTGACAGCATTGCTTACCTGGAGGTGGCGCATCCCGCCGTGGAGGGTGAAGCTGCGGCGGGCGTGCAGGATCCGCCGGTTGTTGAAAGACACCAAGTCGCCCACCGTCAGTCTCATCTCCACCTGGTGGTCGCAAAAAGAAACCAGGCATGTAAGTATTCATATATTTGTCTTATTTCAGCGTTTTATTTAACATCATCACTTCAAATGATTTTCAAATCTAATTTCTTACATCATGTTTATAGCATTTAAGATAATTTTAGTGTTTCTTTTTTGGGTTTCAGATTTTTTCTTATTAACCCTGACTTGCATGCCTGAGAAACAGAGACCCAAATAGTTAGCTGTCTTCAGTAAAGGGGTTGTGGGTGATGTACGATCGCAGGGCCACTACAGCCCCATCCCCCGGGACCAGGGGGCCCACCCACCGCCTCCATGCCCCAGATTTATTTGCGCTGAGGCAATTGCGGCTTCTCAGGAGGCAGGCAATGGAGAAGGGCATTGGAGTATCTGTTAGTCTAGGAGAAGGTGTTCAGTGTGAAGGTATGGGCCATTACATAGCCCAGCATGACCCAGAATCATGGTAATGCTGGATTGCTTTGGCACATTGGAAGAGTGATTTGCAGACTGTTAGTATCCAAGTTAACCTCTCTTTGAATGGACAGACCAATTAGAAACAGTTTTCATTACATGCTTCCTTACATAAGCGACATTTTACACAGAATTCTCATCCTTGTTCCAAGTAATTGTAAAGCTTCCTCTTCTTAAATTTGATACATGGTGTGTTTATATGGAGGCACGTATAAACGTATACTTTTATGCTATCCAATGTTAACCCTGAAAGTAGAAACTTTCTAGAAGAAGTTCAAGTATACCCAAGACTGGACCTAAAGGAAATCCCTCTGGGCACCTGAAACTAAATGTCGTATTACACTTCACGACATGAGCTGCGACATGAAAATGTCGCAGAGAAATTGCACATATTAGAGGCAAAAGTCTTTGTTACACACGTGTTAAATACTCCAAATTCCCAATTTAAAACAATTGCATCAGTCCTAAATAAGAATTGTCCGTATTATCATCTGATACTCCCAATATCATTGCTCAAGTCGTGTAGTGGAATATAGCCTTTAAGAGTAGGTCTAAGTGGACACGGCCCTATCTGGGTCTGACCCTCACAGCACGCGCCTACCGACCAGGCCCCGGCTCGGGTCCCTCCAGCTAAATCAGCCCCTAGATGAAGCGGATCTCGGCGTGGCAGCAGCCTATTACGGCCAGGTTTAGGCGGGATGTCCACCTACGGCCATGTTCTGGTCAACATGACAGCCCTATCCCGGCACCCAGCCCTGCACATCACGTGACCAATGGTCAATCTGCGCGCGCACTAACACTACATGGTCGGACCGGAAGTACGGTGAGCTCACAAAATGGCCGAGATGGTATACAGTGAAAATGGCGTATTTTTGTAAAGTGGGAAATCTGTATTAAAAGTCCTCACCTTTGTATCAGATTCCTCGATCATCGTTGCAAACCGATGATAAGATTCAAAGTATGGCTCAACATCCTCCTAAAAGAAATGCAAATATTTGCTTTCAACATATTATATACACATTATTCATAATTCATTTTTTAGAAAACAGCAAATGGAACAGGTACAGAAAAACAATGGCATATCTGTTTAAGTTCTGGCATTTCCATCCAAATGTCCCTACTATACATAGACATGTACATGTATTATTATTTCAGGAATACATACTGTAAAAGATATTATTCGAGTACATGAAGACACAAAATGACCCATGATAAGGTAACATTTTAGAAACAAAGCCACGACCGAAAAAAGGGTCTAGAACACGTTCTTTGCAACGGAGGGAAGTTCCCTTTCAATTACAGACACGGCGTAGGTTGATGGTAGATTTTTGTGGAGGTCCACTTAATTAAAGCTGCACTTGTGCATCTTTAACTAGCTCCAACCGGCGGTCCCCCTATCGTTGTAATCAGTGTCAATTACGTCTGGACGAGACTGACGGCCACGACAAGACCCGTCCTTCAACCTCAGCCCTCCACGGGGCACCGAGTGGGCACCGAGTGGGGAGCACTTCTCAGACCTAACACTTACTTCTCCCGAGTCTGGAGAGATTTTACTTTTTGAATATCAAATGTTTAGACACACAGTAGGCCTCTTGGGGTCCACTCCATGTATATAGACTGTCTTATCTGCAGGATAGGCAGTTTTGAAAGTGTTGTGGGATATTCTGTATGTTGTATGCCTTCTGGGATGTAGCCTGATACGCCGAACTGTCCAATTAGCTGGGATGCCAAATGTAATTCCCTGGCCACTGAGTGGCGGTAATCAATAAAAGATTGTAAGTTGGGGACAGCGGAGGAGGCTGGAGGAGTAATCCCACTCTCTCCGGATAGACCCAGGAGTTCCGGAGGTCCAGACGTCCTTCCGGCAATCTCATCAAATGTCGGCAATTTACTTAATTACTTAACATTGAAAAAGAAAAGCAGCGGGCTGGGTATGGACACTATGCCTCTGTGGGAAAAAACTAGAAAATGATGACCTTGGAAAAAAATTAAATCTTAGATTTTTATGAGTTGCCTAAGATAAAGCAACATTAATGAACTCACTACCTGAAATATTACCATGCAGCTATTATTCGTCTTCAGTATGTGAACAATTGTAAAAACAAAAAATAGCCAAGCAAACCGCGCAATTCATGTACACCGCATTTACATGTAAATGAATAATTTGAGTGACTTTTAACTGACATCATATGTCCTGTCCAAATATAACGTGAAACCCATCAATTCCTAATTAAAGTATGATTGGAATGATATTACTGCTTAAAGAGTATACGGACGAAATATGCGTCAATTGGACATTTTTATATAGATACGATATAGTTGGACATGATGTAAAACTGTTTTTGGTAAGTTTGGTTGCGCTCTCAATATAAGTCCACACAGTTTAGTGACAAAGAGAACAATGCTGGGTGGCGGCCGACGTGAGTCAGACGGGGACAATCGAGGTTATTTTCATTACTTCCAACACCATGACAACGGCGAAAATGAGAGGTGGTTTGGTTTTTAGGTTGCGGCGGGGAAGGCTGGCCGTATCCAATACGTCAGTCCTTTGTCAATACGTCAAAGCACCAGCCACTACCAGATAATCAATGCGGTGATGTACATTGTTTGGGATAATGAAGCATGAATGTTTAAGCTAAATACATAGCTTGTACACGGACTGTTTTCAAAAATATCATTAAAGTATAATAACATGGAAACGAACAACAACGATGACAACATTTTAAATTCAATTACTTCGATGTGAACCTGAATAAGGATAGCTTTCGAGTATTTTATTTATCAATACTCTTGAAAATATAAAGGTTAAACACAAAATACTGGAGAATTTAATAGTGCACAATTTCCCTAACTTACTTGGAAGAGTTAGGTGCAACTTACATATAAGTTAATAAAGTTAATCAAATACATCCAACTCGACGACGGCTTGGTGTAGACTTTACATATAAGTTACACGTGCAAAAGAAACACAGTTATATGCTTTGATAATGTACGCGACAAGGAATTAAAGCCATTTTAATAACTCGTTGAAATCCAAGCTTTTCGCTGGGGGACCACCGACAACTAAGACCCATTAAAACTGATCAGAGACACCAAAACGCGGTGGCTTTTTGCGCGTACTTTGTTCTCGGTGACAGGTAATCTCAGCGCTGGCACCGCGCTGGCGAGGCTTTAATTAACAAAGCTATTTGCTGCTGTCAGCGGCGTCGGGTATTAGTAGCATACACACACTTCTGGCCGTGACGCGGGCAGCAGATGAATATGGCCTCAAGACCGCACCTATGTCTTTCACAGAGATTTGTGTACAAAAACGAAATTCATTTGAACTTCGAGCGGGGAATATATTGGATACTGTCTATCATACTGACGCTCGCAAGTTATCTGTGGTACATTTATTTGTTCTGCCTGGCATATGCATGGTTTCTGTTTTCAAATATAAAGTTGGGGTGATGAATCGTTTTGCCAGCGATATTTCCAGTTTACATATATATACACCTTTTACATTTTATTGTGGAAAAAAAGTGTGAAACAGGCGAAAAAGCCACTCCATAAATTAACGACTTTTTGTTCGGCATTCAGGTCACCAAAGAGGTTTTTTTTTTCATATATAAAAGTATGGCATTAAATTATACATTTACTGTGTTCGCATTCACAAAATACAAATATCTACTTTCAAAATTAAACTTTTCAACTGGTCCTACCTCAGGTACAAATAGCGGCCCTTCAAACGGAGGAGACCACGTGACCGCAATTATCTGAAAAGATAACAAAAACCGGTCAAAAAACATCCGTGTATGTATGCATTCAATACTATACAACAGTCGATAAATATAGAATGATGAGATTTGGTGCTATACATGTATAATTTTCTGTACTAATTCTGCACCATGGCAATGGTTGTTACAGCGAATTGAAAAGCAAACTACACTTCTCATCTTTCTGAGGTATGATAACCCAGAAAGGGGTATGGAGAGGACACATTTTTTGAAAAAGTTTTTAGGTTTAATTTCTTTAAAAAAAAACTTCAACAGATAATAGAAAGCTGGTCAGAGATTACCCAACGGAGATCGTGGCTCTTTAAACAGGCTGGGGATCCCACAATATGCCATGGGCAATGTGAATTGTTGATGAAATGATATTTAGTGTCCAGGATGTGGGACAAATGATGTCACAAACATTTGGTCATATTCTAATGAAAACCACCATCAGTACCAGTGGCGTACCCAGGGGGGGTTCCGAGGGTGTCTGGAACCCCCTCAGATTTCTCAAAGTTTAAATAATTAAACTACAAATATAGGGAATTATCGAAATAACGGGCTTCTGGAACCCCCTCAGATTTATCAAAGTTTGTATAATTGAACTACAAATATACGGAATTATAACAAAATAACTAGGCGGAACCCCCTCAGTTTTACATTGAACCTCCTCAATTTCCTTGGAACCCCCTCAGATTTTAGGGCTGGGTACGCCCCTGAGTACAAGACACTTTTTGTAGATGTGACATACTACTGGTCATCATTGTTAGTTTTATTGTACGACCATAATCATCATACTACGTGGTGCTGGTTGACTACAAATACTTACTAGAACTAAATAGATACAAATTTATTTTCAAAACTTTTGGAAATAGAAGAGGTACAGTTCTTAATTGATCCTAGTTCATCAACTTCCATATTGTCGACTCTAAGTATAATCGGCAATATTTAGCCTATGGGTAATTTCCTAATCATCTGTCGGGTAAATTAAGGAAATAAAAATAACTGAGTTCGCTCAGTTGACGTTATTTATATCTGAGCTAACACTATGTCTACGTTTCTGAGTTAACACTACATTTTACAGTGATGTAGGCCTAAGTCAGGGTAAATGAAAGATTCTGAAACTCTAGAACACTAACTTGAAGTTATCTTAAAATGGTGTGAAGTGATGACAGAAATTTATCTAGAAAATCATGTTTAGAGGTGATGAGGTGAAAAATCTGAAATCAGACATAAGTCTGAAAGCTTAGGCCTACATCCCAGGTTTGAGTATCTGAGCTAACAGTCTGTTTAAGTATCTAAGTTAACACTATCTATATAAAGTGCTAATACCAACAGCTATACAACCCTCAGGTGTAATCCTGCCATACGGACACATCACCTAGGTGAGATTAGCCCTGTCTGATTACACCTGGATCTGTGAGGGCTGGGCGCGGCCATTGTGCACTATTGTTAGTGTAGGTGCACTATTGATAGTGTAGTAGTGGAGCTGGGATTATTATTACAACCTCTCCGCCCCCATGAACACACACCTGGGTTCAACCCCACCCTAACAAGACCCTGACCTTTCCAGCCACAGTTTGACTTTGTGAACCTTTCCTTTATCCGCGCGAACAAAGATAACTGTTTGACAAAGGTCACCTTGAAAGTGATACAGGGACATTGTGTGTGGGGCGGCGTGTTGCCCAAGTGGCCGCTTCCGAACGGGGGTCAAAGCCTTTCCATTGATGGCGGGTGGGTTTTTTTTCTCCCGCGTGCCGTGATTTTCTAATCCCCGCTGAGCGCATGTTGAACCCTGCCACCCTTTGATGCCATATCATTGTAGTCGTATTCATAACCGGAAGTAGCACCAGGTGGCGCTTCAATGATTATGAAAATGAGGCTGCCAGTTGTCCCCTCCCACGTGGAAAGGCCCCGAGCTAGTGGAAGCAAAACTCCCCTCTCCCAACAACTCCCAAACGGTGGAGAGAAAGAACACCCGGTTTGCTCGTTTAATGATACGGCCGGAATCTCCGTTTGGATTCAATAAGGGGGGCTGTGTGTAAGTATCGGTTCTGCACGGGGGCTTCCACTGGTCCCCCGCGGGGTACCCAGCAGGTCTGGGGATCTAATGTCTCCAGGTGCCAGGTACCGGCGACCACGCCCCCTCCGGTCGGTCGCCGGGCCCCAGCAAAAATGTCGCGGCTGTCAATCAGCTGTCAATCAGCTGTCAATCAGGCGGGGCGGGGGCCGCGCCTTTCCCACGCGGACATTAATCAACGTCGCCGGGTGAGTGACAGGCGGCGCGGTCGGCGCGGGCGGATGAAAGATAGGCGCGGGGCTGTTGTACACGGGGCCGGCACGCCCGGCGACAACAAGGAATGCCGGCATTTTTAACCTGCAGGGAAAGGCAACCTTTTCCACCACCACCAGTCCACCTACAACAACCCCCTGCAGCTGGGGCAGGCCGAGTGGCAGCGGCATGTCCCCCTACACCCACCACCTCCTCCTGCTTCTCCTCCAGGGCGGGTTTAATATTATCAGCAGGTCCGCATATCAGTAGGCCCTATCGCCGGTCGGGGGTGGGGGCCCCTCCAGGTGGGGGTGATTACAGGGGTAGCTCTATAATTAGGCCCAGGCCCAGGCCGGGCGGGGCGGGCAGCAGCAGGGCCGACATGGCGGGACCCTTCATAGGTCTGTCAGCCCGTGATGGGCTGGAATTACGCTCGGGGAAATGGTTTGACATTTAAATCATAAACTTCACACGGTCCTGGTGGCACTCGCCCCCAGCCCCTTCTAGGTTGTTAGCGGGTACTGATTCCTCAGGCTTTCCGGCGAAATGGTTTGCAGACAATGCGCTTGTTCGAGTTTTATTTCCAAGTAAACGCATGGAAAAAGCGGAAGCCGCAATTGCATCAGTAGTGAAAGAAAGCCCTTGCTTGGTTTAACGTACCAGGGCTCATCAGAAACAACATGTGTTTGTATCGTGAACTGGCGCTTTGATCTGGAATTTTCAATCAATAGAACAAGACAAAAAGAAAAAGCTAAGAATAATTTTAATTTGTAGCCTCTTTTTTTGGTTCTAAGAAATGTCTGGTCTGGAGTCTCTGCTGAGACTTTTTTTCTCCTACCTTTCCTTGCGGGTTGAGAGCGATGTGTGGTGTTCGGTATTGCATATGGACGGGATGATCCCTGAAAATAGACAAAATAATATAGAAATTAATGATTATAGATGCATTGGACAATATCATACACTGTAAGAAAGGCATCACCCCAGTAGTCAATGATAACCTCATATAGAAATTAGCGATTAAAGATGCATTGTCGGTCTTTGTTTATGGGGCAATCTATAAGAAAACTGAAAAATAGAAAAAGAAAAGAAAAAGTGGGGTTTGGGGACACAGCCCCCCATTTATAACCAATATGTAGAATAAATATTCAAAAAACAGCATAATCAAATCAATATCCATGTCTTAAAAGTAAACTTATAATTCTGGTATACACTTTGACCAGCACTGCCATCCGACCTTATTCCCTATAATAGTTGCTGTGGTAGGTTGACCAGCGAATGGCAGCCGCAAGAAACATTCTCCAAAAGTATTTTGTATACAGATCAAATTTACGAAAAGGTCAAATAGTTTTGATGATTTAATGTCGGCAATTCAACCGTTATATAATTCCATTACGTTCAACAGTAGAGTCAACAGGTCACCTATAGGGCCTATACATGAGTGACCACGAGGTGACATGACCCAACTGACCAAGTGACTTTTTCATTAAAGCTCTCTCAACTCTGCCAAAACAGTAATACATATCAATCACATTAAAGACAAACCCTGTCGCCCTGTTTATAGAATTTCGGCGGAGAGACGGTAAATGGGTCCTTTACACCGCAGATGGCCTAATCACAAGGCCGAGGGGCGGGTGGGGAGGGCCTTTATTCAGTCTATTTACACCTATCATTTACACATTTGTGGGCCACGTTTTCCACCGCTGGGGTAAATCACAGGGTTGGGGGCTTTTAGGCTGTCCACCCCACCACTGGCCCAGGTAGGGCCGCCGACAGGCCCCACGCCCGGCCCCGTTATATTAAAGCTGGAGGCTCCGGGAGGGTAGAGGGGAAGGACCATAAATCACCCCTTAACTAGGGTCTGTGAGGGGTGAAGGCTGCACCCCGGGGATCCAGTAACCCCCTGACCCCCACTGGTCAGGCTCTAGGGGGTGCGGGCCCGTCAAGGGCGTATCAAAGTCACATCAAAGTGCGCGGCGGGCGGTATTTAGAAAAGAGGTTATGTAGATAGGGCCGGTGTTCACCTTTATACCGTAAACTGCATCTGGGATGTATTAAACAACGATTAACGGTTGTAATGCATATAGCACGACCACAGCGTTTTTTCCCCTCTCGTCATGCAGGCTAACTAGCGAGCCAATTTACTGCACATAAACTAGTCTGTCAACTGTGACGTGCCACACATGATTGATCAATTATCGTTATGATTTGTAGGAATTTGCTAAACAGATGGACTCTTTTCCCTCGGTATCCATATCGCACATATATACGCACTTGGCTGAAATGCTACTTTTCCTCTAGGCATTACGAAGAGTAAAAGCAATGATGATAAATTAGTATTGTTGATACCCGTATCAGCTAACAAGTACATGAATGAAATACATGAATTTCACGTAGCGTGTGTGTGTGTGTGTGTGTGTGTGTGTGTGTGTGTGTGTGTGTGTGTGTGTGTGTGTGTGTGCGCACAAAGGGATAAAGGGCGACTTTTAAAATTTAAGAGAGAGAAAGGCCTGAAGACCTGAAAGTCTCTGAAAACTGAAAACCATGTAATTATGACATGGATTCAAAACAAGTTCACTTTGAATAGAAGGAACAACGCCATCTAGTCGCTTCCCACCAAATTTTCAGTTCACATCAAAAGAGAACATAAAGGTCCCCACCTCAAATTTCGCGATCAAATTCCCTGTCTTTTCCTTTACCCATGGTAAATCCCCCCGACATGGTTTTGTTGATTGTTCAAATAATTTAATGTCAATAAAGATGTACAAGACTTCCAGGAAAAAAGAAATTTCACTCTTGAAAATATGATCTCCTGAATCTCAAGAATTAGAAAATCAAAACACTGGAACATGATTTTTCATTTTCCCTGAGCAGTGGGGACCCTGAAGCATGTACTCAGTAACCCTGACGATTGCACCTGGAAACTCAAAGTGTGCACGTCGGCTCCGGCCGAGGGGAAGACCTCGTCGGGGCAAACTTGGTGGCGGGCGGGAGGACTTGAAGGGAGGAAGCAGATCTCAGGGCGGCATGTATTTAGGCTGGGCGGTGTTTGTTGGCTAAGTGGTCATCGGGCACTGTGTCAACCCCCACTGTCTGTGGGCTGGCGTCAAGGCCTTGTCGACGGCCGAGAGGTTCGTACGTGCTGACCGCCATGTACTTCACCCGCCGACCCAACATGTGGGGACGGGGGACGATGGTTGGTGGGGATATGTATTTGAGATAATTCATATTCCTTTTATCCATTCTCAACGAGAGCTTACATATGTATATACATATGGACAGAAGTATAAATATATATATATATATATATATATATATATAACCATAGGCCTATATATAAAGCTATAATATGTATGTATATATACTATATATAATCGAATATACATTATATATATATATAAATATATATATATATATATATATAATAAGTACATAAGTACATATGTACATATATTTTCATGTATGTTATCAATATGGGTGTAGAGACTTCCACCCGGGGTTACCAACAGTGTTTTCTTTTCTTTTAATAAAGCAATGAGCTTTTTTCACCTTTTTCTTAGAGAAGTGTTATTATATGCAAAACCTACCATGCAGTTTAAAACCATGGGTAGTGAGTTCATCAAAGTTAGTACACCATCTTAAAAGTGGCACGACTGATTCTATTAAACGTAATATTTTTCTGAGGCTATTTAGGATATGTGATCACAATTCTACCAAATTTGGCGTCATTTCAATTCTACCATTATCTAAGACTTTGAGCCGCGTAGGTGTCTTTTTTCCTATTTAGGACGATGACTGAATGTCAGCCAAAATGTTCTCAGTTATCTAAATAATTTGTATAAAAGTATCCCGAGTCCCGACTGGGTCTAAGCCCAGTTTCAAATTTCGATGGTTCTATAAATCACCTTTCCCTCTGTGCGTCATGCTCCTAGCCTTACGAGCCATCCTAATGTTTATTTAGATGGTGGGATGATATTATCCGATGAGATCTTTATCAGTAGACTGATCTATGTCTACGAGCAAACTGGAGCATGATTAATGTACATACGCGGAGAAAAACCCATACAAATTGGAACGTTAGAACTCAGTGTAAGAAACGGAAAGGCAATCCCCATACCAGGCAAATTCCTTTCTGGTTTAGGAGATTAGATGGGTACTTTTCAATATATCGACTGCCATGGGATTCTTTGCGTGTCTATAAGGTCATTACTTTTTTTATACTTGAAACATCAAGTTGATGGCCTAAGGTGCCAGTTGAACCGTTGCATTCGGGGTGAATGTAGAGAGGCGAGAGATGCTAAGCAGAGCCGGTGTTTTGAAAGGGGGTTGGTGTGAGGGCGTGGAGGAATGGGCTCAGTACGTGCTCCCTGGCCGTGAGCGATGTCCTCCAGGGTGCCATCCCTGCCCTCACGTCGCGGCCCAGTTCGGTTACCAAGGCAACTGAGCCTGGCGGACAGGTACATCATTAAAGCCGCCCGGTCGACATGGTTACTCCCACACCGGGCCCATTACGGCCGAGCTGCTCGTGAACTGCTCGTCGGGAGCAGCTCGTCGACTGAGGCCATCAGGGGGTGACAGCGACATGGCGCCGTAACGTGAGGCCGGGTTTTAGGTGCGGCCGGGCACATTAGAAGGACATTGTTACCGACACCAGAGAAAGGCGGCCTAGCGCGAGCAGCTCGCTCCCAGGCGACCGGCGACCACGTCAGACGCGTCAGGCGCGACAAGAAAGAACAACTCGGGTGGGGGGAGGGGCGCCGTTTGCGCCTTTTGCCTTTTCACCGCCTGTTTAGGCGCGTCGCCCCCCTTTGCGCCCACAACACTGGAAGGTGTTTGGCCGACGCCCCCGAGTGCTCGCTTCATAAACAGAAAACAGCCGATTGGCTCTGAATGAGCTGCTCCGAGCAGCTCTTGCTGGCGGCCTCGGGTTACAATTAACTCGCCATTGAGTCCCCAACTCGCCCCGCGCCGCGTCTTGCAGGCTGCAGACCGCTTGTTTTCCCCCTCCTCGCCCCCCAAAGTTGACATGCACCACGGCTCCTCTTTCCCATTGTGGGCCCCGACAGCCACTCGTAGACACCGACTTTGAAATCGCAATCGCTCATCAGGCCGAATTAGGCTGACATGTTTCTGAGGCTCGGCCGGGCGGTAATCTCGGCGCGCCGAGCTTTTCTGTCATGTGTGGAGCCGTCGGCGGGAAATTGACCATTCAGGTCCGGCTTGACATGGTATAGAGCGCGGCCGGCTGCAGGCTGGACACTGACATATGGAAATGGGCCCGCCGCCGGCCATGGGAAACCGGCCTCTTGGCCGCACATGCCGGGCCGAATTCGTAATGCTGACCACTAGACGGACAGCACTCTAAAAACCTTTCCTGCCCCCTCCCCCTCTCTCCCCTTCCTCCTGGTCCCCTCATACTGCCGACACCTGACCCCAATGTCTCCTGTATCACCCAAGATTATTGAGATTTAAAGACAAAACATAATGGCCGCACGAGATTAGCTCTTCAGTCCGAGCAGCCCGTGTGAGTAGCTCGTTTGATGAGCAATCAAGCGCGGCTACTGACCACTGGAGGGGCTGAGAACTGACCACCGCTGACCCCGGGTAAACCGGCCATGAAGCCGTTGCGGCAGCCATTACCTCGGTAAACGGATCATCCCTATTAAGGCCAGATAACAGGCGCCTCGATGAGATTACTGCTAGAGAAGGACCCAAAGCCGCCGGAATCAGTAATCGGACAAAAATTGAAATTTTCGCTCCGCCAAGAGGATTTGCTCTAACACGATCATCTTGGCCGTAATCTGCTTATCTTGACCGCACCATCCAATGAGGATTGCCGCGATAAAACCCAGCTGATTTCATTTCAGATGAAAATCGCCCGCGAGGTCAGGTTTAATTGGTTTTTAATTTCAAATATGGAGTGATTAAAAGGACTTTTCAAAAATACGCGCGTCTGTATTTAAGTTTCGAAAACGCAATAAAGCGAAAGGCGGCTGGAGGGAACTTAGTTACCGCGTCTTTATTGAAAATGCGATGAAATTTCGCCTCTTTCGGCCTGGATTTCCACTGAGTAAACAACGGAGATGTTGAAGCCATAATCAACTATTCCCCCATTCACTGCATGGTAACCGCCTCGGGAAACTTTTGCAAAAATATCTTGTATCCAGAATCGAGGTCTGTATGCTTATATGCTTGGTCCAAGGAGGGGACTTTTGAACTTTTGGGTGAGTGGAGGAAGGCGTCGTGACACGTCGGTGACCTTGAAGGTCAAACCCGGGGATTATCAGTCCCCCTGAAGGTCATAGGCCCTTAGCCGGCGACGTGCACACGGCGCATCACGGCCCTTCTGACCCGACAGGGCCCCATACAAAGACCCGCAGACCCCTGCTCACCCCCCCCCCCCTCTCTGACCCCCTGCCCACTGACCCTGCCGGTATCAGGCCCCGACCCGCCCGCCTATCTCTCCCCTACCCCCTGGCCGCGGGTCCCGACCCTGTCAGCTCATCTGTCCCGGCCTATAGCCGTCCAGCGGGTATCCCACTTTTATCAATAGTCCGTTTTGGGGAGGCTTTATTACGCGGCGAGGCGCTGCTTAGGGGCTGACCTCGATCCGGATCAATGGTAGAGGTGGTACCGCCAGCTTTGGGGCTTGCCTGATGCAAAGTCCATTTCCTTATATTTTAAAGGCCCATTTCCTTATTTAAAGGTTGAATAGGAAGCCTGTTTTATTTTTCAAGAGTCACGACACTCGCATATCGGACTTGACTCAGAAAAATTCAATTCCATAAGAAATTGTGTGAAAATTATTTTCATCCATGTTTATAGGAAAAACTGAGGGGAGTTTCAAACAATTCTGGGTGGCAATGAAAAGTTATGCAGCGTTGTCCATACCCACAGCCAGGTCGGACCACTCACGATCTCATATGTGACATTATTTAAAATCGCTTAAGAATAGCAGGGAATATGAACTTTTCAAAGGAGAATATCTAAGAATCTATATGTTATAAATGCCTTCTGGTCATTGATACAATGGCAGGATACACATCCATTGGACAGGATGTAATGAAAACCAAACGTTTATAGGCAGCTTATTTGACGTTTATAAATGACAAATGACCAGCGGTATAAGCGATAAGCAAACCAGTAGGTAGTTGTTTTAAAATATAATGGGAGCTGACGAAAGGTGATCTAATATAGAGAAAGGAGGAATGTGCATTTTTTTCTGCCACTAGATGTGAGCTGCTCTTGTGAGTATAGAGCTGCTCGGGAGCATACCGCGTGGGGCGGGGTGGGTGGGGTGACGGGGCGCTTGTCGGAGGGGTCAGGTAGTCAAGTTGCGGGTGTTGAGGCGGTAAGTTGGCAGGCCACAGGTCCCCGCCATTGTTTGTACATCTAATGTAACTCTGATTTACTGGTCCGCTGACAGCCTCCTGTCCCGGGCGTAAACTAAGAGAGGGGAGCTCTGGTCGGGGCCCGAGCAGCTCAGGGAGGGGCGAGACACTTCTGAGTGCGTGTTTTTCTTCCTCATCCACTTTTAAAAAAATTGTTTTAGGTTCCTGATTTTTTCCGTGTCGCGCTTGCAAGACGATCCTCGTGCTGTGAACCCAAACAAGTCATTACTGACTCGGCCTATTAGTATAGGGGAGGGATGTGTGTGTGTCTGCAATGGGCCAGGGTTTGGGCGGAGGTCGGTCAGACTTTGCCGGCCCGACGCCCGGCCGGCACGTCGGAATTAGAGGTAAATTCTCCCGATTTATCTTTCTCATGTTGCGCGAGCGGCGCGACGCGTGGCCGACAATGGCGGCCCCATTACAAGGGGTGGGGAGTGGGCGGCGGGCCGCGGGGCTCCGGCCGGCCGGCCACCCGACCCGGGCCCGGGCTGGGCCCGTCCTTGGACCTGCCAGCCGCCCCAAGACGGATGACGGCCATCTATCACAGACCTACACCAATAATGTGGGGCTCGCCAGCTTTAGCCGATTGGCCGAGCATCATTGTGATAACCTCCGGGCCGCGGCCCACCCTCCACCGACTGACCCTGAGCGGTCTCGTATTAACCTCCGGCTCGATCCCCAGACCTTTGGTGGAGTCCTAAATGCTGGTTCAACATGGAGGTCCCTATGGCGTGTAGACATTTAGGGCGGGATCTCTTGGATGTCCGCCTTCACGCACACTGCAGGTTTAAAAGGTCACCAAGGGCATCGACCTTTTCCCTATAGGATCTTAGACCTGCTGGGTCTTAGTGGGAAGGGCCTTGACAGGAGTTGGCACGTTCATTCACACGTTGACCATTCACACATTAGAGATTAGGGCACTTTAATTCCTTTTGTTCGTATCATTAAAAGAAATAAAAGACCCTCACTTAAAACAAGTACAGAGAGCTAATTCTGTTATGAAAGTCGAAGTGTAATGTTTTGTAGGCGGGGTAGGGCAGCACAATCTTGATATGTGAGCAATGGTAACAGAAAGACACTGATGTTTTTTTTAAACATCCATTGATTCCTTCAGATTTGATAAATGTCACTTGAATTCACAAATACTAAAACCGTCAGTATTTGATCACTGATGTCATGACTGTGAACAAGTATTCATTGGACAGCATGTACATGTATTGGAAACGTTTATAGGCTGATTATTTGACGTTTGCAAAATGACAAATGACCAGCAATAGAAGTTTAAATGAATCACATGGTGAATCTACCAATCCTATAATACCAAAACAGCTGCATAACACCGACCGTTCCCTGGTGTTCATGTTTACGTCCATTGTCCATGCCGGGTCCATGCACCCAACTGGCCGGGTTCAGTGTCAGTTCATAATGACCGACATAAGGGACACAACTGATTGGGGACTGCCCGCTGACCGTCCTGCTGGCCCGACCAAAAATGAGGTCGCCCTCCGTCCGCTCGGGCTTTGACAAATCTGCGTCCCTTCTCCCCGTGATGTCGACCTCGGCCATTGTTAGAGGCTGCCAATTTCAAAGTCCCACAAATGAGTTCACGGGCCGACCATGTTTTATCGGGAGGGGCCCTAAAGTATGACATCATTTGCAGGAGGGGGCCCGATCGATGGAGGGACAATAGACATCCGTCAAAACAATGGTCTGGGCCCCTCCGACACTGCCCAGCCCGGCGCGGACTGACCAGTGGTCAGTTGGCCCCACCACCCCTCCTCACCCCTCCCCGCCCGGCCCGACCCCATTCCGCCATGACCTCCGTGACATGACAGGGCCATGAAACGGGTTACCATGGTAACGGGCGGGGTGATACATCCCATGATGGTTGTGATGTCCATCTGTCCGGCTGGCCCCTGACCCTGGAGTGGCCGGAGCGGGAGGCGGTCAGTGGCCGGGGCCTATTACCCCTGCTGGCCGGGCTGGACACAGGTGACCACCTAACCCGGCCTAATCCATCACCCTACCCCCCCCCCCCCCTTCTCCTCCAGCACCCCGCGCGACCTGCTCCTTCGCACTCACCGTGGAGAACTCGTGTATAAACATTTGTCACCTCACACCATGTAAGGCAGTGGGTTGAAGATGACGAGAAGAAATGGGTATACAGTGTAGTGGCAGATACAGGATTTCATGAAGAGGGGAGGGGGGGGGGGGGCAAATAATATGCTAAGTACTAAAATGGTGTGCATTTGTGTGTGTGCATGAGCAACGTTTTTGTTTTACCTTTGGCAAGTTTAAGTCCCCACAAAAGTGGAGTGGGGGTCAGGACCTCGTAGACCCTCCCCCCCCCCCCCTGGATTCGCCTCTGAATCTATATATTAGAGTTTAGAGAATCTATATATCAGTTGAGAGAATGAAATACACACGCACAATTTCCCTTTAACAAAACTAAAGCATCGCACTGCACCTGCGGACCGTTAACTATAACAGTGTTTATGGAAATGAGGTAAACAACAACGCAACAAACTGAAAACCAACCGAACGCTCCAATTTCTGAATACGTAAAGGGGGAGGCTTGTAAGGGATAACTATAAGAAACCCAAAGCCCCTGTTTTTCTTCCGAAAGGTCCCAAGGGACGGCGAACATGATCCACGACAGCAGGGCGATTGTTCTGGTCAGTGCCGCGCGTCATTGAGGGTTGGGGGTAAGGGGCTGGTCGGCTGGTAGGGGTGGGGGTAAGGGTAGAAGGGTGGTTGGGTGGGGGAGAGGGGGATCTGAGGGCCGTGATTTGCTGGAGCGTGTCCTCCAGGTCGTGAACAGTTAACCCTGTCAGAGTCTTTGTCACGCCACTGCCGTGTCCCCTCGTGATAAGGGCCCCCGCCCCAGCCCCGAGTCGAGAGGGGCCCTCTTGTTTTACACGCCCGGAAACGAGCCCAAACCCATCCCACACTCCCCTACCCCCATCATCAGACCGCAGACTCCATGGGGCGACACGGGCAGAAGAAGCGGCCGCTGTCAAACGCCGGAGTTATTGTCGTAGAACTCTTCATCTTACTGGTGGCGGGGGCCGGGCGGCGTGTCGCGGGGTGTAGGCCGTCAGAGGGGGGACGGGAGGACGGACCGTACATCACTCACCGCGCCCCGTAAATCCACGCCCGTCTTCCGGGGGCTGCTCCAGGCATTAGGCACAATAAAGCACATGGGACCTCTCGGCGGGCGGAAGGCCGCAGCTGTATTTCATATTTCATTTCTAGTTTTCCAAGATGGCATAAAAAGGGGGTGGGGCGGGTGAGGACCCCGCATGTCGCAGATAAAACCCGCGCGCCTGCCCGCGCCCGCCGTAAATTCCATGTGGACATTCGATCAAATTGTTTTTCTCTGCCGTCTGCAGATATGCTGTCTTCTTTATCGCACCTTCAATCTATCAAGCGCCGCTCCCATTGTCTCCAAACGCTTTTAATTATGCTCTAAACAGACACAAATTACTTCAAAAGGACAACATACAAAGGCGCGGCCGGCCGGGGGTTCATCTAAATTGAAATTGCCTTTTCAGAAATGTTAGAATAATCCGCGGGATAACACAATTAAATAGGTGTCTGCATTGAAATGAGAACTACTGACACACGATAGGCGGCCTGGCCTATGAATACAATCGGCCCTAATGAGTTCCGACCACGTGACGCGCGAATTCCTCGGGGAAGACACAAAACGGACGCGTCAGGAGGGACCCGCCCGCCCCGCGCCGCCCCGCGACCAACAACGCCACCGTTTTAGTTCAACCGCAATTTGATTATATCCATTTCACACGCACCTGATTATCCTCCTTTTTGCGCGCTAAAAAGAATAAATAACAGGAAAACAATTAAGTCCGTGCCCGAGTTATAAAAAAGTCCAGTTATGAGATTAATTCTTCAGGAGGTATTCAAGAGACCGGCACGGGCGGCGGGCCGTACGGCTAATTGTATCACCCGCCCGGGCCGCCTCCACGGCCTACCCGCCTCCTCGGACTTGTATATTACATTATCGGCATTTCTTTATCACTGATGAAGGACAATGCCGCCGGGGAAATGGGAGAGGGTGTTTTCTGAAGTATATCGACAACAGTGAAAGAGCTTATTTCGTACCCATTGCAAAGGCGCTGTGAAATGAACACACGCATAGCCGTGCATGTATATATATGTACGTGTTTTGTATATGGTTGTTTTGGGCGGACGGAGGAGTGGAGTTTCATAGAGGGCGAGGACAGAGGTGTTGTGATGGAGCATGTTAGTACTACAAGGTGCAAGCTTCACCAGAACACGGCCTTATCAGCCAACCGTCATTGCTACCGACTCAGTTTACTCCACTGAACAAGTGAGTTTCTACGCACATAGAGTATCAATATACGTGTGATAAGGATCCGACATTAAAAGTAAATCAGGACATCATCTCTGAAGAGCACCACAAAACGTTTTTATAATATATCTTCATTTCGAAGCCAGCCCGTACATGTAAACATAATTTTAACCATTTTTGGGGGAATGATTTAAGAGTCTACCGTCAGCAAGTGTGTATCTGTTTTTGGTCAATCCATACATGTAAACATAATCTTTCTTCATTTATTTATTCTATTTATTTATTCTGTTTATTTATTTATTTGTCTATTTTATTCTATTTATCTATTTATTTTCTTATTTATTTATCTATTTATATGTTTGTTTGTTTACCTATATTTTATACTGTCTCGCATCCTTATTAATTTCATCCATTTGTATCTCATCTCATCAAAACCTAATCAGCTGGAAGAACATGTATTCCTGTACGTGAAGTTGAATAATAAAAAAATAATAATTTTTTTTAAAAATTTATTTGAGGGTGCAACATCTTGAGAATCTACGTCAGAAAGTGGTCATTTTGAGTCAACAGCTGTTGTAAAAACAAACCATAATTACCCTAGATCAGTCCCCCCCCCCCCCCCTTCATCCCTACCCGGCCCCTGACCATGTATACTAATGCAGGCCGCGTCCTCCTGGCCTTCCTCCCTCACCGCCCTGCCCGGTGCGTGTCCTCTGTCAGGGTGGGGTGGGCCGGGCCCCTGTCGGCCCCCACCTCCAGGGTCAACTACTCCGGGCAGGGGTCAGCCCCGACACAGCTTACCTCTCAGACCCCATTGTTTCAGTCCGCTTACCTTTGCTCATTGGCCGCCGGGAGGTCCTGACCCCGCCGACCCCTCCTGACCCCGGCCGACCGGGGAGCTCTCAGTTTTGGCACCAGACAACACCATTTTTCAAAAGGCGCCCGCGTCACCGTCGGGCAGACAAGAAAACTGCATTTTCAGCCCGACATTGGATAGGCGGGATCTGTGCTGAGAGGAACCCCCACCTCTCTTCCTCCTCCTATACACTGCCTTGTTGAGCGCTTAATGGGATGCTTGTGTAAAAAGCGCCGATTAAAAAGCGATCCGACTTCACTTGTGGCGCGACTCTGGTGTTAATGTATTAGATGCACTATACAAAAAGGCCGGGGGAATCTTTTAAACACTGTTAAACACCTACTCTCTCGGTACATACTCTATCGGCTCACGCGTCCTATCTGATTTCAGCTGACAGAACCGGCCTATGGGTGTTTCTGGGATACAGTTTCACATAAAATGCTCACTCAGTCCGTATCAGTATAGGTTGTGGAACTAGAGGAATGAACGTTTTATAAAGAAACAACCGTTGTTTAGCTTACAAAAGAATCGACACAAAGGCTTAAAGTGTACAGAAATATTTCAGGTTCGAGGGTACTTGTATAGGTTTCAGACACTTGTAAACATACCCTTCACAGTGCATTTCCCCTACTTGAAAATCTCATTTATTTTCAAGGCATAGCAACTTGTCAGAAAAAAACACCCATTGTGGTCTCTAAAGGCTCTCAATATCTTATAACCTTCGTGAATTTCTGCCATTTTTCTGCTTGGGTCGTTTGTAAAGTGGACCTTTTAATGTGCCATTGTAATAAAAACTGCATGGGTACAGTATTCAATAGCTAGAATGGTAAAACTCAGAACAATCTTTATATTATGAGATTTGCCAACACAAACACTAATATGTTTTGTCCAGAGGGACAATCATTATATATTTTCCATTTGTAAAGATGTAAAAAATACTGCACGGGAATCAGGGTATCTATACAGTTAAACTAATATACGGCAAAACGTTTTGGTCTAACAGCTGATTCAATTTCAAGCACCATAACATGGCTAACATAAACAACCTCCTTCCGATTCCTCTGATCCAATTGTTCCCCTTTGCCACGTCTCCCCCGACATAAAACACAACACCCAAGGATCAAGAGGTGATCGACACTGATCCGTTAGTAGTCCCTTACCATTGGTCGTGTTTGGAAAACAAAAAAATGCCACCGAGTTATGTTGAAAAAGCCGAGCTCTGGATGTATAAAACACCCATTGACGTGTTTGATAAGTTCACAAGAGTCCGACCAAACATCAGGCATTGGCTACATTTATCATCACCGACTGTTTGACAAGCGTGTAATCCAATGAAGCACGGGCAATGGAAACATATGTATATACACTTATCACCCCTCCAAGTCGGGTAGGGTTGCGTTTGCGACATGTTCACAGCATGTCAAATGCATGCTACAATTGTGGCAGACGCGGTTCCTTGTTTTTCTGTATTCCATGCACCTGCAGGTTAATTTTGGTTTATTTCTAAGGCAACAGTTAAGGAAAACCAATAGGAATTATGAATGTATTGGCAATATAAAAATAACTAATGACTGACTATTAAAATTAACGTTACGAATATAAAGTACATCCAGATACAAAAAGAAAAATTTCCAAATTGTCATTACTTCAAATAGAAGATGATTGCATAATTGATAAAATGCTATATGCTAAGGGCTTGTAAAGAGACATGGACATTTCAACATAATACCAACAATTCACCTGCAGATACATTAAAATCAGGAAAACGACAGAAATGCGTCTGTGAGAATTGCTCAAATACCTCAGCATGCTGATGGCAGTAAGGGCTATATTTCTCATGAGAATTAAACCTATAAACGTCACACCTTAATGATTTCATAAGTATGTTGATACATGCGTCACTCATAATCATTTTTCTAATTAGATTAAGGTTGATTTATATAAGGATGTCAGAAAAGGGCTCTGGTACAGGATTTAAACCAATCAATATTCCAATGACGCCCACGAGCCTTCAATGTAAGTATATTGGTAGGGTGGCCTCCCATATATGCTCGCCGCATGTACCCAAAAGGCGGGCGTGGTCAATGCCTTTGACATTAAGTCAGGTGGCCGAGACGTGAGGCAGTACTTTGGTAATTAAGACATGGGGATTAGTACCTGCTGATTACAGGTGTGACTGTCAGGTCGGAGTACGAGTCTTTCATTTCGGTGCAACTCCTTAGTATAGGTACGAAGAAGTCTCAAATCATACATGTACAACGCATGTGCACAATATTACAGTGTGGTAACAGGTTGGAACAAAATGGAGTGTAATTCGAATGGTAACCCCAATCATGCCCTCTATTCTGTGGTCCTTATATAAACTAGTAAACGATAGGTCCTTATATTAGAGATAAGTTTCATATACTGGGATAGTATATAGGCAATATCTAATGTACTATTATCATTGTCACATATTAGAGTCAGGTATCAACTGATATTACCAATTGCAATATGATATATTCAGCCAGTCTCTAAAATCGTTATCAATGAATTTGCCAATTAATTTCGGAGACAACAATATTTTGGTTGTCTGTCGAACAACGAGGCTACCAAAAGTTGACTGTGGTATCGCAGCGGATATAAAATTCTAGTCATTAAACGTAGAGGGCTCTGAAACAACATGCTATCTCTGAGTTGATTTTTTGATTGTCCACAGAATTGGGGTCTTACAGGAGTGGGGGGCGGTCCTTTTTTATGAAGTTGAGAACCCACATCCCCCTTATGGTAGTATCCTGCGGGTAGCCGTGCCTCGTTCCTCATTTGCAGCGCTCATTTACCACCCGGGCATGACAAATACGCACCGATGTGGCCCTCCTAAGCGGTGCGGACTTAATAAATTAACGCGTGTATTGGTGGGAAGCATTCCCTGAGCGTGGTTCGCGCGGCGCCAACTTGTGTGACCCAGGACGGGGCTGGGCTGGCGTGAGGCGGGGTATAGAGGGGCGCCGGGCCGGGAATAGATGAAAGGCCTGGAGGGTCTCTCCGCGATGTGTTGGCTGCGACGTTAGAGGCCTTTGAGAGACGTAACCCTCAGTGAATAGCATTAATCGGCCGTCCCCCAACCTCCGCAATCATACACGTGCCTGGTTCATTCTTACAAAGTTAGGCCCCCACCTGACTACCTCTATCTCTATCTCACCGTTATTTCTCACCATTGGGCCCCTCCTGACTGCCTCCTCCTAACAGTTAGGCCCCATCTGACTGCCTCTTTCTCATCGATGGGCCCCTATCTCACCACCTCTTTCTCAGCATTAGGGCCCATCGTGACTGCCTGAGTCTCACCATCAGGCTTCTATCTCACCACCTCTTTCTCACCATTAGGCCCCTCCTGACTACCTCTTTCTAACAGTTAGGCCCCACCTGACTGCTTCTTTCTTATAGATAGGCCCCTATCTCATCGCCTCAATCTCACCACTAGGCCCCCTCCTGGCTGCCTCTTTCTAACAGTTAAGCCCAACTGACTGCCTCTTTCTCATAGATAGGCCCCTATCTCATGGCCTCTTTCTCACCACTAGGCCCCCTCCTGGCTGCCCCTTCTCACTTTAAGGCCCCACCTGACCGCCTATTTCTCACCATTAGGGGTTAGGCCCCCACCTGACTGCCTCTTTCTCACCCTTAGTCCCCTACCTGACTGCCTCTAGCTCACTGCAAGGCCCCTATCTCTCTACCTCTTTCTCATCATTAGGCCCCCACCCAACTGGCTCTTTTTCCCTATTAGGCCCTGACCTGACTACTTCTTTCTCACTGTTAGGCACCAACTGACTGCCGCAGCCTCTTTATCACCATTAGGAACCAACCTCACTGCCCCCTTCTTACCCTTAGGCCCCTACCTCACTGTCTCTTTCTCAGCGTTAGGGCCCCACCTGGCTGCCTCAAACTCACTGTTAGGTCCCCTCCTTGGTGCCTCTTTCTAATTAAGCCCCCCACCTGACTGCCTCTTTCTAACTGTTAGCCCCCACCTGACCACCTATTTCTCACCATTAGGGGTTAGGCCCTCGCCTAGCTCCCTCTTTCCCCACTTAGGCCCCACTTGGCTCCCTCTTTCTCACTGTTGTACCCCACCTGGATGTCTCTTTCTCATTGTTAGGCCCCCACCTGACTGCCTATTTCTCACCATTAGACCCCCACCTGGCTGCCTATTTCTCACTACTAGGCCCCCACCTGACTGCCTCTATCTCACCGTTAGGTCCCTATCTAAGTGCCTCTTTGAATTCTCACCATTAGGCCCCCACCTGGATGCTTCGGTCTCACCATTAGGCCCCCACCTGGTTAACTCTTTCTCACCGTAAGGCCCAGGGTTCCCATGCATTTTAGAAAATCAACTGAAGAACTTTTTAAGACCAATTTAAAACCAAGGTTCCTGGATATTAAGACTTTTCAACCACGTGCAAAGAAAATATTCAGAATATATCATAATTATGATTTAAATTTAGTGTAAGTGTACTAGTTTGCAAGTGGGATGTGGAATTTTCATGTTTTCCCGATTTGGACTTTTTAAATTCAATTCAAGACATTTTAAAGACCTTTAGCTACAAAACTGTCACATTTAAGTTCTTTTGTTGGCCTTAAATTTGAGAAAATCAATTTGAGACCTTTGACGACCTGTGTGGGGACACTGAAACCCCCACCTAACTGCCTCTTTCTCACCGCTACGCCCTCCCCTGACTGACTCTTTCTCACTGTTGGGCCACACCTGAATGTTTCTTTCTCACCGTTAGGACCCTACATAGGTGACTGTCTCTTCTCCCTGTTAGGCCCTTACCTAGCTCCCTCTTTGTCACTGTTAGGCCTCCACATAGCTCCCTCTTTCCAACCATTAGGCCCCACTTGGCTCCCTCTTTCTCACCGTTGGGCCCCCACCTGACTGCCTCTTTCTCACCGTTAGGGCCCCACCTGACTGCATCTTTCTCACCATTAGGGGTTAGGCCCCCACGTAACTGCCCCTTACATTGTAGGCCCCTATCTCACCGCCTCTTTCTCATCATTAGGGCCCCTCCTGGCTGCCTCTTTCTAACTATTAGGCCCCCACCCGGCTGCTTCTCACTCACAGCTAGGCCTATACACCTGACTAACTCTTTCTAACAGTGAGGCCCCACCTGACCGAATCTTTCTCATCGTGGCCCCACCTGAGTGTCTATTGCTCTCATCATTGGGTCCAATCGGACCTATCCCCCTTATCTTTATTCTTTTATTTTATTTTCTCTGTAAGTTTCAAGTTGGCACTTGATCTACCAAGTAATCGATTATCATTTCAGAACAAATTTAATTTATGATCTGACTGTTTCCCTCTCTCACCATTGGGCCCATCTTAACGAGTCCTTCTGTCACCCATTTTACTGTGTTCCTCTCCGTATTGTGGCAAATCATACTGTTTTTTCCAGGGCTTTCCTCTCACCCTCTATCTCCATCTCATTGATTCCCTCTCTCACCATTTAGCCCAATCTCACTGGTTCCATTTATAACTGGGCCCCATTTTATGTCATTCTCTTAACAATTTTACGGTGTTCCTCTCTCACAATTAAAATACGTCTTTCTGCGTTCCTCTATCATCCGTGGACCCCATCTTAAGTACTACACCATATGGTCTTTTCTTACTGTGCCAATTCTCACATACCATTTTGCCCATTTTCGCTGCTTCCCTCTGTTACCATTGGACCCCAGCTGACCACCTCCCTCTCCGTCTCATTGTTGTTGGCCCTACCTGACCATTTCCCTCACTACTGCCGCCAGCAGCCCCCTTCTCACACCATTGACCCCATCTTCCTGCTTCTATCTTACCATTGGGCCCCAATTTTTTGGCTCTATCTTTCACCATCGGGCCCCATTTTGATAAGTCCTTTTCTCACCACTTTAACTGCATTCCCCTCTTATCATCGGGGCATATCCCACTGCTTCCTTCTCTTACCATTGGGCTGAACACCTCCACCTTTCACCTGCCCGCCTTCCTCTCTTATTGCTGGGCCCCTACCTGACCACTTCCCGCTAGCAGCCCCCTTCTCACACGATTGGGTCCCATCTTTCTGCGTCTATTTCTCACCAATGGGCCCCAATGAGCCTCTCATTGTCAAACCACCACCTGACCACCTTCTTCTCATTGCTGGGCCCCACCTGACCGCTTCCCTCTCTACGGCCGCCAGCAGCAGCGGCGGGACGAATTAAAAGCCGCCGGCCTCAACAACCATGATAAATCACAACCCGCGCCGGCCCTCATATTTCTTCAGGGCCTCGTTCGATGAAACACGACGCGGACGCCGCGCTGAGGGATGGCGCGGAGGACGAGCCGGGGCTGGGAGGGGCGTGGGCGGGGCGCGGGGTATGTCACCAGGGTGTTAAACAAACACACAGGTTAAGGCTTAATGATGATCGATCCGGGTGTGGGACAGCGGGCCTGGGGCCGGGCCCACCGCCGACGGCCCGCCGCTCGCCGGGGGGACTGGGGGCTGAAATTACCGGTCTCAGCTCGGCCAGGAAGGCACCCATTACACATAACAAGACAGATCTGTCCGCTCCTTCTACCCACATAGGGTGCGGGGGGTTCTCAAAGTACACCGCCGCCGACGACAACGCCATGGGGACCAAACCGTCAGCTCTGACGGAGACCTGACTAGTGATGATCAATGACCTTCCCTCTGCGGTGAGGAAACGATACAAATGTAGTAATAAATGGTATACAAAATGTTTAATTATGTTTAATTATTATGATTATTGAGGTATTTCACACCTTTCTATCTCTGCCAAACAGGTCTCAACATGACCTTCGATCTTGTTTTAGGTATGAGAATCTATGATGGATGAGACTGTGTATGTGACCTCAGATGCCCTTGCGATGGTAAACGTAAAAATATGTACACCAATGCCAACGATACTCAGTGTATTTGTCATATATATATAATATGTTTACTTAATTGGATAAGATTCGTATATGATAAAATAAAGGACTGCGGAGATTAATGGTTTTTTGACCAACCTAGAGACGGGTTGTTGTCGTGGTGTCAGTGACAAGGTTATGTAAGGTTTTCCCACGAGGGGGCGTTACTGTCCAGGTCTGGCCCAGACGGACAGGTTGGATTTTGTACACACATACATGAACGTGCGCACATGAAAGCGCCAGATATAAGTTTCACCGACACCATGCTGTTTATAATATCCGAGGGAAAAATAAATGTAGAAATACAATGGAAACTCGCCCATCGATGTAAACAGGGAAGGGGTTGCGGCTTTTGTACACAGAGTACTTGCACGCCGAAAAATAGGCGAAAAAAACCCAGAATTATCGTCTAGTGACGTTGATGAATTAATTATCATCATCATTGTTTATCGCTTGGCTTTGAATTCAGCCCCTGCGCTGGTGTTTATTGTTTCATTGACGTTTCGCATACGTGTATTTACACTCACACATATACATTCATGATAACACTGCCAAACTTTGTGAAAATGTTTCATCGACAATATCATAACGTGTGTGTTCAAATGTTACTACACTACTACTGTGGAAGTTGAACATTTACGTCGATCCAACATTTCCGGACGAGTATATTCACGGAGGTAAACAGATACTTGAAGACAATTGTCCTAACCACGGGTAGCCAGTTTTTACCTGCAGGTTAGCCTATCTCCGGATGCATACTTGGTTCGTTCCAAAAGTTGACCGTTAATCTGGGTATCAGGAGTACTGGTTTTTGTTCTCTGCAAAGGTGACCTTATTTCTGAATTGACCTTAATTCTGGTCTGACCAAAAGGCGAAACTACTGTACTGGGTTATATCTCGAAAATCACAAGGCTTTGGCATATTAATTTTCAAGAATCGTATTATTGTTTGTAATTTAAAATAATGAAAAACTAGAGATCATCATTTTCTTAATTAGTATTTATATACATTTAATATTTTCTAAATTGTTTGAAAATGCATCCATTATAGATGATGATATAGTAATTGTCTATTTATTTTCTATCGTTTTGCAGGGGCCTTTGACGATTAAATCAGATGCTTTAAGTACTGTAAATCAGCTATTCGTGGTAGGGAGACTGAAATAAAATGAAGGATCTACAAAGTTTTAAGAATCTAAAGCCCCATACCCACTAAGCAACTTTTACACAATTCGGCAATGGATCAGCGCTAAAATTGGCCGACTCTTCTAATTGCATGTTAGTATACTAGTTCAATGTGATCGATGGATAGCATTGACGATCGGTTTGAGAAACCACAGAGCTCCGGTTATTCGATTCTATCGAAAAAACTATATTGATATAGATTTGGCTTTCACTCGAGATTTTTGTTTAGTATTAGACACAACTAGTTAAAATTGGACATCGCCATGACATCGTCATGACATCGCCATGACATCGCCTTGACATCACCATAACATCACCCCTTCACCCCTTTACCCTCTTCACCCCCTTACCCCCATACAACATGCTTCAAGAGTCTAAGGTTAGGAGATTGTTTTGGTCATATGCAAATTGGAGGGGGAATCCATCTTCAATATATGGTATATTTATAATGACATCATCCATACACTCTCCAAGTAGTCGGTTTTTTTTCTGAAAAAGTTTCCCCTCATTGAAATCCTATAGTAAAACACACACTCTCCAAGCAGATCGACAGTAGTAACCGACAAATGAAAAAAATGCCTGAGCTGGTACCCTCAGGAGAAGATCAAACTCTACCAATTAGGCTGCTTTTTTCGATGACTGGATACTCTGATTTATCGGAGGACGACCGGATCGCTGTGCGATCCGGAGAATTATATTGAATGTGCATGTTTGTTGTGTACAAGTTGCTTAGTGAGAATGGGGCGTTAGAGTGGGCACTCACCGCTCGTAGTGGATCTTCTGGAAGGTGGCCGGGATGCGCGCCAGGTTGTCAAAGTCGTGCGGGTACTGGTCCCTGAGCTGCTCGGCCACGGCCCACGAGTCGACGAAGAGGCTCTCCCCGCCCTCCACCATGTCGTCGTACCTGCTGGGGGAAAGGCCGTGTAGTGGCGGGGAAGGGGGGGGGGCAAAGACAGAAACACAGCACAGGTGAGGCAAGTCTACCTGGTCTTAACTTGACCTTACACACTAGCCCTGGGTTTGTAGGGGCCCGTGGTTTGAGCCCTGTACCCCCACTACGGATATTTATGCATCAGCGTTCTAAATTTCACGGAGAAAGGGGTCATTTTAGTAAAAAAAAAAAAAAAAAAAAAAAAAAAAGGAAAATATTAACAGAGCCGCGAAATTACCAAAAAAAAAGAGGATGTTTTTGGGTCAAAACTTTCGCGAATTGAAGAGAAAGTGGGTGATTTTGATGATCCAGGGGATCAGTTTGAATCACAGAAATGATAACGTTACAAAACCTGAAAGCAGACAACGTTTCATACTGGATAGAACCCATAACTCAGAGGCATATACCAAATACCCCTATACCATCGGTAAGTTGAGAAATTAATGAACATAAGATGTAATCATTTTCTTAGAAGTCATTTTTGAGATAAAAAGGTACTTTTTTATGCTACAGAAATAAGCGTTTAAAAAAAGAAACATGGGTGTTTTTTTTGGTCGGAAGTCAATGATTTTTTTCAAGTTGATAGAACACTGATGGGCTACATGTTAAGTATCCGAGTGGGGGTACCGGGGGTTGAGGCTGGGGCCATCACCTGTACTTGTGTCTATGTCATCCACCGCCAGACTTTAGGGAGGTTGAAATAAGACTAGAAGGGAACCACCACCTTGATCCTTATGCCACTTCTGTATTTAAAATTAGTTACTGAACTGCATCTTCAGCGATCGCAAGCTGATTCAAAAATCGTACGTGAGTGGTCTAAAACAAAATTCCTTTGGTGTGGGAATCCTTAAATAAAATCTAATCAGTAAAAACTTAGCTTATAATTTAGCGAATAGGGAGACTGGGGATCCTGTAAATCATATTGGCCACGTTCCAAGATCTTCTCTTTTTTTTCAATGTAACGCATATTTGCATCATAATGAAATGAAGTTGTCTCCGCGATTAGGTACACTATTTGCTTCTTTCTCTATAGCCAACCCTTTCTCGTCTAGAGTTGAAAACAATTTTGTATTTGACGTGAAATTATCTACAGACACAATCTACTGATCCTCTTTACCCCATGAATTCACTTCGTTTTTTTTATATATATCATTGATAAGCTACTTTAGAAAACAGGACAAACATATCCGTATATTTTTAGAGGAATGTGCCGGAACTACAGAACAACATTTTCTATCTAGAGTTAAAAGTTTTCTTTTCTGTTCATTTCCTGTTGTGCGAAGGGAAACACCCACTTTATTCTCACTTTAAGCAGTTCTTCTTGAAATGCATAAAGTCCATTCTTGTTTTCAGCAGTCAATTTCTTTACCGGTAAGCCTTATAAATGACCGCAAGTCGATTTTGAAAATTTCAATTTCCGCCTTCTGGAAATATGTTTTCTATTTATAAATATATCCACTATCCATGTGATAACAAAAACTGGAACTCTTGAGCAGAACAACCATAGAATACACAGAACTTAAGAAAGATTAAAGGTAATGCAACCGGAAACAAGTATGGGTGCCACAAGAAAAGTGAGACTGCGTGGGCAGTGACAGATCTGCAATTTCTACAAGGGGCAGGTCAGCATTACTGAGATAGGCTAAGTACTTATACTGTGCATATTCATGCACACGCGCGTGACATTTTTCCCTCTTTGTCAAGTATGAGTGACCAATTTAGGAAACTAAACATATATCCCTCTCCTATTATAGAACTCTAGGGTTCTTATCCAAAGGGCTAACTTGTCCATATTCCAGTTTGTAATAAGCATTAAAGAAGGAAACTTGATAATCTAAATAACTATATATTCCTCTCTGCTAATAGATCTCTAGAATTCTTTTCCAAATGGCTATAACTTGTCCCTATTCTACAGTTTGAATGGGAAGAGTGCCACAATGAAAAGTAAACAAAGAGGGTGATTTCCGCCGGCCCTCTGTTATCTGTACACTCATTAAGTACATCCTCTCTGTCAGACTAAGACGTGCCCCCCTAGACCCCCCCCCCCCCGCCCCCATCAACCCCTCTGTGGGCAGTATTGTGACACTTCCAGTGGTCTGTACCTTATGGCGTGAAGCAGTTGCAGTCCAGGAGGAGATTCGTAGTAGACCAGGTCCATGTGGAAGCCCAGCTCAGCCGTACTGTAGGCCACGTTGATGGGTTTGGGGGTGCTCACCACGTCGAACACCTGTATCAATTATATTAAATAGTATTAACCAAAAGGTAGTTGCCATTATTGTTGTTTATTATGTAGCAGAAAGAAACTATAATGATATTGATGTTATATCAAGTGACTTTTGGAAATATTGTTGTTATTGTTGCTTATAGTCCACGTCGGTGTAGCTGGGTTTAGGTGTGCTCATTACATCGAACACCTGTATCAAATACTTTAAACAGTTTTAACCAAACTGTTGCTTTTGTTGTTGTTGTTGTTTAGTGTTGCATATTGGTGTTCACTACATCATACACTTGCATCAATTACATTAAACATTGTCAACTGGAACACTGTTGTTGTTTATAGTGTAGCATATTGACGTTGGTGGTTTAGGGTGTGCTCACCACATCGAACACTTGTTTCAATTATATCAAACAATATTAACCAAAATGTTGTTTTTGTTGTTGTTTATATTGTAGCATATTTGTCTTGATGGGATTGGGCATGCTCACTACATCAAACACCTGTATCAATTACATTAAAAATTGTCAACTGAAAAATTGTTGTTGTTTATAGTGTAGCATATTGATGTTGGTGGGTTAGCGTGTGCTTACTACATCATACACTTGTATCAACCACATTAAACATTGTCAACTGAGACACTGTTGTTAATTATAGTGTAGAATATTGATGTTGGTGGGTTAGGGTGTGCTCACCATGTCGAACACCTGTATCAATTATATCAAACAATATTAACCAAAATGTTGTTTTTGCTGTTGTTTATATTGTAGCATATTTGTCTTGACGGGTTTGGGCATGCTCACTACATCAAACACCTGTATCAATTACATTAAAAATTGTCAACTGAAACATTATTGTTGTTTATTATGTAGCATATCGATGTTGGCGGGTTAGCGTGTGCTTACCACATCGAACACCTGGAGCAATCACAGTAAACAGTATTAACTGAAACACTCTTGTTGTATTTATTGTTTATAGTGTGGTATATTGATGTTGATGGGTTTGGGTGTGCTCACCACATTGGATACTTGGAGCAATCACAATAAACAGCATTAATAGAATTGTTGTTGTTATTGTTTGTAGTGTAACATATCAGTGTTGATGGGTATGGGTGTGCTCACCATGTTGAACACCTGTATCAATCACATTAAACAAAATCAACCAAAACATTGTTATTTTTCTTATTTATAGTGTGACATATTGTGTTGATGGATTTGGGTGTGCTCACCAGGTCTAACATCTGTATCAATCACATTAAACAGCATTAACCCAAATGTTGTTGCCTTTGTAAATCAATCATATTGAACTGGATTTTATTATAAACCGAAATGTGGTTTTCATGGTTGTTCTGGTTTATAATGCAGCATATTGTTGTTGAGAGTGTAGCATATTGGTGTTGATTGGTTGGGGTTTGATTACCACCTTGAATACCTCTATCAATAATACTGAACATGCAGTACCAACCGAAATGCTGATGTCGTTATTGTTTATAGTGTAGGATATTGGTCTAGCATAGAAACTATAATGATCTTGATATTATAACACATGTATATTGGATCTAAAAACTGGGTTGCACAGAACTTAGACGTAACTGAATAGGATGATCAAGATGTTTTGGATAGCATTCTTACTTTCATTATATCAACATTTAAACTACATGAATATGTCCACAGACATACATCCCTACAACAATCATGGTCTGTGATAACATATTTTTCAAAGGTACATGTAATATACAATACTCATTTAAATTCACAGTTTCTTTGACTATTAATCGCTGCAATCATAAAGCACATGGGGTATTTTGAATAGACTTACATTCTCTTGTTAAGTGGTTATATTGATTAGTTTCGTGCCTAATGGTTTGTATACTATTTAAGCAGTGCATGAAGCCCATTTGAAAGAAAAATTGGCTAACTATACAGCATAGCTGGCAAATTGTCTAATATGTTAAACATCCCATCGTTAGCAGCCATACATATGCCCAGTTCCAAACCCTTTGCACCCAATCGCAAGCATGTAAATAAGCTATGTGTGAAGAGACCTTTACATGGTTGGGTTTTTAGCACAAATGGTTATTTCTTTCCTCACTGTCAAAAGAACAAGTGGATGGAAGCCAGTTTTAGTTGTTTGCATCAAAACATAAGTGTTGTCTGTATCAATGAATAATACATGGCACAGATGGAAGTTATCATGCCAATCCCACGGTATATCAAGACTAAAAATTAGATTGAGATATAATCAGTTATTGTAATGGTTACTATACGTTAGTTACCCAGTCCCAAGGTCATTACAGTTCCTTCGTACACATATTTATGACTGGTAGAAATAATTGTTGTTGGAAATTCAATGTATGGATTGATTCATGCTGCAGTCTTTTAATCTTTTAGTAACATAACACCAACAGCATAGGTTAGGTTATAACATAGTGATACGTACGGGATTTTTCTGCAGAACAGGAAAAAATGAAAGCTACTTAACACCTATAATTTTGTAAATAACATAATGTATATTATAATAACATATTGGGCCGTGTATTCGTACCTGATTAATCTAATCGGGCGAGCTCTGATTAGAGTTTTGGGGACTAGTGGTTGGATCTGTCACAAAAAGATATTCACATCTATCACAGGCATCATACCTCCCTCCCAAAAAATAATTTATATTAGGAAAGTTTTTTTTGTAAAAATAAAGGAATTTAAAGGAATTTGCAGGGATTTCTAGGAAAAATAAAGGAATTTTAAAGGAATATTTACAGAACTTTTAGAGAGTTTAAACATGAAATAAGGCAAATAATATTGTAACAGGACTGCCTTTCTGTTGATTTTTTCTGTGCAGCACTGCGTTGACCCACGTCAACCAATGCGCTGACTCATGCCGATCGACACGTCGACCTGGATCGATTGACGGCTAGAAAATTTTGCAATTTCATCGCTAATAATATGGAATTCTATGCATTTTATGAGATAATGTGATATTTTCCTACTCTAGAAAAAATAAAGGAAATTAAAGGAATTTTTCACGGAAATAAAGGAAAATAAAGGAATTTTGCCTATTTTCACAAAAATAAAGGAATTTAGAGGAAATTCCTTTAAAATAAAGGAACGGTATGATGCCTGCTATCATCAAAAAACTTATTTGAAACGTGGTTAAAATTCGGGTTCATCTTGAAAGTGAGAGCTTATTGTATTCATTTTCATATCATTATTATTATCATTCATCCTGAATATCATTTTGAGTTTGCTATTTTTGTGGGATTTTCTTTTTTCAAGCGTTTATGATAATTTGAAAATATACTAAATTCTTTTCGGTGACATTTGGTTCCTACAACACTAAAATTAGATTGCATTTATGAGTTGAGAATCACAGGAGGAGACGCACATTTGTTCAATAAAAAATGTAGAAATAATGATTAAAAAAAAACTTTCTTGTACAAAAGTATCTAAAAAAAAAAAAAGGTTTGAAATACAAAAAGAATGGAAAAGAAAACCACTCCAAAGTTTTACTATGTAGGTATAACATTTGTAAACTTGGGGCCTTTCCATAATTTAGTACAATTTTTTTAACAGGTATGGGGGGGGGGGGTATGATGCAATCCTGATGTATGCATGGGTACATTAATATACACTGATTTATCTAAATCAATGTGATTGATCCTATCCTATTGTTTCGTCGAAAAAGGCACTTTTAATATGAGAAAAATCTAAAGAAAAATTCTAATTTTGACACAATTAGGGGATTAAAAAAACTTGCATTTTATTCAATTTTTCAAGGGAAATCCCCATATTTGTGACGTAGCAAGGGGAGTTCTTGGGGAACCCCATGAATCCATCAAAGGGAATCCCCCATTCTCAAAAATATATAAAAAGGAAATGAAGGTTAAGCATAAAATACTTTTATTTAGGCCCATGCAGGCTATCATTAATTGTAGTTTTTACTACCCAAAATATATTCAATAACCTGATATTTCCAATTCATTTTGAAAGGGATTCCCCTTTATTGTGACGTAGCAAGGACAGAAATAAAAGCACAGAAATTAGGGAATTCCCAAATTTTCTTTTCTTTTCTTCATAATTCCCTAATACTTCATTATTTTCCAATCTTTTCTTTTGAAATATTTTTAGAATACCAATGGAAAGTTCATCGAATAAAAACTAGGCATATGGAAATTTATGTGCAAGGAACCCTTTAATTATTGAGGTGTACCTGCAGACTAACCTAAATTAAGGTGCATTCTGGGAAATATGTAGACAAGTCATAACGCTTAAGTATAGACATTTTAAAAAATCATGGCATAACTTTGGTTTAAAATAATGGAAAACTAGCATGCACCAATTTTCCATTTCACACCTACAGATATTTGATATTTTTCAAGTTGGTTTGAAAATTCATTCATTTCGCATTGAAATAAACCAAATATTTGTACATTTTCTATAGTTTTTCCTGAGTTTTTTTTTCTACAAAATGAGTCAGAATGAACCTACAGGTGCCTAAAATCCAGTAAACCAGCTATCCGTGGTATAGTAGGGAGAATTGGTTCGAGGTTTGTCGACACACACACAGGGGGGTTGGGCCTTTAGTCTGGGGCCCTCCCGGGTCTCCTCCCGGGCGGAGTGACAGGTGACAGGGGGCGGCGGTAGGGGGCGCTGACAGGTCGGGCAGGCTGTGGGGGCTTTGATCAGGGCCGCCTGTATGGTCAGGTCTAATGAGAACCGAACTGTACGCCAACCTGTCCGCCGAACTGTACGGTACGCCGAACTGTACGCCAAGCGCCGTCGGCCACCGCTACATGCAGCGTCAACTGTCTACACACCCCCTGCACCAATACCAAGGAGCCAATCTCAGTCTTACATATCAGTAAAAGAAATAAGTAAATCAGAAACATTACCAAATTAAAGAAAGAAAATATCAACTTTCCATAAAGTGCCCTATACTTTGTACTGTTTAAGAACACTGAGAAAGTAAACTAGATTTAGAGGGAGCCAAAAGCAGTATTGGGTCAGAATTTTGCAAATTCTGTTAACTATTAAGCCCCGGCTCCACTGCCCGACAGTCGAGTTGAGTTGAGTTGAGTTGAGCTCAGTCCTATAGTGGAGCCGGGATTATGACAGGAGTCGTATCTCTTTGCTACGACGGATCCGTCGGGTCTTACATGTTGAGCTGATGAAGATGTAAGACTGGATTGTCGGGTCTTAGGGGGGTGTGCTGTAGCTTTGTATATATTTTACTATACCCTAGGTGTAAAAAAATCGAGTCCTATCCCATGGCATAGTAGAGCTTTTTTTCTAAGACCAGACTGTCGGGGACATGGCGCCAAGAGGAGCTACGACAATCGAGTTGAGCTCAGTTGGGCAGTGGAGCCGGGGCTTTAGGCCTAAAATACTTTCTTTGGCCATAACCTAGGTGGGTGGTAAAATATAGACTGTGAATACGGACTTAAACTACATCAAAATACATTAAAATTGGTTTGTTTACAAACATTGCCGTCTTCAGGCATAAATAGAATATTATGTATTATAGAATTTGAGTAAAGTTGCAGTTAGTTATCATGATTTATACTGAACTAATGGCTATCATTAGATACTTAGAATGTATTTTTCATAGTTATTTGAGTATGTAAAATTTTGTCATTTTTTGACACAACATTGTGTTTGGCTCCCTTTAAGCTTTCTTTGGGATAGGCCTATACATGCATGGTAATTTCGAGGTACCTAATTGATCATTCTGCTCCTGGTGGTGCATTCTCTATATGAAATGTCGTTGTCATTGGTTTGTTTCCTTTGTATACAATATTTTTTTCATATAGGCCTAAAGATACTACATGTATAAAGCACGAGCAGGATATGGACGACCGATTGTACATATATGTAGGGGGGAATTGTTTGATTCTCAAAAGAAATGAGAATGACGATATAAAGTGCATGCCCATTATTTTGAAATAAAATGATGTTGGCTTTTTCATATGACATCTTTGATTCATGCGCTCCTCTTAGCCTAAAGCATTTACGGGGCAATGCTCACTCGATGACAATTAGTGTAAGACCCGATATTGATGAGGGCTTTATGATAGAAAAACAAATGAGACCTATTATTTTCAATGCTCAACTCTATATGCGGATGCTTATTATACCCAAACAAACACATAAATCTAGCCCCTATATGTGTCAAAAGGACAACGGACCAGCAAGGTGATTGTGTCCGATAAGTAGGGGACATCAAGTGGATCCCTTCTCTAGTGGGATCCTTCTCTCCATCAAACCTCACTCGCCCTATAGGCCCCTAAGGGGAGGGGGGGGGGGCACTGACTCTGAATGTTACTTCCCACTGCCAAACTACCACTCCTACCTTTTGTTACCGACCACTCCTTAGTCCGCCTGCCTGTTATTTTGGAGAGACATACATTACAGCCCCTCGAAATAAGAGTGTCTCAATACCAGGAAATAGGCCTGTACAGAGATCACCAAAATTGTTTAGGAAAAATTCTGATAACATTCTTTGAAATGAATTAATCATAGGGCTGACTTTTATGTTATGTACCCTATCATTATTGTTCTATGGATGTATTTCACCAACCCTTTTTTTTGCCTAAAAAGTGGTTGACCGCCCTTCAATTTTGATGTTCACCGCCCCTGTTTCGCACATACATTTGGCAGTCGGTACCCTTTCAAGATCCAAGTGCCCCCCCCCGGGCCCTAAACCAGCCCCAGCTTTCCCCTCACCTAATACCCTCCCCTTAGTTCGTCGAGAGGGGGATAGGTGGCGCACCTGTCGGTTAGAGATCCAAGACTGACCTTGCGTGACCTTGACCGCGGGCGGTCCGATGGGCAGGTCTCAAGATGGCGGCGATATCGAGTTAATTATGGCCGAGTGGGAGAGTCGGTGAGGGCTAGGGGGTGATGGTGTGGTGGGGAGGGGAAGAGTGTGTGTGTGGGATGAGGAGGAGGAGGGGGGGGGGGGGTCGTCAGGAAGTGACAGCCTGGTGGGAAACACAGGTCACCATGTCACCAACACACAACCTCAAATAGGCTCCCTCCACATTTTGTCCCTTTGTATTTTTCAGGTTGTGGTCCCAATCTCCATTTCACTCCCTGTGTGCTCTACAAGCAGCTATCGCATTTCACCGACTATACAACTATTTCTTTTCTCAATCGAGATTGCACGTGGTACTTCAGTTTTGTTTTATCCTATGTCAGCTTCACAAATAAAACAAGCCTTGCGTTTCAATTTCCATGATGGTATAAAGCCACTTTTCTTTTTGAGAATGCTATCGATCTGGGTCTGTAAAAAAACGGTCATTATGTTACCATGACCACCTTGGTTTTTGTTATGTAAAGAGGGTTTCCCCTGGTTCTGTCGTCAGAAGGCGTCGCCTCAGGGGATGACTGTTGTTACAAAAGACACGGTAAAAACAACAATGGTGGTGTTGGTCGTCGGCTGATTTATAAACCGCCGGGCCTCCGCCGACAGGGACCTGGGCCTGGCTCACGTTTCTCATCAAGAATCCGAGATATGTGGCCAAAGATCTTTATCAACGGATCATTCAAACGCCGAGGAAACGATAGCTGTTTCTTTAAAACACATTTTTCTTGGTACCGGCAGGAAGACTCGATCTCTAACCCAGTGGGTATTGGCATTCTGAATCTCAATCAGCGAGGACGGTTGTATAACTAGGATATAGAACTGCCGATGTAGCAATACTCTTTAAGATTAAAGTGAAAATACGGACATTTTATTGACAGAAACCTAGTCTACACATCGAAAGAATATCAACGTGTCAATATACCAAAGGCCATATTGTTTTTGCGGAGATATTTGGTTTTATTGTTATCGTTGGTTCGATCTAGATTGCCACTTAAAACATAAAAAGAAATGGTACCATTTGACAAAGCTTCATGGCCTGATAAGATATTCAGTCAGTTTTCTAGACATAAGATTCCATTCGAAGTTTATATTACTGTAATACATACTTAATACACACTGCCTTTTGATTAGGACGCACTTTGACATTTCGCCGAGAATTCTTAAATGAGGACACAGTTATTTAGCTCACACTGATATACACCAGTAATGCAAAAAGAATAGTCCAAGATAGATATCTCGATATATGCCTGGGAAAATTTAGATTTTTGAATTTCTGAATATCGGGAATGCATGGAATCAAGACATCACAAATCGAGTAGATACCTCTATACATGTTGAAAGAAATATACTATATTACAGAGGGGTCTGTTACCAAAAAATATGGACACACAAAAAGAGAGTAGCCTAACCTCGGTAGGTGGCGGCCCCCTACCCGTATACCCCTTGTACCAGTAGGCAGGTTGGCGGCCCCAGTGGGGAGGGTGGTGATGGCGGTGGGTTCTGGAGGCGGCGGGCAGGGTGCTCAGTATCTATGATGGATGGTTAGCTGCCCGCTGCCCTCCCCACCTCGATATCTAAGCATCATTAATTCATAACACTCTCAGTCACACGCCGCCCTGATCCATCATCGACTACAGCAACAGGCGTGCCTGCCGCCTCTTCTTATACCATGTACAGCTCCTCTTACCCCTCTTATGGTCAGAGTTAGCCACCTCTTATGCCATGTACCACCCCTCCTACAGCTCTTATAGTCAGAGTTAGCCACCTCTTATGCCATGTACCACCCCTCCTACAGCTCTTATAGTCAGAGTTAGAAACCTCTTCTTGTACTGTGTACCTCTTATGGTCAGAGGTAGCCCCCTCTTCTTGTACCGTGTACCTCCCCCTCCTACCCCTCTTATGGTCAGAGTTACCTGCTTCTTCCTATATCATGTGCCACCCCTCCTACCGCTCTTATGGTCAGAGTTAGCCACCTCTTATACCATGTACCTTGCCTCCTACCCTCTTATATTCGAGTTAGCTGCCTCTTCTTGTACCATGTACTACTCCCCTTACCCCTCTTATGGTCAGAGTTAGCCACCTCTTAATTCTTATACCATGTATCGCCCCTCCTATACTCCTCTCATAGACAGAGTTAGACACCTCTCCTTGTACCACCCCTCCCATTCCTCTGATGATCAGAGTTAGCCACCTCTTATGCCATATAGTACCACCCCTCCTACCCCTCTTATAGTCGAGTTAGCCGCCTCATCTTATGACATGTACTGCCTCAACTTATGCCAAGAACCACCCCTCTTCCCCTCTTATGGTCAGAGTTAGCTGCTCTTCTTATGCCATGTACCGCCCCTTCTACCCATCTTATTGTCAGAATAAGCCTCTTCTTATACTATGTACCTCGCCTCCTACCCCTCAGATGGTCAGAGTTAGCCACCTCGTATCATAAGATGAACCACCTCTCCTACCCCTCTTATAGTTGAGTTAGCCATCTCTTCTTATATCATGTACCACCCCTCACACCCCTCTTATGGTCAGAGTTAGCCACCCTTCTTACACTGTGTACCTCCCATACTACCCTTCTTATGGCTAGAGTTAGCTGCCTGAATCAATCTTGCCTGAGTCAAAATAATCACAACATGTTGGTAAATTTTATTTCAGTCCATTTTACAGGAAAAACGACAAAGGCTTCGATATTTATAACTGCAAGTACCGAGAAGAATCTTCTCTTTGATTCAATGAAAGCTGAAAGCAAGTTCAACAATACATAAGCCACAACAAGTTGAAAAATTAAGCACAACACCACGCCTCATTAACGAAGCCAAGATCCTTAGTAAATCTTAAAAGATGGCATCTTACCTCGCCGTAGATAGTCCTCTGCACGGGCCAAATCATCTCGGCAACCTGTGAAATAAAACAGGAGAAAGCGGCCATAAATCAGCGGTAATGAACACACCATGTGTCATTTATAATAAGTCTGCATTGATTAAATATTTGTAACGCCCAACTTTTCTCTATGCCGGTCTCATTAGCAGTGGGCTGATTGCAATTAAAACTCGAGCTGCTCATGGAGACGTCATATTTTACTGATGGCAGGGGCTGGAGGAGAGAAGACGCCGGCGCGAGCAGATCCATCAACTTAATGTGTTTTTAGTCGGCGCGGAAACAACTAACAAACCATTAGCTGTTCGTAGATTAAAACTTGGGTGTTAGGTTGCCGGGTGTGTGGGGAGCCCACCACTAGCGTCAGGCCCAGCCTTCCTGCCCGCCTCCCTACAGGAGCAGGAGGAGCAGCTCGCCTGGGTCCCGCGTCAAATGAGCAACTGAACTTTGTCAGGTCCAATTCTCCCCACCACGGATAGCTTTGCTATTGGAGTTCACCTACAGACTAGCCTAAATCAGATGCATGCTGAGAAATACAATGTAGACAAATCAGAGGCTTTAAGCATATAATGTGTCATTAATCATGGCTTGAAATTGTTTGAGAATTAATTCATTACAGATAGACATAATTATGGCAAATATTAGCATATTTTCTATACATTTTCCCTGTGTTTTTGTCTACTAAATAAGCCAAAATTAACATGCATGCACTTAAAATACAAGCTATCCGTGGTAGGGTGAATTGTAGACTCGTTGTACATGCTTTGTTATTATAATAAGGAATGATGCACACATGTATACAAACAACAAATATCAACCTCCACGTTTAAATATTCTCACAATTCTCTGTGTCTCATGGTTATATGGACATTCCTTTTAGGCCTAGTGCGATGTACCTATATTTCGACTCTGTGAACATAAATATAGGGACCTTTTTATAAAATTAAGTTTGGTCAGCTCAAATTATTGCAAGAGAAATTTAAGCAAATGAATTCCATGTATAACGTTTATCATCGTCTTTTTTTTTATCCAATAATCATGTTCTTTCAGGTCTCGTTTCAGGCTGAGCCCTCATGGGTCCGATAGCATTATTTCTGGATTTTTGTATGAACCTACATGCATAGATACAGATATAATCTGATAATATACTCGGTTGACACCTCCAAACGGTCTCTATCTGTAAATCCAGTCTCATTAGTGCCTGTCAGGTTGTCTGCAGTTGTCAGCTCTTTATGATTATCATGTCACGAGCAGTAAGTGGGACAAAGGATAGTATGGATGTGAGCATGGGTTACATGTAGGCCTATTCTAACAGACCTGTATGCTAGCAATGAATATGAAAATATAGATAGGCTTATAGATATTGTTTAGTTAAAAACACGAATGTATGTGATAAACTTCCTCCCCGAAAAACGGTTTACCTATATATACATACGAGATTGCTAAATTTACTGTGGTGGATTTTTAAAAAATGTTTATTGAATACCTTCAGATAAGGCTGATCTTCCAGATATTGCAGCTAACAGTCATATGAGCTGTGGTTAATTCGTCATAATTTAGTATATGACATAACTTATGTACAAGTGGATGAATATAAGATTAGATATATAGGGGGCCTAGGTAGGATGGATGAAAAGTGTCTCTCCATTTTCATTGTAAAGAGAGACAAATGGCTTGACTGATATCTCTAACTCATACCCATGTTGCACATGAACTTAAGTTGAAAAGCAAAGTTTCTCATGAGTTCAGTCCTGATGACCAATAAATATACTTTCCAAACTGTTTCATCCAACCTCTATATATAGGCCTACGTGTCCTAATTTGTTGAATCGCAAAAATAAAAACCTTGGAAGTATCACCCTGCGACAAGAATATCCCATTTAGATAAACAAACTACTGTTGGAAAAAGTCGTTTAGAAACTAGTTTGCGGCCAGCAGGCTTAGTTACACAGCAAGAACCTAAACGCGGCTAACTACCTAGGCCCCTGTACCAGTGAATCAGATGTTAATCTAACTGCATAACGCAAGAGTGAAGTTCATTTGAATGTCAAGACCCGATGCCCATCAAATGGATCATCAAAGTGTCATCAAATACGTCATCAGTGACATCAGGTGGGAAAGGGAAAAGCTTACTTTCGTCCTACCCCACAATGCGCACCTAATAAGCCATCCCAAAGCCCGGCCAAACCTCTCTGATGACCCCACCTGAGACTACCAACCCCGCATAGCGGCCAGGTAGCGCAACACTGCGCTTACGTCACCGCTGACGTCACACTGATGACGTTACGTCAGCGGGCGATAGGTGGCGCCTCGGGGGGACGTTGGTTCAGCGTAACGCCGCAGCGGGGCGCTGTCATGCGATACGTCTTCATAAAGCTTGGGTTGACGGGGAGAAGTGACAGGGTGGGCCACAGGAGGGCCTCCTCCAGCCGTAAGGCAGAGCGGTAAGGTGGTTGATGTGACGGCCGACGTTACGTGCTAAGAGCTGGGGACAGGGGGCCGACAAAGGGCCAGGTAAGGCCGTGATGAGGTGACCGGTAACAGACCCACACCATCAGGTGTCAAGTGCGCCTCGCAGGGGGGCTACACCTACCGCCAAATGGTACACCCCTTACCTAAGTCGGGGAGAAAAGAATCCCACTGGTTGGGTTACACCTGTGTTCTGATTCACGGCTTAGCCTTCTAATTATCTCAATGTAGACTGGAAGTCAATTTAGGCGGTTGGCAGATAGAGATGTTGTCCATAGTGAGGGTCCCCACTCAAAATTCGTGATCTAATTCCCTATGTTCCCCCCCCCCTGAGTTTTTCCTGTCCCACAATAGGCCTACATTTCCCTGTCATGGTTATATTTTTTTCTCATCTCAAGGTATTTAAGTTTAGAATTCTTATTCAAGATGTGATGTGTCCAAAAAAAAAAAAAAGGTCAAATTTCCAAATTCCCTGCGTTTTCCCTGACACTGAGACAGGGATATTTTTTTTAGCCTTTTCCCAGTTTTCCCCGTGCTGTGGGGAGCCTTCATAAGGTATTGCGAAGACCACTCAATATGCATAGTCAGTTAGAGCCTGGGCCGATATGGGCTTCATGTAACTTTCAGTGTTCAAATGTGTGGTAAGATAGGACCTACATATTGGACGAACCTACATGGATTATTAACAAAACAATGATTACGGACATGATCCACATTTTCCATATGCCATTGTCACTATCTCACACAGGGGCAGAATGATTCATAAGTTTATTGTGGATCATTTATACATTATGTGGTCTGTATTGTATTGCCTATCAAACATATCAGAATAATTTTTTTTTAAATGTCATCCTAACATATGAGGTGTAGCAAAACCTCATTATATGCAAATTTCTAATCAATAATACATCATATGGAAGTGCTAATATTGGGTGTTGCTGCCAGTGTAGTAATTTATGCATGGCATAAAGCATTGAAATACAAACCTCAAAGCTGTAAAATCGATACACCTCCTGACATGCGGTTTTTATCATCCAGATGTTTCATAATACGCACTGTGCTGTTGTCGACACGGCTTTGTTCTAATAAGTAATAAAGTCTTAATTGGCTGTAATTAGGTTACAGCTGTTGGGAAACGCAGCGTTTTCAGCTTATTAGTCTTTGTCTTTGCCCTACAGCCAGAGGCTATGAGTTAGCAGAAACCGTGTATAGGTAGGTCAGACACGAACAGAGCATGGCACCACTGGAAGGGGATAATTAAACCAGAAAACTCGGCCCAACAACAACGTATCTTTTCTATAGTCGAGATTATATACGTATAAGCTTATATTTGTGTATCAAGCTATTGTTACCTTCTGATTTTGTGATTTTTTTTCAGAGCTTCTATTCGTAACACTCTTAGAGTTATTACAATACTTAAGAAGTATATATAATATATAGATTTGGCGATTATTGAGTGTGCACAGAAAAGTACATACTTAAATATGATATATGTTAATTATTGCAATCATAGGCACTTGCCTGTGTAAACATTATTTGCCTAACTAATTTTCTGAATCAGAACTAATGGGTGTTATCTGACAAAGGCTATTACAAGTTGCATGCTTTTCTCAAAATATACTCTAAATACCAGGATCACTTTCAAGTTCAAAATCGCCCGGTCTCTACCTGCTTTTCGGGCGGTGGGCCGATTTGAAGTTTAACTACCCCCAAGACATGCACCATTGGCGTGATTAAAACCGTTAATGAGGACAGTTAATGAAAACGGCTTGATTAATACTGCTCGCAAGCCAAAACGACAGGGTTCAAGAAAGTCCGACCTCGGCGAGGCAATGAGAAGGCAGCGGCCGACGGTTCACTGCACTCCAGGCGGACCGACACGTTGGGCAGGGGGAACCTAATGAGAGAATCATTCCGGCTCCACTGCTTTCAGAAATTGTTCATTATCCCTTTGGAAAATCGGAAATGTGTTCCAGACGAGAAAGTCAAAAGCTGCGACCGCTATTAGGATTACTTCAAACCACCCGCATTTGTGGCCTAGGCTGATTGCGGTACCCTTTTTTTTCGTATTTCTAATTCCACAATCTGTTTTGACCCATCGATTAATACATTCATGGGGACCCCCTCTTGGTCTGTGATACCATCTCGGCCTCGGTTAGGAGTAGGTATTGGCAAACGAGCGGCTCTTTGACTGCCCTCATCCTATTCTAGATGTGACTGGAGATAGGGCCTTGGTCCTGATGCTGGTGTGGCTGCAGGGGGCTGGGGGTGGGCTGTGTTAGGGCTGTATTTCACGAGACGATTTCACTCCCGATTTTGAAGATCGCAAGTATGAATATGGTCTGATCATAGGCATGTCACATATCAATAGAAAGGATTTAAAGTTGTCTTTCAAATGATATGTGGCATGCATGGGTTTCTATTATATTTCTGACTATTTTCTACAAGAAATTCCTAAATTATCAGTAGTCAATATATATACTAGTGGAATATAGGCTTAAGAGTGCCATTCTCGAGCGCCCTCCTCCTGCCGATCTCCGTCGGCCGGCTGTGACACATGGCGGTTGTCGACCCGATAACGCGACACACAAAAGACTCATGAGGGCACAAAAAGACCTATATCTACGTGGCCTCAATCAGCACTATATACACGCAAGCATCGGTTAGACCTTCTATGTAGAACTATAACTATATATTATAGTGCTTCGCGATTGCATCTTCAGTTTTGTCCAGATTCACAGAGTAAGTACATGTGTTTACATAATTAGATAGATGCTAGGATGTCAACATGAGTTTCTAAACGCCCACATAGATCAATAATATTTTATTTAAAAAATAAACATTGCATGCTTATTATTTTTTCAAATTTTGATTTGCGAGATAGGTATCATAAACATGCAGGAAAAAGTAACTTTTATTATTTTTTTCAGGTTGGATTATTTACTAAAAAAAAAAAGCCAGTCTACATAGCTAGCAGTGAACAGTATAGTGAGTGAGTGTTGGGTGTTTTATGCCGTACTGACAGCCAGGGTCATTTTCACAGTGAAAACAAGCTGGGACGAATTCTGTCTTTGGTGATCGAATCTATGAGATTAGGGTGACGGGGGTGGGGGGGGGGGGGGGGGGGGCAAACAGCAGGGGATCAAAACCTAAAAATCATTTTTGCGGTACCTCATCCTTTAGTGAACCCAGCACCAACCGGGTATCAAACCCAAAGAACCACTTGGTTAGTGCTGGGTCCCCCAGGTGGGTCCCCCTTATCGTCTCCTTATACGATCAGCAGGGGCCACTGGGGGCCTATTCTTCCCCGGAACCCCCACGGGGTGAGTGAACAGTATATGAATGATCTAAATACACGGTTTTCGAAACATATTATCTTAACTTTTATGAACAAATGATAAGTGTTTTTTCCTCGAGGTTTTCCTCTAAAAAAAGGTTTGTCACTCGCTGTTGTACGTTCGAAACAATACTTTAATATGCATCGTTCAGTAGGCTTCCTAGTAAAATGTGTAAGCTGCTACGTTTCAATAAAAGACTGTACATATACAAAATCACCATTGTTTCCTGTCTCATTGAAACCTTTAGGATTCCTGTATTCTTGTTGTGTAGATCGATCACAATCAAGCTAAGGTGATGAGGCTGTGATAAAAAGGGGTGTATAAAGGGGAACAGAGGGGTTTACGTGATGTATGGTGGCTGAGGGGGGCCTGGTAACCCCCTGATGGTCGCCATATTCCCGCCCCGGCCACCCCCAACCCAGATGAGGCCTTTTCCCAGGCCGGCAGATGAAATAAGCATTGTCCAATTACGTGTGTCACTTGAGGAATCGGCGCCCGGCCCGTCCGTGGTGGCAAGAGCTGCACAATTTGCTAACATCATTATGCGTCTAGTAATTACATTGCAGCTATCCAAGCCACTATTAATACCATTAGGATCAAATTTCAGCCCGATTCGAGCCAATCAAACCTCACATTTTGTCGGCGGCAAAAAGCGGAGAAGAAAGTCGGGGCCCTAAGCAGATAAGCGCGCCTTTGTAACAAACTTTGGGTATCGGCCATTGAAATCTGGACAGTTTAAGCCCAATCAGCCGGCGGCAGACCGGCAAAAATCAGCCGGCCGCCCGTTTTGCATGTCGTTACAGTGATCTCCTTACCGGCTCCAAAATCAGATCAACCTGAAGTGAAGTCGGAGTGACGCGTCGGCCCGAGCAGCTCACTACACTAAAAATAGCGCGGCGGGGCCCGAGCAGGAGGCCCCGAGTCGATGGTCGCGGGATGGAAGGACTCATCATTGACAGATCGCGACCACCTTCATCAACAAGTACGTTGGCCAATCGGGCCCTGGTGGCCGGGAGGCGGGCGGGTCTGAACAAGTCGGCCTTTATCTGTAGATTGACCAGGCCGGGAGGTAATTTCTCGGTCGGGTGTGTGTGTGTTTGGGGGGAGGCCTGGAGGATCGGCCGGCCACTACAAGACGTCGGCGGGGGTAGAGAGAGGGACCTAGGTCCGGGGCCCTCTTGGGGATCAGGCCCGATCGATGGGTCCATCACCCCCACCACCACCACTACCACGGCCCGCCCAGTGCCCGCCGCGCCTCCCGCATGCACCATCGAGTCAATTTCCCCCGCAATAGCCGCGTAATTAAACAGTGCCCGCAGCCGGCGGCCGTCCCCTCCTCCCCCCACCGCGCGGCCAGCCCCCACAGCCAGCCCCGCGCTCGCTGACAGTGGCGTCTTTAGGCAGCAGCGCGGTGGCCAGCCCCTCCTCAGATTGGCTCCCACCCTCCTCCCATCATCCATTAGCTTCTAATCCCAAAATTCACTTATCAGCCGGGCCGTCTGTAACTAAGGTGACCACCAGCCGCCGCCACCCCTGACCCCGCTCCTATCGAATTACTTTCTTGAAATGCTGCCGAGATGATTTTAATGTTATTATTTCCTACTCTAAAAATGGAGACATCTATTATTAATCAGGCGCGCCGGGAGCCGGGCCCGGGCCGGCCGGGGTGACTGACATTTCCAATTCCGCCGGCCGGGTGACAAAATAATTAGACTATTTGGTGGGGCGCGCTGGCGGATCTGAGGACGAGCCTGGATATGACAGGCGACTATTGGACGCAGGTGACGAGAGTGATACCGCGCCATCTCCGGGGCCGGCCGAGCTGGGAAAACCAAATGGGTCACATCTGCGAATCTCACTCCATATACTAGAGAGCAGGAGATAAAACTCGCAACTTTCCGACCGCCACCCACAAAGAAAGTCGGCCGGAGAGACTAAAACCAGCGCCTCGCCGGCCGACTGAGAATATCTGATGACGTATTGGATGAATTTCTCAGAAGGATTTATTTGTGTTTTCTTCTGTTGTCATTCGAGCAGAGGGGATCTTAGGTGACGCTGGTTTGGCACGGAATAAAAACGGTCGCCGTTACAACATTTCACTTTTAATTTGGTTAAAACTTTTTCGCCCTAAACGACTGCTTAGATGCTTCAAAAGGCGGAGATTAATTTATGATGCTAACGTTCTGGGAGGGCTGGCGAACAAACCGTTTCCTCTTTTTACAGCATCGTTCTAAAACAGAAGTATGTACTTGACAATTGAAACTGACACAGATTCCGTCGTTTTTTGAATTTCAAAGCAAATACATGAATTCTATTGGAATTAGAGTTTTTTCCTCTCTCACTGCTTCCGTTGGCGTAAAGTGACAGAGGCGGGTTGGCCGGAGGGGTGACGTTCTGCTGCCTAGATTGCCTTGACAAGGCCCTCCGTCGTCACTTTGGCCGTGACGGTGACGCGCGACAACACAATATGTTTGTTGAAAGGTGCATCCGCGTCCACCCCCCACCACCCGGGGCCGGGAGATGAATTACACGGGTTGTGTCAGAAATTAGACGTCAGCTTGGGGCCTACTGGAGCAGGAGAAGGAATGGACTTGTGAGGGGTACAGGAGGAAAGGGAAAGGCGGGGGAGGGGGAAGGGGGCGACCCCAAGACGCGTGTTGTTAAATAATGCAGCGCCAGAGACGATGAAAGGTGTGGCTGCGGGTCGGCTGAGAGCGCCCGGCCCGGCCCCCGGGGTCGCCGCCAAGTGCCTCTGACGTCCTGACAAAAGCGTTTTAAAAGATGCGCCGTCGGCGGCCCGACCGCGCCGGCTTTTTGTCAGAGGCGGTTTGCGTCAAGCCCACCCCTTCTCATTAGCCCTGGAGCCGGTTAACCCAGAGCCTAGCCAGGGCTGACTGGTCGCTGCAGGGGGCCGACCCAGGAGGGATAGGGCCCGCCTCCGGGGCAGACAGGGCTGCGCCGGGTGGGCTGACGCTCCGCCATCTGGATCAGAGGGAGCAGGCGCCTCCAGGGTGGATGAGAGGTGACAGGTAGCCCCGAGGTGTGTACCCTACCCCTCCTCCTCCTGGGTCCTCCCCGACCCCTCCAGGCCCCTTGTTTACCGCCGCCTCTCTAGGTCGGACATCCCAGCCACTACATCACCACCAAGCGAGCAACTCAGATTCATCTCCCAACTTCCCGCCGCCGACGGGAGCTGCTCGACCCCCGTACGTACGCACCTGCACTGTGTCTTCTTCTCCCCGTGGGGATGCGTCAGACAGGCAGTGAAACGCTCCTGTCTAGTTGGGTGGAGTTTTTCTCCCCTCCCGGTGGCTTACATTCTGAATCATACTCGCGCGTATCTCAGTCATCTTCTTACGTGGCTTTGGAAATCAACAGGGCGATTTATTTTTCTAAAACGAAGTTATGTGCCGAGTAAATATTTTTAAACCGCTGATGCTTGGTTATCTTTTTAGTGATAAATAATGTCAATATGGATTTGAAAAATATTCACTTAATGGTTATAAAAATGGCAAAAGTATGTGGGTTTTTTTTCATAACGTTCAAAACAATAACATTTTATCATTTTGTATCATAGCGGCACATTGCGGGTAAAAGACAGATTCAAGTTTCATTGGAGATAAATGGACCCATAGATACAAGTTTATAAAACACATTATATTCTTGTGCGGTAGATGGAATAGAGCTCAGTTAATCAGGCGACACGATGTAATTGGCACCTGTAATAGAGTATGTAATTTACAATGCCTGCATGCTAATAAATTTGAGTGGATTATTGATGAAGTCGCCGGGAGGACGGGAAGCAACGCGAAGTGAAGAATTGATGTACAGTGGGATGAGACATAACTGGGGCATACCTACTTTAACACATAAGGGCATGCGTAATTACGAAATAATATTATCAGAACAGGATTATTTTTAATAAGAAACGTTTGCATTAAAGACCCCTCTCATCGCCTCTGTTGAATACATTTTTTAAATACGGCACAGTTACTTTTGGAGAAGTGTTAAAAACATCTCTATATGGTTCTCAGTGAAAAGAATATTGAACATGATATATCAAGTGAGATAAGAATGTTCATCATATATCAAGTGAGGTGCACTAACAATCCCCTTTGTGATAAACACCTTTTCCACACGTATGCGTGGAATATGATACCTTATAGCATACACATGCTCTTAATGTTAAGAAAATACAGGCAGTAAAAGAATCTTTACACGACACAAAATTTGAAAATATCCCAAAATCCAGTTCAATGAAATAAGTACCGACAATATGGAATTAGGATTCACTTGGTTCGTACAACAGCGTCTTGTGGATGGTAATAGTGAAGAAAATGAGGGAGAGAAATCGATAACACATAAGGTATCACGTTATTACAAAACAATATCCTCGCTATATAAATCATTAATTCTTTAGTAGTTTATATATATTTTAAAGGTATTACATGTACACAGCGTCACTTGCACCCCCCCCCCCCCCCCGAAATAAAAATCTAAATCTTAATTTGCTTCTCATAAACATTCTTATGAGGTCTGGTGAGCCTGTGATGGATATCAGGCCTTTTAGGAAAAGTGGATTTTTAAACACTTTCAAGTTGCCCTTAGACGCCAAAGGTGTTTTCCTATATGTCAACCATTATGTGCGGTGAAACATGAGTTGTCTTTGTTTCTGCGTCCCTCTTGGCTAGACTTGATATTTAAAACCCATGATAGATGTCTGTAATGGATTTGTAGTTTGGGCTGAACAGTCAGTAATACGTTTGATGCCCTTATCAATGAACATATTTATATATTACTGGTCAATATGTTCGGAAAATAGTTAAATTATCTCTGTTTCATATAGTTATGATACGAGTGTGCAGTACACCAACTTATCTTTTTGTGATGAACATCCTCTTGACAATTACATTCGAAATATTATATGTGCATGCGTCTTTATCGTTGACGATGATATGTGCAAAAATGCTATAAAAACAATACGTGGACCAATACAATTTAAGATCTATACGCCACTGCCCGAATGACATAAATAACATCACAATACGAAATCTAATTCAGTGAGCCTGTAAAGCAGCGCCTTATGAATGGCAAATGTCAGCCGAAGAAGTCAGAACAAAACGGGGGAGGGAGAAAATAATGACCAGCTCAGCGCTGTAGTAACTGGAGCGGGTTGGCCGGCCGCGCGGTGGGCTGTGGTCGGTGAGCAGATCCCGAGCAGGTCTGAGGCGGCCCAGATAAGAGCGAGCTGCTCGCGGAGGCTTCTCCGCGGAACCAAACACCCCGTACAGAACGCTGGAAAGCCTTTTGACACTAATTACCTTGACGACAGGAGAGGCGGCCGGGATAAGGCATATAGAAGGCGCAGCCAGGCGAGCTGCTCCCCCCGACCAGTGGGAGGGGAGGGGTGAGGGAGGGGAGCAGCTCGAGGACTGACTCATTTGTCAAAAACCCGCTGGAATTTCACGAGGTGATCACTCATTTCTCAAATGTCTGTCAGGGAAAAAAAAGAGAAAATGGGGCGTTGAAATCACAGAGAACATCTGACGCCGAGTTGTATGATACATATGGGTTTGAGTTACCCATATCGGTTTTTTAAACCTCATAAACCTGAAGTCATATGGGACTTGTATCTGATATCATATTCCTGTGTTACTCCTTTATTCCATACTTGTTTTTACATATTTCAATATGGCGATCAGCTTTAGGATTGTTTTTTTCTTAAAATTGGCAAGGGGATATATACATAGGCCTTATTAATGTTGGGATGCCCTTAGTATGAAAAAAAAATCAATTGACGAAAATGAAACCTCATAGACTCGTTCACATTATGTAAGGCGCGCTCAGTCATTGTATAAGTTCTGTATATGACAACGTAAACACACGCATTCATTCATAAAATATATGTATGTCTGCATACACATCTACCAGATGCCAACAACAAACGTTGTCAATGTTTGCATAACAACACAGCGTGATTCGATTAGGGCTGCGGAAAAAGCACTCTCACATATGGCGATACCTTTAACTATTTAGCCTACCAGGGGACGTATAAATCTGTTAATGGTCTCGGCGGCGGCGTGCGCCTTCTCGGCGAAGCGAACACCAGAGGCTGGGAATCGGATTGAGCGCCAGCCGAGGCGGGACATCTAATTGGACACTTTTTGATTAAAGAATGACGAGTGCCTATGAAACGTGGAGAAATGCCACACGCCCAACTCCCCGCTCTCTCTCTCCCATCTCCCCAAGTGGGTCATAGTCTGACAACTGGCGCCCTACCCCTGCTTCCTCCCCCCCCCCCCACTCCACGGCTTCCTCCATGCCCATAGAGGCAGTAACTTCTCCAGCGGTCTGCTCTGTAAAGTTAATTCCTCTCGCCTCAGCCGCGCGATATACCTTGCCACAACCAATCTGGCCGGCCGGCTCCCAGCGCACGGCGGAGGGCTAAAAAATTGATGCGCCCACAATTAAAGCTCGCCGCGAGAATTTGCAAACAAGGTCCAGGAGGAGAAAGCAGGCATTACCATGTGATTATGGCGCCTAGTAACTGTATCGCCTCCCCCCTCCATGGCCCTGCCCGCCTGCCCATCGCCCGCGCCACGCCATTGTTCCTCTCCGGCGGCCGAGGCGAAGGATCCTCGTTCATTTATGGAAATGTGCAAATGACAGGTATTAAATAGCGATTTAATGGGCGGCACTGGTGCATGGGGCGTGCCTTAATAAGGGGCCGTAACGAGCGGCGCTGGGGAGTGGGGGCCGCCCGCCCAGCCTGATCTCTCTCCTTAATGAAGTTCGGACGGGGTGGAAATAGGATGATAGCTGACGAGGCCGCCAGGAAAGGACCAAATTTAGGCAGAGTGAGGCGGGGAAAAAAGTCCATTCTCGGATTCGGATATCCTGGCATTTGCTGTAGGTGGCGCTGCAGTAAGGTGTGAATGTTGGTGAATACAACCCCATAGGCACAATGATTAAGGAATCGTTTTTCCAATAATCTGACTAATCTAAGAATACTAGCACCTTCTGGTAAAGATATGTTCTTAATTCCATATCCAAAAATATATTGACAAATTTTCATAGCTTAATTTATTGTTTAAGTAAGGTTTTTCACTATATAAGTGTTTCCTGCCTTCCCTGCACAGTCTTATCAGTGGTAACCATGGAGTTGTTTGCACCAAAGATAATGGCGGAGATAAGGCCTTGAGCCTAGCAACGAGGAGGTCCCGAATCCGAGAATGGAAAGCTGACGCCTCCCAGGCTTACAGGCGTCACTATAGGCCTTATGCGGAGCATATAGGACAATGCATTTTTATGGCCCTATAGGACGTCACGACCAAAAGGGTCAGGGCTGGGTTAATTTCAAAAGGCCTGCATAGCCTTTATATTAAGTGTCACTATATATCAGCTAAACGTGAATGCATTATTTATGTACATAGTAAATTATTAGTAAAGAGCTTGACGCGACACTACAGGAATAGGAGAACACGAAACGTGTATATGAGAAACATGAGTGACATACAGAGCCACGGAAGCACTGTTTGAATAAAACTCAAATAAAGGTCCTCATAGGATGACAGAATGATGACGTATATTTCTCCAGCTTTTCAATCATTTCAAGCTAGGAAGACCGAAACAAAGTTTTCCATTAAAGTTACGAAGTGACAGCTCAATTGCAAACAAAATACCGTCTCCTCGATTTTCGTATATGTTAGGTGACATTAATGTTTTGTTTGATGATGGGTTATAGGGTCTGTACTAAGTCCTGGCTTACTTTATTGACTAGACTGTAAATCAGTGAAGAACTTCACCAAATGTATCTTACACGTTTCGACATGTCTTACGTGAACCAATACAAAATAAGGAGCAATCATTATACATACATATATAATCATAATAAAAAGTCTCAATCAACGTCAGATGCGACCGAATAACAAATTTCAGATGACATACTTTCTGCATGCCTATATTTCTGGTTTTCACCACCGAATTAAAAACACAGCTGTGTTTGCAGAGGGGGAAATTGCGTTCTTTGGCATATGTCACATAGTGACTTTAAGATGCTACTAGTGAGTGAGTGTTGGGCGTTTTACACTGTACCAACAGCCAGGGTCATTTTCATGGCGAAAACCAGTATGGACAAATTCTGTCTTTGGTGATCAAATCTATGAGATGAAGGTGACAAGGCCGGCAAACAGCTGGGGATCATAACCCGGAAATCATTTTTGCTGTACCTCATCCCTTAGTTGAACCGGGCACCAACAGGGAATTTATCCCAAAGAACCACTTGGTCAGTGCTGAGTCCCCCCTATCGTCACCTTATATGATCAGCAGGGGCTACTGGGGGCCTATTCTTCCCCGGAACCCCCATGTGGTTCAAGATGCCACTACGATGAGTTTAATCACATATAATCTCCACAGACAAACTGTGAACATACTTTTTAGGATAGTCCACAAAGGCCAAAGTCGACATAATATAATGCATGGTCAGTAATTTCTCACTGATCAGATTGTTGTTTTTCTGAAGCATAGTTCTAAGTTTGTCAATGCTATCTGTTGATTTTGTGACAACTGATCCAATAGAGAAGTACCACGAGCATGAGGACTCTTTAGGTACTCTTCATTATGCCTAACTGGGTTTTTGAACTTAATAATGTTAAGGCTTCTACAGTTATTTTCTGGACGGTATGTAGTTATGAAATAAGCATTTTTACTAAGACGGTACATAAGTGCACATATACATGGATTCTTCTGCACTGTGCATCCTAATGGCTCTATTTTTTAAACCTAACATACACATCCGGGCATATGATATAAGTCTAGCTGCCTCTCACAGGTCACATGGTGATGTCAAGATATACACACTGTAAATGCACATACAGGGCAGCCATCACATGGCCTCTCCTCCACGGTGGTTCCTGCTCCAGTAGTCACCCCGTGCCTCCTGCCCCGGTGCTGCTCCAGTAACCCCCCCCCCCCCCTAGGGGTGAGACACAAACCCAATCATCCGCACTCACCTCGCCACTTCCTCCATCCATTAATAATCGGCGCCCTCACCGCCCATCCTCCCGTCCCCACCTCCCTGCGGCATGCATCATTGATGCGGCCTCTTCCTCCTCTAAGTCCACCCAGTGCCTCCTCCACGGCCTCCTCCGGCCCGGGAGGGTCGCCTGTTAGGGGCCCAGGTTCCACGGTCCCATAACCCCAATCCCAGGTGACCCCTGGGGGTCAAGCCGAGCAAGGGACGGGGTTAAAGCTTGAATTCCACTAGACGATTCTGACTGCAGGGAAATGGTTAATTTTAGCTGATATCTATGAGTAATACATGTAGTATGTTAAAAGACAATGCACCCTACATACCATCTGAAAGAAAATTAAAAAATCTTTCTAATGATATAAAGCATGCCTATGAATAATCTTCATTCCCACAGTCGAGTTTGGAAACTAGGAGTAAAATCGTCTAGTGGAATACAACCTGCAGGAAAAGAGGGAGGGGGCCTGGAGGGAACTCCCCGCGGGGGGTTGGGGGGCAGGGCGGGGGGAGTGGCGGAATGGAGAATTAACTGTATCAGTGTGCTAACATCATGTCCGGCTATAACCTGATGATTACTTAATGCCCCTCTGTGTACACGGGGTCAGTCGTGGCGCCAACAAATGCGTTTATAAGGGCGCATCAGATGGCACCGTCTGGGGCTCCCCCTGGCGGGGAGGGGGGCAGTTAACGCCCTAAGTGGGGGGAGAGTCGTAAAGGGCGTCGGGGCCGGCTATATTGACCATTCTCCATGTTTTATAGGGTATAGGCCGGCATATGGAGTGTCCCTATAAGTGGTCTCCATGGCTGGGCATGGGACTGGACTATTGGCCTCAGCAATAGGCCCGGATGGGTGGACTTGCTTACATGATAAGGGTCTGTTTGTGGCTTCAAGTGGATCAAATAAATAACCTGCTTCATCAAAAACGCTAGTTATTGGGAACTTTCAGTAAAACTGAAAACAATAAAACTGAAAACATTACTGCAGTATACTATAATATATGTTTCAGATAATACCCAAAGAGGATGAAATATTATATCCCCGGAATATACCATTCATGTGTATACTACTTGCCGACAAAATAGTTATTGACTTTTACTTTCTCAGTTCTTTGACCATCCTGCTGATATTGTGCCTTTGTTATTAACTTTCCCAGCACTGAAAATAGCAAATTTTTAGGATACATTGCACCACTTAACCAGACCTAAACTGCACCGTATCATACTATATATTAGACTGAATCTCTGTTATATCCCAATTTCATGTTGCTTTGAAGCATCTTATCTGAACTTACTTTACTGTTTATTATTCTTGAAATTGTTGTCTAAATACACATGCAAAGTCGAGCGTATACACTCATGTAATTCACATGAAAAAAATGAAGCCACTGAAATTATCACCTAATTTCAAATGGTAACGCATGCGCTGAAGCCACTTGTGAACGGTGGGTCTACACGGCGCGGTCAAGTCCCCAGCGCGGTGCAGGCCACCAGGCTAATGGCGTAAGTAGAGAAGGGGCAGAGTTTTTGACTGCTATGTATAGGGTCAAAATCACTCATGCAAAGCTGAAGTACCTCGACTAAACACCAGGGGTAGCCAGGAGTAGCAAGATACATCCACAAGGGGGCAGCACTGCAAAGCCGAAGTACACCCCATCAACACTAGGGAAAGTCCGAATTTAGTTATCAACCATTTCACCAGGTGAGGGATCAGTAACATTTGAAAGGATGTAGTATTGACTTGTGATCATTAATAAGCTGGCTAACAATACAACAAGGAGTAAGTAGTTATAACTTGTTTGTAATACAACATTCTTGTAATAATACAATAGAATGGCATCTCGTTTGGAGGAAATAGTTGCTGGTGACATTCTCTTGAGAAGGGCATGCACAATGTGTATATGTGGACCTTCGCGAAGTGGAAAAACTTCATTTGTCTACAAAATGTTAAGAAATTTGGAATCAATGTACACAGACCAGGATATTCCAAGAAGGGTGATTTATTGTTATGCAATTGATCAACCAATGTATAATGATATAGAAAGAAGCATACATAATATAGAGTTTTCCAAGGGTCTACCTTCACAAGAAATAATTGATGAGCTAACCGATGGAAAACACAATCTGATTATACTTGATGATCTCATGATGCAACTACAGAAATCAGAGGATATTCTAAATATGTTTGTGCTTGGATCACATCATAGGGGCTTGAGTGTGTTCTTTATGTCACAGAATATGTTCCAAGGTGGGAAGTATGGACGGACAATTGCTCTCAATACACAGTATTTAGTTTTGTTTCAAAATCCAAGAGACAAAAGTCAGATTAAGTATTTGACTAGACAGATCTTTCCAGAAAAATCACGGTTTGTGTGTGAGGCCTTTCATGATGCAGCTGTAATAACAAAATATGGTTATCTATTAATAGACCTGACACAGCAATGTAAAGAACATTTACGTGTGCGCACCAACATTACACCTGAAGCAGTTACAGTGATATACAGGTCTTTGGAAAACTAGGGTGTAAAAGTAAGGAGATTGGTAACGATAACAGTAATGAAACGCTTGAAAGATAATGATATCTTTTTAAAAGCAATTGCCCTGTCACCATCTGTAAGTCAACGTCAGGCACTTCTTAGGACAGCTAATGAAGATCAGACACTCGCTCTTGCAGAGATTGTATTGAACACTCTTCAGGGAAATCTGGAACTATCTGAAGAGGACATCAAAGTACTGAAACCATACACAAAACATTTAAGGAAGATTGCTACTACATCTAGGACTAAATGGACAAGTAGGAAATCAGCGGCTTTGAAAGCAGGAAAGGCTCTTAGGTATATATTAGAAACATTGTACCAAAGTAATGAAATACACTGAGAAGCTGGTTGTTATACCTCATGATAAATATATCCAGCTTACACATGGAGGTCAACAAACAGATACAACCTTATCAAAACCATCTTTTCAGGGTGAAACAACACCTGAAGAAGGAGAAAATTTGAAGAAACCCACGGTATCATATGACCATATACACTTTACCCAAGAAAATCATGAAAATAAAAGTACTCAAGCATATGGAGGAAAGTCAAACGAAAATTTTGAGAATTCTGAAATAACTGCAGAAGACAAAGGATTGAGTGATGGAGATAGTGAAGAAGAATTTTCTACAAATAGATTCCTTCATTTAATATCAAAAGATGGATATGTTTGTAACAGGACTCCTTCTCCATATGATTTAAACAATTCTGATGGTAAACCATTTGACTCCAAAGAGGAATCAGAAAACTTAAGTGCTGGAGCAACAAATGTAAAGACGATTATCAAGCCCATGAGTCAGCTAAAGAGACAATCTTCAAAGCAACAGAGTACATTTCCATCAAAACGATTCAAAAATTGGCTAACTTTATAAATTGTATATTTCATAAACATGGTTGCTTCAAAGGGTGTCAGACAGCAAGTGAAGAAAGGTGAGGAAAAAAATACAAAGTTGTTATCAAAAATTTACTATACAGCAGATGAACCCGGTAGCTTCAGTGGTCCAAAGAAGCTTGTTGAGAGTATCAAAAACCAAACTTCAGCAGACCCAAAGAAAAGGATAACTGCTAAAGAAGTTAGTGTATGGTTAAGGAAACAAACAATTCCTTCTTTATTCCGTAAAGTAAATAACGGGTTTCCAAGATCAAGAATAATGTCACCTAAACCTAACTATATGTGGGATGCAGATCTCATGAATATGTACTCATTATCCAAATTCAATAAGGGTTATAAGTATGTCTTGCTGTGCATTGATGTTTTTTCCCGAATGGTGTATACAGAACCAATAAAAACTAAGAATGCAGATGATGTAACAACTGCATTTGAAAAGATATTTGATAAAGTTAAATGCAAGTTATTGAGAACTGATGCCGGAAAAGAATTCACTGCTACCAAAGTACAAAATATTTTTAGGAAGTATGGTATCAAACATTATATTGCCTATAATGATGGTAAGGCATCGTATGCTGAGAGGGCTATACGGACTATAAAGAACAAACTGACAAAATATATGCTCCATAACAACACATACATTTGGATAGACTCTTTAAAGAAAGTTACAACATCATATAATAACACTGTTCACTCGAGTATCAATATTGAACCAGCAAAGATTAATGAGAAAAACACCCAAAAAGTCTTTGAATATCAGTATGAGCGTGTTTCCAATAAGACACTACGAGAAGGAAGTGAGCGGGACAAAGCATGGAAAAAAGGTCAGGATTTACACTCAGGTGATCATGTGCGATTGGCAAAGATCAAGAATGCCTTCTCAAAAGATTATGAAACCAAGTGGACAGAAGAGGTGTTTCAGATAGACAGTAGAGGGGTACGTGATGGAATTCCTGTTTTCATAGTAAAGGATCTTCAAGATGAGGTTGTGAAAGGATCATTTTATCGAGATCAATTGCAAAAGATACCAAAAGTCAAAACCACTGATTTCTTTGAGGTGGAAAGAGTACTGAAATCAAGGAAAGGACCAAAAGGAAGGAAAGAATACTTGGTTAAGTTCAAAAACTACCCTGAGAAATTTAACCAGTGGATAAGTTCAAAGGATATGAAGGGTCTAAAAAATTGAATGAGCCAAGGATCTTTTAATGATGAATTCACTTTATCTATATCTCAACCAGTTGGATAGTCAAGATTATTTTCCACGTAATACAGGTACAGATTTTACAGTCAAACTACCTGAGCGGATAAACCTTTCAACAGGCAGGTGGAAATGTGGGCTTGTTCAGGCAGGTATAGAAATTGGATCCCCATATGTAAACAAAGATATTTATATAGCATGTGACCTCATTGATGACTCAATAACTGGCATTGGTAAATTTCCTGTGTTAAGGAGTTACAGTTGCACACGCAATTTGGAAGGCAATGGTTATAAATATGTGGACACTATCAGGCAACAAGTGGAATTTAACAATGTATTTTACATTGATTTACGTCAGCTGAGTTTTGAAAAGGTGAATATTTTCATAAAAGACACTAAATGGTCCAGTAATGTTGGTGCAGTCAGTATAACAAGTTGTGTGCTACATATAACTAAGACTTAAGAAAAAATGAACACTAATGGGGGAATAGTTGTCACCAAACCAAAAAGACTTACTGAATTCTTTGAAAGCCTTAGGAACAGGAATCTAAACAACTGGAAAGACAGGAAATTAAAACCTCCAATTCTTCAAAGGGCTTTTAGAGGTGCCAGTAATGATTGTTTAATTAAGATAGAAAGTGGAAAAAAGAATGTGATGAAAGACAGTGAAAATGACAGTACTACATTCAACACACATGTCAGGCAGGTCACTGAACAAGCTAAAGCAGAAATGCAAACAAACACCACAGAAAGACCTCCTGCTATTCATACTTCAAACATTGCAGAGTCAAGAGCAGACAGAGAAGCAAGAGCAAACACATTAAAGAGGAAAGGACCAGAACACAGTGCTCAGCTGTCAGCCATAGTGATTGATGCTAAACGACCAAAGACAAGCCAACACAGATATAAGGTAAAGACAAAGAAAAAAAAGAGGCAAGCACAAATTACTGATATATTTTCTTAGGAAAATATACTCTCACCCTAGACAGTATCCAGAATATGCTAGACTTGTTTCCTATGGACAAAATATCATTCAAATTTGTTGCGAAACGGAGAAGTAGAAGAACACTTTGGATTACCAAATTACAGGATTTGAAGAGGAATATTCACAAGTTTACAAAGAAAGTAATAATCAAGTTGAAAGCAAGACCTAGATGTCTGGACTCTAACACGCAGTAGTCCTTGATATATCCTACAAAATGGCATACCAGACATCTACCATGGACTCCAGGAGCAGCGTTGGAATTGGTGAGAGTATGAACCTTTTTGAAATGCCAAGTGTAGATGTTGGTGTTTCTAAGATACGGTATGTGGAATACAAACCTCTGAATCAGCTCAATCAAGATGTAGGTTTGGAATTTGAAATCCCAAACTCTGGAAACCAGTATATTGATTTAAGGAGAACATATCTAATGTGTAAAGTAAGAGTGAAGAAATCAGATGGTACTAATTTACCGTCTAAAGATACAGACCAAGTACTGGCCAATGTAGGCCCTGTTAATAACTTTTTACACTCATTATATTCTCAAGTTGATATTTACCTACAGAAAAAGTTGGTTACAACATCTAACTCAAATTATGCATATGAGGCCTATTTCAACTCCTTGTTAAAATATGACAGACCAGCTAAGGAAACCCATTTAGAGTCCCAGTTATATATCAAAGATTTAGGTCAAATGGATTCATCTGATGCATTAAAAGGTGGAAACAGCGCTCTTTCTCTGAGAGCCCTTTACACAGCTGAAAGTAACACAGTTGATATGATGGGACCCATCATGTCTGATGTTTGTTCAACAAATAGATATTTACTCAATGGTGTAGAACTCAAGATGAGATTATGGCCAACTGGAGCTGCTTTTCACCTAATGTCAGAAAACCCTAAACCAGAGTATAAAACGGAACTGGTGGATGCATCACTTTCTGTCTGTATGGTCACACCAACTCCTGAAGCCCTGATATCTCATCAAGAAATTATGGAGAAAAAAAAGTGGCTAGCCGTCTATCCATATCTAAAAACAGATGTTAAGAGATACTCAATATCTTCTGGTCATTACTCTTTTACAGCTGATAATGTATATCTGGGTAATGTACCCACTAGATTGATTATGGGTTTAGTGTGTGAAGAGGCATCAAATGGAAGCTTTACCAAAAATCCTTTCAACTTCAGACACTATGATATAAAACACCTTAATGTTACTATTGATGGTGAAAGTGTCCCAGATAAAGCTTTGAATATGTCATTTGGAGAAAGTGTGTACAAAAGTAACTATATAGAGGCGTATACTGCTCTGTATGGACGTGAGAGGTATAGTGATGATAGGGATGGTGGGTTGTTTATTGCCAGGAGTGACTTTGCTAAAGGTTACACTATTTTTGCATTTGACATGGAACCTGATGTACGTCAAGAAGAAGATGGAACTATTTGGCCAACATTTAAAAAGGGTAACCTGAGAATTCATATGAATTTTGCAAAAGCATTACCCCATACTGTTTCACTTATACTATATGCAACTTTTCCAACTCTGTTTAAGATTGACCACACAAGAGCTGTCACTTTAAGTTAATTACTATCTGTGTTCCTTCAATGGACTTTATGTGATGCAATTAGATAATTGACAGCATAAAATTGTTAATTCATGGAATTGGTTTATGTAAATGTGTCATTATGTTGACCACACTTGAACTGTCACTCTAACCTTATACTATCTGTATTGGTTCAATGGACTTATACTTAATTGGATTACATAATTGATGAAATTTATTATCATTCAACCCCCAACTCAGTATATTATAATAAGCGATAAATTGTTAAATCATTGAATAGCTTTGTTATTAAATGTGTCATTATGCTGATATCTAGACAACTGTAACATAAATTCTAAGAAACAATAAACAACTCAAACATGAAGTATATTGTGCACTCTTTATTATAAATGAAATCACTGTAGACAAACAAATATATAGATACAAAACTATCACATCCTCCACATTGACTCTCATTGTAATTGATAGTACAGTACAATTACATTATTTCAAGATGAATCTGATTATGAATGTTTCAACCAAACAAACATAGGAAAATTTGTCATAATGAAATAAAGATTAGGTGAAATTACTAAAATTAAGACTGTATTATATGGGTAAAATGATTCATGATTAAGTGAGCATACATAATCTACTACATCATTGTTTATGCATAACCAATGGCTGACATCATGGCAAACATCATTTTAACTTGGGTATAATTGGTATGTATAACCCAGGTATAGTTTGTAACCTTATAGAGACATATGTATCATAGTACAGTATACAATCACAGAAAGAATAAACCTAAAATGTTAAACATGACTATTGCTTACTTGGAAGCTATGGTTAACATTACATCAACATTACATATATACAATACAGGTATGGTTGGTGAATTGGCTGTTTATTGAATTAGATATACATGATATCATGGTGAATAACTCCCACATATCAGAAACCGAATGGGAGGGTATCTGAATTGAATAAAACTACACGTTTGGAATAAACACACTGAAAGGTTTTGGACAAAGCAACTGCACGAATAGTTACATCAGACTTCTTCCTAACAATTTGGTGATCCATATGAACATGGATGGAATCTCGACTTATTTCCCCCACTTCCTGGCTGTTTTCCCTAGATTGTAACTCATTAAGTACTAATTCTTTCATAGCTTCAAAGTTAATGATTTGAGACACTGCAAAAGATAACTTTATACCTTTTACTTTACAGTAGGTACTTTTGCCAGAGCTATCAGGTTTGTTGAGCCTGTAAGAATAGCTCTTTGGACCACTGGAAACAAATTCTATGATATGACAACCACTGTCCAGTTCATCTGTTAATTCTCCAAGATAATCGCCAAGTTGTGGTTCCTTCTCTACCTTATTTTGATCCTCATTTACAATTGTGCTTGTAAATATTACACTATCTGTGTCATAATAGAGTACCCTCCTGTCAAGCATTTCTAACATTTCATAAAGCTTTAGACGTGCTTGGGCAGTTGTATAGGCAGCCAACACAACATTGATCCTATTGGAGGGACGTACAAATTCTCTTTTGGGTTTGTATTCTACAAGCACTATCTCATCATTTACTAACTGTATATTGTTGATAGTTGTGGTTTCATCTGATAGCAACTCCATGTACTCAACAACATCATCAATATATTTGGAAAGAGACATATTATCTCTCTGGCCAAATTTTCCCCAAAAGGAATTAAGCATCAATTTTGCTAATTGCCTGAGACCAGGATTCTTTTCAATGCCAGCTTCGTCTAGTTTTATACCTTCCTTTTCTAGGTAAAGACTGATGTATTCAGACTTGTCTTCTGGCGTCTTAACCCAGTCAGGCCAATCACTTTTCTCTTGCTTGATCTTTAGAAAAGCATTTATGTAACTAGTAAACAATCCACCTGTTCTTGTTTTTGGGTCATACTGCGTAGTCTTTTCATAATGCCATGCTTCATATACTTCTAGCACTTTGTATCCCATTTGAACAGCTTTTTGCACCTCACTGGAAACCCATGTTCCTGTTAGTGAACGCTTTTTGTCCGAGTGACTACAACTATAAGTTGTGCCATCAAAGCAATCATAATACTTTTTAAAGTACAGTGGATGGTCACCACATTCTGCATACAGGTTACATGCTTTTTCTGAACATGTCCTACAAAGTGGGAAAAGCAATTTTTCATGATATCTATATGGTAGGACTGGATGATACAAACCTCTAGGTGGTAGTACAGTACATTTGATAAGCCCTTCTATTTTGGAAATATCAGTTGTTTTACACCAGTGTTCATGACCTAGTTGTTTGTGATGCCCTATTGGATAAAGACCATACTTATTTACAAAAGGATAAAGACTTGTGAAATCATAGTACCTTATAACTTCACCTTCCTTAACTTTGTGGTAGGTCTTACAACAGTCTACCCTCCCACCATAGAATGCATCTCTTGGTTGAAGAGGAGAGCTTATACAGTGGTCATCCATAAGTATCTTGTATAACTGCTGCTCTTTCAAAGCTTTAAAGGAGCATGACCACATTTGTACGAGCTTGAAACCATTACGTTTGATATCTTTGTTTCTATCATGAGTTTTTTTGTTGAGCTGACCCATTGTTTGACGACAAAGTGCATTCCATGTGTCTGGGCTGTAGCAAACATTGCAACCATGTATGAAACATCCCTGATAGGAATAGATAGTTTTATTATCTTCACAATATCCATCAACCTTGGCACCACAAACCCTCACTTCACCATTAAATTTACGTGCATGTTGTATGGAAACCCCTTCAGATTTTTCAACATAGCTCAACCACTCTATTGACTCCACTGAATGATTATCATGAGGAAAATAGGGTGGTACAACAGCTATAGTTTCTGGTTGTAGAAATCTAGTTCTAAAGACTAGATTACAAGCTGAGGCAATGGTAATGCATTTTGCAAAAGGATCAATGCCTAATAAGGATGTTCCACCTTCAAGGTCAGTGTCGCTCAAAGTAGTTGCCTCTATGAATGTCTTTCTAAATGAAAGACAGGCTTGAAGTAATATATCAACATCACTACGGCAGTACTTTATGAGCTCCCTGTCAAAATCAAATCCCTTTGATAAGTTGATGTCATACCACTTAACAAACTTATTCCTTTCAACGGGTTTCATGTTCTCAGGACAATAGAATTGCATTGGCGGTAGAACACACTGAGTTGTTCCCTCATTACATTTCTTATTGAACAGGTGGGGGAAATACCCCTTCTCAAGCTCAGTGAGGTTAAATGTTTTCGGCAGGTTTGATAATGGCATCGGTAAAAAGTTTAAGGAGTCCAAAAATCTGATTTTCAGACTAGAAACCACCAGTGACATTATTTTACCACCACTGAAAATCACCTCAGGCTTGATAGCCTTACTATAGATATATTGTAGTATGAAATATGAATCATAGCCTTTGAAATTGTGACAAATAACTATTGATCCTTCATGTTCCTTTGTAAACAACCAGTCACAAAAATGATTTGCACAGTCTTCACCATAAAATACTTTTTCCTTCGGACCACAACTACTACATTCAGTAAGACCACCTCCAGAAATTACATCCATGCAAAGCTCACAAACCTTGTGAGCAATACAGAGATTTGGTTTATGGATACCACTGTCCTGTCTACATTCAAAATCAAAAAAGATTAGCTTAAGAGGGTTTTCATCTTTTTCGTAATTATCTGAAACATCTTTAGGGGTGTTGCTAGCTTCTTTCCTTTCTATTACAGGGATCATGTAACATAAATGATCCTTTTGCTGGAAATATCCTCCACAGGTTCTGCAGTAAAATTCCCCACAACTATGTTTTTTAAGTCGATATCTTGGAATATTCTTCTTACATTTCACGCACTTTTTGATAGCATCACATACAGAAATACTTCTCTTCTTTGCCTGATCTTTTAATAGATGGTTCTTGAAACACTTTCTACCCCTGAATGACCTATGACATTCTTGACAATATATCCATTCATCATCAATATCACTATGGTCACTTTCAGTGTCATCATACTCATCATCATTGTATTCCGTATCGCTATCATCACTTTGGAGGTCTGCTGCTACCTCTTCAGTGTCTTCAACACACTCACCATCTACAAATTCATTACTGTTTGAATCATAAGAATCTGCATCTTCATCTCCTTCAAAACTTTGAATGCTTTCATCATAGTTATTTGTAGGGCTCGAATGCATATGTCTGCATATTGGACATACTTTACCGCAAATATGTCTAAACTTTTCTTTGTACCCCTTTTTACAATCTATGCAGTAGTATGAAGTGCGAAAGAAAGCAGCTAGACGAGTAATGACATCAAAATGATTGTCATTGTAGTACAGAGTAATCACTTTGACATGATCACATTTACTATCATATATTATAGCATTTAAGTGCTCTTTTGACACAACAACTATTCTGTAATCAGGTAAAGCTGATTTGAATCTTTCAATAGTTTTGATGTCACAGCTGACACCTGTGGGTACCTCAGATTTCCTGTGCAGTTCTAGAGCCTGAACTCTTTGCACATCATCCTGTGTTCTAACTGTTCTAAAAGCTTTTGATGAAACAACACCTTCATTATCAGCTAGAGCTTTTCCTACAATCAATGCTCTTGCACAGCACATGTCATCCTTACCATCTATTTTGATGATGCACTGTCTATTCTTTTCTATATCCTCTAGACTGGCTTTTTTACGATAGAGAGCACTGCCGTTTTTACAACCCTTAGGTCGACCCTTCCCTGCAGGCATTTTCACATGCGTTATATCAATTGTAAGACCTTGATCTAGGATGAAATCTTCATAACTCTGAAGAACCCTTTCTATTTCATTCATGATTCTTTCAACAGACAATTGATTAACTCTTGAAAATGGGATCTGAATAGGGTAATCTAAAAGGGAGTCATTATCTATAATCAATCTAACTTTATCTCTGGCAGCAAACTCCCCAACAATTCCATCTAGTATACTTGTAAAAACCTCATGCAGAACAGCTAGGATTCTTGGAAGTGTTGTTTCTGTGATCTGATTATTCAGTTTAAAAAAATACACATGTGAACTCAACTGAAACTTTGGACAATCTCTCTCACAAACCTTACGTAGAGTATATAATGAATTATTATCCCATTTCATTGTTGAAGTTCCTGGCTGTGAAGTTGTCTTATTCAATCTGCGTCGTTTCGTATCAGCGCTGTCATGAAAATCATTATCCTTATGCCTTCTCTTCATATGAAGTCTTAGATTACCACGTTTGGCAAATGCTTTTTGACATACCTCACAACTGAACATGATTGCTTTGGAAGAACACGGTGAACTAAAGATCAAGGAAATAGGCTAAGAATATGTTGTTGTCTTCTAAACCCACAACATCAGATTTGCAGTACCTGAGGTCAATTCCTTTTTCACGTCTCTCTTTGCAATCAATATCTATTTCTTTAGCCTTTGCACTGTCACCATACTGTTTGCCAAGGACAATTGACAGATGAATACCACAGTGAACATCTCTAAGGAACTGATCAAAACCCACACACCAATCCCACCATCGCATGATACCTACCCCTGTTTTTCTCTGAAGAGCACATGTTCTTGATTGAAACTTAGTGTCAAATGATACTGAGTAACACAATCTAACAAAACTTTGAAAGAAAATCTCCTTCAATCTAAAGTCAAGATCTTTCATGAACCTATCACTTTTCAGCTGAGATTTCAGATACAATGTCAACTTGAAGCCATCCAAATTGCTCAAATTGACATCAGCTACAATGGTCTCTCGATCATCAAAGCTCTTCATTTCACAGTTTGGGATAAACTGACAGAATTCTGCAACTTTTCCCTGAGCACACATTGCACGGAATGCTCTCTGGTGAAATAGATCATTTTTCAGTATGTGTGTATTCATATACTTCCTAAGCTGATGTCCAAGCTCACTTTCAGCAGTATTACACTCCTCAAGTGATACAATAGGATACAGTAATCTGGATGTCTGAGTTGATGCAAACCCCTCACTTTCTTTAAAAAAGCTTTTGATTGCTCGAAGTCTAAAATACAAATCACGCACACATTTGTGACTCTTCAGTGCATTATCTATGCACGTGATAGAAAACTCAAATTTTCTCCTGATGATGAACCTCCAAAAATGCTTATGAAATCGTAAAGAACCTGACTGAAAGCTTGCCTCTTCCAATGATAAGAAGGCCTCTACATTTGGTTCTACATATTCAGCTATTATCCAAAATATTTCAGTTGGAAGTGCATCAAGATAATACATCTTAATGTACTTTGGTAATAAAAACCTCAACTTAAAAGACTCAGTTATTAAGTTCACCAACCATACCTTTCTTGTTTATTTTGAGCTGCGAGGACCAACTGGTTTCTTGTAGATTCTTGCACTTTGCTGCACGTTCACTGTTGCAGATTTTGGAAGTTGCCCATCATGAGTCAGCCACTGAGGATAAGATTAAATAGTCTAAAAATCAATAAATTAAGATACATCTCAGATTATAATGCAATAATATTCTCAATATCTGTCATACTAACTCCTCAAAAGAAACTGTTTTGAGTGGGTTTTACACTGTGTTGAACATTGACGCTTCATTTTGACAATGAAGGATAACTTCTGACATAGTGACTGTTGTACATGTAAATATGGTTAGTGTTTTGTTTAAGCAGACAATTAATTGTATATTATGTTAAACATATTGATTCAGTATTTTAGGACAACTTCTGACATATCAAAATATATAGTAATTAATCATTGATAATAGATAATTACCTCTCAGAAAGTGTATCGTCATTGCTGTCTGATCCAGTCACGGTCACGGCCTTACTCTTCTTCTTACCCCCCTTGCGTTTGTTATCCCTCCCAACAGTCTTGTTTTGTCGAGATGGTATTGCTATTGGCAAGTCACGGCTATCATCCTCGGATGCTGGATCAACATCATCAATCTTTCTCTTTGTCCCTCTGGTAACCCTTCCTGTGGTTTTGTTTATTTGAGGCAACTCATCACTCTCTGGGTCTTCAGACACTAGATCAACTTCCTCAACCTTTCTCTTCCTACTTCTGGCATCCTTTTCTGTAGTTTTGTTTTTCCGATAAGATAGGTCTCGTTTATGAATTTCACTGTCAGAGTCCTCAGACGAATCAAAGTCAACATTAGCTGTAGCCTCTATGAGCTGGCTCACCTCATTGTCTATGTCTTCAATACATGCACGGAACCTTTTCCATTCAACAAGAGACAAGCTAAGACCTCCTTTCTTAAGAGGTTGCCAAAGCTTAGGATCTTCTGCAGCTCGCATAACAGTCCACAGGTTAACTCTTATCTGCCCCCTGTAGGAATCATTGACGGTGACACACTTCCTGTAAATGATAATATGGACAATTTACTAACTCTTGAAACTTAATATAACAACAAAAACAAAACAAATATAGGTAGATAAATCAATAAATTAATAATGAGTGAATAATATATGAATGAAAAGAAGTAAAAAAGATAAGGTTTTCTCACATTATCAATTATTAAGTCATGAATGTTTTTATAATTGTACTCTAAAAATGTATGACTATTTAGGGTTTTCACACTTTAATACATACCTGAACTCTTTGAGCTTTCCAGTGCGAAGTTTGTTTGGTTCCAGGAACCTGAAGATTTCTTGTCGAGTCAACCGGACACCTTCTTTCTTGCCATCACTAGCGTTAGATTCAGTGTCATTCTCATAAGTCACTGCTGCTGACCTTCTCACGGTCTTGGAATCTGTCTAACAAAAAGGCAACCTGTTAGTGGTGTAAGGAAGCTTAAAATTTGTTCTTGACTATATAAACAGATCAGTCTTCGAAAACTCCTTAAATGATTAAAAAAAACAGCATAAAGCATGTTTAGCAGAACCTGTAAGACACAATTATCATCTTAATTCGGTTTGATTATTATCTGCATGCAGTAAGTACATGGACAATTCTGAAAATGTATAGTTTTACGATTTTATATAATTATGTTGAAAAATATAACAATTCTGTAGTAATTCTTTTAACCTTCTTTATGTTTTTCTCACAAAAAGGCTTAAAACGTTTTTAAGCTATGTCCCTTGCAAGAATAGAGTGTGTTCTATCATTCTAATACACAAACAGAACATCAATGTTTTGCAAAAGAACATTATTTCCATCAGAGGCAATTATGTTATGTACAGAACCAAGCTTTAATGTAACCTAATCTAATCTAAAACGTCTTTGACATTGTGGCAAGAAAATGATATTTCATCAAGTTTGGATTTATTTTTAGGATATTTTTACAGGATAATTGAGGAATGTTCAGGAGAATGGTCCATACATCCATCCAAAATAACATATACCCACCAGTCTGTCATGTTTATATATATATATATGTGTGTGTGTGTGTGTGTGTGTGTGTGTGTGTATAAGTACAGACACCATGCAGATGACGTTATAATACCCCAGCTACTCTGTGTTACACCCCTTTAAACGCCAGGTGGCACCATGTACAGACTTATAGGTGCTGTCATTTACCTTGGTATTACTAATATACGCCATGCTGCATCTTTAAGACATCAGAGGGCCTCATATACACATAAAGGGCGGCACCATACACTCACACTCATAAAATACCCTTAATTAATACCTAGACATGAAGAACGTTGTTTCCATACAAATAGACTCAAAATACATTGACACAGACCACAAAGAGCTATCTTTTGTGGCTGTGGGAAAAACAAGATAATCCATGAAATGAAGACATACCTTTGACATGGCGTATAGTGACGTGATGTTCTGGCAGGCTACAGGTATAGGGTATACTTTGGTGAACTGCTGTTGACTTGATTGCAGGCTGAAGTTTGTGATTTGACCAACGAGGCCTTACTCCTTATATAGCTATAAGATCCTGGTGGTATGCCTGAACATGTTTTTCCCACCGCCCCCTGGTGGTCAAGCATTGTTGAATTCATTATTTCATGCTGTATTATTGCCACAATGAGCTAGAAATCGTATTAAACTGGGTTTCACATTTACATTATCAAGTTATATGCAACTGCCTTTCAAAGATCGATATAATAGTGTTTGTCCTGTTTCTGTAGGTAAAGGCAAACCAAAGATAATTGTCTGAAGGTGTTATTTGATAATATTCTCATTGTTATCACTCATATAACGAAATTGTGCTTTTGAGTAAATGTGCAATTCGTCTTATACAGATGTACAATTAGTGTGAGCATGCCTGTAACTTTTAGCAGCGTTATCAACCATGTGATAGATAATGACAAACGCCCACTTTCACCATATCACAGGGTACAGCTCATGACAGTGGAGGATTTGAAATGTGTGACATAAAAACGAACATTACATAGGGAACTACATTAATTCCACAGGTTTGAAATTGTTATACATTTGTGCACCGTGATTACTCTCATCCTGCTGTTATAAGCTTTGAAAATGGGCACTATTCAACAGGATTTTCCAATCTACAAATTTGCATATTGCATAGGAATTCTCACGATATTCTGCCAGCCACATATAGCATTTGGACAACTTTACACCCAGTGTGGACGTCCTCCAGTATGCCTGTGCAAAAATACCATGGATTTGGCATATTGTAACGGACCTGGCATAAAATTCCTACCAGACTTTGATGGGTTGGTAAGAGAAGCATGTACAACGCTATACATCACAAATACTCATATAACAAGCCTTTTTAACTTAGTTCTGAGAGATTGGCCGGCCTTACAACATGTATTCATAACTGATAATCATTTTCTGTTCAAATGTAATGCAGAAAAAAGGAGGCTTTTAAATGAGAGTGGATATCTGAATATCTCGTTGATAATGACCTGTGGTTCGTCATTATACACTAGTCATGTTCCTATAGAGGTATCTTCCTTAAATATAAATCATACTGTAGAAATTGGTAGGATGACGACATTAGCTATAATGACAACACAGAATATTACATCTTCAACCCAGAGTAGCATTTCAAGGTCCACCACGCCCATTCTTATACTGCTTGCTGTTGGATTATTGGTACTTTTATTAACCACACTTCTTTTCTCAATTTTATGTTGGAAAAAAGGAAAAAATGTTTTCCCTAGACTGTTCTATAGGCAACATTACTGTCCCAATGAATTTCCATTGCAAACGATTTACAACAAAACAACTGAAAAAATCTAGATATGTTTATTCATTAAATCAAAGATATTATGCATAATGAATGAGTAATCCCGGCTATCATAAGCACATAATGGTGTCTAGATAAAGAGAACTTGATTATTTGTGATCATATGTCCATATTATTGTATTATAAAGTTTAATTATACCAGATTCAATTAGTTATATACATACCTGATCGTTTTTACATTAGTTTTCTTATATATATACTCAAACCTAGAATTGTTACTTATAACTAAGTTTAATGGCGTCATATGCAATGTAGAAATCTAATTAACTCAAAAAACGTCATATTCAATGTAAGAATCCATAAACAAAGAGAAAAGAATTCTATTTTAAATCTTTAATTTTTGTAACTATTGACAGATCATATTCGTATATATATATATATATATATAACCAAACATAACCTATTACATTTACTGAAATTTGCATGCCAATATAACTGTCATAGTTAGTAAAGTGAACCCCATATCTATCCTTAAACATCTGCACTCTAAGAGGATTACTGAGACCTATTCAATGACGCTGATGTGTTAATTAGGAAGTGCCAAACAACTGACCCCTTGTTTGATGTCACCACACAAAGTGGTTGCGCCAAACAGTTAATCCCTTGTTTAGTGTCCCTACACAGAGTGGGTAGTATTACGTTGAGTGTTAGTAGACGTGCAAACAGCTTAGCAGTAATTGCAACTTGAGGGCCTCTTGTACATACATGGATAGAGACAATATCATTTTGTGAAAAACAAAATGGAATCTATAATGATCCTTTTGGTGACAAAACCTTACATAAAATACCTCCTAAATGAACAGTATATGTTTATTATTATCTAAAAAATAAAAAAAAAGAGAGAGAAAATCATTATGATATTTAAACTATAAAGATGATTTCGCTGTTCTGTATGCAATGCAGGGTGAACATTCACACTTCCCTAGGTTGTTAAAACGTGCAGAATTCAAAGAAATCAGCAATAATACTATGGTTACCTTTATACATAAGATTAACACGTTACAAAAACGTAGTATCAAAAGTGTCTTGTGCACATCTAGTTATCTTTACAAACCGCTACTGGTCAGTCTAAATGAGTCTCAGATAGAAACCCCGTCCTCCCTTAACCAATCTAAATGGTCCCCATACTTTATGGCTTAATTTCCTCACTTGAATACACCCGTTTGTAGTTGCTTAAACTTTAGTTTCAAGTTTGTCACAGTAAGGACGAGTCATGTATTATGTACTGCTCCTCTTATCACTATCTATTGGGGTGTCTGAGGCATATTTTCCCTGTGGAGGAAATCTGGAGAAATGTGTATGTATCCCCATGTTAAGGAGAATACAGTGTGCTAATGCACGTTTAACAAGGATTCCTGACTTCACTTACACAAAACTGACTGATTATGACGTGATTGACCTCAGGTTTAATCATATAAACGCTGTTGGTGATCAGGAGATCCCCATACTCATGGACCTGCGACATAACCCCTTGGAATGCACTAAAAAACTTGAGAGTTTGAACATTCTTCAGAATACATGCTTGCCTGAAGCAGGGCAATATGTTACTCATGGCTCAGGCTACGACACAACTACTGATGGATATGACTTAAAATTAACAAGTTCTGAGTCGAGCATTGAAACAACTAATGATGGATATTATTCTGTCTCTGAAGCCCTTGATTCAGGGATGGAAACGACTACTGGCATATATGATTCCATCCATACAACTCCTAACTCTGACTTTAAAACAACCACCGATGGAACTAGGTCTACACATATTATGCCGATCTCAGTCCACAGCTTTCAAATGACAACTGATGAACGTAGTTCCACCCAAAATCCTTCTAGATTTGAGAATCAACACACAGGGGATACACATGGACGTAGTGAAAATGATAATAACCTGCAAAGTTGGATCCCAGCACTTTACTACGTGATAACTGGTTGTGGACTGATTCTTGGTGGTGTTGGCATTGGAATAACTGTTGTGTGTATTAAAAAACGTCATATCTCTAAAGGATATAGAGAAGACACAGAGGAGCCTTTTTTCCAGCGTGATAGCTCACACCACAGTCTGAGCATTTCAAGCTCTAACATTGATGACATAGGATATATAGAGCTCGCCATAAAGGATGAGGAGTAAGTAATTACATGATTTTTTAACTATTGCCTATTAATCATAAATGCAATATGATATTTTCTTTAAAGAAATATATCTGGTTCGTAGTTTTATTTTAACTTGCATTGTCTGCTGCTTTTTTAATGTAATATCATTATGCATAATTAGATCACATCGTACATATAAATGCAAGGGTTGCCAGGTGTGTTTTATAATTACTATAAGGAAGAGAATAATCCCCAAAGTGCCCCCATAGCCATCCTCCGGGCCCTGACCCAGAGGCCGCCTGCTGCAGTATCAGTTACCGGGGCCCTGTCCCACTTCCTCCCGTCAGGCCCTCTGTCACCCAGGCGGTCTCTGTGTCATTCTAGGGGGTGTGCAGCCGCCAGCCTTTGGCCAGCACCCTATACTACAATGTAAAGTGGTGTTCAGGCTTACTCCGGTCTGTTTAAAGATATATTTAAGAGTCAAATATTTGATCATTTAGGTAAATGGATAAGACTATTCTTCTGTCATTTTAAAGTCATTTATATTTGATTATATCGATATGATATAAGACAATGTTCAGGTTTTTTAATCATATCACGCTGGCATCTCTGATAAAATGATAAAAATAAGTAATATTTTCTACAAAAGGATTCCCATTGAATATATTGTAGAGAGGACGAAGAGGGAGAGGGAGAGAAAAAAGATGACCATTCTTCAAGTGATGAAGACACTGCACCTGCTAGAGAAAACAGGGATCGTTCTCGTTCACCTCTTAATAGGAGAGCAAACAGTCACGTTGATATCAGAGCTGAAATTCATCCTTTCCCACCTGATAATATGATTGCCACACCATCTGTTGAACCACTTCCCGAGTCACCACCAGGAGTGAAGACACGTTCTTACATGAAGTCCCACCCCAAGACTGAACTATAACTTCTGACAATGTGACTGCTACGTCATCTGTTAAACCATTCCTAAAGCAATCAGGAGTAAACTTCAAATTGACTCATTGTCAAGATAAATTATATGATAGTGGTATTGTATATGTTGAAGATTCTTCAAAATAAAGAGTAATATTGTTACATTTCCATCCTGCCTAATAATACTACGTTACTATAATCTGTAGCATCTCTCTTTCCTCACAATAGGGCCAATTAAGAGCTTTACCCCATTAACTACGTCTGTAATCATGGGTACAAATAGGCTGAGTGTTAAATGTAGAACCGGCTCAAACAAGCATTTAAATATGCTAATTCTTTACTTTGACCACATAGTATATCCTTAAACTAAATACTATCATGTAGGTGAGTATAGATCTTGTTGACTTTCCCTATACGATAGGATTATCTATATTATGTATCTATATAGTAATTCTGATTAGTATAGAGCTCTCCTGATAGTTATAGATATAAAGATATAATGATATAAACCTTTAGGATTATCATTTCATATGTATTGAGAGTTTAAAGGGTAATGTAACTAGTGATTAGCAGTTATATTAATCTATTTACGATCTAAGTATATTATTATCACATACTAGCTCTGTTCTCAATGTCTGCACTTACTTCTAGTTCTTAGTAAATAAAACGCATTAACAGGTTGTAATGCATCTCTGATTTTGTTGTTCATTAATATACAATATTTACAGCTGTGACCTAGCGGATCATACTGATACTAATTTATACATTCACTAGCGCCATCTGGTGGGATATGGAGGTACTTCAGCTTTGCATGAGTGATTTCGAGCCTATACATACAAGTCAAAAACTTTGCCCCTTCTCTACTGGCGTATCAATCATTAACACGCCTCATATGAAACAAGGCGCGCCACACACCTTCATATTAATCCCCTGCGCGCTGCCCAGGCTACCAATAACTCGGCATTGTTTGCCGCTCTGGTAATGGCCGCTTGGAGAGGGCCCCCGGGGGAGGACTTGGCCGATATCTCATAACCACCCTGAGTGTCCAGCTCCCCGCCGAGATTAGAGTGGGCGCCGATAAGGAGCACGAGGACCTTGATTTCATATGAAAATATTGGTGGGATGACTGATTACCGCCGGCCAAGTGTCGCCGGGCCTCCTGGGGGGGGGGGGGGCAGTAGTACTTATTATAAGGGGAGAGGGCCTGTCTGAAATATGTATGTAGTGTTTAATGTTATTGTATGAAATATGTACGTAGTGTTTAATGTTATCATATGAAATATGTAATATATGAAATATGAAGTAGTGTTTAATGTTATTGTATGAAATATGTACATAGTGTTTGTAGTTATTGTATGAAATATGTACGTAGTGTTTGTTGTTAACATATGAAATATGTATGTAGTGTTTGATATTATCGTATGAACTATGCACGTAGTGTTTAAAGTTATCATATGAACTATTTATGTAGTGTTTAATGTTATATGAAATATGTACGTAGTGTTTAATGTTGTCGTATGAAATATGTATGTAGTGTTTAATGTTATCGTATGAAATATGTACATATGATTTGTTGTTATCGTATGAAATATGTACGTAGTGTTTAATGTTATCTGTACTGTTTAATGTTATTGTATGAACTATGTACGTAGTGTTTAATGTTGTCATATGAATTATGTACATAGTGTTTAATGTTATCGTATGAAATATGTACGTAGTGTTTAATGTTATCGTATGAAATATTATGTATTGTTTGTTGTTATCGCATGAAATATGTACGTAGTGTTTAAATTTGTCGTATGAATTATGTACATAGTGTTTGTTGTAATCGTATGAAATATGTACATAGTGTTTAACGTTTTCATGGAGCAGATTCTGTGACTTGATGATGACGATCAATACTATTACTAACTGAAATTTAAAAGCGATCTGTCTGTAGCAAAATACGGTATTTTGCTTTTGGATATTAGGGTCAAGTGGATGGATGTTTGATGATTGGGTGTTCTTAGAACAAGAGCCTTAATTGAATATTAATTAGTTGATGTGATCACATGAAGACGGTTGATTTGAAATATTGATGCATTCTTCAATATGTTACCTGATGTTTCTGCGTCTTTCACTATACTACTCACATGTCCAAGCCTGTCGGCCTATTGAGGAAAGGGTCAATTTCGTACCAGTACAATAATACAGGAACGCGTCTACACGTATCTTCGAATAAGGTATGAATACTTCAAGTTCTGAATACTGGCGTAATATAAGGCTTGTAAAGTGCGTTAGCATTCAATTGCTTATACTTGTACATCAAAGTTCACTTACTTTTTTATAATGAAAACAGTTTTTTTAATTTAACGTAAAAATACCCTCTCCTCCCCGATTCCAGGTCAAGGTTTTAAGTTGTCAAGTACACTAAGGATCAAAATCAAAAGTTGTTATACAAGAAACTGCTAATATAGTTTATGAAACAACGTGGGCAGAGCATTTCGTAAACTGCATCCACGTTACCTGATTCAATGCTTTTTCTGTATACTACTCACACGGTGAAACACCAATGGATAGGTTGATTTATACGCTACGTATTGAAAATCAACTACCTATGTCCCGTTTAACTTTCTTGTTGATAAAGTTAACTGTCTTTCTATATCAGTTTAGTATCTGAGCAATTGGTATAACACCATACATACGTTCGTGAAATTTAGACACGAAGGATTATGGCAAAGTGTATGCGAAAAAGGTTAAGCTTAAAACTTTTAAAAGTACATAAAGTGATCTTAAAGTCATATTCTTAATGAACAGATCATACCATGTCATTCACATTTGCAGTGTGGACTGTTCTTTGTCATTAATTATAATTGTCCTGACGCTGCTCAATTTGGCAATATTTGATTGTTAATCTAGGACAGACGTCATACTGAAGCACGTTGTTCTGGAACCTCTTGTCACAGGGACCTGTGTATGACATCTTATTGGACACTGTCTCAATTTCAAGCTATGATGCATGTATATACTTCGTCAAAGTGTATTTCAAAACTCAAATTTACACATATATATGTGTCACTTAAAACCGACCTTACATATATACATTTTAATGGGTTTTTTAAACCTCAGCTTATATTACAAATGTTCTTCAAGTACTAACACTTTAACACTTGGAACAAAACCTGCACGATCGTTAGTTAGATTCGAAATACATGGAAGAGTGAAAGCTATATTTTTCAGGTTAAAGAACAATTAAAATAACAAAATACATCTATTCGTGAAATTTAGACCTAAAGATTACAACCAAGTGTGAGCAAAGAAGATATGAACTTGTAGCATTTTAGAAATACCTAAAATCATTTTTCAAATTATATCAGACTCTTTATGAACAAATCATTCCATGTCATTCACATGTACACGTGAAGCAATGCTCTTCGTCATTAACTTCAATTCTCCATGATGCTGCACAATTTGGCAATATCTTTAATTTAGGACAGACGTCATACCGAAGCACGTTGTATAGGACCCTCTTGACTCAGGGTCCTGTGTGTGACATCTAATTGGACGTTGGACAACTCCGGAAATTGTCTCAATTTTAATCTATGGTGCATGTGGTCTACGTCAAAGTGTATCTTAAAACTAGGTTCATAGGTATACTTAATCCAGGTGTCTCTTAAATTTCAGCTTACATGTATGATACATATAAGTGTCTTTTAAACTTAGCATATGTAGTTTACGTCAAAGTGTCTTTTGAAACTAACTTTACCTGTCAACTACGTCTTATAGTGTTTTTTTTTTAAAAAAACTAAACCTACATTAACATTTTTCCTTTAATTCGAAAACTGGGAACAACAACAGGCAAGACTTCTAGATAAATTGGAAATTATAGTAACAGCGAGAACCATCATTTTTATTTTGGGGACATAATGATGCCTACCTTTTTTACCATTCCGTCTTCTGGCGGTACATCCTTCAGGACGCACATGCCGTACTTGTTCATACTTTCGAGCCATCTGAAAGAGGATTATATATCTTTGATAAACAAGAACATTATTGCATAGCCGCTAAAACTGCTACTATGACACCAAAACCTCCGTGAGAGTACCAGTAGGTAGTAACTTGTCACTGACCCCGATTTTGACATCTGCTATGCCTAGACATGATGAGATCTTTAAGAAACTCTCATGGGAGGTTTGACTCGTTAAGTAGCACGTAGAAGCGAAATCTAGATACTGACTGGTCTATCATGATTGATAAGGCCTATTGATGAATAAAACAATAAACAATTAAGTACTTTATGAAGGGACACCAAAATGCATTAAACGTTTTGTAATATGAGAAATTAACTTCTTTGTGTGTTCTATTTAGGAATCTATTTCATGATATCCATCTATCCCTAGAATTCAGGAGTATCATGATGGTATGGTGATGTATAACAGATGATAGTATAATTTTGTGCATTTGCGTATAGCAAAATAATTGCTTTACTTTGTCACTTTAAACAGTTCACCTGTAAACGATCTAAGATCAAGACTTAAATGTCAGCCTGCGATTTGTGAATAGGAAAGTAAAACGTTCGTGCCTCAAGTATAAGAGGAAGTTGGCTCCCCTGTTTAATTACTCGCGAATCGTCAGTTTCCGTTTGCCGAGTGAGCCCTAACGCGTTACCGCGCGACCGTCTCACGCGTGGAGAGCGCGGCGATCCACCGCACGTCACTACGGAATTCTTTTTTTGTGTGTGTTCTTACACAACCTTTTTTTAAAACTTTTTTTGCCAAAGTTGAGGTCTGGAGTTCGGGTGACGAGATAAAGGTGGCGCTGAGATTCAGAGGCCGCCCGCCCTCCTGGGGAGCGCGGCGCGGCAGGAGGAGGAGGCGGTGGTGGGCGGGGTGGGGGAAGCCGCGCGGGTAAAGTTGCTTGGCGCGGTAATTGCCTGCCGCGCGGGTGTGGGCTTCCGGGCGGCGGCTTCCTGCGCGGCGCGGCGCGCACAAAGAGCAACTCAAGCGGCGCGTTTTCTGCCGCTCGCCGACGTCCCCGCGTGATTAATGACTCCCCGCTCACAATTTTCCATGAAAATAATTATGCACAATGCGCGCGTTTTCTTATCTCTGCCAATATTACATAAACTGACAGACGTAAAATGGCGCGCGTGTTGTAACGGCCGCAGATTAATTTTTGTAATTTCCATGCGGGGAGGGGGCGGCCGCGCGGGGGTTATCGCCCCTCGCCAGGCGACAATGGTATCTCTGGGCGGGCGTTTAAGGCCTCTCCTTACCTCTATTCACCACTTGTCTTTGGAGGCTGATCGGTGTTGCCTTCGTCCGCCTAAGTGCATTTATCGCACTTCATTAGTCGGGCCATTTGGGCCGGGCCCGCCCGCCCGGTCCGGCCTGGTCGCCTACAGGCCCCGAGTCCCTCCTTTCTGTGGCGGCGAAGGGAGCCCAGCAGCGGGCCGCGCGGCCAACAAAACACCTCTAATCCGCTTAGCCCGAGTAAATTATGTGATTCCCGGCCGCACAATGGCCAGCGTGGCGGCCGCGCGCGTGGCGAGGGGGAAAGCTTGTTGAAAGCCAATAATTCATATTTACAATGGCCGCCCGGATCCTATTTAATGTGCATTTGCCGAGCGACTCGTTGGACGGCGGCGATAGCGGCACGAGCTGCTCGCTTCTTACCTCAGTTTGCCGGCCGGACTGGCCACCAGCTCCTCATAAGTCAGCTCCGGGAAGCCGTCCTGCAAACACACCAAATCGTCATTAGCCTCCAGTCGGCCCGGGGCCCGTAGCTCACCGGGCGGCTGATAACAACCCGTTTACCCCCACACCCTGCCCCCTTATACCCACCCCCACTCCCTCTCCCTTTACCAACCCATTCTCCAATCCCTCCCCCTACCTCCCATCTCTTCCCTTAAACCACTTTCTCCCCCTTACCCACCCCCTTCTCCCATGGCCAGTCCTCTCTGCAATAACCCCCTCCCCTCTTACGGACTCCCTCTCCCCTAACCCCCCTCCCTCTCCCCTTACCCTCTCACTCTCCAATCCCTCCCCTTACCTCCCATCTCTTCCCCTTAACCACTTTCTCCCCCTTACCCACCCCCTTCTCCCATGGCCAGTCCTCTCCGCAATAACCCCCTCCCCTCTTACGGACTCCCTCTCCCCTAACCCACCGTCCCTCTTCCCTTACACCACCCTCTCTCCTTTTAACCACCTTCCCTCCCCTTACCCACCCTCCCTCTCCTTACCCACTCACCCCTTTTTTAAATTCGCCCAATCCCTCTCCCCCTTCCCATACTATCTTTCTTTATCAAGCCCTTTCCCCCTTACCCACCTTCCTCTCCCCTTACCTGCCTTGTCCCTCCTTCCCCACCTCCTCTCCCCCCTTCCCCACCACCTCTCCCCCTTACCCATCTCCTCTCCCTATACCCACCCCTTCTCCCCTTATGCACCCCTTCCCTCTTTGCCGACCCCCTCTTCCCTTGCTCACAGCCTCTCCCCTTTACCCACTCCCTCTCACCCTTACTCACCCCCTCTCCCTCGCCCAACCCCCTCCCCATTTCCCACTCCCTCCCCCCGCATCCACCTCTTTCCCCTTCCCCAGCCCCTCCCCCCTTCCCTAACACCTCTTCCCCTTACCTACACACTGTCACCCTTACCTACCCCTTCTCCCCTTACCCACACTCTCCCTCTTACCTACCCATCCTCTTTCCCCTTCCCCACCCCCCTTACCTAATCCCTCCCCCCTTACCTACACACTCTTCCTCTTACCCACCTCCTCTCCCCGTATCTACACTCTCTCCCCAATACCCACCCCTTCTCCCCTTACCCACACTCTTCCCCTTACCCATCCCCTCTCCCTTTACTCACACCTTCTCTCTATTAGATTTTCTTTTTGATGATCAACCATATTTTCAACAACATGAAATACAAAAGTTCTACAAACAGTTGATGAGATACAGTCTCAATCATACCTACATGAATCATGAAAATAACCAAATATCAAGAACAATAACCAGTTATTCTCTCAATCAAATTCGGAAGCAACCTAGCTAATGTTACACCAAAATATCCTCACCATAATGTAGCCACACATACCATTTCCCCAAAGAGTTGGGGAGAAGAGTCAGACCCACACCCCCACTGACTGTGGCCGGGTGTTTGTCCTCCAGCTTGGAGAGGTTCATCCTCTCCCCACACCTCCCCACCCCCAACACACACAAACCCACCTCCATCCCCTTTTCTTCCCACACCCCACGCCCATCGGCGAGCCACAAAAAGCCCATTCACTTCTTAATACACGCCGATTGGAAAACAATCATGCCCCGTTTATTCCGACCCAAAGTCATCTCCGGAGTCCACTAAACTCATGTACAGTGGGTGCACGCATTTAAACCTGTTAGGGTTTTTGGGTCTGAGGAAATTATCTGGTTCGCACTACAGCAGGTAAATAGTACCAGTGCCTGAATGCACTAGTCGAACGATAATATTATACGGTACTAAAGCAACATTTAGATATTATCATTCCAATCATATTCTATAACAGAAGACAGGTTGAAGTCAAATCGACCAATAAAAATACGCTTCTTAATGACACAGCCGATTTCATTTTCCTGAAGCTAGATCATATATATATATTGCATGTACCCCCAGACACCCCCGCTGTGTGCAACATGGACCTACGCAGTTTAGAGGTAAAAAAAAGACGCAGACATCGCCATCAGATTTCGAGACGCCCACGACCCACATTAGCCGACGCGTGGAAATCTCAAACCAGTTAAGTTATGACATGCATTTTAGAGAAGAGGGCTTAAATTACTTTCACAATTATAATAAGTAACATGAGCTTGGGGAAAACGGTAGATTTCCTCTGATTATCTGAACAGAGGTATGGTCTAGACGTCGACTAAGGTGTCGACACGTCTGGAGGCGGTGATAAGCAGCGTCTCGGCCCGACCCCTGGCGGCGGGGCGGCGGGTGAGGGGGCAGTGTAGATCCGGCGGGCGATCCGTCGGCGGGCGGCCCACTTGTCAAGATGTGATAGCGGCGCGGGGCGGGGATTTGCTGCGGGCTTCACACCATATAAATAATAACCATATCATGACCGGCGCGCCCCCTGGAGGGATCCCGAGTAAACAAGCCATGAACATGTGAATGCGGCCCCCCTCGAGGGCGGCGCGGATTTACGGCGTCATATTGGCAGGGTCCACAAAGGGCTTGGGGGTGTTAGGGAGGAGGGGGGGGGGGGGTGAAGGTGTACAATTTAGCCGCCTTAATGTGGCACCATGGCCACGTGCACGGTTGGTCGGAGAAACCGGGGGAAAGGACCTCTGGTTCCTTCCTTGGCGTTCGCTTGCGTTCTTCGGGGCCGCGCCCCCGGAATAATGATTGTTAATGCGGCGCGTTCGATACCCCCGCCCGGCGCGCGCGGGGCGCGATCGTTACGCGCCGCCCGCCCTGAAGGGAGGGGAAAAACGGGCGTGGCGGGGCCCCTAAATCAGGGGTAATCACTGCTTAGCACCATTCACGGCCAGGATGGATGGGCAGGTTGGGGAGGGGGTGGTGGTATCACGGGCCGATCAGCACACCCAAGTCCCTCCACCACCACCTCACAGTACAGCCCTCTTACCGCACACCAACCTGACCCAATCTTACCAGGCCTGCTCCCTGAACCTTCCCCTTACAGTCCCTCACCCCACACCCCGCTATCACCCCACCCACCCGCCCAGCCACACCCACACGTGCCGCGCCGCGTCCCAAAACCACGCGCCGCTTTAAGCTGCAGGCGCCGCGTTGCCGCCCGCCCTCCCGCCCTCTCACCCGCCAACGCCCCCGCTAATTCCATCAATGAATTTGGCCGCACTCGGCCCCGTCGGCGAACAATAACCCGCTTCCTGAGACGGCGCTAATCCCGCCCGGATGGGTATTAATTCGCCGACAATTGCCGCGCTAACCCCGCGCCACTTGAGGCGCTTGTCCCGCCCGCGATAAGCGCCGCGCGTCCTTGTCGCGCGGTGCGGCGCGTACCCCGCGCGGCTCGGGGCGGCAGGGGGCGGCGCGGCACATCGCCTCACGCCTCGACGCGCGGAGAAGGGCGCGGCTGACTGAACATGCATCATCATGTTAACAAGCTCGTCCCCTTCTCTCCTACCACCATCATGCGTCAACTGGCGGGCGTTAAAAACTAACGGGCTAGGGGCGGGGACGGGTTAGTAACCACCCCGCCTCACTACTTTCATTATTCTCCTATAGCTGGGTGGAGAAGGCTGGTGGGCCGTTTTAACAAAGGAGAGATGAATGGAATAAGCCGGAGTGTGACATAATATGGGAGGGAAAAAATGTTCCCTAACCGGGCCGCTTATCTTTTCTTTACAGCCTATCCTCATAAATGACACCACATTGTTTCGAATTCCCAAATTATGTCATTTTCTTGAACACTTGTAAGTTTGCACATGAATTGATATCAGAAAGATACTATTTATATTGTATATAATTATCACGTTTTCATTACCATATTATCATCTCATATTATCATCTTAAGTATCCTGTCCGTATGCAACTTTTCAATATACTACTCACATGTGGACATTTACATTGACACTTATTGATTAGTTTGAAAGACTTACTCTTGAACTGCCAATTACATGTACATGGGATTTAAACATTATAGTTTTCCCTTCAATCCAACCTGGTCTTATATCCTATACCACATACCAATCGTGTACGAGGCACAGGGTCTGTTATGATAAGTTTGTTTATCCTGTAAGTGTGCTCTAGTTGACTGTCTGTATGAATTTTGTAGAAATATTGACTATAACAACCCACATGCAAGACCATCTTGTATGACTGTGGTTAATGAACAAACAACATCTTTTGGCCAAAATTTACCCCATAGCCTTATTGATAACATTTATACACTTCATATATGCATACACAGCAGTGTATACTTCCCGAATCAGTATGTCCGAAATATTTAAGGATAGACAACACCTCTCAGCGGCAAATTCGCGGGACTCTCTTTAAACACACATATATTTTTCAATAACTATAGAATGAATATGAGTGTTTTATCATTAAATACCCTTTATTGACCCTATCTATTCATATAAATCATATTTTGATGAGTAGATATATGCCTGTATGAGCAAGTCAGGAATACAAAAAATGCTTTTTTCACTTTTACTTTTTGAACATGAATATCTCACTTACTATTTCATGAAATTACTTGAAATTTTCACGACATATAGACAACATTCATCTGGAGGGAAGCGTGTCTCAGATTTTTTATTTATGTCTTAGTTTTTGTTTTATAAAATCTAGAAAATAATGATGTAAAAATAAACAAAAAGTTTCCCGTTTTTTGACATAAAATGAAAACAAGGACCTAAATAAAAAATCTGAGACACGCTTCCCTGAAGACTAATGTTATTAAAGAGCTGTCCAAATTTTGTGACAATCCATTGAGGGGTTACAGAGATATCCATGTTCAAAAAATAAAAGTGAAAAAATCACTTTTTCACCTCCAATTTCGATAGTTTCAGCATTACAACCATATATTTTATATCAAAAAATTGAGAAAAATATATTCTATCATTTGATACACACTGCATAACTGTAGCCTTATAAGAGACAGCGCAATGTGAATTACTGTAAATGGGGCGCCAAGAGGTATTGTCTATCCTTAAATGAGCTACTGGATATTAATGTTAATGATTATACACTGATCTCACACCCTAACCAATTCAAATATTTCGGACATACTGATTTCCCACTGCCTGTCCACTGTTTTCTTGCTGATTTCCTACTCAAACGCTACTGAATACCCACACTGGTTTTGCACTCAGTAGCCACTGAATTTCCACTGCGTTTTGGTCCGGGAGTAGCACTGAGTGTTAGCTTACCTTGGAGTACACGGGTTCCCTTAGACGCTCGGCCTCGCCCAGCGTCTCCCTGGAGTAGACGTTCTCCCACAGGAAGTCCACAGGTACCACAGTCACGTGATCAGGCTCCTCCTCCAGGTGAACGTGAAGGTCAGAGCCTGAAAACAAAAGGATTTTTTATTTATTTATCATACACTTTTTTTTTATCATATCATAAATACAAATATATTATGTGTGACGCAACTTGAAGTTCATGTAGGCACGTGAAGCTGCAATAAATGTATTCAACTCCCCCCAAACAAGGATGAAAATAAATAAAAAGAAATACGTCATTTGGAAATGATCTGTATAGCACAGAACGTTTCACGATTTCGAGGGATGATTCATAGTTACAGGACAGCGTGTAACTACACCTTTGAGAGGTATACGTATGAAAAGTACCAGTAGCCCCTCGGACAACTCATTACCATAATGATTGCTCCTGGTAAAAACCCTTTTAAAGCATAGTACTCCTGTTTAACATCGTAAACTTTGTTAACATGTCCCCTCAAGTGTATACTTCAAAACGTTTTCATTGTCCCTTATTGTCCTCATCCATAATGGATAGTGTGGATCATATCTGTCATAGGGTATCGATATCAAAGGCCACAAGGTATGTACATGTGGTAGTCCGACGGAGCAGGGAGCGATCAGAAATATGTCTTCATACCATATAGAATTATGCTATCGGAATATTTAGGGATTCTCCAGAGAGAAATTTAACCTTTTTCTTTGTTCAGTGTAATGTGGATACAATATATGCTAGTCCGTTATGTAATATGGAAGCTTAGTTCACAGTTCCCGTAGAAAGTAAACGACCAAGCACAAAGAGGTAGGACCCTGTGCATGTATTTAGTCTACCCAAGCACTTCAGTCTTTAGTTCATGGATGCTTCATTATTTCATACTTAATTTTACCGCATTATGTACTACAAGAAAACTGCAAAATTAACTCCATATTGCATGTATGAAAGGTGTGCATGTAATCTGAGGTTGTTTTTATGCTGGTTTAACATGATTTACTTGAAGAAGGTGTCTCTAATTCAGGCTAAAGGCGCGGCACATGAGCAATCGTTGTGCAATGACTAGGATGGTCATAATATTGCATTCAAATCAATGTTTTTATCTCATCCTGATTACAAGGTTAAACCTGCCTACAGGCTACTGACTCCCCAGTACTACCCGACGTGCATATGAATACAACTTGCATTAAACGTGACACGTTTAGCTGGGGACACCTCACGAACCGGATATTTACATGTGGACTAAAGACATGAATACTTTATTTACAACAGAATTCAATTACTACGAAAATATGGCATGTTTTGGGAACATCAGAGTCTGACAATGCATTGATAAGTATATCCCTGACCACACGTGACCCGCCTTTTCACCTGCTAAGTTAAGAAAATGTGATTTAAAAAAACACATTCCCCCTTGACTATGCCGCCCATTTCATTGATTCGATATGTCGTAAATCTACCAGTAGGCGAAATAATCCTGGACGCGATGAATAATTCAATCATAAATTAAGTGGGCGCATGACATGTACTTTTTTGGAGAGCACACCGAGGTAAACGCTTTACAATTGTGTTTTTCCCCGTGGTCATTAACATACCAAATAGCTGGGGGTAAACATTCAACCCCTACTCCGACCTCGGTCAGTTTTTGCCGTGTCCACAACCAACCATTAAGCCTAGCCATCTAATTGTCCCTACCGGTGGTAGGGTCAGAGTGAGATGTTCTGCAATAGCTGGCGGCAATAACGTTTACTCATTTGACTTGCAGATCGATTCAAACTCTGAGGTAAATGTGGCAGGTTCTGTCCCCACCCCTTTCTTTCCTATAGCTGGGTATGACGGCTCAAGTGCATCGGGTGATGGGGTGGGCCCAGCGTTTCGAGAAGTGATATTTCTATCGGACCCACCCAACCGCGAACGTATGAGACGGCGCAATTGTCCTCCTAAAAAAGCCAACCTTGAGGGGTTAGAAAAACTGGCCCTTTTGTTGGAAAAGGGCTTGTTGACGGACAAACCGATCTGCACCTGGATACCAGCGAATTTATCAATTCCTAAAACGTCTCTGGAAGTTGGCAAGAAGCCTGAGTGGCCGTTGAGAAAACGTTACAATATGTCTGTTTAGCAGTTGGGCCCAGCGTTGATTATACCAGCATAGGACATTAAACTAACATAATGATCACCATCAGGCCATAAAAGACACACTCAACCCTAACGGACAACTTCTTCATTACTGCTGAAGTTGATTGAAAAATTCCAAAGGAGAATAGAAGAAGGTAGCAGTCTGATGGGTACGACCTGAGGAACGGAGAAATGTGGCAGTTTCTTATGTATTTTCTATTGCGGTACAAATATTTGTCAAATATGTAACAATCTTACGTCGTTTGAACTCTTGTTTCCTTCTTCCATTTAAAGTTCATAGTTCATCTCACAATTACTACTGGCCTAGGCCCTACGTACAGGCCTTATATGTTGTGTACGGGTATTAACATTATTTGGAATGGCATGTGACCTAACTGCTTATAGTCTATAACTTTACTAATGTACTTCTTAAGTCTTGCTAACACCCTGGGAATGTACATACTCCTATCTGAACACCGATTTCTTCTTAGTTCATAAAATACAACAGCAAAAATGGTGAACACACCATCTACTATTCAGAAACACTGAAGCCCAGTTTCTCAGCTCATCTATTAAAAACAACTTTTGCGTGCCACTTTTTCCAATGAGGGCTTACTAAAGTGCAAAGCCTAGTTGATGAAAGAAGCATTTGCTCCAAGCTGTCGTGAATGTTTTTAATCTGGCCACGGCGTCCTTTTGACCAAAGAGCTTCTTTCATTGCGGCGTAATGAGTTTTCAAGGCGGCGGCTTTTTTCGTGTTATTAACGCGGGATTATGAGCGGAGGAGGTGGGTAAATCCTACGCCAACACTGACCAATATCTCCCCTAAACCCCTCAGCGCCTATTACGGCGGGGCAGCACATTTCTCCGCATTGAGCACATTTGTCAGAACGTGTTGAGAAAAAGCGGCCGTCACTGACAAACCCTGTCAGTAATCCACTCCTAGTAGATCCACTCGAATTAACTCTTTGTCACTTTAGGCCGGCCGGCCGGCCGGCAGCGGCCCATTTAAAAATGAAAACTCAATGGCAAAGCCTTATTGGACGAGACAATTTGCTGTCAATTTGGCCAAATCCTCGCGCGCCGTGTTAAGACGGAGTGACCACGTGAATTAACAGCCACCCCCGCTAGATGGCGCGACGTCACGTGACGAGGACGGCGGCCATCTTGACCTCACCATGACAACGCCGACCTGATTAGGCCAGACAACGGCATGTCACCTCGCCAACGTCATCCAATCAGGGCGGCTTTTTGACAAACCAAAGAGGATTACTTGCGGCTGCTCAAGTACGGATTTCCCCTTAAAAAACAATATCAGAGATGGACTCGAAAAAAAGCCCCTCTTCATATATTTCCTGATCCACTTTGCCTCACCTTGTTTTTCCCCTCTCATGAGTATGGTGTACAGTCTATGTGATTGGAAAACTCTGCAAGGGAAATTGTTTTGTAGACTTCGGGGGATGGGTGGGGGGGGGGGGGGAGAGAGGTTATTGGTATCATATTGGTCAGATGGAGTCTACTTCCCCCAAAGAAGTCTCTGTGACTTTCAGAGTTTCCCCTTTGGTTTCTTTAAAGGTCAATCATTGTACTTCCAATCGCGTGAATAGGCCTATTGTATTTAGTATGGGTGAATAAGGGATAATAAGATGTTCATCCTATATCTTGATACAACCAATAGGGGTTTAGTATTAGGCCCTAATCCTTTTCCATATTATGCCTATAGATCTAGGACAAAAGAAACAACTCAAAAACTTGAACACAGATGTATACATCATTTCATAGGTTGAGTGACTTTAAGAAGTCAATTAAATACAATAGGGGCATAGTCTACATGTCGTGTTAAGCTGGCTACCAGCTTCACGATAGAATACAGTGTATATCAATATATTGTTGTTTTAGATTTCGACATCAACACCGAGTCATTTATCAATAGGCTCCCCTACTAACAACTAGATCTATTTTAGGATACAAAATTGAAGAGAACGGTTTCAAATTTACGTTAGGCCTTCTTTGAAATTGAAGTGAAATGAAATTCTATCGACTTCATATACATTGAAATTATGAATTCACTTGAATGTAAATCAAATCTTTGATTTTCTACGTTGCTCATGATAATTTATGTTATTTTCAAACAATATATGCATACAGAAGATATTTTCTTTTCCTATCTCGAATGCAAGAGGATGCAAACAAAATTTGGCCACGCTTCTCATATCTTCAAGGTATTAAGGGGAGCCAAAAGCAATGTAGGCCTAGGGTAAAAATTTTGCAAATTCTGTTAACTATTGAAATATATTCTATGGCCATAGCCTAGGCCTGTGGTAAAATATAAACTGTGAATACAGACTTGGACTGCACATTAAAACTTGTCTCCGGTCAATTTGGTGACCCATAAAAATTGGTTTGTTTACAAACATTGCTGTCTACAGGCATGGGGCCTACATAACAAGAGTATTATGGGATTCAAGTGAATTTATAGCTAGTTATCATGATTCATACTGTACCAATGACTAAATTTAGACTTTTTGAAAGTATTTTCCTAGTTATTAGAGTTTGCAAAATGTTGTCATATTATGACACAACATTGCTTTTGGCTCCCTTTAACAGCAGAGTTGGGTGCTTACCTTGAAGGTGTGCCTTGGTGACGGTGTAGCGCGGCAGCCGCTGGTGGGGGTGGACGACGATCTGACCGCTGTGGGACTGCTTGCAGTCGGCGCAGTGACAGTTGTGACGCAACCAGCACGCATGGAACCTACCGCAGGTAGAGGGGGAGACAATGAGAGCGGCTAAAACTATAACAAAGTGGGAGGTAATGGACCAAATGAGGGCCGGCCTGAAAAAGATTACAACGTACGCATCAGACGGCCCTGCCGAGCTGACAGGAATTGTCTGACCTGGTGAACCCACCCTGCCTTATTATGGCGACGCCCCACATGACAGGCCCTCAAATTTGGCCATCAGGGGAAGCATCAGATGAAACAATAAGCCCGAATAAAGGGGCTAGGATGGGTCTCACGGCCAATACAATTAGCTTAACAAGTAGCCAATTAGACACTTCGTTCAGCTAGACTATAATCGCTGTGCCGCTTGGCTATCGAACTAATTAGATACTTCACACAGGATAACCACATTATAAACGAGAAAAAAAAGCCTAACACAAATATTTTCCAAACAATAAAGGGATAATAGCGGGGGTCTCTTGTCAATGCACACACAAACTTCTGACAGTGTGGTATGCTAATATCAACCATATAAAGGCAGTGTGACCTTTTATAACAATCACAGCTTTATCCATAAATTTTCCATATAAAGCTTGTTTGTTCATCATTATGGTATACGCTGCTAAAAATGACACTTTTTTTGAAGTTGGGAAAATAAAACTCTCTGGACACGCCACGCGGTGGGACATCTGGTATGGCACTGGTGGACCTGGAAATGGAAGGAAAAAAGTCGGTGGGACATGAGAATGACAGCTGCTGTATCTGGCGACCACTTCTGTCAATCAGACTGTCAGGCCACGGGCCCTGGACCACCAGCCTGTGGCGAGGTGACGCAACAGATGCTATAGGGAGGTAGGGAGTTGTGGGCTGGTACATCTTTTCAAATCCCCCATTCTGACCCCAGTGATCTCACACCTCTCAACTGATAAGGAATGTGGAGACAGGGGGTTGATAAGGGTGGCAGACTAGGGTTCTCACCTCTCTGTTGTGGTAGCTCATCTATTTAGGCATTGTCTTACTAGTTGGCTTAACCCCTAAAACCACATTCTCACCGGGGTACAGATTAAACACTGCATACAACCTACTTAGGGGGCCCTCAGAGGGAAAGGGGAAGGGTAAATTTTATCCATCTATAACTTCCTGATTATTCAATCTTATCAAAAAATTCCAAAAGGGGTGTGGGGTTTATAACTGTAGCTATCGAGATAAAATGATAAAGTTATCAGTTCAGATAATATTGCCCTGCAATAGTGAACTGAAGACAGTGGATTTTTGGTAGGTTATCAGTAGTGAAGGGGTCTAGCTTGTCCCCCGACAGGCCTGAACTGGGGGACAATGGCCGCCCCCATGGTGCATCTCCCTACAGGCCTATAGCAGACACCAGCACGACCCGAGCAATATGGTCAGAGTTCTAGGGAAACCCGATAGCATCTCGGTAAAGGTCTGGTAAGGAGATAAGCTAATATAGATGAGGATCTGAAAGCTATCGCCAAATCTTGGTAGGCATGCAACCATGGTATCTCGAAAATAGGGAGCTTTTAATAAAGGGCGGATGCTGTGAAAACATAATGAAAACATAGGGCAAATTTAAGGTCTGAAAGCGAAATTCAAGACTCATGAACACATTGTGATGAGTTTATACTTGGCAGAATTGATTAAAATGGTTATAATTTCATTGTCTTGACATTATTTGAAAGGGGAATTTTGTGGGGAGGGGGGGGAAATATATGGAAAACATTGTCAATATAGATATAGAGCCATTGGGTCTGAGATTACATGACTGCGTTACAGTTCTATGATTGTCGCTTCAAGTCCAAAAATATAGAAGCATACAATAGCAGCCCAAAGAATCTTTTCCAATCTTGAAATGACTGAGCCTTACACTAAGTAACATATAACATAAATAAGACCATGTTATGATTAAGTTGCAATAAATAACTACTAATTAGTGAAGACGTTGAGTGCATGTTTCTATCATACATCTACTAATAAGCTGGTGCTTTCCCTTCGCAACTCATCCATCAAGGACCTACGGCAGCTGAGTCGATATGACAAACTAAGAGATGAAAGCTGGTTTGATTGATAATGGATATTTTTTGGTAAGAGACACACAGATGCTTGTTTCTCTTGGCGCACTTTCTGTCGCTTTTTAAAACAAACATAGGAAAAAGTACATTATTGCCTTGGGAAAATAGTCTCGACTTGACGTGATAATTACACCCTCTGGTCAAGGCTTTCAACGTCTATAGGAAAAAGCCAGAACAAACCCCATTTAGTTCTAAAGAGTTTTCCCAAGGTGGTAATAAGTAATGCGCAAATCATCATTTTCTTCCCTTCCTCATAGAAGGGAAGAAAATTCCTTCCAATAATATCTCGTCATGGTTTGTAGATTCACACCTTTGTACGTGTAATTATTGAAAATGGCCACATTAGGCAGAAGCCTAATATGACTATTAGGAGCCTTCCATTAAGTACGTACGCACCAAGGGGGGTGGGGGGTCTGGGATTTTTGAAAATTTACATACGTTCCTGTATAAATCCAATGCGAACTTTGGTCCAAGGGGGGAGTGAGGGGGTCTGAAATTTTTGAAAAGTTGCTTACGTACTTAATGGAAGGCCCTTATCCATAGGCCTGAGCCATATGGTGCCAGCCTTACCTGGCTGTCCGACCTTTGACCTCCGAGATCTCGACCTGCCGCCTATCGTCGCTTAGAGTCACCCGGCAGGCCAGCTCGTCTGTAGCGTTTTTCTCTTCCTAGAAAAGTTTAAAACCGCCATAAATTGTCCACATAGTTACTAATGAACGTCCCCGAAGTCAGCCTTAAGGGTGTGCCATATTCTTTTATTACACAGTGCGACGCTTTACTGGCACGCCATTTCATTGAGGTTAAAGCAGTTTTATTCTCAATTATTTCCAGGCCTGAGCGGTAAAGGACAGAATCAAGAGGTTGAAACTACGGAGAAGTAGACCTTAAGTCAAGGATATCCTTTATTTGTTTCATTTTATGGTAGAAATTGCAGGAAAAGCTGCCGGGCGGGTCCGCAACAAAGCCGACAAATCGCCGGTAAACCCAGTTAGTACCGGGCGGCAGACAATAAAGATTAACAGTTACTTAATGACCTCGGACACTTTGATTGGGGCTAACCAATGATTATCGTTGTGAAGATACAAGCTTCCGGCCTTACCATGTTTACTTTCGTCGACTGCAGCCTGCCAGTGACACGACAACACCTCTGCAAGAAATCCAGAGAAAAGACCATCAATTACCTCCCAATGGGTCAGTGTGGGGCTGGTCAGTCCGAGGGGTGGCATATTAGAGCACTTTACAGGGTGCCACCACGCCATGTTGCATGCGGCCTCAGACAAGGGCCACCATGAATGCAGTCTGAGTCTGCCTTTCATCTTAACTGGTCAAAGCCACAGGGGGCGTCAACAATACTTGGGGCGATGGGCAGTTGGCTGTCGGTCCGTAGTTCTGGTGGTATATGGTGAACTCATGCCATGATTACAGATGGGTGGTCACACCCATAGCGCTATCTCCTCATACTGTGCAATCAAACCATCAGTGTGTGCAAGGGAAATGAAAGGGATGGCTGGCCATCAAAATATCCATCTTCAGATAAGCAAAACGCCATACCCAATTGGTCTTCTATCGTATTGCTACAAAGCCACTGTATTCATTTATATTTTTTTTTGCAAACAGAACTTAAGTAACTTTCACCATTTATAATAGAAAATGCTTATAAATTAGTCTGGGTTCCGAGCCATGAAAATTCTGATTCTGGGTGCCATGAAAAGTTTATACCCAAAACTATTTTGGGAGGGCCAGAGGGGTCCTTTGGGCATAAGAATATGTTTATTGTCACTCCGTAGAAATGTGCATGAGAGTGACAGCAGCCATGTTGTTTGACAACCCCCTCCAAAATATGACATGACATAATAGAGTCTCTTTCTATAATAGCTGATTCAATAAATTAGCCATCATTTCATATTAGACAAATCAATAGTGCATTAGTAGGGGAATATGAAACATGAATGACTTTGACCTTTTTCAAAGTCAAGGTCATCAAAATTAAGGTCAAACTATGAATATCAAAATACGAGTATTTTATCTTTTCCAAACTATCCTAGCCTATGAAATATATATAAATAGCATGCAAAACCATTCTGGAGTGCTAGGGGGGTCCGCTGGGCGTAGGAATATGCCTGTTGTCACTCTGTGAAGGTGTGTGTCAATGTGACAGCAGCCAATTTGTTTGGCTACCTCCTTGAAAAATGACCCAGTAAGTGATAGTCTCTTTCTCTCATAACCTACCCAATTCTTAAGCTATCCATTCCATGGTCAATAGTGCATAGGTAGGGGAAGATAAAACATGAGTGACATTGACTTTATCCAATCTCACAGTCACTCAATTTTAAGGTCAAAATTTGAGAAACATCAAAAAATGAGTGTTTTTATTTTCCCAAACTATCCTTGACTATGAAATATGTATGAATAATACCTGGAACTATTCTTGGGTGCTAGAGAGATGCCTTGGGCATCGGTAAATACCTGCTGTCACTTTGTGAATGCGTGTATATGAGTGACAGCAGCTATTTTGTTGGACTTTCTCTTTGAAAGTCTTACCTTCACCAGTCGTACTAGGTAAACCATACAAAAACAAGATGCACATATTCCAAAAAAGAGTACAATGATGAGCTACAGTTCTTATGACCAGCAATTACCCATATTCTTATTAATGGCTCTCAGACATGGTCACCTAATGGACTACTGCAGGTTTGCTATTAGTCTTGATTTGGACTACCTTTTAGGGGTTCCCCTCAGCTACCCCCGTGCCAAAGACACACCCACTAATCAGCCTGACCATAGGCCATGGTGTCATGGTCAGATCGACCCCCACCCCCCACCCATTAATCAAAATCTGGCCTCTCTCGGTATTGTGGAAAATACAGCTATCATAGGCAACATTATTACTTAAACTCCGTTTGAGTGATGGCATACAAAATTCAAAGCAGTTTTATAAACCGATACACTAATCATATTTGAAGAGATTGACTCAGGGGTATTTTTCGTCCAAATCACATTATTCTATCTACGTTCTACTTCACTAAGCCGTTAGATACTCTTAAGGATGTAAGACTACACGAGTCAAAAAACTGAAACAATTTGCCCATAATAGTTTTCTTCCTAGAACAATGGTAAGTGAGCTTTGACTTTCAAACTTATTCAGAATAAGGACTAATTGAGGAAATGCCAATTTATTGACCCTCTTTTTAAAAGTATCACATAAGCTTACGTTTTGAGTTACTGAACAATATTTCCTGTTATCCTAAAAGTATTCCATACATTTTACATTATTTTCAAACTAGACTTTTGTTAAGATGTGTTCCTAGTACTTATCTGAAAACATGGAATAATCGTGAAAATTTAAAAAGGGATGATAATTGTGAGGCTATTAGAAACACACCTGTTCTCTGTATTGAAAGTAAAACAGCAAGGCACCGACCAAGTGATGACTATTCTAATAGTAAAGTTAGTCTGAGTGACCCTTATTCCTACATACATTTTATTTGTGCACATGATTTATCATATACCCAATTGGTTTGTGTTCGTGTTCATTTGCTCAAGGAATACAATAGGAATGTTGTAGTAAGTGCGTTTATGTATAGAGATACATGCTTTCATAATTAATCAAAATGAAATAAAAGTATCCACAATATACAACATCTCATATGACATCCTACTTGACGGCTTTATTCATTGAGGTTAAATGTGCAGGTCACAAAAACATTTGTTAAATGTACAGGTCACAAAAACAATATTTGTAATTTGCAATACTGACAAACTGACACGTTGGCAGGTAGGATACAAGTTTGATGTGTGTGACAGACCGTTAGGCAGTTCTACAGGTATTATTTGTACTGATCCTGACAACCAGGCTGCTATGGTCTGGAGAAACTAAAGATACGTCTGGAACAGACAAAAGAAACACTTTAGTACGCAACAATCTTACCAACAGCTGTTACTGGATGAGGCCTGATATCAACCAATAAGTTCTTAATCAAACTTCAACGGCTCTGAGTGTTGAATAAATGCCCACAGCTGTTAATATATACTGGTTTATGGCATGTGCCTTACTGGTGAATAGGGGTATATTAAAGACGGATGCTGCCTTCTTGGCACACCTGTTTGAACAATGACCTTCTTCCCGGTTAGTGACGGGAGCTTGAGTGCTTATAGAGATGTCACAGGTAACTTAATATTGACCCTACCATAATAAGTCAACCAGAAAATATGGTCTGTCTCCTGCATCTGCTCACCCAACATAAGAAATCGAAGAACTTGATATTCAGTTTTGAGGAACAACCTTTTAGCATTAACCTAGTTATCTGTGGGCACATTCGTAGAAATATACAGGTCAATTGGCGAAATTATTGTAATGGGAGCTTTCAGTTTTTTTTTGCAAATAATGTACCGTAAATAATTCACTTCTTCTTGGTGGTGTATTCATTTTAGTAATGTGTACCACATGTATCCCTAAGGAGGACAGAAATTTCGTTGCAAACTATATACACTGACATTTGCTCAGCCGAGGATTAGCCTTCTTTCAATATTATTTAGATCCCCTCGATACGCATACGAACTATATATGCATTTAGCAGCTTATTTACATACAAAATTGTAAAGCACATGCAGGCTGGTAGTTATGAGATTATAAGGATGCTTATACCAAATAACTACCATAAATTTAATCAGACATACACCAAACTTACAAAGTATAAAATATCAGTATCACGATAGAAAACATTTACATTTCTTTTTATGCATACCACTATCACTGTTGGGTATTCATCATATTAACACATATCTAAAGGTCTAATTGTTTCTAGATTGGCACACGCTGCATTTAAAGAGGACCTCTTTTGTCTGTTGAATGGTTTGGATTATATGACTTTAGTCGGGTCCCCACTGGCCAAAAGAAGGCTCCCAACTAAAGTTAGTCACTCTTAGCCCTTTCCATCATTGGCGACTAGACCTACTTTGGAGGTATTGGTCGCCGAGAATCGAAAGGGTTAAGAGCGACTATAACTTTGGTCAGCGGCCCACTCGGGGCCAGTGGGGGCCCGGCTATAGCATAGCGACTCAATTGGCAGTATTCAAACGTTCACGGGATTCAAGAGCAACTGAAATGGTACTTAAATTATTCAAGACCTGTCCCTGTGACACATGCAGAACTTAAAGTGATGGACAATTACTGAAACTGCCATTTTAGGAAACAAGGGAGAGGAACAGTATCATAACTATAGTTCACATTCAGCAAGTAACACTGAAATGGTTTTGTTAGTAATGAATCTACATCCGAACCAAAACCTTCGCATGGTCTTTACGGTAACAGGTCAGTTGGTCCCATCACCACTTGGTCCCAGCAGAGAGAATAACATTAAAACTTTAATTTTAAGCTCTCTGGTCCCACCCCGTGGGGGTTCGGGTAAGAATGGGCCCCCAGTAGCCCCTGCTAGTCCTGGAAGGCGACGATAGGGGGGACCCAGCACTGACCACGTGGTTATTCGGGTTTAATTCCTGGTCGGTGCTTGGTTCTCAAGGGACGAGGTACAGCATAAATGATTTCCAGATTTTGATCCCCTGCTGTTTGCCTGCGCTGTCACCTTCATCTCATAGCAGGGTGCCCACGCTTTTTCAAAAATCAATTTAAGACCTTTTTAAGACCTATTTAAGACCAAAATCTGACAAATTTAAGACTTAATTGCCACATGTAAAGCAAAATCTCTTCGGATAAGCTTTGATGTACAAACGCTTGATGAAAAAGTGTCATTTTGCTGAACCAGTCATTTGATTTTCAGTTTCAAATCAGATCCAATTTAAGACCTTTTTAAGACCTCCTGTAAGAAAAATATGAAATTTAAGACCTTTTTAAGGCCTTAAATTTGGAAAAATCAATTTAAAACCTTTTTAAGACTTTTAAGACTTGCGTGGGCACCCTGCATAGATATGATCACCAAAGACAGAATTCTTCCCAAGTTATTTTTGCAGTGAAAATGACCCTGGCTTTTGGCACAGCGTTAAACACCCAACACTGACTCACTGACTCTCTGGTCCTAGGCAGATGGTCCTATTGCTCCATGTCTTCACTGCGACACTTGCCGTCACTTTCTTCTTGCTCGTGCCATGGCTGTCCTCTTTGCCTGCAAACCCCCCGGTTTGCCAACATGGGTAGATAAGACAGGGGTATACCGACACTAATTTAGCAACCACTAAAGTCTGGTCCTGGGCCACCCATGCTTCACGAAGAAAGGCCCCCGGAACAAACGACAGCGGACACTATAATGTCCTAAATATTCAAATGAGCTACTGATATGCTACTGATTGTACACTGATTTTACAGCCCTATCTCATTGAAATATTTCGGACATACTGATTGACCACTGCTCAGCCACTGTACCCACACTGGTTTACCACCGAAAAGCTGCTGCAAGTTGACACTGATTCTATACTCAGTAGACACTGAATTCCCACTGCGTTTTATGACCTTGCCATGTAGAAGTTGCCGGCACGCAATGGCATCGATGCCATGTTGAACCAAGTGCCTGAGACGACCACGTGGCGATGGGACTAAGTACCTGGCATTTGTTGTTACTATTTCTTTGTACACATTTGCTGTTCACTTTCCGAATTAAAGGTTTGTCTCTGCTGTGTGACCCCCCACCCCCACCCCCACCCCCCACCCCATAACGTAGTCCCCAAGGACCCCCGGGTAAGGCCCCCTAAGTCAAAGATCACAACAATCAATCCCAGTCATTTTAATGAACATAATTGGCCTGTTTTAATTGGCTTTTAATGTGGCACAAACTATAGATTCGCATGTGAGAGTCGGTAATGGGCCGTCGGTTGGCACACATTATATCAATTTCACATATTTCAGCAGGTTTGAGGCAGCAAGGGGGGGGGGGTCTCCGATTTTTGAAAATTTGCGTATGTTCCTGTACAATTCGTACTTTAGTCCAGGGGGGGGGGGGTCTAAAATTTTGGATATTTTGTGTACATAATAAATGGAAGGCCCCTTTCACGGCGCATTGTACATACTGTAGTCACAGCGCTGCTTTCGCGAGGAAAGTAATTATTATTATTGTTGTGGAATCTGAAGGGACGGTGGAGTATGCGTCCTATGCACATTTGAATTGGCCCTGTCTGGGCCTTGGCAGCCAGCCAACCATAACACGTTGTCTGAGGTTGGGCACAATTATGTAATCTATCCTGTCCTCAACAGGGGCCCGTCACAGACTTCAAAGCCGTTCTTCATCTTTGTCTCTGTCGCTTCTCCTGGGGCGCCCGCCGATCTGGTCCGAGATTGACTGGGATACCGTCGAACAGGATGCATCAATTTGAACACCCATCCCCCTGTGTGACAACAATTGCTCCACTGACATGCTAAATTGTACATGTTTGTATATCTAGGCCACCTAGTTGTTTGTGATCTAGTCTAATCATTCCGCTGATTTGCGTTTTTTTATTGTTAACAAGCAGAACAAAAAATGAGTAGGAAAGAAGATAGTTTCCGGGTATAAGTTAAAGTACATTTTACTGTTCAATTTGTCATATCTGAAAGGACACTAATTTGTAAAAATTATGCGGAAAAAGATTTGTGTAACATATATCATCTCGAGTGAAGTCTTCCCAAACTGCCTCAAGCCGTGGTGTGCAAACTGAGGCTTGTAAACGAGTAAACCTAAATCAATCATCGTTACTTTTGAAACAAAGTTGGTAATTATTTCATAATTTCTAGATTCTGTTAGCGCAAAACCAATATATGCATGACTAAAATTTATACATGTCTATTATATATAGATGTCTACATATAATACAGGTATCTTCATAATTGTATGTGTGTAGATATATATATATAGACATGTATAGACATGTATATATAAAATATACATACCTACAGTGAATGATATGATATATCTAGGATAGGTTATACCTATATGATATACATGTACATCAAACTACCAACAACCTTGTTACATTATACATAATGTTATTTCTTGGCGGTATCTGGAAAGTTTTTTTTTCACATCATATTACCAATACTGGTGCATTTAAAGTAATTTAGGCCTAGTTTCCATCATTTCATAAAGAGTCAGTAGTAATCCATTTAAAACACGATGGGGGCAGATTATCAAACAGACAGAAAAAGATCCAGTCGTACAGTGCTGGCTCTCCTAGAATTCCGTGCTCCAAATTAATATTCATGCTTGATCAGTGCGGAACACTTCAAAGAGACATTACGATGAGGTAAGAAGTAAAAAGGGGAAAACTACTTTAGGGGCCTTCTATTTAGTACATACACACATTGATACACATGGAGGGGTAGGGGGTCGGACTCTGGAGTTTTCAAAAATGTGCTTATATGTTTCTGTACAAATCCAATACGTACTTTGGTCAAAGGAGGAGTGTGTGTGTGTGTGGGGGGGGGGGAGGGGGTCTGAAACTTTTGAAATGTGCGTACTTACTTAACCCTTTCCACACGCCACCAACATTTCATTCATGATTTAAAAGATTGCCAGTGTACTCTAGTAAATAGTCTCAAAATACGCCACACATAGCACACATGAGCCTATCTAGGCCTTACATAAGCTCCATATGACATATAAAAACTTATTTTCAACCTTCTTATTGATAGCTATGCTATATTATTGATGTTTTCAGCAATTTGGAACAATAAAAGGTATTTTATCCTTGGTACTTAGCTTTAAATTCACTATTTTAGCATTCATTGAAAAGATGCCTCAATGCATCTGGCGTGTTTTCGGTGGCGATGCCTCAATGCATCTGGCGTGTTTTTGCTAGTGATGCCTCAAAGCATCTGGCGGGTGGAAAGGGTTAATGGAAGGCCTCTTAACCCTAGGCCACCATGCTAGGCTTTTACATTACTAGGCTCATCACATAATCTGGTACAAAAAACATCAGGTTATGAAGGGTCCTTTTCTCGTGCAATACATGACGCCTAATTCTAGGAAATGACCACCGTTGATTAAACTATGACCGTCCCCTTAGTCTCTTGACGTCAAAGCTTAACCCTGACGTCAGAGTGTACGTGTATCTATTAACCCAAGTTAATTAATTATTGTATTATATATGAATATAATTACCAATAACCCGTCCTGTCCAGCTGAGCTAACTATAATACGTGCAAAGTTCTTTTTAATAATTAACAATTGATGAACAATTTATCCAATGATGATTTTCCAGATGACACATGTTTAAGTCAACTAATCTAGTTTCTTGGTAAAGTCCAGGATGACAAGTTGCTGAAATGTATCATGTATTATCCCCATGACTGAGTTGTGAGACGTTGTATATTACTGGAAAACGGTGGTGCGGGGTGGGGGACACTCCTTTTAGGGCCGATTTATATTTCTTTCATCTAGAATTCTGAAAAAAAAGAGGGTGCGTGGCCTCTTTTTTCCCCTTTTTTGAGTCTTAACAGCTCGCCCCAGAACTCTGAGTTTTGCCTGTAAAATTTTAGTAAATTTTCCCTCTCCCTCATATCTTTCAACCTCAAAGTGATCAAGCTTGAAATGTTAAAGATATATAAAGTTTTCCAGAAAAAATGAAAATGTAAATGTCAGAAAAATGCGACCGACCAAATCTTTAAAACCAGAGAAAATCCTGAATCTTAAGAAATCGAAAATCCTGAAACTGGAATGCATAATTCCCTGTGTTTAGGCCAAAATTTCCAAATTGCCTGTATTTTCCCTGACAGGGAAATCATTTTGCCATTTTCCCCGTTTCCCCTGTACAGTGGGAACCCTGGCCCTGGAGGGGTCAGGAGGAGGACGGAGTCGGGCTGACACCCCTGACAACCGACAACCTCCAGTGGTCATCAGCCACCGGAGCAGCGCTGACCAGGGGGAAATCTTAACCGGAGCCGAAGCCAGGGGGTCAGGGGGTCGACGGTGTGGAGGCGAATGGGGCGAGACGTCCAAGGTCAGGGGTGGCGGCGCCAAGGGCATTACTGGAGGCCGGGGTTGTCCTGGAGACATCAGCAGAGGGCCACTCCTCCAGGCGGTCCTCCTGCTGGCGGGTTTCCTGGTGCCTCCCGGGGGACGGGGAAATGGGCCCAGATTGGGGTTGGTGGAAGGCTGCTGTCACCGGGTCGGGCGGTGGGACCTGGTTGAGCAGCTCCTGTAGGGGCTCGGACCTGCTCAGATAGTCGCTAAATGGAGGGAGAAGACCAGGGTAGTTTCTGGATGGTTTTCCTACCGCCCTCAAACTTTTACAAACTATGATTCCGTGGAGAGTGTGCCAGTGTGTTATCAGAAAGCGCCCTATAAAATTTGCCACCTAAACACAGCTCTCAGGTGGTTTTTTCTTTTAGGATATTCTTGTAAATATGCTTGTGTATTGAGTGTTTTATGACAGAGAATTAGATCAATCATTGTTTCACTTTCATTTGACATATGGAAACCTAAATATTATTTTTATATTGGTGACAGTCTTACACTAGTACTGATACAGTGATTAGATGGACAACATTACCAGAGCCCTGATTGGGGTTGGTGGGAGTCTGCTGTCACCGGGTCGGGCGGTGGTCTAAGGTGGAGCAGCTTCTGTAGGGGTTCGGAGCTGCTCAGACAGTCGCTAAATGGAGGGAGAAGATCAGGACAGTTTTCAGGTGGTTTTCCTACCTTCCTCGAACTTCTTAGACACAAACTATGAGTTTCTTGGTGGTTTTCCTACATCCTCAAACTTTTACAAACTATGATTCCGTGGAGAGTGTGCCAGTGTGCTGTCAGAAAGCGCCCTATTACTTGATTTATATTTGCCACCTAAACACAGCTCTTGGGTGCAATGTTTTTTGTTTACGAGCTTCTTGTAAATATGCTTATGTATTGAGTGTTTTATGACAAAGCATCAGATCAATCATTGTTCTACTTTCATCTGACATAGGGAAAACCTAAATAATACTTTTACATTGGTGACAGTCTTACACTAGTACTAATACAGTGATTAGTTGGACGACATTACCAGAGCCCAGATTGGGGTAGGTGGGAGGCTGCTGTCACCAAGTGAGGTGGTGGGACCAGGTTGACCAGCTCCTGTAGAGGCTCGGAGCTGCTCAGATAGTCGCTAAATGGAGGGAGAAGATCAGGGCAGTTTCCTGATGGTTTTCCTACCTTCCTCAAACTTTTACAAACTATGATTCCGTGGAGAGTGTGCCAGTGTGCTGTCAGAAAGCGCCCTATGTTGGAGGGAGATCAGGGCAGTTTCCAGGTGGTGTTTCATAGTTTGACTATTTCTATTAAATCGCTGTTTGAATACAGATTACCCTATAGATTGGGGTTGGTGGGAGTCTGTTATCACCGGGTGAGGCGGTGGTCTAAGGTGGAGCAGCTTCTGTATGGGCTTGGAGCTGCTCAGATAGTCGCTAAATGGAGGGAGATCAGGGCAGCTTCTGGATGGCTTTTAGTGTCATAATGTATAGCGTTTCCTTATCATGAACTGATTTTGGCAGAGAATTCTAAGTTTGACTTCCCACATAGTATGGGGATTTGCCACATGTCTAATGTACAACTTGATCAATTTTGAACAAACAGTGATCTGCCTGTCTAGTGTTTCTGACAGGCAGATCATTGTTTACAGATGCTCAATGGCTACTCTTTTTTACGGATGCACTGTACAATGACAACAGCCTTACACTAATACAAAAATTAGTTGATCAAAATGACTAAAACCAGATCATCTTTTATCAAAGCTAGTCGTAGAATTCACTGACGACTTTCAATATCAACAACTGTTATACAAAATTGAGAGTAAATTTATATGTTTATATGTTTCCTCAGGTCGAGATTTGAGTACCTTTTGAAATCAAGACCTCCGCACTATGGACATTGTTTAACAGATAATAAAATGATAAAGAATGAGGCATAGATTTTCAATAAAAGATGAACAAGGAGGAGAAAAGACATTACTTTGACAGTGATGCCATGTTTGCGAAGCATTCCAAATTAAGAAAAAAGAGTTTGAGGAAGGTAGGAAAACCACCTGGAAAACTTTTGTCTGAGTTGATTTCTGTGTACTTATTTGTATATTGTTTGGACTCGTATCTGTCAGTGGTGACGAGCTAGCCATTTAGTTATAAATACAAGTGAAGTAAAAGAGTTAATGTTGGATCCACAGGAGTTATGTGTTATATTCTGAGTGGACTAAGGACTAAAATTTTAAGAAATTCAATTTTTCTGACCAGGTGGCGCTAGTGGGCAAAGACCAAGATACCTTTAAAGTTTATGTTCAGTACTATATATGTTTATTTTAATATCAACATAAGTAATAATTTAACCAATGCTAATCTAAGGAATTTAAGAGCTTCTAATGCAGAAATTGTGGATATTTATTTCTAGAATGACAAGAATGTTATTTTCTCCGTTGAAGCCCGTGTTAATAGCCATTTTTTAATATCCTGATATCAGGAAAATGGATGCAGTGGTATATGGCTTTTCAATTTTATAATAGACCCAATGCATCCATATTACAGCTGTTTGAGAATTTCCTTATGGTTTTGAGAAATCATACCAGATACCCACATTTACGTTTGAGTCTTAGTGTGTATATATGGCAGATGTTGCACTAGGTATGCCTTAAAACATCGACTAACTTAGCCGGAAAAATGAACAACAGATTTTACTAATGTGAATAGTTTCACAAAGTTTGACAGTATGGTACGCATGTATCAAGAATATTATGACTTTTGTAGAATCAAAGGGACTTAAAACAGAATCGTGACAGTATCAAATCAAGTCCCCCACCCATTCCCTAACCAAACATGGCTGTCCCTGGTGCGGTAACGTACGCCAAGCTTTAGCCAACTTAATTCTAGCTTCCTCAAAGTATCAAAGTGCGTGCCAGACGCCTTACTGCTGAGTCACACCATGATTGGACAAAATCTGGGACGATAATACCCCTGCCGAGTGTCAGATATAGCACATTAAGCCAATCATTGTATTCCACGTTATGCATATTTCAGCCATCGCTTCGAGGCAAGAAAGCAATCAAGGCCCACACGCTCTACAAACGGTGGCCTCGGAAATCCCTCAATCCCTGGCCTGGATCTTACTTATTGCGTTTGAAGTATCAAATACCTTATATAAATACATATTCATATTTTGTCTCCTAATAAAATGGGATTTATAGACCTGTCTGGGTCGTAACATTTAAACAATGTTAATGAAATGATGTATTATCAATTTAATGAATATGGCATGGACACGTTGCGTGTCAGTTAATTTGGAGGTGAATAATTGATTTCAAAGAGTACTCATGCAACTGTGTACATGAAGAACAGAAACTCCAATATGGTTATACAGTGATCATTGGCAGTTTTCGTTAGTAAACAAGACCGTAGCAGTGTTTTTCTAATGAAGTTTTGGGAAAAAAAGGTTTCTAGCCTTATAATTGAACACACCTAGGAGAAAATGGCATGTTTTATCAGCAATGCTACCAGTCTGACAGGAATATTGACATGGTCATGCTGCATGGCTCCAAATCTAAGTAACGTTTTAGATGGGTGCACATCTAGACTTTATCATTTATTTTTGGGAGTCGTCTTGAGCTTTGATATAAGACCATGAAATAACCTATGTTGTGTACCACACGCCGGCATACCATTCACTTAATTCTACGGTCTGGGGGCCTAAGCTTCAACACAAAACTTGACCCTTTTAGACTGTTCTCATTCTGTAACACTAGGGCATGGTAAGTAACCAACGTAGTGGTGCTAAACTCTTATCAAAACTGCTGCCGTTTGTGCTCTGGCAGAAACCATATGTGACCCTTCTTCTCATTCTACTAACCCCCACGACGACAAATTATCTTGAGCAATTGAGCGCTCATTGCAACTGCAGTTATCTACCAAATGCATTTATTTTCATCTCCGCACACCATCTTTGACGGGTGGAAAACAATGTTAAAATATTGGCGTGATCTTTTGAATTGCTATTAAAAGCATGTTGATTCTGATTTAACAGCGTTTGAGCTTTAGAAACGCCTTTGGGGACGGTCGGGTGAACTGCTTTCAAAGTGTGAGTCTGTCAGGTTGACCCCCTGCAGGCGGGGGCACTGACCCGTGACGATCAGTCAGGTATGTCGGTGGATTCAGGCCCCTACTACTCCCGGGGAGGGGGGGTCACTTGGGCTTGAAAAGGTACCCACTGCCGAACAGACCCACCAAGCGGGGGCGTTGAACATCAAAATTGAGGAGCAGTCAGCCACTTTTAAGGCAAAATAGGGGGGCGGTAAACAATATCCAAAGAACAATAAAGGAGCAATAATTTAGTAATTATAGCCTTATTGCTACTTCATTTCACCAATAAAGACTAATGTTATTTTATCAGAAGATTTCTTGAGCAATTTTGGTGATTTCTGTATATTTTCTGGTATTGACACATGCATTTTGATTTTGAGGGGCGGTGATCTGTGGCCCCCAAAATAGGGAGTGGTCAACTAAATATCAGGAGGGGTAAGTCATGAAAAGTGGGGGCGGTAGTTTGGCAGTGGGGAGTAACCTTCAAGGAGTCAGTGCCCCCCCCCCCCCCCCCCCACAAGGCTACTACTCCGCCTCTCCCCACGTCACACATGACCTGTTTCTCATCTCCTCCTCCTCCTTACAGTCTACCTCCATAACAACTTCTGTCCGTCCTACCGCTGTAATCTTCACGCAGGTTTTTCTCTGCAAGTCGCAATGCCTATTTCTTCCTTTACTGATGTATAAATGTCCACGTTTTCCAGCTTTACCTCCACCCAGTCCGACCCGACCGTTGGCCGTGTGCGCTCCTCTCTGCAGACGGCCTGAGGGCACTAAATATAGGAGGTGGAGGAGGTGATAGTGGTGTTGGGATGGGGGCACTGACTCGGACTAGTTATTGTAGCTAGTCTAGATAATGGGCCATGCAGGGGGTGACATACGTGCCTGAAGGCATGGGGCAGAGGACACGGACCGGTAGAAGGGGGAGAGGTTGGTAAGAGACGGCAAAAAGTGAGCCAAAGAAACAGCCCCAAGCGTGCACTGGGGAGAGGAAGCTCACTTGCATGACAAGAAAGTGGAATCTCTTCTTTCTTTTTGCCCCCTCCTCAATGTGTGTAATTGCAGCACTTGGATTCGTTTCAAGATCTGTGATCCTATCAAGGTTTTGCCGGATAAACGCTGTACTTATCTCCTGGATTTCAGGGGTGTATGAGGCCAATTATATAATCATTTGTGACTTTTAGACTGTGTTTGGATGGCACTACATTGCATGTCACGTACATCAAAAGTTTTGTCTTTCCCTTCAATTTTACCATAGAGGATACAGAAAAGTGGCTTTAAGATTTAAAAAACGGTTTGCCGTATTAGCAGGGTGCAGCCTTCAATTTGGATATTGAAGTAGCCACCCCAGGTCATTAGTAGGCTCTCAGTATGGTGATCAGGTGTGTGGGCAGGTGGGCCAGGTAGGTACTCAGCGTTAAACCCCCTCCGCCCTCATCCCCGCCCCCAACCCCTAAAGCTGAGCCCCCACCCGCTGACTAGGGTCCCCCCTGATACCCGCAATGTACATTAAATCCCCCTTTTACCTGCCAACCTAATTAAACGCACCATTACGACCGGCCTCTTGAAGATGATTTCTGCCTCCCGTGCCGCCAAACGTCCTTAGTCCGACCAACTGCACAGCCTAAATTGCCCCATAAATCTGGGCCTGGAGCAGGCCGTAAAAAGACGCCTTCATGAAGCGCCCCATTTCACCTAATTAAAACCCGCGCCGCCTAATAAAGGCCCAAACAGACACTGTTAATGCAATGAAATATTTGAAATTGATAGGATTTCCAGCGGCCGGCTTCTTCAGTGCCGGGGTAATCCCTCCAACGGATCCCTTTTCATGGAGTGCACTCAAGTCGGTGAAGGAGCCCGGCAGATTCATTTGTTTCTATTCAGCGCGGCGGACAATTAATAGGAGTTTACGGGCGGCGGGTAGCGGGGTGATAATGTTGTGACACGTCGCCCGCCCGGCCCCGACCACTGTCCCGGCCTGTTAGGACATCATCCCGCCTGTCCGCGCCCACAATCACCCAGAATGCATCACGGCGCCCCTCCTTATCGCTGCCGCCACTCCCGGCATTTCTCTTACTTACGCCAGTATGTCAACACCGCCCTGAGGCTACGGGTTGCCTTATTATTGTGGCCGGCATAGTTGGTTGCCTTATTATTATGGCCCTTCTTGCTGTCTTTCTTCTTGCCTGCTCCACCGTAGGCAATCGCCCCCAAAGGAGCAGTGTGTATTGGGGGTACAAGGGGAAGGCCCGTAGGGTGTCTTGGGGGAGCCCAGACCAAACAGCAGTGGATACTTCCTTGATCAGAATGTATGAAATATTGAAATGAGATACTGAAATACTACTGATTGTACATTCTATGATTCATTTAAATATTTCGGACATTCTGATTCAGCACTTCGCAACCAATGAATTTCCAATGATTGACTACTAAAGTGTTACTACAAGCCCATACTGAATCTGCACTCAGTACAAATTGTATTTTCGCTGAATTTCGTTCTTGGAGGGGAAGAGTGTATTGGGGGGCTGTAGGGTGTACTGGGGTAGGGGAAGGCCTGAAGAGTGTGTGGGGGGATAGGCATGTAGGGTGTATTGGGGAGCGGAAGGGTTGTAGGGTGTATTGGGGTAGGGAGTGAGTGAGTGTTGGGTGTTTTACACCATACCAACAGCCACGGTCAGTTTCGCGGCGTAAACAAGTTCGGAAGAATTCTGTCTGTGCTGATTGAATCTATGAGATGAAGGTGACAGGGCGGGCAAACAGCAGAGGATCAGAACCTGGAAATCATTTTTGCTGTACCTCATCCCTCAGTGAACCCAGGACCAACAGGGAATTGAACCTAAAGAACTACTTGGTCAGGGCTGGATCCCCCATATCATTGCCTTATACAATCAGCAGGGACCACTGGGGGCCTATATTCTTCCCCGGAACCCCCACAGGGTGATTGGGGGAGGGGAAGACATGTTAAATGTATTGGGGGTGGGGGAGGCATGCCGGGGAGGCATGTAGAGTGTATTGGGGAGAGGGGGAGGCCTCTGCGGTGTATTGGGGAGAGGTGGAGGCCTGTACGGTGTATTGGGGGAAGGCCAGTAGAGTGTATTGGATGTGGGGACAGCCTGTAGGGTGTATTGGGGGAGGAGGAAGGCTGCAATGGTTATTGGGGAGAGGGGAAGGCCTGTAGGGGGTATTGGGGTGAGGGGAAGGTCTGTAGGATGTATTTGGGAAGGGGTAGGCCTGTAGAGTGTATGGGGAGAAAGGAAGGCTTTGAGGGTGTATTGTGGGAGGGGAAGGTCCATAGGGTGTAAAGGGATAGGGGTAGGCCTGTAGAGTGTATTGGGGAGAGAGGAAGGCTTGGAGGGTGTATTGGGGGAGGGAAATGCCTGCAAGGGTTATTGGGAGAGGGAAAGGCCTGTAGGGTGTTTTTGTGGGGAAGGGGAAGGTCTGTAGGGTGTATTTGGGAGGGGTAGGCCTGTAGAGTGTATGGGAAAAGAGGAAGGCTTGGAGGGTGTATTGGGGGAGGGGGAGGTCCATAGGATGCATAGGGATAGGGGTAGGCCTGTAGAGTGTATTGGGGAGAGAGGAAGGCTTGTAGGGTGTATTGGGGGAGGGGGAGGTCCATAGGATGCATAGGGATAGGGGTAGGCCTGTAGAGTGTATTGGGGAGAGAGGAAGGCTTGGCTGGGTGTATTGGGGGAGAGTGAAGTCCTGTAGGGTGTATTGGGGGAGGGGGAGGCATGTAGAGTGTATTGGGAGAGGGTAGGGCCTGTAGAGTGTATTGAGGAAAGGCAAGTAGGGTGTATTTGGGGGAAGGGAAGGCCTGTAGGGTATATTTGGGGAGGGGGAGACCTGTAGAGCGTTTTGGGGAAGGCTTGTTGAGTGTATTGGGGGAGGGGGAGGGCCTGAAGGGTGTATGAGGGAGGGGAAGGCCAGTAGAGTGTATTGGGGGAGGGAAGGCTTGTAGAATGTATGTGGTGGGAGGGAAATGTCTGTAGGGTGTAGTTGGGAGAGGGGGACGACCTGTTAGTTGTATTGAGGGGGGGGGACCTGTAGCTTGTATGGGGAACTTATAGGGTTCATTGGTTGAGGGGAAGATGTGTAGGGTGTATTGGGGAGGGGAAGGTCTGAAGGGTGTATTCAGGGGAGAGGGAAGAATGTAGAGTGTATTGGGAGAGGAAAGGCATGTAGGGTGCATTGGGGGGAGGTGTAGGCCTGTAGGGTGTATTGGAAAGAGGGGAAGGCCTGTAGGGTGTATTGGGGGAGGGGAACAACCTGTTGGTTGTGTGACGTTCCCTGGTAGGTCGGGGTTTCCGAGTCCTACAGCAGAGGGACGTGGGAATTGTTTCGGGTCTCGGACGGACGGAGAATCCGGGCAAGAAACCGAGATGTGATGTTTTTAGAGTCGTGCCTTGCGCACGAGGGGGTTTGAGCGAGTCGGTCGGGAATCGGTGCTCGGTGTCGTACGGAGGACTGCGGGGAAGGGAAAATATGCTAGGGGTAGGGGGGAGTCGTGGATCAGCTCTCTATCTCCAATGCCGGTATTCACTTCGATAGGGCGGTCCACCCCGGGTTCCGGTCCACGGGGTTGTCGGGCCGACGGTCGCCTATTGTTTGGTAGCGTGGGGCCGAGCCAGTCGCGCCGCCGTTCCCCTGGATTCCGGGTCTCCGTGCCGGGTTTCGGGCCTTCGTGCCATTCCGGGCCTGCGTTTCCGGGACTCCATCTGGGCCAGTTTCGGGCCTTCGTGCCCTACTTCGGTCCTCCGGGCCTCACTTCCATTCCTCGGGCCTTCGGGCCCCCGTCCTAAGTTTCGCTTAGTTACCTCGAACTTCTGCTATTTTACTCGAACTTGTAATTAATTAACTCATATCGGCTCATCTCAGCAGTTGTTTAAGGGAAGAAGACACGTGTGGACACAAGGCGAACTGTGAAAGAACTCGTTTATTCGGGCCTCACCGCCCCTTTATATACTCTAGAGATTAGCCCTGATTGGCTGCTTTTGGTCACGTGATTACAATTGACGTCACTTCCGGTTTACATTATCGCTTCCGGTTTACATATCACTTCCGGTTTACATTTCTCGGGACCTTTCGGGTTTCGGTCCTTTACACTTTCGTTCCTTTACACTTGCGGTCCTTCTTACATTTTCGGGCCTCTTTTTCGGGCTTTTACACTTTCTTTCCTTTATCAACATATATACTTTTGTCATATTACCTTTCTTTTCTCATTTTGGTCTCTTTGCATATCGGATGAATAGGCATTCATCACAGTTGTATTTGGAGGGGGGGGGGGAGCTGTAGCTTGTATGGGGGACATGTAGGGTTTATTGGGGGAGGGAAAGATGTGTAGGGTGTATTTGGGGGAGGGGACGTCTTGTAGAGTGTATTGGGGGAGGGATGTCTTGTAGAGTGTATTGGGGGGTGGGAAGGCCCGTAGGCTGTGTGGCCTCCTCAATGCCTGCCAGCTGATACTGATAGGGCCTGATTGCAGAATGAATGTGTAATTAACTTTTGATATTGTCCGCCGACAGCGTAATGTCCCTTTACAAGCTGTCGTTCCTCCTGGAGCTTTTACTCCCGGTGTATCCACACAAAAAGAAACGTTCAGTACTCTCACCCAATGCAAAACAGCAAGCCTTCTCGTTTAATGCACTTTACTCACGCATCTCCTTTTTTTTTGAGTAAAAAATATTTTGACAAGGATAGTGGGCGCGAGTCATTAGCTTGTTACAGTGAATTATATTTCATCTTTGTTCTGCACTCCTTCCCTTCAGGTTCAGTGAGAACAAAACAAAAGATTACCATAACTAGATTGTGTATTTTCAATGTGTCCATTAGAGAAAAAAGGGCATGAGGAAAGAATGTGCCACGAGATACAGGATTAATTCGGTTGCATTTTTATTACTACAAGAATTATCAAATATTGGAATGATAAAACTTGTGCTTCAGCAATTTGCACTTTGTTTTTGACTATTTCAGCAATTGAGATTATTGTTGATTGTTTTGTTCTGCCCAGGTATGTAGGAGTCATAAATGATAAACACCATAATCATTTTTATATTGACTGCCAATGTATTGCAACGCCTACATATGCCCGTATACACAATCTATGATTCTTCCCCAAATTGAGTTTTCATCGCACGCCCTATGGAAATACAAAAGTACAGGAAGGTATAAACCTTTAATGAGGGGGGTGCTGAATTTCTAATGAGACTCTTCAGAAATGTTCGCTATAGGTCTGTGGCGCTGCGAGCTAATTCTGTAAAGGTCTGGCTTTACAACTTCTAACCAGGGATTAAACTAGGGACATTAGGTAAATAAAATGCAAGCGCATAAAACTAATTCTACTCTTTATTTTCATCGAATTGAAGGTTAGGGTCAGGTCTTTTTTTAACCTGACCCTGAGGGTGTAGAGGCCAGTAAGGTCATTGCTCCAGGGGTTTTGGGTCTGGTTGGACCTTATCAAACTGTACATCAGATGGGGGACCTACACGTATTGCCATGACCCTAACGTCACCTGGGCCACACCTTGGCCAGCTAAGAAAGAAACAAAAATAAAAAAAGAACGAAAAATAGAGCGTTTCTCTTTATTTTTTCACATGTTTTTTTTTTTTATCTTTTTTATTTCCTCATGTCGGTCGCGTTGGACATAGTGAGGGCCTTGTGGAGTCTCCACGGGACAACCTCGACACTACCGTTCCCACATTGGTATGGGCCCTGTCTAGTCTGTATGTGGTTTGTATGGGAGTCCCTAGTTGTTGCTACTACCTTTGCCAGCCCAATCTGCGTTGGCATGAAATCCTGGGCCGTGGTGGTGGTAGAGGGGGGAGGGGTGAGGGGAATGCCCTACATGTCTGTCGTCGTATCGGCGACAGGGGAAGTCATGCCTCAATTCCTCCAGGTGCCTCCCTTACCCACTCCTGCGTGTCGTGGCCGCCCTGGTCGGTGACTTGTAACAAGCCCGGGTCGACCCCGAGTCGGCCATAATCGGCGCAGCGCGGCCCCTGTGTCGTCGGCGACATCGTAGTAGTAGTATTGGTGGTAGTAAAAGGTAGACCTGTGTACTGTGGTGCTGGATAGGATTCCCTCCCCAGGCTCAGATTTATACTCCTCCTCCTCCTCCTCCTCCTCCTCCTCACTGCCCACCCCAACACCAACAATCTCCACCTTACACCTCCTACCAGGCGTCAGCTGGGACGCGCGCTGTCCGCCGAGCGTCTCTCCAGCGTCTTTCCAGCGTCTCCCCCCCCCCAACCATCAGTCGGTCCTCCAGTAGTAGCATTAAGGTCCGACGACGTCAGGGCCCCGCCAAACTGACTTACACCAATCTCTGTAGGTTCTCTCTGTACCACCACCTCCTCCTCCTCCTCCTCCCGTCCGCCCACCTATCTCGGCAGGTCCTCCCTGTAGCCATCCCTCCCCCGACACACACACGCACAAGGCGCTCCTCCTACCGGGCCTACGGACTTATACACATTACCCATTCACGTGGGCCAGCAGCTAGTGCCAAGTGGCCGATGACTAACGACCTGGGATGTTAAGTGTCAGAGAGGCGCGCTGGTGATAGGTAAGTCCGCAGATTATCTCCCTTTGATGTTGGTCGTGTTTCTTCTCAGTCGCCGCTGAGAGATTAATAATGCGCTGATTTATTTAGGTTAGCAACGCCTTGAGCTTGGATGCTATACTCTACCTGGGGAGACACACATACACCAGCACGTGTTGTGCATGATAGTGTTAGTCATGCATGTCGCTGGTATACTCAGTATTACAGGGAGAGACAAGAGGAGGAAATGGAGGGGGTGGGGTTGGTAGGGAGGGAGGGTAGATGTAGGTAATGATATATCATATGACAGCCTCAAAACAATGTTGTCATTTATAAGACGCTTGTATATTAACCATATGACCCTGTTAGTGCTAGTATTACATGGAGGGACAAAAGGAGTAAAGGGAGGGGGCGGGGTAGGGTAGGTAGGTTATGATATATGATGGCAGCCTCAAAACAATGTTGTCATATAAGGCACTAGTACACACTACCCATATGGCCCCTGTTGACCGAAGTACATATATACGCAGGAGTAAGGGTGGGAGGGGGTCGGGTTGGTATATATAGGGTGGGTAGGTTATGATATATCATGACAGCTTTAAAACAATATTGTCATACTTATATAAGACACTTACTGTGATGTCCGTGTAGAGCAGGCGTTGGGAGGGTTGGACGTTGAACAATGTGGTGGTCGGCCGAGGGCATTGGTGCCTTAGGGCCGGTCTGGAGGAAACTGTCATCACTTCCCTGGAGGAGGAAAGGGCCCTGACACAGCGGCCTGCCACCAACGTCCGCACCGAACTCAACATGTTGGGGTACTCTGAAAATCAGAGGGGGTCTCATAATACTGTAAAAAGTTACTTTAGTTGCGTTGCAAAAGTAAGTGTCCAAAGCTAAAAGCTGTTACTGATAATTTAGGGCGAGCTAGCTTTGTTCAAGTGATAGACCTTTAGAATAATTTATGGTAATGTTTCAAAATAATGTCACCTTGTAAGTTCTAGTTGATAAGGGATGTGTCCAGCTCCAAGCCCAGCTTCCAAGAGAGAGGCTGGAGGTGTGCTTAGCCTTTTATGTATGATAATGGTAAAGATTAAAGTGGTGTATAATTGGAACTTAGATAAGATTCCCAATCATATAACTTTGAGAAATTCCTATGAGGCTTTTTCATAATATAGTTTACGTTTAGAATGTTATGTTATTAATCATTATATATAAATTTATTAATCATTATATATAAATTTATTAAATAGATTTCAAATATGACGTTTTTCTTAATAATAAAATGCCATACCCGTTTTAGATATGACAATACACTATTATTAGGCCAACAACAAAATAGTTGTGGGCCAAAATTATTACGGTAGGTAGGTAGATTTATGTTGTAGGTGTATGTTGTTCCATGCTTTTCTGGGAAATTATTTTGGATTTTGAAAAAATAATTGAAAACATTTCCTAAAAAAAAGTTAGGGTAGGGCGAAAGATTTTGGGTAGGTCGGGTTACCTGAATACAACCATTCTTATTTTTAGACCTCAGCAAACGTATCATTAGTGAAAACATGTACGCATTTATTCTGCAAATGACATCTTGTTTCCTCAGTGTACATACAGTATATAGCATGTTAGGCGAAACTCGGGAACAGGCCGAAACAGGTCATTGTGAAGTAAGAAATGCCGAAAAAGCGAGGATATCACGACAGATTGGAGCGTAATTGGCTAATTATCTTCCTCTTAATTACATTCTCAGGACAAATTGAGAGGCCAAGGCAGGTGAAAGTAACTTACCTAGTACAAGTATGTCAAACTAAGAGAGGCCATGAGACTGAGAGTGATCATACATTTAAGAATGTACAGGAATTAATAAGTTTATATACTTTACTCATAGCTATATTTAATTCTTTCTTTTATCTCGTCATGGAAACTCTGTTGAAAAATACCATACTCCCAATTCAGTAGATTGTGAATACATTTTATAAAAAAAAGAATGATAAGAATCCTCGCTGGGATACTCGAGAAGACTATTGCATATTTCGAGTTGCTTATATCATAACGCCGGCTCAGGCTTTATGATAGAGGCCCACTGTTCTTTTTTAGGGCAACAACATAACGACTGACAATTTACTTCTCAGTTCGGCCAAGAACAAGTGGCGAGAGGTTAGGCTTGTGAGGTACAGGAAGTTCTCGCATAGTGCGCAGGTCCCAATCATAGGGGCGGTAAAGAATTCATTTTCATATGAAATACCATTGCCCAGAATGCCTAGATATCCTTCACCACTGCCAGAGAAAAACTAACAAAAAGATACATGATTAACATTCACAGCAACGAGGGAAAAAACGTTGCGGTCGTCCTACAAGTCAATCGGATGTTGCCTTCGTGAAGTGCCGATGGACCGATTTCCTTTATTGTCCCCCGGTGTCTTGTATATAAAGTAGCATTAATATATTACAATCGACGGTTCGAGCGTGTAACGCTTGGAGCGAGCCGTCGGCCTGGCCTGGACACCTGTTAGTCTACGAGGCCAAGCTTATACCTGTGGCCTAGCAGCCTGAGGTCACCTCTAAATGGACACATATTCGGAAAGCCATTTATCATCTAGGTCAGACAACCGCCGAGCCATCCCTCCTATAATATACCACAGACAGCTCCTATACTGCTATACGTACTCCCCAGCCAGGGCTCAATACCAAGACAGTTCACCTCTTCAAAGCAGTAATTACTGGCTTAATGATGGCATAATCAACAACTGTTACTAGGATATGGCCCGACTGGTTGACGCAGTCTCGGCACGTACAATATTGAAACATGTCGTGACACTCACTCATCTAATCAGTTCGAGTCAAGAAATGCTCTTATGTTGTAGGCCGGAGAATAAACTTTGTAGAAAAAAAACGTAATATCAATTTTACACAGCTTTTGCACTCGGATACGTGTCGTGTGTAACAATAAGCCGTGTTGGATGAAATTTAAATTTAATATGGAAATAAACGGTTTGATCTTTTTGAAGTGAAGATACTTTAAGGTTTAACTTTCATCAGAAACATAGACTTTGATCCTATAGTTTGAGATGAACTTTGAAAAAAAAGAGCAATATTACTTTGTGTAAAATTGACACTAAGCGACCCGTACTCCCAAGTACTCATATTACAAATCTGATCCCAACTCAGCTTCAAAAAGCGAAGAGCACTTTCAATGCCCCGCAAACAACGGTGATTTTTATCAGGATTTTAAATAAGAACGCACTCGGAGGCCCCCCGATTAAAACAACAGTATGTGTAACAAAGTGGGCGGGCTGTTGTTTCGCTGGGTCCCGGTGAGCGTTTGTTGGAGCGGCGGGAGGGCCTTCACCTGTCAGTCCGCTGGTGTCGGCAGGCCCACTCAACCATTGTCTACAGGCCGGGCACCAGCCTTATCAGGCCGGCCAGCGGCCCCTGCTATCTCTGTTAACGACTCAGAGTGGCCCGAACCCCTATGAGCTATGACAGGCCTTTTACCGGCCTGAATGGAATCAAAGGCTCAGCCAAATCGTCCTGTGAAATCCTTCAACTGTGAGAAAAAGTCAGGCAACAGAAAGGGAGAGGGACAATGTGGCCTGCCCCGGCCAACACGGGTTGGGCTCGACAAAGCCCCATTGATGTGTTTTCCCAAAGCTGACTTTGTGGCTGCCACGTGGAAATGAAGTGTGTAATTCTAGTCCCTTTGTGAAATAGAATATGTACAATGTATGTAGCCCTAGACATGTCGTGCTTACATTGTGAAGCATATGACTTGCACAAAATAAAGACACAAACACTGATCTGTTTGGTGGCAAATGAGAGGTTAAATTACCTGTTTTTTCCTGTCACTATAGCAGATAAACTACACTGTTGATGAGGTTCTGGGTTGCAATAGTCTGGTTTTATCTACATATCCCTTATTCATTGGGGAATCAAGAGTACAACAAGCAAAAATAACACACACAGAACCCCATGTACACGCTTCCAATTAAGACAGTGTGTTCCCGTAACGAGTGAAAAATGATTGTTTTTCATGTAATTTTAACTTTGATTACTTTCCAGCCATAGAGCCATTAAACACGGGCCCTGGAGGATTTAGTGTGACAAGTCACAGCTTGATGACAGTCAACCTAATAAGGCAGCATCACGAGCACAACTAAATTGATTTATAGAGGCTGGAATTATACCAACAGCCATGAGGGTCGTCTACCTCGGTGTGTGCTCACCTCCGTGACCTCGGCTTCTACAGTTATCCTCACCTAACCTCGTAAATGGGAAAGGATCAGAGAATGGTCTCTTCTAGGGAAAGTATTCAGGGGTTTGCCGAAATAGAACAAACCCCACTTCCGTATATTAGGAAGAAAGTAACTAAAGTCGTCTAAACTTGGTATTAAGGGTTTAATGCTCATGATGTAGACGAATGGGGTATGTATATGGATGCTTTCTGTTACATTTGATCAAGGGAATCTGATACCTGTGATCAAGGAAATAAAATACAATAGTCTTCTTCTTTAATAAATTGGGGATTTTTGAAAATTGTTTGCTAAAGCAAAACATAAAGAAATTAGTATTAAGAAGGAAAAATGGCATCTCTGAATAGAAGAATTTAAGATATCTCCCACGGGATCTCTCTCTGGCAGAATAATTATTTCCCTGGCGAAAGGTACCACAGACAAAAGAATTTCTAAAAAATTTAGAATATATAAAGATGGTGTTGTTTTTTTAGATCGAATGCCCTACTGCATGAGCTGCATCAATAATTGTTCTCTGCACTGCAATCATGTTTACACTTTTAGGGTACTAAACTGACAGACCAAACGGTACAGAATTACCTATACATCCAGTATGTCTTACATGGACCAATCTTCCCCTAATATCCTTCCAGAAAAATATATTAATATTAAAAGGAAACTCTTACTTTTGACTTTTTTTTAAATGGGGAGAGAATCGCATTCTTCAGTTCTAGAAGATCATGATTAATGGAAACGTCCCGTATTAGTTTCGTGATAAGACATTAGTTTCCATAATAAAGGAAGCCTTTGACGATTACCAAACAGATAATTTGGTGGTAAGCCAGAAAGGCACATAATGAAACAGGAGATGTACATGCAACCCGTAAGGCACTTGAACACTACATGAGAGGGAGCCAAAAATATGATTTATGGCTCCCCAAAATACTAACAACTCAAAAAGAAAGCTACTTTTAGCTTTTAATGAGCATCTGCCACACGCTCTCCATGCCGAACTGCTTTATGTGATACGCATTTAGAATTTCAAAGAGATTGTTCCACAGGCAGGGTCGGAGGTCCCCTATGTCTTTAGCACCTCCATGACAGCTAGTTGTTGGTAAATTTTGATGTGGGTCTACGGCGATCTCTAATAACAGTACAGGCGGGAGCGGGCCATGCCAGAGGGAGGAGGGAATAATTAGGGGATCTCTGTATCGGGGTATGTGCGCGGATAACTACGCTGTCACATTACATGGGATTATTGTCAGTCGGTGGTATACATCATAACGCTGCTGCTCATACATTAACCCAGGTCGGAGCTGTCCTCGGCCGGGCCAGCTTCAACCGTACCTAATTAGTCCAACTCGCACTGTCTGTTGTCTTTGGAGGCTGTAAAGGCCCGGGCGATGATTTATTGAGCTTTGGCTTCATTTAGCGGCCACAGACTAGCGTAATGACAACTTGAAGGCTTGTTCACAGCGTGTCCCCGAGCCAGGCCCTGCTCATTTGGGCCGTGATATATGGCCGGGCCCCCACATCGCACGGTCGTGGCCGGTAGCTGCTGCAGTGAAGCCCGAGACTCACACAGTATCCAAACCGATCACTTCCCCCGCCCTTTGATACTCTAATGGTTCAAGATGCAAAGTGGTGGCGACCCGCGGGAAACCATCTGTCAAAAGTCGAGCGCCCCCCATCACCCTTTATTGATTTTCCTTTTCTCCCCTACTTCTAGAAAAGGAACCGTTTATAAAAAGCAATGAGTGACTTACATCCTCTACGGAGAACAACCGGGTGAAGTGCTGTTCTAAGTGAATGTTTGTGTCGAGTACTAGTCTACTGACAAGGCTGGTTGAAATGAGAGAGCCTGGACTCTTGACATGTACTTTGAGTCCAATTAACTGAAGCAACATTATTATATAAATACACATAAGTGGCATTCTTTTAGATCTTAACAGTTATAACTAAAACTTACGTGTTAGACTCGAGAATGCAGGCAACTAGTCTCTGGGATCTATTGAGCTGTTTGTAATCTAACTATGAAGACCAATAGTTATACGGAAAAACTATGACAAGTTACTGTTATACGGATGTATGTCTCCTCAGCTTAGAGAACTTACAACATTATCGCCTTGTGGCTGGACCAGCAAGTTTAACTGATTCAGACTAACGGACAATTTTTCAAAAATCTAATTATTTGATTTAGGCAAGAAATAGGATATGTCACAATTATTGAAAATTATTGACAGGTCAAATTATTTTCTTATCATTTTAAAGAGTCACCTTATAATCTTAGTCAATTTCGCCCACACAAAAAGTATGGATTACCGTTATTCCGAGCTTGCTTCAAGGCAAGTACATACTCCCACCTAAAGTGACTTTACCATTACAAACCCCTCATTTCAGAGTGATGTGGCATGCGAGAACTAATTTGTTTTTGGAGGAGAGCAATAGTATGGAAATAAAACAACCCGCATACACCTACAGCCTAGACTGGGTCGGGGGCAGAGCACGCCCATAGTGAGGGGGCGACAACAGTAGGGGGGAGGAAACCTTGCAAAGTTTTATAGGTTGGAATATGGATTCGCCCGACGCAATCATGGTGTCATCTTCGATAAACATCTTTATTCATGAAGTAATTTTCTGCTGGCTGCGTCTGCCTCTTGATAGGATTCTAGAGAGGCCGGTTATTATTATTACCATTAGGGGGCCGTGGCGGGGGCCGGGGGTACTAGGGACGGCGGCCGACGTAACTCGCCCCGTGCAGGAGACGCCCGGCGTCCCCCCGGCGTCCTCCCCACCTGTGCATGTCTAATCACCAGGGGTAACGCTGGGACGTCTCCCCACTCACTATCCGGGCTGTTCCCAAGCCATCAAAGTCCGGATTGTCCTCCTGGAATGTGCTGCAATAAGCAGTTCCCACAATGGCTTTCCGGAGGACGTACATTGCGTACTTTGACTCTTACCCAGTGTATATCATGTACTATGGCTCTTGGCCAAAGTCTATCATGTACTATGAGCCTCGGCCAACATGTACTGTGACTCTTGGTCAACATATATCATGTACTCTGAGTCTTGGCCAATGTATATGTCATATACTTTGACTCTTAGCCAACATATATTGTGTACTTTGACTCTTGGTCAATGTACATATCATACACTGTGAGTCTTGGCTAACACATACCATGTACTTTGACTCTTGGCCAATGTATATCATGTAGTGTGACTCTTGGTCAATGTACATATCATACAGTAGTGTGACTCTTGGTCAATGTACATATCATACACTGTGAGTCTTAGCCAACATAATCGTGTACTTTGACTCTTGGCCAACATATATCATGTACTGTAACTCTTGGCCAGCACACATCATGTACCGTGACTCTTGGTCATTGTACATATCATGTACTATGAGTCTTGGCCAATGTATATCATGTAATATGACTCTTGACCAATGTATATCATGTTATATGACTCTTGGTCAACATATAACATGTAATATGGCTCTTGCCTAATGTATACATCGTGTACTGTGATGCTTAGCCAATGTATATCATGTACTATGACACTTGGCCAAAATATAAATCATGGACTATGAGTCTTGGCCAATGTATATCATGTAATATGACTCTCGGCCAATGTATATCATGTACATGATTCTTGGCCAACATATATCATGTACTTTGAGATCTAGGTAAAGATCTAGGTACAATGTTTCAGCTTATTTCATTTGAAAATTAAGAAAAGGGATCTCCTTGTGTAGCAAACTTGAATTTGGAGGTAAAGTGCATAAGCTTGAGCTATAAAATTAAAGCATACAGAAAATGTTCACTTTTATCAACATTCTTTTTATACGAGTTGGATCTACCCCGAAGGTGCATCAGTGTATCATGTATAATATCAAAATGAGTATCATTTCTACCTCTAGGGCTTGCATTAGATACTGGAATATCTAATTTATACATTGGTCTTAGGCCAATATATATTTTTAAATACATGTATAGGCAACCGTTTTAAAGAAAACTCCTACGTGTTGGCATTGTGTGAGGGAATGTCCCTGCTTACAGAAACATTGAGGGCGTATCGCCGGGAGATTTCAAGGGAGAAAAAACTATAGCACTCCTTAACATAATGAGCCTTTACTCCAGTGATATCATGAGTGTTGTTCACAAAAACGTAAATTCTCAATTCCCTTCTTCCTTAATTATATAAAAGACCTATGTAAACTATAGCTTACTACAGGAACAATCGATACGAACGACATCATCCGAAATCAAATTAAGCTATTTTGGAAATATTCTTAGGACCAATGTCAACTGTGCAAGTGATCCCCCACGACTTCTGACATAATCTTTACCACCGTGCAGTTCAAATAGTCTATTTTTCAGAAGGCTTTCAAATGAATATAACCTGTTACAGATACTATGGTACAAAAGGCAGTGGTTACTCCATCAATCAGTATGTCTAAAATATCAAAATGAGCTACTGAAAATGCTACTGATTCCATTGCCCAGCTAATGCAAATATTTCGGAGATATTGATTTATCACATACTGATTGATCACTATTCAATCACTATCTTCCTACGTATTTCCACTGATTTACCACCAACGCCCAACTGCAATCCCCTCACTGCGCCTGTGCTCGCACCACACTGAATCACTACAGCATTCTGTCCAGTACGGGACTGTGGAGGACACCCACATGTGTATTTTGGTGTGCCGTGACCACCGTGCACGTCGTCACGGATGACACCAGCTGGTGCCGTGACCAGGGCTAGACTGTCACCACACCCGGAGCACGCTGTCACCAGAATCTCCTATACCTGCGCGATGACCTCCCCATCTCCAGTGTATACCGCCCATGGGGGCTCCACCATATTGTATTTTCCTCCTATATTAATGGATTTTTGAGAAGGGATTCCCTTAGGTTTCTTCTGACTCCTTATGACTTCGGAATTCCAAAAGAATATTCTAATTGTAATGTTGATATTATTGAAAATAATAACATTTTAGGGTGGCTTCACAACCAGTTCCGGTGTTAAGCAATGTAGTTCCGGTTTCTCTGATTGGCTGAATCGGAACCCTAGTGAGCCATATAGAAAACGGGCAAATGAAAAAAAAAAGTAAAATGTGTTATGCATCTACAAAATATAGAGAAATCAAGAGGAAAGAATAGATGAAATGTAGGTTAAAATATATTAGGTGGTGCACAACTTATTCAGTATAGGCATAAATGCAGATAATCTTGGCATCCATATCTAGGGTAGTCGTCGAAAATGACCAATTCGCTACGTTTTACTCATAGAAATTGTACATAGCGTATTACATCACAAAAATGGGCCAGATATTGTTGTAGTCGTATTACATTTGGTGTTACAGCTGATCTTGCTAAGTTTTACCTACAATTATCAAAAGCAAAGGTACTGTTTTACTATACACTATGGATATATGAGGGAAATGTCTAATTCAGTATACGGAAGTATACTTTGAAACCAAAAACAAATTTCCTCTCACATTTCAACATAGCATGCTAGTAATCAATCATTCATGACAACAACAAAACATACGGCAGTGTTCTCACTTCCTGACTTTGATGAATGGTTGGATATGTCTGGTCTTTGCTTTCTTGACCGATAATTTTTTGGGGACCAAGAATCACCTTAGCCCCCTTATATATGTTCTTTCCAAACTGTCCTTATACGCATTGCATGTCGAAAATGAAGGCCGTAGGCCGTTTGCGTGCAGGGAAAAATTACGTAATTCTTCCCTAAAATAACTGAAATCAGAGACTTAATATCAGTCACCAAAACCATGGCGACAAAAAAGATACCGGTCTGTGGAATGTTATAATTGAATACATTACGCCCCATCTAAGGAACTTGAAAAATAAATTATCATGCCATCTTATTATGCTCCCGCGGATAGCATAAAAACACCAACTATTGTATCAGATTCCCTAGGAGGCATTATGAATATTGCCAATGCATTAAATATAGGTTTTCTTGTTGTGCACCATCCATTATTAACACATACTTCTTGGTGTGCACCGATTTAAGTGCCTCATAATTGTGTTTCTTGCCTGGTGCCAGCTCCCAACTGAGCAATGTTGCCATTTCCAGTGGCGTTTTATCGCCATAAATTCAAACCCTGGCAGGTTTTCACTCCTTAGCCCGCCCCCTTCGGGCGTTTCTGCTTTACCGCTCTGTTGGAACCCCACGGAGACCGGCTGTAACTGCGTTGGAACGGGTTGTGGTGCGCTCACCGCGGGGCCTCGGCACCAGGGGGCGCCCGGTTGCATGACGGGGAGATATTGTTTTTGCCCCCCTCAGGTCGTTAATTGCAGGTGAACTGATTAAGTTGGATGATTGATGAATCGCCGAGCTTGTTTGTCACCCTGTCAATTAATGAAAGCTTAGCCAGCGAAGTTATAGTGCTGAAGTGCGACCTTGCCTTCGACATGGAACAATGATGTTGGCTCCGTAACACCCAACCCACCAGTGTTGGGGGGAGGTGGGGAGGGAAGGGGGGGGAGGGGAATATACCATTAATTATCAGAATTCTCATACTGGATAGAAGATATATAAAAGCTGTCAGCTGCCTATATTTTCTTTGAGTTAGGTAATATAACTGAGACAGGCCTACTGTGGTATCTTGCATTCTCTAAATATTTACTTTTTAAATCAGTTTTATTTACCCTAAGTAGGATTACTCTTGTCTTCCTTCTCCCCCAGCCATAATTTAAATTATTACAATTTCGTCCATATACATATCCATACAAATGAGATTTTTATTATATCAAATAGATATTTAATAGTAACTTATAAACAATTTAACTACTGTTTTATAGATGATCGGTGTATATAATGTTATGAAATACAGCTGTTACTTTACAGGATAATCTCTAAAGTGTTAGCATTAATAGCGGGCGACCACATGTTACTTTTCCCCCAAAATTTAATTTAATAGACTCTACTAATATTCCGCTTAAAGACCCCTATCTGGGCGCAACTCGATGAGGCGTTTCCCCCTTTGGCGTGGACACAAGGTCCCTGATACATAATTAAAGCTGGTTCAGTTTCAAAACGCTCTCCAAGTACGAGCGCAAATTGCCTGTGGCACTTCCAATGCAAAACTTCATTAAAACGCAATGAAAAAAATCTGGTCTGGTGCTAACTGGTGGGGTCCGCTGCCCCGGGGGTGCGGCCCTTTTTTGCCTAATAATTAGATCAAATTTTCATAAGGTCTGTATAAAGAAGTGGCCGCGGGCGATGGCCACTGTTTTGCATCACGAATGCTTTCATACACAGATGGCGGGCGGGCTGTAATTACGGACATGTTTGAGCAGGAGAAAATGATCCCACTTCTCTAATTTACCCTTTCAATGACACCGCCGACGTTTAAGCCTCTCCCGGAGGACCCTACAACTGGAAACCGACGCATTTTCCTGTCTCTGTCCGCCCTTCAAATCTCTCTTCTTTTTAGTTGCATTCATTGAAATTCAAAGCCACCACCTACTTTTCCCCCATTTTTAAGTGGAAATATACGGTCTTACAGAGATACTCGTCATAAAGCTTTCGGTAACGCTTCATGTGGGAGAATTCAGCCCCCCCCCCCCCCTGATAGTCAGGTCTAGGTCTTTGTAAGGGAACCACTGGCCCATGGCCGGCCACAGTAGCTATACGTGCATTACTTACCCCCCCCCCTCCCCCCGCTCCTCCTCCTCCTCAGCCTAACCGGGTCAGGGGCTGACACCTGAGCCCAGCCCTATGTTCTTCCTACCTGCCTCAACTTCCACCTCCCCCCACACACCATGTATTCGGCGGACATAGTTTAATCTAGGCACAATAGGCTGTCATTGGGGAAGCGCTGAAGGGGAGGGGGGAGGCCCCAGGTAGGGGGGTATAGATGTCAGTCCCCTGGTCCATTACTACCCTGGTTGTATCGCTTACCCCTGCCACAGCCGGGTCTATGTCTCAGCAGGCCCTCGGAGGATGAACACGCCAACTCCCCCTTCGGCCTTATCTGATTCAGACCTGCACGGCCGCATATACCTCACCCCTCTGGGTTTTCTTTTTAATTTTAAGTGGTCGTAGGGAGATAGAAAATGCTCAAGAATAACCGCTGGTATCTACCGTGACTCGCAGTGGGATTTAACTCTGGATAGCTCTCGACCGTGGACATTTCAAAAGAACTATTTCTTTAAAATAAATCATTTAACACAAATTTTGCCACAAAATTCAATTGCATGATCCAATTTTCTCATGACAAATATGGCTAGATATTTCCCATCAAAAGATTTACAACTTAAGGTTCTTACATTTCATTTACATTACAGTGGGTTAGCTTCCACAAGTAGACATTTCTACAAGCTATCTTTTCAAGAAATTATTAAACACGCATTTTGCAACAAACAACTCATATGATCCACTTGTGCCCATGCCTGGGATGAACATTTTGCACATTTCAATGTTTGTTTTTCCATCTTAAGGTTTTAATAGTGATATGTCAAATTTAAAAAAAATGGGAAAAAAAAACTCTTAGTGAGTCTCCTACCTCGGTGTGTTGTGCCTCAGCGTGGTGGTCCCTCGCACACAGAGAGGTAACGCTCGGGTCACAGGCCCACAGGTTCACACAGAAGCCAAGGGTTGGGTCTGGGGGCCCTCTTCCCTAACCCGGCCACCCCCCTCACCCCATCGGCCCTCACCCAGGCTTTAATAGCCCTCAAACTATGACCTCAGGTTCAGGGCCCGCTTTGGGCCCGGTTAAAATTGTGGCCGCAAAACATCCATTCACCTCTAAATGGCATTCATCAAGGCATGCTTCAAAGCCCGCCTCCATGACCATGGTGGTGGCCGGGGACAGGGCACACAAGGCATGGGCACAGTAAGATTGCCTCCATTCCCAACCCGGCCTTTGGTGTTGACCGGTTCATTCTTGTTTCGCCAGATTAATTAAAACTCTAGGTCCCTAGGAGGACAGGGCAGTGAACAGTTCTTGTGACTTTTTGAGATTTGTTGTTGTTGTTGTTTTGGAATTATTTTGGTATATCCCTGGGTCTGCTTTGTTGCTCGTCGCCACAGAAATCGATTAAAGGTGCATTACACTACATGACTCAGGCTGCGATATTAGCGTGATATGATATAACAAACACGTCGCATACACGAGTGATAGTAATTTTTAAAAATTGACAACTTGGAGTATCTCACATATGTGTACGGAAGAATTTTATCTCTATATGTGCAACTTCTCTGCAAGATCGTCATATCACAGCTTATGTCTTATGTGTAGTGTAATACTCCCTTTACACTGTGTCTCCAATGTGGACCATGGCTGCAAATCTCAAAGCAAAGGTCGTAAAATGTCGTCTGCTCTGCCGATTGTTTGGCGCGAAAAGCACAGCAGCAAGGAAATACCGCAAATACCTCAAATGAACTTTATGGACGTTTCTCAACTGTATTAAAAGTGTCTGTATGCTAATCTTCCCATTCAAATAGCTTTATAACAATTCAATTCTCATTCGGCGAAATGCTTGTGAAAATGACCTGCATCTTTGTGACGATAAATCCACTTTGACACCAAGTCTATGAGTAACCGAACCAGTACACACAAGCCTCTAGCCAATAATTGTATTCATTCCATACCAGCGAGAGGTGCTATTATACGAAGCAATAAAGTTTTATGAAAGCTATTACAAACTTAGCAATCATGCTGAATGTAAATCAGGTGGTGGGATTATAAGCGTGTCTAAGCGTATGTTGAGTTAACTCAGGGGGCGTTTTAATATGGGTCAATTACTTTTGAGTACACTAAAACCGGCGTAATGTTCCTTGATTGAATAGTTGAATGAAAGGCCGACATGCAACATGTTCAGAAGTAGCTGGGGAGCGGGGGAAAAGTCTTTGTGAGCATGGTCTGCCATCGTTAAAGCTGAGGTAATCAAGCCTAAACACAAGTCTACCATTTCCTTTTAAAAGTCAAAACGTCAGTTCAGCTGACAGGCAAAAGGCTGGAGCTTTCTGCCAAGCTTCAGCTTTCAGATGCAATGCATTAACATGCATCTAGTACTAACAATAACAATGTTCTCCATGTACCGTGGTTCTGTTCTTTGGTAATGTATTTTAGTGAACAAGAGCATTTAATTCCCAGCCACAATCAAGTTCAATTTCGTGTATCAAAGATATATTTTGATAAAGCAAATTGGACTTGACGATGGCTATATTATATTTAGTCTCCCTTTTGAGAAGACAGTTAGCTTAGCTTTTTCTTATTCTGGCTACGTCTATGCCAAATCAAAACTGTCTTAAATAAATATGCGTCTGCCACTTGAGGAATAGATACTTATAGTTTCTTTAATTTGGGCAAATTTTCTCAACAAAAACAAAGCTATAGGACGTGAAGCATATCGGCCAGTTTACAGACTGTGTCTCTGAACAAATGTTTAAAGAAGAAAACAAATGACAATTCCACGGAGTATGTTTCAAAAAACGACAATCGTAATTTACAGAAACATGATACATTTTGGCAGCATCCAACAATACTGTCAATGCACTAATTATATGCCTGTCACAAGTGGACATGTCTTTGGGTGCCGTCCAGGTTAAGTAAAGAGAAGAAATTAAGATAGCATTCCTTTGAAAATCTTGTCATTTCTGCTCTAAATATGAATCTGTTATCCCAATACGGCATCCCTTTCAAAATCCTGTCATTTCTGCTCTAAATATGAATCTGTCATTCCAATACAAAGATCTGCAGGCCATAGAACTTGAGTCGACGGCGCCTTGGCGGTAGCGGCTCGGGGCCCACTGTTTGAGGAGTAGTATAGGAGTATATAGGATTATGGTCGGTGTGTTTTGTGGGCTCATAAATCGCCTTGAGCCAGTGAGCCTGACGTGCCGGCCCTCGTGATGGGAGGTAGCGCCGAGCAGTCCGCCTCACAAGTGACATGCTAACAGACCCCAGCTAGATAAATAAAAATGACTCGTCTGTTGTGGGCTGTCACTGAGGGGTACATGTATCATAGGTGGTGACAGATGGGAGCCAACCCTCGGCACCAGACAAAACCGTCCACAACTTAGCCAACGGGGATCCGCCGCAATCTAGATCCAAACCCCCCAAAAAGTACCCCTCGTCCCTTCGCAAAACGCGCCGGGCTCTGACAAAGGAGCACATGTTAAATGGGCAATAAGTGGTGTAATATATAAATATAGAACCTATTTGACGGCTTGATTGATACATATGACACTTATTTCATATTTTTGGACAAAAAGTGTAAATGCCTGTTCTCATTTAAGGGGACACGTTTCTCCGTTGCCAGAAAGCACTGATAAGTTTGTTTTCTTTCTTGAACAAATAATTATGAAAATTATGTTATTCTGGATAAACCCAATATAGGTCACTGGAAATAATCTAAACCCCTCTTTCTTGGAAATATGTTGTTATCAGATCACAGTTGAAAATCAAAATAAATCGCAATGTTGGAAAAATGGACTATGGAATAGAAACAAGGAAGAAATTAGCCTTGTTAATTTCTACTGTTAGGCCTACATGTTCAACGTAGAAATCATCGTAGTGTGCATGCTATTCAACTTGCAACCACAGAGCATCCTTGACACTTTTATTTCTGGTCGTCGGCGTGATACATCACTCAGAAGGTGGGTTTGGGTCGTAAATCTAGGTGGGCTGATGGAGTCATTGGCCTTGGCAGACTGACCATACGTCTTCACTAGTCCCCCTTACCGGCCGGTCATAATATAGACCAGGGGCGACATGTCACCGAGGCACCGGTCCATCATGTGTGGGCGGCACCCACAGATGACCACCCTGCCCCATGCCTCACCTGGGCGTCTGTTGGGGGACGCCCAGGTGTAAATCAAAAAGGCACACCTGTAAATCAAAAGGCACACCTGTATATCAACAGAACCCACGTCTAAATCAGAGTTCCCCAACTCGTAGTACGGCCGCACCTTTTAGTATTGGTCGGTTGTTCGTATTCTTCATCATTGTCAGAGCGGCGGGACGTAAATAAGAGACGCTTACTACGTACGTCCCCCTCAGCGGTGGTGAATGAGCTATGGCCGGGCATATATCATCGCACATTGAGGGCCTATAGGTACAGGCCCACAGCTGACTGCCTGTAGCCGCCACCTAAGCCTATCTCTAAGTCGCTGTGTAAACGTGGCTAAAACAAACCGGCCGGTCAGAGGTCCCAAAATATTAGTCTTCATCTGTAATTCATGTCTCTACTGATTTATGACGGCGAGTTTAAGATGAGGTATTATACTGCGGCGCACGTCTTCACGGCGGTGACCTACTGCTCTGGGCCGCCGAGGGCACGCATGGACTGGGGAAGGCCGAGTCTGGTCATAACTGTTCGGTCAAATTTTAAATATTACATGGGCGTATCCAGGGGGGGGGGGCAGGACCCCCCCCCCCTCCCCCTTTTTTGGTGGGGACTTAAACTTGACGAAGGGAAAAAACAAATGTGTGTGCACGCAAGTGGGCAATGTTTTAATACTTAGTTATATGCGCGCGCGCCCCCATTTGCCCCTGTTTAACATGTCTATATATCTTTACAGTGATATTATAATTGCATGATGTAATACCGTATTCTCTATAGATCTGGTTGATTTTGCACGCGAATATGTTTGAACACGGTATTAACACAACATAAAGCGTAACAGTAAATTTAGCATACTAAATATAACATACCCATGTACTGACGATATGTCTAACCGGGGAGAGGAGGTACAAGGTGGGTTATCAACCCAAGCTGTGTCAGGAATATCAGCTGCAGTCCGAGGGCAGGCCTGCAGGGCTACCCAAAGGCTGTTACCCCTGACACACCGAGAGTTGATAACCAACTGAGGACCTTCTTCTTCATTGGTTTTGGATTGATCATACCCTGGCAACATCTAAAAGTGAAGTCTTAAACCTTAGACTAACTGAACAAGCGGAAATATTTCCTACTGCCAGAACTACTTTCCTGTATCATTCTGCAGGGCGATAACACTTTGGTATCACCCTGCCTGTATCAGTGATGCATTAAACTACTGAAGCTGGATCACCCTAGGCAGAGATGCCATGATTCCCGACTGTTGAAAAAGTAGGAACAGAGGGAAACAATTTTCCTACTTTTTTTCTAGAAGCAACTAGGGGAAAAAAACCTTTAGGAATAGAAACCTGACTTTGAATTGGTGTTTGAATAGCTTGAAACTAACACAAAAATACTCTAAAACAGATATTTAAGTAATGCAGGAAAGATCTGTTGTGCGATCCAAAATCACCAAAAAGTAGGAAATCCTACAAAAGTAGGAAAAATGACATCTCTGCCTAGGGTATGATAAGAGCCCTGCGCAGGTAACAGGCATCATACTGCCCTCCCAAAAAAAATAAAGGAATTTAAAGGAAGTTTTTTTCGTAAAAATATAGGAATTTAAAGGAATTTGCAGGGATTTCTAGGAAAAATAAAGGAATTTTAAAGGAATATTTAGAGAACTTTCAGAGAGTTTAAACATGAAATAAGGCAAATAATACTGTAACAGGACTGCCTTCCTGTTGATTATTTCTGTGCAGTACTGCGTTGACCCACATCGACTCATGTCGATCAATGCGTCGACTCATGCCGATCGACATGTCGACCTGGATCAATCGACGGCTAGAAAATTTAGCAATTTTATCGCTAATAAAATGGAATTCTATGCATTCTATGAGATAATGTGATATCTTCTTACTTTAGAAAAAAAAAAAGGAATTAAAAGGAATTTTTCACAAAAATAAAGGAAAATAAAGGAATTTTGCCTATTTTCACAAAAATAAAGGAATGTAAAGGAAATTCCTTTAATATAAAGGAACGGTATGATGCCTGAGGTAAACATGGGCACCTGTCTGGCGTCAGGACGGTGGCACGTCACCCCCTCTGATCCCGGCCCCTCCAGGCCCCTCCCCCCTTTTGTTGGCGGGAGTTGGCGCAGTAAACACGGCGTACGTCTACCTGTGACGGCCCCCACGGCCGGGCGGCGGACCTACCTCGCCTGGTTACCTGTGGTCGGCCGAGTCACTGCCCACACCCCAGGGGGTCCGCCTCCCACTCGTCGGGCGTACGGCACTTATAAGGGGGATTTACACTGTGCGATATCCCCATGGGGTTCTGGGTAAGAATAGGCCCTCAGTAGCCCCTGCTGATCGTAGAAGGCGACGATAGGGGGGACCCTGCACTGACCAAGTGGTTCTTTGGGTTCAATTCCCAGTTAGTGCTTAATTGGTTCACTAAGGGATGAGGTACAGCCAAAAACGTTTTCTAGGTTTTGATCCCATGTTGTTTGCCCATCCTGTTACTTTCATCTCATAGATTCAATCACCAAAGACAGAATTCGTCCCTACTGGTTTTCACTGTGAAAATGACTCTGGCTGTTGGTACGCTGTAAAACACCCAACACTCACTCACTCACTGTGTGATATGAGCTACAATATGACAATGTCGCAGAGAAATCACACATGTTAGACACAAAAGTTCATGCCCCAAATTGCCAATTTTTAACAATAATATGACTCATATATACTGTGATGAACGGCTATTCATCCAAATATGTAGAGATCAAAATAAGAAGAAAATAAGGTAATATTATAAAAGGTATATATGTTCGAAAAGGAACGAAAGTGTAAAAGAACGAAATATGTAAGAATGAACGAAAGTGTAAAAAGCCCGAAAAAGAGGCACGAATATGTAAGGAACGAAAGTGTAAAGGAACGAAAATGTAAAGGAACGAGACCTGGAAATATGTAAACCGGAAGTGAAATGTAAACCGGAAGTGACGTCAGTTGTAGATCACGTGACTGAAAGCAGCCAATCAGAGCTGACCTCTAGGGTATATAAAGGGGCGGTGAGGCCCGAATAAACAGAGTTCTTTAACAGTTCTCCTTGTGTCCAGACGTGTCTTCTTTCCTGAAACAACCGCTAAGATGAGCCGATCCGAGCAATTAACCAGAAGTTAGGATCAAATAGTCGAAGTTCGAGATAAATAGGAGGAACTTAGGGTAGGGGCCCGACGGCCCGAGGAACGAGGAACGAAGGACCGAAGTAAGGCACGAAGGCCTGAAACCGTCCCGGAAGCCGAGGCGCGGCATGGCACGAAGGCATGAAGGGCGAGACGAAGGAACGAAGTCCGCGGGGACGAGGGCGTGGCAGGCTCGGCCCCACGCTACCAAACAATAGGCGACCGACGGCCCGACGGCCCCGCGGACCGGAACCACGGGGTGGACCGCCCGGTGGGGGTGAATGCTGGTCTGGGAGATAGAGCGAGACGAACCCCGGCCGACCCGTACCCCTACCATAATTTCCCTTCCCCGCAGTCCTCCGTTTGACATCGAGCGCCGATTCCCGACCGATTCGCTCAGCCCCCCCCCTCGTGCGCGAGGCACGACTCTAAAAACACATCTCGGTTCTTGGCCCGGATTCCCCGTCCGCCCCGAGACCCGAACAACCCCCACGTTCCTCTGTTGTAAGAATCGGCAACCCCGACTTACCAGAGAACGTCACAATACGAATTGGTCTGTAATATCATCATATCGCGCCGATATCGCTGCCTAAGTTGTATAGTGTATTACTACCTTCAGACATACTGGTGGTAGAGAGCTGGGGGTTTGTTTGGGTCATCAGACGTGGTGTTTTAGCCAGGAAAGGGATATTTGGATTGTGTTACTGCCTGTCCCACGAGGACGAATATATTTTTAAGTACTAGTATATTATGGTCTGCCCTTTTAAAATGATAAACATGGAAGTAACCAATCAGTATGAAATATAGACAAGATTTTTTTTCTCAGGTGTAACATAGAACACAAAGATATTGTAGGGAGTGTACTTTCTATATATTAGGCCATATATAGATAATGCAGGGATAGGCAAGGTAAGGTCCATTGAAAAAATCTATTAATTGCAACTTTACTGGACACAAAAAAAACAAAGCCATCTTGGTTCATGTATATTCATTTCACGTGTAGCCTTGTTAATGTGACATATAAGGTCAATTTTATGTTAGCCTATACTCATGTTTTTGGAAAAGATAGTCTATTTTCAGGTTTAGATTTTTAATTATTTTTACATAACAATATAAATCAAACGTCCTGTTATCAACAAAATAATCATGAATGCACGAGGGGATAGTGTCGATGAAGAAATGACCTTTACGGATGGAATTATTATGAATAAGTACTAAAACTGATGCGATTAACGTAGGATATAAAGTAATCCTTCCAGGCCTGGGGAGGCCCACGTCGCGCGTGTGTTTGTATTGGCGAGGTTTAGGAGGAAACAAGCGCCATGTGCGCAAAGTGACCATGTGCTGCATTAACAAACACGCCGCATGTATATAGTACACAACCTGGACGACGTTAGTCCGTTCTGACCCAGATGTACCCTTACATCATGGGTCTGTACACCTACAAGTGTCCATGGCTCTGAATCGTCAGCTCATATATATAATTTGCAATGTATTTAATTCTAAACTGTTTTATCCCTTTGGTGGTTGCCTGTGTGCTGGTTGATAACCTAGCAACCCAAATGCAGAGATGCCACTCAGGATAGATGAAAAATCCGGAGAAGCAGGAAGCATATTTCCAGATTTTTTAGTTTAGACACTTGAGGGTTAGAGACTTTTACCAGAAAATGTAAATTTATAGCTTAGGTTGTTAAGAAAGGAAATAGGAGTACTTTGAAAACAATGAATGGTGACTTCGGTAAAGAAAAATATTAAATTTTTATCTTTTCTGAACTGGCAAAAATCCAGAAATCCGGAAAAATGGTATCTCTGCAAATGCATGCTGGGATACTAGGATAGACTTCTCATCCAAAATGGCTGCCGTTATACAGACCCACTTTGTGAAACAGTGGGTCTGGCTCGACACACTATGACCATGTGGTCCCGCTTGACGTGGCCAGACTGGGCTCTCCTCCCCTGGAGTAGTAACCAACCTCCTTGGCTGTATGCCCGCAGGAACCACATCAACAAGGACGCCAAATGAACCCTGACCCCGGCGGCCGAGCGGACTCGTCTTTGCGGTCTGTTTGTGTATAACCACTGGGACGCGGCCATGGGAAGGTGGGATGTGTGACAGAGGATCAGGCCCCGGTGATTAATTCGTAGCCGGAATATGAAATTAAATGGCCTCCAACCATTCATATATTATTATGCCTGCCAGTAGGGATCACAGTAATGCGGTGGCGGAAACTACATGTATGATTATAGGAAGAATCGTAGATATAAGCTGGGGAATCGCAGATGTTGTCTGAAGAATCGCAAATATAAGTTGAAGAATCGCAGATATAAGCTGAAATATTGCAGATATTAACTGGAGTATAGCAGAAATCAGTTGAAATATTGCTGATTTTACATCAAAACCCTCCTATTCTTTGGGTGTAAATGCACACAGACAATGAATTAAATATGTTCTAGTTAACAAACAATATTTTAGTTTGATGCACGATTCCTCTTGAACACGATTAAGGCCTGTCGAAGGGTTATTCTAAATAACAATAATTGAAGGTTATCCTTTCTCTTTTGAAAAGTCATCATACATCCACCAATTGCTATGACGCTGGCAGAAAAATAAGCTTCATAATGAATTGATCTATCAGTGGGTAAATCCACATTAAAATCCCCATTTATGTGTAATATCACTCAGGTTATTGACAACATAAAGGATCCCTAAGTGGAAAATGCTTTGCGGAAAAAAGCCACATGATTGGGAACTTTTTTTTTATGTCTGGGTTGTGTTTTAAAACATTTTCTGTACAGAAGCAAAATGGCCTGGGCGCAAATTGCACATTGTTTCAGCGAACCCATTTCCAGATAATATGACAGGGACTCGATAAAATCAAGACCTTTGTGATACAGACAACATTAGCGGGTAATTCCGGCCCAATTTGGCCATGAGGGTAGCAACACTGGTTTGGCAGGACCGCTAGAGAGGGGGGTTGAAGGGGTAAGTAGTGTCGCGAAATGGGGGTAAGGGCACAGAACCAAGCAAGATCTGACCCCCAAGTACCCTTAGGCAAAAACTAACAATACCCCCCACACTCCATAACTGACTCAATATGATGGCCAAATAACCATGATCTAATGGAATGAAATTTGACATCATAATATAATACCCAAATTGGATGTCAGCGATGGAGGTTGCTAAGCTATAGATGTGCTCTCTTTTTCCGTGGAAAATGGTGCTAAGCTGCGCATTTATCTTTTACAGCATGATAGCAGCTATAGACAGTTGGGGACAGATAATGGGCTACTGATTAATCATAGCGGCGCGTTTTCTCGTCAGTCTTTCCAAATAACAACGATCAGGCACGTAATACCTACAAATATGTCCATTATCACCGGCAGCCTGTAATGTGTGGGGGCAAAGTGGGTGCTGGTGATGAGACTATATATTCTTGCGGGTCCGAACAAATACGACTGATATCCCATTACATAGGTGTTCAATTAGGTTACATTGCAGCTGGAACCATATGACAGGACCCCAACAGTCAAGCTGGGGTGACTGGCATGTTGCAGGAGAGGCCTGTTCCCGGTGAGTTTTTTGTCCCTTGGCACACACGTTCCCGCCGACTTCTACATCCACTCGGGAGGTCAGGTCCTACAGCCGGACCATGCCGAACAGCCCCGAACATTACCGACAAGATGGACATAATGTGCCCCGTGCCATTATCATTAGGCCCAGCTGTGAAAAGCAACAGCTGACCGCTCCACTGACTGGTAACCTCTCTGCTGGGCGGTCAGACTGGACAGTGTACAGATCCCCCCTCGTGGGGGGGGGGGGGGGGGGGTACTCAGATATAGTTTTGGTATCCACTGTGGGCACAACCCTATGAAGCAGTGGCGGTGCACAGACAAAATTAGGGAGCGGTTGATTACCCCCTGAAAGCCTAAAAGTAGGGGCGGTCATACAGTTTGAGGCCTTCTCTCTGTTGATGGATTGATTAATGCATTCCGCAATGAAACTGTATAACATAGGTGTTAATTGGCCAGTTTGCACAGGTTTTTTCTGGAGCATAAGCTCTGAGGGAGCAAAAACAATGGGCGGTGGATTCCAATTACCTTGTTTTGGGAGCAGTCAGCTTTCTAGAAACCCCAAAATATGGAGCAGGAAGTCCCACAGAGGTTACCTACACCCAAAGACTGAGTAGCCCCCCCCCCCCCCCCCCGCATGCCTCCCTCCCTTATCCACAAACGGAGTGACCACTAACTGACCAGCGGCCGAAGGAGAGCAAGCGCGGCCATTACCGCCGCTAGGATCCAACGCCCATGGTCAAGGTCACCCATTCTGGTCACTTCCGGTGTAGTGGCTCCCCCTGGTGAGTTTAATAGTGCCCACCAGCTGGTCCCGTACACCATGGGCGGGCATAACACTGTAATGTCCGACAAAACGGGGAAAGGGTGGTTCTATACCACCACAGGTTGGGCCTGAGCAGAAACCGGCTGGTCATTCCTTGCGAATGTCAAACATTTACTTACAAGGTATGTCCACAAGGGACAAGGCGTCAAGATCACAGGCCTAATTAACCGGGATCCAAACATTTTTTTATCAGGCCACTGATCAGGTCTTTTGTCGCACCTTATTTTCGCCAGCCTGTGGATACACTGTGCCTAATATAGGCTGAGGGCTCATTCTTTTGTGCCTGATAAAGGCCGAGGCCTATTCTTTTGGTGTCACGGAGACTATTCATGCCTTTCATGATCTCTCACGTTGTCATGACATGTTTTATCATGGCATACAGCCAGACTGATAACACTTGGGGGTGGTGGGGGGGGGGGGCGCAACGAAACTGCACACTGACACGGAAAGAATCAATGAAATGCATAAAAAGGAAAGCAGACTTATTGAAATTTAAACTGATAACATACTATTGATCTACTACTTTTAGGTGCATGTTTTGTCACAGACCCATAAAAGACAATGCTCTTGAAATTCGGTCCTGGATCTCCAGCCCTTATCAGGTGTATCAGATGGCTAATGTACGTCACCTACACTCCCGGTAACTGAGCGACACCTGCTACTCCCAATTAGTCCACGTTTTTCCCAAATTAGCGCCACATATTCTGAAGTGATTAATGCGACCAACGCCCTTGTCCCCGTGCAGTGACAAATACAAATGAGAATCTGAAAACAAACATATGGTTCAAGTCTTAGAAAAATGGGATGGTGAACTTAAGGAGTATAATAAGGAACAATAATACGTACTTTGACGTTCAGGGAGTGAGTGGTTTGGGATGTCAGTGGCACAGAAAACTATACTGTTTGCACACTATAGGCTGACATGACTGACATGGTTTGGCATACGGCATCTAATGGTTGACTTGGGGCCATACGTTATACATCTGTTACCACTGGGCTGATTGTCTGTGTTGACTAAATGACACCGACTTTGACACGTCCAGGAAAGCGTGAGTATTACTTAGTTCAATTCACTGTCTTCAATACCCTCGCATGTACATACATGCTGGTTACCAGGTATTGAATGGGTATTGGGAGAGCGTGCCTAGTGGTTGAGAGCTGTTAGAGCCTAATGTGTCTTTTGTATAGAGATCACGTCTCTTTACAAATTAATCACAGCATGAAAACACATTATTCGGAACATGAAAAACCAACGTTCCTGGATGTGACTTTAATGGTTATAAGTTCTAGCATACAAACGAGCGATTTATCATCTTCCGTAATCGGCTCTGAGAGTGCTTTTTTTCCTGATTTAGTCGTCATTTGTCTTGTGTGTTGATACCATCTGATGGTCCACAGGAAGACTGCCAGGAAGGGCCATTTTAGGTGCTATAGGAGAACGGGGTGAATTAAGCCAAAACTGTCATTTTTCATCTAAATTTATGGCCGTGGCTACCTTAGAGCCAGCCCCCTGGCACATTTACTGCCGATGTGACACTTGTGGCTGAGTGCGGGTGTGACGGGCGGCCATCCTCCCCCCCAGCGGACCCTACCTTGCTAAAACCCAGACAAATGAGAGATCGCTGGCGCAGATTTTGTCGTGTGATACCTTGTGACCAGATCCGGTTTTGGCATCACTTCCGACCACGAGATAGTAGACTGTTGGAAAGTGTGTCCTAAACCTGTCAGAGTTTGCAAATTTATAATATGGCAATAGTGCCCAATAGCGAATCATCAAGCCAAATGTAATCAATGTGTCCATTTGTGCAGCCAATTCATTTTCACGACAGTTACATTTTGTGACAGATCTAGCAAAGTCCCAGCACTTTCCCTTTTAGCAATCCATTGCTAACTTTAATAGAACGTGGCTGAGTCAGTGTTATTCATATAAAATGCACGTCATGTAATCTCTTTAAAACTGGGAGCGGAGGGCAGAGAACTAGGAACGTTTTTTTTACCTCTGGACAGAAATGACATTTGCCACTGGCACGACCTACACACTCTGATTTAATACCTAGTAGAAGGATCTGTAACATTAACAAGACACATTAAAGTGTCTTTGTGATCATTAACGCATATATCCCCGCATAAAAATGACACCAACGGTTTTGTAATTCATCTCGCATGTTGAGGAAACATCCAAGGACCTTGATCCTAACCGCCAATTACACCATGCTCTTTAAGCCCTTGTTTTCGCGTGTTATCCTTAACAGCGCCAGGAAAATTAGACCCAACAAGTTTGGGACCCTCCAACATGTTTAGAAACAGTAACATTTTTTGCCAGTGCTCTTGTTTGCAGCGATTAAGCGTGCAGAGGGTGGCTCAGGGAGTGGAGGGGGTAGGCGGGGTGGTGGTGTTGTGAGGGGGTCGGTCTGATTCAGGGAGTACATTAATAATTAGCCACGCTCACTTAGATCGATCCATCATTGTTATCTGTTCATCTGACCTGGAAGGGGCCTCCGACTTGAGGCCCGGCACCTACTGCCTTCACGGCTCGCCACTTAGAAACACTCACAAGCCCTGCGAGGGACCTACCCGAAAAAACAGTCCCGCTGGCAGGCCAAAGCGCAGTATGTATAACAGGTCTTCAACAGGGGCAAGACTGATTGTTATATAATTAGACTTAAGTTTCTTCCTCATAGCAATGTGACTGACATACATAATAACATGTTTCCGACGCAGGCATCTGTGCTGTCATGTGATATGGCTATTGAGTTTCTTGATTAGATCAAGGGGATAAAGGTGCCATCGAAATCCCTATAGGTAGCTATAACTATAAGGATGACAGAACAAAAATACCACATTTCTTCTTCATATAAGCATTATCTTCTATTTAGTTGCTGAGAGTCCACCGCCACAATAAGACTATAGTATTATTGGATTATTGTCGAAACAGGTATCTCAATGATCAAATCAAAATTATGTTGACACGAAGTGGTATTGTTGCCGTTAAAAGCTGCAGTTAATCATAAAGTGGTGTCAGTCCGTGGTCAGACAAGAACACGCGGTGAACGCATATACACTATCTGTAAGTGACTTAATTTGTTTCCTGTCAGTTTAATTCAATAAGCTCAATTTGTACTTGTCTAAATCAGTAGCAATCCGAACCAGATTCACATCAAGCAGACAATAGGTAAACAGTTTGTTTTATCATTCATGGTAAGGTGTGGGACACGCATTTCTAATGGGCTCATCCCTGAACTATATCTCTCTGTGTTGCTTTACATGGAAACAGACGCACAGGCCTTTAGGTGAACGTTTGGTTGTTCCACTCCTTCTGTTTTCTGAAACCAGCTCCCCCCCCCAAAAAAAAAAAAAAAAAAAAAGAAAGAAAGAAGAAAAAAAAAACAACTACCGATATGTATTATGCATTAACTATACTGATTTTTACAGATTAACTAAGTGTCCCAGATTAAAACTGATATTACCCCGTATGTGAAGATCTTTAGACATATAATTAAGACAAAAGTGCAACAAAAACGCAGACATTGTAATTAGCTGATAATTGGATAACAACTGACAAAAATAAATAATCATACGTTTAACATTCTATTAGCCGTCGCCGAGGTTTTATCAATATTTCGGAAGGAGGAAGAAGTAACGCTTACACGACTAGGCACAAGAAGTTCTGCTTAAGAAAACGTCGGTTGCCAAGTGATAAGGGGTTGGAGTTGCCTGGACGATATCAGCTGATGTAAAGGTGATAGGCGGCTGGTGGGCAAACACTCCTCCAGTGCCCGGCTACCCGCCTCTCCCGGCGCCCTGAGCATGCTCCTACAGATTTATGGCTTCTTGGCTCCTCCAATATTGAAGAACACAGGCGACACTTTTCTCTAAGCCCCCAGCCTCAATTAAACCACTGGGCAGCGGGTGGGCTTTGATGAATGTTCCCCGCTATGGGAAGCTTTGTCCTGGCTTTGTGGGCATTGGAGCAGGCTATTAATGACTACAAGAGGGTCGAAATGAATTTCCACGCAATTTCCAAGCTAAAAGAAATTCCATTTTTACGGTCCATTTACTCATTGTGAGACTGACGTTTATAGTTTTTGAGCACAGTTGACAAGAAATACTCTATGTGATTATCTATACCCGCAAAAACATGTATCTTCCTGACTAGCCTTATTTCTTCTCACAATACAACCCCAGGATAACGTCTTTTCCATAATGCTGATACATCTTTTGGGTCAGAGCCATAAAGTTATGTGGTGAACAGATCAGGATAAGTAAATGCGACCGGCATTTATAGCTTCGGTAATATAACCCCTGACCAGGTCAAGTGAATAATTAACTCATATAGGAAATGCAATTTATACAAGAAATGTACAGGTAAACAGTGAGTATCTCAATCTCATATAAGAAATAAACAGCTTAAGTGAGATGTGCAAAGTCCATTTGCCTTATTACGGTATCCCATAATCACTCACGATTTGCCATTTTGGAGCAGTTTCCGGTTGTATGCTGGCCATGCCAAGATCTTTTGGGATGAGCATAGCAGTCATTATTCCAGTTAAACGTATTTATGACAAGATATATAGCTCATCTATGAAATACTAAAAAGTGAAAGCTTAATCTCCAGCAATTGATGAGATATTTAGGAAAGAAAGGCGCCGCATATGCTAAAGGATAGGCAGGAGACTGATTGTACCCGGTAGTGTATCGGGCGATTGTCGCCCGTATCAGTGGGCTGTAATACAGAGAATGCAAATTGAGCAAAGCAATATGCAGCTCATGTGAGAAATGCACACCTCACATAAGTAGAGTAACAACTCAAGTGAGTAGAGTACAGCCTGGGCAAATAATGCACAGCTTAAGTGAGGAAAGCCAGCGTCGACAGACAGTGCACAACTCAAGTGAGCAAAGCACAGCCTTGGCAAACAGGGTACAACTCCAGTATGCAGAGTACAGCCTGGGCAAACAGTGCACAATTCACTTGAGCACAGTACAGCCTGGGAAAACAGTGCATAATTCATTTGAGCACAGTGCAGCCTGGGCAAACAGTGCATAATTCACTTGAGCACAGTGCTGCCTGACCAAAGAGTGCAAAACTCAAGTGAGCAGAGTACAGCTTGGGCAAACAGGGCACTTCTCGAACGAGCAGAGCACAGCCTGGGCAGACAGTGCACATCTCAAGTGAGCAGAGTACAGCCTAGGCAAACAGTGCACAGCTAAAGTTAGCAGAGCACAGCCTGGGCAGACAGTGCAAAATCCCAGAGAACAGAGCACAACCTGGGCAAATGGTGCAAAACTCGAGTCCAGCCTGGAGAACAGTGCAAGACTCCAGTGAACAGAGTACATCCTGGGCAAACACAGTGCACACCTCAAATGAAGAAAGCACAGCCTGGACAGACGGTGCAAAACTTCAGAGATCAGAGCTCAGCCTTGGTAGAAAGTTCAAAGCTCAAGTGAGCAGAACCAGAACAAACAGTAGTGGCTAATTCCTTATCATTATGTCCGAAATATTTAAATGAGCTACTGAAATGCTACTGATTGTAGGTCCTACCTAATTTACATATTTCAGACATACTGATTTACCATTTCACACTGTTTCTGCACTCAGTATACACTGTATTTCCACTGTATTTTACTCTGGGGAGAAGAACCTAGGCCAACAGTGTACAACTCCAGTGAACAGTGAACATGTCATATAAAAAATATACAGGTCACGTAAACAGTGAGCTACTCACGTGAAATGTACATTTTTAAGGCCTTAAATTTGAAAAAAACTTTTACAACAGTTTAAGACATGTTAATACTTTTAAAGACTTGCGTGGGCACCCTGGAAAAACCCACAGCCTCGGCAAACACTGCCAAACCTCGAGTGAGCAGCTCAGTTGCCTGCCGGCCAGGAATGCGGCGTGGCCCTGCACAGGCCGTCCTCAGGGCCGTCAGGTAATCGAGATGGGGCGCGTGAGTCAATCCTGGACATAGATTGTGATCAAGTGCGGCTGACGACGCCGGTCAGCAAACAGGGGCGCGGGCGGCGGCTAAGCCCTAATGGTGGCAATAACGGCCCTGGGCTCCAGCCAAACGACCATCAATGGGCGGATGATGAAGCCCGGGGATGATTGGGCGCGCCTGATTCTGTTTACCCCTGTCAATGCTCTAACCCCGGCCATCTGATCAACGGGCCGCGCGCAGATTTAGAAGTTACTTCCATCCCCCTGCCTGATGGGCCTCATAACTGGCAATGTGGCTTAGGCTTAACAACTCGGCCCCAAAGACACGGGCGAGGTGCTGATGCCTGCCTGCAAAGCTCCTGCCGGGAGGGGCTCCATGTGTCATGGCTGCCCTGAGTTAGACCTCGCTGATTTCCGGCCAACGTTTTCTGATAGCTGGGGCCCTGCAGCATAATGTCTTATCTCCCGGAATTCGTTTTTCTTTCAAAAAAATCTATTTATTCTAACGATCCTGGAATACTGATTAAATTTGGCAATGAAAGAACTGTTTGCCTTTCTGTGGAGGAAGACATCTTTGTATTATCAGGTTACTAAGCTATCATGCTATGAGAAAGCAATAGATATATATGTAACTTCATTCGACTAACGTTGACTAATATGCTTATTGTATGGCATGTATTAGTCTTATTATATCGGCTAGCATATGTCACCTAATGTGTATTTTAGGCCCTAAACAACTTCATTATAATTATGAAAGGCGTATCCCAAAATCTTCTCACTTCGCTGCCCGAAAAATTGGCAAAGCTTCACAGACATAGACACACATTGCCAAAGTAATTCCTTTCCATTGAAAATAGTGGGGAAAAGGTGACTCCGTTGGCGTGAACCCTCCACAGGTCCCAGGGCCTTGGATGTCACACCCGAGGTGTGTGTAAGTGTCAGTGTCGCACCATGCCCCCATCTTTCTTGATCGCGCTCCCTGGTGGCCTGGCGGGGTACTAGGGTGTCGCGTGGCACATTTTCCCATTGAATGTTGTGATGAATGATCTGTCTTGGCGCTGTCTTCTCCGCTCCCCCAGGAGCCCCTCCCGGCCCCTGCCCCTCCCCCTGCTGCCAAATCACAGGTCTCTCAGCCTCTTCACACTCCTGAGTCCAACTTTTGTTTCGTCTTTTTGGACTGAAGAACTCAGAGCGGCCCCTTTCATTGACGAAGGATAAAGTTCTTGAATAGAATGAGAGAACATTTTCTTCCATGTCGCTTTGTACGGTAAAGAAGGAATTAGTCTATATGTAATTCCTATGTAGTCTATATGTAATTCCTGAGAAAAAAAACTGTTTTGTTCAGAAGAAAACTCATGACCATTAGTACCAGTACTGTTTTCTCACTATACCTTTCATGAGAAAACCACGAGAAAAGTGTATCAAGGCTGAAAGAATCGAAGTAAACGCGAACATAACTTATGAGTATGAACATCAAGGGCAACACTTAATATGAACTACAAACTCATATATCATTCTTTTATGGACGACAGCCATTCAAATTGCTCAAGATGATCACCGTAATGAGGCAATATGCTCCGCAATTACTTCTCAATTTGACAGCTGACTTCTCTCCCACTGAAAGCTTGATATGACAAGTATATATATAACCTTCTACCTCATGAGGCTGCAAACACAAGTTCATGTATACGAATATACATGTATGGAGTGAAAAAAAAAACATCGCGTGATGGGTGACCCAGGTTTTAGTGGGAGTTTAACAGGTGGGGTCTAAACCTTGATCGACTTAGACCGGAGTAAATATTTACCAGCAGGACCAGAAAGAACCCACTCCCACCGATACCTCCGCTTCCAGGTCCTACCCCAGCGGACGGCCATCACAAATACATCAATCAGCATCATCAGGAGCCGACACATGTTCGCGGCCAACCGACGAGGCGCTTTTTACTCTCCCCACTGCTTGTTACTTGCATGGCAAAAGGCCAAAGCCCCTGTGGCCAGACCCTCCCTGGCCGGTTTGGGAAGGGTGGGGGCGGAGAGCTCTAGAGGTTGAGCTGGGAGGTGGGGAGGGGTAGAGGGCAGGGGAAGGGGATGGGAGTCGCCTCTGTGGGAACTGTAACAATCACGTGCCGGCCGTGGTGTGACGTGAAGTCGCTCCCCTATGATTCATAGCCCATATCACACATCATGCCTTTACCTTAAACAATGAGCCGTGTTTTGGTGGGAGTAATTTCTACAGCTCTCCAATAATAAAGGTGTACACAGCATTATTGGCTGCAGGGGAAACACATGAATGGGGGAAAAATCTAATCGTAAGGATCAGACACATACGGCAAACGAGAGTCTGGAATTAAATGAGCCAATCTGGGAAAGTGCACAGGAGTAGCAGATTATCGCCTAGCATAAAACAATACATGATTGGCCTTAGGAAATATAGATATTTCATATACTTTTTTATTAAGCACGCAGTTAACCTAAGTCTTTTTCTTTTTTCCTTAGTACACGGTTAACCTGCTTTCCAGAGAGATGTCGTTAACTTACTTTTTATTTCCAAAAAGACTTCAGTTCAAGGTGATCTTCCAATTGCTTGAGTATATTATTCCTAATTTTAGGATTCAGTTTACAATATAGAAAAAAAGGAAAGTGAAAGGTAATAGGTAAAGTAAGCAAAGTAGGAAAATTGGGCATTTCGTTAAAAAAAAAAATAGAATAAAAAGTAAGACGATTACACATGAAGAATATGGTACTAAACATAATAATGTATATAATATTTAATTACTAATACCCCGTTTATAACTGCTGGAAGATCTTACATGTAAGAAGTGGTTTTCAATAAAAAATAAAAATAAAAAAAAAATAAAATAAAATAACCTGAAAATATTTGACCTTGACTGATCTACAAAATTACAGTGATGCAGTCTGACATTTATCTAGTACAAAACGTTCAACTGCGATCGATGTTTCTTATTCCAATTGACATTTGCTAGTCATTTGATATCTAACTCGTAGGAGACATAATGGGTCATTCTTCTTTCTTACATGGATTGAGAACCAGTGTACTTTTGCTATCACGGTGAACTGCAAACTGTCCTCATTTTTGGTCACATGACCCTGAGATTTAAGATATTTTGGAGAGAAATAGAACACCAATATTGGAGAGTAGGTCGACGTCGGAGGGACGTGGCACGTCTTTGTGGAGAACTTTGGTTGAATAATTGGATATACCAGCATATATACATTCATACTACTATGTCTGATACAAAGGATAATATTGAGGAGCATAGTGGTCTATTTGATAGTAGGTTATTTAGAGATTTCATGTAATTTCCGACTGATGATGATGACAATGATGATTGTTGGAGTTTAATGTCCCCTCAGCAATTTTTCAGCTATATCAGGACCACTCCCATTTGTGTATACTAGTTGGCTGACCGAATCTATAGGGGTGAAAACGATGGCAAGGCAAGGTGGTGTAGCAGGCAAGGCCAAGACTCGAACCCAGTCCAGCCAAGTGAGAGACAAGGACTACACCCACTTCACCCCCCCCCCCCCTCCCCAATTTCCGATTAATTCTATGTGGATAACTTGAAGAATAAATCATAGTATCTGTTATTGACAACGGGAGATACAAAGCCTAAAAGAAAAGACAGTATAAGGTTAGAAACAGAGAGTGGAGATATCTATATGTATTAACAACTTCTCATGTGGGCAGGTTGTAACGCAATAAAATATATACAGGCACCATACACTGTCATAGAATTTTGATTCAACATTAGTTTTGAATACTAATTTTTCCCCTTTTTAACAATAGTAGGTGATCACGGACATTTACATGTCTTCTAAAAGAGAATATTGATCATTATAATGCACATGCAGATTATTCATGTATTCAAGTATTACCATGAGGATATGCATATACATTCAAAGTGTGTACTTGAACGGTTGAATGATTCAGAATGGTGTATTGGAATACATTTTCACTAAAGGATCAGCCAAGCTTACGTATCCATCCTATATAGTCATCTTTTATTTCATTTATAGTCCTATTTATAAAAACGCTTACCATATGACGGTAATCCGGGTGGGATCAGTTACGCAGTAACTATCAATTATGTCATACCTAAAAACAGGTAGGACATATCCATACACTAAAATCCCTTGCCTTTTAAACCTAATGAATATTATGGAATTAGAAGAATGGGAACACTCATAAAATAACACACTTTAACATAAATCATAATATTTAGAATTCATTTGATTTTATATATATATATGTGTGTGTTTTTATGAAACAATAATGCTATACTTTTATGTCAGGTTTTACTGTAAGCATAGGTAGGCTTGTTAAGCCACCTGTATTCCTTCGTCTTATCCTTGACCTGGAGACTGACCCCTATGCCCACTGACCCTTGGTCAATGGGGGAATTGCATACATGCAGGCAGTGGGATTCTGGACACCTGAGAGGACACATTTGTTGTGTAGTACCTAGGCTTCGGCCTATGGGTAAACCTGTGACTGAAGAATATGAAATACTTCCCCACTGCCCTCACAGCAGGGGTGCACTTCCCCACCTCACCTTTGGCCTCTGACCCAATTACACTAATTAGGCCAGTTGCCACTAGGGGGAGGGGGAGTGCTAACAAACATTCTGTATGATGGTTACCATAAACTCTATGATGTAGCATGTACATATTTGATATGTGTTTTAATTATTGTTTATGAAATTATGATATTTATATATCTTTATATGATAAATTTGGTAAATAATTGTAGTTGTTAGAGGGAGGATATGGCATGCCTAAACTTAGGTATGACAAATACAATATAATATCCAACAACCATTCCTGTCTTCAACTTCTTAATTACTGCCCTCAACAACTACTAATCAGAAAGTACTACACCCCAAACATCAGTTTCACATAAGTTAAGGTCCGGCCACACTTACCAACTCAACTCAACTTGAACGTCTTGGATCAGAGAGGCGCCTTAGCCTTAAGACTGTCTGGTCGTAGCTAAAAACGCGACTATGCCATAAGGTACGACCCGATGCTCGTAGCATGAAGGCTATATTATGTACTCCACAACCCCCTAAGACCCAAGGGTCACGTCTTACATCTTCTTCTTCTCAAGATCTAAGACTCTACTCAACTGTCGTGGCAAACCAGTCGTAAGTGCTGGCCGACTGTCGAGTTGAGTTCAGTTGGTCAGTGTGTCCGGGCCTTTAGATAATAGTTCTACTTTGAATTCAGATACGAGTCCAGAGTTGGAACAGACCATGTGCCAGGAACGATTAGAAAAAGTATCAAATGACTTTGGAAATAAAAGTCAGGAAAGTATGTCGTGGCAACTTATCAAAATTAAATATCAACAATAGCATATATGAAAGAATATCTAAAAGCTCATGGGTTAAAAACATGAATTATAAAGGGTCGTTGAACTACACAAGTTCATTGAACTACAAATGTCATGAGTCCCAGTCTCATGATACTACTGCCAAACAACTTTATTTAAGAAAAAATCAGGTTAATTATACAACATGGAACAGCCTCAGTGCACATAAAACACAGTTTTTCTTGCTACGTGCTGTGCTTCTGCACATTGCATTTACACAAAATTACATTTTTAGTGTTATGGATATGAGTTAAGTAAATTGCGAATACAAATTTCTATACAATCAATCAGAAATAAAGGATTATATAATGAACTAGTAGAGGCCACAATTCTCGGTACACCGGACGAAAATGATGGTGTATCCTAACTCGACTCGTAACTCAGGTTTGCAGGTTAAGTACAGGTACAGCGGGCGAAGGGAGAATAAATAATTAAGTTATGAAAAAATGACTTGATGTATATGTATAGATATAGAGGGGGGTGTATGTAGGCCTGGCACTGGGCCATACGGGAAACCTAGTCCTACATTGGTTTATACTGGATGTACTACACTATGTAGTTAAGATCAACATTAATTTTGATATTACCGGCACCAATAATTGCGTCCATGTATACTCTTTTGCCTCGAACTATGTGTGGTGAAAAAGTAGGCTACATTTCGTGAAAATGGTACAAAATACAAAGTTGTGAGAGATTGCCTAAGTTGCCTATTGAAACTGAACTGAATAAAAAAAAATAAGAAGAACTGTTATGGAGTCATATTTTCTGATCTTGAACGGCAGAGATGCTGTTATACTAAAGATGGCCCTTGAGTTATTAAGAGCGACATGATACAAAAGCACGGCATCATGTTATTACATAATTCAGAGTGTAAACTTTTTTTTCAATTTTTCTATATTATATGAGTATACTTCCTCAGTGAATTTCCTTCATTTACATATTTTTGGTAAGGCTATGACAATCGTATCGTGCCCTAACACACCCAGACCATTTTCTAAACCGAATTTATGCAGATTTTCAGGTATCGGGAACCAGTCACTTGTGATATCCATCGCATTTCTTTCTATCTAAAAGGGAGCTATGTGGACGTTCTGCACATATATTCAGAGTGTTAATCATATTAATTTAATCGTGACATTTTGTATCGGAATCTGACAGACTTGCTGAACTGCCTAAAAATAACTAGCTGCTTACAGCTATAGCATTGTTACATCTATATTAAAACATATCTATTAACAATAACTATAATGTACTTATTTATGACTTCCACGTATGTACCACACCTATACGGAAGATCGTTACCTGTGAAATGATCGAGTATGATCAAATGATATATATTATATATATATTATATATATATATATAAAGCATGCGTTTGAACTCATCTAGTCAAATGTGCTCACCTTGGTGTCCTACGGGAGTTGTCTTGGTCAATCTCTGCGACGTGCGGACCGGCTGGAGAAACTGTGGAGCTCAGCTAACTTGAGTCGCCAGCCAAGAGGTGAAGGGGGCTGATGTGCCGGTTAGAAGCCTAGATGGGAGAAAGGTCACCACTGTCGTTACCGGGTGAGACATAGGAGAGTATAAACAGATGTACAGTGAGTCCCCTCTTATGCGGCCACCTGAGGTGGCAGTGTAAGAGGGACGGCCGCTGGTGAGTTGGGCAGTTTAGGATAGGGCCTTTCCTGTAGTGCAAAACAGTCCTTGTTACCGGGAGCAGGCGCGGATTTAGGGAGGGGGGGGGGGGGGATGGGCGTTCAGTGACCTCCTTTTTTTTTGGGGGGGGGGGGGGGCATATATTATTTTTTTTACTGTGAAATGTCTTGCCCCCCCCCCCCCTCCCCTCCTTTTACAAATTCCTGGATCCTGCCCTGGTTACCCCTGTCCTATATCATCATTCATTTTTAAACAATAAATTTGTTTTAAGATTGAAACAAATAGTCACGCAAAAGTTCATTGTCCTGATGGCCAGAAAAGTGTTACAACTTAGGTGGCTGGGAAAGCGTTAGGCTAAAGGGGAAACTGTTGAGGGGTCCATTCGTATGACAAAAGGTTTACTTAGTTAGGATTTTTTTTAAATCCATTCTTTTTGACATATTTATCTTGACGAAATATATATTATTTCTAGTCGAATGAATAATTTTTTTTAATGACTTTTGGTATATTTGGTAAAATTCGTTCATGGAATAAAATGACGGCCTCTTGGGGGAATGGCCGCAATTGTGGGGTAAACTATTAATTTTAGAACCATATAAAGTAAAAGGGTGGCCTTTGGCCATGTCAGAGGGATGGCTACTGTTTTTTTTATATATAATATATTTATTTTCGCCTTCAAACAGAGTCTGATCTTTATGGGGTAAATATAGAGAAAAGCTATCCTTGTATCACTCTTCTGGTCATATATGGGCAATGATATGGGTTGCTGCTGGTTAGGGAGGAGGCCATATATAGGGGGGCTACTGTATAGATCTAAATTTTCTTCTAATCGTTTCTGTCCTGATTCGCTAGAATGGTTATGTGACTCGTGATGTGAGGTGACGGCTATAATATATTGGTTTGAGAGGTTATATGGGAAATCAACACCTGCTCAACGTCACCATGGCACGATCATCCCAAGGTCAAATCAGATATAGAATAAGATAGCAGCATATCAGGTACCGTAAAACCTTTATGTTAAGCCCAATTCTAATATAAGACCAAATATTAGCTTCATCAAAAACTTTAACTAACTATGGAGAATCTTCATCTTATTTATGAAGAAAGGCAATAACTGTTTTCTCTCAAAGATTGCATTCAAAGATTACAAGGAACTTTAAAATGAATTAAGAACTGGGGAGAAGTAGAGCGTTCACTGGTTATGAAAAATAAGACTAAACGTGTAGGTCCTCTGAGTGTGTAGCAAGCTGAATTTTAATTTCAGACCCGAACTTGGAGATTTCTATCTACCTCATTTCTTGCTGCTTACCTAGTGGGTACACAATGTTGAAACAATGATGAATTTGTGTTTCCCGGTTGTGTTGGATCAACTTGAGAAACCAACATATTAATATTGAATTTTCAGCATTGATTGAATTTACAAATTCAACTAAAAATCAACTATGAAAACCATTGATCGGGTGATTATTATGTTGCTCACTGCTAATTCAGTTTGCAAATTTAGCCAAAAACTAATGTTGATTCAAAATTAGTGCGCCTGCTATGTAGCTTAGAAGCAAACCCTTTCTTACAGTAAGATTATACTATGGAAAATCTCCAACTCTTTTATGAAGGAATGACCGTTTTCCCTCACAGATTACAACAAAATCTAAAAGGAGTTAGTGAGCGTGAGTAATGGATGTTTTACGCTGTACCAACAGCCAAGGTCATTTTTACAGTTGGGGCAAATTCTGTCTTTGGTGATCGTATCTATGAGATGAAGGTGATCTATAAGATGAAGGGATCAAAACCTGGAAATCATTTTTGCTGTACCTCATCCCTTAGTGAACCCAGCACCAACCGGGAATTGAACCCCAAGAATCACTTGGTCAGTGCACAGTCCCCCCTATTGTCGCCTTATATAATCAGCAGGGGCTACTGGGGGCCTATATATATTCTTCCCCAGAACCCCCACGGGGTAAATCTAAAGGGATAAACAAACTCGAGAGAAATAGTGTACACTGCATATGATAACTTTCATTTCTCACTTTTATTTTCGTGCTTTGGTCCCACAGAAGTTATCAACCTGAAAATTTCAGGGGAAATGGAAAGCAGAAATCATACATTTTAGTGGTAGTTTTTAGTTGTCTGTGCTAAAACGAGGAGCCTAAGATTTTTTTTTAGTATTTCAATATACTTTCTACCTTTGATGAAACAAAAATAAACTAGGAGTAGATCTAGATTTAGGCCTGGGACACTTATTAGTGTAAATATTTCATGACTTTGCCGTTTGGGCCCTGTAACAGTCCTTTTAATAGGATTCAGAATTAGCTAAGTAGCTGACCCTATAAGTTGGGTCCCAACTTAAGTCTTCTTAAGAATGAATTTTAATAACGTGATCACCTTGGCTGTTTGGCAAAATTTGCAAATTCCCTGTTTTCCCTGTCAGGGAATCTTTTTTTTGCCATTTTCCCTCTTAATTTTCCCTGTGTGGTTGGTACCCTGGTTAAAGTCTCTCAGACTCTGCAACCCGGAAATACGACCCTAACTCCACTCCTGTCCTGACTGGCCTGACCTGAAAGCCTAAATGTCAGTGTATCGGCTTGAGCGATAATAAGGGATATGACACATTGAGGTCGAAAAACTATCGATACAGCCTCTCAAATCATCATTTTGGGTATTCTAGATGTTCCACACCTACATTATCTACTATTCGCGTGAACTGCAGCACACAAAGATGTTAAATATCATGCACATCTTACCGAACCGTTCTACACATGGCCAGCCCAGCGGCTTTGACATCTCAAGTGTAAACTTCCGGTTGGGTTGGGTTTTTCGCCGTTGTAACGCCTTCGTGGTTTCGCGCTCCCAAAACAGCGGCCATGTTGTCAACAAAACAACGTCGACTGAGTTTATCTGTTAGGGCAGTTCACCTGTTGCCGTACCTATCATGACGCAAACACGTCAGAACCCTACACTAAATACTCAAAAACGGAGAAAATCATATTATTATGTTGCAAAAGGTGTGCCTGCGTAGACTAGATCTACATCTGGCAAAATGCAGTGCCATTGGCAATCCAGGACCCCAGCCAAGGCCTAGCTCTGTCACAAATCTATCATTATCAATAGTATCATTACTTGCTCCTTGCCTCTGTGGTCTGGAGCCTTCTCGCGGCAAGCAGATGTACGACAGAGAGAGTAGAGAGTCGATCATTTGGCTATCGAAGGCCAAGCCAGAGCAATAAGAGCTAGACTGAGGTAGGCCTATACTATAGTCGATATACTATAGTATTAGTAGTGAGTACACTCACATAAGGGGCCGTCCATAAATGAGGTCATGCTATTTTTTACCATTTTTTATTTCCCCCCCTCCCCCACCCCTTTGTCATGTTTTGTCATGCGACACATGACTCCCCCCCCCCCCCCTTCTAAAACTGACAACATGTGAAAAGGACCCCCTGTTAGACCGTAAAATGTACATCTGACGCAAAACGTAAATAAAATAAACATAAAATGTAAATCTGACGCAAAATGTAAATCATATCAACATTAAATGTAAATTTGAGCTAGCATAAAATGTAACAATTTGACGTAAAATGAAAATATGAAAAAGTAGCGTAAAATGTAGATCTGCTCGCTGCCATTCATAACAACAAGGGATTGGGTGGGGTGGCAATGCCGGTCAAAGTGTAGGCCTAAACAATACTTAGTTGTGAATGTTGATTTGATTATTAGGTTTTGTGAATATTTGTTGTAGATATTTGTTATAAATTGGGGGCTGTGCCCCCGAACCCCCCTATGTCATTTCTTTTTTCACTTTTTTAACGTTCTTATGAATTGATTCCTAACACACACAATATGAGATTATTCTCCACCAGCACGTACATTGACTTCTGAGATGATGCCATTTATGGGAAGGTGCACTCCTTTTTTTAGATCCTAGAAAAAATACTGCGGTCCCTCATATTTTTTCAGACCATTTTCTATAGAAATTGCCCCCCGGTGCTCTATATCTCTATGTATGGGTATTCAGTAGGTATTTTACATCAAGTTACATTTTACATCAAGTTACATTTTACGGGAGAATTACATTTTACGGTCTTACACACACATCCCTCTCCAATCACAGATAAAGTACAAGCAGGGATGGATGTAACCAAGGATCAAAATACCTTAAAAAGCAAAGGAGGCAATCCCAATTTTACTTACAATTTCTCTTTGAATTTTTTGAAATTAGAATTTTCCAAACATGATGTTATGCACCGCATGACCCCCTCCCCCCCTGAAGTTGTCATGTTTCTTCATGGAAGCATGAACCCCCCTCCCCCCTGCAGCATGACGTCATTTATGGACGGCCCCTAAGGGGCTACCTATGCCCCGTATCAGCTTCTAATCATAGGGGTCTGAATGTCTGTTAATGCTACTTGCTAGTGCTGGATATTTCTGACCTCTGCCTGCAGTATAACAAGTATTTCTCTGCTGTAGGCCTATAGTGCAATTGAAAGAGTGCCCAGTCGTGAAAAAAAAATTGTGTTATGCTAGCCAAAACGTCTGAGAGCAATCTTGAGAATGAATTAAAAGTCTGATGAAACCTTAATCATTGGCCTGTATTTTCTTGAGAAACATACTTGTGATTTACAAGGTAGACTTAGGCCTATTTATTGTACAAAATATGTTATTATTATAGCCTCATTCAATAGAAACCAAGCAGGAGGACTGTATGCCCAACCCTTACTGTAACCTGTATATATATATATATATGTCAATTGATCAAATTTAGGAAGTTACTATGTTTTAGCAGTGAATAATGCTATACCAAAACTGAATTCTTGCCTATTCCAGTGACCTGACTTGCTGAGACTGAAATGGCTTATATATTACACTTATTGCCCAACCCTTAATTGTCTAACCCCAGGTCATACACAATGGACAGGGCTTATTATCTGAACTGAACTTATTCTGTTGGCTGAGTTTCTAGCCTACCATTTTATATTATCACATTCTCGACCCAGAGTATGTAAGATTATTTTTTTATTTTATAGACTTCAGGTACATTTATTGTGAGGCACTTGACTTAGGCCTAATTTGGTAACCTATCGGCTGTGCATGACTTTCTATTACGTCCATAAAATGCCTTTTTGTAGACCAATGGATCTACAGACGGCTTGAGCCTTGAGTTGATTGATGATTGAATATTTATGTAGGGTGGGATCTATTGGATTAAGACTTGTCAGCGTTTCTAAATACTGGCACTGGCTATGCATAACTTCAAATTTCACTTCCTGTTACTTTCAACGCCCACACAGCAATGAAGTAACTTCTGACTTCTCTAACTTCTCTTTTTCTTTCAGATTTGTGTGGTCACGTCCATACGGTGAATCAGGACCATGCTCTATCCCCAATGTTATCATCACGGTAAGTTATTACATTGTTTTTGGTGCACTATCCGCTCCTTCCACATGCTCTCATAATCATTAGGGCTTTGACTAGAAGTCGACCAATAGGGCTAAATCCCCGGGTAAATAATGATTTCTGTTGATTTTATTGTATTGCTATAGCGCTTTGCCTAGTCTATGAAATGTAATTGAATGTTTCGAAAATTAGAATTGGATTTTGGATTATACCCAGGCAAGCAGTGACATAACAAGCACGTTTTATGAACAAACCTTTCGGCTAGTCTGTTACCTGCCCGATGCTCATTTCAGTTACATCTCTTGACATCAGGTTGAGACTATCCAAGACGGAGTGTTATGATAACTTTATATCGCAGTGAAGTTGAGACCTTATCAATGAAGAATGATATGATAATGTTATTTTTACATGAAGAAATGTAACCAGAACGTTATAATAAAGTCACAGTGTAATGTTGCAATGTTTTTTTTTTTTTTTATTTTAACCACTTTCACATAAATGTGTTCTTCCAAGTAAGTATAATGGTTGATATTTACAGTTCAATGCCTGGACAATTTTTCCAAGGGTACACTATACAAAACAAAAACAGTTAAACTCATCACAGTTAATAATTGACAAAGTTACTTGCTTCATATGAATAATTTTCAATGTAAGAATGATTGGGCTTTCCCGAGTACAGTACTTGCCCGTACATAGTTACTCAAGAATACTTTTTTTAACATTCTTGTACAAAATCTTTAGCTGCTGTCGAAAGATAGTGATTGTTGCAGATTCTTGCACATGTTTAGGTAGAACATCCCAAAGCACACACCCTCTCCAGTATGGTGAGCGTTTATAGGTTTCTGTACGTGGTATCTTTAATTTGAAAACAATTCTAGTATCACGACGGGTACGTATGTTATCAGGAATCTCTACGTATTCCGGGTTGCTGCTTCTTTTATACATCAATTGCAGTAACATAAGCTCACCACGTTTGGTCATATAGTCAATATTAGATTCCGCATGCCCCTATGCCAGGTATAACACTCGTCTTTGTCTGTGTGGACTTGATATATAATCTCTCTATGTCTTAGAGCTAATACATAGCTTACAGCACTTTATAGTTCATTAAGTTATTGCCAGTATAACTGCTAAAACAATACTGCATTCTCGCGAATCAGTTCCTTTTCATTCTTTACTTTGTTGATGCTATGTATACCTTTTCAAAATTAAGATGCACGTATAGACATATCTATACACCTTGTGCAGACGTTGTCAAATGATCACTTATTGGTGATCACCTTGGTCTGAGCACAACCACGTGGTGATCAAGGAAAAAAAAGAATTTAGTAGTCCCAGAGAATAAGAATGGTCAATTTTGATGCGATTATTCATTCAAGACCAAACCACTATGACCATTTTCCCAAGAGTTTCTGAATTATGAATATTAATAATTCTACATTGATCACCAATATAGCGTCCACACAATTGTATAATATTGTACATGATTATAATATATGTTTGAATCATGTATGAGAGAGAAATCTGAAAACGGTTTTGACTTTACAGTCATAACGTCTTTCCCCGACAAAACATTCTCTGCATTGATCCACTCGCCATTCCGTTTGCCTACTGGACTTCCAGGGGTGATGGGAAATCCATACAGAAACGTTATCGGGAAGGTTTAAAGTCAGCAGGCAACGTCATTAATTCCGATCTCATTGATCCAAGATATTGATAATTCGACCCCGTCAACAGCCGCCCTTTTCTTGTATTAGCTACCGTAACTTCTCCATGGCAACTCTTGAAGAGGTTATCTTAAAAGCAACATTAAACTTCAGTGGCTATACTAACAAAATCAACAACATTGTCATATCATAATATGCCCCTGTGGCAAGATTTGGCAACGAAGCAGGGTATAACAACGTTGTTAGATTAAGGCTTGTCCGGGACCTGCTGTTCGAAAACATCCCAGGGGCGAATCCAGGGGGGGGGGGGGGGGGGGTCCAGGGGGTCCTGACACCCCCCCCCCCCCCTTTAGAGGGGACTTAAACTTGCCAAAGAGAAAAATACGTTGCACACGCACGTCATTTAGTAATTAGCCTATAAGTGGACCCCCTTTTCGAAGTCCTGTATCCATCCCTGCATCCAATACATCTTTAATTAATTTAGAAACGCAGTATTTACATTTATACTATCACATGTATATAACATAGGATACTCAGACATTTCTAGGATTATCAATATCAAAGATCATGTTCTGTTTCTCTGTAAGAGTAGACATCTAACGCAAACACAGGGGAACTGCGAAGTACTTGAGCGTGATTGAACATATTATATATGTTATCAAATTCATTAATCTACAGCTAGGACATTTCTTTTCAGCGTACAGCACACTATTAGCCTATAAAAAGGATATGTATTACTAAACTTAATTGAACCTATCCCGGACCAAAGCGCAGGTGCAAAACAGTGTCTACTGAGTACAGAATCAGTGTGTGCTTACAGTAGCATCTTAGTGGAAAATCAGTGAAAATCAGTGAAAATACAGTGGCTGAGTAGTGGAAAATCAGTATGTCCGAAATATTTTAATTAGCTAGAGCGTACAATCAGTAGTATTTCAGTAGCTAATTTAAATATTTTAGAAATACTGATTTAGGAAGTGTCCACTGCCATTTGTTCCGGGTATAATTAAATAATGATTTGCCGAGAATGTTGACAGGCTACCCCGGCAGGCTACGTTGATATTTCTAAAACATTTCAATTAATGATGAAGCCTACATGATCAAGAAAAGGAAATTATGCAAGTTGGCATATTCTTTTGTTATTGACCACCTTTTTGAGCAATTGCTGGCCTTATCAGAACTCCAGATTATGGTCGTAAATGCAAAGGGTTTTCCATGAAACATCTACCTTTGTGACCTATTATGGATATCAAACAATGCTGTTCATTAGGAACCCCTGCATTGTATTTTAATCATTGTAATGTTGAATTGCAGATTAGATTTATTGCTGATGTCAGTGAGACTGTAGTTATGCTTGAATTATTGCTTTAAATGCTTAGATTTACCAGACTGAATAAGCACACGTGTTTCTACGAGAAACCGCAAGTAGTTTTATTGCGGCGATTCAGGTATCACAATACTAATTCTGCGACAGAGACAATATCTATCAAATCTTGGAAGACTGTGAGGCTCCAAGCACGGGACAAGAAGTGAGAATTTTACTAAAACTGTTTCTAAATAAATATTTATAAAGGCTAGCAGAAAATACAAAATATTGGATATAGTACCAGTGTGTACATATGAGGGGAAAACGTTGTTATTTCTATGCTAGATGAGGCTGAATATGCTACCCCAAAGTGCATATGTGATCTTCTATTTAGTTTAGAATACTTTTTAGGTATGTTTTCATTGATTTGATTAGTGATAAGATACTATGAATAACCAAGATGTGCATAAGTTGAGGCTAGTCTGTAAAGTGCAGATAAGAGTATGAATAGCAAGAAACTTGCAGTTAGATGCATGTTCATAAATATTCCTTGCAAGTTTAACTCTGTGTCATAATGATTGACTTCAAGGTCACAAATACGTAAGCGACAGAAATACAAATTAATGTTTTTGAATAATGATTAAGTTTTATGCCCAAGGCCAGTACGTGCCATTTCTAGGAACTTATTTGTGTTGTGTTGGAGTGTACAGATGAGATTCCAAGTGCTGATAAATTTACAAGAATCAGCGGGCAAAAAAGAAAACGGTCATAACGCCGGGTAAAATTGACAAAATATTCTCACCATGTTGGGCTGTCCCTGTAAGAATTACGATGTTAAATTGTTTAGAATGCCCTCGGCAATTTGGATTTTCCTGGACAATATATTCTAATGGAAAAAAAACCCTGAGATTTTAAAGTTCAGTTTCATTCATATCTTCTATATCTCTCCCCAAAAACTGACGTATCTTCTCTTACAACCTCCATATCTTCCCATAAAACTCCCGCACAGGAACGATCATAGTTTATCTCATGCAACGTAAGTTTATGAAACCAAATGCCCGTTCCTTTTTTAAAATTTCTCCATCCGTCTTTGTGAATCAGGCTGCAGATTTCCCTCTGTATGGTTTATCGCTTTGCTTGATAGATGTTTATTCAGTTAATGATTGCGGTTTCTTAAACATTTATTTGTGTACAGGCTGAGCATAACCTCCTTGTGAAGTGCATATATTCAAATATCGTTCAAATAAATCCCATCTAAAGTTGCTAAAAGAGCTAGCCATAATTATATAATGAAATATGATGCTGTCGAACAACTTCCCAAGGTAATCGTAACGTTTAGAAAAAGAAACATAATGCCCATAAATTCACAAAGCCTATAATCGTCCGTACAGTTCATGCTATTTTTGGTTGCAGACAAAAAATTCTTTATAGCACGGAAACCATAAACATAATGTACTAATTGAACCTCCATGTAATTATGTTATGTCAATCTTACCTAATTCTTTGTTTTTAATGTATTTAGAGTGATATCTTGCAACAGTTGTTTTGGACCGGTTAGTCACCGTGAAATGATCAATCTATGTAACGTCATATCAGGAGGGTTATTAATGCCCAATATCCAGATTTTGTCACTTATAAATGTCTGCAGTCCCCCTGAGATTTTCTTTTTTGAGCCAGTCGGTACACGAAGTTTAGTTTTCATTTTTGATAAAGCTGTTATGCAAAGGAAAAATTATCGCATTGAGTTTAGCTGACACTTCAAAGATATTTCAGACTGGCCAGTATAGTGTCCAATTGTGTGGAAGCATGTTGAGTGTAAATATAGGATATTCAACATTAATTCCTGTCATTATCTTCATTTTTCTTCTAACAGTATAATATATTCACCACACATGATTGCATTCAACTACTTGAAAGAACAGCTTAAATGTCTGACAGGTTTTGTAAACATAAAATTCAAAGAAAAAAAAGAAAAAAGATTAAAACAGTGATTGCTAACCATGCAGGGCCGCGCTCTGTGCCGTGCTTTTCCGTGCAGGTAGTTCTAGGAAACAACACTAGAGGTCAGAGCGGTACGGCCTGTCTGTTACTTCAGTTTAGGCTGATGCGACGAGGCAGTTTTAAGACATTAGACCTGTTGACTTCTCTTTTATAGTATAATATATATTACGATTTATTAATTTCTGACACGATGAGGGTAAAGATTGTATCGTAATACATCTCTTGTATACCATACACAATAGTACTAATTGTCAACTGTATGTCTCATTGCATGACACCAAGTCAAAGGTAGTGTATTAGGGAAAAGGATAATCATCGATACGAAGACAATTCAACTTTTTTTTTCATTTTGAAAGGCATCTATGAGTTCTTTTTACTGAGACAATAGCCCGTCGCGGACTTAGCTTTGGTTTGCCATGCGTGCTGCGGCATATATTATATAACTACTCGGGAGACGAGCCCTTAGGGTGTGGCGGGGGCTACTGAAGACGTCTCCCACGGCTGACCATACTAACTACTCTTAATGATTACAGCACCTCGTTTTGATCAATGGCAGACAAGGGTAATTGTCCAAAATAGATTCGGGGAGTTTTGTTTCAGCTGTATCAAACTACGGATAAGGGGTATACCACCAATCATGTTTTTCACACTTTATCATACCTGGTGATGTGATTGTTTCTTATAAATGCTGGCAAAATAGTATTTCTCCGAATTTGGCCGGAATTCCACCCAGTTTGCCGTAGGAGTCTTCTGACGTTGGCATCGATAAATAGGTGAAATGTGAGAAGAAGAATAAAGAGAAACATCGGGGATACCATGTGCATGTGAAACCATAATAGATAGCGGAATTGGGGCATAATTTCAGACAATGGTCTTCGAAGACTACCGGGCGTTTTCTATATATATATATATATATATACTCCTGTCTTGATTGAACACATGTATTTAGATATAAACCATGCATGTATATTCATGAAAGAATTTTATTGTAAACAACATTCAAATTTCAAAACTTGACAAGTCAGCAAAGAATGGCAAAGGGAACATCAGTACAGGTTACGTTAACCTTGGAACAGAACAAATGTTTCCAATAGGAAGTAAATGCCATATAGGATTATGAAATCAACTGTCACGATTTCAGTCTGACTTGGTACCATTCATTTCAGTTCTATAACGTCTCAATTTCCGGCTGTTTCTTCATCATTATACTGGCCTTTTTTTGTCATACGTTTGATACGTCTTTCAATAAGTCTAAGAAGAAACATCTTTTTCCATAAAGACATACAGGAAGGATTATACAAGATATGAGCTTTGAGGGGAAAAAGTACGCCCACTAACAAAGAGAATTGAAATGCATCTATAAATATATTCTAAAATAGTTTTGAACTTCGTATACAGAAGCAACTTCTTTTCATGTCCCCCAAATATAGATTTTCTTGGACGTGTGACCTGTTAAAAGTAAGATTCCGACTACTTTTATTCCTACAAAGAGCTAGGTCTCAGCTTTGTATGGAGGTCGCCAGTCTCTATTATGTTTATCAAATTTAAGTCGGTCAGGAGTCTTGATCGCCGACGTCCAGGAGTGCTGCAGCAGCATCTCAACAGTCAAGTGGGTTGTATATTGTCAACGACGTTTAATCTACAGCCACTTTGGTAGGTCAGGTATATCAAGGGTTCACTTGAACGTATCGGACATGATCTAGACTGTTCACTGTGAAATAATTACTTTTGATATTATCGTGTGGATATCTGATAATTTGTATGAAAAAGGCTACTTGTATATACTTCTGAAATACAAGGGAAACCTTGAAGATAATTGCGAATAAAAACATATATTATATATATTATATATATTATATATATATATATATATATATATATATATATATATATATGTAAGTTAGATAGTGTGAATCTATGGTTGGTAGAAAACCCATCAGATCTTTGATGGATAATACATCTCACTGACCGGTGTAGGTATTGATATCAATGATATACATACAGCTTTTTGAAATAAGATACTAAAATATTAATTGGTTAACTGTCAAACGATGAAGTTCTTTTAAGGTACACTGGTGGGATAACCTATCTACATATCAACATAATTCAGAGTGCTCCGCTCGCATTTCAGCCAATTCGTCTGCAATTAAAGCAAAACGCCAGAGAGAGCGAAGGCGCAAAGAAATTTGAATTTCTACCAGGAGCTTTCCTGTCACCAGATATCTTTTTGTAATTTGAGGAGAGGGGGGCTTTTAGGGGGAAATCTTTTTCAACAGGCGGCGGCGGGTCAGTCAGCCGTTGCCCAGGTCTGCCCTGATGAAGCAGATCGGAGATAGTGGGCCAACCAATCCTGCTCAGAGGACACCTCTTTCAAACGGGTGGCGGGCGTTTCATCTCGTGCAGTACGGGGATTTGATAAAAGCATTTCGTTACACAATGGACCAAAATATCCCAATTGTTGTAGTCGCCCGTATTCAATTAGTCGGGTAGAATCCCCACCGAGCCCCTGGGCGAGATAAGACCCTCACTGTCTTTAGTAATACCAAATATAGGCTTTAGCCAAAAGCCTCCCTGGGCGAAAACCGTGGGCGTCCTTTTGAACCCAGCCCGCCTGAAATGAAGTAATCTAATTTCATACTAAAGGGATTTTTATTAAATGAAAATTTGGCGGCGGGGGATAATTCTGCGAGCATTGGAGAAGTACGCTGGGCGAGTCGGAGTCGGACTCGGAGTAGCGGTGGGTTTGATCAGGTCTGTTTATTGAATCAAGACCGCTTATTGACCGCCTTGATTTCCAGAGGGAATGGCCCCAGATAGGCCAGGCAGAGACCCAATTTTCTGTGGTGATAGCTCTCTCCGGTCACTCGTCTCCAGGCCCGGCGAATCTTCCCGGGCCACTAGGCCGGCCGATCCGCCGACCGCTGGCCTCCGGGGCTGGGGGCTTTTAGTTTTAGGCTATCTCGGCCACAACCTGTAAGCCTATGCATACGATGAGGCCGCCTATCGCCTTTCTTTGGGCCTCTCAGTGAATACATGCTCCGACAAGTCCGCTACATCTCGGCTCTCCGTCTCAGCGATAATCCACCCGCTGACGGTCGGGTTCAATATGCTGAAAAGCCGATTTTCATCTTGACTGCGACGCTTAAACGTTTTCTGTCAGATAACATTTCCAAGTAGTTTCTTTTCACAGTCTCTTGTTGATACTGCCGAATATGCATTTTCGTTTTTCTTTCTGTAAAAATAAGAAAAGAAGTAGGCCTTTTGTATATCTATCCAGGTGCCCGCTGCAGTTGAATTGGATAAAACTCAAAAGTTTCCGATATGCTCTTGAAGTGAGTCAAAACTGCCCGATCCCAGCTTTGTTTCCCGCCCGATGGTGGCCGGTTTTCACCTTCTCCTGGTCGTTGCTAAATGTCGTCTGCTCATCGCGCGGCGGGCGGCGTTCCCCGGGCGTCTCACCGTCCGGTGGCGCCCCCTGGATGGAGTGGAGGAGACGCAGGGCGGGGACAGCCTGCTGCCACCGACGCCACACTCGCTGCTGCCTATGTCGATTGTTGGCAAGCGGCAAACTGATGCATTTCAGCAGAAGAGGACTCATTGGACGGATAGGTATGTCTGCTTTCCTCCTCTTAGCCTTGGCATCAGCCAACACTCCATCATTCACTTTCCATTTTTATTTCAGCCGGCGGAGCCCCCCTGCTCCTCCCGTGGCTGCTGGTGGTGGGCAGGGTCATTTAGGGGGAGAGGGATATTGTCTTGAGAGTGGCGTGGCACATAAGTTAGCTGTTCACGCCACTGGGGCGGCGGAGTGAAGGCACGGCCAGTTGGTTCGGGCAGCTCCTGACCACGGGGTCATATATTCTGCGGGCGTCACCCCTCGCCACTGCTCATATTTTCTACTTGTATGCGTGATTTAATTAAGGTCAGGCATGGCTGACAGTGACACTGACAGCAAAGTTGTCAAGTCTGTCCGACCCACTCACCAAGATGACAGAGCGCGAATAGTCAGTTTTAATTCAATCTTGCCGGTGTTTCTTGTCAACTTGGGTTGTTTATCACGGCCGTGTTTTATCTCGCGGTGCGCCGGCCGCCGACGCGCTCTATTTTAACGCGGCAAAAGAACTATTTGGGGCCCAAACTTCTGAAACATTTGGATTTTCACTTAGATTCGACTTGAAAGTGCCTTTTCGGGCGCTTCATCGGCGGGCATGGTTATTTAACCTGAATCTGTCAGATGTGTCAAGCCCCTTCGTTATTTATTGGACGTAAGGTTTTGGGTGGCAGGGCTGCTGTTAAGGTGGCGGGCCCGCCGCTGTTGTCTACGGCTAGACCACTCAGATCGGGACTTTCAATGCGTAACAAAGGATGGAAAACACTTATCACTTTTAGCCAAGGAGATGGAGATAGACTCCGGTCGCCGCGACTTTCTCCTAGTTTGAGGTTTTAGAAAACTGTTAGACAGCCGTCGCCGTCTTTCTGTTGGCGCGGGGGGATGGAACTTGAGAGAATGATGAATGACCACCAAGTGGCGGAGGAGGGGGAGGCGAGGAGGGGGGAGGGGGTAAATTTAAAAGCACGGTCGTTTTTCCGTTCGGTTGATCACACAAATACAGTGCGACCACCAGAAACAGGCCAAGGCGACGGCCGCAACCACCACGACACCCCCCCCCCCCCTTCTTAGCCCCCACAAGCCCTCCCCGTCCCCACTATTTCCAGTATCCTAATCTTGGTAATTATGGGGGTTTAAATCTTTTGTTCATAACGAGCACCCCGCTCGAAGGATGGAACATCGGCCTGGCGATTATCTTGACAGTTGCTCAATCCATGCAGAGGCCGACAATTATCATCCGACCAGCGTTTTTCTTATCACCAGCGCCAAAAACTGCTGAGATGTAATTTGCTACGTTTGGTAGAAGGGAGAGAGGGGAGCCAGCAGAAGAGGGAAGGAAAGGAGTGGGGCAGACTTTCCCCTCCACTTCCTCTCACTCTCCCCAGCAAATCGTCCGCCGCCGTTCTATTGAGCGCACGGGAGCGTCCAAAAATGCTGGACGCTTCATTCGCCACGTCCAAGTGCATCTCGTAAAGCAGGGGGATCGATCCTTACCGGGCTGATTGTGTGGCTCGGGTATAATGAAAGCCGCGGGGCCGGCCCTGCCCACCCCTACCCCGGCGCCCCCCTCGCCGCGCCAGCCGCTAAACTCGCGGCCAAACGGGCCGGGCGTGCCGCGTCATTGAACGCCCAAATCCGCCGACTCGCAGGCCTCGGTCGATTAGGGACGGCGAACAATTTGTAGCAACGACCGATCCGGCCGATTGCCTTTCACGTGCTTAACTGAAGAATGAGTCGCTGAAAGTAGATGGCTAATCCCACCACCTAACCACGACTTAACTTCTCTGCCGCACAAGAAACATTGTTATCCTTAAAGAAAGGCTTGGGTTTTTAAGAAAAGCTTTCAGGGTTGTGTGTATTGCATGGTATATATAGGGCTTATTTGTTTGTGTGTACGTATACATGTTTAGATTGTTTAACTTTGTTGTAAATTTCGAGGATATTTCTGGCATTGTTTTATTTTGATCACATATTGAATTGAATGTTACATTACTTTGGTACCGAACATAATCTGAATGTGTGTATGTAATTATATATGCCATTCTTTTCATACCACTCAAAAAGAAGTGAGACTTCTTGATGTAAACATGCTATTGCAAATATGCTCATTTTTCATAGACCAACTTAGATTCATAGAAAATCTAAAACTTTTATTTTGTTACAAAAATCAGTTACAGTGAAAAAAACGAGATAGCGGAAAGTGTTAAGAAAGTGGCAGTTGTTGTCTATCCAGGCGCCGAGGAATGCACGATTCAAGTCGTGTTATATGGAGAAGCCATGTATCACGAGGGTCTGTTATCAGGTCGCTTCCATCTCAGCCTATCATTTGTCTGTCGGGGGATCTACATCGGCCGTCAGGTACAGCCAATCGTGTATACATCCCGCCCGCCACATATACACAGTGGTTTGGTGCGGCCCGCAGACAAGTTACAGATGTATAAACTTGGCCCAGGCGTTAGTGCTGGGACACTTGGGACCCTTTCTCTGTTTCTTTCTCTTGAGCTCTCTCCCCTCCCCTCTCTCTGAGTCTGAGTCTCCGCGGCCTTTTCCTCAGCTGGCTGTTACATGCGCGGGGACTGAGGGGAGGTATCTGGTGAAATAAGGGGGGCACCCTGAGACCTGCTTGGGACTTGGAGCAGGCTGGGGACTGAGCACTCGAGTTGGTAAGAGCTCCTCGTTCGGGCCACAGGAGGCGGGGCGGGGCTTATCTGGGCCGGGTCTGGGGGCCGGCTGGCCGCTCAAAGGGGCCCCGACCGCCGTGTACACAGCCCGCTACGAGCACCTATCTCGGCCCCCGACGAGGATGATTAATGATTGTTGACAAATTAAAACAGTTGTGCTCTCGTGGGGTGGCCAGCTGAGAGGCCGGCCGGTGGGGCGGGTCAGCCCGATAAGCTTACCGGCCAGCCCCGGGAGGGGCGGCCGCCGGCCCCGCTGGAGTCAGTGATACTCCAGGAGGGCGCGCCCACCTCCTCCACGGCCCCTGCCCCTACCAGGCCAACACGCAGAGGTTTTTCCGCCCTCCACCCGCGCACACCCACCTCGCACGGCATAAGCTCACTTCCAGGCGGGCCTCTTTAGCCTCCTGTGGGGCCCTAACTGCCCTTATCACCAGAGGTGCCCCCGGCAGCGGCAGGCCCCCTGTTACCCCCGGGTCGGCAACAAACCACGCAGTCCTTCGATCACTCCACTTCTTTTCCTCCACCCCCCAACCTTTCAGTATAACCCCACCCACCACTGTTTCCTCTCCCCACCCACCCACATAGTAGAGGCAGAAGCAGCCCTCTATGGATAAGTATTGCATCCCCCCAAGTCGGCGCGTTATACGCTGTTACGCCTGATATATGAAAGGATATAGGCCCAGATGAGTATAATGATGTGATGAATGATAGAGCCGGCCAGATTGTCATATTCAAACAGACCCAAATTGTTACTGGCCGACTGAGTGTCCGGACAGTAAACCTAGACCATTCATCATAAGACACCTGATAGGCTTGGGGAGATGAGCTCCCCACCCGATGCGCCTAGTCCCGTTTCCCACTTCACAATACACAGCGCAAAAACTAGGCCGAGATCCAAAATAAATAACCCCCACATCCTCTCGTTTTGCATCCTTAAAAAATATACCAAAAAAGGCAACAGTATCATTCGGAGATAAGTAAAACATAAACTAATACGTCCACCATAAACCATACCTCAAAGCCGCAAATAGAAAAACACTCAGTAAGTAGTATAGGAAAATTTTGCATTTCTTCCTGTTTTCATTTCGTCGCGTGCAAAAAGTGGGGAATACGATATTACAGCGGGGATTGTCGCTCGATGGATGAGTGTCGTTTTATCGACGGACGATATGAAGGGATACTACAAGTGGGAGGGAGGAACCGAGACGACCATTTGGACTGATATTAATTTGGTGTTTATTGTGGGTGTGCCAGCGCCCCACTGTGTTTAGTCAGCCACTGAGGCATGTGTCAGCTGCCACGGTGCGATCAGGTCCTCCGACGGCCAGAACAAATCATTTGGCGGCCGAGGAGGGTCAGTAGTCCTCGCCGGTAAATCAGACGGGCCGAGCTGGGGGGGGGGGGATTAATTAATGAGGTGTGGTAGGGGTAATGAAGTGGTCAGTGGTCGTAGGGGGGTGGGGGTGGTAGTAGTAGGGACGCTGGGGGTGGAGGGATGGCGCTGTGGGGGTGTTGTAGTGACGTAAGGTTACCTGGTCAGTGGGTGGGAGTGGGGTGGGAGTGGGGGAGGTTAGGATCACATCCCACACCCCTAGTTTTTCCCCAGGGGCGTGTCCTGATCAGGCCTCTGGGTGAGGTGCTGATGGCGGTTACAGCCTTGGCACAGGGATCACTGCTCCTGGGGTAGGGGTGGAGAGGGTAAAGTTTGTAGGCCCAGCGGAGGGGGTGTGGTGGGGAGAATTAAGGGTTGGGGGGTCAACCCCAACCAATCCATCAGTCCCTGCGTCTCACGGTGGACGCCCAACCACCCCAGAGCCAACCCCTTGTAGGCTTATACTATACAGCCCCAAAACCAACCCCTTGTTGGCTTAGATTATACCACCCCAGAACCAAGCCCTGTAGCCTTAGATTATACCACCCCAGATCAACCCCTTGTAGCCCTTATATTATACCACCCCAGAACCAACCCCTTGTTGCCTTCGATTATACCAACCCAGAACCAACCCCTTGTAGCCTTATATTATACCACCCCAGAACCAACCCCTTGTAGCCCTTATATTATACCACCCCAGAACCAATCCTGTGTAGCCTTAGATTATACCACCCCAGAACCAACCCCTTGTAGGCTTATATTATACCACCCCAGAACCAACCCCTTGTAGCCCTTATAATTATACCACTCAAGAACCAACCCCGTGTAGCCTTAGATTATACCAGCCCAGAACCAGCCCCTTGTAGCCTTATATTATATCACCCCAGAACCAATCCTGTGTAGCCTTAGATTATACCTCCCCAGAACCAACCCCATGTAGCCTTATATTATACCACCCCAGAACCAAACCCTTGTTGCCTTAGATTATACCACCCCGGAACCAACCCCGTGTAGCCTTAGATTATACCATCCCAGAACCAACCCTTGTAGCCCTTATATTATACAGCCCCAGAACCAACCCCTTGTAGCCTTATATTATACCACCCAAGAACCAGCCCCTTGTAGGCTTATATTATACCACCCCAGAACCAACCCCTTGTAGCCCTTAGATTATACCACCCCAGAACCAACCCCTTGTAGGCTTAGATTATACCACCCCAGAACCAACCCCTTATAGCCTCATATTATACCACCCAAGAACCAACCCCTTGTGGCCTTAGATTATACCGCCCCAGCCCCAGCCTACATCCCCATCCCGCCATGCTAAAAACGGCTCCCCCACACGACGTATTGTGACGTTTATTCTCAGTTGATCTGACAATGGGGTTGACGCGTTGTCGGTCTGCAGAACGGCCGAACCCTGGGCCCCAGAGGTGACAGGCAGATAGCGCGGCTAATGTTGTAGGGCGACAGGCAGGGAGAGTAAGAGGTGGGCGGGGATGGCTATAGATATCTGGGGTGGGGGTATGTACAAGGGCCTACATGTATGTAGGTGGGTAGAGGCTGAGTCCAGGGGGATTTATATTATAGACAATAGGTGGGGATATATAGGTAAGGGGTAGGGGTATATACAGGAGTCAATATATGACTTATCTCCGCCATTTTCGGTGAATACAACCCCATGGATACCACTGATAAGCCTATGGGCAGGGAAGGTGTGAAACACTAATACATTCACAAAATATACTTGAACTATTCTTTGAATTATGAAATTTCGACAATATATCCTTGGTTATGGAATGAAACACATACCTGAACAATTAAGAAGATGCTAGCATTCTTAGATCATTCATAATGTTGAAAAAAGGATTCCTAATGATTGTGTTTATGGGCTTATTCACATCTTACTGCAGCGCCATCTACACCAAATTTCCCGGATCACCGAATCCTAGAATGCATGGGTTTGGGATATGGGGTTGGGTGGGGGATATAATATAGGTGTAAACATGGGGTTGGGGATTACTGGGACCTATAAATGTGTACAGGTGGGTGCCTGGGTCGGGCTGGGAGAGGCGCCCTCACCCTCCCTGTCGGTGGGGGAATGAATGGTCCCGGGGCGAGGATCGTTTCATCATAATCAGCCCTACCTGCCAATCGGCGCCGGCCGGCTGGTTGCTATATCAGCCTTGACAACATGTACACAAACCACAACTCACCATACCCAGTCGGCCCAAATTAAAATTACAGCGGCCGGAGAGAAACTTCTCTGTCTCAGCCCCTTTTTTTGTGACCAGCTCAGCCCCACCCCTCTTGTCTCGCTCCTCTCACACGCAGTCTCCTGGGTGGGACAGTTTTTATCGGCGCTTTTCTTCACGCCATAACCGCGCCTTGTCCCGAACGCGGATCCACCTCCCCCTCTCACACACCCACGCGCGTAGTGGGGGAGCGCGCGACTCGCGTCTTTTTGCATGTTCATCATCTTTAAGGTAATTTCGGACGGATCGCCCGGGCTGTCCCGGCTCGCCGGCCCTAAGTCGCCGTGATTAATTGCTCTTTAACCGGGCTTGTTAGGCCATCGATTTGTATCAATCCATTGCTAAGCATCCACCGCTGCCATCCCCTCAGTCCCCAGCCCTTACTATGCACCCTTCCGCGCCCGTTGGGCGGCAATAGTCACTAGAACTGGCTTCTCCACGGCAGAAATTTCCTGGAGGTAACCAGGCGTTCGCGGAATGCTCAGCTGACCCAGGAGGAGGTCCTGCGACCTTTGACCCCTGGAGGTGTAGCCTGTAGATGCCCGCGTCGGCCGTAAGATGGCAGGCCGGGAGGTGATGGTAGGAGTGGTGGAGGGGGAGGGGGTGGGGGTGGGAGGGGGTTTGGGGTGAGGGACAGGAGGGGTGAGGGGGAGGTGGTACCCCTACCCCCTAGTTGGAGCATCCATGTGGTGGTGGCCAAGGGGAGGCAACGCCAAGCACACAGAGGAGGCCCAGAGAGGGAGAGGCAGAGAGTAGAGAGGGGTACAGAGAGTTACTACTCGCTGACTGTGCACCACCACCACCACCACACCACCACCACCGCCACCACCACGGCCTGGGCTGGCGCACCACACAAGGGGACCATAAAGAACTCAGCTAGACAGGCGCTAGCTACTCTCTGCTCTGGTCCCTGACGTGGACGGATTGGTATAACGCGGCGCGCTGCTAGACTCTACACCCCACGCCCAGCACCAGCATATCGCACCTTGTCTCATCAGACAGGGTCCCACCCCCACCTGATAATCCAACCCCCAACTTTATACTACAGGACTACCACTGATAATCCTCACCGCCTGGAGGAACCACTTCTAAACAACACAGGGATTATCCCACCTGGAGGTGTATTCTTATATATACGTGCTACTACTACTACTTCTCCAGTACCACCACTATAGTGATATAGCACCAGGCATATGTCACTCAGCGTGCATTTCACACGTTATACACAGCAGGATTTATACACGCCTAATAAATAAGTGGCGGCTCTTGGTATTATGAGAGAGCACCAGGAGGAGCTCAAGTCCGCAGACGCAGCAGGAGGATCGGTTAAGGCAGCAGCAGGAGGAGGAGGCCCAGCAGCAGCAGGAGTTTGATGACTGAGGATTGGTGACCCTGTGCTTCTCATAAGGATTTATGTGGACACCCCGAGCCCTGATCCGCGCCGGTGAGGAATCACTGAGACCAGAGGACAGGATACCTCCTCGTACGTTCCCATCGCGGGGATAAGGCTGACGGGCTATGGACTTTGGTGTCGTCGCCACGCCTTACCATACAACACCAACCAAAGGTAGGAGCGATAAAAGTCCACCGTTTAGATTAACAGCTTCATTTTTTTTGGCCCACGCGGGCGTTAAGAGTACTTCAAATGCCAAGCCAATATAAGCCTCACTGTGGCCATGTTCTTTAGATATTGGATACTAGAGACAGAGTGTCCGTGTACATGGATACAGGACAGATAAGGATTCGGCGTTGTTTTAATACCATCTGTTTTTAAAGATATGTTTAGATATCAATGTCAGATTTATCAATCAATTTATGATAGTATTTATTTCAAAACTGGCGTACAATAACAAACCTTTCGGTAAATTGTACTGGCGCAGTTTATACAAAACTATAAATCCTGTTAAAATAATTTAAATGAGTTTTAGTCCTCCCGACTGGTATTCAGATTTCGGAACTGCGCGCTGAATATTTCATGATTCAATTGATTCCCGTACGCTACATTGCCAATTGCGGTCACATTTCTGGTCGTTTTGGAAATCCGCCATGAATTCAATATAAAGTCCCAAGTGTGGTGTCCGATCCAATAACTAATAGAACGTCATCAGCCTACACCAGCCAGCCTTCATGGCTGCCATGCAATTCAAACTCTGCGCACGTCCTCATAGGGAAACATTAACATTAGTCTATCCACTCTACCAGATAGGATTCTATAAAGTTTGCAAACACGCAATGGTTGAATTATTCACTAATGTATACCGGGATATTAACGGAGATACGCATACAAAGTGTGTGCCTTTAGGTAAATATATAGATAATGCACATTTTATCTTTGGTATACATGTGTGAAGAGGCGGTGATGCGTTTTGACAGTGTATGTTTAGGCTCGAGGACTAAATGAAGGATGACTGTTATTATGTGTCACCAAGGAACACAACATGCGAGGCACTCAGACACGCACCACCGACTTTGGAGAGCAACTTTTAACTCATGAAAACCCACTGACACCATTAAGAGTTAGATCTATGGAAATTAAGATCTATAGAAATTCTACCAATACACCATATTATCCTTATCATTGTTGAAGATAAGCAAACGTGTAAAGACGCTTGAACGAGACTCATCATGATCCCGAGATAAGAAATTAGAAATCCATTCAATATTACTAAAATAACCTTTATGTAATATTATATTTCAAGCTGTACTACGGAGTTGTAGAGGTTTTTGTGTGAGCCATGTGGGCTGCGAAAATAAAGCCTCACATGATGAGACCATTAGTGGTTGGGACATAACCCCGCGATGATACAGGGGCCTACTACCCCACCTCCCCCATGTCTGCTATTCAGTACGGAATAAACAGTTATTTGTCCCCGGTCCCATCGAGTAATGTAGCGCAAACATTGACATTACCCCGAGCCGGCCGTGGAGTTGTGTGGTCCCCGATGCGGGGGACCGGATCCCGGCCCATAGAGGGGCGGGCGGCGGGCGGTGCGATACCGGGCGGGCCGCCCCGGGGCCACGTGCGGGTGGTAGTGGCGTAAGTTTATGGCGGTCCCGCGGGGCCGCGCCGCGCCGCCGCCCGGTATAGCACCCCCAGCATGCCGGCCCTGTGTCCTCCGGGGCCCGGCCCGCCGACCACCCGGGTGAACCACCCCCCTCCTCCTCCCCCTCCTCCCCCCGGCCGCCGCTCACCGGTCTCCGTCGGCCGGGATCAGGTTGCTGCGGGCCGGGAGGAGGGGACGGCGGCCTCCCGTGTGTGATACCACGGCCTGGGGGTCTCCGTGTAAGCCACCCCTCCACGGCGGGGCCGTCAAACAAGTTGGGTGAGTTTTAACTGCTATGGGGGCACTGCCCCTTTAGTAATAAGCACCGGGAGGTGGGCGCACAGCCCTGGTTATCGGGACTCGTCCGCCTTCTCCCCCGGAGGAGTGGGGAAGGAACTCCTGGGGCCCACCCGGGAGTAACTACGGGCTAAAGAGGTAACCCCCTCCTCCTTTCCTTCCTCCGGGGGCCCCGCCTTATTGATATTGAGCCGCGGACGCCACAACACCAACCGATACAAAGTATCCGCCGCTCAAACAGCCGCTGGCCCTGAAATGGGATCCGGGCGGCGCGGGACGCGACCGTACTACGCGATGGGCCGCGTCCCCCGGGCACCGCGCGCCTAATGTTGGTTCCGGCCGTCTCTACCAGGGGGCAGCAGTGTCACTGCTACAATCCCACCAGCGGGGACTCCGCTGATTATGTACAGAACCCATAGGCCACAGTGAGAACACTCCGCGTCACTTAAAAACCACTCACTCGATACACTGCAATCGGGATCGGGGTCCGGAGCTCTTTAGGAGCTGCCTTAATTTTCCTGTGTATTTTGCGTACTTTACAGAAGAAAAACACACTGCCTCATGAGATAAAAACTATAACATGTGGCTAGCTATCCCGCATCAGTCTCAATTTGTCTCGCGCGCCGAGGTCCATTCTCTATGCGGCCTGGCGTCTCTGGGGAGGTGTGTAATTGCCGTTTTCTTCACCTCAAAATTAAGGTGGCTTTGGAAGCAAATCATAGCGGTCGTGACCAAAATCCCCAAAATAGCCCTAACCGTATGTGCCTGTTCAGCACCCTGCCAGCCTCACCCGCCGTTGCTATGCTCATTCTCCAACGTTGTTTTCTTCTATTTATAAGAGCGGAGGTCGCTGCTAACAAGGTGCAGTTATGAACAGTTGATGAAAGCGTTTTGTCATTGTTCGTTTCTCGGCGGGGTCGGGTTTCTACCTGACACGAGGTGAGGGTCCAGGTGACAGGCCCAGCCCCGACAAAGGCCCCCAAGTCGTAATAATCCAATCATATTGGTGTGATTTCAAATTTCACCGACGGTTTCGGGTGGACGTGGCCCACTGTAGTAGGACACTCTGCCCTGTCACCGACAAATAGGTTTGTTACTGAAAAAAAATCTACGCCCCAGTCAAGTTGGATTCTTGAGCGAATGTCTATTATTTGAGTCTCGCCCTTCTAGGAGTAGACACATTAGATAATGTTTACGGTCCTAATTTATAGGTTCTACATTTATCTATTGTTAACTGTATCCTACATATAAATGCAAAATACTCTATGCATTTTACAATAGCATACACATTGTGCTTTAAATATGTCAACTAATCGATACAGTGTGCATCCAATCAGGAACATTGCACTGCCTGACCTGTCTTTTGAGTTCAAGTTGCATCGGACCAAGTTTCATCCGAGCACTCAGGCTACTGTTACCCTCAACGGAGCCGGCGGGTTTTAATTTGGTACGGATCCAGAACACGATACAGAGAGAGGAGGCAGTAGAGAAGGGTCGGGAGTGGAGGTCTAAGCCGGCGTGGAGCCTGGCCCCCCGCGCCGTTTATTAAGTGTCCGGCGTGATGGAGTGTCATCCGGACCGACGGGCCGCTGTCCCCGCCGCGTCTCGAGTACACGGGATGTGTCAGGAGGGCCAGGCAGCGACCCTAACTTCTAGCCCAGCTCTTCGAGTTACAACCTCACCCCCTACAGGTATTACAAACCCCCTCCCCTTAGTGTATACACAATGGTTAGAACCCACAGGTATATGCACTGACCACCTCGCAGCTCGCGTCCCCCGACCTCCCGGGGAGTGGAGTAATTAACGACCTGCTGCGGACGTCATCGTTGGTGACGTAACTAGGGCGACTTGAGCTAAACACTTGACTATGACACCGATTGAGATTGGTCAGGTGGCTGTCCGTCATCCCGACACTTATTATTAACCACCCGCCACGGTGTTCTCCTGATAAACTGGCAACATCGCACAAGTAGGCGTGCGGAAATTGATACTTTATTTATTCTAAATTTAGATCTGCGGTTTGCATATACAGTGGTGGCGATGCTTTGTATTAGTATTTTTTTTAAATAAGTTGATAAGAAAATTTATCTGTATCACAAAAGCACTGTGACGAATTTATATCTTAGCCGGCGTTGCTCGTACTTCACCCTTATCGATGGGTAAATGTGGCGACGGTTTTTGTCCGGAACCAGGATTCACTCTGGGGACGAAAAAGCTTGATTAGCTGCAACTCCTAGGAGGGATTTAGCGCGGTAGAGATGGGAAGGAGCAGGAGAGGAACAAGGCCTCGCTACTGCCTAGGAGGGAGACAAAGGTGGTCAGTGGTGGCCTATTGAGACGCCTGATTGACGACCTGTCGGCGACAGGCCCTCCGGTAGACAATGGCGACCGGCGCGGGCGGACAAATAAGGCCAGCTACAAGAACAGGTTGATTACATAAAAATCCATTCCTCTGATCATTAAAAAGTGCAACCTGAGTTGGCGCGCGCGGCGTCGGGGCGCGAGAGATGCCCACGGCACACGTGCACGCGCCGACGACGCGACGCGGCCTGGAGTATGGAGTATGGCTAGGGATGGGAACCCGCGCGGGGAGATGGAGTATTACAGGTCCTGCCTACACAGCCCCAGGGCGTCCCCTTCTATCCCACCTCCCTACCCGCAGGTCGGCGGCCCCGGCCAAAAGCGCTCAGTTGCTCTGGGCCCGTCTTAGCGGCGGGCGGCGTGGCCTGGGGCGTTATAATAGGATCAAGCCAAGTTCGCCTCACGCGCCGAGCACTTCGCCTTTCCAGTTTCCTCATCCTTCCCCTCCTCAACTCCCCGGCTCTCCCCCTTCTACCCCCATGTACCACCACCACCGCCACTATTGCCACCAGCGACGCGGCCCTTTGTGGGGGTGTTTCTGCCCGCCGCCCCGCCCCGCCCTGCCCCGCGTCCGTCAAAGCGGCGATCAGCGTAGGGGACGCGTGCAGCGGCTTTTCAACCACTCTGGCTAGTTTTCACAGCCCCTGCCGCGACCGCTCCTTGCACGCGACGTCGCCCTGGGCGCGGGTTTTGGCGCGACGTGCGCGACCACGGGCTGCCGGTGCCTCTTGCCGCGCCGCCGCTCGCCACACCTTCCCCCGCCCCCCACAGCCTGCAATCCCCGGTGGGCCGCGTCATAGAAATTAGCGACCACCAAATGACACCCCGATTTCAATGACACCATCTAGCACGCATTGTTCCCGCCCGGAGAAACACCTCAAGTGACAGGGCGCGGGGTAACGCACGCGAACAGGCCCTCGCCACAGTGAAAACTGCCCACACGGGGAGATGGGTAGAGCGCGGACGTGTCTGTTGTCTGGTTATTTAAGTATTTAAGTAAGACATACAGCTCAGCACTGTGTGCTCATATTTAACTCAGTTAGCATCAAACAGAACAAATGCACGCCCTCAGAGGCACCCTGTTTTATTTTTTACTAGACTCACTCAAATATAACGATGCATGTCAGTCGCCAGGCTCCTATCATGCACATCAATCAAACACAAACGCGTCAATACTAATAAGCCATTAGCGTCTCTCGTCATTCAGACTTCACAATACAAACTCATATACAAGGCCAGCATCAGGGGAGCGTTTAATATTGAAAAGAAATGAACCCGCTTGCACGAGAGACAATGTAAAAGATATATCAATAGAAATGATAGAAAAAAAACTGTATTTCATTGTTATACCGGGATGATGAGTGTGGGACGAGTGGTGGCTGGCGGACATGGCACGTATTACCACCAGGACCACCCGGCCCAACATGTGTTGGTTCTCCATCATCGGCGACGAGCAGTGAGAACATAAGTCAGTATGGGAACTCTGGAATCAGATCTAGACACACAGAAGCCTCGGGTGTCTCTGTTACCGGCCCCTGCTCCCCGACCAACCCTCCCCTCATCACTCATCGCCTCCAGGGCTTGGCAGCCCGCTCCCACATGCTTCAGGGGGTTTATATTGTGGAGAAATTAAATTTTGAAATGGCCAGTGTATTTATTGCTTTGTCCATAAAACATATCTCGCAATGGCGAGGCGAAGTTATCATAAAGTGTTAATGTGGTCCCAGACTTCTGACTCCGAACGATAAGGTTTTCCAGCCCGTGATGGATTAAACTCCAGTGGGTACAGATACTGATCTAAATGGTCATGTATTATTGTGTACATGAACATTTTATTACATGTGAAATTTAAGTGTTTCTCTCGCCAGAATCTATCAGTAATGTAGGACAATATATAAAGCATTTCAGTTTCGGAACAGTTGGCACAGTCAATAATATAAACGGGTGGATCTTTGTAATGCACTGCACATCCCGATGACGAATCATTGTTTGGGTTATTTTCGACAAGGCCATACACCCAGTTAAAACCTCTGTCCTACAGTTATTTCCCCATAAGTTATGGATACCGAAACATCAATATTATGATAAATATCCCTCTTAAAAATGTAGCACACATCAATGATCCTATTTTGAAATACTTTCTGTTGGGATAACTTTTCCCTGTCTCGTAATCCATCCAAAACCTGCTGATTTGACTCCGTATACGTACAGGCGAAATGAAATAGCGATGTTTTGCTTGTTCGCTCCCCTCCGTGGGGATTTCAGTTTTTAAGTTTCACAGGCTCCTCTTGCTCGGCCTTTTTGCCGGTGGCTGTGTCGCCGTATACACTGGATCAGTGGGGCTGGGGTGGAGCAGGGAGACACAACAGTGGAGCCTCTCCCTGTCGGCCGTGTGACAATCTACCAGCAATCACTGCAGCAAGCCTGCTGGCTTAGGCCGGTATTAGGCCCAGCTCCACCCGGCATTAAGCCTAGCTTGGGGCCTCCGTCCGAGACATTAGCGCAATCAGAGAAATTAATGCTGCGCCAGCCTGCCGCCCTCCCCCCTCCACCACCGCCCCGAAAAAAAGGGGTGGAGAGGCCGAGTAGAGAAAGACAAAAAGTCAAGCGTTGCTTCAGGGCTACCGCTGGCGCTGCTGGAGCAGCTCGGGCTGAGCTGGGGCCTGAGCCGGAGCCCTGCTTCATCCTGCTCGCCCACCAGCTCCGAGCTGCTCGCCCCACATCCGCATCCGGACCGGATTTTTTACTCTCTGAACTCGAGCATACTCATCAGCAAACACAGGGCCGGCGCGATTCATTTCATTTATTACCTTTTGCCCCCCTCTCCTCCTCCTCCTCCACTCCCCGCCCTCCTTCTTTCCCCTTTTGCAATCGCATCATCTAATAACTGATGAATAAGCCATTACGCCTGATGGAAGAAAGAGGCGAAAGGGCGGCGGTGGGAAGGGAAAGGGGGAATGAGGGTTTGTAGGGGCAATAGGAGAGAAGGACGGGGGCACTGGTGGGGTGGCAGGGGGTGGGGCGGGGTTGGAGGGGTGGGCCCTCACTGGTGGCATTACGGCATCTGAACGTGGACCCTGCTGGCATTTGGCGCAAAACAAGCTGCAGCCGGATTGTCGCCTGATCAAAAGTCAGCTCGCCTTTGGCCGCCTCCCCGCTGTCTGAAATGATCCCCCAATCTAATAACATGATATCTTTTTCATATGGCGGTGGCCGGGGTGTCAGTGATCTTTGATGGCTGATGACTGGCACTGATGTCGGGCCGGCCAGATCCATATCTCTGCTACTCCTGCTGGCTGGAGGAGTTTGGTGGGGCCGTTGGGGTGGTGAAGGGGTGGGTCCGATGGGGGATGAGGGCCCCATCGACCGGCGGTAAAGGGGGCCGGGGCCCTGCGCTCTGTGGGGACCTTCTCTGATCCAGACCGCGCCACCAAAAAGGGGCCGGAGTGACCCTACACCCCCTGGCTGCTAGCCAAGGTCGCCGTCATCCCCGGCGGATCCCAACCCAATACCGATACGACGCGATACGGCCACAGATCCACCGAGAGATGGCGACAGACAGAAACAACGCCAACCGCCTTCTTTTATGACGCAGAACAAGCCCCCCTTTTAAAAAGACGGCCCACTCCACTTTTAAATCAATGTGTAAGATAGAGACGGAACGCGTGTTTTCTTAACGACCCGAGCGGCCGATACTATTGCTGTTTGTTTTATTTTCCCAGCTTGATGGATGAGGGGCGAGCAAGAAACCCATTGAAAAATACACAATTCGCGTGTATTGGAAATGCATGAAGACTAACTCAATAAATGCGGCTTTTCCGCATTCAATAAATCTGAACAGGGCGTAAAAACCTCCTCCCACATTAACTACTGCAATTAGGACAACAGCCGCGACATCAGCAGCGACCGATCGAGACTCAGGCAGGCTTCAGTAGCCGGGTTATTTTTGACGTCCCTGCGGAGCGGTAGGTTTTCATATTGAAAAGATATCGGTTGAGATGGATGCGATATTTTATTTCGTGTCCAGCAGATTAGACGTGTCAGGGGCTGAGTCAGAAGGTGGTGGTGTCGGGCGGCTACTACTGGGCTGTCAACTTGTGGTCAAACAGGGTCAGGGCAGGCAATATTGATGTCAGTCGGAGGGGGGCGCCAGGGCCATCGACGTCCACGCTGCTCCAGCACAGGAGCGAACATAGCAGTTAGGGCCCACAACAAACACAGATGACCCCCAAGAAAAAAAACACACCCGTTTTCATTTTAAAAAGTTCCCATATAGTTCCTATCATCATCTCAATTGCTTTTCAACTTCAAAAAGCAAAGAAGATGATTTGAATATAATCAGGACAGTTGGGATCTTTTTGGATGTATTAGAGAGCTCTTATATGGTTTCCTTCAGATAATGCACATTTTTTTTATGTAGTTAATTTCAGTTGACAGTCCAGTTGTCAAAGTGTCTCTCCGTTAAAAGGACTTGTGTTTTTTTTTACTTTTCTATCTATGAGAATCCTTCCTCAATGAGAGTGGAATTGCACGTTGTTGGATTCTAAGGAATGCCAATTGCATCCTCTGCTTTCTAAAGCGGGTCGTTTACGGACCCAGGACCAATAGTTAACGGGCTTTATGTATATTTTATCATTGGGACCTACGTCAGGAAAGTACACGCATCAGTCGGGTCGTAATCGGTGGCGGCGGGAGGCGCTGTGTTCAATGAGGAGAGGGTCCTTTTCATGCGCGCTGCACGTTAAGATAGAGGCCCCGACGACTGAGCGCTGATGTCATTGATCCAGATAAATGATGTAACTAGGCCACGCCGGTGACGGACTGGCTCGGAGAAAGCCGGTCGTTTAGATCTCTAAGTGGCCGAGTGAAAAGATCCGCAGATGGATCTCCTCGTCGGCCATTGACGGGGGCGGCGGAGACTGTTAGATCCTCACAGCAGACGCCCGCACCCCCCGCTGCCCACGACCCCGGCTCACCTGCCCCCTACCTGAGGAGGCTCCATTTACCTGAGGCCCTTTGAAGTGGCTGAGAATGCCGCCCTGGATGCCCGGGATCAAGTACAATCAGTGAGGGGGTGGGGTGGCCAGGGCGTGCTGTTTAATTACATTATATTATAGCCCCTTCTCAATGCATGGGCGAATCATACCATGAGAGGCTCGTCTGATTTGATTCTGCTGCAGGCAGCCCGGGCTTAGACTGTTCAGTTAGACCGTTGCTGTTCGGTCCTCGCGTTGTTTTATTCCGCCCGCGCTGCTCCTACTGCTGCTGCTGTTGCTATTGATTAGCGTCTTCTGATGAAAGGGTTAATGATGTCGTGTGGGTCCGGGCTGATTGGAGAGTGGCCGACCAGCAAACACATGGTCAGTGGGCCTGATCAATTATTGACCACTCCAAAGTAGTGGCCAGAGCTGGCCCACTGGACATCGACCCCCAATCCCCCCCTTACCCTCCCCCCTACCCCCACATTTCTGTCATCCAATTACTGCTTGACTCACATTCGGTCATCGACGGGCTGACCCCTCCGGACGGACCTGACCCCTGGACGTGTTCCTGTTCGCCCTGTGTAAGATCTGACGGCTTCTAATACCCACTACCATCTGCCTCTCCTCGTCCCCGGCAAAAATAGCAGGCCACATGAAAGAAACTCATTTTCTGATTGCAAAATATGGGCTGATAAGTCCAGATTATTATTCCAGGGGCCCCTCTATAAGAGGCAAGCTGGCGCCATGTAATAACCACCCCTATGTGCACTTACAAGTGCGTAGAGGGGAAGGTTTTCAACTTTGTAATAATGTTTTCCTTCCTTGAGTCGTTATGTCAGCGTTTCGATTATCTATACCTTATCGCTAAATTGTTGAATAGAAGACGAGAAAAATATTTCAAATATAGTTACTTGCTTTGTACCAGTATAGCTACACCGTTGGTTCACAAGTATCCTGTATAGTTTATCGATATAAAGGGATAAAACCCGACAATAACCCACCCCTATACCTTAAGGTATAGAATGACACAAAGAAATGCTCTATTTATTACACTTTACCTCAGTTTATTTATTTACTTATATTAACCGCAATTCAAATTATTTTAATGTGATCCAATTAATTCATATATGAAACTGTTATGTTGTGTTAGGTCGTTTTATAGTATGTTCTATCAAAATTGTACGTTAGTGAAAGAAATGATAGTGTATTTATAATTATGGTAGTAGCAATTATGTTTTGATAATTGTATGTTATCTGTCCAAAAACCTTAGAAAGCAAAGTTGTAATATGTAGTCACATTGTAAGCATTTAAAGTTATTCAACGTTATTTTGTTTCATTTAATTAACTTATAATTTTATAATTTATATTTTGGTGTATTATTTGTGTATTAAAAGTAAAAGCTTGTTGAGATATGAGCGCTTCACCAAACTATAGAAGTACAATTAGAACTGATGAATCATTAGTATACTAGCTTTTAAAAGCTGTTTTTATTCTGCAAGTGTTTGGACACAGAAATAGATATTTCAAACACTTTCCTCTTGACATGTCCGATTTCAAGTTCATAATCATATGAGCAGAGCAATGGATTTCATACTATCGAAATACATGTACACCAAGGACTTCAAATGAGCATCAGAGGTCAATGAATATGGGGCCGAGTACGCTGTTGGACGTACTGGAGCATATCTTTATGGGTGTTACGGGCCGAATTAAATGTTATACTGATATATAAGTGCCAGTGCTATATGACCAATTTATAGGTTACAACCGATTTAAGGCTATAAATTCCCACATTACACTTAATTACAGCTGGCCTGTTTGGAGCCATGACATGACATTGTATACATGCTTGGCCTATAGGCCGTGCTAAGTCAGGGGGCAATTCTTCTGAATGACGCTGAGTTTATGTTTCAAACAAACTGAAACGAAATCGGGCAATCGGGCGGAAGTAAATAGGATGGCTTTAGGGAGGAAATATAATATATTTTGATAAGACATTCACGTGGAATAATGGTGGCAGGGTCGCCATAGGCAGGTGGGGGAGGGTGTGCAGAGAGGGGTCGTGGAAGGGGGGAAGGGTGCAGAGAGGGGTAAGGAAAGGGGGGGGGGGGGGGGGGGCTTGTTGAGGGCATCCGTCATACGGGTAACAAGGTGCGCCCGTAGAGCCCTCGCAAATATTCCAATATATTCCGGCCGACCTGCAGGCCCCCAGCGTTAGGGTCGCCGCCTCCTGACGCGCGGGCCACCGCTCTGACGTATATTTGAGGTATTTATCTTGCAAACATAGGATTTGTCGTATTAGCGAGGATTTGGGCCCTGGCCGGCGGGGTGGCCCTGGCCCTAGGCCTGGCCCGATCGATGGGCCGGCGCCCTGGGTGGTCCGGCCGCTATACCCACATTTGTCAACGCTTAATGAGTTATGAATCGGGGCAGGGGGGGTTGGCCTGCGCGCACAATGGGGCGCGCGGCCGGGGATAAAGTCGATCCGCCCGGGCTTTTTCTACACGGAGGTCCTGGCCCTGGGATACAGCAGGGGCCAAGAGCGGAGAGAAGTGCCCCACCCCTGAGGTCCTAACCCCCCTGTCCACCCCTTCTGACAGGCCGGCCCGCCCGCCGACCCTTGATCGTCAATAATTAGCAGTCAAAGACCTCTCCACAGGCTCGTTCTGCCCAGGATTGATGGACCCTGGAGTGGTGGCCACTGCGCCAATGAATAATATACGCCCCCAGCGGCGGGCCCCGGCGGGCGGGGAGGGGCAGGCGGCCGCACAAGGCTCGACTTTTCGCCCATGCATTCACAACAAAGACCAACCACGCAGTTAGTTTTTCCCGTTGAAACTTAATGTTCCCTGACGTAACGCTGTCCGTAGGGGAAGGGAAGGGAATATTTCAATTTAGCAAATTTCAAAGCGTAAATCAATATTGAAAGTAACAGGTTGCTATGATGAGTCTATAAGAAAAAGTGAACAATCTAGAATAATGATTTTTATATGCCTTTTTTTAAAAGGTTTATTGCAATAGCCATCAGGGTTGCCCCTGGTTTTCAGATTATTACATTGATTAGTGTGTATTATGTTTACTCATATTCACATGTTTACTCATATTCACTTCGTGTATAATGTAATTGTGCATGCATATGTATATGCATACATGTTGGACGTACACATTGTATATACATTGTATCATAATCTCAGAATTATGAATACATATTTTTTGTCAGACTATAATACCGACCAGATACCTTTCCTTAATCAGGCCTAGTCAGAAGCCCTGCCCAGCCGTCTCCGGGAGGGCCGCCCCCATTGTCTTATTTATTCAAAACGCCGGGATCATCCTAATGCTTATGGATTTATCGTCGGATCAGATTCAGAAATTCAATTATGGAAATTCATGAGATGTTTGCGCGCCAATCTGTGGGTGTTATCTGCGGGTCGCGCTCCCCGTGTACGACGGAGCCAGTCGCTCAGAGGCGCTCATTCTGAGCCTGATCCGGCGCCCGGATCCACGGCTTACCGAGCTGCTCAAAAAGATAACAGGGGTGGGCCGGGCGGCCGACACGCCGATCAGGGGAGCCATCAGATCCAGGCCCATATATGCATATATTCAGACGCCTCCGGGCCGCATTCAGTCGCCGCCCTGACAGTTCCGGATCCGGCGGACGCATGCGCAGTCGAGGCTGCGCGGCGGGGGGCGGTGATCAAGGCGTCCCGTGCACCACTTTGTTGGGGGTCGGCCCGCCGCTAATGGTGTGGATTTGGCCGCCGACTTCGGGCGCATTTCACGGCGATCCTGGCCTGAAAGGTTGCCCCTGTGCCGCCAAGGGCCAGGCCAAATCGGGGGGATATATGGGGCTGATTGGTGCTATATAATGCAGCTTCCCCACTGCACACGGCGAGGGATACGCGGCTAGATTGGTTTTGTAAGATGTCACTTTGCGCCCAATTCACCAGCCTTAGTTTGCACGGTACAAAACTGCAGTATAAACAAACCTATAAGTATGGCCCACAGCAACAACCGAGTCAAAGCTCTCATTTCTGTCAATTTGGACCAAATTTTGACGTGGCTGTCACACCGTTTATGACAACTTCCTGCCCACATATGTTCGCCTCGCACGGCGGACAATGGTTGTAGTTTAACGGGGGTGTAACGACATCCGTCTGAACACACAACATGATGGAATGTGATGACCGTAAGCAATGCCAATCACAGACACACCGAGCGGCGCGCCACTCACGGCTATAATTATCATAATCGTCTCAGAGACACAGAATGAGAGATTACTTTTGCCACAAGAACCCAAGCTCTCACGTGAGTTCGTCATCATCGTCTGCTAAATCTCCCATGGTGATTCCATGTTGCCATACCCAACCCCCAGGGGGCAATACCAACTGACAATTATTCACTTCCGCACTCAAATTTACCCGCCTTTAAAATCAACAAAATTGGAGGGGGCGTTTTGAATTTAAGTAGAGAAACACCATTGAATTTTAGGCACAAAAAAAAACAAGCAGGCAGCATAGGGTCAGTGGGCCTTGGCGTCGATGTGCTCTGACGTGTGTACAGGTGCGTTGAAAAGGAGCGAGGCCGAGCGGCCAGCGGCCTGAGGGTCGGCCAAGCAGCTCTAATGAATTTACCTGACTATAAGGCCAGGTGCCCCGCCGGCCGGCCTTGGTTCTTGCTCATTTCTTGCGGGTGCGGTGGGCGCGGGCGGCGTGGAGTGCGCGACGCGAGCAGGTTGAGCGTACGCCGCGCGTGTTGGGCCCCGCCTTTGTGTCTAATTCGGGGGAAATTAACCGTGGCCCACTGAGCAAATCACGTGAGGTTCGCCGAGATTGGACGGGTGGGGCAGAAAGGTATAGAGCGAAGGGAAACGGTGGTAGATCTCGACGTATAAAGTAGTACGTTTTATACACCTTTTTCATGAGTAAAACTTGCGCATGCAGTTGACTCTGCCATAGGTGCCTTGTACCCAACACCTCAGGCCCAGCTTCATATAGGAAACGATACCCCAACTCTTTGATTCAGACAATTCCGATAGCCGGACGCCGCCCTGGTGGAAAAGGTCTATAGGTGTGAATTGTATGGAACTGGGATAAGGGAGGTCAATGTTTAGTCAGAAAGAACAAATATAACCCATGCATATAGGCTCACAAATTTGGGCTGATTCGAGCAGATACTTAGGTGTCTTTCTGCCAAATGTGTGCCAGACGAGGTTGTTGGAGTAAGGCCTATTGAACTGTACTCGTGGGAAGGCCAAGGGGGTAAAACCACAGAGGTATTAGTGGTTTACAATAAAGGATAGGAATTACACGGTATGTCTTACAGCGTCAGCCTTTTGCCATTGTCCTTTTACAGACCAGTGCCACCTTAAAAGATAAGCTTTGAAGGCTATTCTCTCTTTGTCGGTTATATTCCATTATGTGACTTTTCTGCACGCGACGTCATTTCGAGGAAAGATATCTATATCGTCATTTTTGTAAATGGAGTACGGCTGCACTATAGTTATTGTCATCAGATGGTGTCCGATATTAAATGAATAACCTAATGTTATGACATGTCGTCCTTTGGCCTATACTGTTATTTATTGTTCGTACTATCTGATATCATGTCTAGCATTCAAAGCATACAGATGAAATTGCCATATAAACTGTTAACCGTTATCTTTTCATATCAACAAATCCAATAACCATTTGATGCCATCGCGAATACTCAAAAGGGAATAGGAAACTAAACGAAATACAACCATTGTGGTTTTTAATATTAGAAAGCACCTCGGACGTATATGGAAAGAAGTCGATGTTTAATTGGGCTTGCACGTGATGACTTTGCCGGTTGAAATCCCCGAGAGCTGGCTTGCACGGGGCTCAGTGGTGTGCGGGGCGGCGGGTGGGGCGTAGCCTAAGCACCCAGAGGGAGGGATTGAGGCAAAGTCTTGTTGATTTATATGACTGCTGAAGTGGTGGGTTCCCAGGTGTGGCCAGCAGAGCCACAGTTGGAGTGACGCTACCCGCATCTTTTTGTCAAGCGGCCAGGATTAATTGGGAATTAAAGGAGACGGCCATGTTTCAAAATTCATCACCTACAGTCAGATTCCCACGGACGCCGTATGCAAATAAAAAGAGGAAAACCAATAAAGGGCCCCCGAGGAGGCGCTGCTATTTATAGGCTATAAGGTAAATTGATTTAAGCCCATCTGTGGCCTACTGCCTTACGTCTTTAAGAGATCAGGAAATGAGATAGCTTGACTCCTCCTACAATATACCTCTGTATTTTGATACTTACTTTTTCATGATAATTATTTTTTGGGTTATCAATAGATTTTGGATGGTGATTATACATACCAGATACTTAAGCAATATCGGCAAACTGTCAAGGTAACTTACATGTATTTGAACAATTTCAAAACACACTTAAATTTCTTTTTATATATCCAGATCACACTTACAGGTAATTAGAAATTAATGACACAGGCCGTATAGGTACTGAGAGATTAATGATACATATAGATGTCATATCTATAGACGATATCAAAAAAAACATAGCAGGAACATAAACCAGAAACAAACTTCCCGGTCCTTATCCTTCACGAGTTCAAAAAGCAGCGGATTCAGGTGTCAGAACAGTAGCTGTCGGTAAATCACTCGTGGCGCTGTCAGCCGTCAACACCCCCGGCCACGCCCAACATTGTCCTCCAGGATGCTGGTAGGAGAGACGCCCAGGTATACTGTGTCCGTACAGGTGGGCTTTCCCACGCCAGGCACTGACCGCCGGGTCCCAGGGGGTGTGAGGGGCAGTCCGGGTGGTCTGCTGAGGAGTCAAAGTTGACCACTGAGAGGTTGCCAACTTGGACCACGTGGTGTGGAGAGACTGATTGTGTATGTCCGTCGGGTTATGTCCATGGAGGAGCGGAGCCAGCTGGGTCAACGCAAGACGTGACTCCGGGTTAAGCCTTCCTCCATAGCACGTCACTTCTATCGAAACGCACCGTGGTATCAAAATTCATGGCATCAAACGACAACACTTAATATGCCGTTTGTTTATTGGAAGAATTGGACCCCTTATCGTGAGAAACAAGAATGGTGTGTAGACAAGCTTTCATTAGTTATTACGAACAAGTAGGAATACGCGTCAGTCATTCAAAACTGCACCAAATAAAAACACGAGCAGGCTCTTTGACTATTCCAGCTTGGTATCAGGTATACATTATGTACTAATTACCTGTACGTAGAACACTATTGTTATTCAACACCAAAACAAATACAAGTAACTGGAAACGCGCCAGACAGAAATAAAGGCATCTAAATTTACACATACGCATTTTCAAATCATTTCCCCCCTTCAGAAGAACAACATATATTATATCTAGACGCTTGGATCTTAAAGTCCGTGAGTGCAATCAGGATCAGCCCCGATTTCACGGTGGGCGGTTTGAGGGATGGCTATCTGTTTGAGAGGTTCACGCTTGCCGTCAGAGGCCGGGGGCCTCCCGGCGTGCGGCCTGTATACGCCGGGCGGCCACATTAACACCTTGCCAGCTGTGAGCAGGACGTGAGCAGTCATTTTGTGCAATCAGTCAACGACAGGCGCCGCAGGGCAAAACGTTTTCAGGGGGCAAGCCGCTGTTAAGAATTTAAAGATGATATTGATGAATTGATCCGCCTACCCAAGGGCTGCTCATTTGGCACCTGAAGGCTGAGGTTTTTCATTTTTAGTTTTTCCCCTCGCCCTCTCCCACGTGACCAATCGATGGCGCGCATGCGTACTTGGATCCCAGTAACCAACCATTCATCATATATAGATCAGTGATCGACACTTGGTGCATGGCCTAGCTTCTTTCCCTTCAGCGCCAGCCAAAAACATCCTTGAACCTTCCCCTCTCTGCCTGTGCCTTTCCCTGGCGCCAAATCAGGCCAATTTGATGTTCGCAGACAACGGGTGGGGGGCAGGGCCCTCCCGGTCACCGGGGCCAGGGCGAAAAGCAGCCGGGAATTCCGGCCCATGGCAATAGGTCAACTGGGCTGTCAAGTTGCGTCCCGCCAAATTTACTTCGATTTTCGATGGGCCGGTCGCCTGCGGACAACATGGGACCTTGCTCCTGTGGGAGGGGAAGAGGGAGGGGTGTGGGTGGGGAAGGCATGTTTGACCGTTGGTGGAGTGCAGGGAGAGCGGGGGGGGGGGAGGGGGTGCTCCAGTGGATCATATTATATGTAGTGGCCTGTCCTGCATGTAATGGCTGGAAGAACTTGTATAGTATGTGTGATCATTACAACAAAATCTAAAGGCGGGTGAAAAGTGGGTAGAATTTCTTTCTAAACTTCGAAATAGCTTGTGTCTATATGTCTATATTATAATAGCAAACGTTTCTAAACATTTGAAAACCTCCCAGCTGATAACTTCGACTGGATCCGCCCTATAACTAGGACACTTGAGAGCGATCAAGAAGTTCTCTTTTTTCCCCTATATGTCCCCGAAGTATGAATCCCATGCAGTACGCTAGAGACCCAGAGATGACCTGTCCCACCAACTAACACCCTCCACGGTGGGACACCAATCCAATTTTCAGGGTAGGGCCGTGCGGAATGCCTCCCGTGCTCCATGGCCGGGGCGGCCCTCCCTTCACGCACGGTTTGCGTTTCAGGCAGTGATTAACGATTTGTGCTGAAAGACGCTGCGTGCGTGTGCTCCACTGCTCCAGTCTCCGCGCTGGAGGAGGGGGGCGTGGAGGGGTATGCTCAGGAGGAGGGGTTTGTTGCGGGTGTCGCACACAGGGTTAACTGGGCAGGGTGCATGCCTGGGGGGGGGGGGGGGGGGGGAGTCGGGGGGGGGGGCTACTTGGGCTTAGAAGGTTACCCACTGCCAAATAGACCCCCGAAGCAGGGGACTGTAAAACTCAAACTTGAGGGGTGGTCAACTACTTTTTTAGGCACAAAAAAAAAGAAAGAACGAAAAAAGGAGAGAGGGCGTGCATGCAAGCTACTTCCATAGAACAACGTAGGGGTAAAAATCCTGAAACTTAGCATTATTGTTACTATATTTCAAAGATGTTTTCTTGGGGCTCTTGATGGGGGGTCCCAATTTCGCGTGTCGAATTTAGGAAAGGTCCATGTCGCCCTGTCGAATTTAATAAATTGGCTCATGTCATTAAGCCCCAAAAGGGCCATGACACCTTGTCGAACTTAAGGGTCTAGGGCTATTTTCTTAGCAGTTTTGGTGAATTTTGCATATATCCTTGCATTGACACAATCTGAATTTTAGGGACGGTAATCTCTGTCCTCGGGAAATATGTGGGACAGTCAACCAAAATAAATTTAGGGATGGTCAGTAGTAGGGGCGGTAGTTTTGCAGTCGGAAGGAACATGAGACACATGAGATCAAATGTATGACTCTTTGTTGTCAATAAAATCACTACTATCATTACTAGTAGTATAGTAATCTTCAAAGAGTTAGTGCCCCCCCCCCCGACCAGGGTGCATGTTGGTGAAGAGGGCCACGTCTGCAGGGCTATACAGGAGACCTACTCCAGGGCGTGCAGGAGAGGGGGGGGGGGGGGTCAGGCAGCGACAACCGTTAGCTCGTTACCTTATCTCCAGGCGCCAGACCTATTCTACAGGCCGCCCCCACAAGTGACGAGAGATGCTCAGGTCTGCGTACAAGACAGTTGTTGCTCCAACCGCCGCCAGCCCCTCATATATCTAGGCCATCTTCTAATACCGTCCAATGTTCTGTTGGGCCCATCTCTGGATCAGACACTTTAATATTTATATCAACATGTAGCCTTCAATTGCATGTATTGACTGATATGCTATGCATTTTGGATGGATATATGTCGCATCAACCCTTATCCTACACTAAATTAATATAATTACAAGTCCAGGAATTCCATGTATTTTCGACGTATAATTCTAAAAGCACACCCTTTATACTCTTTGCTCCTTGGATCCATGTTCTTGATTGTATGCGTCAATGTCATCGTAACGTTTTTACCAATTCGGAAAATAAATGATGAAAATGAGTGAGGTTGAAGAGATAAATGAATGAGCAAAACATATTATCTCCGATGGAATCTTTTCCTGCAAGTATCGTAATTTCACCAAAAAGACGCCAAGCTGAAGCATACATATGTTCGTAAACACTTCGGATGTAAATATGACGTGTTATGATGACGGATTTGCATAAAGCTAGTTTTTGCAAAGCTTATTATGAAGTGGCAAATTCATCACTGTCAAACGTGGATGAGTTGATTTCCTAATTGCATACAGGCCGATTATCCGGGCCGATTATTCATTGCAGGTTAGAACTGCATGTAACACCTTTTTGTATATATACACTATCATGGAATACAACAATCATGTCTTAGAGAAAGGAAAAATAAAAAATTAGGTTTGTAATTATGATAAATATCCTTCAATACAAAGATTTTCTCTTTTGTCACAGTGAAAGAAACAATAGTACATACCTATATAAATCGATAAACTAAAGGGTAGCAGACAACTCTTTCTCTTCTTGTTATGCTTCAAGGTTCTCCATATCTTTCTCCATTGTGATTGTAGCAATTGTACTCATATACACTTTCACATTTTGATTTGTATCATGCACCTGCCGATGTTTATAAAGTAGGTCATATTCCATGCAGGTGTAGGGAATACTATTCGCAATCAAGATTAATTAACAATAATGACACTGAACCTCCCAACAGAACTACAATTAAGGTGCGAGATACATGTTCAACAACATTACTATAAATAACAGGACAATTAAGTAAGAGAAACACATTTAATAGCAGTGTGGTAAAACGTTTGGTAATGACGTATTGACAGGTAGACATGGTACATATTGGTGAAGTTGTACAGGCTAAGTCCGAGTGCCTGACGCTGGATAGTCCAGACGTGTAATATGACCCATGTTTAATGAATAATAATAAAGTAGAATAATAAGGGCGTTGGAGGGCGGGTAAATTTTTCTGTCCATACAGGATTGCCGCCAGTTTGAAAGTGGCGGGAATTGTCCAGTGTATAGGGTGGTGTGATTGGTCAGCAGGTCTTGACCAGTGTCCAATAAGAATGTGTGTTACATATGTCCTTGATAGGAATGTCCCACCATCAATCAGCTGATCGATGCTTGTCCACATTACTATAAATAACAGGACAATTAAGTAAGAGAAACACATTTAATAGCAGTGTGGTAAAACGTTTGGTAATGACGTATTGACAGGTAGACATGGTACATATTGGTGAAGTTGTACAGGCTAAGTCCGAGTGCCTGACGCTGGATAGTCCAGACGTGTAATATGACCAAAGCGTTAGCTAAAGGCGCCTAAGTGCGCGGTGTACCGTGTTAAGTGAAGCTGTTGGCGGCTTAATGTACGCTCTGACCGCCTGGGACTTCCATGTCCCCTGTAGCATGACGTCATTGAGAGTGGCCTTGCCCTGGTTAAAAGTAAATTGGGCCACCCCCCTCCTTAAGCTGTGTAAGGAGTAGACTGTCGGAGATAGTCCGGCTTTGGTGAGAAGATCCCCCCACTGTCGCCTGATATACGGGATTGTGAGGGGGTTGCCATCTGGGTGGCAGAGCAGGGGGGCGGACCTCAAGGCACCTAATGAGCGGTGCCGTATGTAGTCTTTGTACGCCCGAACTGGGCACACCACAGGGTCCTGCGTTGCTGGTAGGAGAAGTTGGGTTGCGTCCGAGGATGCCTGCAGCGTCTTTGTCCATTTAACTCTCAGGCATAGTCCCTCACCTGTCAAGGTAGCATCACCCACCGTGAGGTGGCGCGTGGGATCAAATGTGGCCACTGATGAGGGGGCGATGGAACTTTGTCTTAAAAAGCCCATAAACATGATGGATATGGCTAGGCGTAGAGGCCTGGGGTCCTCCAGGGTTGTGACGTTACTGAGAATGCGCTTAAGAATGCGCGGGGTGACTGGGGCCTTAGGTGCCGTTACATGGCGGACCGTAATCCGGAGGGCCCTGAGGGCTAAGTGAACCCTTGTATGATGAAGGGGGGCTGTGGACAGTCCTGAGAGTAGATAAAACGTCCTTATGTGGGAGATGGCATTAGAGACTGATGCTGGTGAGGACATGCGGCGGGCAAGGTACTCAATGTACCAGCACACATGATAGTACTTTAAATTCTTGTAGTAAATGGAGATGCGTTTACAATAGGCCAGGAAGAGCCTGACGGCTGATTCCCTTGCCTTAGTGGTGCCGGGCCTATGGGCCTGCCGCTGCCTGGTTTGAGCTGCTCCGGCCAGTGCGTAGATGAAGGGGTCTGAAATTACATGAAAGATGAGTAAGCAAAGCTGAGCTTCGTGACCTTGGTTGATTCAAGACCCATTTCATTGACTATCCTACGAGCTACCTTATGGAACTTTGGGTCCTGGTTTGAGCGGCTGAGGGCATCTGGGAGGACCATGCCCTCCCCCGGTACATGTGTGAAGATGTATGTCGTCTGTGTCTTTGCCGCATGGTGCCACATTGCCCTGCAGCATGCCGCCAGCACGGAGTCACGGGCACGGCCGGAAGTGTATGCTGCCACACTGGAGGCATTATCACAGTGAACCTGGATTACTCCCCCTGCGTGGTGACTGTTGACAAACGTCCTCACCGCTGCGAGGACGTTCATAGCCTCCAGGTGCGTGATGTGGTGGGCAGCTATGACGGTCCTTGGGTAGGCATAAGCGTAGTAGTGCGTGCCGTCTGTCGCCCCCGCCCCTTGCATTGACGAGTCTGCCCATATCCTCAGGACCGTCCTACTGTGTGGGATGACGGCCCTCGTGTTTTCTGTGTTCAGAAACCTTAAGAACCACGCCAGGTCTGCCTTGACCGGTGGGGTTATGGCTATGTTGTCAGTTGTGGCCGCTCTGAGCGCCGCCAAGATTCTAGCCATAAAGAGTCGCGCTGCGCGGACGACCTTGGCTAGATGATTTATGAAGCCAATGATCGACTGCATATGTCTTCTGGTGATGGTCTTCAGTCGAGCTGCGGCCGCCAAACATTTTTGTATTTGGGCTACCTTGGCCTCTGGTATTGACAGCTGGTTACCCGGGAGGTCAATGTGTATGCCCAGCCAGGTGGCACTTGGTGAGGGGCGTTGTAGCTTGTGAATGGCTACCTTAAGCCCAAGTGCCGCCAGTGCCTCCGTGGTCGCTGCAAATTCCCGTATGGCCACTTCTGCCGAGGGGGAGACAATAAGAATGTCATCTAGGTACATGAAGGATTTAATTCCAAGGGTCCGTAGGTGCCTAGTAATAAACTCAGCAACAGTCTGCATTGCATACGAGGACATACGTGCCCCGAACGGCAATCTTCCCTCAAAATAGTACCTACCCTCAAATGCTATAACTAACAGCGGCCAATCATTTGGTGATACGGGGAATTGACGGTATGCTCGGGACAGGTCGATAACTGATAAATGTATGTCCCCTGGGCACATCTCCACGATAGCGTTTACCGCCTTATCAACCGTGGGCAGATTGTGTACTGCTGGTCTCCCGTTGAACTCGTGGGGCTTGATATAGCGGTTGACTCCTCCTTCTGGGTAAGATAAGTCCACTATGACACGCCTGTCCGTCGAGTCTGATTTTTCGCGGGTCATTAATGGGCTTATGCACATCCATGGTGTGAATGGGGGATGTTTGTATGGGCCATGGAGGGCGCCCATCTCCGTTTCCTTTCTGAGGTAGTCCCTTATGGATGCTGCATATCTCGTTGCTGATGCGTGATTATATACGACGTCCCTTCCATACAACGGGGGTCCTGTATATTGAAGGGGGAAACCAAAGCGTATTGCATTCAGGATGACGTCATCGTCAGGGTGACCCGTCGCCTTAGCATCCCATTCAGGTATGGTGAGGTCCGTTTTGAGCAACACACGGGCACCTCTATAATTAGGTGCGTTCTCTGCTTTAACAGTGTCGTAGATAATTGCTATGTCATGTTGGACTTCTTTACCTGGAAAGGGCCACGAGGTGTAGTCGTTCTGTAGTATGTTAGGGAACTCATCCTCGTCCTGGGAGTTTGCCAGAGCCTGTAGGGGGCCGTCGGCATCCTGGGCCTTTGCGATCAGAGCCCCGACCACTCCAATTTCTTCCGTTTCTGTTTTAAGAGTTGGGTAGTTAACACGTCTCAAGAAATCGGGGACGTCCCTAGTATTCCCCAGTTTTGTAGCGTTCTTGTCCTTGAGCTCTACTTGTTGGGCCAGGGGTGGCCACCGTTTCGGGGAGTGGGAGTGGGTTGTAGGCTGTCCCCCTGTATCCTGGTCGTTGTGGGTGACATGGAGGGCTCGTAGGTGAGTATCCTGTGCTCCTCCTAGGCCCATGTTGCCGGAACCTTGCCTCCTTGTTGGCTCTGGCTCAATACATGGGGCTGGGTGGTCGCCTGTGTTGACCATCCCACTGCTGCCGTCGGGTGTAGGTACGCCGGGTTGACCCTGTGAGGGCTTGCAGGGTGCGGGGGCCGCCGGTCGTGGCGGCGCTAAGTGCCTTCCGAAGTTATGATCTCCCTCCTGGGTTCCGTCTGCTTTGTAGTTTCCTCTGTTATCCGGCAATGTCCCACAGCCGTCGGTTGGGGGCCAATCCCCTCGATGAGTATTTTGTGCTGTGGTATCCTGTATGTGTCTCGTGTATTTGTTCCCATGTCCAGTCTGTCCAGTGACCTGTGTCCAGTGGCCGCCGCCATGTTGTTTTGGTTGGTCAGTGCACTCCGCGGAGCCGTGGTCAGTGGCCGCTAATTGGCCATGGGAATGGTTGTTTACATTACACTGGTACACGTGGCTTTGTTTACCAACACAGTGGTCTATGTGGCCGACCGTATAGGAGTGGTCACCGTGTTGTGAGAGTGTATAAGAACTGTTTTCACTCACGTTTTGCTGGCTCTTTTGACGTTGCTGGTTAAGGGGGCCTGCCGTGTGCGTCGAGCCCTTCGCCACGGGGGCCCCACTCAGTTTTTTGGGTTCTCCTTGCGCTCCCTCTTCTGTTTGTTATAGTGGCCTCGCTGCCTGTTTTCTTGTCGTTCATCATTGTAGTGTTTCAGATTTGATTTCTTCCTACATTCATTGGCGTTGTGGTTGGGTTCCCTCCTCTGAAGTCCGTACTGACAGACGGCACATATATGAAGCCATGTTTTACCTTCGGCAGAGTGGTCTCCCTTCTCAGGACATGCTCCTATATTCCATGCCGGGCATGGGGCGGTAGCTGTCTCCTTTTGATGTCTGCCCTTAATCCATGACAGGCGTGTGCGCTCTGTTGCGAATAACTCTGCATCGTGCCAATCCGCCTGTCCGTCCTCGATGTGGGCCAGACAGGCCTGAGTCCACTCACGGACTGATTGCCACTCAATGTTAGCGGCGTCCTGGGCCACTTGAGAGGCGTGCGTGATTACTGCGTGGGCGACTGAATTGGGATCAATGGTGGGGGCTAGAAAGCGCAACATGCCGCACATGTACTCGGGGAAGGACAGGTCTCTCCGCGACTTCCTCTCTCTCGCCTTCTTTTTAAGATCTGGGGGCAATGATCGATATGGCTCAAGGGTGAGGTTGCGTGTTGGAAGCTTTTTACCTGTGTTGGTTGATGACGATAGGTACTGCTTTTCCAGGGCCCGGGTTGCCTCCCTACGGGCCTCCGGATCCTTTGCAATGCGTGTTGGGGAGTCGTCCCTAGAGCGGCTGTGTCTAGATGAGGAGCGGCGTCCACGCCGCGAGGAGGAGCGGCGTCCATGCCGTGAGGAGGAGCGGCGTCTTCGGCGCGAGGATCTGTCCCTGGATCTTGTTGATCTGCTCCGTCTGGACGTTCGCCGGCTGGATGACCGGGCTGACGACGACCTGCGATGTCTTCGTCGGGAGCGGGACCTACTCCTTCTGCTTCTACTCCTGTTGCTGGCCGGTGAATAACCTCGGTATCCAGACGATTTCCGTTGCCTCCGTGATCCCCTGCTCGAGGCTGAGCGTGAGCGTGACCTGGCGTCCACTACCTTATCAACTTTTGCGTTTAAGTCCTTTATCATAGTTTGCAGGGCTTGCCACGCCTGTTTTGGTACCTCAGGTTCCTTTGGGTCCTCAGTACCTTGTTTAGGGCTTTGTCGCTGTTGGTCGTCGTTGCCCACTGCTCCATCTTCAATAACATCCCCGTCATTAGCGGACATGTTGAGTGCGTGGTCTGTTTGTGTTTTGTTGGGTGCAGCACGTTGGTGGTGGCTAGCGGGCGGCGATCCAGGTAGGGTGCCCTGTGTCGGAACCGGCGACTTTCGTGTTTGGAGTTTGAGTTTGGCGATAGCCTTTGCTGACCTCTGCCTTCCCGAATCAGTAGCAGTACTTGACATACCTTTTAGGCCGTAGTTCTGCCAGCTAGGTAGTAGTACCTCGGGAATTTCTTGGGAATTTCAGCTCTCCATAAATTTTTCTGTCCATACAGGATTGCCGCCAGTTTGAAAGTGGCGGGAATTGTCCAGTGTATAGGGTGGTGTGATTGGTCAGCAGGTCTTGACCAGTGTCCAATAAGAATGTGTGTTACATATGTCCTTGATAGGAATGTCCCACCATCAATCAGCTGATCGATGCTTGTCCAACTATTTTTAGTTCAACCACCACCAAATCGAGGTCAAGCTTTTCTTTTTGCGACAAAACGTTTCCTATACTGTAATTCTGTGACTTTTATTCTTTCGAACTTTTGTATATTTTCACATGAATCGTATTGAACTTCTAACTGCGCCTTATACCAATATGTTTCAACAGTATGAGTCTGCTATTGTGTGATATACCTATATGTACAGGACCATGAATGTTTTTTCTATCTTTGAGTTATAAATTGGTATCCCATATAAATGCCACCCACAAGTGGAGAGGCAGACTGATGCTATTCAGCATATCCATGTTGTCAGTGTACACGGTGTATTATATTGAGTACCCTATACGCTGTTGACTCTAGATAATTCAACCATGTTTAGCACGTGCTCGAACAAAGCCATGGAGGGAAAGTCCATTACCACAACAATATACAAGTATTTACTTAACAGGCTACAGATGTTCATCCCAATGATGTTCAGGAATAATTCTATGGACTCTTTGCTGTGTAAATATAGGCTCTCTCAACGCCCATAGCGACTAGAAGCTCCATGCATGAGTCAAAATAGCCTGCAGTCTATTCATTTGTTGCAGCTCTCCTTACTGTCAGATGATTTTTCAGCAATAGAGAGTGATACGAATCAAAGAGTTGATAGGTGCATATATAATATCATAAAGTGATTTTGTAATCTAATGATCTGATTCAAAATATCATGGATCACATTTAGCGATTCAGTTCGTCTGATGGATCCAATTCAAATTATTTGAAAGCAATATTATTCTTGGATCACAAACTGCCATAAAATTATAATCTTAGCACTCACAGATCGATGTCATACTTTTTAATTTAAGCTACGTAGTACACGTATTTCACGAGATAATGAATATTACATAATTCTAATTCTGTCAATTGAATAAGTCAAAGCTAAACAAATTAGTGATAACCAGTGAGCACATTGATACCTATATGTACCCCAATGAATAACTTCAGATACACTTAAAATACACGTCAACCTATAATCTAATGATTACTGAACCAATTATCCATATTATCCATAACTATAAAAACAAAAGCCATTGCTGACTGGTACCAGCATGGCCGATAATAAGGGAAGAGTGTGCATAGAGCACCTCCCACCCAAAACCAGCGCCCTGAGGCAGACGACAATTAAATCTTTATGCCCGGTGGATATGAACCCCAAATGGCAGCGCGGGAACACCTGCAGCTCCTAGCCTGAGGCAGTAAAAGGCTGCCATGCTCATACCAACACCCATAAAGTGACATGACCCACTGTTATTATATATACATGTATGGGAAGTAGAGTGTGTATGGTGACACCCTGCGCCCAACCCATATATAGTGCATGTCCATAAAGAGGAGCTTCATCTCTCTCTATATATAGGCCTATATAATAGCCTGTATTCCACTGGGTGATTTTGACAACAAGTAATTTGACAATTGCATAGTTTTCATTAGATACCATACAGGAGGATATATATGCATGCATGCTATACATACCATTTGAAAGAGAATTTAAAGTCCTTTCTAATAATATGTAACACTTTTATAATCAGCCTTTAATTGTCGAATTCCGAAATTGGAAGTAAAATGGGAGAGGGGCCTTCCATTAGGTACATATATGAATATTTTCAAAAAATCCCAGACCCACCTCACCCCCTTGGGCTAAAGTACACATTGAATTTGTACTACAACCTACGCATTTTTTTCCAAAAATGTCCAATCCCTCCCCCCTGATCAAGTTGATGCGTACGTACTTAATGGAAGGCCCCATAGTGGAACACAGCCTTTAATTGTCCACGTACCTGAGCTCAGTGCAGAGTGTGCCGCACACGCCTTGTGCATAACAGGATACAGGGGCAGTTTGATGACCACTGGTCAAGCCCTAGGGCCCGTCCTCCACGTGCGCGCCCATCGTTGTGTGGTGTTTAATACATAAAAGTCGGTTTTATCGACAATGACCATAATATTCAGGTCGCGTGCCTCCGTGAGAACTGTGCGCTGGTTTATAATGGTGGAGAGTGAACACAAGTCGACAGTTTATTGGTATAGTTAAAAACGCAAACAGCAGTAAAAAGTGTAATTAGGCCCGAGGCTTATCTATTAATTTGAAAGCATACGTGTATTACGTTGGTTAAAATATAATGTTATCTAGCAGACTAAAATGATATAGTACATTATATTCTGTTCATGTGCATTTCTACTAAGAATGAAAAAGATGAGGAAAAACAATAAATCCCCAAATGTAGGAGTATTGATCAATATAAGGCTTTGTCATGCAGGTAGGCTAAATCATTATTTTCTCTCCTTAGTTAAGTATAGCATACAGTGGCACATTAAGAAAATAATGTTATTTGAGAATACATCCGCATTTATTGATATTTATCATTACAAAAGGTACACCCATGAGAAAAAGCCAATTTGAAGATTATCAAAGATATATGATACGAGTATGAGCATCTACCATGCAGGCAGAGGTAATCCTCAAAATACGGGCGAACATGTTATTTTATTTATAGGGGAAAACAAAGGCATATACTGTACAAGCAACTGAAGTAAATATTTTGTGTGTGTAAGATATCAAGTGAAATAGATTGATCATCTTGATGAAAATGAATAAGACCATATATAGATATATCATGGAGAATGTCTACTCATTCTCTCCCTTTTTTCCTTTTCTTTTATTGAATCTTAACTTAGAGTTTACGCGTGTTCTTCCACCTTTTTTTTGTAGTGAAAAGTCTAAAGATTTTAAAGAAATAAAAGATATGAAAATAAAGTATATTATGATAGCATATGAGGTAATATGATGAGATATCATTTATAGAAGGAGAAACATTTAGTGCATTGTATATATCTGACACCCTTGCGTGTAGGATGGGCAAAAGTACATCTGGCTAACAATAGGAATGCTGCAGCATTTAGCAAATGCTGACATGTATGTGATGACGTTATATTGTTCCCCATCCCCCGGAGGATGCCAACACGTCGCTGGGTCCGGCGTGAATTACGCAGTGACAAATTGTTGGCTGGGTACAGTGCTGCTATCACGTTGTGACACTAACAACTATTTCATCGTGGGAATGGGATGATTCGCCGCCGTTTGCTGCTGTAGCTGTCAGAGTTTTGATCCATAGATATCTGGGAATCATCAGGGGACCAATGATAATTAGTGCTATGTATGTATCACAGACTGGCTCCGATGGTATATCAGAGTGGCGAGTTTCTATGAGTGTGGAACACCTAGCCTCCTCTTTTAAGTGATATTTAATTGAAAATTATATAATTCTAAATTGTATTTTGATATTTACTTATTTTAGCCATGAGGTTTTATTTCAAGTTTGTACCTTTATATAATTAGTCACCTTTATATAATTAGTCAAAAGTATGAAAAGATAGGATATTGATATATTGTTTAGTTGCATATATCCATGTAGTTGCATATTGCACACCGTTTTGTCACATATCAGGATGGATAATTATGCCATGGAAATGAGACCTGTACTGAAGAAATAGGATAAAACATAAACCAGACCCATGAATGTGACAAGCCTCTAAACCTATTATTGTAAATTGATACATTCTCATTTCTGATCACAGATATGTATTTTTGTAGAAGCCATGAGTTATATGAAGAATACCAATTCAAACGTCTAACATCCAAAAATGTTCGTATAGTTATGCAGGGATACTCAGTATATTGCAGGTGTAGCTATATCTAAATCATAAAGCATTTAATCTTTGTACTTTTTATTTGAATAAACCAGTGGGTGTGTTCCCATAAACCTAGGGACATAAAATAATGAGGCTATTGTTTAATACGCCTTTTTTGCCGTAATACAAATGTTTTCACAGGTACCGTTCGCCCTGAACATCCGGGTCCTCTAAATCATGCACTGCGAGCAGACAAATTGCTGTGTTTTGGCCATGTATACGTAATACGTACACTTTTTTCTGGTTGTCGCCCAGTTGTAGAAATGATAAATACATCCATTTGAGCAGTTTCCAATTCGGCCCTGGTCATCCGCCGTGCAGAGGACGCCAGGAATTGTCAGTTAAAGGTGGGAGGTTACCGGGAGGACTGGGTGGCCTCTGATGTTTCCACTCAAAGGTCATGGGTGCGAATTACATTTATATTATCAACAAGTGGCCACACAATACGTTCAGTATACAATAATTACGACAACAGAGCAGGTCTAGTACGTTATAAGTACACTATGTACTCTGAATATGAAACCATTTGTAGTTACTAACAAGTCTTCGCCATGTGAATTTATTATAGAAAATAACAATTTTTCATTTTGTTTATTTTATTTTCAAAATAATAGCGATTAAAAAAAAGCAGGTGTGGTATGCTATACGTATACAGGACTATGAATGCGCACCCTTGTGTAGTTACTGGCATATTCACACCTTGTTAATTTCTAAAGAGAATAGCAATTTTCCTTGTTAACCAGGTATTGCTGAGAACCCTGAGAATCCCTTAGTTTTTTGCGTGCATTGTGAACGTGCTGGAACCGGAGCCCAGGTGAGAGGACTGCGGGGACGGCCTGGGCTGTGGTCGGGGGGATCTGTCAATCAGGGCCCCCGTTATGAGGCCCAGAGACGGGAGACGGGCGTGAGCTTTTGCATTTTTACCCCGGCCGCACCATCCCCCACCTCTCACATTCCGTGCTAGACCAGCCTGACATGTTAATTATCACCCACCTTTAATTCAAATCACAACAGGCCCGCTGCAGGTATTATTAGCCCGTGTCCTATTATCGCCCGGCCTGGGCTCCAAAAGCAGATGTCATTATAATTGTTCGGACCCGACTGCGAGCCTAATAGATATTTGTGCACGCTGGGCTGTAATAACAACGCAGTCAACTATATAGGGTGAAAAAGACAGATGTTTTAATAGTGTCGGTATATACGTGGAGTTGCTACTGATAAACGTGTGAATGGAGTGCATTATAATTACACCGGATATGTATACTTACAAATGACATATTCCTTTGTTAGCCGACGTGTTTTGAATATCGGCCAAGCATTAAAACAATGGGAAGGAATATTCAGCCTTCCTAGAAGTTGAAATTTAACTAACTTCAAAGCCCCCACACAACAGCTGACCTCATCAAAATGCAACGCCATGGAGGGGCCTTAATTTACATAATAACTGGTGCTTTATAACAATCATTCATACCGCCCAGACAATATACATGCGCAGGTCCCACTCCATATAATGGTGCTACTACAAACATATATATTGTAGTCATGATCTGCTTAAGACAATAATTACAAGTCGGGATGGTAGCCAAGCGTATCTGGAGACAAACAAGGAACTCGCTAGACGTGGTCGTAAAGACGTGTCGCGTTATACAGGACCGACAAAAGCAGGTCTTGATGATGGCCTTTATGCCGCAGACTTTGGAGGCGACTGGGACTTAGTAGGTGGCCATTACCTTGCTCATTACCGAGTGTTTAGCGTGTTGGGGCTTTATCTTGTCCCACACTGGTCGGACGTGTCACCTGCTCACCGCCCCGCCATGCTTAATGACCAAATGTAGGCCTACCGGGGCAGGCCTACAGGCGCAGGCCTACGCTGTGTGAATGTTAGACTGGTGAGATTAATGACGCCCCTGTCAGCCGCCCTCTAAAAGGACAGTTTTTGCCAACAAGGAGATCAGGGGACGACATCATGCGTGGGCAAATAAATGTTATCGTGCCTGGGAGGTCCTTATAATGCACTGTTACAATTTCGCGAAAATGTCTCCTTTCAATGTGGACCGTTCGGAAATGCAATTAATCCATGATACCTGTTATTATGGGCAATATCCTTACATTACCTGTGTGCTGCGTGGATTCGTTTCGCAGTAATTTTGTGTTTTTTGTTCATTATCAGTAATTCACCTTTTTTTCTCTTTCTCCCTTCAGAGTACTTTGGATTTTTACGCAAGTGACACTCAGTTCGAGGACTTCCCGCTAGGTGGACAGTGATCGTCGAACGCAGGCATATTGCCAAGGTGAGAACTTTTTATTCCACATGGGCTTTACTTTGTGAAGGAACCATGTCAGTTTTATACGTTATTTTAAACTTTATATCTCTGACCCACATTAGACGATCAAGGAACTAGGTACACTAACTGTGTTTTTGATATTTGCACTATTCAATTCGGTAATGAAAAGAACATGTGGTTTAATAACACGATTTATAGCACCCCTATGATCATTGATAAAACTACACAATTCAACACTTAACTGCTATAAGTGTGCATCATCTCTGTAAAGCCGGGGAGGCATTCACCTCAAAAAGTCATTATCAAAAGGTCAATATCTATCGATTTCTGAAATTGTAAATGAATGTATGTGTTTTACTTTAGTAATTTTAAAATATTAGAGACTGCTGGGTCTAGTCTGAAGTTGTGAGTCTGTCATCAGCTGGAGAAATAAACCACAGACGTCCTTCCAATATCCAAACCACCTGGTACATACTTCAAACATATATCTAAAGATATAGTGGACCCGTTGATATTTGATCTAGGCTTTCGGAATAGTCTTCAGCTATACAAGAACCAGCTTGAACGGAATGGGTTATTGTAGACCTGCCACGGCAATATGGAGACACGGCAATATGGAGAGTTGGGACTCTAGGTAAAAGAGTAAGACCAATTCATTGACTTTACACTTTATAATCGGAAACACCATTAACCAAGCAGGACCATCTCGGGACTTACGCCTTGCATCGGCACCATTTCTGCGTAATTGTAAGAAGAGGAGAAAGTTTGATTGCCTTCGAAATGCCATAGAACACGATAAAGGATTTCTTACATCATCACACATGTATGTACTATAAGTGTTTACCTTCTCTTAGCATATGAATATTATGATGATACAATGATAGTTCACAAAGTATCATGTCATTCATATATACTGGTTTGATATCATTACATGTATTTGAGAAGCATAGCTCAGCTGAACTTGTCACTTCACATGTGTATACATGTACATATATAATTATAATCGTCTTCAAGTAAAAGAGCGATAGTCGGAGTCAGAGAAGTAAGGGTTGAAACCAGCCATACTCAAACGCCAGACTAAAACGATCCCTGGCATGCATATACACAAGAGGTCCATATGGCCTAGATACAAAGGGGGCGCTGGGACGCTGGGGGGAACGGGGAGGGGGTGAGGTATGAAGGAGGGAGGGAAGAAAAAAGAGAAACCTCTCAACTGGACGCGTCTTCTCTGCCTCCCCCTTCCGGGCCCGGCTCGTCATGAGGCGGCCCCGTGACATGTTATCGGGCCTCCCCGCTGACATGGAATCGCCATCCCACTGTATAAGCAGTCGTTCATCACTGAAGCGCAGAAACACGGACTGCTGGAGAAGTGGGGTAGGGGGGTGCGGGCCAGCCGTGTATGTAAAACCGACAAACTTACAGACTAACACCACTGCCTCCCTGGTTCCAAAAAGTGCATTGCTTATACCCTCTTACTTTTATTGTGTCAGTTTATCTCGACAAGGAACTGCTTTTCTGACCTTGTTTTTTTTATTCTAAACATACAGTTTTTTTTGTGGGACGTTAACAATTTGAAAGAAAAACAAGTTTTATTATCATTGTTTATAGTGTTTTTCTACATATGTCAGTTTCTAAATAGAAGTATGCAGATGGGATGGCCAAAGCGGAACCACTTATACAAGCAATTAGAGAGAGCCAATAGTTCAGCATAGTTGAACATGGATTTGATGTAATCTGCATAATAGTGAATACCGTCATACCCCAGCTTTTTGGCAGGGGCACCCAGACAAATTGCCCTCCTGCAAATAGAGCATCAACATTTCATCCCGTGTACAATGACAGAGACACTGTCTGCCCGTAGGCTATACCCAGAAAAGGCCGTTATATATACTGTCCAGGCCAAAACCATTGGGATAGTCGGAGTGGGGGTAAATTAATGGTGATATTGTTGGCTGGCAGTGGTGGTAGTGACGAAAACATTGTCAGATGACACAAACCCCCACTGACGTTATTGATCGGCAGGACGGGCCCGACTGTTTAGGACGACGTCCTGGCTGCTGGGACCTCTAATGTGGGGGCCCAACATTGTCAATTCATCCATAGCCACTACTGATTATAGCTATTGAATATCACGGATGTCGCGGGGCCAGACACCACAACGCAGACATTATGACGTATTGATGATTACGGTCAACATTGCCTTTACACAGCGGACCTTTCAGGTCGGACTGTTTGTTTCCTATGCCACAGAGTACACTTAGTGTTTATATATTGTACATTAGTTGTTTTAGATGCCGGTATATTATACCCTTAGTGCTTTCCTATATATATCAAACTTTCACGTGAACACCATACAACACTTTGATGACAGGGATGTTTGAAGTATGCCGATTGTAATTATAGACAGCATTTGAAGAAGGTTTTTAGGTATATTAGATTCTCGGTACATGTGTGCATATTTACTCTTTTATTACAAAACACCACTTCAAAAATTCACGTGCAGTACAGCTGGCCAACTTATATCGTCGGTCAGCCGGAAAAAGTGAAACACATGTGAAATACAAATAGTCGACCGTGAGTTTAATGCGTTTTCCGCAGACTGGGTGCCTTGTGCCGCCACACACATACGTGCGGATAATCGGAATCAAGCACTGACTTCACCACTCGAAGTGACATGTGAAAACAGGTGTAAAAATCGGACCTGGTTGCCTAGGAGATGTGGCGTATCTAAATGTTGTTGCCGCGCCACACAACATTATTATAATGCGAACAAGGTTATCGTATGGCTCGATCTGTGACTATGACGCAACATTAAACACTGGAGCCTTTAATGACATGACATCGCTGTATAACATTGAGTATGGCGTTTTCATGTTTTCTGCTCTCTGGAGTTGGCTTCTATAACATTTTTGTATATACACAAGAGGGAGTTAAGTAAATAAACCAAAAACAGGTCATGAAATATAATGATTTCCTCTGTGACAAAAGGTGGAAGTGGAGTGCTCGCTCTCACCAAAGCGAACCCCAAACAGGGTCTACAATGGGACTAGTTGTCCCTAATTGAATGAAATATGGCGCGGTTGAAATTGAATTTACTCCGACAGAATCGGGACAGGGAGTCTGAGCTTGAGCGCGCGCGGAGGGGGCGGCTGAATAGTGGAAGCCCGTGCGTCAATGGAATGAATCACCCCAGCAATTGGAGGATGGCTCTGGCTCTGTCTGGGGCTGGGCTGGCATTAGGTGTGGGGATGGGGAGTACAATGGTACGGCCACTACTACTGCTGCCGCCTCCCCTCCACCACCACCACCACTCCGGCCACCACCACTGGCCCAGGCACTTTACGTGCTTCACGCATTGCTTGCGTGCACATGCCCCACTGATGTGCGGGGGACGAGCCGCATTTTCGGACAATTATCGCCGGGCGAACGAGCGCCCGAAATGGCCGGCGGACAATTGATATTGGATAATATCAACAACATAAACCGGGCGGCCGGCGCGGCGACACGACATTATATAAGGCGGCGGGCGTGCGCCTGCATTAGGTCCGCCGCCACTGTTTGGATCGTGGGCCGCGCCCGGGTTATGAGCGCGCGCGAAAGGCGCGGCCGCCTAATCGCACACATTAATGGGTCGTTGGCGCTCTCAGACTGTCATAATGAGGATATGCGTTTGGGGGTGCGCGCCGCAAAGTGAATGAAAGTGTCCCGGGCCGGGCCTGAATGAGCAAGGGAGGTAAAAATCGAAAGTTGTCTCAGTAGGTTTCTGTCCACCAGTAATGGCTGCTCGCTACCGTGAGAGAGGGGGTGTGGGGGTAGGGGAGTGGGTAAGGAGAGGTTGTTGGTTACTGGGGGTAGGGAGGAAGGGGGAGTGGGGGGTTCGGGGGGCTGGAGGGAATCCCGAGAAGTACCCCGGCGCCTCGCGTGGTCCCCATTCAGCGGGGGAAATTCGTTTCCTCCTTATGACATGTCTGTCTTTAAGTAAGTCACCGACGGCCCGCTGTCGTGGAGGCGCACATTAAGGCCCTCGCCGGCTAATCCTGTTTTATTCTAATGGTTCGCCTGCATTAAATTCTTATCGGGCCGGGGCGCGCCGCCTATTGCTACGGGTAATGCAGGGGGAAAAACGACCGGGATCACATCAACATGTCGTCGTATGCATTTACATGATGTGTAAATCGGAGAAGTGATCGGAATTAAATAATTCAGTCGGGCATCTGTTCGCAGGAGGCGATGCCTTCAACCTTTGCTGCTTGTCTGATGGCCTTTGGGGCTGGTGGGGATGTAACTGGGGGAGGAATGAGAAAGGAAAAGGGGAGGTGATCACAAAGAAGTTTTGTAATGACCCCTCTCCGCCTCCTCTCCCCCTGGAAGGCCCATCCCACTGGGCCTAGCTGGCTGATAATACGTATAATTGGCAGGAGTACGGTGACTGTGGTTGGATGTAGTCCCAGCACCACCAGCAGCACCCACTGCTCCGCTAACAAGGAAACTCGCCACTGGAGGAGGCTTTATAACTTTGGGCTTCAATTATTGATCCCTGCCAACGATGGGACTAAAAATAAATAAGCGCCTCGACAAAAACGACGACCGGCCTGCACTCCTATTGTTGGAAGCATTAAAGCCCCACTTTTCCAATGATTTGAAACCATACTTTGGCCAAATACAGGGAATATTTGAATTGCAGTTTAATTTTACCGGTATTGTATTTGGCAACATTTTATTCCAAATGTTCAGGGAGGCTTGAATGTGCTGTTGAAAGATGCAAATATCCATTTAATCGGCGGACATCATATTGTTATGACACTATGCATTCAAATTTAGTCACCCTCAACAACATATTTCAGATTTGTCAAATTTATGTAGATAATAAGCTTGATCGATGAGGAAATGACAGATACAAACATAGTTTAATACTTATGCACAAGGAAGTACTAAGGCGTCCAGAATTCTTACCTGTTGTATACTAATCTCAATTATATGGATTAAAGTAAAACTTTCTCTCTCCAAATCATATATATTCTATATCTGAGGACAGAAGAACTTGTAAAAAGTTCAAGAATAGAAAAGCTTTGAATAATATTTTGAGTCACAGTAGGTTGTCCTAGATTGTGGAGCCCAATACAGCTAAATAATTAAAGAAGCTATAGAACGGGCGAGGCCGATGTGGGCATTACACTCTATAAATATCGAATGAAGCCAGTCACAAGCGGAGCCAATAATCATGTCTGAATGACCAGGTCGGGATGGCTCCTATCAAACCACCATTGAAAATGCAATATTATTACAGCCAGCCAACGCCTGTTTGCCATACCTCGTTGAACATATTAACGTTTTATGATATACTTACGTATGACACGTGAAAACAGATAGTTGTGTGCGGCGCAACATGTAATATTAATTGTTGTCCTAGGAGGCTGGAGTTAACTAAGCCTGAGAAAAGATAGGTCAGCCGGCCCACATCCCACTGGGCTAGGGGTAGGCCTACAATAACATGATTTCTACATGTATATCCATCCTTTCCACCCGAGACTCCTCCTTCACTTGGCTCGCCCTAGTCGAACAAATACCCGGCGGCAGTGTACCCACACAGGGTGGGAGGTTAGGGGTGCAGCAGACAGGCCCGCCGATTAGGTCTCTATTAGCCGAGCCCCACTGGCCCCTCTTTACAGTCTGCTGCCTGGCTGAGCCTTCTCCTCCACGACAAACAGATCCTTCTCATTTCACTTCACCCTCTGTATCTTGCCCCTGCTCTCCGCCGCGCTACGTGAGCTTACATAAGTGCTCGCCGGCCGGTCGGGCGCCGGCCCGCTCCTCCAGTGGCGGCCGTCTGCCCGGTAGACGCGGCCCGCCGCCCCGCCGCCCCGGCCCCGGCGGCGCGCCACGCAATAGTACAGTAGTAGTATAGGGAAAAGCTCGTTTGCACCAGGCAACTGCTGGGGCTAAATTAAAAAAAACTAAAACGTATTGCGTTTTACGTACTGAGCCCTGACCAAGCAAAGGGGTGGTATAGTCAGGCTTCATAATCTTTACTACGTTTGTGATGAGTTGATGTTGACGGCGATGGCCGCTGTCTGGCGCTGGTAATGGGTGGGACGTGAGACTATGCCCCGCCACTTTGGGCGCCGTACTGCAACGCCCCCTAGTGGAAAAAGCCAGAACTGTTTTCAGCGGATGGGAGGCCACCCTTCGGCACGAATCGGAAAAAAATGACCGTGAGGAAAGAAGTGCAGGGTTGAAAAAAGCATTCCAGGAAATCCTCATTGGATTGGACTTTAATTGCGGATGCTAAAATAGCAGGTAGGATATGTCAGACAACCCCTCCAGCAATGTTATTATGTTTATATCTAGATTTCACATTTGACATAGCCCGTGGAGCAGCCATTTAATTTCCTCTCGAGTGACATTATTGAAAATAGCTTTCACAGAAGCGATCCATCACTCTCGTTTTTTCACTAGGACATCAGTTGGTATTGGACATGGGTATTTATGTGTTTTTTTAATACAAGGGTTACAATAGATTCATAGATTGCCCGAAGAGACATTTTCTCTGATCACAGTCATTTGGGCAACATATAACGTACATCACGTACCAAGTAGTGCTAAGTACATGCAGTTTCTATACCGGTTGGTGGCAGAAACAATTGGCTTTAACATGGCATGCCTCAGTTGGTGAAGTGTTGTTGAAAAACAGTACTGGACGTCTTGTGAGTTTTTGCATTTCACGGGCGGTGAGCAGTGGCGCCGGCCAGTTGGGCCCACTGTTTACTATACAATACAGACCCTGTTTTTACTAGACCAGCGGGGTATGCCCTACATGAGGACAGGCTGGAGCCGGGATCCTGACCCTACCATTAGTGAGGAATACCTGCGGTTCTCCCCCACTGCCGGCTTAGTGGGGAGGGCAGATCTTCAGCTTAGGCCGGACGCGTCAAGGCTTAAAACGTCCAAAGGTCATGCATGTGCGGAGGCGAAAGTACCGCATGTTGGATATAAAAAAGAGGGCCGCGAAATGACACAGGGTTTACTTTTTTCACCAATCTGACCTCGTGCACTGAATGTACACATGAAAAGGTTAGCTCTATTGGCAAATATTTAATGTTTGATTCTTCTGCCGGAAAACACCTACCCCCATAATGACAGTGCGTCTGTAATGTCAAAACACCATTGAAGTTCAATCCTCCTATTTTTGCCACACTCTTTTATTGTTGTTAGAAAGGAGAGACTTGCAATATGATATACCCCAGGTAATTTTTTCATCACCTTCTGACAGGAAAGCATAGATATGGGTCTGACTCTTTAATCTTTAATTTCAATGTAAATTTAATGTAATATGGCATATTTGATGTTGAAAGGCCATTGAAATGTTGCGACATATGGAGAAGGTGACAGTGCGGGTCGTTCCAAAATTGTGGGGAAAAAAAGGTGTCGTCATTGATGGATAGAACGATGACAGAAAAAATAACAATAATAAATCATGCTTTACCCTGGAGTTGTTGGCTCACACTGACCAGTGGGAAAGGCAGACCAGGTCCACGCACGTTTCGAGTTGAGAATAAAATCCGTATAGGTTGTTCTCCAGAGTCCTCAGTGTGACCAAACATCCGAGTAATATGAGTAAATGGAATACGCGACGGAACAACAACGTGAAAAGACAACCCCAATAAGGGACAACCCACCCCTATGATCTAAGGATATCAGAAAAGCTGTGTGAGCCTATGCAGCTTTAGTATTGACTAATAGGTACGACAGCCTCCTGGAGCCCAGCCCGGCCTGGGTAGAGGAGGAGACCAGGGCCCTACAGCGGGGTGGTAAGCACTGCTCTAGGTCGGGGCGGCCAGCAGCCCCTAGGGCCGGGCGACGTCAGACGTCATGCTGGGAGGACGGTGGTCGCAGCCAGACTGGCGGCGAGTGAAGCGGCTCGAATTTACGCGGCCCCGGCCAGCTGGGCGCTGATTGGCTGAACTAACGCCGGCCCATTACCCAGCGTCCGCCCTGACGGCTGGAGGGGCGGGGCTTAGGGGGCAGGCCAGGACTGTGCCATTTTCTCTTTATAGCGACGGGCATAATCAAACAAATCATCATTACATCGATTTAGCAGCGTCCATCAGGGCTGAGTGAGCCGGAGCTGTGAGGCCTCGACCTGTGACAGGCCGACAGACAATATCACGCGGCCAAGACGACGACCACTGCCCCTGACACGGCCCTGCCAGCAGCAGGAGTACTAGTAACCCCTCAGCTGTAGGACTCGGCCACTGCCATCTAGGACTAGGTGTCGACTCTTGTCAGGCCCACTGCGCAGGGATCCTCCAGGAGGTAGCGGCCGTCTAGGCAGTATCCAGCAGCAGGTCCGGCCACAGCAGACTACCTCTTGTGCTCCTTGGGGTCGGCCCTGGGTTCCTGGCCACTACTTCTCCTGTTGTATCTGACACGGGCACTGCTTCCTACTGCAGCTGCTGTCAGTACTGGTGTTACCTTCCCCCCACACGAGGGGGCGCTAGTAGTCGCTGGCGGTGCTCTGGTAGTAGTGGTGGAGGTGGAAGAAGGGGGAGTAGTGCGATTCAGCGTCCGTCAACCTGCCAGCATCGATCGTCAGCACCAGCCCTGCTGCCACTGCTACACGTGGTGGCTTCAGCCGGCCGCCGACCTATATCGTCAGCCGTCAGGGCCCGACCAGCCCCCGCCGCCGCCTCCTCCTCCTCCAGTGAGGCCGGGTCCGTCAGCCAGGTCCTGCCAACCCGTGAACCCCTCCAGTAACTGACGACGTCCGCCGACAGCTCCCGACCACAACAACCGAGGACTCCCGAACACTGCCGACAGGAGAGACCGACCCGAAAATCTCTGAAAACAAAACTAGTTCCGGTCCAAATGGTACACGCACACACTACCACTACTACCAGCACGGCACCACCACCACTAGCCGGCGACGCTCACTCCCTCTAGGGAGCAGACATGACTCTGGTCTCCCACCCCTACTACTACAACTACTCACACAACAGAGGTGGTGGCCGAACCGTGCCTCCCACACAACACCACACGCTATGATGAAGTCGCAAAACGTGGCCACCTTACACCATTCCTGAAAAATAAAGCTGCCAGGACGGCAGCAAGAACCCATGCAGGCATCGACCCAGGAGGAGCGTAATATCTGAGAGAGAGTGTAGAGATAGAGGGAAGGATATGATACGACCGCGTCGCGCAGTGTATGTTGAATGGGTAGCAGCGCGTAGTGGTTGACAGGCCATTCGTTATAGCCACTGATAGTAGGGTTCAGATGATTGACACATTCACAACTTCAGACCAGCGCGAGTACCACGGACAGCAGCAGCTCTTTAGTCAACTTAACCCCAGTCCAGTGTCCTGATCTTAAGCGGGACATAAGTCTCCTATGGAGGTAGTATTAGGCAACTTTTGCATGTTTCTAGGACCCCGCCGACAGTCGTGGTGAGTCTTGGAGTACGTACGGCGTGCAGCAGCAGCAGCAGCAGCAGCAGCGACCACCGCGGGCCGACGACCGACGACGAGGGAGACCGGGACCGGGAGGACGAGCCCACCGGGACTGGAGGCAGCCGAGGCCGGGTGCCACCAGCACGACGGGAGTACGTTGAGCACCAGGCGGCGGAGCACGCCCCAGCAGGCCCCTCTCCTACCGGGCCAGCAAGGCTAGCGGCCGCCGGGACCCTAGGCTCCCCTCCCCGGGCCGTCCATGGCGACCTCACGGGTACGGACCTAATCCTTTCCTCCCCTTCTCAAGTACTGCTACTCAGTACTACCTACCGCGGATCGCTATCACCTTTGGTTATGCCACTGCCAGGAGATAAGAATTTATATATACATACACATGTATGCTAACTCGGTGTAACTCCAGTACAGGATAATGTAATCAGTGCAGTATTTACCTGTGGCAGCTGATAGTACTAGTGAGAGAGAGCCCCCACCACTGGAGATGATGTTGTAACGTAATTCTCTGCCTACTAAAGGTAGCAGCGGGCTGTCGGATATTTACGACCTGGCATTTTTATTGTGAGGTACTCTGGCGTGTGTTTAGTTACCGTTATGGCATATACTCCACGGGCCCAACCTACTAAATGTTAGTGTAAATACTGCCCAGTCGTCAAATCTGCACTCGCGTGGACACGTGGCCTACTTTCTGACACTTCTGTAAAAAAGCAAAATTCATACCAAAAATTCACATTTCCATCTCACTCTAAAAATTGCCAACCGTCCGTAAATATCCCATTTAAGTATGGATTATTAAAGAAATATTTTTTGAGAGAAATTATTTTCAAACTTTCAAAATAGGACTATTTATGATTGTACCCGCAGAATACTGTCTTGTAGTAATGTCATACGGTTGTGTGGTGTTTTTCCCTTTGCAGTACGACAATGATATCCCGCACTACCCCGGGATGGACACCCCCGTGTCCATGTATGATCCCCATGCTCACCGGGGCATGCAACCACACCTGTCCCACTCCCCGGGCCTCAACCATGCACCTCCCCCCTCCATACACTCACAGTACCCGCCCTACGGGTCGTCCTCCACGTCCTCCATGTCGGGGGTGATGAACTCCTCACCCGCCGACAGCCAGCTCAAACGGGACAAAGATGCCATATACGGGTAAGTCACTATCAAATTGAAATTTTCCTTAATTTTTCCTGATAATAGTAATTCAAGTAATGTGTTTTATCACCATCAAAAAGAAAAACGCATTTCTTTTTTTCTTTATCACGAATAATATTATGTCATGTCTATACGTGTAATTTTTATGAGTAACAGTAACGTTGGCGGTTAATGTGTTGTAATTGTATATTTTGGAGGTGTCCCGTAAAGGATTTCTTTATGTAAACCATTATTACTATTCTATACCAAAACAACAAAATGTCTTCTTTTCACAAAATACTGATGCCTATCATCTTTAGGGTAATTCTATTTCAACATAGAAAATATTCATGCACAAATTGCAAAGTTATAAGACCGTCGTAGGTGTTAAATTCTCCGTTCAATATACAGTGTTTATTTCATGCCGTGAGTTTTTTCCCCAACACCACCCCCAAATACTACAACCCCCTATAGTATCCCCCAATCCCCAATATTGTGGGCGTGAGGACTGGTCAATAGGAGGAGGAGAGGAGCACGCCGACTCTATTATAGGGTCCGCTGCGATCATGGCGTGGTCAAGCGGATTTTATGCCTAGGCGGATAATCCTGGCCATGTGAATCCAGAACGTCTTGGGATCGATCTATAATTCACACACTCGCACGCAGGCGGCCGGGGAGGAGGCCGAGGCGGCGGATATCGGCGTGTGTTGGCGGGGGCTGGCGGGGGGGTTGGCGGCGGCCGGGGGCCGGGGTTTGAGGCGCCTAGTGATAGCTTGTGGGGAATGGGGTGAGAGGTTCTTTAGACACGTACCCTGTGTAGTAGTGGTAATGGCCGGTTTGTATCTGTGCGTCGGTGGCTAGTTCTGACGCTACTATTGCTGCATGGTGGTAGTTCACTGATGCTCTTCGCCCATTGCCATTACTGTCATGCTGAGCAGTTGGCAGCAAAAGAGAAGCATTATGGGACCAGTAGCCGCATTATTCTAACATCAGAGGCCAGCATGTGATGAGTGGACCCAGCAGATACATATCTATATATCTCCATGGCCACGTTCAGTAGCAGTAGCAATCCCCCCCATCTCTAACACTAATAACCCACATACACATTACCCGCCACCAGCCCGCCTCCATACCCGGCCTGCTTGGTGCCGGTCTGCGCACAAATAAACGCCCCACTAATGTGACCTCATTAGGAAGGCACAACCAGCCCGCCGAGAGCCTTCTCAAGACGTGGATGTCAATATAACCCTGGGCCGGCGGGGCCGTGTGTACACACAGACAGAGACACACACAAGATACTAACCCCAGCTGGACTGACCAGAGACACCACCCCCTGTCATCAGGGAAAGCCTAGTGTCAATGTGGTCGCCACTTTATATTTTCGCTTTTGTTTATGGATGGATTTCTAATGGGAATCGTTAGAATGGGAATAATATATTAGGAATGCAAATTGCTGTTCAGAAAGGATATTCTTTTTGGGGGCATAGAAATTTATAATTTTCATAGGAATTTCCTCAGCAAATAAAAAGGGAGAAATTGGATTTTTGCAGTTTCCTGTTTCGGTTATTCAATGCAGTGTCCGTGGGTCTGACACAAAAAAAGCAGGTCGTCAGGGTTGTTTTATGGTAGCTCACAGTCCTTATCGACAGGGCAAACCAAACAATTTCACACACAGGTCCTAAATGTCCTTGGCGTGTGCTTACATTATGGGATCTTTATTCAGAGCTTAACGACGCGGCAGTAGACGCCTGTTTGGCTTGAATATTATTGCAGAGTGAGGTACACCGGCAGTCGGGGGATTTCTCTCCAGCGGGGGCCGGGCGCCTGGGGACCCGGGAGGGGTAGGGGGACGCCTGGTGCCCCTGGCCGGCCGACAGGGCCTGGGAAGCCGACAACATGGCGGCCATGTTGGCGGTGGGCCGGGCGCGGCGCGGGGCGGGCGCGGGGTGACGGGCGTTGGGCGCGGCAGCTGCCGGCGTACGGCGGGCCGGGGGCGGGGGGCGACGGGGCCCTGCCAGCTCCCCGCAATCACTACAACCAGCTACTGATCAATTCCCTCAACGCCTCCTGCTGCCCAACCTCCTCCCACTACTACAACAACAACAACGGCCACTCCCTACTCCTCCCCCCGCCCCTAGTCCACCCCAGCCCCCTTCACAACCCCCCGTGCTAATTGCAAAACGCAGGACCGCTGATTAACGTTCACCATTGTCTTTGTCCTTTCAGACACCCACTCTTCCCTCTCTTGGCGCTTATATTCGAGAAATGTGAGCTCGCGACGTGTACGCCGAGGGAGCCGGGCGTGGCAGGAGGAGACGTGTGCTCGTCAGAGTCTTTCAACGAGGATATTAGAGTATTCTCAAATCAGGTATTTGTATTAGCAATTCACGCTGACCTCCCCCTGTTCGCCCATAAAGGCCACATTTCCCCCCTACCGCAATAGGACCTTTATACCGTTTTAATGCGGCCATAATTAATTGTATTGTGACCATTGTTGCCTCCCACCGATGTGGGGTAATGCTATCGTTTCTCCATCTTTTGAAGGGCAATTAAGAGAATTTGCGAGTACTTTCCCCGCTTGGAAATTACCCCCTGGTAACATGAAACGCCTGGGATCAACTGCCGCGCGGGGGCGGTCATATTTCTCCTAGATCTCACGAGTTGAGAAATGTCTGTGGTCACGTAGCTTTTAACTGAAAACCTCCGAAAGAGGGTTTGGTGAGAAAATAATTTTTTCGGCCTTTCATTTCTTTTCATTGTTGCTGGTCTGGGAACATTTGACACATTTCTTTTGTATCGATCCACCCGTCTTTGACGGAAACTTGGAGGAAAACCAAGCTTAACACCGCTCTAATTGTGCCATTGGGCATGGGGGTGACGTTTCAAAACAAACGGGTGGGCGCGAACGTCTCTATCACGGACGGCCCTGCCAGACCGCAACATCTGCACCTTGTGAAACACGAGTAAATGATAGCCTTGACCGAGTTGATTATCTAAATCACGAATCCTTCTCACCATTTTTCGTAATTATTGACGTAAAACCCGCTCGCTAACACGAGCATTGTTAAGTGATATTTTGCATGTTGTTTGTTTGCCGCGAGGTGTAGTCTAGCTATTACACCATGTCGTATGTCTACTTTCTCTCTTTTCACCAGGCCAAAGCGGAGAAGCCCTTCTTCTCGGCCAACCACGAACTGGATAGTCTGGTACGTACAGCCCTACATTATCCCCACACTCCCCGCACACACATCATGCACTACTTGTATTATCAATGTCATGTCGGTGATCGAAGCGGCCCAAACCTGAGAAGTGTTTTTAACCTTTGCCTGCTCGCTTGGCAGCGGACTTCTCCATATCAAAGCGTGCAGCGGTTAGCGGCCCGGGGTATCTGCCGCCCCGATCTGCACAGTGCTTCCCCTCCCCCGGCCGGCTCTCTCACCTCCGGGCAGCCCCCAACTCGACCATCCTATTAACCAATATAGGTCAGCCTACCGGGGCCCTGCCCTCCGTCGGAATTCCGCTGCCTTGCCTCACCCCCCCCCCCCCCCTACCAACGACTCGCCACATCCAACCAGTATTCTCTCTACCCGCCCGTTTCTCCCTCGCTTTCCTTCCCTCTCCCCTCTCGGCAAACATAGCCCTTGCCTCGGAATTAAGCCATAATGGAATCGCTTGTAATGAGATGAAATGGCCGACTTCGGTCCGGTGTTTTTGTGTGTGTGCGGATGTGTACAGTTCTTAGTATCTTTCTCTATGATCTGTGTTTCTCGGAATATTTCTTGGTTTTATATTTGAATTTTTGGTAATAATTTCCCTCTGCCGCCTCACACCCGTGTGGTGTGGGGTTTGGAGGTGTACGGTGACCAGGGAAGGTGTTGTTCGCTGTGTATAGGGTGTGGGGTTTGAAATAAGAGGGTGGCAGAAGCAAATGGGGGCGGTGGAAGGGGCGAGGTAGGGGGAAGGGGCCGGCATGATGGCGGCTGGTAAACCCGGACCAGACGTTGTTCTCAGGCCCCTCCACCTCCCTCCCCGCCCCACAGCCCACCGCCGGGCTAGGGGGAATAGGACTCCCCCAACCCCCTCTTTTCTTCAGCCCTTTCTCCAGCACCCTTCCCCGGGAAATTCAGTAGCGTGCTCAAGACTCTCTGCTTTTCGGACGACCAAAACAAAAGACCCCCCACTCCCCTTAGAAATTCAAGGGGGTCAGAGTGGGAGTGTTCTCACGTCAATGAAAACACAGAAATGAGGTTTTGTTCGGCCACCCTTTGGGAAATACCGTAAATGTGGAGAGGGCTCATACAGTATGTGTGTTGACTATACGAGTTACGGTAAGGAGAATGGGAGGAGGTGGAGGCAGTGGGTATAGGGGCAATAGATGCTTAGATTGGCCGTGAATTGGCATCCTCATCGCCATTTAGTTGCAAATGGATTAGTGTGCCAGCAAAATGCTACACATCGTGCACTTTCCCTGGTCACCCAGTCGAGAATGGCTTTAATCTCATTACTGACAAGTACAATAGACATCAAAGGGGGCTGTAGGCATTCTCGCATATGCTACTAGCAACCCCCTCCCCATCTATCCGCGATTAAATCTCCATTTTCTCTCTCTGTTTTCCATTTCAGATGATACAAGCTATACAAGTTTTACGGTTCCATCTATTGGAGCTAGAAAAGGTGAGTCCGAAAACCCGTTCTCATTTCTATCATTTTTTAAAGATAATTCTAATGCGTTTTTCCCTCAGAAAATTAACTCAGTGGCTCTCAATGGCTTGTCGTCAGGCCACTAATTTGGTATCGATAGTTGGGCAAATATTTACGTTTCCAATAAGACTGGTTCTATTTGAGCTTCCGGAAAAATGTCGAGGAGGCGGCGGTCGGGGGCTGAGGACAACAGAAGGCGTGTGTATTCACGCGAAAGGCGCAGATCAGGCCTGAATTTTTACACCGCGCGGGTAGCTTCGGAGGCGGTGGTGGCGTCGGGCGGGCGTAGAGGCGGGGCGGGGGAGGCAGCAGGCGGGGGACGGGCGGCGACGGGCGGGGATGGCGGGCGGGGCGGTTAGCATTAGGCCTCTATGGCCGACTCACCGTCAATGTATTTGGGTTGGCCATAACGCCTGCCTGGGCTCTGTCCATCATTGTGTGCAACCAGACGTAGGTCGAGGACAAGATCCGTGATAGGCGCAGCGCGGGCCTCGATAACAACAATAACAACAGCAATGCCACGCAGGCCTAGTAATAGGACTTCAGCAGGAGGGGCCTAAAACCCCAAGTCAAGCCTAGAAAATCAGCCTTAGCAGCAGTAGGTACTAGGAGTAGAGGCAGGGGGAAGGGGAAGGAGGAGGGGGGGGGGGGGGGGTCACTGGGAGGGGCCAGATAATCAAGGAAAGGCGAGGCAATGCCAATCTTCGTACCAATAGGGGCTCCTTCGGGCGGGGTGCTATCTATATTTATCGTCGGTTCATACACGAAAATCCAATGCGCTGCAGCTGATAGAAATCGTGTCGAATTCTTGCCTAGTTATGTCCGGGTAACACCACCTTAGATCCGCCGCCCGATAAGGGCGTGTGATAGCCGGGGGTGGGGTGGGGTGAGAGGGGGTGCTAGTGTGGTACTGGCCACATGGCCGGCTGACTGTAGGCTATATTCCACTATCCGATTTTTCTCCCTATTTCGAAAATCGCGACCAGAAATCCGCGCTAAACACAGACATGTTATATGTCATTAGAAAGGATTTTGAATTACCTTTCCACTAGTATGTAACATGCATGGGTTTCTTGCAATATTTTCCATAAAAATTAAGAAATTACCAAATTATCAGTAGTCGAAATCGTCTAGTGGAATACTGCCTTCAGAGTAGTAGTGCGGCGCGAGGTCCATAACGTGCCTCCCACTAATGAATGGTCATAAACCCGCGGCCCAACAGTCGGCATACACTAAATTACGCCAACAATGCAATTTTATTGCCGCGGAATTTATCCTCCACGATCCGTTGCCTCTGGAGATGGAGACCAGTGCATGGAGAGGGGCCGTGGACGCTTGTTGGTGGCCAGTGGTAATTGGTTAATATGGGAATTAGATCACTGCGACGGGCTCTCGGCCCCGACCCCCTGCAGCCCCCCTCCCCTGGTCCCTTATAGTAAAAGATGGGCCGGACCAAGGTGGGACACGCGTTAGCGCGTGGAGTAGCGTGCATGCGGCCACCACCCGCTCCCCGCGCCTTTATTAGCGGCCATAAATTATTTTCGCACTTGTCTGTCGTCATTCATGGCCCAGAGGTGAAAACCTCCGTTGCACGTCGTCGGCGCATTGGGGGCACGAGGTGTGGGGGGCACGGGGGCGACCCGCGACCAGCCATAAACTGCCGGGGAGCAAAATCTGGCCAGGAATAAAACTAGACCGGCGAGTTGGTGCTGCTACTCAAGTCTTGATGCTGATGACCCATAATGATAACGATGATGACTGTTTTGCTGTCGGTGAGATGAAAGGAGGGGGCTGTGGGAAGGGACACTTGGGAGAGGTGGGGACAGGAGTAGGTGGGTTGATGGGTGGGTGGGAGGGTGGGATGGGGGTTGGGGGTTGAGGGGCCGGGCGCTAGTCTATCTAGGTATTGGGGTGACGTAACGTAACGCCAGCGCCCACCCACCTTCTTAATATACTACTAGGCCAAATAGAGCGAGTCGCCGTGCCCCCACCCACCGCCCGGTCGGCGGTCACGCCTCCTTAGTGGGGAGATCAAAAGATATTGATTTCTCACTGCCTTCTGTCTGCGTCTCAGACCGCCGCAGACGCCCAAATAGAACCTGTCTCATTCATCAAAAACATACCCGACGGGAGCCCAAGCGTAGAAACCTGAAGTCAGCCCCCACCCAGCCTCCCAACACTCCAGTTGGTTATCAGTAACATCTGACCGATCATATTTCACTTGGTAATAACCCCGCTGGTAACGTTTCACTGACAGTTTTAATTGCCGAGAGGCCCACCTGTACTCATTGTGTCGTAACGTATCCCCCTTCTCAAATCGTTTTATTGTTATACTATTACCATAGACGCCTGTTGTTGATGGTCAATTTCATGCATTTGTTTTTTACCCTTTTCTCTCTTTTCTTTTTCTCTTTTCTCTCTTGCCTCCCGACGCAGGTGCACGAGCTGTGTGACAATTTCTGCCACCGGTATATCAGTTGTTTAAAGGGCAAAATGCCCATAGACCTTGTGATCGACGAACGAGAAACGGACAATAAACCGAAGCAGCCACTAGGCAGCACGGGAAGCAGTGCGGGCAGCACGGGAGAGGGAACGGCCATGCTCGGTGATCACGGAATTACCCCCGGACAGGAACAGGTACGCGCCGAGTGCTAGCCGCCTCGGATCCTTACCCTCCTTCCTATATTATCACGTATACCTCCTCCCAGCCCTCACTATACTACTCATATACTACTCATCATAATAATATACTATCACTACTACTATGTACTGCTACTGCTATCAACTATAGAAACCATTCAGTGCAAACTACCATGCATTGCTGTGGTCATCTGACGTAGGCATGCACTACTTTAGTGTCTACAGTACTGCTGCACCTCCTGTAAAAAATGGTACATTTTCGCTATTTTTTTGTGTACAAGTCATGAGAGTGATCTGAAGTTCTCTTGGTAGTCCAGGCTGACTAGTTCTTGTACAGGACTCAGCAGCTCGGCTCAGACCACCCATTGGTCATTGAAACATTTGGTGCGCAGTTTTGGCGCCAGATTTAAAAAAAATACACAAAACAGAGAGGCACTTTGATGCTAGTCTATGTTGAAAGCACAATGAACCGGCAAAAAGTTGTCCCAAAAAGAGACATTCGAAAGAAAGAAAACACCTTCAGATTCGGCCTTTGGCTTGTCTTTTTTTTAACTTTGCACAAAAAGTTTGCGCGGAAAGACCAAAAAAATGGTTTCAAATTCATAAAAACAAAAATCCTGGTCCATTTTTCACGGCCACTGTTTCGGAAGTGTTCAGTACGACTGTTTGTTGTGTTCTCTGTTGTGCCAGTAATACTGACCGTCCCCATAACGTACGTGACTTATGACGTACCCAGTGCTTGAGGAAGGGATATACTCATAACATATGGAAGCGAGGGGGAGGCAGGGAAAGAGGCATTGGCAATCAGAGTAGGCCATTATGTGCTAGCACCGGTCGCTATGGACATGGACAACAAGCATTAATACGCAGGGCACAAGGAGTGCCCCATGCACCCAGTTGTTACGTGTTCTAGCCCACCCAAAACCGAGAAAAGAAAAAATACAAATGTTATATATATCTGAAACTGAATCTGCTATATATATAGACAATTGATATATATTCACTTTTTTCCAATCATAGACAATTCTAGCGAAATTTATTCTGATTCTATACGAGATTAATAACATTAATCATTCTGAGAGAGAAAGAGAGGCACAGACGGCGGACAGGGAGAAAATTGGAGTCCTGGTGTGTTGTAGATGGATTACAGCCATGTTTGTGTGTTCCCTAGGATGGAGACGAACTCTGTCTGAATACTGCTATACTGTAGGTACTACTATAGGCCACCAGCACGAGAGCAGCACCACTACCAGGCCACCCTGGCGAGGTTGGCGGACTGACGACGACCACGTAGTGGTGTGTAGTCGAGAGGGAGTCCGGCCAGCCAGCCGGCCCCATGCAGGCTCCAGCCATTTCAGGCCCCGATGATGGCCCATGGTCTAACTGCTACTCTAAGTGCTCCTCCTTGATAATATACCGATAAAAATCCTCTCCAGACTGCCACAGTATTCCTCGACTTCTCACAGGTTGGCCCGGTTTGTTCATGTCTTTTCACTTTTTACTTCTTTCTCCAGTATAATTCTCATGATCATTGATTGCTGTGAATATTCACACAATTTCGGCTCATATTTATGAGAAAAAAAGTAAATATAAAAACTTTCAATTCATTGTGGATTCTGTCCCTGAATCCCAATAAATGCTATTCCGGTGGATGATGTAATAATGTTTCATTGTGTGTCTTGAAGTAATGGTACAAAAGTGTTAGCTTTCTCTAAACTGCATCTCCCCAACACAGTCTGGCTGGCCTACATGTTCAAAGTAAAAAGCCAAGGGCCCCAGGCCCTAAGGCCAGGCCGTATTCCTTGGGGCAGCCAGCTGGTGATGACGGGCTAGTGTGGTACTTTGCCGAACCACACAAAAGACCTTTAGTTATCCAGATTCAAGGTCTAATGACTGTTTTGATGACTTTCCTTTTAGCATATGCCAGTAGTCCCCCCACCAAAAACCTGTCTGAATTATCCAACTTGTCCGTGCGATTTCTAAGGCCCATTTTGGCAGTCCAAAGGGACCACTATCTAATATTACGGATAATAGCGTTGACGCCATGCACACGTCACCAGTCCACAGAGAAAGCCCGTCATGATCAGTGACCATAACTTCCGTCAGTCAGTTGAAAACCAGGTCAACCTGGCCCCAAGTACCTCATACTGAAAAAAAAACAGCATTCTAAAGAAATGTCAAACCGGGCCAACACTGGCCATTTGCTACTTATTCTGTGAGAAGCAGATCTTTTCGTTTTTCAAAAGCTTAAATTGTACATTGATATGTTCAATTGATGCAGTTAGTGTTGGAAGGAATTGTAATAATCATTTTTGGAGACTACTTGTAAAGTGAGTCTTATAGAGACGGCCAAAATACTTACTTCTCATGATGGTGGCAAAGCAGTCTAATTTGTTTTATCTGTGTAACAATTTGTCAATGTTGTAAATTTTGGAACCATTAAAATGGTTAAAAACCAACTGAAATACCGCATCCTTTTTCCAACTCTCCACTTTTCCATTTGATCTCATTAAAGTAAGGACTAAAGTATGGGACCACTTGACAAAACAATAGCAGCCATCTTGTCACTTTCAAGTTCAGGAACTGCATTTGATTTAAATTTGTTTTGTCCACACAACATTTGTATATGCTGTCAATATGTTGTTTTGTGACATTGTTATTACGTTATAAGTGGAAGCTGGTCCAATTTTTCTCTTGGCTCAGAAGGATTGCTTTTTTCATTGCGGGCTTGGTTTTTCATCACTTTCCGTTCGTTTTTACACATTGTGTTCGAACATATCCCTCATGCATCACAGCCAACAACCTCCACCCTAATAAACTGCACACATGTTCAGCTTCAGGCTTATATATATGTAGACCCTGCCTAGAATAAGTGCCTCTCTGTTGACCAAAACATTACCCAAAACCAGAGATATTTTTCTTACACACTGTGTCTGTTGGAGCTGTTTCTTGTTATAACTCCCCCAAATGTTGTCCCCCGTCGATCCATCCGTCCATAACTTGTGATATTCTCCCGGGTTATTATTGTTATCATCATAGATCTAAGTGCTGATAGTTGACTGACGATTGTCAAGGCCGCCGCTCGGGTGGTGGTGGGGGTGGTAGTGGGGATACGTAGAACATTTTGGAAACAGATGTGTAGTTGTTAACAGACCGGTGCCAGCGCTGTGCTGTACCGGTTGGGGAGGTAACCCGATCAGTCACCAGTCGGGGGTGCTCATTTGGCAGATTTTTCGCTCCTGCAGACTGGCGCCAATCTAGCGGACAATCATGGGAAAAGTCTCGATACACCGACGGCTGCTGCTGCTGCTGCTTCTGCTCTACACCCACCATCTGCCGCTCCATCTGCTGCTCCTGTTGCTACTTCTATCATGGTATTGCTCCATTCCATCTGCTGCTCCCCCTTCTGCTAGTAGATTTTATCAGATATCTACACCATCAAATTGTCATTTGTGACGCATTTAATTCGAAATTCAGACACATACGTGGGAAGAAATTAAACAAAAAGGGAGGTTTATTTATTCATCATTTTAATATTTTTCCTAGTTAAAGAGGGATGGTTGTGTCTGTGGGTGTGTGTACTTGGGGTGTAACCAAGAGGCAGTAGTAGGGCCGCACCTGGCCCCACCCACACGGGGGACTGGTCTGGATGTTTAGTCTGCCTCATCAGCAGGGGTACTAGTGGTAGGGGCCCGCCGTGGGGGCTGGATGGACAGCGGCTGCGGGAGGAGCAGGTGGAGGAAAGGTAGCAGCAGCAGAAGCAGAACGCCTGGAGCTAGCAGCGGCGTTGGCGGCAGTAGCAGCAGCAGCAGTAGGCCGGGAGGTGGGCAGACAGTCAGGCGGGAGGGTAGACAGGCAGGCTGCAGGGCAGGCAGACAGGCAGGTTGGTAGGAGGGGTAGGTGGACAGGAGGGGCGCAGACAGGACTAGCGGGGGGAAGGAACGGCCGGCTGGGTGGCTGGCAGCAGGGGCTGAGAGCTGGCTGGTCGGCTGATTCACTCACATCGCCTACAACCCATTCGACAGCCTCGCCTCACCCCCCTCTCCTCCAGCAGGCAGGGCCTGAATCCCCAGGAGGATCCAGCGCTCCCTTGATGGGCGTCCTCCGGGCCACCGCCAGCCAGCGCAGCTCCGCCAAGATATTAGCATTAGGGACGGCCTCAGTAGTATCGTCATACGGCCTGTTATCTACTCCGAGACGCCAGATACTCCGCCCCCACCCGGCGCGATACGATACGCGCTGCTATGATAGGTTCTCAGCAGAGGCGATAAGCTTCACAACCAGTGCTGTTGTACAATACCCATTGATGATCTGACTATTGTGACTTGTGACCGCCTCCCCCACAGACCCCTGATTGTGTTAAGCCCCGTCAAGACCTCACCTTTCTGTTTACACAGCTTCGCCGGGGCCAGGATTGCGGGCGAAGACGAACCGCCCTGTTGTGTCCATCCCTGTTTGCTCTCAGTCATCTAGAAGGGACTCAGCCACCAAGGCACACTGCTCGGGGCCGTATCTCATCCAGGTCAATAGGGATGGCGTGTAGAAGGCGGCGCTAATACCCCTCTGGATGGGCGAATCTAAACAGACAATCATTGTCTTGTTGACTTTAATGGCCGCATTGTTACAGGCCGAGAAACCCGCCGACAGGTAACTGTAATTGTACCCCCGGCAGTCCGTATGGCTCCTTATACGACACCAGACAGGGGCTTGTGTATAACGCAACCCATGGAGAGTGTATAGGGGGAAAAGGGCATAGGGGATAAAAGGGGGTTTGAGTTTTTCAAAGAGCCTTTGGTGTTCACACAGCTTGATTTAGGCTCGAGTTGTCCAATGTTATGATATGGCGGCCAGTGATAGGGGACACACAGTAGGCACTTGAACGGGATCACCGAGTAGCGACTGGTAGATCTGCGGGCCTCGGGGCTAGGGGCAAGTAGGTTGTGGAATGGTGTGGGGGGATAGTGGGGGCCCAGGTAGCCTTGGGGGTTGGGGGTTGGGTGGGTCGGGGGTTGGGGGAGCTAACTGGAGGGCCTGCAGCAGGGGAGTCACAAAGCAGCCACCAGGAGCTCATCAAGGGCAGGAAGGGGCCTCTGTCCTGCCGTACTAGGAGACACACACTTTCCTTCTACTCCTGCACCTCCTCCCATCCTCCTTTCCCTCCCACCCCCACCTCACCTAGCTCACCCCACCCACCTCCTCCCACCACCCACTTCTCGCTCCTCGCTGTTTTGCCAATTTCACCTCACAGCAGTGGGCTGGCGTGCCTGTTCCAGCCCCGACTCGAGTATCCTTAATACGGCCGATTAAGTAGTTGTATAATAGTGCGGCGGCGTCGGGCGACTATTGTTACTTTTTCCGCCGGATCCTTAAGTAATCAGGCCCGAGGAAATAGCCAGCGGTGGGACGTCCCTGTGGATCAATGCAGCCCCCGGCCCCAGCAGGGCCTCCTCGGTGACGCACACTTGGCTTGTCGTCTGCAGGTGTCTCCGAGTGGCTGGCCCATTTAAATATTTCCCATCCAGGAGAGAACCGCCGCTATTGCCGCACAATGCAGCCATTTGAGAGACTTGCCGCTGCTATAAGCCCCACCAGCCTGTTCATTCAATCATACCACCACCTCCCCGCTCCCACCACTTCCACCACACCCTCCGCATAATTATTATTATATTTCAAGTGGTTAAGAAACTGGGCCGGAGCGTGCCAGAGTCGAGCTGCAATCAGTCGGGTTTTTATTTCTAAATTGGTCCCAGCCGCGGGAGGGCTTTCAGTGGGACCTCGTCTGGCAAGGGTTTAGCTGAGCACTTCACACGAAAACATTACTTTAGTACATTATCAACCTGAGGATCCCCCACACAAAGAGCGGGCAGGGAGGGGCCCATTACCGCCAGGACGGGGGAGGCTGGTTTTTGTTCGCTTTGTTCACGTTTTGCCATTTTCCCTCTCATCTGTTTTTTTAATTCCTCATCATTTTTAACTTGAATACTACGCAGCAGCGTTCTGTATTATATTTCGTCCCAATTTGTTACTTCCTTGTTGCAAAAGTATGTAAGTTGCGTATGATTGGTTTCTCTATTGCTTGATGGCTCTCCAGGTATAGGCAATGACGGTAAGGCCCGATCTAGACAATTATTAATGTATGCTCTGTTACAGGAGATGTAAAGGAGGCTCCTGTAGCTGCATATACAATGTGGTCCTGGGCACTGACCCCAGCCCCGGCCCAGCCTGGGCGATGTCATCTATATGGGCATCATTAGGGATAATGGTAATATGCCAGCCTCCTAGAGAACACATCAGGGAACCCATTTTTATGGACGGCGGCGGTGTGAATGGCAATTAAATCCAAATTACTCCATCAAATCTAGCGCTGCAATACTCAAAAGCACATCGCCGTCTAATCAAATTACCTTGAGACAAAATCTGCCGTGTTGTGGGCTAGTTAGATGTTTAATTTCTCAATTGATGAGAGGCCCAAATCTAATAAGAGTGCGTAAATTCCATTTATTTCGGCGAGTTAGGGGAGCAGGGGAGGACCCAATGGAAGTCTATCATCCTTTCTTTCGCCTTCTGTCTTCTGACTATGTCAGGGATGAGCCGATTTTATACCGTTAGTTCCCTTATAAGATTAGCCTCCAACTGGATCATCCCTATAAGGGGGCCAGCCACTAGTGTGTCGGGGGGAGTCTAGAACGGCTGGGGGTGGGTGGGGGTGGAGTAGGAGGGAGGGTGGAGGGAGGTAAGGGTCTGGGAGAGACTGGGTCTGAGAGAATAGTGGGTGGGTGGGTGAGGTGGAAGGAGAGTGGGTGGGGGTCTTGATCATTGCTTGGCCCCCTACTAGTAGTAGTAGCTGGGGCCAGTCCCCACCTCCAGGCAGCAGCAGGAGGGCCTGGTGACACCTAGATATGATTTGTGCCCCTGCTGCGCTGGGTGGGTTGCGGCGATCGGACAGGCAGAAAATGTGCGAAACGCGTCGCGGCCGCGTGGCAATGTCATTGCTTTACAAAGTCGCGGGCCATCAGTGAAATGAGCAGCGACGCCGCCCCCAATAGGGCCGGGCGCGCACCACCAATGAGAAACGTTACAGGCCTTTTCATTGGCCCCGCTCGGCCGGTCAGTTGGCCAGTCTTACTGCATGCCTGGCAGTGCCGTCGCCTGCCGGCTAATCTAATTGCTTTTGCTTGCTTCGTCACACCCCCAGATCGCGGCCGCGGGAGCCGACAGGAGATGCCTTTTATTCAGCCGCACAAAAAAGTTATTTTCACAAAACTATACGGCCCGCCCGTAGAACTTGCCGTCATCAATCACGCCGGCCAGTTTGCATATTTAGGCCGATTGGCGGCTGTTCGGGTGGGAGGGAATAGAGGCGCCTCGTGCAGTTCCATCACCCCCTACCACCCTCCTCATTTACTCACCCACCCAGCTTAACACCCCCAACACCAGCTTCCAACACCAGCTCCCAACACCCCCAACACCAGCTCCCCTCCCCCCTCACTCCATAAAAAGCTGCTGTAGGGCCCCAACGAGCCGAGCATAGCTGATGGGCGTAGTCGACATACAATGCCTCGGCCATCATCCACAGTCAAAACACAACTCTGCGCCCGCTACATAATTCTAATGATATCAGGAATAATTCCCCCAAACAGACCCAGCACCTTGAATCGGACGTCCTGTTACGCATTATTGTAGCTAATTATGAAGTATACCTAAGCCCGTTAAGCCTATTGGCAACAGGCCCTCCCACCGAGCATTAAGACCCAGTATGCTACACTTCTAGCCTTTTTTTCCGGCCGAATTAACCGCGGCCCAGATTGGGTGACTTTTCCCTGCGTTTGCCCACAGTGCTCGCATTTAAATGCCTGCTTAAACAGTTTAGCCCGCTTGTTTTGGGACAATTGCCTTTATCGCTGGGCGCAATCGGCCAGTGGATCTTCTTAACTCGGGACGGTATAGTTTTAGTCGTTTTAAGCCTCTGTGTGTTGAGCTTTCGCCGGTTGTTGCCGTTCTCCTCCCACTCCTGCTTTCCATGTACCGATTACCCTAAGCCGTGGTCCTGCGTTTGACTGGTGGGTCAGTGAGTGCCGCGCGCCCCTCTCCTGCAGCTGTTCGCCATGCTTTTATGCGCCCACCTCGGCCTTACGTGAGACCCGGCGAGGTACAGCCTCAGGGGAGGTTTGGTGGGAGTCGTGGTAGGAGGGGTGGGTATGGGTAGGTTGGTGGGTGTATGTGTGTGAGTTTTATACAGGATGGAGTGAGTGTGTAGCTCTGTGGATGTCTGAATATTGTTCCCCCGCAGCTTCATATTATATACTCGTATTCGCTGCCCCCCTTTGGTGCTGCTTTTTGGTCGTTCCCCTCGCCTTCTGTTCTGCTCCATTGTTTGAAAGCTTGGATCAATTACAGCCGCGACTATGGTTGGGGCGACGCTTCACACTCCAGTTGAGGGGGTGGCCGGGGGAAACTTGAAGAGAGCATCGCGGGGCCGGGCTCCCGGGCTCCCAACTGAGCCGCGGCCATTGAGGTGAACTTCTGCCTCTGGCGCAACACGGGGGTCTTTGGAAGGGCGCGGCGGGGTGATGTCAAATAAGCGGATCAGCGCCCCGACCCTCCCCGGCTTTAATTCACACTCAAACCGGCTTGAACCACGCGGACAATGCTATAGAAATTAGACTGCTAAATAGAAAGTGCACCACTAAAGGAGGGGCAGTGCATGCTTACTTAGACCCATATAAACCGCGCACAACACACTACCACAAAGCTTCTTTTTTCCGCCTATTATTAATAACAAGGAAAACACGCATTTGTTGTATTGAGTGAAGACCCATGTCATCTGCAGATTACAATGCGGTTTGGGGTAGTGACTTGGTGGCTCCTTTTGACAGAAATTCGATAGCTGGCTGACGAACACCACCGGCCCAACGCCTGTGGCCTTTTTGTGCTTGATAGGGATTACAGACGAGGGCAATGGGAGGGCACCGTTTCCGATTGTTCCTATAAAAATAATACCACTCCAAAAGAATAAATTAGGACGACAAAAGAGGCAGCTTTTAAAGAAGGGTCTGAATTTGAACGACGGGCTTTTCAATTTTTGATACAAAATTAAAAGTAAATATTCAAAACAATGCATGTAAATAAACGTGGCTAAGTAAAATAAGTCAAACGTGTATAATTCAATTAGTAGCGGTTAGCAGTCCATCCATATTCACGGGCTTTTCTAATGCATAATAAATCAAGTATACACGGCAGTGAATGTCCTAACGGGAAATGTCAACATGAGGTCCATTTGTTAAGTAATAACGATAGCGTATGGGAAACGTCCCTTTAAATCCGAGTAGTGATAAACGACCTGGGGGGTCTATACGGAACAATTAGGCATACATTTCATATGCAAATATATACAGGCAACGCAAAATGATTTATGGCTTTGGGGTCAGCTTTTGACTCGGCGTCAGAATTCCGCACTGGCATAATCCTTTAAAGGAAACCCTGCAGATTATTTCAGGGCAAAAAACTGACACATACTTACGAAGCGAAGCTCTGCATTTAATTTAGAACCCGCGATCGAAATTATTTACGCGAAATTAAAATGTATTTTCGCGCGGAATATACGACCAGCCATTCGCACCTCTAACCGCCTTAGTAATTTGAAACCCTGGTACCAATCGGAGCTACTGAATATTAGAGCATTCCGGGGGAGATGTGGATGAGATAGTGACGAGTTCTTTTTTTATGCACGTTAAAAGCTTGAGATTTAGAGCCTTGCGGGAGTGGGGTGGGTGAGTTGTAAGGGGTGCAGGAGGGGGAGAACATGGCGGCGGTGACCTGAGGAGTAGAGCTCAGCGTGGGCCGGTCTGATGGGATCCATCAAGGTAGAACAGAGGCGGGCAGCCGGCGCCTCACCACCAACGTACCAGGTAGGGGGCCCGCCACCTTCCCACCTCACCAGCCAACCAGCGGTGGGCCAGCACATGCATATTATATATACATACTCACACTAACTCTTCAACTTACCCCTATCTAGTATGTAATACATGTACAGCCAGCATAAAGTAGGACGCCTGCAGCAGAGACACATGTATATTGTATCCATGATCGTCACATGTATGAAGGAAAAAAAATGTCAGAAAAAAAACTCATTTGAACCCATGAAGTACACATGTGGATTCGCTGTAATTTCTTACTTCTAATATTCATCGGCAGCTGGCATAATGTAAGCCTCAAAGCAGTGATTGGAATGTAAATACTACAGCCCAGGCTTTGTTAAAAACGGTGAACAGGATGGATAGTTTTAGATCAAAGGTGCTGCACGTGGTCTGAATAAAGCGTAATCGCCCGAACCCTCCTCCCGGAGAACACAGTAAAGCTGGAAGCGGTGGGGATACATTTGACTTGGCTATAAAATGAGCTCCTAATGATGTACAGAGTGCGGGGCCCACGTAATTGCTTCTCCTGCTCAGGTGATGATGTACTGCCGCGACACAGACACAGAATAGCTGCCGCCCAGAATCAATGAGCCCTGATCAACACCAGAAGAAATATGAATCTATAATGACGTCCCTCCACACATCCCTCCATCTCCATCGCTGAATAATATCATGACCCCCATGGATGGTGGCAGCAGGTTTCGCCCATTCAAACATGTTTGGTTGGAGACTTTGAAAAATAGCCTGGCTGTATTTCTAATATGCCCCCGCCCTAAGCGCTGTGGTGAAAGATAGCATATGCCCCTCCCAGAAACCAGAGTGGGAGGTGAGTGGCCTGGTAGGGTAGGGGCGGATGATCTATGGTCAAACAATGTAAATATGCAGTGTGACTCGTGATTGATGATTGAGGCGAGTCGTTTCGAAGCGCCTGGGTTAATGAATGGAGAAGACCCGGCCCAAAGCATGGGGAGGCAATGGGTGCTGGCCACCACTCGGAAGATGCACTGTAAAACAAGACAAATGGTCTCAGACCTGAAGGCCCTCACAGCCGAGAACAGATCGATGCGGCCATCTCTCCACACAGGCTCACCTATACGGTAATTGAAATATGATTGGCCAATAAGGCATTTCGGTGGGAAAAGGTGGGTGGCCGGGGCGACAGGGGCCGGGGGACCAGAAGCTGATTAATACCAGTGGTCGCCAGGGTCGTTTCTTTTAATGTAAGGACAGCTTGTTGCGCCAAGAACAATCCCCTGGCTAGGATGATAACGCCTGCCCGGAGGACAGGTTGTGAACATGATGCATGACAAGCATTAAGGAAAGCCGGGGAAGCTGGGCATGATTTAATGAGTGGCGCTCATTGTGGACTGGCTGCAGACAGCGGCGGTCGTTGGCAGCAGGAGGAGGCAGGAGGGGGAGGCAGCCCGCCTACCACCAGACCCGCGCACACAGCCGAGCAGAAACGGCGAAACACGGAGGCGGCCAATCTGTTTGACCTTTGACACCGTTACAACATTCATCAGAAGGCGCAGCCAGGACAGCCCCGCCGCAGCAGCCAATGAGAACACGTGTAGCACTAGCAGGGGGGAGGGCTGCGCTCCCGCCCCGCAGGATGATTTATGTTCGGGAGGTCATAAAGGAAGCCTAGATAAAAGCGACCTAGATTATCATTTCAATGCTACTGCCATGAATATGCAGCCTTTGAAAGGACGGGAAAAAAACAAATATGATTAACACCTGATAGGAGCTGAATCCATGCCACCGATGATTTATTTGAACTTTAAACCTAGTAAATATTAACATTTATCTTATCTTAAACTTCACCTGTATTATTCAAGCTTCCTTTTTAGCAACCAACATTGTATAGAACATGATTCAATGTATAGACAGGGGAATGTCATTGCACTATATAGCTTGTAATGATCTCGATATCCCAGTATGTAAATATGCCCGAGAAGGAAGTGGTGGTTATATGACCTCAGATAACCGGTCAATTAGGCCAGACTCTCGGAGGGCACCTCGGGCTATGTTAGACGACGGCCCGTGTGGACACGGCACTGTCTCAAGTCTGTGACCTGTCAGTGGGCCCGGGCCCTAAGTCAGATTGATGCGCACATACTGCTACTTATTAATTAGATGGGTTGGTTTATGACAGGCGCTGACACGGGCTGCCACCTCTGTCAGCCGGCGAGCACCCGGGGTCTAACCTCTAGCCCCGGCCGTGATCTATGGTGATCTAGTTTGATTTGTCTGCTGGAGTGTGTGCCTTGTAGCCGGCGTAACGGCAGGGCAGCGGCCGCCACTGCCACCTCCACTCCCGCCCCTATGATCCAATACCCAAGGATCCCTGGCCCCCTCACCCCCCACTCATCCTAACCCCCCGCCCCCTCCCCACTCCTCCAGGGCTGAGCCCGTTGATCCGGCCAGCTGTGTTGTAATTGCCAACCCTGTTGGGCAATCTCCGCCCACCTGGCTCGCAATGTGTTACATGCGCACGCCCGTAACCTTTTCGACTCCGAATTCATTTAACCCTCCCAGATTTGCAAGAAATATCAATCTTTCATCAGCGCCACGTTGCTAAGTAGTCCCCGACGCTGGGGGGAAATTTATGCGCGGCGGGGCCAGGCGTGCTAGTCAGCCCTTGATGGATGGACAAGGCGGGCTCCTTGCAAACTTCATTCTTCTCTATACCCCTCCGTGATGATAATAATTTATTCCTTTCTCTTTTAGTAGTAGGAGGTCTGCGAGTATCTCCAGATTATCGATCCCCGCCTCTGTGGTCGATATGTTTGCTTGTAATTATTCCTGTTGCAGATTATCCGGCCATAAATCATTCGTTGCCTTTGGTTGCTCAACGATTATCAGTCATCACGAGTAATATTGGGGCCGCGTTTGCTGAACACTCAAAGAAGAAATAACCTCACCAAATTGGTACTTTGGGGGCAGCTAATTTTTCTTCTATGCGGCAAACACTGGTGGTTGTATGTCAAACAAAAGCGGGAGAAATAATATGAGTAATGCAAGGGCTATAAAATCTCTCAAGTATAGAGCTTTCAGGAGGTGGCCCGGAGGATTTAGCTGTTGAGAGTAGCACACACAACCCCATCCAGGTAATTCATGCACTCCATTATGAGCCCACGCTGTTGGTCAACAGCGGGGGTACTCACTAACTGGAGCGGTTCCAGCTAGGCCCCTGCTCCAGGGGAGAAGGGGGGAGGGACACTTTTGCGTATGATATTTACAGGTATATTGATGTCGATAAATGGGAATTACTTGTCGGTGTTTTTCTAGCGGGGTGCTGGGTAATGGGACTTATGTGTCCGGGGGTTTATTGGGAAATGGCCGGCCCTGCTGATCGCCACCTTTGTCATAAAAAGGGCCACGCTGTGTGGGCAACTTATTGACACTGGGAGGAAAGTCATTCTACACACTAAAATAACATTCAGTAATCACACTCAAGCGTTATAGAAATTCAAAACAGTTTGTGAAAGCGGGGTGATAAGTGGGGCCGAGAGTGGGGGCTGCCTGTAGCGCCGACACGAGAGCCTGAATGGCGGATTTGGACCGTGTCTATGGGGAGTCTAGCGCTCTGGGACGTCCGGCCCTCAATGCTGCTTTAATAGTTCCATTCCAGTGGACTTTTTGTGTGGCCGTCCCAGTGCTCAGTGACCTGCTGCAGCTTAGGCTAGCTCCTCTGTAGGCGGACAGCATAAATATGAGGGGCCTGGCGGGCGCTGAGACCCACCCGAGTTTGCCTCCACGCACTGGCTACTTTCAGGATGGCCCGGAGCCGGAGAAAAGTGCGCGGCCATATAGTCGGCCTGAGGGCAACATTTATCAAGGAGGAACCCCTCCCGCCAAACCTCAAGAGCTGCTCGTGAGTAGCTCCCTCAGCAGCCCTGAGCTGTTCCTAATGGTATTTCAATGCTGACCATTTCCGCTCGCGCCATCTGCGTTATACACGTCGGGCTGATGTTCAGACGGCAGCTGACCCATCTTCTAACTCGGTTATCCTTACACCAATGCACAGGGAACAATTGTGGACGGTCTTAGTCGGAATTGATGGTCTCCAGCGAGACCAAATCGCCTCGTAAAGGGACGGTATCACAATTAGTACAGCGCCGACGGCTTCCTTGAAAAGGCGACTGTGAAGCGCCTGCTTTACGATCTCTTGTTAGGTCCTTGATTCCTCCCGAAGGACATTCCCCAAAGCATCATGGTCACAATGAATTTTACATGGCGTTCAGGGAGCCCTTTCAGTCTGTTGTTTTCCAGCAATTAGATAGAGCGGAGTTTTAATCGGCGGGAATCACATGGTACTGGTGGTGTACAACAGGGCTTAGCAGCTTTAGGCGGCGGTGACTAATACCTCACCGTAGGCAGGCCCTCTGTTATAGGCTACAGGCCTATCGCTGTTATTTAAGGCCAACCTACACAGGGCTTTCAAAGCGGGTAGCTGTGGTTTCATACACCGAGCCAAGATGGTCTTTTTTCCGCTGGAGCTGTCATCAATGGGTGGTGTTTTTTTTTTATAGGGCACTGACCCAAAGGAAGTTGTGGAGGTGGCTTCATTGCTAAAACAGCCCTCCTTGGCTTCAGATGATTCGCTGGCTTCCAATCATCAGAAGTGGCCCCCTTGACAGTGTCGGTTTTATCGCCGGGGTCCCTTCGGGAAATGCCCTTGCCTTCTCCTCCAAGGCGGGAGGGGAGGCCTGAGAGGGCAGAGGCCACTGGAGGAAGCCCTTTTATATAGACCGGGCTGTCTGAGGGCGGGCAGGGCTGAACGCTGGAGGCGTGGGGCCTGGAGGGGAGGCGTCTCTGAGTGAAGGATGTGAAACAGGGGGCAAGGGGTGCGAGAGGTGATCTTGATCCGGCCGAGTATCGTCACTGCCATGTTGTTTGAAGTACAGTTGGCTGCCACTTGGGCGCATTTATCAGCGGGTGTCAGTGGGACATTTGTCTTTGTTGTAGCCGTGGCGTGCGGGCCCTTACAGCTTGAGCCAGGGCCAGGGAGGTTGCCTATGGGAAACACTGAGGGAGCAGAGTGGCAGGAGCCCCCACCCCCTCCTCCAGGCGGCTCCAGGGCCTCTAGATAGGGACGAGTAGGGGGTGCCCCATGTTGTAGCATGTAGCCACCTCGGCGGGGTCAAGTGCTGGGGAGGCTCTCCAGGGTCAGCCACCCCCCGACCACTTCTTGCCGCCTCTGACCCCGACCTGACCCGGGCCGGCTTTGTTTTCATCATATTCATATCTCCAATGCACTACTAGTAATGGCCTTGGCTGGCCGGGCCAATGCAACGAGCCCCTGCTCCCTCCTCCTGGTCCTGATCCCGGTGGCCTGCCCTCAGCCCAGGCCCCCCAGACCCCGGTCACAGCTGAGGCCTTATAAATCTGTTATGCACATGTGAGAGCAGCATCGGGGTTTCCATTTCATATTTCCATCAGGGATGCGGCGGGCGAATTCATATTCCGGGGGAAACGCGAGAGGATGCGAGTTAATGTCTCCTACGGAGGCAGTTTAACAAAGACCGAAAGTTGTCCCACTGTGGGCCATTAACAATTTATATTGGAATAATTTGATTTCGGGCGCAACAAATTGGGTTACCTAATACTGGGGAACTTAAGCCCGAATGAACCTTTGTGTTTTGTTTCCACCTCTCCAGAGATGCTATTGTTACCCGTTCTTTTACCAGAAACAATACTGACGAGTTAATGTAATTGAGTCAGGGAGTCGGCTGATGACTCGCCTGGTGCTAGCGGTTCCATGAGTAGGCAGATGGCTCGCAACACTTCTTTATCCCTAATCACCTCTTTTCTGCCGCAATATAAAGATCCTATCACCCACACCAACCACGTCGCCACTGGTTCCTGCAGCAGGCTGCTGCCTTACCCGACCAACCTCCTCCTCCTCCTGGCCCATTCTGGGCTTGCATGCAGGATACCATTGCTGCCTGGCCTTATTGCTACATTGACAATATCCTCCACACCATCAGCTGGGCTGAAACAAAACTGGCGACCACTTAATATTGATAGGGTAATGCCGCTCAGCTCGCGCGGCCAGAATGCACGCTGACAGCTCGGCAAAAGGATGATTTATGGCCCGATTACCAGGCCCATTTTTGACACACTTTTCTCACTTGATTTAGACGTGCCAAAACAAAACATGGAAGTGGCTATCTCGGGCCGCGTCTTTTAGTCACACTATTCTTCTCACTTTCCAAGGCCTCATGCCATATAACAGGCGAGTGAAGATCCCTCGTTATATCTATAGTATAGAGGGGTAACTGTCAATAGGTTCCTGTTTATAGTTATAGTATAGAGGGGTAACTTTCAAAGGGTTCCTATTTATATCTATAGTGTAGAGGGGTAATATTCAATGGGTTCCTGTTTATGTCTGGGGTGTAGAGGGGTAACTTTCAATAGGTTCCTGTTTATATTTATAGTGTAGAGGGGTAACGTTCAATGGGTTCCCGTTTATATCTATAATATAAGTATTTCAATGGGTTCCTGTTTATAGTGTAGAGGGGTAACTTTCAATGGGTTCCTATTTATATCTATAGTGTAGAGGGGTAACTGTCAATGGGTTCCTGTTTATATCTATAGTATAGAGGGGTAACTTTCAATGGGTTCCTGTTTATGTCTGAGGTGTAGAGGGACAACTTTCACTGGGTTCCTGTTTATATCTAGAGTGTAGAGGGGTAACATTCAATGGGTTCCTGTTTATATCTGTAGTATAGAGGGGTAACTTTCAAAGGGTTCCTGTTTACGTGTCAATGCGTTAAGCCAGACAAACAGCGATGTACGAGTGTGAGTATTGCCAATTCACGGGCCGCTACCCCCATTATATTCTTGCATTTTCAATGCCGCTAATGCCTTTCAGTGGTTCCCACGTGGCCCAGACTTAAGCAGATGTCGCCAGCCATGTTGATATGGGCGGGGGATTAATGTTACATGGTAGACCGTCCTTTTCATTGTATCAAAGTGCAGTGGCCGCTAATCCTATTTCCTTTAATGGGTTTTATTTGCCGGAATAGGGTCAAGAAGTCCTACGAGTGATATTGTGGTTGGATGGGGAAAAAATATCGATGGTGGCTTCAACGATGCTTGATCCATAATTGATTTTGACTGCTTATTATCTTGACTTGCTGGGCTCGTATGTGGCTTCCTAGCTCTGCTCCATTTTTGAATTTCAATAGAAAAACACAGACAATGGTTAGGCATCCTAACGAGCCCACTGACAGGGGATGATCTATCATGGCTTGACACATTCTCTTTTGATCGCCAGATTCTTTGAATACCCAACAAGCAGGTGAAGCGGTATTCATATGAGGTATTTCTATTGTTGAAAAATATAATTCATCATACTTTACGCAGTGCCTCTGTTTCTCCTCTCCAAGAATGTGCTTATAGTCAGGAGATTAGTAGTAGGGCTTCAAGTATGTGCATATTCAAAAGAAGGAAACTTCATCATGTTCTCGGTTGCCTTTTTAAAAATTCTGATTGTGTTTTCTGTTTTTTTGTTCCTTTCACAGAGACCGCCGTCACAAGGAAATAATTTATCATTCAGGGAGGAGGATGCACATTCTACCCACTCCGCGGATACGCCAGGGCCCAACAGCCAACCTAGCCAAAACTCCAGTCAAAACGCAGATAACAATAGTGAAGCAGGTAAGTCACTTCCTTTCAATTATTCGCCAGGTCCATCAGGGAAGCTACACACGTCAGCCGACTGGCGAGGAGCCTCAGTAGCCAGGCTCTCGCCACGTGTATTACTGGCGAGCCTCAGTAGCCAGGCTCTCGCCACGTGCATTACTCCGCCGGGGACATTATTCCACAAGGGCATGTCAAATTGCAGTCAATAGGCATTGTGGGGACTCATCTGTGAGGTCAAATGCTTTTATGGAAGACACTCCAGCGCTGTATTGTGACACTAGGGGGATGTGAGGCCCAACATCAACACGACATTTGACTCACACCACCTCCTTCCCCCCTCCCCAGTGATTAAGCCCAGCGCTAGGTGTCGACTGGCACAAATTAAGTATCAAGTAATTCGCCACAAAAAGGGAAGATTGGGGTGTTGTGATTCAGAAAGCCTTTCCGCCGAGGCACTATTCAGTCATTGATATTGGGTCCACTCACGCACTGAAGTAGAATATCATATTTCGTGTTTTAATCCACACAAAAGCAAGTGGGTAAATCCTTTTGGCCGGGGCATTATGTAATAATCAGCTGATTGAGTAAAGGTTCATAAAATCAGCAAATACAATCAGCCATGCTGTTGCTGGCAGGGATAATATGATTGTAATGGCGTTGGCGAGGCTGCACCGGGCCCCGGCTGATGATATTACACGTTGGCAACAGCGCGAGGGGAAGATGACACACATCCAAGAGAAGGGGGGGATTAAAAGACAGAAGGCCAAAGTGAGAGGCAAATGGAGCCGAGGATATCGAAGGTCATTAATCTAAGGTGTTAACGGGTCTCACCTTTGGCCCGGCGTCGGGCCTGCGTCTAGTCTTTGTAGTACAGGCACATGAAAGCATAGTGCCTGAGAAGCAGATAGAAATTAGCCCCTCACAGAGAAATCCCCCAATATCGCCTTCGCCTTTCTGCAGAAAGGATACAATTTCCTGCGCCGGCTAGAAGCAATAAACGACCAGCGATTTAACCTCTGAATATTGCTGTAAGTGTGCTAGGTTGGATTGCCAGCTTGCCTTTCTAGTCAGCGATACAAGAAACCTGCAGCAATGGATTGAAAATGTCTCCGGGTTGGGGTTAAAGGCGTGACAAATGACTACGTTACTGATATGACATTAATCTCAGGACATGCAGAGGTGGAGGAGGGGAGGGGGGTGCTTGTGTTTTGATGGCGGATTGTAAATGAAAGCTGGGCGGGTAAGGTTAAAGGCTGGGAGCAATGTTTTGGTGGTGGGGTGACATGACCTAATTTTTGAACACTTCTTGTCGTGCCGCGGACAATATTTCATGGCGCATTATTGGGTGAGACACAGGATAAGTGGTGGTCGACTCGGCAAGTGACATTACGGCTGGGGCCGTCAATGGGCAATAGCCCCCGCAGTGTGTTGGCCAATACGGCAGAAAATTACCTTTTATCACCTGAAATCATTGGAGTGCAAAGCCCGGGTAAATGATGAAAGTGACAGGCAGGGTGTCTGGCAGCAGGGGGCCGGTGGTGTTTGTGTTTTAATGGCCAACTTTCCAGTCATTGGTCATCGGCCATTTGCAGCCCCTACTTTTGCTCCTCTCCCCCTGTGTCCCGGGAGTCACCCTCACCACCTGTGGGCATATTCCATTTCCCCTTGTTTTAATTTTCCCAGAGTCTTGTACTTCACTTTCCACTTTCAGTATCATAATTATAACAATCAAAAATGTTTCTTATTTTGGCCTAGTATTGCCGGGGGGGGAAGTGGGTCAAGTCCCGGGCATCAAGATATTTATTTTGATCAGCCATAATGGCGCTCTCGGCGGACTGTTTTGGTTCTTATCTCTTGGGGATTCCAGACACAGATGTGACAGACCCGTCCCAGTTTTCCATTTCTCTGACCCCTGACTGGTACTTTTATTCGGGTGTAATCTAGCAGGCGCCGGCTGCAGTGATGGGTGATGGTCAGTGGGAGAGGGCTGGGGCCCCAATGTAGGCCATCCCTCAGGCCTGAATGGTCAGCAGATCAGATGAACGCTTCCCTGGTCAGTCAGTCAGCTGGCCGGCTCTACTAGCTGCACACCACGTCCGGCCCTGCTGAAAACACTCCCTGTTTCAGCTGTGGGGTGGACCAGGCCGTTGTTTTCAAACCGGCTGGGTCAGTCCTGCCCAATTTCTGTCCGCAGTCTGCACATTTTATCGCCCACAACTCACTGGGACGTGGTTGGGTTGTACTCGGGCCTCAGCTGTACCCAACGCCTACTCGCCCCAGGCGCGGCCCGTTGTAGACCGTCCATTGACCTTTTTGGTAGAGGAACTGTGCCAAAAGGGCTACTTGGCCGGCCGGGGAGAGGGCCTTGGGAGAGGCCCACATTCAGCAGGGCTTCGCGGAGTATCAGCTGCCTCAATGGGCCCCCGCCCCACAGGCCGGGCGCACTGCTTTCATTGACCTTCCGCTGGAATTGTGGCCCGCCGATAGCAGTGCCCTAACTGCTTTGTGTCCGACTGGCCGACATGTAGCCAGCGGCCTGCCTCTAAATCCCCGCCACTATCAGAAGATCAGCAGGGCCCTGGCGTCCAGGCGGCCCTACGCCCCTGGTGATCCCAGCCTCCCCCTGTCCACACCATCAGCACTCGGCGGGCCCGGCCTCCTCGCCTATTTACGCCCATTACAGCAAAGCAAGTTAATGGTGATGATTACTGTTTTCATCAGCGGCGCATTGATCATTTTTATGATAATAGAAATACACAATCCCGGCGCCTGGTGGGGGTGAATCAGCACGTCGGGCCGACACCTTTCTTGTGTTCCCATCCCCCCCCCCGTCCTTATAGCTATCTTTATTGGCACTCGGGCTCGGTTTTCATGGCTCACAGGCACATGCTTTTACTTAGCGCACATCCAATTTGTTATATGGGTCACGGCATATTTGATGGTTGTTTCAGGAGGCGTATTGATCATCGGTGATCAGGTTAGCGGCTGGGGGAAGTGGTGAGGAGGGCGGGCTGGCCCAGAAAGTACTCATCTGTCACACCTCTAGGATCCGGCCACTGCATTAGCCTGCACACCTTGCCGCTCCCTGCAGTGGTAGTAGGAGGAGGGGACTCAGGGCCACTCCTACAGGGGCCCTGAAAACCAGCCAGGCTGAAAAGGTTATCTGGCTCTAGGCGATGGAAGAGTACTCCTGTTCAGTCCGACCAGGGGAAACCGTCAAAAGCCAGCGGCCACAAGGCAGGGCTGGTTAGTAGGTCAATCTGCCACACAGTGGTGTATGCACCATGTTTCTGTTGTGTTGTGAGGCCACTCTAAGAAAAATCGGGCCATGTAGGTCAGCCTGAGGACACCCCTGGACAGCCCAGTTGTAATGTGTGTTACGATACGCCACACTGCTGGTCTATTATGTGAACAGCTAACCGACATACGGCTCTGTACAAAATAGACAGTAATCACGGCTGTCACGTCAATGTGTACAAACTAGACAGTGATAACATTACAACATACAGTGCTACTATATTTAGGTTATAGCGCTACGCACCCTCAATGTAAAAGCTGTTTGTATGTTAACATAGATGCACATTTGCATATTCTAATATTGCCAGTGGATATCGGGCGTTATTGATGAAATAAAAATTGATTTTTTGGGGGGGCGCTCGCTCGTGGTTGAGTTCTCCCCTGGGGCATATTAAAATAGCAGTAACTTCCCCCATCGTACTGTAGTAGCATGTTCAGCCCAACCCCCAGAGTGTACTTCTCTGACACGAAATGGTGCACTGAGGTACATGGAGCCTGTGCTATGATGACACCCTCAGCCGTGGACATAACCGGCGGGGTGCTATCGTGCTGCAGCCACCAATAGCCCCGGCCACTATCTCATGCCTCGCCCGTCCAATATGTACAGAGGCACAAATCTGTTGCTTATTTTCACACAGTGTTCATTTATCATAATGGAAACCCATTCTGGTGTCGGGGGGTGCTCTGTGAGTCGCTGCCCGGGCTGGCTGGTTGGCGTGGGCTGCTGCAATTGAGATGCATGGCTGCGTTAACTTCTGATGCTCCGATGTGAGCTGGGGAGGCCGATCCTCAATATGGCTTATGGATCTGGCCGCGACGGGTGTCCATTCCGCGCGGGACATGCATCAAATAGGTGCAAAAATTTGTACACAATGCAGGCCGGCCGGGCTGAATGGCTCTATCTTTTTTTCGGGGGGTTGGACTGGGCCAGTGAGGCGGGGAGTAGGGGTGGGGGAAGCCTGAATGGCTGTTCCTGGATGCTCGTCATACATACTGGCAATATGCATCCTAGAGATTCAGCCGGCGTGCAGGCCCTCTCTGGTCGTCGCCGCCGCCGTGGCCGAGGCATTCCCCCCATTGGTGGTGTCCTGGTGCTGATGGAATTCACAGATTCCTCGCAGAATATGGATCAAGCCGGCGTGTTGCTGCTTATTTTCGCCACATATTGGATGCTGGTGATACCCAGTCCTACATTTGTACATCACATTTGGGCGCACTCCCATCAGATTCATCCCCCACCACCTCCCCGCCGCCCCCTCCACCACCCCCCAACGGGTAGTCTCACAGCAGCCATTTCTGATACCGAACGGTGGCACAATTTCACCTTGTTCATCTTGGCCCGGCACCGTTGCCAGTCTCCCCCCCCCCCTCATATCCCAATCCCCTCCCACACCCTCCCCTCCCCGCGCACCTAACATAACCATAACACAGCATACCCCTAATAGAGCAGCAGGCCCATTCCCAGTATGGATCTTTCTGCATTACTGGAGTGTGGTCGGCACCACCTCCATAAACACTGACCATTTGTACAGAGCCACGCTTATGGCTATTGGGGCTGAAACAGGTTGTACAGATCTCTGCCGTTTCTCACGTCTTCATTATCGGCCTATGTGGAAGTAAGAACACATTCAGCTGCTTTACGTCCATCTCCACCACCCAGGCAAGGCCATTCTCTTTGCTGGCCTTTTTTATATCTGCCTGAAAAGATATTTCTCAGTGCCCCACCCACTCTTTCCTTCCCCTCCCCTGGGACTGGGACCCAGACACCTGCGACCGCCCCGGCGCAATATGCCGTAACGGTATCATTTTAATCTAGAAAAACACATCCATCTCAGATTTATGGAGGTCTGTTTGATTGATTTCTGAATAATTTAGCTATCTAATCAGGCCGCCGTGGTTTATTATGGGGAAAGGTAGTATTGACGGTGTGGCTACCTTTTGTCGGGTACTGCCGGTGTATTGGGGTTGGTCGCTTTGCTAGCACCAGCTCTCCTGTGGTGTGGGGACCCAGTCACTTCGGGCCGGCCTCCGCCCCACGTCGCCGCCAACGCCAGATCAAACCTATAATTTGCATATTTTACCGGTGTTTGAATTGTGCAGCAGGGGTAGGGTGGCACGAACCGGGCGAATTTCAATGACTGGTTGGTGGCCCAGTGTTTTCTGCCACAACCAGTTCGCTGACCTCATCGGTGGAGAGTGTGTAGGGAGGGAAGGGGTGAGGTTTTTTTTAGGGATGGGTGGTGGAGATTGCTCTGGGTCATCGGGTTGTTTAGCCTGGCTAGAGATGATTTGCCTCAGGTCTCGATATTGGTGGGAGGGATCATCGGCTAGTGCTACCTGGCTGATCAACCAGGGGGGCGGGGACCTACCACCCCTCTGCCAGCACCAGCACCACCAGCACCACTACGAGCCGTGTTGGCACCACTACCCCAATTGCAACATGCAGGACCAACCACCACCCCACCACTTTTATAATGGATGGAATTTTCATGATCGAACACGGTCATAAAACCTAATGGCGGTGTTAATTATGAAAATTTGAAGACACGGAACGCAAAGCCCATGTATTGAGCCGCCCATTGTTTATTCTGATACCGTGAGTGCTTCCTTGATTTGGGTTTCTTTTCCATGGACCCGTCAGATCCATACGCTGCTATTTGTGTAAGGCTTTTTCTCCCGTAGGCTTAACCTGTTAGGGGTAGGCGCGGAAAGTCACTTCGTGTAAGGGCCGACCAATATTCCTCCTTTGTGGTCTGTTTATATTGCTCTCTGAAGCAAGGGTGTTTATCGCTATTATTTTCGCCAAATATTGATCTTTTAATGACTCCGGGAATACACACATGCACGGCGGGTGAATAGCCCCCATGCAGCCTCAATCACCCGCCATAAAACCACACGGTCGGCCAACTGCTGCTGCAGGGAGCCGGCCGGCCAGCGGTGATGCTCCTCTCCTATGGCACACAATTCTATATTCACGAAGGCCCAAGTTGAAACAATAACAAAGCGCCCCACTACTCGGACTGTGGGGACTGCCATCGAGCCCATCGATGAGTTATTGACGCCTCCTACTCCGAGGCGCTCGGAAACTGGGTCAGTCTGCAGCGCCCGTCCTTATTATTGCTGCCACGTGCTTTTCACTTGTGATGCTTGCCCACTGCTGCTGCTGCTGCGGGGCCGTTGCTGCAGCAGCTGCTGTCCTTACTGCTACTGCTGCTTTCACTACTGCTGCAAGAGAACAGAGTTGGCCTAGGAATTGGCAAATCCCGGCACTGCATTCCAGCCTCTCACGTGTACGTTTCACTCCTCTGACCACCCCCTCCCACCCGCAACCCCCCTCCAACCCCTGTCAGATCAGGCCAGTCCGCCATGATTTATAGCTCCAGGTTATCAACTTGGTGATTATTATTTTTATCAGACGCTGATCTCTTCTCGATGGCAGAAACCCACAAAATAGGTCAGTGAGAGCATTAGACCCTCGGCCGGGCCCCGGCTCCTACCAGATGTTCCCTGGCCGGGCCTGACCTCCGACTAAATTGGGGGAAAGGGATGCATGGAACATGCAATGCTGATAATATTAATAAAATATCCTCCTCATTTGTTCTCCTGACAAAGGATGAGAGCAAACCTAACACTCGCCAACACCTCATAATCAAGGATCTGTTTTTTTGGAAATGGCGTCCACTTAGACGCATTAGCCCTACCAGTAACTGGAAAGATATTCTTATTGGGCCTGATTGCCGCCTTTTTTGGATCTAATTTACGGCCAGGTATTTTAAGGACCGTTCCAATTCGGAGCTCTTGTCATGCATGGGTGTAAAGTGGTGTGCCGAGGCACTTGGATCCTCGCCGGGTGTGGGAGGTGTAGTAATCGCCGCAGGACCTGTGGCCTCATTCCCCGTGTGAAAGCTGGCATTCTTTCACTACTGGTGCTGGCCCAGGCCTCAAGGTGTTGCCCCCGTACCTCGTTAAAAGCAGGTGAGGCCCACCTCCTTAAGCCTAAAAGGTGTTAAGCAACACATGTAGCCATTAACACTCATGTAAATCCAATCTCTACTATCTCTCCATTTATTTTCTCCGCCGATTATAGCCTTTCATGCCCACCTATAGGTGAATGTGCACTATTGATAATCAATGTGCAAATGTGGCCTCCGACAATCCTTCTTGGCAGCGGACCAATGGCTGATCTGCGGCGGGGGTTTTGGGGAGCTGCAGACTGGCGTGCAGTTCGCGGCAGTCGCGGAAATTCACACCAAGTGACACACTACGGCCAGGGCCTGAGTCATAACCGGCATGCACTAATGCATGTGAGATGTGTGCAAGGAACACGGTGGGCAATGTTTGTACATTAGGCCAGACACGCCAGCCCCAATGGCGGCTCTAGCAACGCTTGGCTTGGCTTCACGTTGCCATGGCAATGGAGGAAGCCATGGACGCCCCTCCCCTAACAACCCCCCATTCCCCCTGCTACTACTCCCCTCTCTCTACGCCTCTTGTCTCAAAGGGCTTTGGATGGGGCGGACCTGTCACATGCAGTCTGGTCAGTTGATGGTCACTTGCCTCCGACCTACTACTGGAGAGCCCGTGTCCGTGTCGCCGATCACCATGGTACTAACTAGCCTTGTGACAGCCGAGAGACTGCCTGGGTTAGGGGTGTTTAGTGCCCTTGTCTAGGCCTGCGTCCCATGTCCTTGGGGACCAGCTGGCCGGTCATCATAATGTCGTGATGCGTCCACCCCCTGGTCGCCCTTCACAATGGCCGGGCTCGACTTACACCCAGTTGTTGCATCTTATGTAAGCTTACCTTAGCCCCCCTCCTTGTTATCCGGCCCTCCGAGGACGGGTAATCAGGCCACATCAAAGTGAGGGCCGTCCCACCGGTCACTCCATCAGCTGATGGCTCACTTGATGGCCGGCAGAGTGACCAGGGCTGGTCATTGTCAGGCCAGTGTTGTTGTCATTACGCTGCTCTCCTCGCCGCCCGAGCCGGCCGGACAATCGGTCTGCGGGGAGTGGGTCGGCGTGCTCTTAGCCCCGGCCAGTTAGCCAACTCCTGCCAGAACGCCGTGCTGGAGTCACAAATCACAATTGTCATAATAGCCACCCCCTACGATGCCCTAGACGCTGGGCCAAATGACATCAGCGCGGCGCGGAATTAACTGCGGCTCTCTCGGGCCCAGAGCACTCGCCGGATCCCGCCCAATGATATATTAATGGCGATTCCATACACATAATTAGTAGTGGATATTAGCCATCGGGGCGATAAAAATCTAAGTAGGCCAGGTACTGACCTGGGTTGTGGTTTATTTATACCTGTGATATTAGAGGGGCTCCCCCCTGTCGCCGTCCGGTCGTTAGGGCAGGGTGGACATAGGAGGGTGGAGGCCGGCTTGGGCGTAGATTAATTGTGGTAATGATTGTATTGGTTGGAGAAGGGGCGGGGGTTAATCTGTCCTAATGGCCGGGGGTTCAGAGTGGTACTTGTCTGGTCTTACCGAGGGGGGTTAGATGGGGCTGATAAAAGGCTAAGTCTGGATCAACAGACACTGCCATCAGTTGTAGGGGATGGCCAGGGGCAGCCAAGCGAGGTGGACACTGCTTTAAAAGAGGTATTTATAGGCCTGCCTTAATCAACCCCTCAATCTGAATCTTAAAGCAGGAAAACCCGCCTATCTCATTAAAAGAGTTACTTGCCTCATCTTAATATCCATTATCCGGGCCCGACCCCCTCAAGCCTACTCCACCACCCGACCTCTGAAAAAATATGACCTTTGGAGAAGGTTGGTTGGAGGAGTCGGGTGGTGTTCAGGTTCTTTCACTGGCCGGTTGGCTGCAAGGGTAATGACCACGGGGGAATTCATGCATACGCAGTAGATAGACAGACCATGAAGTCGACTGGCCTCTCCGACCGGCCAGATTTGTATGCATGAGGACGCTAATGACCAAAACATGCGCACAAAACTAGCAAATGGAGTCGAAAATTGAAACGGCTCGCCACCAGCCGGCCAGGATAATTAGCTCGAATCGCCGAGGACATTTGTGGGTCGTTTATACTAGGGCCTGACAATACAATCATAATTTGCATTTCATCCACGCTTCGCCAATGTACAGCACACTGCTTTCAAATCACAAATGAAAGTTTGATGTGGCGCTATTCAACAGGTATGTGTGGGCTGGTTTTTAAAGGGGTTGCCTGGAGGTGAAGTGCAGTTGCGAGCCGTCCTTTCAGTTTCCCCTAACTTATTTATTTGTTCGAAAATGTGTAATTTGGTTCAAGAATTCAATTTTGGTTATTCCAAGGTAGGATTACGCTCAAAGACAAGACGGGAGCTGTTGCGCAAATGGAACGAAAATAAGGCAAAATATAATCAAATAACTCGTGAATCTCTGGGCCAAAACACAAGCTGTGTTATTTCAGGGGTTCTCACTTAGCACGCCCTCCTCGAGACAATAACACCGCCTATTGCACCTATTGCTTTCAGCGCCCCGGGCGACGGGTTCAGGTGATATTCACACCAGAATTCTGCTGGTTACAAATATTGGCCGGCCCCCTTCGCGTTAAACTCCCCAGTTTCATGTATCATTGCAAGGCCGAGTCTTGTAACTCGACTGCAAATCGGAAATTGCCATGGGCAAAAACGACCGACGGGAGTAATTATTGTGGAAATGAAGCAGGAGACGATTGTAATAATACAGTTAACTTTATGATTTGGCTCGGTGACCTTATTGCTGGCCCGGGCGAGCTGCTCGGGCCTGGGGGACGGGGTGAGGGGTAGGGAGCAGGCTTATAACCCGCCTCTCTGGGTCTTATAACCGTATGAAGGGATCGTGTATAGGGAGTCAGTGCTATAGAGTGAGGCCAGGTGAGGGGGGAGGAGTGGGGCCTTCAGCATGGGGGCATCTGACTGGATGCACACACCGCCCAGCGGAGACCACCAACACCGTGAGATCGGCCAGCAGCGCGAGCCACTCCTTTCATTACCACAGCGTGAAATCAAAAGCAGGTTTCCGTCCAATTTAGTATTCTTTCCCTCGATGTAGGAAATGAAAAAGGCCAGGGCCGCGGCACGTCCCCAAAACCTGAATCCTAGCCATGATATGAGTGTGTGGATGGGAGAGTGTTAATACCACCAACGACTAAATCTTTCTGTAATGCATAATATGTATCTCAGAAAGCTTTATATAAGGTGTATATTATACAACAACACTATACTTTACATTTCAAGGTTCATGTAATCTGCGGAATATAAAGTATCATGGCAAGATTTTATAGGAAGCAGTTAGACTAGCACTGGGCTGATCATAGATAAATCAAACATTCCCCTCCCTCGACGTAATACCATTGTGGTATATCAGATGTGGGTTAGCTGGGAAATTGTGATAATCAGGGCATGTTAGGCGGGGATAATGGGTGCCTTTTTATGGCGGGGGAAGATGTCAGACTCGGGGCATGGAGGTTTTGGCTGTGTGACAATAACGACCCTCCAGGCTGTGCCCTGCTCCCGGGGATGTCCTCAAACACCATCAGGGAAGCAGAGGTCACTGTAAGGGCCCAAATATAGCTAACCTATGTACATAGTACATGCTGCATATGGCCGGCCAGCTTGGCCAATATGATAACAGCATGTTCAAACATGCAGGTCTATTGGACTCGCCTCTTACTGATACATATCTATATGAGAGGGCGGCAGCTCGCTAGCCAACTGGGCAGACTACCACGAGTCGGTATTGTGAAAATAATGAGCTAGGGAGCAGGGTTGTTATTCTATATTAAAACCATGAATGACACTGGCTCCCGGGATAAGCCCTAAGTGGTTTGGCAACTCTCCCAGCCTGAGCATTATAGCAGAACATATGTCTGGTGTAAAAAAAGGCCTGTTCAATGGGTTGGTCGGGGGCCAGCCATTGAACTCAGGTAACTGGGGGGTTAAGGTGGAACATCATAGAAGATTCGGAATGAGTCACTTGAATTCAAAATCTCATAGAATGGAAATTAATGAAGAAGGTGTTTATTCATTTGCCTTGCTACATTCATTACTGGTAGAGTACTCTAGGTGAAATAACATTAAATGCGAATTTCTCATTAAACAGATGTGGCTTGGATTTTGAATATACAAGAAAACTGTGTGTGCTGCGATATAATACACATTCATTGTGAAGAAATCCAGTATAAGTATTTCATTATAGCATTAAGAGTGCCTTCTACTTGAACAGGAAACCACGGTTACACTTAGCCAGTGAAAAAGCCAAAGGTGCGCGGTGGGGGTCTTTGTTACAAAGAGGGTACTTTAGTTGGGTATCCTCTTCAGCCCCTCCTTTGCCCTTCGAAATTACAGGTTTGAAAAGGGTCTTATGTGCAGCCAAGCTGAACCAGGACATACACGACCTGCAGACACTCTCCTTGGTTACCAGAATGACTTAATTAGACGTCGTGGCAAGTCCCAGGTTGATTATTGTGGCACGCTAAGGTTACCAGTAATTGTCATACTTATGAGCAAATCTCGACATTCTTGGAGAAAATGCACAGGGTAATAGTTAAGCTCAAAGTTTTGTCTCAGATCTTTGATAGCATTCAATGAGAGCCTCGACTAGAAGATACATTAGACTGTTTGAATAGTAGATCATTGAACCAGAGAGGACCCACAGAGGCTATTCAGGAGGCAACAGTGATAGCCATCCATTTGTATTGGTCTTATCATGCCCCTATCTGCGCCTGTATTCAGCGCACACCAAACCGAACTAGGTCGATCTATACTTAACTCAATAACATAAATCAAGTCTCTTCTGTGTAATAGTGGAGCACGGCGCGAAGGAGAAAAAAACGTATTCAAAGAGTAGACACGAAGCGTTTTAAAAACGCCAACCAGGGCCTCAAAGCAACTGTATGTTGTGCCCTGACAGCATGAAGTCTTTAAGCAATACAGAGTGTTCAACAATGACAGGCCTTATGTATGAGGAGGCCTGGCTCTGATAGCTTCAATCTGGTATGCTGTTTGGTCTTTTTTTACATAGAAGATACAAGTATGAAGATACATTTGATATTATCATGTACTCCACAAAATCAAAGATTGATAGAACTGCGCAAAAGCTCAAGAAACAGCTTATCATTGTAACATCAAATGTTTTTCTCAACACCATGTATATAATCATTACAGAGGCTCTTGGACTTTGCCCTGACACATGTATATCCACCCGATATGGCATACGGTTGATACGTGGGTTAACTTAACTCTCTCTCTCTATGGTATTACATAGGAGTACCCAAAAGGTGGGAAATTGGAGGGAAAAGAGACTGAAGACTCTGCCCACGAACACAATCGGGAAATGAATGAGAGGTTTTCTGCCAAATCGCCCAAGGTGTTGATACTGTTGTGAGTCCACAAGCCTAGACATGCCATCCTCCAATTTGTCATTGGGAGCTGGCGAGAGGACTGTGAGGCATGTGGTGGATTATGCCAGCAGTTACCAGACAAAAATGGGTTAGATTACACAAGTCAATCGGTGTTCTTTGATCCCTCTCCCATTCAGCCCCGGACTTTGAGATTTGTGCATCTTGACTCTGAATCAATTACCTCCCAATAGAGGACTGGGAGGTTCCACCGGGGAGCCGAGTCGGACAAATCACATGTGGACCTAATTGATGATATTAGAGCTATAAAAAGGAAGTATGGAAATTTATATGTTTAGAAGATATGAGAATATATTGATGGGGGATTGCCATGTGTACTTTTGGGCTGACACTATTGGGTTAACCATATGACACTGTGGTGAGTCATTTAAATCTTTTAGTAGGTGATCTCATGGCTGTGCCCGGGTCTTTGTTCCTTACTCATAAGCTCTGCTCGGACGAAACAGTTGCCTTTTGTCGGAGACTCAAAATGATGTTATAAATGCAATATGTGGCCGGCGGTAGGCGTGATATTTGTTTGTGTACCTGTCAGTCGAGTTAATCTGGGGCTCATCCATCACCCAGTCGTCATTCATATCCTGGCCTCCCAGCCTGGGCAGCGGACATCGCATTATACCAACATATTAATACTTTTTTCTCTACCTGAAATATTGATTGCTGTAAGTGCCCCGGGCTCTAATTATTCCATTATGATTGGCCCAGACTGGTCAGCTGATCGCTCGGCGGCGCTGCGGGAAAGTTGCCTCGTCGGATGCAAATTTTATTCGGCGGCCACGGGGCTCGAACACGGCAGGCATATTAGGGAGAGGTAGCTATGTCCTGAGGCTGTCACACCCAACTTCTGGTTCTGGCCAAGCCGGCTGTGTTTGTAGTTTCATATCAGCCGTGTTGTAAATTATGGATTTACATGCAAAATGAGCAGGGCCTTGCAATGATTGTTGTGAGTCGAACTGCAATAGGTACTACCAGGGTAGTGGCGTTTCTACATAAACAAAGAGAAGGAAGAACCATTAAAGAGATCTTGGCACACGGGATTCATTTAATACTTAAAATGTATTTTTGTCGAAGGAAAACATTATCAATCCCATAAAACCCGGAATAATGCAAATACCATGTTAAAGCGGAGTCTAGATTGCAACTTGCCTTTTTTCCCAATGGGGTAATGTGAGTGATTTAATATGTATGAGTTTTGCCCTACTTGTCGCTTTTTAGGTTGTTTTGCGTGGTCAATGGCAGATATAGCAATCCATATTTTCCATTAGTGAAAATTGCAGGCACCAAGACCATGTTTTCTGTGGTGTTTGGCCGCGATTAATGTTGCAGGCTAAATGGTTGGCAAAACGTTGGTGGGTAATGTTGGTACCTCGGCCCCTAATGCCGGGAATATGGGCCACATAATTGTTGGGAATAGCCGTGTACAACATACATGTTTTAGTACAGTGTCTGGATGGGCAGCAGTCGGCGGGTCAGCAGCCCCTATAGGCGTATGGGAGTTAACCTCGAGTACGTTAAACCCTGACGGCCATCTATAGGAGATAAGTAGCCCCCAGGGACCTTTTCCTGGGAACACCCCACTCACACAAACATGAACAGATATCATAGTCTAGAGAAACCGTGGACATCTCAGGAGATGTAGGAAACCATTTGACCGATAAAGCTCAGACTAAATTCAATTTGAAGTGCATTTCAATGTGGTGCATTATATGGCGAAGAGAGACACATGAATTATTAACGTGTTGGGGGCTCCTTAGCAGCACGATCTCCTTTTAAGTGATTGATCGTATTTGGTCTGCCTTGAAAGAGCATTTCATTCATTCCCAAACTATCTTTGTGACAGACATGAATGCATGGACATCCTGACGAGAAAAAAGCTGGGCCCAGAGTTTCACTAAACCTACAAGTTCTCATGCAAGTTCTGCATTACAAGGAGCTCGGGGAGGCGGAGGAGAATGGGCCTCCCGCATTTTGCTGAGAGCATCTCGATCCCTGAGACTGAACAGAAGCGGCACTGAGTGGTCTTTATTTCAACTTCCTTTTTTGTCATTTTCGAAAAATAAAACCCCACAAAAACCGAAAGACGTAAAATCCCCCAGCTTAAATCCCGCGATAGAATGATCATATTGTCTGGAGCCACAGCCTAAAAGTTTATCAGATTGAGTCTGAATGTAGAGTGATGTCTGTGGAGCGATCTCTGTATCCACACTGTTAAATCAGTCCACACGGGTCAGCGGCCGCATTTCCATCATCCCTTTGTATAGGCCAAAGAGCCACCAGGGGACAAAAAGACACGTTTTTGCCACTTCTTTGAAAAAAACATCTGTTCTACTGTAAGCCAAAAGCTGGATAAAACTGTAAACCAGATCTGGTCGGAAACTGTTGCCTCCCAGACTGTAAGGCATCCGGCTGAAACGGGAGCCCCCTTGTTTGATGTTTATTTGCGTTTCCAGCCTCGTACATTGTAAGAATTTTCATGATTGGATTGCTGTGAGGAGGGGAGGGCACAAAAATGGGGTCGCTTTAGTCGTTAGATATCGGGTTTCAGGTGGTTTAGTGAGGCAGGTCGCCCCAGTTAAGGGCACATAGTATTTATCTGATGTAGAGCCGGGTAAAATCCGGCCGGCGCGCTGGGGCTGAGAGGCGAGGCGGGCGGGGGACTTTTGTGGCTGGCACAAAGGCGTTCGTCTGAGTGGTATGCATCGTCGGGGGGCTGATCACAAGATGGCGTTCATGTGCATCGAGCCGCTGGGCCATCTCGGGCCGGCCAGGGGTGGGACGTAGCCGCCACCTGACACACAAGACGCCATAATGGGCCCTTAAGGAGCACGCCAAGGTGGCCCTCAAGTTTATTTTATTCCCTCGGCCAATCAGCGCTCAACATACCCGCCTTCTCATTTGCGGTAATTATTACCGCCGCCTCGGCCTGGCGGGGATTTAAGGATCCACTTACCGCTACCATGTTAGTTTTCTGCGCCGGGCCCTTCCCCTCATTTATGTTGCACGACCGTTGCTGCACTTTACGAGGGTCAGGGTGCCAACACCCAAACGGCCCACCCACCCCCACACCCCCACCAGCCATTGCCCTTTTCCCAGACAGTGCCACTCTAAAACCGATTTGTAACGGAGTCCCAAAGTCTTCCAGACGTATACCCCCTTTCACATTGCAGTCCCTAATCATCTAAACACGATGATTGTACATGCCTATATGGTGCTGGGACAATCAGGGTGGTTGATACCACCTTATACATATGAATCACGGGCCGTACCAAGCAGTCATTAACCCTACTGCTGGCTGCTCAAGATCTAAGCCTCATGTATCAATTATACCGAAACAACGTTCCTCCCTTTGGCCTATTAAACAATTACTGGGCAAATCGTATGCAGCATGGTTGGTGAGCAGGGCTGATCGCTGGGGGAGCAGCTAGTCCTAATGCCTTGCCATACCGGAGGCAATGACCAGCCGCAACATGACTTCCATTTGCGAGCAGCCGTTATGCGATATTGGCATGTGCAAAGTCATAGTCGTGTTCGTGCCACGCGAGGTAGACGGCCGCATGCCTTTTCCAATCAAATAATTGAAATGTCTCGCAAAGAAAAGCCATTATTTCACCAGATAGCGGGCTTTTGTTATGAACGATTATAACAAATAAGTGGCCACGCAAGACTGAAATTATAGACGCAATTTATCTGATGAGAGACAATATGTTACTTATGTCATTACTCATTGTAGTGAACTAATGAAGGAGGGCCCGGGAGCGGGCCGGAGGCACGAACGGTATCGCATGCTCTCATTATTCTCCCTAATTCGCTTGAATTTGCCCGTAATGGTATCATGCATAGGACGCGCTGCTCTGAAACAGAGGGAAGAATGCTCTCCTCCCCCCGAGTGTGGCCCCCACTCTGGGCCGTGTGTTGTCTCCGAGGGACTCGCCGCATGCCGAGCCTGCTCCATAGCAATGCGTGCTGGCCCTGGCCCTGCCCCTGCTCTTCTGTGAAGAGGATGAGAATAGGGCTAGGCCGAGGACTGGCACCCACCACAAGTACCGGGAGATTTATCTTCTCAGGACGTACTTTGGTTTATGCTTCCTACCTATTATGAGCAAATGTGAAGCAATTCTGTTTTTTTCTTCTTGAAATCACACTGGCGCCTTTCTCGTGTGATCGCTTTTCCTTTTCATTTTGCTTGAAATGAAGGGAGTTATTCTTCCTCACGCAGCTATGCGTAATCTAATCATCTCTGAATTTAATTCCGAATCTATATTTATGACCGAAAGCTTAGAGGCAGTGGCAGGCGAAGTCTGATATTGCGGAGGAATTTGCATCTGATATTTCAGAAGTTCAGTTCGAAATGAGGAATTTGGTGGGTCGGCGTTCCATTCACAGTGTTATTGGTATTTGCGATGAGGAGAGAGGGAAAAAAGAGGCCATTTTGCTTTCAATAGCAGGGAACCTTATGAAACATGCAGAGTGGTGCCCCCGGCAGCCTGGGGGTTTGAAAGTATCAACGTTATTGTTTTTGGTGGCGGGAAGGCAATATGTTCCCCAGTGCTGTGATAGGGGGTAATATGAGCCGCAGTACTTAGGCAGGCAATACGATCAGCCTCCAGAGAGCAATTATACTGATCAGGTGGAAATGTATTTAAAGGTGGCCTGTACAGTGTTGGCAGAATGGAACATGTCACAGCGCAGCGCCGGGAAATAAGCTGGCCTCCTGGAGGAACCAGGCCGGAGTCAATGGGCCCAATAGCCTCCTCCTGTGTGGGGCAGGTTGCACTGGAGGATCAGTAAACGTATGCTCAATTAGCAATCAGGGCCAGAGGTATTTTAAAGCCCGACACAGTGGCCAATGGAGCCTGAAGTTTGGCGGGCGGATTGCGGCGATTGGGTTAGTGGAGGCAAACAAACATTGCTAAGATCCAGCCGGATGGAAGCAGGGAGGCCAATTGAGCCTAACTGCCTCGGCCACTCGGGGAGGTTTAGTGAGCTGTGTCTTGAGATCTTAAGGCTAGCGCCGCTCCCCCGGCTGGGCTCTGGTGTGATTTGTTGCTGCGCCTAGTTGTGATTGTCCAGATGTGAAGTGTCGCAGGCGCCGCGCCGATTTGCCCTTTACGGATGGGGGCAATCGTTCATCATCGGCTGGCAAGCACTTGATGTGGATCCTCCGCACAAAGGCTGCGGTCGTTACCGGTTGAAACAATGCCATAATGTCATAAACAGAGTGGTCCTCATGTGAACCACGTACTTCAAGTATACTAAAGTCACATTCCCAGTGGCATGCTTTTTAGGTCTGTGTGCAAGTATGTAACGTACATGATCCCATTGCAATGTATCTTTTTTAATTTGTCTGATTTAATATCCTTAGATTTACTTGTCCCATGGAGACATGACTATGGGAAATCATAAATCAATTTATCCTTGATTCCAGACAGAATTGATTTCTTCTGTGAAAAAACATGCAATTTGCGAAAATCTGATTGTCTGGTATTTGCAGGTTCAACTCCTACAATTATACACAATGCTGTCTGTAATAAAACTCCTCAACAAGAGAACAGGCACAAAGCGTGTATCTGCTAATCTACGCAAGGCTTATAACTGGCAGTCCTGCTCTACTGCCTCCTTATACCCTGCCTTGGCCAGGCCCGTGTGTTTAATTACCTTGCCAATCTGCGTCGATAATGAAACATCCCACATTAGGTTGACTATGACGAGCAGGGGTGTTTTCTGCCCACCTTGGGTGAGTGCTTATGCTGATTCTGTAATTAGCTCAGGCGGTGAACATTGATGCATTCGGAGGAAGCAGGCCTGGCCCGGTCCAGCACCTCGTCCAATATGCTTCAATATGGACCAGGCCATTAGTGGGCAAATCAGCAACCTGCAGAATTTTGATGTGGCGACACACAGCTGGGACGCAGGCAGCGCACGCCACCCAAAACAGGGGGCTCCAGCAGCCACCAAACCAGAACCCTGGCTTCAACACTGGGGCCGAATAGTTTGGATCATTAAAGGCAGTGATTCCTGTGTGGGGCAGGTGTGGGTTGTGCCCACTAATATTGTTTGCCATGCTGGGGACGCGTGGCGTCTGTGCTAGCCTACTCATTGAGATTGATGATTTCGTCAAAACTGACCTAGTAGTTCTTGTTAGAAGGCAGTCGTTGCTTTCAAGACAAAGGCTGAGTAGAAAAAGGTGAAGAATATAAATGAATGCAGTAGCAAGCGCACCATGGGAATTGCAGGGGAGTTTTACTGTCTGTTGAGTGGTGTATACCTCCAGCATTGGCTGCTGTCATGTCAGACCATGCTAATGATGCCTTGGCTCCGGTATGCAAAGCACACCGTCCCACACCAGGTGATGAGCTTACCTCCTCCACAAGGTGGTAAAGAATGAATAGGCAACGAAAAGAGGCGTGCAAAACACAAGCTCACTGAATCCAATTCCCGATATTAGAGGATGTGCAGAGAATTGGAGAAAGGTATGCACGCGGAAAGACACGGTTTAGATATTTCTATTCCCATGAAATGAATAGAGCATTTATAACTATATAATCATTATATACATGTAGTCTCATACAGTATACATCCACCGTGTGTGAAACTGTAGTGAACGTGGTATGCCTGGGCATTTATTATAGGCGTGTGAAGGCCTGTATAGCCTCCAATATAGGCCTGGCCTGGTTGGTGGCTGTTCAGGCCTGCCGGTCTCTGGCTTGGTCTTTGAACTGACCAGAATAGGAGTCCATTGAGAAGGGTGGCGTGGACTTCCTGGCCACCTTCATCCCCCAGCATTCAGCCCGCTTCCCTGATGGCCGTGTGCCTTCCCCTGACAGTAGGGCCGGTGACCGCCACCCCCCAACCCCCTCTACACAACCCTCCACTCCCCCACATCCTCCTCCTCCTGCAACCCTTCCCCACCCTGACTTCCTCCTCTTGCCCCCACCCCACCTCCCCAGCCCCCCACCTCCCCGTGGCTGGCCTGAGCAGACACGACCTCGGCCGAGCCAGCTGATGATCGCGCCGATTGCGGATGGTTTTGTCGCCAACAATGCCTCCTCCTTCCTCAATGGACCCGCCTCAATGGACGTTTACACTCGCCTACAGAGATTGCCGCCTCTAATGATTACTCGGCCCCAATCGGCAGTCATTGGTGACGGGAAATTGTAGCCGCCTTTAGAACGATGAAATGAATATTTTAAATAGAGCGCTCATATGAATAGGGCGCCGGCTGGAATTTATAGCGCGCGCCAACACTGGTAAATTATCATGATAAAGCTGGGAGGTTTAACAAGGATGAAATTCATTGCTGGCTAGAGTTGAGAGTCCATCAGGAATTATTACCTCACCACGAGGGACAGCAGTGACTCCGGCCACGGCCTGGTCAGTCACTGACCACCACTGGCCTCACTCCCTTAACGCGCAACTTATTATTCCCAGATTGCCATTTAGATGCAAATTACCGGCCTTCCCCGGCGTTATTCAAGCTGACCCGAGGACGAAAATTTAAAATCTACGACGCGGAGTAGGTGTGGTAGATTGGGCTAATCGGTATGAGATCTTCTGTCTCAGAACACACGGTTACGTGCCCAGAAAGCTGACCAGGCTGGGTGCCACAGGGTGCCACACCCCCTCCCCTTCTGTTGAACACCTCCCCCACAGACGGGGCCTCCCAACGCCTGGCCTCCATCACTGCTCTCCACACTTATACGATGGCTTTTCCCGGAATAACAAAATGCTTAATTCAATTAATTAATTAGCAGAGGGGATGCAGTCGGGGGCCGCTAGAGTGGTCAGGGGATTAGTGAATTGAGCGCCATCAGAATAATAGCACCGGTCATTGACCATTGACTGGCGCGCCAATGGCCGTTTGGAGGTGTTAGCCATGGCTTCAATCGGTCGAGCATGGCTTCATAGGATTAGGCCCTTGGTGATAGCGGATGAGGAGGCACAATACTATTGTAGCCCTTGCTTACGATAATGATCTGGTCGCAGGCAATGAGTAATATCCCCATGCTTGGTCATTATACCGGCCGGGGAATGGCCTAGGCCTGATCCCCCTGTCCACTGCCAGCAGGCTCGGAGGTCATTGATCCAAGCACTCACACTCATTCTGAATCAGATGCGGAAACTTCAAGTCAGGTTTGCAGACAGTCTGGCAAAGCTGAATCACCTCCCCACCCAACCCCTGCTGCCTGGAATCACGTCGTCTGAATCAGGCGTAAAGCAGAACGCTTTCTTTTGGAGGTTTCTGGAGGTTGTGTGTGTGTTCTTTTTTCCTATGTTTTTTTCCCCATTAACATACCTTTGATAGGAGCCAAGCAGTCAATGAAAAACGCCCATCCATCATGGTTTATCTCCCCAAGAAATGACATGTTTTCAGTGAACTGGTGTCACACAGTTCTCCGTGTTCTAGTCAGTAGTGGGAGCTTGTGCTGCTGGTGGTGGTGGGCTGGGGTCGTGGGGCTGGCCGCAGAGTGACCATAGAGTGGTGGGGTCCACTGGATCAGGTGGTCAGCTGGGGGCTGCGGGGGGTGATCCAGCTGCAGGGGTCAGGTTGCTGGGCAGTGTGCTGTGAGTAGTAGATAGCCGCTGGTCAATAGTGACTAGAGAATGGGGGTAATGGAGACGGCCAGGGAAGCCCTGTGGTCAACAAGGAAAGTACTCCACTTGGCGCTGGCCCCTCCGAGGACAAGGGGGCCGACGGGCAGGGTCGTCAGCCGCCGCTAGGTGGCATGTAAGGGCGACATTATCTGCCGACACGGTGGCGCGATGGAGTAAGTGGTCAGTGGGCAAGGTGGTCGTGTTGGCCAGCGCTATCTCCAGGGTACGACTGGAGGCCCCGGGACCTCCAGGCCAGGTGGGGGGCAAGGGGCTGGGACCGAGGAAGCCAGTATCAGTGCATGTAAGACAACAATATCACAAAACACACCCCAAACGGCCAGCCTCCCCTCCAGTGAAAGATAAAAGCTGGGGTTCGCAGGCAATGACCAATCTGATGTCCCGACTCATACATACTATCAGACTGCCCACACAAATGGGTCTGGGCCCAGGCAGTTCAGTCATCTTCTTGGCCGCCATCATCCTTATAGAGTCTTCTTATCCTCCGTTCAATTCTAACCAGGCGCGGAGAATCTCCCCCACGATCAGATTGGCGGTCCTTGTGGTATAGCCGGAGTGTTGATAGTCCGCCCATTGATTACCTTCCCCTGCTTCCCTACCAGATCTTCTCCCTTGGTATTAGAAGCCATATCATTTCTACATGGCTTCACCCAACCATTGCTGTTTTTGTAGTCACCAACTATTGCCACCATATAGGAGAGATTCAATGCTGACATTGCGAATGTAACCGAGGAAGGACCGATAGGAGTGCTGCTTTTAAAAGGGATCCCTTTCTCGCCGTGCAAAAAGGTTATGGGAACAATCAGAAAAAAGATGGCTTCTTGACGGAGTCGCAACTTTCATCAGCGGTGCATGAAAGGCCGGGTAATGTTTTCTAAACATGGGCACATCTAGCCAATCTGGCACATCCTATTGCGACAGCATTGGGCGCTCTCCGATGCCATCTTCATTGTCATAATGGCCCATTTCCTCGAGCCGATCACCTCTGGCTTGTTACGCCAGTATGGGCTGTAATGGTATCCCTAACTACGGAGGGTAGCTGCGGCCCGCACCTGTGTGTGAAATACCTCGGGGGGGCCGGGCCTACATTACAGGCGGGCGATGTATTGGCCTCATCATTGGGCCTGCCATAAAGTCATCACCATTATCACTTCGGGTAGAGCCACAAGCCAGCTACTGTGATCATCGCCAGCATCAACAGGCCACCTCCGGAATCACCTGGTCCGGGCCTGTCATTAGAATCAGCCGCCACCGGCCTCGCCTCTGTTGCTTCCCCACCTCCTCTCCTCTCCCCTCTCCTCCTCTCCTCATCCCCTACCTCCCCTTTTCCTTCTCTCCCTCCTTTCCTATTTCCTCTCCCCCTTTCCTACCTCCTCTACCCTATCCTCTCCTGCTCTCCTCCTTTTCTACCTCCTCTCTCCTCCTCTCCTCTTCATTTCCTTTTCTCCTGCCTCTTCCCTTCCCTCCTCTCCTTCTCTCCTCCTTTCCTACTTCCTCTTTCCTCCCCTCTCCTTCTCTCCCTACTGTCCTACCTCCTCTCCCCTCCCCTCTACTCCTCTCCCCCTGTCCTACCTCCTCTCCCCTCCCCCTCCTTCTCCTTCTCTCCTTCCTTTTCCACGAATATCACATCTCCATACCTTCCCTCTTGGGCATCACCCCAGCCTGGGTTCTGTGGGTGAGAAGTCAGACCAGCGGCCACACAGGCCCGCGGCCGCCTGGCAGCCAATCAGATCACAGCGATAAGATCACTTCCACTTCCTCCCCCACTAATCTGGGTACTTGTCTTTCTTACAAAGCGCTGCCATCAAAACCAGGCCTCTCTCGCTTTGCACGGCCGCCACATGGTGCCAGGTGCCTGAGCCGGCGATTTGGGGCCGGCCTTTTATGTCCTCGGCTGGCCGGCCAAGCCAGATGGAGGCATTTGTTCCCCACTGCTACTACTGCTAGCCATTGGCATCTTGAAACAAAACCCTCGAGTGATCCTTTCGGTGTGATATTATTGGGCGGCCGGGTCCTATAATGAGGCCTCCCCAGTAGGTCAGCTTCAGAGGAGATGTGAAGGAGGTAAATGGGTACGGCCTGGTAGCACCAGCCAACCATCAAGGCTATCACCATTACCCATTAGGTACAGCCCTGGCTCCCAATAGCCTGATGGCTAAATGGCCTAAGAAAGGGCCAATCATGGGCGCGCAGACGTGGAGCTATTATTGCCCACCTCCTACAGGTCCGGTCCCTGTAGTCGCTGATGTCGGAATCGCTCAGGTGGGAACTGCTGGGATGGTCAGCATTGTCCGCGGCCGGCTGTCCTCTCATCCACAGCATTCACCGACCAGGGGCTGACCAGTGACCACTCACGAGCCGACCTCATGTTAGGGACCACAAGGGACCAAGGGTTAACACCCACAGCAAATACATCATCCCACCCACCACCCCTCACACCACCCTCCCCAAGCCCCCCTGATTGCTGAAATCTGCCATCAAATGACTTAATTGCCGGTGTCTAGATTGAATGGATATCGTGCCCCATCTTGAGTCTAGGGCATCGGCGCCCCGCGCCCCAAGTTAGCTCTTCGGGAATTAGCCTTAGCAGAAGCGGTAATACCACAGGAGTAATCTTGAGCGTCTCGGTTATTGTGAGAATCAATACCATTTCCCATTATAACAATAAAAAGCCTGCCTATCGCTACACCGAAATCCTCCTATCTGGATCCACTGCAGGTCCCAATGTAGATAGCTCGATTTCACGGCGACGGAACTGTGTCAAATAAGGAAACGCGTCCTACTGGGCCCTGGTCCCAAGAGTGTGATTCGGCCTCTCCAAATTAATAGAATTTCACATAACAATTTCCAGCTCTCCAAGGCTAGGAAGACATGGGTTAAGGGGGTGCAGGGTGATGGCGGGCTTTATAAGGAGGGAGAGGGATTTAGGAACCTCCACCATTAGCCTGCTATGGACGCGGTGTTTGGATTGCGGGATTTCCCAAGTGACTATGGGCTGAGCCGTCTATGTATTGCTTTTGTTGGAGGGCAGCAGGGCACGCGTCTAGCAGGCTGGATATTTAGTTTCTTTTCTGCAGGTAGATTAAGGTGGTCGCCGAGAGGGCCGGTGATGGGGGAACGAGGTTATACACTGGAGATTGCTTATGTATGTCTAAGGCAATATGGCTTTTGTTGGGGTTGGGGGATGAGAAGGGCAAAGTTGAGGTGTTAGCTTTGCAGGCCAGGGCAATGAATACTTGTAGTGTTTGCTCAAAGTAGCCACATGTCTTTGGACCAGACGTCGACTGGCCTGCTCCTCCCCCAGTGAACAATACCTGATCCCTTACACCCGGCCGGCTACACCAGTCGGGGAGTCAGCACACTGTTTATCGGCATTGTTAGTTAAGCTGTCGTGCAAATAGACATATGAATGTCGGATAAACTCTAGTAAACACAGATGTTTGCATAAATCACCGACAACAGGTCACCGAGACCCGCGCTGACAAAGCGGGCACAAAGCGCCAGCGACCATTGACTTTCATTCAAAACCCTGACTATATTTACCCAGGCTGCCGCAGCTAGGGGGACAGGCAGGGCCGACTAGTTTGAAAACAGCATAGTGATACCTTAAGACCTTCTCTGCTGGCGGGCATGCGCATTGGGGGATGCAACCGGAAGCCATTTACTAACCGCGCATACAGGAGAGCACCCTTCCAGGAGTGGTGTACAGCTGTTGACACAAGCTCATTTTGTTGGTTTGTTGATTCAATAGCATTTAAAGAAAAGAAAGCAGGCTGTATATGATCTCTGACGGTACTCTAACGACCTAAAAACATACCCGAGGAGTACATAACCAAATAAGATATGGGCCCTTGGCGTCGGCTTCCAGAGGAAAAATAGTGCAAACAATGACAGGAAAACTTTCGATGTGTCGTGGGCGTCTTTTTGCCGACAGGAGCGGTACCATGAGAGAATGGAATTACATTTTTAGCCATAATTCAGTAGAGTGTAATGGGATCCCCTGCGCTTGCCTTCAAAGTGTCTATTGCCCTCCGCGGAATAATACAAATGTACCGCTAATACACCCAGAGCTTCCAGCACTCAAGAACCGCCAGGGGCGAAATACATCGATATGAGGGGGCTTCTCTAAATGAATACACTATGCATTAGAATTCACCAACAGATGCTGGCGTATAATGCCACCCCTATTAGTGTGTTTCTATACGTATGGACATTGTCTAATGGTGACATAAGTGTGTGGTCCCGCTGGATGCCCAGGAGAAGTATGGCTTATTAATTTAGGCGGCGAAGAGGTCACAAGCCGCCGGCTTATATGGCTTAATCCTAATTTCGGATAACTAGAAGGCAGGCGCTGGTCGTACAAGGGGGCATGAATGGTTCCCGCTGCATGATGGATGTGCCTCAAGCCCCACTATTGATCCCCCGGCCACTCGGACGGGCTTTCTATGAGGGGGGAATATCTTGCACTTGGTTTTATCTGTGTCGGACTGGGGACTTTTATCAACTGGCCAGTCCGGCGTTGGCTTGTTGACTATTGAGGCTTACATCTATTGGCCATTTGCATTTTCAAGTCGGTCCGTGCGGGCCCTTTGTGAGGGCGGGCCGATAGCAGTCGGCCGGCCCCACTCTCAGGCCGATATATTATTGGTGGCCAAAATGGATTCAAGGGGTCCGGCCTCGACCAGCATAGTACGATCTCAATCTGATAAATTCATTTGGTTCCAGGCAGCAGAATGTAGCGCAGCATGGGCCTATGGATCGGGCCTGGAGAAACCAGGCCTATTGATGGCCTGCTATGGACGTGTATTGGACTGCCTGCCGGCTGGGGAAAAAGTCAGCCACCCCGAGCCCAGTAATTTCAGAAGCAGGTCGACCTGCCTTTGGATGCCCCAGCTGCTGTATTAAATAACCATTAAGGGTGTACTGCCGGGATCCAAAGGCTTGTACCGACCCCTTTACAGACCCGCCACATAAAGGAAAAGCCTGCGCCGTTTGTTGGTGAAAAGTTCACCAACCTGCTGCTGCTGGAATTCCTGCCGATTCTGATCGATGATAAGGCCGGCTTGAGTTTCAAGTTAATGACCATAGGCTGTTTTCTGTATGGGCTGGCAGGGTGGCCGGAATAGAGGCCAATGAAGGGGGCTTTCTTGCACCCCCTCCCTGCGCCTTTATAATCGCCATATTCAGCGGCCACGCCGGCCACCAAACACCTGCAGATATGTATAAAGGTGTTTTCTGGCCGGGCTAAATGGGGAAGTCGGTGATATTTGTCGGCGGTACTTTCTTCTCCACCTCCGCCTCGCACCAGCCGAGGGGCCTTGTGTATTTTGTACGGATAATGCAGTGACAGAGAAGCAATTTTTCATCGTGTAGTGCCCACCCACTTGTATTGTTGGGGCGCCGGGGGTAGGCAGGGAGGGGGATTGGGTTGCCTGACCCAGGGGGTAAACATTCAACCCCCACTGCCTCTAGGAGGCCTCCTTTCCCCCAGACCTTCCCCCCTTACACGACTGCCCCATCTTGACCCGACTAATCAAATTTAATGTGTTAGACACTGCCCATTGCATAATGAATACAATATCATTGGGAGCTCGGCAGAGGCTCTTCCCCAGCGGCCTGGTAGTTTGCTTCCTCGACAGGCTTACTTAACCATTCAGGTCACACTTTACATGCTGCCCAGAGAATGCCTTCCTGATTGCTTCTCGTCGGGCCAAGATACGGCCGCAGCCTTCCAGGTCCCAGGCTGACTCCCCGAGTGGTAGTCGCTGGGTCTGGGCCTTCAGCCTGCACCCAGCGGCTGCACCACGACACCCCCGCCTACACGCAACAACCCCTGGATGAGACTCTGTCTCCCTCTTGCGGCTTCGGCGCAAATCATTTCTTGCTCCATCTTTTCCCCATCTAGAATGGAGGATTTTAACCCCCAGTGGTACGTTTTCAATCATAATTGGTATGTCGTATTTGGCAATTAGGATTCTTGAATTTGTATTTGATGAGGAAAGGGCTTTTCTTATCATGAAATTGGATATAGGTATGTAGGTTACTTACATGGCTTCCATGAAAGAGGTTATTGAAAATCTCTTAAAATTGGAATTTATGACCTAGCATTTAAGAGAAATAAAAGAATAGGTACTATAAAGTGCAAGGCTTATCTAGTTAATGCCACGCGCACCTGTGTTATCATAACTACCTCTTGACCTCATAAGGTAAAGTACACTCTCATATCGTGTACTGAAGTATACACCTGGAGCTAAGTCAGAGATAAGGAATCCAAATAATTTGCAAGAAGGTTCTGCAAATGTATAACATGTATCAACAAGATCAGGTTTACCGTGGAGTTCAGAATAAATAAATAAAATGCCACTACCTATTAGTTTACAAAGAGTTAGCACACTCAAGTGTCTGTGCCTGTGTCTGTGAAAAGAGAAGAGCATAGTAAATTCTCTGGAAGTCATGCAGGCTATTCATTGATTCTTCCCATGTATAAACGTTTTAAAGTAAGAATTGGGAATAATTGCAGTTAAATTGCCTCTTGCTTTTGAAAATGTTTCCTGTTGGCAGGGGGTCTGCTTGCAGTGCAAATGGGAGGAAATGTGGGACCACGCAGGCCGTGGTGGCGGATTGTTTATCCTGGAGAAGAAATTCTCTTGTTTAATTTCACACGGAGTGTTGAGTTGCTGCTGGAGTGTTTTGTTATCAGCGGCAGGGGTGTAGGATGAAGTGGTGCCATATGCCGGCGCCCCGATCCCCATGCATTCTAGCTTGGCCCGAACAGTTGTTGGGACATTTTTCCCCTCAGAGGAGGCAGGATTTTTGTGTGGGGCACATGGGTGTGAGCCACCCGCTGTTGGCCAAACGTTAGGGCCCGGGCCGGGAGGGGACCACATACAGACCCGTTTGTGGCCTGTCAGTTTGGGTTCAACCTCCAGCACATCTGGAACAACAAAAACCGGCGCCAGTCTGTTGAAAAACCCCGCCATAGGCACCGGTCTATTTTCGCTACAAATGCTATCACTATACACTCGTGGAGGTAGGGGAAAAAGTGCTTGCAGGTGTGGTCGGAAAGTTGGTTCTGTCCTGGGAGAGAGGGGGGTGTAATTAAGGAAGGCTACAAAGCAGCAGGAAGTGTTGTGAGGTCTGGATCCTAATAGTATGTTGTTGTGACTTGACTAGGGATGAGTTGGGGAAGCTCCCAGGGAGGCAGGAGAGGTGGGAAGAAGGTTCACCTGGGGGAATCAGGGGTAAGAAACGCTGTCCGGGACCCACCAGTCAACTTGTGTGGCAGGTGTGAGTTTCTCCCTTTCGAATAACAAGAAGCAAACTCACTCGTCGAAAAGCTAATACAGAATAATGACCCTTTCCGAGAAGGTCTCAATGAAATACATACATTGGACATAGATTGTAACTACAGGGTGTAGTTCAAACAATAACAAGAAGCAACTTCACTCCTTGCAAAGTTTATACAAAACTTCCCCTTTTGAGGTCTCAATAAGGTGCATACTAGGCATTGTACGTTTTACTTTTGTATTTTATCTAATGATATTACTATCATAGGGATAAATGATATCGGCCTTAGTCAAAATGTCATCCTTCAAGTGTATTACTTGAAATCATTTGAAGAGTACACTAAATATAACATCTAAATTGGTTGGCGTTCAATCTGATGCAGCGATAATATCACACACAGGTACAACGGCAGTTTGACTGTGGCACCTGAGGCAATATAACTGACCGGAGATGAAAGATTGAAAGATCATAGAAATGATGGGTAATTTTTACATAGATTATTTCAGTGTACAAATTCCCCGGTGCAATATGACAGGCCGTGACATTACCCGGCCGCCCATTGCAGGCATAGCCCAGGGTGGGCTGCCGACTGGAGTGACATCTAGTGCAGTTTTATGTCCCGAGGATTCTGGGATTGATGAGTGGGCACTTCCGGGTTTAATGATGTCATTTGTATTTACATTTCCGCGTGAAAAGCAACTTCCTCCAGTCATCAACATTCCTCACATTTTCAGAAAATGCTTATTAATTAGAAATGTTATGACTCAATGGGCATAAGGCTACAATGCACAAATTATTCCCCTTGGTGAAAGAGTGAATGGGGTTGCAAGTTGGGATTTTTGAGGCAATAGTTATCAGTACAAATGACCTTGCACTAAAATGGCTTGGGAATAAATGGAGTTTCAGTTCTGAATGCCTAGAATGATGAGATTTCCTCAAAGATGTCTGTTGCAGGAACACTTCAGCCAAGGAAATCTTGATTTTAAGAGAACCACATAATTTGTATTCACGTAGGCATGGCCTGTTAAATCCGTCGGATATGGGAAATCGGTTGGAATTTCCTCTTCGAATATTCAAGGTGTTAGCCCAAATAGGACTGTGACTAGGGTGCATTCAGGCGGAACGCAACAACTGAACACCGGAAAGTACCATAGGGGAACCCTGTTGATCAGCCAACACGACCTGTCACTTTGGCAACAGTGCACAAATGATCCCTTCTAAAACTGGGCTGTCATTCTGATTGGGAGGCAGTGTTTTCCCCCATTACCTAACTTGCTTTTACTCCAAACACAATCTTTTCAGTCGAGCTGAGTCAAATATTTATCTAGTTGCCTCTGAACTTTGGGATTTGGTCCTTTTTGCGTCCCCGGGGGAAGCATTAGTGGAACAGGTGATTGGGACGTTAAGTTAACACTCGGGCGCGGCTGGGGCGCCCTCCCTGGAGGGATAAGTCCTGGTCTGGAGGCGGGAGAGGCATGTCCTCCGGGCGCGCCTCTTGATACAAGAGTCAACACGCCGGCCATTAGGGCCTCGATCCTCCAGCAGCCCAAACAGGGCCCTCAGCCCGCGCGGTAATTGATCATCCACTGAGCCGATACCAAATCTCGGCCATCATGTAGGCCCTCAGCCTCCCTCACGCCCTATCCCACTGTCCCCACCCACCCATCCCCAACCCACAAACGTCCCCCCCCCTCCCATCTCCCCATCCCACCCTTAGAAGGTCACTGTAGTAAAAACAGCAATGCTAAAGGCCCTGTTACACTACACGACTTCAGCTGCCATATGACGATATCGCAGAGAAATTGGACACATTGTTGATAAAGTTCTTTGTTTCACATATGTGACATGCTCGACATTGCCTATTTTTAACATTTTTATTACTCATGTATTGCCTGTAATATCATCATATCGCAGTGCAAGTCGTGTAGTGTAATACCGCCTACAGAGTCAGGTCACTCCTAGTGCCGCTGCTGGCGCTGCTTATCCAGCTGACGCTTTCAGGCAAACAATGGACTGGTCACTCATTGTCCACTCTCGCCTGCTCCCGTTGACTAAACCCACCCTGTGGTCAACCCCCAAACCCCTACCACCCCCTAAACTAGCCGCAGGATACACATGGCCACTCCCACACTGACCCCATAGGCTCTGACCAATACCTGGACTGGGTGAATTTCATCAGGTGGGAATGGACTGGACTGATAAGGGATATGCGAAGTTAATTGCTGTTTATTCGTCGGTAATGGAGTAGTGTGGAGGCCATGGCTTTGCTCAAAAGATCAACATCAAATCCTGCCCACTTGACCACTGCACAGGGGGTAAGGATAGAATGGGATGAGCCCTAACAAGGGCAGGGGACTAGTCTTTATCCTTTATGGCCCTGAATGTGATGGCTCACCTAGATAACCAGAATCATTAGCTTTAGATTGTCTTTGCCTCAGTCCCTTGATAAACAATTCAAATTCTATGAACTGGTAAAGCTCCCAATTCACAGATACGTGGCTTCTCCCATTGAATTGTAGATAAGTAATGAATCATATTTATTGGATTTATAACGGGATATTTTTATGACTGCCCGACGTGAAGATATGTAAATATTTTCACCTCACAGGCAGCAAGAGTTTTTGACGAACGTCAGATTGATGCTTTCTAAATTGCAGCAAGTTGAAAGGCCATTTTGAAAACCACAAATAAACGCCAGTGAACATGAAGGAGTAGTGAAAAGATTAACCTGAAATGCCTCTCGTAGAAAGTACCCATGCCTTTAATCACTACAGAGGGGGCAATTTGGTGGGGAGGACCCACAATTTTATTGTCAGGCTCTGATAGGAAAATTGACGAAATTACAAAAATTGGATTTCAGGATTTCTTATTGACGGACCATTTAAGGATTTCTGTCTCCATTGTAGGATTCTGACAAGTAGTGCAGTCAATTAGGTGGGGCTTAAGCTGAATGCTTGGGGTGGAAATGGGCAGATGCTTTCAAAGGTATGATGAGAGCAGAATGAAATTTTCATGATTGTATATTTCAACGATCAGACAATCACCATCTGTCAATCGCAGCTTGAGGACATAGTGGATCCATGGTCATATTGCATAGGCCCCATGATATAGGCTCAGTGAGAGGCAATTGCAAGTTTGAATTTCAAGCTCGCGCTTCGTGTCAAGCCCACGTGCACATCACTTTGGCTTCTAATCCACGCTTGGCCGAGGCTGTGCAAGCTGGGGTGTACAGGGAAAACAAAAAATCCATCGCGCTAAAAGCATATTTCATGTGGGGAGATTGCATGGTGACCTGGGCGTTGGTGGCGTACTTGAGTGTAGGGCGTTGGGTGAGCAGAGAGGGTGAAGGGCCGGCCCCCGCCGTAGGACTACAGATCGATACGGCACACTTAAACACAGACCTGTCACTAACAGCCTTTAAGGCATCGATGGTCAAATTCTGATCGGCCAAGTGGGCTGCTTTCTGCGTGGACACAGAGTAATAGTGGAAGGTGTGGGGAGAAAGTGAAAGGGGGGTGTATAGGGAGTGAGAGTGGATGAGGAGTGGCCAGAGGAGGGAATTTCCCTGGGTTTATTTCTGGTGTTATTGCTCATGATTCCGGGATCAGATAGTGCAATGAAAACGACACCCTTAATAGCGTGATTCAACCCCAAACCCTTGCACAAGTCAGCCTTTCACCCACCCCACCATCCATCCCATCCCACCCCTCAGCACAGCCCCTCTCATCCGGCGACTTTTCTCAATTTACCAATTAGGCCCAGCGTCGCGCTCGATACCCAAGTGTTTGTGGAGGAAATTTGCGGAATTATTTTCACACCAATTTTGTCGTTGTGCGTGGCGGCCCCCGCCACCGCTGCTGGTTTCGAGCGTGCGTGTGGGGCGACCCACAGTCATCATGATGATGGCAGTGGAGCAGGCTGGGAACCAGCCGTTGAACGGTGCCTGCTGAGGAAATGGTGGGCGGCGCTTATCTGGTTTCTACATCAGGGGCCGGCGAGGGCCGTGAAAGTAGCCGGGGAAGCCAATGGGGGCCTTTTGTTCAGGTATTCTCCAGGCCTGATGAGGGGATTCGGAACTGGCCCGAGTGGTGAATGTTGTTGAGCGCTTACAGCCACTCGGCCCTTTACCTCATTGACCTGTGGGTCCTCCGGGCGGGCCGCGGACCCAGCCCAGCCCGCCCCACTCAGCCCACGACCCCCGCACTTCATGCATATGAAATAAAGACAATAAGAACCCCGACCGGCCGGGGCCACGCCCGCCCCTCGCGACTTAAGTCCAAGGGCAACCTAGCGTGAAAAGGGTCAAAAGAGCAGCAAATTTTCATGATATCTGAATAAATCTGGGCCCATATTGTTTAAGCTGATTTATTAGAGGCTGTAGAGGCGCGGGGAATATGGCGGCGTCAATGGCTTCCGTATGCTTATCGCTGTAAGGTCCAAGGTATTGCTGATTCCGATAAGAAGGATTTATGCTTAATGAATATTGTGGAAGGGAAATTGCTCTTTGATTGCTGTATAAGTGACCACAAAGCCGGAAAGAAGGAGTCCGGCTGTAGGGGGGAACTGGCCAGGTTTAAGTCAGATTCCGATAAGGCAGAGAAATCATCAACTCAAACGTATCCTGGTTTTAAAGCGGCCAGCGTGATAGGAATATTCGATATACCTCGGTTGAATGGAATCTGGGTTGCGGGAATATGGAGAAGTGATTTCCGGATGGCGGGTCGGGCGGTGGGAGGTGGGTGTAGTAGTAGGTGGGCGGGGGTGAGGTAGGGGGGACTGTGTGGATCTGAGTGATCACATTTCTGGCCGCGAGCTGGATACTCGGCTGCAGGGCGGGAGTAGCTCAGCCACATGATCAGGGGGCCGGGGCCCAGCAGATCCGCTAGATGAAAATATCAGTGGAAATTGGTGGAAAACTGATTTGGTGGCGCATGCACAAGTCTTTGGCCAAAGGGGATGGGATAGCCCCAGTCTAGGGCGAGGAGGCAGGGCCATACCACGGCGAGTAGCAGACTGGAATGAGAACAAGGAGTGGCTTCTGCGAGCAGCTCCCAGCAGTTTCCTAAGGGTGGCCTCAGGGGACGGGCTTGTGTAAAAGGGTTAGGTAACCCCGCTGAACCTGCAGGGATCACATTCCTTTCAAATGTATCTTTACGCATAGTAGCTAATTGTAGTGTCTGTGTACAGCTTAAATTAAAACTACCGTTATCCCTCCCCCATTGGTTTCTGGTGAATAAGTGTAATTTGTAGAACTTGAGTTAAATTGTGTCTCAAAAGAGAATTGAGTTTGTGTTGCTTAGTAAGAGAAGACCAATTACTAAACCTTAAAGTCCCTTAAGAGAAAAGCTTTAAAGAACACATTCAAACATGGCCAGTTGGGACACGAGGTCTTTTATGTCTGATTGGCAGAGGAATCGATTGTTGTTTGATTGCCAGCCATTGGACACCCTGACATGTTATATTTAGACTGCTGGTCTGCCCACCAGTCACTGCCCATGCGCGGCTGTTGCCCGCCAAAATTCCTCAAAGACAAAGACCTCGCGTCATTCTCCTCAGGTTCACCAGACTGAAAGCACAGATAAAGTTTGTCAGAGAATGTCAGAGAGATGCGTTAGAAAGAGCACCAGGGATCTACGGCGCTGCTACCCGAATAGCCCAAGCCACAGTAGAGTTACCTCGAGCCGACGCAGAAAGTCACCGCGTAGACGAAAGAGCCGCGAAAGACAGGACGACACACAAGCAGGTGCACGGGAGGCGCCATTACGAAACGACGCCATGTCACAAGATGGCGGCGAACCGGGCCATACCACCCCACCGGCCCCAGGGGAGAACGATAAGGAGAAGAATGACCAAGACGATGGTGAGGCACGACCTCACCCTATCGACATGACGGAGTATATCGAACGTCTCAAGAAGTTGGAGGACATGTACCAGAGCCGCGTGGAGAAACCGAAGTCTCCGGCACGGACCCGTACCCCCAAAAGTGACCGCCGGTCCAGATCGGTCAGGTCCACATCACGCCACTCGCGCCGCTCACGCGCCACTAATAGGAGCAGGTCTTCGCACCGCTACCACGGCTACTCCCCGGCGTCACAGCGATCGAGGAGCCGCCAACACTCACATAGGAGGAGAGAAGGGTCGAGAAGACGATCGAGGTCGCGATCAAGGTATACAAGGCGTAGAAGGAGCCGCCGGTCGAGATCAACGCGGAGCCCTACCAGGAGTAGGTCTCGGACCCCACGCCGCAGACGTCGGTCGCGTACCCCGAGCCGGGGACGCAGATCATCATCATCCGGAAGACGCAGGAGGGATCACGACGACCGGGCAGGATCGTATAGGACACGCTCGCCGCATCACCACGCCGCGGGAGGAGCGAAAGGTAAACACATGTCTACCCATAGTCTAACGCTAGAGCCTTATCGAAATCTTCCACCTGATATCAAAAAGCGTGCTCGGGCGAGGAGGTCACGTCGAGACCTTTCATTCCCAGAACACATCTGTGGCCTACTGTTTACGATAGCTAAAACCATAGATCAAGGCACCGAGCTTCACGCGGTGGTGGAGCACGCCGCTCAGGTGGCACAGGACGCCGCGACCATTAGGTGGCCAGCTGTCCGTGAGTGGTCACAGGCCGTGATGGCTCACATTGAGGACGGTACGGCCTCGTGGTTAGATGCTGAAATGATACACAAGGAGAGGACTCGCCTCTCCTGGATTAAAGGGAAGGACAAGGACGTGACCATCCCCTGCCACGAGTTCAATACGGATAAATGCCCGGATCCCGACGCCCACACAGCGGAGGGCGTGTACCACCTTCACGGCTGTGCAGTGTGCTATTATGGGCTAGGCGAAAGCACCCATCACACATCCGCACGCTGTGGCAGGAAGGCGGGACTTAAACTCATTAACGACAGCACTCGGGCAGAACACAAGAAGAAGCAGGGCCAATTCAACAAGAAGGACGCCAAAGTAGACCCTCCCCCGCGGCCAAAAAACTAGGTCGGGGCCTGGGCGGGGGCAATCAACGGGCCCCAGCCGTCCAGGCCGAGATAGACGACAATCGGGAACGACCAGCGAGTGAGGGCCACTTGACCAGTGACACGGCCAACAAGATTGACCTGGAGACGGTCGTCAGTCAGGCGGGTAGCCCACCCCGCATGGCCTCGATAGGAGCGAGGAACGACGATGATAGACAGCAGCGACAACTACAGCCACAACAATGGCCACTTCAAGGGGCACGCTCTCGCGACCGCTGCCCCAACCCCGAGTGCCACCAGGTGCTCAGGAAAACTGGAGGGACGAGTATGGGCGGCTCCCCCCCTCCTCAGGATGGGCGTACCACGGGACGGGACTGCCAACATGGTAGCCCACAGGCCGGGACGGAGGGGCGCCGGGTGGGAGGCGGTGGCCGAGCGCAGCCCACCGCCCCTCGGCCCCCGACACAGGATGGGCGGACCGAGGCCGGCCCCCGCCCCACTCCAACGGCCCTCCCACACCGGACGGCCCGTCAACACGGCCCCGCCGCGTCAGCGGCGACGGCCCCGGGAGCAGCGGACCCGCCTCGGTCGACTCTGGCCGCCGGACGGGCGCAGCTCCCCGACATCAACAGCTGGCCTTACCCGGGCAGGGACTTGCCTAACGACATGGTCAGGCTCTATGACGCGGCTCGTGCTGCCTGCAGCAAGGGTCTCGCTCCACCAAGGATCGATGCGGATGCTACACTGAAGGTGGAAGAGTGGGAGAGGTTGGCCACGGGCCATCCTGCTGACGATATGGTGTTGTACGGGATACGCTACGGCTTCCCTATCCAGTACCAGGGCCCGCCCTTGTACGGGCTTGCCAAGGAGTATAACCACGCATCTGCACTGGCTTTCCCTGAACACATCGACGCGTACATCAGGAAAGAATGCGACCTTAGCGCCCTGGCTGGCCCCTTTGATGCCCAACCCTTCGTCCCATGGTTCGTGGCTAGTCCAATCATGACTCGCGAGAAATCAGACGGCGAGAGTCGCCGGATCATCGTCGACCTGTCCTACCCGGAAGGGGGTGTAAATAAATTTATACCACAACACGTGTTTCAAGGTCGCGATGCCACACATAACCTCCCAACGGTGGAATCTGCAATGAGGACACTGGCAGCTACGTGCCCGGGGGATGTGCACATGGCGGTGATTGACTTGTCCCGCGCATACCGCCACTTCTCCGTCACACCACTCGACTGGCCCCTCCTCGGGGTATCTTGGAAGGGAAAGTGGTTCTGCGACCGCCGCCTCCCCTTTGGAGCGAGGATGTCGGCATATATCATGCAGAATATTGCGGAGTTCATTGTGCGTGCCCTTGCCACCCGGGGCATGAAAACGCACATGTACCTGGACGACATCATCCTCATAAGTCCCACCAGGCAGATGGCCAATAGGGATTACCAGTGCATAATCGACCTCCTGAGGGCCATGGGCCTGGAGGTGGCGGTCAAGAAGTTGCAGCCCCCATGTGGGCGCGTGGTGTGGCTCGGGATCAGCATAGATGTGCGGGAAAATAGCATCTCCATACCGGAGCCTAAGCTCGGCCAGATCAAGACTTGCATGGTGGACGCCGCGAGGAGCAGGACAATTACCAAGAAGATGCTCCAGCGACTGGTAGGCCTCGCTAACCACTTGGCGAAAGTGGTGAGGGCGGCCCGCATTTTCATTGGCCGCCTCCTGGCCGCGTTGCGGGCTGCCCAGGGCGACTGCATAGTGATGACCAGGCAGGTCAGAGCCGACTTGGCATGGTTTGACACCTACCTGGAGGATGCAAATGGCCGCGCCATAATTCCTTCGTACAAGGTGGTGCGCAGGATATGGGCGGATGCATGCCTTACCGGGGCGGGTGCGTCAGATGGCACCGCATACTACGAACATACGTTCAGTGACCACATGGCGGCAGAACATCATATCTCACAGCTGGAGGGCATTAACTGCCTGGCAGCTGTGAGAACATTCGTGGGGAGCCGGGACAGCGGAGGTACGATCACAGTTTACTGTGACAACCGCGCTGCGGTTGATGCGTTTACGTCTGGTCGCGCCCGGGATCCAGCCTTGGCCGCCTGTACTCGGGCTCTCTGGTACCACGCGGCCGAGACGGACACTGAGTTCCAGTTCCTCCACGCCCCTGGGGAAGGAATGCTCCTCCCCGATGCCCTCAGTCGTGCCCACACTGATGAAAAACATAGAGTCACGGCGGACCGCATTATTAGGGACCTGTCCCTCGATCGGGTCCGCGTGCAGGCTGAGGCCTTTGTATACAACACGTTCTTATAATTCCAGATTTGTTCACGGCTCCTCTGATGGCGGCGGCCCGGACTCGTCAGATGCAGGCTTACCGCCCGGGCACCATTGCAGCAAGGGAATCTGCGCTACGTCTCTTCAAGGACTTCTGTGCCAGAGCCGCTGTAAACTTCAAGACCCCCCGATATACTCACATTTGCTGCTATATAGAGCACCTGGTCTCCTTAGGCCATTCTCCGGGAGCTATCTCGAACGCTGTGTCACACCTCAGAACATCCTTCAAGCTCGCCGGCCTCCCAACGGCCCCCCTTCACCATTTTAGGGTAGGCCTGGCCCTGCGAGCGGTTGCCATAACAGTACGGCGGCCGCCCACACCAAAGCTCCCGGTGACCCCCGACATACTGAGACGGGCCCTCGCTAATATCAAGCCTGGCCCGCTCTACTTCCCAGTGAAGCTGGGCGTCTTAATAATGTTCCTAGGCTTTCTTCGCCAAAGCTCTCTCGCCCCAAACACGGTCGCTGCGTTCGACCCCACTAGACATCTTACCGAGGAGGATGTGTGGCTCACCCCGAAGGGCCTGGCAGTCAGACTTAAGTGGACTAAAACTCTCCAGAGATCTTGCGACCCGAAGGTCCTCCTGCTCCCGGCTACATCGGACCCTCAGCTCTGCCCCCGCCGCGCTTTCAGTGACTACAAGGAGGGCGCTCCCCCCCCGCGCTCGGCCCATCCATTCCTGTCCTTCCCGGATGGTAATCCCATCACCACTACCACTATCGCCAGGTCATGGCGCTCAGCCCTACGGGCAGCGGGCCTCTCCACTACCAAGTACTCCCTGCACAGTTTGCGTCGCGGCGGGGCATCCTTCGCGTACAACACCGGGCGGGCGGACCTCAACGATGTGATGACCCAGGGGACCTGGAGGTCCCAGGCGGTCAGGGACTACATAAAGCCCCAAGACCTCACCTTCAACACAGTCCACAGAGCCCTATCAGCGCTCTAACCGTCGGTTTGCCCTTAAGACTGTGCCCTTTGGTGGCAACACACTTATGGACTGGCCAAGTATGACGCGCCCCCCAAATGCGCTGAGGCCTGGATTCATATTTATACCTCCACAACTACGGACTAATAAATGTCTCAATTTTACTTACATGTCTTTCTTTTATTATCTAATGGGCAGAGGAATCGATTGTTGTTTGATTGCCAGCCATTGGACACCCTGACATGTTATATTTAGACTGCTGGTCTGCCCACCAGTCACTGCCCATGCGCGGCTGTTGCCCGCCAAAATTCCTCAAAGACAAAGACCTCGCGTCATTCTCCTCAGGTTCACCAGACTGAAAGCACAGATAAAGTTTCCCACCCTCCACGGACCCTTATAAAACTATTAATTAATTCGAGGCGTACATACACATACGCCCTTAAGACTGTGCCCTTTGGTGGCAACACACTTATGGACTGGCCAAGTATGACGCGCCCCCCAAATGCGCTGAGGCCTGGATTCATATTTATACCTCCACAACTACGGACTAATAAATGTCTCAATTTTACTTACATGTCTTTCTTTTATTATCTAATGACACAGTTTAAACTCTACTTTTGCTGGCCATAGTAGGGTTCAGCTTTAATTAGTTCAAACCAAGATCTTTAGACGACATTGTAATCTTTGCCTCCTGGGACTTTTGAGGTAGTTAGTATAGACCAAAGGGGTAGCCAGACAAAGGCTGTGTGTAAATGAAGATCCGAATTGGTGTGTTGGAGTACCCCTGGGACCTGGGCCGTGGAGGCGGGCTGTGATCCAGCCTGGTCCCCCTGCTCGTGTCATTATGGGTCACCCCAGAGATGTGTTCACCCACTAAAGTCAGTCGCAGCACAATTCACCTTCAAAGGTGTGTCGGAAAATTGATATGGGATGAGAAGTGCTCCTTCACTTGAGCCAGTTTGCGGGGGACCAGGCCTTCGACTTGTTATCTGCAGTGTCTATGCTCTGCTTCAAACAAGACGGAGATAAGTGAAGATAGCACACAGAGCCGCGGTTTGAGATGGCGCCCTCAGTTATAAGCTGACCCAGAGTGAGGTTACACCACTAGCAATAGGAACTTCCACTAGCAATTTTACCATGAGAGTAGCCCTTGCTTTTGAACAATATTGCCATGGAGAAACTCCAGTACAGTAAAGCAAATATTCTATAGTTTTCTGTGCATGTTGAACCACCACAAACAAAAGTTGTGCTGCTCTTTATGCACAGTTTTCTATTTATGTTTGCCACTATAATCTATTGCCTCTTTCCAATTGATTTACTATTTTCAGATCAAATTGGAAACTGGTAACAATAGGGGTAGGGGAACTTGAAGTATCCAATGGGGAATTGTCCCATCAAAGCCAACAACCAAGGCAAATTGAAAGTGGTCATCTTTGTGCTAATGTGTTTTATTTCCGGCGTAAAAAATCGTCGCAAATTGTGTGGTCTGTTTCATGGTTCCATTGGCCGTCCCAGCCTATGACAACAACAGCAGTTGCCGACTGTCAAGTATTGTGTAGCTGGAATAATTGAAAATGTTCCCGTCCATCTAGCTTGGACCATGTAGTTGTCAATGTATTTTCACAGCATGTCCAACAAAAACGCACTCAACCAAACTGAATGTTCCAACAGCCCCCACATCAACTACCACTGAATGAATAGCCACGGCTGGAGATAATCTCAAACACTTGCTTCATGGTCATGCTCCCTATCATAGTCTCTTTTATACGTCATGATGAATCCAGGGAACCTGGATGAAGGCTCAATCTAGCGTTATGGAAAATAACATTGTGATTTTCTACGAGTTTACCATGATTACGTGTTTGTAGGATTTAGGTCATAAATACAACTAAAGTAAACAATCAGTGGCCATGAATTATTCTGATAATAGTGATTGTCAGGGGATGCCCCATAAAATATCATATAGAATGACAAAGCCATATGATCATTATACATATGATATTTATATCTGATGAATGTGAGAAGTTTTTTCAGACGGTATTTCAGGTAATGTATTTTTTATAACAGATATTTTCATTTCAAAAGCTAATGTTTCAATACCAATGATTTAAACGTCATCTATATACATTCACATTAGTTGACACTATCCTTACAACCTCCCGATTTAAAGCTGAACTATGTCACTTTAATTCTCTACCATATCACCCTGCCCAATGGCAAAATACTGCCATATGTTAAGGTTTGGCATAGGTTCAAACGCTCCAAGTCTATATGTATTGAGACTACAAATTCAGAGAGATAATCGGTGGGGCCCCCAAGTCTGGAGAGCCCGTGCAAAGTAGCAGTTACAGAGCAAGCTGCACAAAGACCAAAAGGTGCCTATTGTGCAGAGGCAGTGACAAAGCCATTGACCCAAGAAATGTAACGCGGGCCTGCTCCCCAAAATGTTGGCCCTGTGTGAGTGTGTGTAGGCAGCACAAGCTCGCCACCAGCCTTCAGGCCCGGCCGGATATAAAATGGATGACTGGTTGTGGGGCTAGGGCCCCAGCAGCAGCCACAAAAAGCCTCTACAGCCGAGGCGTTTCTGGCTCAATATGTTGATATTGTGTTCTGGAGGTTGTTTCATTCTATCAGAGCTCCCATGGGGGCTGACAAATTTGTTCCTACCCGTACCGAGATATAAGGGGAGGGTGGCCGGCTAGATGGGGGTACTGGACGGGGGGTTTAGTGGTGGGGGAGGGGAGTGGAGGGAGTGGGGCAGAGGGGGACAGAGGCAGGGGTCATATGGGAGGGTCTCATGCTGGGCCCTGTTGTCGCGTCGTGGCGCCCGCCTTTCACCGAGCCTCCCCCAACTACAATGTACATTTGTATGTTTGTCAAAACATCCCCGGCACCCGAGGAGATATTTTCTATAATTTTTCGAGCTGAATGAGCACATGTGTTCATGCTAGATGCCTACACCGGGCCGGGAGGCGGTGCCCACAAGCGTGTGGCTTTTGAGGTATAGCAGCCAATGAGAAGGATGAGGCTAGGGGCTCTCACAGCCCTCCTCACCCCTGCTGCTTCCCTACCCATGGTCACTTTCCCCCCATTTAATTCAAAACACAAACTAGCTCCATTAAACGGTCCCGGAAAGTGGGTCTGCTAAGGCTGGCTTCACCTGTAGTCAGCCTCTCAACAGGGGGGTGGCGGGCTGACGAACACTACCAACCGTTTTTAGAGCCCCAGCTCCTGCCCCAATCTTCAAAAGTGCTTCCCCCACCCACCCCACCCTCCACGCCTCATCATCCCTCCCAAAGTGACAGTTGTACTTTTTGAAAACCTCACGACGGCTGGCGAATACCTGTGAACACTCAGCGTGCTGGTGTTTATTACCGCTGCAATAAGTGCAATATGGGACAAGGCCTCCACACTTCATGACCAGGTCGCCTCCACCTCCATATGTAAATAGCCGGGGCAGGGTTATTACACCGACTCAATGCCCCTGCAGCTATTAAGGTACTCTGGGTGGAAGGCGAATCACACATACCCCGATTCCCAAGCCGTTTTATGTCTCGGGGCCTGAATACAACCCACATTAGACCAGGGCCATTTGCAGGCCAGGTGTAATTACCTTTTTTGCTTTTGCTAATGCACTAATCATTGTTTTATTGTTTGTCTATGATGTATAGTCGGGACGATAGATTGGCTCAATACTAAAGTCAAAATGTAATAGCCTCAGGCAGTAGGAATAATATAGCTCTATGAACTGAGGGCTGTGGGGTTGCACTAAGGCTTTTCTGTTAGTGAATGAAAGGTCTTTTTGTAGATGGTCACGTTTTATTCACACGAAATTGGATTTTCGGTATTTTTTCTTCTTATACAACATCAGAATTGACTCTACAAAGCATTAAATTCTTGGTTAGTCGACGCATTATGCGATAAGAATAGTGAACAGCCAAGAGTTTGCCCATTCTTCAGAGGAATTTATGACACCACTTTCTAAATCTGGACATTGGACACAAATATAATCAATGATCTTTTTATCTCTTTGGTCCATAAACAGAGTCGCGCACGCCATTTACGATATGAGGATAGCAACATGGCTTATCTTGGAGAGCACATATAGCGTCTTGCAAGTAGGTGAGGCAAAGTAGAAATCAGAGATAAGAGGGGAGTTTTTATTAAATCCTACCTTTCAGGAAGTTCTTATGAACATGTGAACTGGAAATAAGTGGTGCCAGTGAGTTTCAATGTGTGAACTTTGGGAGGGCTCCCTGCTGATAGATGGTTAGAACTAAAGGGCAAGGGGGTGCACAGGGTAGGCGCCCAGGTTGCCATAATGGCAGGTGTAAAGATCCTGGATGTAATTATCGCAGGTAGGAAAAAGCTTATCATCCCCTGGAGAAGGCGCACCTGGGCTGTGAGCAGGATCAGCTGTGGTGACATGAAAGTAATTTTTCCTCGCCTACCTGGAGTGTTGTGTCACACCTGACATTGAGTACCTCCAGGAGGGCTAGCCAATCAATGGACACCCTGCCTCACAGGGGGGGGGGAGGGGTGGACTGAAGCCCCACAGAAAGGCCACACTCGCCAATCCCAGCCCTGTTTTGTCCAAAAGTAAAAACTCCTCCACTGCCACCCACAGCCGATTATTTTGTGCCACATCCCATCAAGGATTATGAAATCGATTGACAGACAGGCGGTATTTTATTCGCAACATTGTGGATATATGTAACTCTCCCATGGGTTAAACACTATCATTTGGAAGAATGGGTGGAGGGTGTGTGGGGGGTGTATGGTCAGGAAAACCACCTTCAAATTTTCTTAATGAAAGTCGGCAACTAAGTTCATGACTGGCCGCAATAGGGCCGCGAGCGTGGATGTTTCCAAACACGAAGGATTGGTCCAAATTGTCGCCGCTGGTCCCTGTGAAGTGTGGACTAAGTGCCGGGCGAGGAGAGGTACGGGGGTGACCCCTCGCCGGGGGAGCAGGTGAAATGAGAGGTGGGCAGGCCGGCAGGAAGGCCCCCACGGCCGCCGGTTGCATGCGTCAGGCGGTCGGGGAAGCAAAGAGCAAGGCACTGCTTGTCAGGGGAGAAGGTGCCGTCACACCATTTGTATGGGCGATGAGGTGCGGGTTAGGAAAGAAGGTCGCCGCTCCCCACCATGTGAGCGGGGCGTTGTAGCATGGTGGGAGATGGGGCAGGGAGATGGGAGGGTTACACCATTCAACTACAGGGGAATAGGGATGGGGGGAGGTGTTGTGGGGGACATACCAATACCACGTATACCTCTACAGGCCATGTAGCCACCCCAGCCCGACCACGTATAGAACTAAGAGGTGGCACACTGACACAGGTCAGGCTTCACGCGATCGGTTCATTTATAAGGGAACTAAGTGATAAAAAGAAATTAAAAAAACAGACCTTGCTCCAGGTTGGGAAGGGACAGGTGCGAATTCATACACACATAAGAATCAGATATCATGATTTGCCATAAAGATTTGACACGGCGATGAAAGAGACGTGGCCACGCGCCCGGGCTCGGCACCACTTAAACGCCTTTCAACCCAAGGTTATTCGCCGTAATGCATACGACATTAGGAAAGACACCTATTACCAGGCAATAAAATAAATGTCACAAATGAGATATTTATGGCACCGCAAAGCGTAGTGAAATCTGGGAATAACAATTTTCTCCGTCTCATTATTACGATTACAGAAAACACTGCCTTGGTCGTACTTGGTAGGGACTGACAATTTGCTGTAGTATTTACTGATAATTTGGTGTCTTTTTTCGCACCGTGATTGTGAAAGAAATCCTGATTGCGAGAGGATTTCCCCTTTTTTGTTGTCGGGGGAAGGAATGAGACTGACGTGGGGCCGTTAAAACGTCCCGAGCTCTTACGCATAATTAGAGGAAGTTATAATATCAGTGTATTTCTGGTGGATGGTTTCCTAATGGAGACACGTCCAATTGTAAATGTCACAGCTGATGTGTTTCCCCGACAAAATATGTCGGAGCTATTAGCCATAAACGCACTGATGTGGTCTGAACGTGTCAGCATGTTGATTGCCAGGACGGCGAATTTTTATCCCTTTTATCTATTCATTTTTGCTTTTCATTTATTTTTGTCCTTTTTTGCTGTTTCAACAATTCTGGATCTCACCAGAACCAGTGGGCTATAACTCAGTAAATGGTGGAGTCACAGACACATAGAGTCACATTATATACGTACGATATACGCCCTTTCCCACTACCCCTCCGTCCCACTTAGGGCACCACTACTCTCATTAGCCATTAGCTTTTTGCACCAGGGCCCTATGTGGTTATGTGCAAGTTCACCCAACCCAGTTTTAGCCCTGCTTCATTACTGCACAACTCATAGAGGGATAGAGACGTGAATGACATTATCATATACCGCCCATCAAAACATTATAATGCCCCACTATGGGTCTGGCCCAAAACGCCAGTGATTATTCACTGATCATTGACCACCCCACTCTTTAGTCGGGCCTTTTTCATTGCCTCTTATCTAGATGTATTTTCATGGTTGTCAAGAAAAGTTGGGCTGTGGCTGTCAGGGTGAGGGTAATCATTTTGATCACGGTGTGTCAGTCCAGTGAACAATTTAGGCCTGCTCCTGATGTTCATCTGCACATTAGCCTCGGCATTATGGTTTTCCTGCTATTTACTCCATGTTTAATGCTTCGTGCCGGCCACTTTGTGATGTCCGAACACATTACGCAGTATTCTTTCATCATGCAGAAGCAAGACGTACATACAAAAAAAATAACCCCAATGCCACAGTCCTTCAATTCCTCTCTAATACCCCCATTCCCCTCCCCTCTTCCTCCTTGACTCAGTCAATCCTTTCCCCGCTGCGAAGTTATCCCTAATCGCAATTCTCGGCTCAGTTCAAACGTATGTACTTCCAATTCCAACCTACAGCAGGCACTGATTTTGCCAACTCTAAACAACATTCATGTTTATTTGCTCCCGATATCAGAACAGTTACTTAGGGTGTTACACTCCTTGCAGAGAGGTAACCTAGATTTTTTTTTCTAAATTTAAAACACATTGGCAACTATCGGGTTTCGGTCATCAATCATATTTTATCTCGGCACGGATCAGTGCCATCCGACCCCTTCAGAATGTGAAACCAATACAGCACAGGGAAATGTTTACAGGCAGGAAATGTCTGCGTCCCCATTCTACGTCGTTACATCCATAGGCATCTTTACAGAGTTCCCCCAGGTATTGGGTAAAGAGGATTTTCTGTACACGGCGCTGCAAGATGTTATTGTCGTTTTACCTCCAGCACCCTGACGTTGTGTTTGACGTGTACGCTGTGAAAATATGAATAATAAAAGATAGGCGTAATCCTGGAGGGAACGAGGGGTGTATGTGGTGGTATGTGTGGATTGGCCGGCGGGAACCCAGGAGGGGCAGGCAGCATGGAGCCTGGAGGAGGGGCAGGAGGAGGGGATAAAGGGAAGGAGAAGGGGGGGGGGGGGTACATGTGAGAACCCTGCTGGGTGCTTGTGTAGGTGTGGGGGCGGGCGGACCCCCTGCCACTTCACTCACCCCCCATGCAGCATTGATCTTACCCCCATATCTCACCCAACCCCCTCTTACACTTTACCCTGAACTTCCCAAAGCTAGACGTTAGACCTAAACAACTGAATATTCTCCCCCCACCAGACCTTGGTCTCCACCCCTACCCAGATCCACTCAGCGCGCACTGTCACAACGACTAGGGCACAATCAAGGCCGTCATCCATCTCGTCTGGAGGCCACAAAAAATATTTGCCATGAAAACGAAGCCAGTCATAAATAAAGCTGGCGTTGGGGACCGATACCACATGCGGAGTGGGCAGTGAGGGGAAGGAGGGGCGGGCAGCGGGGATGTGGCTGGCGGGGATGCCCTGTATTTGTATATGTTTTCAGCCAAAGTGCTCTTGACATTATAGAAAGGTATCTATGCTGAGAGACTGTAGCGATAGTCTGAGTACTTGTAAACTGGGCCGGGCCGGGGGAGAGGGCCCCGGATTGTTTGGATGGAGTTCTTTACATTAGGCTCAGGCCTGGACCTAGCCCCCGAAGCCAGCGAGTCTGAGCCACAGGGGCCAGGATGGCGAGCCGCAATGCGAAGTAGGCAAGGGCAGAGAAAGAAGAAGCATGTGGTTCATGTTGCTCCCAAGCACTGTTGGCTTCAACATTTTGTTGTGCCTAATTTACCACAGCGCTGTTCATTAATCATGTTTCTTTCTCTGTTCTCTGCTGGACGCTGACGGCTCCCCGCCAAGGTGAAGCCAGGCCATGGAATGCTGGGCGGCCTCAGAGGCAACTCTCTACCTCCAGGCCTCTCAGCGGGCAGTACCTACGTACTCTGTATACTCTATATACTCCACCCTTATACCCCTGAAACCCCCGGTATATAATACCCACAGGGTCCTATCTCTACGTTCTCAAGAGGGCGGCCAAACCTTGGTCAGTGTGTCCTAGGATAACTTTAGACCACCCCACCCGTTGGTGAGTGACGTGGTCTGTGCTATACAGAGAACTCACCCCTAGCGGCCAACCACACACACTACCCTCCACCCTACCGCAGACTCTTAATTAGTCACAAAAATCCCAAGCCCGCCTGACCCGATCAGATAAACTTTTGAAATTGGAGCCAGCTCTCTGGACCACTCAGCCAGGCTTGTCTTGAAAAGAGGGCGGAAATGCCAACATTCCATTGTATGCCCCCAACAAGCATTGTTTTCTTTTTCACTTAAAAAGTAGGAAGTCAAGTGCTAAGGGTATACATAGGCACCGCTGACTTGTAGATACTCGTATTGAGAATAGATAGAGAGAGGGGATACGAGTAGGGAAACCCCTAGAAACGTCACCTTTCTCGGCGCAAATATTTCCTTGACAGATTGGAAACTCATGAAAAGTCATTGATTTTTATCAGGAGGTTGGCCCGCGGCTCTCACCTCCCGCGGGGCCTGACAGACTCAAAACAGTCGAACCCTCGTTTAAGCCGACTTAAGCACCCTTTGCCGACACATTGTCCCCTTGATTTATGACGGCGGCGGGGCAGGGCGAAGAAAAAGGTTAGTACCTCGTGTCTGGTGGCCGATTTAATGTTTGTGGTCTCATCATTGTACACCTGTGCCGGGCTCACCTGGACCGTAGAGAACAGGCTGACCCTCTGAGTGTGGCTGGTGCGGGGAGAGTATAGGCTGAGAGGGAAGAAAGAAGCGACTTAAACTGCACCTCCCCACCCCCTCAACGCCCGCCGCTCATGACGACCTACCTGGTCCTAATTTGCTACTAATGAAGCAACGTGATGAAGCCGAGGGGTAATCATGGGGCCGGGAGGGGCACACCTTGTCCGCAGGTAGACAAGGTGGTGTCGGGACCACATCAAAAGGTGGCGGTCCATTGATGAGGAGGGCGGGTCGGGGGAGGCAAGGACTGGGCCCGGGCTGGCCGCCCCTTGGGCCGCTCGGCCCCGTCACGCAACCCCCCGATCAGCCGGCCTCTCTCACCTGGCCGGGCCGGCGGGAGGCGCACCTGGGCCCGGTGTGTACACACACCCTGCCCGCCTGCCCACCGCCCCGCACCGGGGGTATATCAATACGCCTTACCCCCACCACACCACTCCCACCTCATTGCCCGCCCTTGGTTTTAGCCCTTCACCATCTGACAAGGAAATTGGCGTTGATGACTTCATTGATATCTTGATGTACACATTGAATGGGCTTACAGTGGGGTCAGGTTACTCGTGTTTTTATGGAGCACAGACATTGAAAGCAAAACAGAGAATGGGATAATTAGGAAAAAAAAAAATCTATTTATTGGGTTTTTAACGTTGAACCACCATCACGTCCTACTTAAGAGCACGGCTTCCTCAGCTGTAGCTGGCCTGGAACTTTTATATTGATTTTGAGTGGAAAGTCTGATTACGAGGGAAAGCCTTCTTTAAACGTGTTCGGGCCGTGCTTAGTGTACAATAGTTAATGTCGTAAGCAGAGAGCGCGCCCAAAGTACCCGCCCAATCCGGCCGGCGAGCTGTCCCCGAGGCAAAGCCCCACTCAACGGGCGCGGCTATGCATTAGGACCAGATTGGGGGAGAACAACCAGGTTTGGGCGAATGGGAATGATTTGGTTGCCAGGCAGCGATGTCAGAGGGTCAGGCTTTTGCAAGTCAGGGACATCTACATGACCATTTGCCCGGCCCGGGGAGGTGGGGGGTTAGCCGGAGAGGGAGGAGGGAAAAAAGAGGCCGGGGCTGTATGCCTGGCGGCTGGCCGGGCGGGCGGGGGACAGGGCCGGCCGGGGCCGCCTGTAACCGCCAGCATACCACCGTCTCCCCGCTGGAGCCGCTACTGCTGCTGCACATTTCCAGCCTCTCTGACCCCCTCCTTATAACCACCCACTCCAGAATGGCAAAATATCAGCCTAATTCACTTTGGCCGGCCCGGCAAGGACGGGGGTCAGAAGTGGGGTCAGAGCCAGCATTCTGCTCCAGTGCCACGCCCAGAATAGGGCTGAATATTGCAGGCATTGGCCACAAAGGAATTGCGAAGGAACACCGACTAAGAGCGCTATAGCTCAATGCGAAAACATTTGGAGTGAATTTACTCACAGAGCCTTGTTTCGCCTTCAAGGCAATGTTTCATTTAACTATTCAACAGAGATGCTTGAGACTCAGCCAATAAGTTCCCCGGTACAAATGTATTGCTATTAATAATAAAGACATCTTCATATTTTAGTAACGTAAGCTTGCAACGGAGAATATTTTATAGAGGTTACAGGAGAAACTTATCTTGCTTCGCATATTTAAGTTGCCAGAGACCAGTGTCACACTTTCTGTTATCAGGGGAATGATAACATGTGAACTGTAACCTGACCCATAAGATAAGCAATATCAATAGAAGTAATTGATATGGCTGACCTCATCCCGTCTACAGAGGCGCTGAACATAAATATGAACCATAAACGAGTACACCCAAGGATGATTTGTAGGGCAGCTATATTTTTTGTAAATAGGTTAAAAAGATATGACAAATTGCGCAATACCCACTTATCTATGCACATCAACCGTTGGTGGGAATGTTGGTATTTAAACCGGACGACAGCTGACCAACTATATTCTCTTTTTTAAACCCCAACACACTTTGTTTTGAAGTTGTGCCCCTGAAAACCCAGTGCAAATACAACGTATATAATGTAACACAAATAGTGTTCCCAAACATAAATCGTGTTCGTAGCAGCAGCTACTGTATACGCCCTGTGTTTTTGCGGGCGCTATTCTGTTACAAAACATGACCTTGTCGTCGATCGTAGGGTGGGTATAGGCAAATGTATAGTTTAGTCAGATCACGAAGTATGCCCAGCCACAGAGCCACCAGCGTATCGACCTGGGCAGGTGTGTGCGATAAGCCCGGGCCGCGTCGGCCGCCTTTGTTGGTCGTAGACATATCAAATTCCCAAGTTAAGCATATGAATTTGAATGAGTAATGCGCTGGGCCACTCAACGAACTGCTTGAGTGGTGTTCTGTCAAGAGAACCTTGCACTAGATATAAGCATCAAACGGTTCGCCTACGCAGGGTCAGTGGTGGAAAGATCCTTAACTCCAAGACAACGTGCTATCTGAGTATCAATTGATTATCTGAATGGGGATCGGTCATGAAATCTAAAAATCTCCACCACGAACCTTCCCCCTCCTCGATCGATTGGCATAAAACAATCCTTTTATTGTTATCACTAAAACACTTGTCCTATGCTAAGAAGACGTTCTCTACCACTGCCGATTTATAGTGGTAATTTTCTCATCAATACCCACTTACAGAGATATAAACGAACTACAATACTTCTCTATAAAGATAACATTAGAAATGATATATGGCAGATGAGGTAATGTCAACATAGAGAAAAGCGCAGAAAAAGTCCCAATGCCTCTTTTTATAATCGCAAATCGCTAACATCGTGGCATGTCTTGGCGCGGACATTATAATTCCGGTCTTGCTGGGCAGCACCTACCATTGGGACTCAACGGTGGGATCTGCATTCAGACTCACAAATTGGGCCACAAAAGTCCCCATAATCAAATAAAACGGCGGCAGATTCGCCGGCGCGGCCCCTCTGCCTCCTCTACCAATGATCTCGGGCCTTGTCCCAGAGCAACAGGAGCGGGGCAAAATTATTCAGTTAGCTCTCAAAGGCTTGGATGACTTTTATTATTTGCCAGGGGATGAGCCTGCTTCGATGATGGCCAATGTGGACTATTTTCAAACCATACGCCCTTGTTGTGCCTCTCCATTTAGGAATAAAAGAGGGCCTCCGATGGGAGGTCCTTCAGAGATAGAGCTTTAAGTGCCTTTCGAGGCCTCAATGGCAATTGCCTCCGAGCTGGGGGTAAAATGCAGTCATGCATTGACCTTTGACCCCTCCACGTCTGCCAGGCCTCTCATTAGGCCCGACCTGGGAGACTTGGTGGCAAAGCTTCAATTTTTGATGGCACACAGAGATATGTTCAGGCCCCTTCGACTCTGTGCTAATCTCGATTAAAGTGCTCTATTTACCATACAAAAAAAGACACAGCAGCGCCTGAGGCTATATTTATGTTGCTGTAGAAACTAGGTAAATGGTACGATACAATTACAAGAGGCACAGCAATCAGCTATCTGGAAATTTATTCGCGGAGTATTCATTGAGCTTTTCGGATAAAGTCCTGCGCATTACCTTAATATTTTATACGTGTTTCTCTTGTGAAACACGCTAGGAATTAGCTTGAATGAGCTAGGCCTGACTGCAGGCAGGGAAGCAGGTCGGCTGGGCTATTGTTTTGGCTTGATTACAAACTCCATGGCCGACCATGTATCAGATAGTGGACCTGCTGGAACAACGCCTACCCACTCGAATGTCCACACTACACGGGCATTGTTGTGTAGCCAGGCAGGATGAATTAAGATGAACCTGTGGGATTGTTCCAGCTCCTCTTCATCATACCTGTTCCGGGCCCCCACTGGACAGCCACCAACTGGCCCGGAATCTGCATTTCAATGGCCTTTTGTTTTTATCCTGGTTAATTCCTGATGGCGGCCTTGTGATTGAGATGGTCGGAAATATTGCGGCCAACACGGCACATATTGTATCCGTATATCGGATAGGGAGGTAGGCAGCTAGACAACAAGCTGTATGAATATTCATGAAAGCCTCCCCGATAATGAATGACGTCATTAAAAATGTGGCCCGACTCCGCTACATATGTTGCTATGTGTGATTATCAATGCAGCTAGTATTCCCAGGGAAGATTAATTGTGTAGATACAATTTGTATTCTATGAATATATGTATAAAAATCACTTGCGAAATTTAAGTTCATTTGCGACGAATATGTGATTAATGATTTTACTTCGTGAGTTTAAAAAAAACGAGGATGGAGACTGCGATGGAATTCACCTCAGACTAAAAAGGATTTCTTTAGACAATCGATAGGCCAACTTCTTAGATAACGTCTACTGCGTATCTTCTAGATTGGATAAAAGCATCTTCTCTCTCGGGAATAGATAAAGGACCATCCAGGGCTTGTAGTTTAAAAAGATTCAAAAATTTGGGTAAATAATGTAGTATAGCTTAGAGCAACATGTTATTCGACCATTCCAATCGCATAAGACGAGCGCTGTTGCACTATATTTAGCTCTGGGACTTTATTATTTTATGACCGAGCATTGATTTTCGTCATGAATGGCTCTATTTAAACGCTAGATGCTATCATTAGCTGGCATGCTAAAAGTTGACCACATAAATGACTCATATGATTTGAACCTATATATATAGTTACTATATAGTTCACTAAATCTCCCTATACCAATACCACGTGCACTAGGTACATGATGTGCAATGTGGAATCCAAATAAAGCCAGTTAAAACTCTAAAATGTAACCCAAGATTATCTATCCTTCCTTGTCTAATGAGACTATGGCCGAACTAGTTCATGTGTTGCTATAGGTGGGTGGCCTGTCCCTGGCCACCCTGCAGAGCTGGTACAATGGAACTGATTAGAGTAATATGACAGCTCTGACAGGCCAGCAATGGCCGACAAATGAAGGCGGATTCATTTGACTCGTCCTGTTCTTCATGCATGGCATATCAGAGTATTGTTGGGAGAGGCATCGTGTAATGGCATGGATGAAGGGACATTGTCCTCTCTCGTTGCCGCATACTCGCCAGCCAAATACGTTTATTTGTCTCATCATATGGGTGCTATTACATGGTCTTCAGTTAGTGGTATGCAGTCGTTCTTGAGCCTAGTTAAACATATTATGAGTTATTAAATCAATACAATGGTCTACAATCCCAAGAAACTACATGTTGACAATTTAAGATTTATCACAATACAATAATACAGAACAATTATGAGCAATTTCAAATTCTGTCAAAAGACTTTTATTTTTATTTTGATATTACATTTTCAGAAAAGTCTGATCTTCCAGACGTTATAAGTTTGTACACTCCTGGTATTACTTTTTACGTTTGGAAATAAGTGATGAATATCAAACTATATTTCACAGAGTTTTACAAACTGGTGTTTTGACGAGGTAGTCAGTCTTGATATAACCGGCCCCTGACTCTGACCAGTAAGAACATAAATATCCCGGAGATAACCTCGCCGACTCTGCCCTATCTGACCGGATGTGTGCTACCACTAGTCGTGTCAATAGACTAGTACAAGCTGCAACAATATCGGCAAATATTACCTCAAAAATGAAGGTCAGGGGCTGGCATTACCATGATGATGGCACCTGCATCTAGAGCACAGTGTTTTAGGTCACCAGATAAGCAGGTCATTATGTAGGGACGTGAGGAGGGCACCATACAATAAGTCCCTGGTCCTGATGGCCAAGATGTGTAGCTTCCCCACTGGTAATTTATTTATGAATGCATGGAAAATATTTGTTTTGTATAACAGTCATATTTGCATGATCCAATTCTCCAAGGGTGCTTCTCATTGAGATTATTCATGTAAGTTTATATCGTGGATGCAGAAAGTCCATAAAGCACCATAACTTCAACTCTATTTATAAAAGAATATATCTTTGTGATCCGTACCGAATGTGTTATTAAATGTTTCTTTCTTATCTTTTCAGGTCTCTCAGAATTTACAAGTGAGTATTACCCCTTTTCATCATCATAGTGCTTAGTGCATTATTTAGGGCAGAACAGTTTACCAGTTGTTACGTTTGCTCCCAGGCTGACTTCAAAGACTAAAAACGTCTACCACCTTTTTTTTTTATACAAAAAGAATAAGTAAAAGAAAAGATGTCTGTACGTGTTCTAGCATTCAGTCCTCGGGGGCATATTACAGGTATGAGCTCATGTCTGTATTTAAAACACCGTCGACGTGTAGAGTGGAAGGTTTCCTGTCTTTGGGTCATATCTACCTGTCGTCATGGCCCTTTCCCCGAGGGCTACCTTGGCGTCTCATCTTGCGACCTTCATCAAAGACAAAGGTCAAAGCCCTTCACCTGAGCGTCTCTCATCTTAGAGACCTCCTACTCCTACCCACAGCTACATCTCGGCAATTACTCAGCGCGGACGAAAACCAATTTCAGGGGAAAAACCGCCCCTAATGAGACTGCTATGGACAAACTTCCGTCCATTTCTAGTCTGAGAATTGACTAGGCGGCGGTGGAGACGGAGGGAGAGTGGCGCCCTCGCATGCCATTGGACTTTGAGTGGTGCTCCGGCCGGTTCGTGACGGGCGGCAGTTTGCAGGCCAGAAGTCAGGGTGTGATTGGTGAGGCATGAATCGGTAAAGCTGTTTGAATGCTCCAGCCGCGATGACCAAAATGACATTGTTGCAAGTTATTGTCGACTCGGGGAAGAAGGGACGTGTTAGCGGGGCTGACCTGTCAGCGTATTGATTGGAAAATAGTCCCATTCCGAGCCGCATCACGCCAACATCACGCCGCGGATCGCGCCCAGGCATTATAGCGGTCAGGCCATTTCACCCCTACTGTATGGCCCCACCACAAAAGCCCATTGGCCTAGTGTTACCATAATGAAGTTTGTATTTTTTAAGGGGGGAAGCAGCCTACTTATACAGCCTTTTAAAGTGATGTCTATGGGTACTGGTTATATGCATTTAATTGTGATTAAATCGATAGTAACTGCTCGCAAACCCAGAAACGGTGGGGATAACACCACAAGTTGATTAATTTATAGCCACCGGCAGGCATTGCCAGCAGGCACGGCGCGGATGGCTAGCAGCTTCTTTGCGGTAATTCTAGATACACTTTTGTTCACTGCTTCGTCTCGATCAATTAGTCATCGTTATCTGGAGATCGACGGGAGCTTTTATATGGTCAATGTAAGAAGAAGACCCGAGTCAGTGGAGGGGTGGTCGGCGAGTGGCTATCGGGCCGCCGCTGTCATGTCGGGCCGAGATATGGGCCGAGGACATGCATGCTGACAGATGAAGTGGCACTTTACGGCCTCCACCTCCCCATCAATCACCTAAAACACAACCCTTGTGGTCAGTGTGTAGAGTCTATGGTCACTTCAAGTGACTAAACAAGGCGGTTACACATCGTGTGTAGATCTATGCAGCCACGACGTTATCAGATATTATATTCCTAATTCTGAATTGGCTATGAGAAAAAAAAATGGAATGCTGGTGGTATGAATTGCATAATGGAATGGGGTGAGTTTTTATAGTTTTATAGTGTGGCCTTGGCCAATTTGCGGCCTGTACGATGATGATGGTGGTGGTGGTGGCAGTATGGACTTGCAAACAAACGCTGGAAATGTGGCAACTGTAAATCAGACTGGGGCCAGACCCAGACGTGTCCCAGTGGAGCAATGCAAATGTAGATCCGATACGGGCGGCCCGAGTCACACCCAGCCTGGGACAGACGTTTAAAAATGCATGCCAACAAATTGGCTGTCCAGTCGATGGCATGCGATTGGAAAAGGCCTCTGCCCCCGACCCTTGACCCTCAGGTGTTTAAGTGGTGTTGGTCACGACGTCGGACAGGTGCTGGATGCTTCTGTTTGGACATACAGCTACTGGAGATGGCAATGCAACAATATGGAGAGGGCAGAAAGGTCCGCTTTAAAGTCCCCCCCCCCCCACCTATAGGGCAGTGTTCTGTGGGGTACAGGGAGAACCTCTCGGGTCAACTTATTAACCGGGAAACCTCTCATGGTGCAGGGCCGATGGCCCACCTGTGGCGCGCCACACCTGGCCACCTTTGTTCTTGTTCATCATGGGGTCATTAAAGGTAGGTGGTAGTAAGGGTTGGCGGGGAGAAGAGGGGAGAAGAGGGGGGAGGGAAGAAGAGAGGAGGCAGAGAACCGCAAACACTCCCTAGGATAAGGTGCGGCGTGCAGGCCCAGCCCCCAAAAGCCACAGGTCAAACTGGCGATGATGAAGGCAGCTGATTAGCCGGCCTCAAGAGGTGTAAGCCGCGCCCGGCACACGCCCACTTGGCGTCACCTGGACGGGGAACCTTTTGTTTCTGCGTCCCCCACCTCCTGCCAGGTGTACAATCCCGCCAACTGCTCCATATAGCCCGGCCCTGTCTGATAAAAGTTTAACGGTGAAAACAGAGGGGGACGGGCCTAGAATGCAACATTCATAGAGGCGGTTTGGCAGAGGTCGGGACACCGAGTCAGGGGGTGATTGGTTGGGGGTTCCTTGTTGCTGATATACACATAATAATCCCAGTGGTTCTTTTAATCAATTTGGTGGTCGGTGTTGTGTGAGGAGGGAGGGGTATGGCCGGGGTGGTTGTTTTCCCGGTGAGTTATTATCGGGATGGCGGTGAGTAGGGGCTGTGTGTGGCCGTGGGGTCGGGTGTGGGAGGGGTTCAGAACAAGGGGTGGGTCTCCAGTACCGTACTGGGGGTCGGGTGATGGAAGGGGGGCTTCACTGATACATGTATTTGATCTGGGCATTGTATCGATCACACGCCTGGCCCCACGACCCGCCCGGCTCCGGGTTGGGCCGAGGGGCCGAGCTGGGGGTTAATCTGCCCAATCATACCAGCCCTCTACTCACTGGATCAGTCCCCGCCACCCGATACCATGCCTGTCAGCGGCGCCCACCAAATAACACTGAGAGCCACCTCCCCCTCCCTAATTCCTCATAAGGGGGACCAATGATGTTGCAGGGTGCAGTTATGGCGCCCGGAAAGCCAATCTTGCTGGGATTGTTTAATTAACTGAGGGTTAATATTTATACGGGTAGTGCACTGGAGGCAGAAAAAAAAGACGGCCTAGTGCGGAGAGGTCAGGGATTCGGTGTTACGGTACCTGCTATAATGAGGGGGTCGTTTTGAATGGCATATCAATCTTGGCAAGTGGGCTAGGAGCTATTTGATGTACGGTTGGCTGTCTGGCTTGGGGCTGGCCGCCCACAATACGTTGTAAAAACCCGGCCAAGGTGTGTCAAGTTCTGATACAATACCAGGTAACTTCACTATTGTGTAGTTTGATTAATCACCAATTGTTGATATTCTGTGGGGGAAAAAACCGGTAGGCTAAATAGCTAATTTGGACGACCAGCCGCCAAATAGTTACTGTGGGTGTCCTAAACTGCTGAGCGTGACTAGCAAAGCAAAACGTGTCACTGCCCATTCATTTCGTGTACCTGGCAAATAACGAGCAGATTAACAAACGCGGAAATCATAAATTGAGTTATTGTTCAAACGAGCGGTTTTTATTGGAGATAGTAATGGGGGGAGTGGTTTTATTTCAGGTGTGACATGTGCCTCACCTGTGATCCTATCACTGGGGATCGTGACACAGGTGCCATCTCCAATACACGAACCTGCCCCCATCCCCCATCCCCCTAGAGCCCTACTATAACCACCCACCACTCCCCACCACCTCGATCAGCCCACTTCACGGTCAGTTTTAACTACCTCCCCCTATTTTCTCCATAAATTAGTGCCCGCTGGTGTTTTCTACCCGTGGCGGGACCGCTTTGATTACGTCGTCGGGGTCTCCCCAGGCCATTGTAGGTTTTCCATAACTTTTATGCGCGTCTGGGACCAGTGGGCGAGGACCACCTCCCATCCCCACCCACTGCCCCCCCCCCCCCCTCCCCTCCCCTCCACCCACTGCCCACCTTCCGCTCGCTGCACGTGTGTGCGCGTGGCCCCATGCAGTCGGTGCCGCCACGCACGTTGCGGCGCGCGCTATAAAATTTTAACAGTAAAGCCGTCGGTGGTGGCGATTATTGAGCCTGCGGGGCCCGGGAGGCTTTTAATGCCGACGCCTAATGCTGCCAAAATGCACAACGTGGCGGCGCGGCGCGCGCTCTGCTGGGAGGGGCTGCTCATTTACTGCTGGTGTAATTCCACATCGGTTCCACCCCGGCGACCAGGGCCCGGCCCGAGTCGATCACACCGCACGCAGGGCCCACCGTCGAGTGGCAGCCTTTAGAAAGTCCTCACTCCAGACGCAATATTTGCCCGTTAGCTCAATCAGGCATATCACTTTGTGGCCGGCGCGGGCTCCATGCTGTGATATTTCAGCCCCAGGTGTTTAAAATTCCATATATCTTGATTTCTGTCCACTCAAAGTGGCCTCATCTTTATTCATGATAACGCCAAGCAGCGCCTGCCGGCCTCCCTACCTGGTTAGCAGATTGACATGCCAGATAATCCACTCATTTACATTTTCACAATGATGCATGCCCAGGCCGGCGATATTTCAATCATGTTTTGATATGTTTAAATGGCCCTTCCAAGCGAATGTCACTTACGCCCATCCGCTGGTAACGATTTCGACCTCCACAAGGAGAGACCAGATTCTGAAAGCCGGTTTGGTCGTTGACAAGTTCTAACACCTCATTTGTATATTTACGAGAACGCGTGAATTACGTGTTGATTGTAACACAATGGTTTATTATAATTTTATTCAATAGAACATAACTAAATTTTTGCCCAAAGTATCGATTCCCATATGCCTGCGTATATGGGTACTCTCCATGCACTACTTATGTGTATGAGCCATGCGAAACTGTGTCAAGTGAAGCAACCGTAAACACTGGTAAACTGTTCCCTTGAATTTACATGTATTTAAATATGTCAATTGTATTATATTCTACATTCATGTAGTTATATACACGTCGAAAAAAAGCATGAAAAACGTTCATGATTAGAATGATTATTGAAATTGTTCAGATTGAATAGAGAACCTTTTTACATTGCCTGTCTTTCTAACGCGCTCTATAGAAGCGTCTGGCTATTCTGAAGACCCATTCCATTCTCACAGTGACTTCGTTTGAAGTTAAGACCATCTTAAATCCATGCATTGTTGCTGCGGAGACTTTCTATCAACGACCGTAGCCTCTCATGTAATCAATCACGACTCGATAGCACGTATGATAGGAGGCCGGGTAGCGCTGGCCGGCCATGGCCCTCAGCCGCTGTAATGGCGTTTATTTTTATCATTACAGATGACGGCGCAGACAACAGTATTGGTTCAGGAGAGGGGACGGCGGACGAGGGGGAATCGGGGGACAATCGGGACGCCAAGCGACAGAAGAAACGTGGAATCTTCCCTAAAGTAGCCACCAACATCATGAGGGCATGGTTATTCCAGCATTTATCAGTAAGTACCATCGGTCCTATCGCTTTCTTCTCCGGGACTCGCCCAATCCAATAGAGACGGTCGTTGTCGGCCTGGTGAACACCAGTCCAATTTGGTCGCGATAAGCTCAAGTAACAATGGGCAGATTGACTCGGGCGATAATGCGTGCAGATAGTGGCGGGCGGGCTCGGCGCGGTATAATGTCGGGCGGGGCCGGGGCGGGTCAGCCGGTGCCGTTATTCTGACGCGTCCGACGCCCCATAGAGACTGATGGACCCTGGAGGAGGAGGTGGGTGGGTGGGGGGAGGGGGGGGGGGTGGCGCCTTGGGACAGGGCATCAGCGGGGCCGGCGGGGGAGTGAGTGGTAGGTAGGAGGGTAGGAGGGTAGAGGGAGCACGGGGGGAGTCCGAGTGGAAGGAGAGGGTAGGGGGAGTGGGACAAGGCAGGGGGAGTGGTAGCAGGGCAAGGGGAGTGGTAGGAGGGTAGGGGGAGTGGTAGTAGGGTAGGGGGGAGGGGTAGTAGGGTAGGGGGAGTGGTAGGAGGGTAGGGGGAGTGGTAGGAGGGTAAGGGGAGTGGTAGGAGGGTAGGGGGAGTGGTAGGAGGGTAAGGGGAGTGGTAGGAGGGTAGGGGGAGTGGTAGGAGGGTAGGGGTAGGGGTAGGAGGGTAGGGGAGTGGTAGGAGGGTAGGGGGAGTGGTAGGTAGGAGGGTGGGGAGAGTGGTAGGAGAGTAGGGAAAGTGGTAGGAGAGTAGGGGGAGTGGTAGGAGGGTAGGGGGAGTGGTAGGAGAGTAGGGGGAGTGGTAGGAGAGTAGGGGGAGTGGTAGGAGAGTAGGGGGAGTGGTAGGAGGGTAGGGGGAGTGGTTAGAGGGTAGGAGGAGTGGTAGGAGGGAAGGGGGAGTGGGACACGGCGGGGGAAAGGGCCGATGGGCACTAGGCTGAGGAGCTGCTCGCACAAGGTGACTCGGGAGGGCACAGACCCAGAGAGCAGCTCAGCCAATGGTTATGTATGGGCGGTGAGCTGCTCAAGCTGTTCGATGTGGTGTCTCCGTCACACGCCGACACAGGGCGGCAACAGCTGGGCGAGATGGCAAAAACAGACCTTTGGAGGAGGGGCGGCGCGTCCCCGTGCGGGTTCTCATGACTCGCGGACAAATCGGCGAAAGGACCTTGGCTGGAAAGACGAGCGCGTGTTTTGCGGCTCGACACAAAAGATGATAGTCCCCGGGCAAATAGGGCTCGGTCGATGGGCGACGTTCCGCGCGGATCCCCCACACAATAGAAACTTTATTCCATTACAAATCCCAAACAACTGCGAGCAACAACCGGGCTTTTATTTCGCATACCGCCCGGGTAATGAGATTATGAATGGCGAGATGAAGAAAACGCAGGAACAATTAGCATCAAGTGCTCCTCTCAATTAGATGCATGTCAAAGGAGTTACCCAACAGAATCTAGCATGACTCCTTGCCTGCTCTCACTCATGAATTAGGCATGCGCCAGCCAGAAACGCTCCTAAAAAATTCATGGACCTTCCCGAGCACAAAATAATTCCGGTAAGCCTCCCAACGCCCGGCGAAATTCGGTTTTATCATATATATCAGTGGGGAGGGGCAGGTCGACTCGAGCGTTGCGTCAGTAGTCAGGGTCGGAGTCGGTGCGGGCCCTGGGTGTTCAGCCCGGCCTATATTGTTCCCGCCACAGCAGCCAAGCGAAAATGATTAGTATCAGTAGAGCGCCTAACTGACGAGTCGCCCCGTGATGGTTTTTTGTGATGAGCCCCGCTTTTTTCATATGCAAATGCTCATAAGCACTTGAGAGCTTTCTCCCCTCGCCTGCTTAATTACACAGAGTCTCCCATTATTGTCTTCATTGACTATTCACAGGCCAAACAAAGAGCTTTCCCTCCGTTTCACCTGCAGGAAAAACTTGCCTGGATTCTAACAAAACCCCCGTCTGTTTTGTCTGCCAATGACTACTCGGGGAATTCCTAATCCCACACGTATCCTGCGCGGAAATCTTTGCCCACGCTTCATTAGACTACATCCTCTAGTCCTCTCCCAGGTCATTTTCACAGCAAGACTACAGGGGAGAGACAGCTCCTCGTCCTCTTTTCGCGAAGTATGAATTCGCTCTGGCGCAGTGCTGAGCCGTAAAAATAAACACCACTGGGGCAGGTGATAAATTTCAAAGGCAGCCTCACGGCGTGGTTAATACACAATCGGCGCTTTTTGATACCTCCGCCGGAGACAACCGTCTAGCTCCCGGCACAATTTTTAGCACCACAATTTGTAGAGTGGCACTTCAGGAACAATCCCCCCCACCTCCACCTCCCAAATACCCACAGGCTGGAACCTGTGTAATTTTCATAAAATTTTAAGCAGCCATAATAACGTGGTCAATAGGCATACGGCGGTCGGGTTTGGGGGAGGTGGGCGGCGGGGGCCCGCGGTATCCCGCGCACTGTGCCAAGCGATGCCACTCACCAGCAGATATGACGTACATATTTCATCAGCCGCGCCACGTAACGTGTTGAATTCCTCTGACTTTTTAATGCGCCACCATTTTCCGTGACTTATTTATATCCAATGGGCAGACAACAACGGTGTTATTGATGTCCACCGTGGGTGTGAGGGTGGGGGCTGGCCGTAGCGAGACAAAGCCCACATATTCGCATGGACGGGCTCTTTTATAATATACACCATGCTGGCTGGTCTACTATAGGATCCATGCAGTGGTTTCAGTGTAGTATGGTAGGACAGGGTGACGGGTAGAGGCTGTGCTGTGGAATCTGTCACGCTCCATACTATCACGCCCACAGGCTAACCATATGCATGCGAGAACGTGACTGCTCGGTAGTATACAACCAATTAGCACAAGTCATTAGAACATACTTAGACAGTCAGGACCCCAACGCTCGGCATGCATGAAAACAATCAACATGCTTATCTTTGATTTGATGTTGGCAGTTTCTATAATCAATCAAAAAGTAGGCCACACGCAAACACGAGTAAGAATAGAAATACAAATTTAAAAGTTATATATGTGACAAAGTTTCTAATATCCATAATCACTCAGGAAGTATTTGGGGGTACTTTCCATCTTTTGTAATCATTGTAACTGTTTAATGTTGCGTATCAAAATAGGCTTTTTGTATCTAGGTCAGCAAAACAGATCGGAAGCGGATAGACATAATGCATGCTGCTCCCTCCGAGCCCAGGCTCTAAACAATAAAATTGCAACTTTAATGCGGCATCTGTTCTACCGGTCGTGTTTGCCTATCTACTGAGGGGGAACTCTCCTGCAATAAATATTAGCCGACGGTGAATTGTAGGATGATCTTTATGTGATCAAGTATTGGAAACTGCTCGGTGAACATGTAAATTGGGCATTGGCGATGCAAATCAGATTGCGTCCTGGCAAATGGGAGCTGAAAAGACGGACATCTAATACCGCGCCGAGCCCGAACGTATATAGCAGAAGAGTAGGGGAGTAAAGCAGTAACATAATATTGGCGCGGCTGAAGAAATATAAGCGCCCCGAGGGAGCTGGTATTACAGGAAAATAATACGGGGTAAATTGTGACTTGTTTCCTGGGTTGGTTCGTTAGCCCGCAGGAATGTAATGAGACCGGCTCTGGTGGTGGTATCTATACGCCAGTTGCTCACGCAGCCACGCCGTGATAAATGCATCGCCGAGCTGGAGGTCAACTAAGTTTTTGTCACTTTCTTTGGCGCCGCGCAAAAAGGATTAAATACCAGAGGGATTTATTTTGTAGAAAACAGCTGTGGTCCTGTATAAAGAAAAGTGGCATCTGGGATACAAAACCCCGGCTCTCGGAGGGTCTGCCTGAAATGTTAAAAAAAAAAAGCAGCAGAGTGAATTTGGATTGGTTTTCGATCAAGTCCCATGGAAAGAACACTGCCTCTGTGTCATTTGCCTGCCGCTCGGAAGGCATGTGCATATGGAGGCAGAGATTTGAGGCTAGGTTGGGGCGGTGACCTATAGGGGTGTGGAGGGGGTTACAGGTAAAGGAATGAGTGGTTTAAGAGTTGAGGATCGGGTTGAGAAGGGGGATCAGACTGAATGGAGAGTGGGGAGGGATGTGATGATAGTGATTGGGGAGGTGGTGGTGAGAGGAGACAAGGTCCAGTGACAGATGACCAATGTAGGCTGTCTTGTCCGTGGACCGCCTCCCTTAAAGCCTTGTGGTCAGCTGGTCAAGAGGCCTGCTCCCACTCCCTCCACCCCTTCCGTCCACCCAGGGCCGGCGAGCAGCTCGCACGATAACTCGCTGTTTATTAGAACTTAATTTATATCAATAGGCGAGGTAAATCGTGCTCGGCCCGGCCGCTGTCTGGCTTAGCGTTGACAGAAGCCTGTGCTTGGTAGGGCTTTGGTAAATAAACCAGGGGGGCCAGATACCGCCACGCCGACCAATAAGGTGTCAGCGCCAGATTGTTGAATTAAGTGAAATTTATAGAGTCTGTGAGCTCGTATTAGGGAGGGATCGAGCCGGGGCCGGTCAGGGCTCTTGCTGTCATTGCCCTCGACTTGTTGGACAAATTCCCCAAAGCCTAGGTCTGAGCAACAAATACCTATGTCTACAAAAGGCCGATTTAGGCGTGATGGATGTTTTGGCAGAAAATGGAGGGATGTGCAAACGGGAGTGTGAACAAATCTCACTTGTGAGTGGCTTTGTCTGGGGACATCTATCACCTGGAGGAACTGCTCTTCTCCGGGACCTACAAGGGGTTGGCAGCGAGCATACAGCGAGCAGCTCTGAGCAGCTCGATCCGGGAGTGATTCAGTGATCAGTGGACAGATGGCTCTGTCAGAGGTGGTCTGTACATCCCGATGGTCACAAGCATTGGTCAGTTATATCCTACGACGATGGCAAAAAGGCAAATTGAATGGGTTAGAGAGAGAGTGAGGTTTTGTAGCATCAAACCGGGATTTTTTTTATCTGAGGCCGATGTGGATGGGCATTGCTGGTGAATACTCTGCTGATGACAACTGGAACCTCTCTGCTGTCTTGGAGCATACACACGGGCCGACAGGCGCGGCCTTATCTCGGCCGTCACCATTTATTTCTTCGGACATTGTGTTTAATTTAATGGCCGGCGGAGGGGAGGTTCCTGGTGGAACAATTTGTAAACGGAGGCAGTTGAGAAATAATTGGCCTCGGTCGACGTTGACGGCTATAGGGGGATAGGGATTATGAATAACTGTGGGGGTCGTAAATTGTGCGACGGAACGAGGCAACTTCGCCGGCAACTGGAGCGCAGAAAATAGGTCTCATCGCCGTGTTCAGACACTGTTTATTTGCAATCTGCCGTAATGGTCTCTTCACACAGTGACGGAGCACCAATCACTTGCCACTGGCCACGGGCTGCCAACCTTCGGGACCTCGCTGACCGATAAATCCTCGTCGCCCCGACACAAATGGCTCGTTCTCCAAGCCCGCGCTCGGCCGCTTCAAAAACTTCAAATATTTGGTAATTTAGCGATGAAAAAATAAACAGAGGGTCTAGGCTGCATTACTCATTGGTCGGGCGTGTGTGTTGGGACGTGTTGGGGTGTGTGTGTGGAGAGGGCTTGATGCCTCGTTGTCTCTTTCCCTTCACCACCACCACTACTAGTGCCACCTCTAGCAGCGTCACCGCTGGCACTGTGAACTTGTGGGAAAGGGACCGTGGAGGGGTGAATGTGGAGAGGGGGGCAAGTGCTGGGCGACATGTGGCCCACATACAGGGGTAGGGATCGCCAGGAGTGAAAACCACGCAGCTAAGGAGAGGAGGAGGAGGGGGGGGGGGGGTGGGGGGGACTGGAGAGGGACTGGGTGGTGGTAGGGGCTCTATGGTTGATGGAAACACCAACCAGTCCAACAAACCCTCCCCCACCACTTCTCCCCTCCTTTCCACCCCCTCTCTGACTCCGTCCGGCGTCCACCGCCGTCGCCGACGACTCCCCGAGGCTGCAAAAATAAACGTCCACCTCCAGGAAAGTGGAGCCCGAGTGGCTTCCACATTCTCGAGAGTTTAACCAAATAGCTGCGAGTGTCCGATTTAAACAGAGCGACTGTAAGCGACCCGGCCCAGTTCCAAAGGGGGGATTCAGGGGGGGGGAGGTGGCCCCCAAAAGTTACAGCCTGCATGCCCCTTGGCCGGGTCAGGCCGTCAAAACAACAGTTGGCCGACTCGGCGGGGGAGAGGAGGCCCGGCGATATTTGATGCCTTGCTTCCATTTCCACGCGCCTGTGACAGGGGGAAAAAGTGTAGGGCCCAAAGTGGGGAGCAGTGTAAGGTCATACCATGTGGACTGTCAACAATTCCGCACAATACACAGAGGGGACAGCATCGATAACGTTAGATAACCCGGCAACACAGTACAAAAGAATGAATTATCCGCCGCTATCTGCCCGCATTTTTACCGTTATCCCACGCGCTGTGGTTTTTTCCCGCCCATTGTATTGAGTTTTTGAAATCATTGGTCAATTGGGCCAAGTATTTATTTGAGAAAAAACGTCGTAATTGACTGGAAATTAATAGGAAAATTGCTACCTGCTTATTGATACACGTTAAAGTGAGAATTGTTGGTTTTCCCAGCGTGCCGTGTCCCCACAAATATTCGTTGAATAAAGCAGAGTTTGTGATGACGTGTTTCCCAAACAGTCAGGTCCCCAACTATTGAAGTGTTATTGCTTAAAGAAGTCTAGAACAAGAAACACCAGTAACTTAGCAGAGTCCAGATGTCGAGTGTTTGACAAAGTATTCGAAAGCAAACTATGAACTCCCAGGGATAGTTTCCCCTCCCATCCCCGTGAGTAAATCCGCCAGTAAATCTCATACCTTGACATTTCCGATTTTCCCAGTAGAACATTTGAGGGAATGGACATTTTCGATCATGTATTTTGAACGACGTTGACGGAGCAATTCTGAACATGGCGGACCATGTAAAAGAAACCTCATGTGTGTTTTATCTCGACAAGATGGGCGTAGGGTTACCCGGCCTGGTACATGATGGGTTTATGGAGGCCAGTGCTATAGTATCAGAATGCCTCATCTACTCGAGACAAATGGCTGCAAGGTCATGGTACACCAGCATCCCTGGGAGACGCGCCATGTTGGGGTGTCAGACTTGTCAGTTCAACTGCCACCACAGGCTGTGCGCCCAAATTATGCTTATTTGTCATGCTAGTCAAAATGCGAAGTAATTTGTAAAAACCTCCGGTGTGCCGTCCAATAGACTCAGTCTGGCCCGGTCGCTGCGAAGGTCGGGTGTTGTTTTCCGATCAGATTCTGAGTTCTAGATTTTAGGATTACACACTCTGGGAGTAGTTCGCCGGGCGATAAAAGAGGAAACTATTAACTCTATTCCACCCAATTGACGACGGTTATTTACAAGTAGGCGTCGGTGTTCAAACTTTAATAATCACTGTTTGTCCTGAGGAGGTTTGTAGCCTGTAATTAATGTCAATTATTTTCGCCTTGCAGCACCCCTACCCATCTGAAGAACAGAAAAAGCAGCTTGCTCAGGACACAGGGTTAACTATTCTACAGGTCAACAACTGGTGAGTACACCCACTTTTATGTCTCTTGGTTAATTGATCTAGGAGTAGTAATAATATCAGGGCCAGGGGCGTACGTGGGACGGGTAGGTGCGTGGGTGAGTTGCTATAGATGATGTGGGTGGGTTTAGAGGGGGTTGGGATGCTACTATGGGGGTATTGAGAGATGGGGGGGGGGGGGGTTCTGGGGGAAAGGGGCGGTAGTAAATCGTTCTGGGTGGTCTGCCAGGTGATGTAATTGGGCCACATGCCTCCACAGCCATAGTTCACTCCGCCAGCCAGGCGGGCGGCCATCCAGCGCCCACTCTCCCATACACCCACTAATACCCGGGGTAGTAGGAGGGGGGAGGGCAGGCGAATCAGACATGGATGCCAGGTCGGCACAACAATTATCTACACCATAATAACGCCGGCCCCGACACCATTTTCCCATTTATATCTAACCACTGTGGGCCATTTTGAAATGATGTTACCCAACTCGAAGCAATCATGGTGTGGGCCTGGGTGGGGGAACACACAGGGGTTGCGGCCCCCGCTATATACCCAGCCCGGAATGAGATGCCTAGCGAAGCTTGAACGCAGCATCGCTTTAATTCGGCTTACACGGACATATAAGCTAATCCGTTCATTATTACATATTCCGGCTGATTATCACCTTTATGAGCCGGTCATGGCAAGTTTCGTGCCACTTGCTCCGTCCCAGATTAGTTTCTAAGTGAGCGCGGGGTTTTGAATCGCCGCCACCATTTGCATATAGATTGTATAGTGAATTAGGCGCCATTGTCGCGAGGCAGTAATTAGGCGGATGTCATTCTTTATCAGGCTACATTATAGTAGTAATTCTGCACAAACTGATGAATTCATGACACGATGTCAATGTGTCCTGATAACAATACCGCATCGCTTGTGATAATCACGGCGGTGGCGCGCTGCCTCGCCTTATCCTCGCCTGGCACTCCATTCATAACATCTTTCCCATAGGAAATTTCGCATTTTCTTTGCTTTCGATTTATTAGCAGAGTCTGCCGTCTTCCTAGCGAGGAGCGCCCATAGGCAACAATCCCACATTAGCGCCGACCTTTAGCGAAGAATTCCTATACAGAACCTCCGCCCATTTAAAAAGAGAACGATAATAAACAGGGAAAGAGAAGACGTTGTATTGCAGACGATTTAAAGAATCACCCAGCAGGGCTGAGAAGGTGGGACTCGGGGAGAATCGGATAACCGATTTCATTACTGCTAACAAGTACAAAGGGGTAACACAAGATGGTTTTCAACGTAGGGAGTAGGCAGGGAAAAAAAACCCTCTACCTAAGAGTTACGAACTAATGGAGGTAGGATCTAAGTTTCCTCTGAGGCCTGGTGTTATCTAAAGTGTGCTGGCGTCAGTGGGCCGCCTGCTCGCCGCCCCTCCAGGCCGGGCCGGGAGGATTCTCAGGCCTCCAGGTCCCGGGTCACCCTGTATCCGCATCCCCCATATGGTCCCACTTACCGGCGGCATTCTTCCCCTTCTAAATACCCCCATAATGACCCTCCGGAGATGGGGCGACATCATCACCCCGCCGCGGATAAATTCAAACCGTCCCTCCTCTGTATAATGCCACCAGCGGCCCACACATCCTCCCCGCACACCTCAGTGAAATTCTTTTCAGCGGATTTGTAAGTCTAAAATTGTGGCTCGGGTAGTGTAGAGGGGAAGGAAACAGTGTAGCCGAAACAAGGATCACATATCGGGATTAGGTACATTTAGCTGGGCTCGGACAGCGCCCGATTGTGTGGGGATTTTCTTGGGCTTTGTTGAAAAATTCCTATGGCCTTTGTTGGTTGTGAAGTGGTGCTGCGAACATGATACTTCAGTATGGTAAGAGTTGCTCTCCCCGAGTGAAACCCAAGACTCTGGCGTCTGTAAAACCGCTAAAGGAAGCTCGGGATGGATTAAAAATGTTGGCGGCCAGGCACATAGTTATGTACTAGTTTAGTGAAAGTGGGCCAGTGTTTACAGTTGAGAAGCGTTGGGTAGGGAGGAGACAGCAGGGGCTGTGGTGGGGGTAGGGTCGGGGTAGGGTGGTCGGAGAAGGAGGAGGAGGAGGGGAGGGAGGGGCGGGCATGGCAGGGTGATGAATGAGGTACAAGTGTTACCCCAAACCCCGTGGTGTGGCCTCGACCTCTCTCAGCTCTAGACGGCCTCAGAATCAGCTCTAAATCGGAACCAGCCAACTAGCAGTGGGCCGGGCCGGGCCTGCTGGCGTTGGCCTCTTAGGACTACTAACCCACCCCCTCCTGGGCCATTATCATTGCTCGGTCCGCCGAGGGGCCCAACGACCGAATGCCTTCCTATATACACCACATTCTTTTCCCGACTTCTTCCACGCACCCCTCCCCCTTGCTCCTCAACATCCACCCATTCCTCCCCTCTCCAACTTTTGCCACTCGTCCACTCGAGAAAATCTAGTCCATGTAGGTTTTTTTTCTCCGCATCGCACGTAGCGAGCGTCTCCTGACTCGGGAGGCTGAGTCATTAGTGAGCAGTTCGAGTGAACTAGGTCACGCGCCAGTAAAAGAAGGTCCGGCCCCGAGAGGGGGTCCCGGGAGGATAGAGCACATGGAGTATAACCACGTCTTGAGTTACAGCGGGTACACCGCCCAGTTTCAATATCTCCTCCTGAACCACATAAAACAATATACACTGAGAACATCGCAAATGTCCCTCCTGGAGTATATCCTCAGTTTTCCGAGGAAATAAATTGTCATTTGGCGCTGACCCGCGTCCAGCTGGGAGCCCTTTTTGGGAGGAGAGGTCAAACCCGGGTTAGATGGGGTCAAGTCTAGATATCTAGAAACATATGGCTCGGGTGTGGAGGGCGCCGCTCGTCTGGTAGGTGGATTGGGCCGGGCAGGCATGCGGGCCCGAGCTGTGGGGAGGTACGCTCTCTGTCACTACATCATGATCTATACGTCAGGCCCGCTCGCAAATCTAGTGCAAAACAATTAAAAAGCCACCTAAAAGTACATTGGGGACAAAAGGGCCGGCCCCGGGGGGGTTGATGGATGGTGGGTGTGAGCGGGGGATGGTTGGGTGAGTGGACCTCGGCATAGGGGCCGTGTTGGAGAGGCTGCTGCTGGGAACCGGCCGGAGACTTGATGGATGACAGTAAACATAACCCGGGCCTTGCCGCCCGCCAGGAAGCAGCGGTGGGCGCGCCTCCCCCCTAGTACAACGGGCTCCGGCCATGTAGACATGGAGATCACTGACTGACCTTGACCCGGGTCATCCCAGAGGTCAAGGTCAAGCCGGTCCTCATGGTCATCTTGGATGGAAAAATAAAACAAAATTACAGAGAAGTTACCAAGTCAGTTGTGGTTAAAAGAGCTTTTTCGAGAATAGTGCATTTGCTTTTTCGCTATTACTCACAGAAATTGTCACGTTATTATTCTGGAAACAGCCAAGGTAAGGCCGAGCTTGAGATACATTCTCCAGGCCACGGCGCCAATGTATTTATGTGAGTAAAAGAGATTCGCCTGCCCCAGAATCTTCCCTCTCCTGCTTATTGCAAATTTAATGTTCTCCTTTAGATGTGCCAGTCTGGGGAGTGGGGGTGACTAGATGTGCTGGCTGCAGTCCCATTCGAAATGCAGAGAGCGCCTTGGTATATTATTGCCCTGCCTCTCCCAGTGGTCAGGCAATATCGGAAATTGACTTCATCTCAGGAAGACACAAGTTTCTTTCCGGTATCACACAAGTTGGCTCAGCCTGTAGGAAGCCTGCCGCTGTTGACGTGCTATGGCCGCCTTTGTATTTCTTTTTTAAGCTGGCAATATCTCTGCCGGTGGACCAACGAAGCGGTAGCGCTTCAATAAATCCCAAGATTTTGTAAAGTACATGGGGAAATAAACAATAAGGGACATCTGGTTCCTCTGCTCTAAGTCTGACAAAAATAACTGCATTAAAACAGAAAGGATGTACCTATTGATGCGCACGAGTTCCCATCGTTCATATGTTATGGACGAGAAAAATCAGACGTCAATGAATTCACATTTACGTACCATTCTATAAGAACAATCAAGTGTGGTAAAGGAAGACGCCAGCGCAACTTTAACTTCATCGATTTAAAATGCATTCTAAAAACCTTTGTATTGTAAATGGCTGCTGAGTGCCATAAATCCGGAAAGATTTACTTACACATGCGGAAACAGATGTCTACAAGGCCTTTTTTATTGCTTATGTATTCGCACGTTTGCCCCTTTCGCATCAATACAACTGGCTGCTTTCACTCCGACTTCCCTCCATAGGTGCAGAGGGGAATCTGGTGAACATAAAGCACGTTGCGTAGGCAAATAGGTGTTAAGGTACACAAACAAGAAATGCATGTTCCGATCGCCTAAACCTACAAGCCCGAATTAGCCCCCGCGCCCCGGGGGCAGCGATGGGGACCACGGGAGCAAGTGGAATTTATGTTGATGCTGGCAGCAGGCCCCCTCCAAGCCAACCCCTCTATTGCCTTTTGCCTGTTTCCCTTGGCAGTGCCTTACAGACTTGCTGTAGTGGGGGAGGGGGGGGCGTTACCTGTGTGGACTGGAGGTAGTAGCCGGCGGGCAGCTGGAGGTGCTCGCAGACAGTACCTAAGGTCACTGGAGGATTCAGGTGAGCGGGGCCACCCCCTACTGGTAGGGGGAGACCCCGTTTGTAGCTCGCCCTGGTGGCCACACCCAACCCTTACACCTGTGCCAAGACTACTGCCCCTCCCCCAGCCGTTCTCGTCTCTAATATATGTCAGGTATCTGGCATTATCCCGGGTATTATACTAAACGCCAAGCAGTGGGAGTAGTTAAGTTTCGGATTTTCGTTTTGTTTACATTTTGAAATGAACGTCTGCAATTTATTTTAGAAGTGGTGTTTCTGTTCTAGCAATATTGATACGTTGTTCTGGCTTGTTTGGCATGGGATTGTAAGTATATCGTCTATATAAAATACACAATGTAAAACACATCAACAGTGGTGGGGAACTCTCTAAATTATTCATGAATTTGGTTAATGTCCAATTTTATCAGAACTTTAAGCAAACGTTAATTTTGTATTCATTGGAAAACACTCCCCTTTTGCATTTAGAATGTACCTTTACTGCAGCAGCACAGTCAATATTGTATACGTAAATTGAAGTTGCAAAAATAACTATTATCCAAATGGGTTCTGTAGTCAGTTTCAAATTTCCTGTGCTATCATTAGGCTGTTTGATTAAGCCGCATTAGAAGAGTATGATGGGCACAATAGACGATTGCGAGTCTGCCGCTCATCTTACCATACCAACATCTTGTCCGCGCCAACAGTTATTTACATCATAAACACAGGCGCCTGTTGAAGTTGGAACTCGCCCCTGAGCCATGTATGCATAGCCAAATCAAGGAGGAGATGCTGTCAAAGGTCCAGCTGTCTTTGGCTAACGACTGACCCCCGCTTCACTGCCTAAGCACCTGCAGAGCGGGGATCAAAGTCGGTGTACACCCAGGCTGGGAGATGGGGGTTCGGGCTGTTCTTTTTTTGAGTCCCAACTGATCCTATTTCTTGAGATAGGCACCCAGGGAGCGCGGCGCCTTGTCATTAAGGTGCTGAAGAGCCGTATTGGGCCGGGTAAATAGTGTGCAATCTGCACGGTCGTAATTCACCTAGGTGTCTTGCGGTATGTTATTACTGACAAATGATGGGGCGGCCGGGGCAGGCATTAAAGCTGCAGTGGCCGGCCGTGGCTGGAGGTGCCTGCCTGCCATCCAGGGGGCTGGGCAGGTTAGCCATCCCCGGGTGGGAGGGTGGGTGGGTGGGCAGTGTGCTTACAACGTGAGAGGGGATGGTCGGGGGGAGGGAATGAGGGGGGAGGCCGTGAGCGTGAAGATGAATGGATCAGACGCTCCATTGGCCGCTGGAAATCTCTGACTTCTCATGAAGATGGATGCCAGTGGTGAAGACCCCCCCCCCCCCTCCTTACTCTCCCTCCAACACACACATGCCCGCCCGCCCACCAACACCTCCCGGCCCTGACCACTGGCCAGTGAGCTGCTCGGAGCTGCTCACAGACTCCCCCGAAGCCAGTGCAGCTGGCCTGGCATCATGAGGTGCTCAGGACGTCATCATTGGTCAGCCCGCCGTAAAGTGACCGATGGGAGTTGGGAGCTGATTCTGCCGGGTGATCGGGGGGATGGTGAGGCGAGCAGCTCCCGGGGCCTGGTGGTGGTGGCGGGCCTCGCACCCCGCCCTGACCGCCAGCCGGGCCGAGCAGCTCGGGAGGCCGTCCTCGGGGAGCCGTTGGCGCCCACTCCCCACACTACAGCCAGGCTAGCACGGCATTCTGCCATCGACTCCCCACCGTGACGAAGAGGCCGGCGCACCTCGCACCTCTCCCCTCCTCCGCCGCTGCCCAACAGCTCGGCAGCTGATCAGGGCTGGCAGCGAGTTGCCATGATGATTATAGCATGAGTAACCATTAAGCAGACCCACTCAACACTACCCCCACTACGGCCCGACGCCCCAATCAACCGCCCTCTTAGTAGCCCTCCGTCGAATAGTATGGGTGACTGCTCCTCATAAAGGTGATTTTGTGAAAACACCAGCCCTGATTTATTCCTGGCATTAAAACAGGAAAGGCATTAATGTTAAATCAGGAGTGTTCTTAACGGCCGCACGTGCTCTGGCCACGAACCTCCGTCGAAAAGTCGTTTGGGCTCAGAGCGAATGAAGTAACTCAAGTGTGAGATCTACTGCACGACCCATCTTTTGCATATTTAAGTTTTATGGGGAGTTTGGGCGCTGGGAGAGCGGGCACTATGGGCGTCAGCTGGAGGGCCGGTCCGCACTTTAATAGTTTACTTGTAATGAGGATAAATGCAGACTGGCAGTGGTTCTGTTGGTTTTTTCCACACTAATGAGACCGTGGAGGAAACAGTATAAAGTAGCGAATGGTCAGTTGTGACTGGTGCCTGGCAGAGCTGTCAGAGTTATGTGACAGTGACGGTGACAGCTGAGCGGACAGCAGAGGGCAATGAACGGTGATGTAGAGGGCAGGGGGTCCACGCCCACCACCCTCTCTAAGGTCACACCGCCACATGACAGCCTCCGTAGACATGCCTGGTAACCATGGTAACTGGGGGGCCTCGGACCGTGGAGTAGGAGGCTAGGTTGGGGCAGGTTTGATGTGTTGCCCTCTTGGATGACTGATGACCTATGCTGACAGCTGGCCCCTCCTACACAGTCAATGCTTGACATGTGAGATCACTACATCTACCGTGAAGGTATGGTTGATAAATGCTACCTCCCGGCGCGGGGCGTACGCTCACACATTATAAACGTCATCATACATGTACATCCCAGACAGTGAAAAGTTACTTATGAGCTAATCCACTCGTAAAAACACCATGTTCACACCCTCCGTTTTTTACTCCTATATTCTCTATGAAATTCCGACTGGCGAAAGACAAATCGCAGTCGTTTCCTAATACATATATTTGGGGTTATTTTTACCCCTGTGGGATTTGGGTGGCGACTATACGCTGAGCCGCGGCCGCTTTACAAAGGAGATCAAGGAGGGCCTGGCAGCGATTTAGCCATCAGCTGGGTCATAAGTAAAGGTCCTTGCCACATGGCAGCATTATCGCCGCACCTGACTCGGTTACGCGGGGCGCTGGGGCCGGTGGCCGGTGATGGAGGCCTCCACTGATGCTCCCTGACAGCTGTTCATTTGTTTCCCGCCAATTATTGCTGTCCTTCAGGCCTGGTCATCGCCACGCGGCCGCCGCACGCAACGCCCAGACGATCCCTTCATAAAAGGGTCCCGCTCTCCAGAATTGCTGGAAAATTCTTTTAATTACACGGCGTTTTGAAGCGGTTTTACTGCCAGCTACTTGTTCAAAGCGATAGTTTCTTTGTGTGGAGTTTTGGGTGTGTTTTTTTTCCTTTGTTATCCCGAAATGAATGTATTTGGAAAAGGCAAAGAAATGCCGATGTCCTGCTTGTGCTTGTGGTCAGGAGGTGGTCTCCAGTGGGACTGCTGACCTGTGTCAGGGTCCGCTGATAAAAGAGCCCCAGTCTCTGGCCATGCCTGCTGGTGTTAGTCTGAAACATCTCCTCTGGCATTTCTGCTGATTACAGCAATGGCCATCAAAGAACCCAACAGGTCATAACCCACCTCACGGAATGCCAGCTTCTGGTAATCTCCCTTCAGCTTTTGACCACAGACACAGACACATGCACACAAAAACACACACACAAACACATCCTCACACACACACACACAAACACACACACACACACACAAACACACTCACTCATTCACTCAATCACTCATACACACTCATTCATTCATTCACTCACTCACACACACACACACTTATTCACTCACTCAGACATGCATACACAAACAGACAATCACATACATACACAAACACACACACACACACACCACATACACACCGCATACACACACACCACATGCACATGCTCACTAGTACACACACACAAACACACACACACACAGAGGACATAATAACCAGAAAAGATGCATATCAGACAAACATACAGCAAGCAGGTGAAAGTGGATCTTTGGCTTATTGGCCTGCTATGCTGGCGGACGGACAGCTCGTCCATTCGGCCAGTGTCAGTTTCCCCTGACATATCCGGCAGAAAGCCTGTTACTTTGTGACAACCCTGACACCGGACTCAGGTAAATCCTGGCCACGTGTGACACGCCATTACCCGACGCGCAATTAGACGGCGCCGAGTCGGTTGTTTATCCCTAACATTGGCCTGATTAACCCAGCTGAGCCCGGGCCAATTTGGGTCCAACAGGACCTGTGGCGGATTATGAAGGGACATCTAGGAGGATAACTGTCAGGCTCTTCACGGCTCGGGCGAGGGGCTCTCGGTAAGGGATCGCATGCTTACCGGCCATGTCGGCCTGCTGACCAGTGGTCAGTGGGGGGCTGAGTCACCCCCAGCACGGTCATCAGTGGTCATCAGCTCTTCATTATCTTGGCTCACTACTGGGCGATAATACAGGCCCTTGCGGACACATTGAGGCCGTAAGAAGCGGGGGTGATCTACCCTTAATGACCTTGGCCCATATCGGGCGGATGATTGCCAACCGGCACAGATTACTTCTCCATCAGCCCCTAATATCGCCCAACCCGCGGTCCCCAGCAGATAAGAATCTACATAATAAACATCTACCATGCAAACCCATTCTCCTAACTTCCACACTTTTTTTAAAACCATTTCACGAGGTACCAGCGCGTGATATCTTTCTCCTGGTTCAAATGGTGGAAAGTGGCGTCTTGAAGTACGACTGTTGGTTTTACCGACCTGCAGCACCTGTTGTGGCAGGCAATGATTACGTGAATGGTGTCTCAGCCACCGAGAGGAAGTTAGTCTGTCACGCTGACAACATAAATCAGGGCAAGCATCGACAGCATGCAAACATGTCATGTAATAGGTATTACCCATTCATAGCCTTGTACACTGGGGAGACCGGGGGTGGTGATTTGGAGGCTTAGGGGAGTCAAGAGTGCCACTGCTGTCAGCCAAGGGGTCGGGTCAGGACAGACATGTCTATTTCTAGATCAGTCTGATTCTAATTCAGACCCCTGCATAGAACAAAAGGTCACAATCTCACCTATTCCGCAACTACCCAACCTCATCCAGTCTCCATATGTATCAGAGATCAAAACACAAAAAGGGGGGACGCAATTAGAAACGTCAATGAGGCAGTGTTAGGTAACTTAAGCCTTTAATCTGAATCTCTGAAGGTAAGCGGAAAATCGGCATTCCACCAGAGGAGTTGTAGGTAGGTGGGTCGGCGTAATTAACTTTCCCTTTCTTAAAGTGACCATCTGCCGCGGGCCACCTTTGTTGTGGCTGACCTTGCCTGCTCAGGGGGGTGACCGTGAAAAGCACCTTGCAAACTTTTCAATGGCGTCCACCGGGTTGACTCCGCGCCAGAAAATGGGCTCCTATTTTCGGTCCCGAGAGCGCATTCCTCGCCGGCCGTGCAAGGTGTTCCTCCCCTGTGTGTGTGCTACAAAGGTTAATGATGTACCCACACTGTTTACAGTCGCACCTGACCAGGGGCTGGACTTTGTCCGTTTCAAAGTGCTAGGGGGTGGTTCCCCCCATGTGCCCTCCCCTCTCCCCAACCCTTACCTGTAGTCCCAGGTAGGGTGTGCCATTTGCCAGTCCCCCGCCTGTAAGAGGCTTACTGCCCCACAGCCACCCCATTGTCTCCCCAAACACAAGGGGTGTGCGCGGGCCCCGACCAACACCGTCATTTGGGAGGCTTGGCCCTCCACTAATATTACTTTTCCTGCCGCCCTGGTGGGAGTTAATCTTAAGCCGGCCGTACACGCAAGATGGTAATTAGGCGGTGGGGGCCCCGCACCCCCTGATTGTCGGCTCAGGTGATGATTTTGGTGCGGATGGCGCAAATGACACGGTGGTCAGTGGGGGGCTTTGTGTGGGCATGTTGGAGGTGGGATGATCCCGCGCTATGGGGGATGATTGCAGTGGTCAGCGGTGGTCAGCGCCCAGGGTGTGAAACAATAGTATGGAGCCGTGCCACCCTGCGTGCCTACTAATGATAGGGTGGGCGGCCGAGAAAATACAGACCCTCTTTATTCGCCGGCGCTGGGGGTTGCACCTTGGGTGTGAGCTTTGGCCCCCGTATAATATTGGCCTTGGCTGTTAATGTATTCAACGGCTGGGACAGTTTCAACTTTTTGTTGTTGTCCCACAAAATGTGGGGTAGTTGTAGAAGGATTTCTTATTCTCCTCAGCCCCCTACAGTTAGCTGGACAACGCGGCTCGCCTTGTCCTACCTGCTGTTTGGGCTGAATTATGCCCGGCCAGATGAGATGCGACAATGCGTGCTAATGTGCTTTCAATTTGGCGAGGATTTGTGCCGGAGAAGTGCTGGCTTCCCCCGCCCGCTGGACACATCATCAGTCAGTTGTGATCCGGCCAGAAAATGAGCCGTCCCGGCTGAGCACTCCCCTGCGAGTACTCGGGGTCGGCGAGGCTCTGAGCTGCTCGCCCAGTGAACTCACCCCTCTCACGTCGAGCTGCTCGCCGCTAAATGCGGACCCCGCCAGGACATCTGTAAATCACCCCCGGCTCAGGACAGCCAATGTCACATTGTCACAGCATCACGCATATGGGAGGTGTACGACACTGTAACGTATAGATTGCCCATTTGTAGGGGCATTTCCATTGCGCCATAGCCTGGGATGCTTTTCATTTGGTACCTGTTTTTTTCTCTCTCTCTCACACAAAGTGCTGTTTTTCTCTCACAAATATTTTATTGTCGATCTTTTGATGTCTCATATTTAGGGAGTTCTCCGTATGGGAGGGTATTCTATTCCGTAATATTTGACAAAAAATACGAGCATCATGATTGGCTTAACAGACACAATGTAACAGAAGCCCGAGAAACGCGGTGTCGGCGAGACGACCACTCCGGGGTGGGTTTTAAAACAGGACGCCTCCCCTCAGCGTGTCCCCAGCTGTTGTTGTGTGGACCAGGCCCGTGGAGTCGGTAGGACCCTTTCAGCCGGCTGGGACGAGGCTGTTGGTCGGGAAACCCGACCTGCCCAGTGCACAAAACGTGCTGTAACAAGTCGGTTCGACCCTACAGACCAACAGCAAGACGCCACACAAAAATCTCCCAGCTGCCGAAAATACGTGCAGCACAGAGATGGTAGTCGCTACGTTGTCGTTTTCTCCTGGATTGTAGATTTGAGGGCTGAGGTTACTACTATGGGAGTGTGTGGGAATTAAAGCTGGGCCCCAGTCAAATCAAACACGCTAGAGAAAGTTCCATTTCCTTAAATCATCACCGCTGTATTTGCTCGGGGGCACTTTGGGTGTGAAGTTTCTGGCGCACGCGGCAAAGGCAATGGCCATCAAAGGCAACGCGATACTGACAAAACGGTGAGCGTTGGCTCTACTTGGCGACATTTTGTTTTAGGTGCAAACATCATCTTCACCCTGGCCGTGCCCTGAACAGATGGCTCCTACCGGGGGAATAAACAGCTCCTCCCAGCCACGTCCCCAGCCACCTGAAATCTGAAATGTCCGGTGGGGGGGACATACGCCCCTGCGCCAATATCTGGCTGGTTTAGCGATGCTGAACAGCTTTTTAATTAGAGTTTGTGTAGTGTTAGACCAAGCTCAGCCTGATCACATGGCCTAGACTGGCACCTCGCTGCCGGCCTGACTATTTGTCCGAGCTCATTTTCCAAGGCACTCAACTGTAGGCCAGTGATAGCCTTAGCCCTCTCGGACGAGCAAATGGTGCTTTGCCAGCCGGCCGACTACGTTTTCAATTTCTGTCTTCACGGGCATTTGCGAGGCTCGAAATTGTTCCCAGTTGTTGCTTTCAATATGGGCCGGGGGCCTAGATCAGAGCTTGGCTAGTGTAGTTATCGTGGCCGGGCCAGACTGGCTTCTAAAGCTCCGAGTCCGATGCTCGAGTGGCTCGGGCGCAGTAAGGCTTGGGGAAAGTGGCCCGAGCCCCTCAGCAGCCCCCCTTGTCTGTTGTGAGCAGTTCTGAGCAGTTGTGATCAGTTCACAGGAAGCCTGGCTTTGTGGCCTTTAGCGTGGCCAGCCCCGAATTGTCCCCAAGGTATGATGGCTGTATTGAGGCTGAAAAGACCCCGGCCCAAGGGAGTGGCCGAGACGGGGGGATTACAGCTGAACCAGGGGGATGGCACAGTACAGTGCACTTGATATCGCGGGGTGCACCTCCTCAACCCCTCCTGTCCTTGATTCCCCAAGGCGATAGGCACAACTGGCTTCAGGGCAGGCCGGTCAGTGGGCAGGGTAGGCATGTGTACAGGGTGCAAGTGTCTCCGAAGTTAGAGGGAAACAACCACAATTATTTATTTCTAAAATAGGCTATTGTAATATAACTTGGGTTAGCTTCTTTTAAAACCTATGAATTCAGATTATGAATGTCCATTCGTTTTTTCTACTAATATGCGTATACTATTATGTTATTGCTGTACTGCAGCTGACACACACTACTATTGTTTTGGTTTCTAAATATGTATATGAGCCATTCACCCACTTTCATTGCCTTTTGATCCACATGGCTGAGCATCTCAATCAGAATACGCTGAGAGTCTGTAATGTTGTGAGAGTGAAGCAGGGGGTGCTGGCAGTGCCTGGCCACATGGGGTAGTGCCAAGCCAAAAGGCCCATTCACTGCATCAGCGCACTCGCCTATTGAAGGAAGCCAAAGGCTGAAACGTTTGGCCACGTCCAAATTGCTCATTCACAGATTTGAGAGCTGCTCTCCCATCGAGGCAATTGAAAATCCAGCCGGCTAGTCACTGCTTAGATACACATGAATCAATGGCATTATCAACAGGCAGTGGTCAGCAACGAGTAAAATTAATAAACCTGGGAGGCTGGGGACGAAATTTCATTATTTGCCCATTATGAGGGGTTGTGAGAGCCGGGTAATTTCCGCTCCTGACCAATAGGGCCCTGATAGACTTTGGCCAAGATTGTATTTCTATGAAGGCTCGTCAGTTAGGAGCCTGTGAATGCTGGCTAATGTGTATCTTGTTTGTGCTAGGGTTGGCGGCCAATAGACAGTATAAACTGGGCCGTAATGAGATCTGTTTGGCCAGCACGGCCATGGCTGCAGACTCAGGTGCCTCATTTCACTTCTAATGTTTTTCTAATCAGCGTGTAATCAGTGGGGCCCCAAGTTAGGGAATGGTGCCAGTGGCATTCGTCAAAGGCAGGTTATGGTTGCCGGGGTACATTGGCTGTCAGACGCAACAACCCCCATTTCCTACATGTGCCTTCTCGTGGAGGCAACGTTAATGTAATACCGCGCTGGGAAAAAGAGGAAGAAAGGGGTTGGCACGGGTGTACAACCCCTTTACTCCGATTAATTCTACTTTCTCTGCATCGTCCAATTTTGCGCACATGGTATTGGGTGGCCAGTGCTCGGAGATGGGTATTAATATAAATAGGATAGGAAGGTTATGGTAAGGGGATGAGCATTTGCAATATTGCCCCAAATTCTTGTATATAAAAACCATAATAATTATCTAAAACAAAATAAAGTCGGTCACTGTTCAGTAAATCATGCGTTGAGTAGCACTTCAGATAACCCACAGCAGACAAAACAAAACCACTTGTGTATATGTTGGGGGAGGGACAATGTCAAATCCGCCACCCATAATAATTGATAAGGCGCTGGGGGAGGCTGGCAAACAGCAGCGGCAATCAGACACGTTTGGCTGGGTGCCGTTATGTTGGGTCCCGGTGAACCCTGCTGACTGCGGCCACTACAAGGCCTCATGGAGGGCCCGCCGCCCTTATCTCCGTGTAGGCCCCCCACCAATCGTCCACGTCACATGTGCGCTGGCCGTCCTATCTATTGTTGTGGGGGCCGGGTGCAGTGGGCCGTGCCCTGTCCCGTAATGATTCCATGTGCTGATATTAGCCCCGGCCCGGCTGGGTTCACCGCACCAGATCAACTGCAATAGTGGTGAGGATCCGGGCAAAGTGCTGCTAATACAACCACGCCGAATTGATCAAAGCCAACCCCCCTTTTCCCATACCCGGCTCGCATGCTGGCCCCCCACACTGGGAACGGCCAAAGTGGGGGCCCAGGGTGGACGCGGGGTGTGTGATGGGGGATGGGGGCAATGCATGTAGGACTTGTAAATAAATGGGATTGCTATCCACACAGGCGGCGTATATGAATTCAGCGCCTTTACTGAATTACTTGTGATCGGATCTATGAATGCAAATAGGGAGCAAAGCCTGCTCAAGTATGTATGTAATGGCGACTTTCAATGTCGGGGTCTGTTTGGTTTGGGAGGGGCGCGCGCCAGGTAGGCTGTGTGCCGTATTCATAACCGGACATGCTCGGGGAGGGCCTGGGAAAACAAGGCTTGATTGGCGGAGAGGCGGGCACACATGATTGTGGATGTGGGCCGGGTGAAGTTCCATTTGTGGCTCGAGCCATCAGCAAACTCGGCCAGGTCAGGACTGCACCATGCAGCATTGATGTCGCTCGGCGAGCAGCTCTAGTATAGGGCCTGCCATTAAGTATACGTACGCACTTTCCCCAAACATTCCAGACCCACCGCCCCATTAGGTTAAAGTACGCATAGGATTTGTGCAAGAACATTTTCGCACATTTTCAAAAAAAAACCTCCCCCCTTAGTGCGTACATACTTAATGGCCGGCCCGATACCAGTCCTACTCACCGGAGGTGGTGGGACTGCTGCACCAGTTATGTGGGCAATATCCTGGCTGCTACTGCTCCCCCTACTACCGGCCCAGCCCGCTGGCTACAGGCACCAATTGGTGCATGGCCCTAATGGTTATGATGCCTGTTCCCGGGCTAGCCAACCGCCCCCAACCCCCACGCGCCAAAAAGCCCCTGATCCTAACGGTGCCAATGTTCCTGCAGCGAGGAGGCAATTCCAGCAGGCCGCCCGGAGGTGGGGGCCGGCGGCAGGTAGTGACCATACACGGGCAGTAAGGAGGGCAATAACGCCCGGCCCTCCCGCCGCCAGATCTGCAAGTGATATTGATGCCCGCATTGTCGCAGCGCCTCGGGTTGTGGAGCTTTATGGGCACGCAGGACGATAATAGGGTACATAGCTGGAGGATCTGTATAACGGCCCGGGATGCGGCACCGCCACCACTTCCCCTTAGCCATCTCGGCAACGTCTCAGTCACCACTGGCACTGAAAAAGCCCGGCCCAGAATGATGTACTATGTCGCTTGAACGACGCGCGAGACCATGTCCAGAATCTTATTTCGCGTCAGGCCCCAGCGCCGAGTTAATATTCTTTCACCTGTGTTCATCGTAAATCGCGCTAGGGTTTAGAAAAAAAGGGGGAAAGCGCTTGATATTATGCTAACACTATTCCGATTATTCCATTTCCATATTAAAATTCAAACGTTGGATTATCTATACACTCATAAGCGAAGAAATCTATATAAGGTCGGGATATCTATCGTTGATTTTCTGAACGTGGCACTTAATTTTGGCGGCCTGGTTGGGAAAGAGTGCCAGCAACCTAAAATCTAGGTGTGATAATCGGTGCGAGTGGAATGGTAGACGCAGCCATGTTACCACGTGATAAATCTGCTCCTGTTGAAGCGCCAGGCCTATAATGATATACACAGGCCAGTAAGGGGAGGTAATTGATGTATCATCCTAAATAAATAGTCTGCAATTATTTGGCCAATGCCTAGACTGACACCCTCCACATTGCCGCTGCAATTATGCAAAATAGAGCCAAGATGCTGTCATAAAAGTGCCAGGGTTCATCCTTCAGAGGGCGCGGGGGTGGGGGAGTGTCGGTTGGGAGTGGGGGGGGGGGGGTAGTACTAGGGAGGCTGTCGGGGATCGTGACAGCGGTGTGGGGGAGGTGGAGGTGCGCGCCAGTCGCTGTCAACATGTATTTAGCGTGAGGCCAGCTGAGCCGGGGCCTGTCCCGGCGAGTGGGACACGGCCTCCGCTCACCCATGACCTCTGTCTGGACATTCCGGCCGGCCCGACCAGATACAGTGGGCGATAATAGCCCACCCTGACCGCCTGCAATAGCCATCAGTGTTATCATCTGTAAGGGGAGCCGCGCCCGATAGCAGCGCCCCCTGGTACGGGGCGCCCCCCACGCCCCTCTCGGCGGTCACGGCTCCCTGGCTTCGTTAACACATGCCCACTAATTAACCTCATTAGGGAGCACCACTCGGCCAGACGGGGGACGAGCTCCCGTCTTGACCTCGCACCGATACCCTCCGTGGCCTCATTTATATACTCCCCCCTTCCCCCGGGTCTGATAGCCACAGGAGGAGCAGCTCGCATCCACTCGTTAACCCCAAGAGACATAACAAGCTCGTTGGGGGGCAGGGAACAACACCCACCACCTCAAGACGCCACCGCCCGTCCCTTCGCCATTCATATCCATTCAGAAATGCAGAAAGGGCGACAGAATTTCACAAAAAGTCTAGATTCTCCATGCAGATTGCGACACCATTCCCCGTTTTTTAGTCCAGTAATTCAAGCAGGAACCTCACCACGTGCAGTCGATTATTTCGCAGCGAGCGTCAGAAGTGGCCGAGTTATTCTCATAACGACTTCACATATAAATCTGGGTGGCCGTCCGAGTCCCCACCACCATGAAGTGAGCAGCTCCCCGCCGCATCCAGCGAGCAGGGCGGAACCAATGCCGGCCCGACTCTTTCCCCGCTGATTTGATTTCACATGATGGATTCTTTGGCTGATTGGTAGCGAAGGCTGGGGGAGTCTGGGGAGTATGAATATGCAGATCTCGGGCTTGGCCTCCAACCCTGACGCCTTACACGGCCCGCGCCATGAATTATTAGCCCAAATTGAATATAGGGAGAATTTTTTTTCTCGAGCTGGCTGTATCAATGGCACGCTGACCTGGTGACCTGGTGCTGGCATTTCCATGACTGCTGTTTAAACACCGGGGCCTCGGGTGGCTGCTGGAGGGGGGAGGGGTAGGGGGGAGGGAGGCTCACAGATCTAGGCAATGTCCCCCGCTAATGACCAGTAAACGTCTTCCCTAACCACACCCTGCCAATTGATTCCTACCGCTTCTACTGTACATCCCCTGACATGATTCGCCCAATCTTATCGAAGTGCGACCCTCTCCGGTTACGATTTAATGTGGCCTTCAATGCCTTATCTAAATTTTAATTTGCGTTTCCATGGTAACGTGCAATTCGCAACCTGCTCGTGGAGGGTGGAGCAGCTCACGTCACTGTTGTATGTGTCAACATTTGCGAGTCACTGTAACTGGCTAATTCGGACTTTTCCCGTGAAATTCAAACATGCCTTGCCCCAGATAGAGTCAATTGTGGATGGCCTCAGGCGGGGACCGGTCGGCGAGCCCAGGTTACAGTTTTAAGACACAAACAGAAAAAAAAACTAGGTTAAGCTGTAGCGGTTTACACGAAGTTTCTTTTAAGACTACTTAGCCGCATAGACTAAACCGTGTGGCATGCTTGGATCTTAAGAGTCTAGAAACAACCAAAAAAAAAAGTTTGGACAAAGCAGAAAGTAGAACATGGTATTTTGCTGGCAGTTCAACTTCTTGGCATCCCGAGTCGTGCACGTATCTCCCTCTTTGTGGGCTCAGCGTCACGGCCAGTACGTTTGATAATACTTTCACTGCTTGAATGTCAGCTGTTAGGAAACCTACACTAAGTGACTCTATTAAGCCCCACTGGCCAGGCCTGCCGACGGCAGCCAAACATTCTTAACTGCAGTTGGCCTACAGGATAAGAATGTGTACAACCGGAGCCCAGGAGGGCGGGTTGGCGCCCACGTAACGAACCGTCCAGCCGCCCCCATCTGTTAGCCCAGCCGCTCCCAGCCAGCTGAGGGTGAGCTGGGGGCCTCACGCACTTCTCGCCGTGTTCTATGTGCACCACACACCCTCCTCTACTAACGAACCCAACGGTCCTCTCCCAGTCCAGTCCACCCCTCTCTCCCAGAGCGCTGGGGGAAGGGAGTAGAGTTCCACCACCCCTTTCCGCTCCCCTGCTCCTCCTGCTCCTCCTCTTCCTGCCCCCTCCCACTACCTCCTCCTCCTGCCCCCCCCCCCTTCACTGCCTGGTATTTGGCGGCTATCGTTGCCCGGGTTGGTGTCATTTGTCACATTATTTGCAACACTGCGTCCTCCATGTTGTAGGGCGATTGCTTCACTTGGCAATATTATGTTTGTGAAATGTACTGGATTGAATCGGACTCCAGGTGTACCCCGTGAGCGCGCCGGCCGGAACCCCATGCCCGGCCCCCCTGGCTGCTCTTTTCGACGCCCCTGCCCATTGTGGCGTTTCCCTCTACATCTGGTGTTGCTATGGATACTTTTCGGGCGACGATCCCGCCCCAGAATGGCGACAAAAGGGAGCTGGGAATCGCAGAGCAAGCAAGCGCGATAACTAAGTATTCAAAAGTCTTTTGTCAGTTCCGGTTTTTCCGCTGAACACTTTCATTCAGCAGGGTTCTGTGAGAAATGGCCTCTGTTGAGGGGAGGGAAAAAATAAGGAAAAGTAAGGGAGGGGGGAGGGGGGGCTGACACTTTGCCAGGAGACAGGCAAGTAATACACTCACGTTTGTACCGTGGGACAAAAGCGCCGAGGGCATCATAACTTGTTCGTCCGCCATGTAATGCGTTCTTCTTGAACAAAATATGATATTACTAGTGATGGATTTGTGTGCAAATTCAATGATGGACCAACAAGAGAGCATGGCTTGGAGGAGGCGGATTCCACCCAGGCCTTTCACGCTTGTCTCAATTAGTAACGATGACGAAGTAGACTCGCCAAATCAGGGGCGTAATATATTACTCCGAAGTGATCACCATATACATAGTTTGTATTGTCTTGGGGCTAGACATCATTTAATCGAGTTTCACACATTATGCTGTCAAGTAGGTCATTTCTCATGCTTTGGAGGTGCCTCCTAGAACAATCCCTGGCAAAAGGTATTGTCCTCTCCGCATCGACTTGTGAAACTACCGCTGTGCTGAGCTGGGGAACTCATTGCTTAAAGCAAAAGTGTATGAATTCTAACTGTGGCTGTGGAAACGGTGCACATAAGCCCTAGGGTTTTTGGCAGGACAAAAGCATGGGTAGTTCTCGGTGGGGAGACCATGCAGGCAGGAGGCCTGAGGGCCATACTGTCATTAATGGGACAAGCAAAAAACACGGGAGAAAAGCCAGTGAATCCTCATACCTAGTTTTAAATCAAATTAGAGATGATTATGTGATCATGCCTGAAACAATTAGATAGAACGCCAGGGGAGTCCGGTGCTTGAGATGCATGGTAAATCAAAAGCTAAGGCAGCGTTTGATTCCCTCTATGTCCGCCCCTTAGTATGCTGCACTTTGTAGCAAGGAAAAATAATCACGATTGATGTTTGCCAGCCAAGTAAATTAGGCTTGTGCTTTACATCTTTAGATTTAAGCCAATTAAAATGAGTTCGTCAATAGATAAATGCCAATTAAAGATGCGTTGCGTTGAGTCAGTCCTGGAAGCGTGCGCATGCGCAGCTCGTTCTTGCGTAGCAGTCTTCCTGCTGGCATCTGAGGAACTCCGGGGCATACCAGGGGTGTTTTTTCCACCCTGGAGGGGGAGGATGTTATTTGTCTTGATATGCCACTCGAGGGATGACCGTGATATGATGGTAGAGTACAACTCCTCCCCATGGCTACAATAATGCTGAGCAGGGAAAATGCCAATACAAATAATTCAGTCCCATGTGTTCCTATTTCTGTCAGTGTTTTGTGTTTGTTCTGGTAGGGCGGCCAACCCCAGCAAGTCTAGACAAGGCAGTGCTATCCCAACTAACACACACTATGGGGTGCCGCGTGGCCGAATTAGACCGACCCTTTCAGCCTGTTACGTCCACATTATGGCATATGTTTCGGATAGATGGCGTTCCCTTTTTCAGTCCTTCATATTTGACTACGCGGTGGCGCATTAATAGAAACCATTCCGACTGAAGCCATTCACGGGTTGGCTGTGTTTGGTCAAATAAGGTCTTCATTGTTTTGACATGTGTAATATATTGCCTTGAGGGGAGAGAACACATGTAGATAAATTGGGCTAAACATTACTTGGGGCGCGATCAAAGCGTATGAAAGCCTATTGTATTGGGGAATAATATTGTTGTACGCCGGCCTGAAGAGGGTTTAAGTGGTTTTCGAATGAGCGTTAATGGGGTCCTCGCTGAAATTGATAACTTTGGAATACCCAGCTGAATGCTAGCAGATAATTACAATCAGAATGTTGCGAAAGCAATCAGACATTTCTCAAGTTACCCCGGATGAGTTATCGGGTCCATTGTGTGGTCTGGTTTGTCAGTGATTTATCTGGGGGTGCCCTCCTTGTTACACCACCGTATTAGATCGACAAATGTAATAGGTGACCTCAGAGGAGAGGGGCTGGCTCGGGGGGCCGGGGTCCGGCCCGGAGAAGGCGGGGCTTTATTATCACATCATTGTGTGTCTATATATCAAGGCCAGCCAGAGCTCATCAGAGATTGCGCCTCATTAGGTTGACAACACCCTACGTCAGAGTCTAATAAATCTGATTAACTCCAATCTTTCTCCTGAGACCCTGGAGTGAAAAAAAAGTGGGGCTACGGACTCTGAGGGATCGATGATGGATGTAGGGGGGACATAGAGGGGGAGGGGGGAGCCCCGCCCCCTGCCACCGGACCCTCATCACTTGGACGTCCGGGCATCGTCCCCCAACCCTCAATGGGGAATCTTATAGACCACACACACTCCCAGCTTGCAGGAAGCATTCTCGTGCAGGAAAAGAAAAATATCCAATACTCCATAAAAGCCCTGACCCAAGACATAAAAAATAATAAAATAAAGCGTGCCAATTCTCTCGGCCCTCATTCCTTCTATAGTAGTGCGTCAGTTTGTGGTGTTGCATAACACTGCTCGCCATGGGACCTTACATAAAAAATAATCGGCGGAGATAGTTGTGGACTTCACCTGTCGCGAATGCTTTATTTTGCATATTGAACAAAGCCAGCAGCGCCTCCCGACCACCGTGGGGGCTGGCCATGCTGGCTAATGGGCGCGGAATCCCTCCTGGAGTCGTTGATTCACGGCTATCTCTTTCAGTCTCGGGTGGGTTTGTCCCTGAGCTGCAGGGAGTGGGCCGGGAGAGGGAGAAGCCCCTGGGCTGCTGCTGGCCCAAACACTGTGCACCGCCCGTGGGTCGGCTGTATTGTGCGGGGACCAGGGGCGGAGGCTCTTTTAGCAGTCCTGACAGTTGGTGTGACAGTCCTCAGCGGCACCTCACACCACGCCGTCCCCGCTCTCAGCTGGGGCCCACCGCCTCAATCCACCCCGAAAAAAAACACCCGATGTTGGCTAAAACCGGCTTTTTGTGCTTCCTCTTGAGGCTGCAAAAAAAATGGGGAAAAGACACCAACGTTAAGGAAATATTAAAAGGGTAAAAACAGTAAAGAAAGCCCACGGGTTTATCCGGAGAGCGGTTTAAGAATAGCGTGCCTCTCAGTAAAATGCATCGGGGGTATTTCTTTCCTGAGCGGATGCGCTCGGCTGACCTTCTTCAGCTGTGATTTGATAGCGTAGAACTGCCGCCGAAAGTCGCCGGGGTGATTTCTGAGTGGCCGAGGCCTAATCGAGGTGGACTGATTGACTTTGGTGTGGGGCCAGGGGCCAGTAGGGGCTGGGTGGGGCCAGCAGGGGCTGGGTGGGGCCGGCTGGAGGTTGGACAAACCAGGTCATGGCCGCTGCAATCAGGGCTGGACCCGCTTATGGCTTCCACCTGGCCATTTGCACTCCCTAACCCAACAACTGCCCAATCGACCGTCACTGCATGGGAAAAGACCCCCCCCCCCCCCCATGTTATTTCTCACGTCCATGTGTTTGTTTATATTGATTCAGAAGATCTCTATATGTCAATATGACAGAAGAGCTCTATGTAATGATTGTATTATATGTATGTTAATATGACTTCATAGTATGGATGAATAAATACATATGGGATACATATATATGATCCAATAGTTTAAAATAGATGATAGAAAAAGTAAAAATATTTAATCATTTACTTTGTATCTATATATTATGTTTATGTTCAGTTGTTTGCTTAGTCAAGTTGTTGACTTTTATATTGATTATATACAGACAATATTGCTTTAAAGTTCAAATAGCCACACCTCATGATATATGAATGACTTGGCAGCACCGGGGATTGAAAACCAGAATCTTTTGTCACTGACTGTTATTGATACAACCATTACTGATCCATAGGAAGTATTATGTGTTTACACATTAAATATGAAGCATTCCCTGGGGACCAATTTTACTTTTTACAAGTGTATCTTCTAATGATACTCCGTTGGCAGGGTCGGTTTCCCTGTTTGTTTAGCTGGCTGGATTTGATATTCTATTTATTACGCTCTATTTTCAATCATTTTCCGAACTCAAATATCATGGAGGTCGGGTGTCGCATTTCGAGCAAACACAAAAAACCATTCCCCCAAGCTGATGAAAGGGCGGGGGTGTTGGTGCATATAGCGCAGAACGCAGAGGTCATCAGATCAATGACCTCAAGGTAACCAGGGGGATATTTAGGATTTCATTCTACGCATAATGAAATATTTACTCATGGGTAACCAGCACATAAGGGCATTATGTCTTAAAGCCTTAGTGGGTTTGCCTTTTGACCAAGCAGCCTGGGCTTTGGTGGCTCAACAAAGGCTCTGGTTGAGGTTGAATAATTGCATATATTAGGTCCTGTGCACACAACAAATTTAACATGTGCTCCCGGCCGGAAAGGTACACACGGAGTCTGTTGGAAAAGCAAATATTTTACTTTGGAGGGATAAGAAGGCCTTTATCTAGTGTCCAACCAGGCTCCAAAATTTGTAAGTGGGCCTCAAAGCCGATTTAGGGGTCAGGGAGGCGGGGCCGCTGGCCGGGCTTAGACCAACAGGGGCCGCTGAATAACGGCTCTGGTCGCTACACTTGTCCATTTTCAGTTTACCCCATTGGAAATAATCCGACTTTTCGAGTCAACTTCAACAGTTCCCAGGAAGCATCTACCGCGTGGATTGCCCCCCAAAGACTTTGTGTACATAAGGGGCCCTCCCCGCAGGTGGACGGGCGATAATAGAGGATGTGTCCATAGACAAACACAGCCGCTGCAAACTGACACTTAGTTAGCATTGTAAAAGGTATCTGCGTCTAAACTGACAGTCCAACAAACTATACAAAGCAATACCCGGGTCGAGTGCATATATTCTATAGCGGTATAGTGTTTTAGGACATCACCTAGGTGAATAGCAAGTAGGTATTGGTGATTGTTCCCTTGGCATCCTTCTCATTTTCAACACACAAGGTGGTAAAAAGAGGGGCAGGACGACAGTGTGTAAGCAAACTGCCATGTTTTGGCAACCATGAAAAGCACAAATTTATGTTATCAATATTTGAGTTCAGCCATGTATATTTGATACAGATTCGCTGGGCTCGGGGCAAAGAGGACTATTTATGGGGAGAATGAATGGACCCTGTGTGGATGTAGGATTAAATTATTGATAATCCCTTAACGGCGACACCTCGAGGACCTGTCATCGGAGTGTCAACACGTTGATCGAACCCACCCAGGATAGCATGCAATTGGTCTCCTTATTTCCCACCCTGGTGTGGCACCACTACCCTACAGACCTCCAACTGGAGCACCTTGGCTCCTGATACTAGTGATAGAATTAGGCAAACTAGTCCACATTAGCAGACCGTATTGCGCATTAGTTAGGGCTGGCTGAGTCCGTTTGCACAATTTGCAAATACATAAATATGTGTTACAGACCAATGGGGTTGAGCCTGTTAGCATTATGCCCTGACAGCTGAAAGTTATTTAGCCCAAACACCCAGTGGGCCGGATTTATTTACCAGATAACGGCTTCGCAGAGGTCTCTCTGGAGTCTTGTTAGTGATCTTTTCTAGGCTTCGCTGATATTCATACTCCCTGGCTATGAAAAACGCATGTTATAATTGGTCAAACAAAGGTCTGGCCCTCTGGTGCTATTTAAATCAATTTGTAACATGGCCTCACAATAGAGGTACGTTCTGCCACCCGTGGGTGTGACACCACTGCCTAGACTGCTGTCAACTCCAGTCAGTGTTGCCACTTGCAAAGAAGGCGGAATGCAGCGTAGATAGACGCATGGCTAGAATATAAACAGAGCATAATACAGAACAACACAGACCGCACAGCATGCAGAACATTCTACATATTTCATCATACCCTGTCAGGTGACGGGGAGGTCGATGGAAAATTGTTAGCAAAGTTGGACACAACTTGTTCGTAGAACCTTCAATCGATATTGACACGTTTTATCGTTTTAAGAAATCAATTGCCAGAACAGCCAGAGAAAAAGAGGGATCGAGTTCCCTAATTGTACAAGCACAGTGAGAAGCGGATGCCTTGTCTCTCCCAATTGATATCAAGACTACTGTGAAAAAGACAATTCTCACACCTTGCCAGAGGAGAGGGAAGTGGACATTGGTAGCAGTAGTAGTAATAAGAAAAGGGGCGTTGGGCATGGTTGGGCGAAATTGCCCTTTTCCTGTAAACTGAAGTAAAATGGGGTGGTAAAATGAGATGGGTTAGAATATTTTGGTGGAAAAGACACCTCAAAAAAGAGGAGTGCTACCAGCTTTATCCCTCCGGTGGGGATGGGACAGGGGGCAGATGTGTGTCGGCGATAGGCTTGTATAACCGTAGACGAGGGCGGTGAGGGGGGACTTTACAATGTAGCTCAGGGGGAGGAGGGGCGTTATTACTCGGTCTAGGGGAAAGGATTAGAAGGGGTTTGGTGGCTAGCCCCTAGCTATGGTACTTACACGGGCCTCTTAATGGTCAGATTATTGTGAGTGGTAATTAAGGGTAGTTAAGGGAGGCGCACACAGAGACTACCTGTGCCCACAGCCCACCGCATAATGGCGCCGATACGGTTTGCGCCCTCTAGGACCGGCCCGATTTACCACTATGTCACCCCGCCTCTGAAAAAGACCCAGGAAAAGGGGGGTAGAATTCAACAGAAGGGGCATTAAGATAACCCGGGATCAGCTGGTCAAATCGGGGGGTCTTATATCTATAGGTTTACACAGGCCAGGCGCAGATGGCTTCGGCCGGGGCCGGGGTTTGTAAAGGGTAAACCGGTGAGACTGTGGTGGGAATGGACAGTGGGCCTGCTGACCGGGAGGTAGGGGTGGTTTGAGGGGTGGGTTAGAGTGGGGTTGGAGGGGTGGGCAGGGCAATGATGGCGCCTCCCCGGGCCCTGGCAGGTGCAAAGGGCGCGCCGGGCGGGGCGGGCCTGGCCACTTGTAATGCTGCCCGGCCCGATGGCCATCGAGAGATAGAAGCTGTAAATCAAGGCCCTGGCAGGCCAACAGAGTCCTCTGAAGCACCGACAAGTTCATAATGCACGCCAATAAACACACAATGTGCTCCAAATTTGCCCCAATTAACGTCTTAATCACGCCCCCTCCGGTCGGCCGCCATTTGGCATAATTCTCCAAGCACCGGTGATGATCACAGTTTGATTGTTTGACCGGCCGTTAGTGGAACTCGGCTCTGTTTGAGGTGCGTTCCTGGCCTGCTCCCCCGCGGTCCATAGCTCGTTCAGAGTCAATGACACAGGCGGCAATGGCCATTGTTCTTTGAACGGATCCGCCTATGATTAAACATGAGCTCTGGAGTATGTCTCCCCTCTGCAGAGCCGACCTGCCAAGCGCAAAAATGGATGCTCAAATCGGTTTATTGCGTTTCCTCCAATTTGCCCGCTGCTTTTTGAGTCACCGAAAAGGTCTTTGATAATTTTCAGATGCATCATTGTTCGATCAGCCCTCCCTGAATTTCCCCCCTCCCTCTTTTTGCTTTTCATCGTCCCATCGGATTTTTTTCTTATCCCTGGATGTTTGGTGTTGGCTTGGTCATTCAGGCAAACCCCAACAATTACCACAGTCCAATTAAATCTCGTGTTGGATCAAGCCGCGCGCCTAGACCGGCACGTACAAATGCCATTTTCTCTCAGGACAAAATTACTTCGTGCACCGCTAGAAAAAAATGCCGCCACCTCATCAACGGTACTGGCGGCATCACATCCTCCCTTGGTCGTCACAAGAAAATCTCATCATTATCTGAGTAATATCTCTGTGTCTAATTAAAGTAATCAGCCATCAGCTGCGGGCACAGAAATAAAAATGAGGAAAGTTTGGATTGGCGTGGGAGTTTCTGACAGACTTTGGTATTGTGAGAGGAGGGAGACAGCCAGAGGAGACACTGAGACTAGCCAATCTAGTTGACAGAGGATTACCTCACAGCCCTTGTATGTAATACACCGTACATCTCAAACAAAAACGACACTCTGCCTCCAGTCCAGACCGAAAAGTGTATAACTTAGATTTAATGGAGCTTAATGGCATTAGGACGACAAAACTTTTCATGGGTACTTCCTTCCCACCCTGAATTTCCTTAGCACATGTAAGGCGTTACTGTTGCGGTTTGAACTATTGATACATGAGACAACAGGTCTGAGAATATCGGTCAGGCCGCGACCTTAAGGTTATACACGATTGGCCAAGTTTTCTTTGGGCCCCCAGTTAAAGGCGGACTTTGCCTTGTAAGAAGGTCAGGAAGGAGTGGTGACACATGACTGTGTCGTCAAGACCCGGACGTTGGGGGAGGGCCCTGGAGGGTCGTGGATGGTGTGCGACCAGGAGGCCCTAATCTCTGATGTCCTCCATACCGCAAGATAGTGGGGCCTACTCTTAAAACATCAAAGACTTTATACAACAGGTCAGATATGCCAAGTGGTTATTTTGGAAAGTCTCCCCAGATCTTTGCGTCGTGAAGTGCTCTTATACATGCAGTGAGAAGGAACAAAAAATCTGTTCTATGCATTTTTATTGACACATTAGTGCATGTACATCAAAACAAGGTTATCAGAAGAAAATGCACGGAGAAAGATAAAGATAAACTACCATGTTTTCATATAGCATTATATTCACATAATAAGAGTGGGTCGCTGATGTATTCAAGTCCAACTGACCACATGCAGGCAGCGGTCAGTCACCCCCTTTGTGTAGAGTATCCTAGTAACGGACCAATGTTGCCCGATTGCCCATTCACAAGCCCCTGAGGTCCGGAAGGTGCCCACGCCCGCTGTTTAGTTAGAAATCCCGTGGGAGATCCAAGCCAACACTCGGACCATCCGGTGCGCCTCCCCTGACCGAGGGACGCCTTGTCCGGCAAGGTCAATATTGACCATTGGTCTGGAGGGGGCAGACTGACCACTCCATGCCTGCTGAGGACTCTCACTGACCAACGCCTAATGACCAGCAACTACTTAGGGGGGTTGCAGCGGCCCAGTCCGAAATAAAACCACCCATATATAACTCTCCCAAATTCTCCCCCCACCCTTTTTTTCCTTTTTTTATTTTTTACTAAAATAAACAATAACAACAATACTTAAAGACTTAACAATAATTTATCAACATCAATTTGCAAAAAAAAAAAAAATCTCCATGTTCCTAGCAAATAGAAAAGGTGGAACTCAATGCAGTCATTATAACTACCTGTTGTAACCCATCGAGCTGGGAGCCTGCAGGCCTGGGTCCAGGTCCTTGTGAGAAGGCCCTAAAGGGGCCGGCGTCTCAGTGATTAGCCTCAGCTGGCCATCGTTTGGCCGCCTTTTGATCCCGCCCGCGTGGCTCGATCCTCAAAGCAGCAGTGGTCAAGTGTGCCGGGCCAGAGATGGAGCCTGCAGATTTGCATGTGCAAGCAGTTAGGCCAGGGAATACGCGCTGGTAGTTTCCCAGTGTAAAAGCTGAATATATCAAGGCATTTTTCATGCTGTGAGAAGTAGAAGAACAAAAAAGAGCTGCATTTACACCAGCAGCTCAGGTTTGTGCCGTTTTTTGGATTGGTTTGTTTATGTGAATGTATTGCTAGGATATGAATAATTCTATGGGTCGCCTCCATTGGCTACCTCTATTGATTTTGCGACTGGTCGGACGTCAATCAAATAGAGAGGGGTTACGTGGTATCTGTGCATGAAAGGCCTGCATGGAGAGCTGACTATAGCCAATGGTCACTGGTCAAGTGATCAAAGTGACCATCAGATATGTGGATGTGATATGGATGTCTGCGGGGCTTTAGGCCCCACGAGGGTTAACCTGCTACTACTGGTCTGCTGCTACCGGCTTTTTGACCACTGACTGACCACATGGTTGTATACATCTGACCGTGGAGGAACCACCAGACTGACCCACATGTCCAGTGGGGGGCTGGCCCGACCCCCGGGCAGGTGATACGGTCAGATAAGCTCCCCGGTGGATAGCTCAGGTCTGGGATGTGTAAATAAATAGCACTCGGAGCCTGTTGTATTTGTTTACGTGTGGCGGCCGGGGCGAGGAGTGGTAGAGCCATCATCTGAAGATGATCGCCACTCATGACAGTGATGGATCGCTTTCTGATGAGGCTGACGTAACGTCATGTGCTGGACGCTATCAGCCGAATATCCCGCATGGCCCGTTCTGATAATTAGTGTCATCATCGACCGTGTGACCCGTAACGGACCGCGCCGGACGGGGCCCATCTGGAAATAACATCACTGATTTCACATTTATGTCCGTATTGCGGCCAACGATAAGCTTAGACTGAGATTCTAAGCAATTTTTTTCTTACCAAAATGTGCGGTCCGTATAGAAAAATTCAAGCATTTAGACTTGGCTACTAAGCTCTTTTTTCTAAAGAATCTAAAGGTCAGTTTTTTTTTTATAAATCCGAACATTTAGCTATGCATCGAGCAGGTGTCCAAGAAAAACGTTATGCTCTCAATGAAAAGCAACTTGGCAACATCTAAAAATCAGTAATTTGACAGTAGACGGAAATGATGACAAATATTTAAGTTCATTAGATACGAGGGATATTGGAAATAAGTGGGGAGGGTATTTGTACTGCATTTAACTTACATGAGCAATAAGGAAGCCAGCCTGCCAGCGGCGGTGGCGAATTTATGAGCAGCTCATATTAAGGCGATGCGAGTGATTGATTCTTGGTTGTTGTGTTTGGCGGCCATAGGCGACCTTCTAACGGCCCAAGCTTTGGCGGTCGTGGCCCTAACCCGCACGGGCGCTACTTGTGGCCAAGGCTGGGAGCCTTTTGCTCAGAGCTGCTCACAAGTGAACTGACACTATCTACAACGAGCAGCACGACACCCACAGGTAGCTGTGACTCAGCATCATAGCAAAGATGATGGATGATGAACCTGTGTGGGGCGACCACCGCCAGGCAGCAGCAGTGGTTAAAAGCAGATGTGTGAGCAGATGCGAGCAGCAGCCTGAGCAGCTCACTTGCTTATGATGTGGCGCCGGGGAAAAACTACACCGGCTCCTTCCCAATTAGACTGAGCAGAAAATGAAACAAGACCAGCATATTTCGGCTAATTAAAGACATAAGGGTAATTACCCCGGGGTGGGTTCCCTCTCCGGATTGCGGCGCCATGTCCCTAACTTTCTGGGTCACACCAGAACATGGCCGAGCAATTGAATCGGTAGAGAGCAACTGTGGAATATTCCAAACCAAGACAGTCGGGGGCGTTTCCGAGCAAAGTAAGGATATTCTCCCAATGCGTATACATGATATTTCCACTAATAGGCAGTTGTCTCGTAATAAAGTTTTGGTTGCCCGGGGCTTTGTTAAGCGTGCATAGTATAGTGAAAAGTTGAGCGCCTGTCGGGAGTGGAGGGGTGCGGACATATCGCCGACTTGTAGAGACCATTAATAACTGCGGTATGTGTGAGGTGGCCGTGGGCCCGCTCAGATTGGTGATTAGAGCAACCTTTAGCCGGCTCGTAGCGTCATCAAGCTGTAACCTAATCCCATAACCACAACTAATGAGGGCCAAGACGTAATTTACTGGCTCACCGTTCAGCCGCGAGTTCATCAAGCGCCGACATTCCTCAGAAAGCTGATTGGTTCAAAAAGCCCCCGAAAATTCCCAGTGAAAGATGCAGAATTTCACCGCATGATTAAGCAATAACCGCGACATCCTTAACCAATTTGCTCCAAAAATGCCGTCCTGAACGGCCCATCTGCATAGGATTTATCCTAGTTTGAATTTCCCAAGACACTCCGGTGGTGATTTTTGTCAATAAAATATTTGTTTTCTTTAAAAAGAAAACACTGTGTGTTTTGGAATTAATTGACCCTGGGGTGGGGAGAAGTAGGGGTTTTCTCCGTTTACCTTCCCCCCTGGTCGAGCCGGAATGTCCAGCTGTTGTTGACCACGTGACTCAGTGGGGGTCAAAGGTTACGTGGAGATCTAGGTAATGATGATTGGGGCGCTGGTCGAGTCGCAGTGAGTACAAACCATTAGTCGGCAGCTAAGTAGGCTGTGGCGCCTAGCATGTGTATCCTCCCATTAATCATACGTGGTCAGGCCTCTGACAGTTGGGACTCGGCTGAAATGCAAAACTCTACAAACAACCCAGTCTTCCTCTGGTGAGCGTGTTTTTACATTTATAATGATATTGACTCCCGAGCGACAACATTAGGAAACATAAGTTACTGCCTGGTGGTCGTTGGAGGGGCATGGGCTCCAACCACAACCAGCCGGTAGGAATACAGAGAACCTACACATACACTGAGTCCCTATATCATCCCCTGTCCTTTGGGAGTATTATTCAAACCCCAGCTTTTTTTCTGTTTATATTATACAACATCCTCCAGTGGCTGGTGAATATGCATCACCCGCATGGTAAAACACCTCCACCAGTGTAATCTGGCAGAGTGAAAGAACACTGGCTGCTCAGAAAAAAATCTTCACAGTAAAAAATGGGTGCATGGAGGTATATAGCGGTAGACCTGGGATGCATGGGGGGCAGCCAAAAACACAAAAAGCTGAAAAACAAGAATAGCAGCCAGAAAAGCTGGTTTTATATGCAATTTGCGTTTGTCTGGTCAGGAATGTTTTCATTAGGAGCAGGAGAGCCCCTGGCCTCCTGCCTCTTCGCCCAGGTGATCTCCCGTCGACGGGGTCGAAATGTCACATACTAAGTAGGCTAGCGACCCCGGGGGCCGCTTCCTGTTCTCGAGTGGCGAGAATAAATTCAGACCGACAAATTATGTTTATCTTGCGCCCAATTTACACTAAAACTGGAGGCCGGTATTTTTGGCAGGGCCGGCCAAATCTCTGCGGGACTTTAGGGTATGTGGGGGGAGGAGGTTTGGGGAGTTTTAGTAACTAAAAGTAAGGTCTCACAGCGGAGAATCTTTGTTGGGAGCCGTGGGCGGTGACACCCGGACCGCGGCGCGTTCAGCGGGCGGCGCCTCACCGACCTGCCCCCTGGTGGACTCCTGCCTAATTACGATCAACAGCTTTGCCGGTCTAGTTTCAGTGGGAATGTCCAACATGGTGGTGGGGTGTGGGGGCCCAAACTGGCCAAACTAACTGGTCTCAGGGACACTGTGTTAGTAACCAACGTCTTCTCCCACCCTCCTCTCCCTTCTCTCTCATCCCCCTAACATGTCCCAGGCTCGGGCCTATACTTTGCTCGCCCCGACACTTGCCAAGTTCTGGGCGGGTTTTGTTGATAAAGCTCGGGCAGGCTGGTAGCAGAGGTACCTCGTCGGTCGCGGGCCGGCCGCTCGGCGGGCGTTTCACCACCCTTGCTGGTTGTAATGGACCTGGCAGAGTGCGCCTTGGTTTTATCAGAGACCCGCTCTAATTTTATCCTATCGGTCGTGTGGCACTCACAGATACACGCCGCAGCGACATGATTGATATGTTTTCTCCAGCTGTCACGTGGGGCAGGGAAACTTTCATTATCACCACCCTATAGCACCTCTGACGTAGTCCGATAGCCCGCTACCCCCCTGCCCAACGTTAGACTAGGGGCCGAATTCTCCACACCACCACCTCCTACCCATCGTCGGGTCCCACATGCCTCCGGCACTCCGATACATACATACCCAGCCTAGTTGCCGCTCACTCGGAACAAGGCCCGAGTCAGAAAAATGACGGCCCAGGCCTGTGTCTAGCAGGTGAAGGGGTGGTGTACTGCACCTCACACGCAGAGAAACAGTCCCAGCGATCTTTGATGGAAACTAGGTTTTTTTCTGCCAGCAATAGCCTACATACTTTCCCAATTCCTATATAAACCACGTAGATGATCCAAATGTTATTGCTAATTTCAACTCAAGAACTCAATTTCAAAACAAATACATCTATATAATATCACGTTAAGATTATATAAAGTTTAATTAGTTCATTACCATTCCTAACAATTTCCTTTTCATTCATATCCTGTTTAAGTATAATCGGAATATGCGACTACTGATAATGAGCGCTGGCCAGCTTTACTCCACAATTGCTAAGCACAGAAAATTCAAATGCAGGCATAGTATATTGCAATAAATAAGACAGCGGTGGGAGATTGCTACAGAAACTGCCATCTCCCCACTATTTGTCAGCCCTGCACCTGGCCATACGACCTCGTCGTACATATCACTAAAGATGCCGACCACCTGTTTGGAATATGAGCTTACTTTCTGGGCAGTAGCCTGTGTGGATACGACGCGGTTCTGATGATTAATAACTTAAAGTCACCGCTTCATGTCAGCTGCATACAAGTGTTGGATTAACAGAATATTAGTAAACCCCAAGTGCATACGTTTTGGGCCCCAAGCAGTGATTTACTGTTGAAAATACCCGGTACATTAGTCCTAGTATGTCTATTAAAGAGCAAAACATTGGGAACATCCTTGATTTAATGGTTATAGCCTTTTTCATCCTCGTCTTCATGCTAATTGTTCTTCAACACCAAAATGGTGCTGTAAATCACTTTCTAAAAATGTATATGTATAATCGTCGGTATTTTATATATGTATCGCAATATATCTAATATTGATGTGAAAACTCCAATTTCGACTCCCTAAAGTCTTCTTGAACCTGTAAAGATGATAATACTGATAATGCTGAGCTAAAGGCGTGAATGTATATGAATTCCACAATGTTCCCAAAAGCTAAGCCTTATCCAGATAAGGATTAAGTCTGTCTGAGGTGCATGGGTCAGGCTTATAAAGGCGGGGATCCAGATGTAATTGTGACAATACTTGGGCCTGGTTCTCCGGGCCTAATGCGGGCAGGGAATAGCCGAGGGACGAGGGGGAATCCCAGTTATGGGCGGCTAATGTTGGGGGCCAATTGCTGTCCACGACTTACCGATGGTCATTTCTCTTCATTTCCAGGTTCATCAACGCTCGGAGAAGGATAGTTCAACCCATGATTGACCAGTCTAATCGGGCAGGCAAGTACCCAGTCCTTACTGCTTTTAAATCACAGGGGTCTTCCCCTGACCCGCCCCTCCTCATCTTTTGTGGCTTTGGTCAGGTAGCAGGAGAATACTTCACCCACAACAACCTCTTAAGGAAAGGTTTAACTACGGTGATATATTTCTTATGGCAACTCCTTTAGGCAAATTGCATGAAAAATGTTTAAAAGCAAAAGGAATTATATAATTTGCAAAAGAATTAAAATGAAGTTGCACATCAACTTGATTTACTGCCACAAAAGCTGAGAAACTCACAAGTATCTAATCATTAAATTTGCTAGCAAGTCGTCATAATGAGATAAGGTGCCCTGAAGCCTTCCTATTTAAAGAATTCTCTCTAATTTCTCTTTCTTTGCCTGCATGTTTGATAATTAGTCATCTGGTAGCCATAACTCATGAGGCTTGTTCCATTTCGCCACTACTCAAACATTAATAAAACCTCCACGAGTAGCCTCAGCCTGCCGAGTAGATGGTCCTTATGTGTTTTTCATGAGTTTTTGTCTTGGCCTTGCACTTAGATCCGCCTTGGTATCATGGAAACAGTAGCTTGGTGTGCTGCCTATCTGCACACCAGTGTGTATGCTTTGTTCCACCCCTGATAAGGCCGAGAGGGGCCTGTGTGCACGGGTTGCTGTCGGCGTAATTGAAACAAGGCAGCTCTTTTACCGTTTTCCCGCCGGTGTGAGAGGATAAGTGTGTGAGATATCCCTGTGTCGGGAGTCTGGTCAATGTCTGGGGGGCGGCCATCCAGTTGGATGTGAGTTGTCACATGAAGCAGAAAGGTTGAGAGAGAACGAGAGAAAGAGCCCTCCACCGAGCCCCGTCAACACTCCACGACCAATCAAACGTGTTCTGTTTCTGGTGCCATTGATTTATGGCTGGGGGCGATTGACTTAAGGACATAGAAGTATAAGGTACACACTCTGGTACCAGATAAGGTCAGCGGCCTGGCACTGCAGCAAGGTTTGATGACAACGCCCATGTTTCAGTTCCAACGCCCTTTTTATCCACACCTCCACATGTGTAAATCATTTGTGCCAGAGAGAACAAAATTCACCCCAGCCCCAAGACTTTTAAATTATTCAGGGATATAAGTTTTCAGATTTTTGTCTGATTTCATTTTATTCACTTCATCACCATAGATGATAATTTTCAAATTTCTTTCATCACGTTTTATAGCATTTCAAGACAATTTCAAATATTCTTTCTGAAGTTTCATACTTTTTCTAATACCCCTTGACTTAAGGACATAGAAGTATTATTGCCTATTAAGCATGGGTAATAAAAGTTTTGTATTAGAGAACACTATGTTTCAAATTATTCGACGAAACCTGTGAAATAAATAATGAATTGTTTATGTTAAGTAAATTCGTCTTTTTGTAACACATATCCCTGTTTATTTTCTCACTCTAGGTCCAAGCAGCACGTATAGTCCGGAAGGTGCCGGTATGGGCTATATGGATAACCAACAAATGCATATGAGAGGGCCAGGTAAGATTCTCCTCCACATCAAAATAACACTTTCCTTTCATTTTCACCACACCATGTCCGTCATGGGACTTGGTCCTGTGCAGCTGAAAAACGTCCTACAAGTGAGAGACGGAATGCTATTCTGTGGCACCACAGGATGTCGGTGGGTGGGACAAGGCTGACGTCTTCTCGATTATACCGACGTGAGAGGGTGCTAAAATCTCGTGTGGGGCTTGTATTATTGCCCGCCAGTGACAACAGTGATAGTCTGGCATCGACGTCTCCCTATTCACATGCCACAATCTTGTAAAACAAATGTTGGCGCGACAGAACACTCACGACGATTCCAAGGTGTTCTGGGAGATACAAGTGGGCCACCAATGAATAAACACCAGCAGGACGATACATCCTGAACCCCGGGGCATGGGCTTCTCTCCCCCCCCCCCCCCCACTCCTCCTCCTGTATAGGCTGTACAACACTGGAGGAAACATTCCCCTCTTCCCCACCAATCTGTTGATAGTGCCTGCAAACAAGCCGCGCCATCTACCGCCAACTGTCTTCACTGCCAGCCAGATTACCCGTGATGCAACAGTGGCGCGGAGATTATGCAAACGGCTCCTTGTCATTCGATAAGACAGCGTGCACCTTTGGGTTAATCTCGGCTCAACCTGCCTGACCGGGTTTGTTTATAGTTCATTATCGCCGGCCGGGTCAGGCCTGCGGTGGGCGCCCCTTGTCTACGCTGGCTTCTGGGTGGCTTCAGCAGTAGGAGCTGGGAGAAGGGCGATCAGGTTGCCATGTGTTTTACTTGGCTATTAGCTACGTAACCGGCGCTAATTCCTGCGCCCAAATTGGCCATTAGTGGGCACGGCTTCTGACAGTAATCTGTTGTCTTGTCTGTTGAGACCCACGGGATTCGCCCAAATGGGTACCTCCGTATGGGTAAGGATAGCACTGATAATCATATCCATGAGCATCTACCATTTCTGAGCATCGCCCACATACGAACTAGACGTCTGGGAATTATTATTAAGACGCGGGGGAAAGAATCTATAATTAAATGTTGCCAAAATTGATGTTAATATTTGTTGGAAATGAAGTCAGTAAAATCACCTAAACCCAGGAGCTTTTGTAACTTTTACTTTAAAGTGTTTTTTTCCTTTTTTAAGGTTTATATAATTGAGCACCTGCTTTCAAGTAAGATGTGCATGGTTAATGGGAATTACTTTGGACAGCAGTACGCCAAAGATGGGCCAGATGATCCACTGATGCGGTAATGACGCTTCTATTATGAAGTGGCCATCGGTTAGGGCCTGGTTTAGGGCCGTGAAGAGCACGCCAGGCTTAAAACCACTGGAGTGGACAATAATCAGTAATGGCGATAGGGACGAGTCGCCCTTGTAACGTTGTGTAAGCGGTCCTGGGGGGTAATGAGGAACAACACCCAGGGGCAGTGAAGGCGTCAGTGGACACCGCTGGACAGGTGGACGCGGAACAGCTGTTGACCATCGCCAAATGGCCTCTTGCAGGCAGGAGGTGGTGGTGGTAGTAGGATGGGTAGCCACAGCAAGGTGGGTGAGTGGCGGATGCAGGGGGAGGTAAGGGGAGGGGTTGTAAGAACAATGGGTGTTGTAGTGAGGGAGGAGGGACTGACCACTGCACGCCGCAGCGCACAGATTACAGGCAACAAGTCAGTGATGACACCCTCCATGTCATCTGCCGGCCCCTAGGGTGTCACGGATACCACTCGGTAAACAATGACAGGGCGCCGACCCAGATGCCACTACAGGTGCTCCTCGACCAAAACACCACCTCCTCAGGCTCCGGTCCGCCGACACCGAGGGTCAGGGATCGAGAGGCAATTGCCCAGTAAAAGAATAAGGCAATCAGCGGGCCAAGTACTCTGAAGGGGGTAACATGCTGGGAGTCATTATAAGGGTGTAGAGTAATCCCTACTATTTAAGCCTATATTAATGGGTTAAAGCAGGGTGTGTAGGATCAGGAAGGGCACTTCTTTTAGATATTAGGGCTACTACTGCAGTCCCTTGGGGGAAGGGAGTGGCTGGAGGGCATGGGTGAGCAGGAGGCTAACAGGTAGGGGAGGAAGTGTATGGAGGAGGCCAGCCAAATGTCAGTAGCGCCCACTTTGCCCCCACACGGTCACCTGTCCCTGACATGGAGTGGCTGTGCCCCTCGCCATGTCAGGCTTCGGCGACACGGCCACCATTTGTAGCAGGAAATAGCCAAGCGGCAAGAGCACCAGCTGGATTTCCGTCGGGATTTTCACCGCGACCGATTCTGGCCGTGATAAGGGAGCGCGGGCAAATTGAAAGCCCTGGCCGGGCGGGGGCATGTCAGAAGGTGCCCTGGCAGGTTGGCCATCGGGTGATCACATTGCGGCATTAGAGTTATGGCCGCCTAATGCTGCCTACACGGCGGGCAGCTGTCGGGAGGTGGGGCGGCTTGACCTCCACGACCAGCCATCACCACCAGCACGGCTTCCACCCGGGCTTCACAACAGGAAGAGGCACAAGAGCCGTCCTGATCCCGCCTCTCCGGCGGGGCGGGGGGAGGGCGGCCAAAATGGCCATTATAAATGATGCAGTCCGCTCGCCCCTGCATCGCCCGGGCATCACCCTCCGATGGCATCCCGGGCCAGGACTTTGGCCCCTCAGCCCAGATCATATCGGCCGCTATAGATCTCCTGGGTGGTGGCCTCCGACAGCCTCCGACCCAGGGTCCTGACCGACCTGTGTCAATGGAGGAAGGTTCGACCATCCCATGAACCCGGCCTCCAAATAACACGGGCCTGAGGGCCAACTGATTTGGAATTGAAAGAATACAATTAAAATTACCTCATAACTGCTGCACATGTGTATAAGCTTAATAATAAACATGTATTCCATCTACAGTGCTATCGCCCATCCCCTCACATGGTTTCAGTTTTTTTAACTCGAAATTGCACAGGCAAGCCCATTTATCATGTGATCTGGTAGTTCCAACTTTGAAAGCTTTCACATCCTTGCCTTTTGCCATGCAGGCGTTGTCGCGGCATATGGTATTTGCCTAACGATCCTGCCACAATAGTCCACTGGCTGGTGCATAATATCATTTCTCCCGGCGAGGGGGTGGGCCCTTTGTAACACGTCCCACGTGGTGCAGCCACGGCCCTGGAGGAGCCCACATCAATATTATCCCAGATTCCTCTAATGGCCAATAGAAGTTGGGGTCTCTCAGGCCAACAAGCAAAGTGGCTTCTGGACTATGCGCCAACCAGACCACACGCCTTCAGTGGTTATTACATTCAATATCATTAGCGCGACCAGACCTGCTCACTTACAATATTGACAATGGGTTTTCTGAAAGCAATATTCACAAAGAGCTCCTGTTACACACATGTTTTCAGCTGGTTATTCTAGAGAAAGAAAATGTTAATGAAAACAATATTGGTGCTGTGGAGCATATGCACATACAAAAATTAGGTATAGACATGTTTATTCTATCATAATTTTTGAGAGTTTAATCACCTTTAATTAAAAATATTATCAAAACTTCGCTTTAAGATCAATTTAAAAACGTTCACGATAAAACGCCTCATTGTAAACGCAATATGAAACCCAGTTGATAAAGTAATTGTAAAATTAAATTTGAAAAATGTGAATGTATTTTATGTGTTCACCTTGATAAACAAAGGGGTTATTTAAAGCTGAGCTCTGGAAGCATTTCTACATCGTTGATTTCCTTGATTTGTAGTTTACCTGGACAACCAAGGTAGGACTCAGCCGTACTTTGGAAGTATGTTATTTCATGTTGTCTTCCCTTTGTATTTGCTCTTTATTATGGGTGTGAGAGCTCTGACCCTAAAGGCAGTCGCTGTGCTTCGGTAGCGGACCCTATACTAACCTGTGCGCTCTTGTGTAATATATACCCCGGGACCCGTGTATTACATACTACCACACATACCACACAGACACCCCCTGGTCATTTTCAGTGGCTTATTTTGTACTATTTACGTATACTAATCTGTTTATGATTTCATAATGAGTGGATTTGAGGGATGCGGGTATTCATATAAACATAGCATACCACCACATAGACATTTCAATATTGTTGCTATCTATATGAGATCATAGTTACCTCAGCACTGTTGTGATCTACCCTCTCTATTGCCGTATATATTCATCGGTGTACGTATACTCCGTGCTTCTGTACTGTCACTAGTCTGTCTGTTTCTGACTGCACGTTTCCCACCGCCAACCGAAGACCAATAGTCGCAGAGTCATTCATAAATACTCCCCGTCCTTTTTGTACCCCTCTTCCCTCCTCCCAAAAACACACTGAGAAAAAGACAACGCTTGGTTAATGAGTCATTTAAAATAGATCTGGGTTTATTGTCGCAGCAGCGCGCCAGCCTGCTGTGAAATTGGCCTACTCCAAGCATGGAACGTCCAAATACCTATCGATCTAACTGCCTGAATTAATGCAAATATGGTAGGCAGGAATCAATATATAGAACCTGTCGCTAGGGATTACTGCGAACAAGTCACACAGAAAAGAAACTCATTTGCGATAAGATTTCTGCCTGGGAAAAATTGCTCCCCCCAAAGACCAGATCGCGGAAAACGAAAGGGAGGGGCAGCGGGTAAAAAAGGGGCCATGGCTTGTAAATAAATCATGAAACATTTTTGTTTTTATCGGCCTGAATGTTCAGGCGGCAGTGGCAATGACGGTAAAATACTGATGGTCGCGGGCGACAGGGTGTTTGAAGGAAGTGAAAAAAGTGAGTCAACGCCGGAGAGGGAAGAGCATACGACGGCGGCGAAGACAACAGTAGGACATTGGCATATTGAGGACATTAAAATGTACCTTTTTTAACCACTATTACTGAAGGGTAGGGTACCCACGTATAGGTGACATAGGAGTATGACCTCTCATTGCCTGCGTCCTGCCTCCAGCCGTCTGTGTGGTCTGGGACGTGCCCGTCCCCCACCCCTACCCGGGCCGGGGCCCTGACCGGGGGCGGCCCGGGCAGGGCCGGCTGGGGACCCGGCCTCACAGCCCCGCGCCAGCCGGTGTCGGCGGTTGGCCACAAAAGCACGGTAGTCGGCCAAACAGCCTTTGTGTTGCCCTTTCAGACACTTGTGGTCGCTAGGAGGGCGGCGCGCTGGGCGCCATTGACGCATGGCCTGCGTTAGAGAAAGGGGGAGAAGGCGGGTCGAGGCCGTGTCTTCCCTCCGCTGCGATAGCCGACAAAACAGTGCCACTTGAATCGCGACGACAAAGAAGGGGGCAGGATTCTGCGACCATTGTCAGTGTGTAGGAGGTGTCGGTGTTGAACTGCCACAATAGGGGCCGGCCCTCGACCACCCACTACAGTCATGGGGCGGCCCGTCGGCGGCCAACTTGTGTTCGTGGCCGGTGAACTTGACACCTGACGAAATCGCCGTGATGATGCCCCCTGTAAAGTTAATCACTATTACCTTGGCGGGGACCTGGGCACCGCTGAGCCCCCTCAGCGCCACTCGCCTCTCACCTGACTCGGCCTCCAGTACCTCCTACCTCCACCACAAAATGACTGATAAAAAACACACCCACCCACCTTCCCCAATACTGGAACCACGCCGAAGAATATTGATTTAACATTCAATTTAATTAAGAAGGCTCAAGGCTGGATTTTACATTTCCTCGGCTTCACTCCTCTTTTTCTATTTGGCTGTAGAAATATCAACTCCAATAAAAACACGTTTCTCTCAGATGTAATATTTCATGGGTGTACGACACGAGTGACCGCGGGCAATGGTGTAATTCTCACGTTTTGCTCTAAAAAATTAACCCTCTGTCGACAGATTTCTTTTTCGCTTTCATCATTTTGATCCCTGAAGCATGGTGATGTGGTTGCGACCCATGGATATACACAATACATATACCACCAACCACCGCACCCTAGAGCACAATGCATTCTGGGCGATACGACTGCGATTCAAATGACAGGTGTAGTTTTGATAATTGCAGTCGGGGCGGCTGGGGGACAGGTAAAAGGCTAACCGTAAAGGAATGTGAGGGGTTGGTGAACAAGTCTCCTCAAGTAGTCTCAGCACAGGGCGGCGGCACCCTCAGTGTGGTGGAGAAAGGGCTGCTGGGGGGCTTTGTGTGGTGGGAGAGTCGGGGGAAGGAGGCAAAACCCACAGAGTGCAGGGGTCTATGGTGCGGGAGTAATGGTGCGTGGAGAGGGCCATGTCTCCGGCAGGAGGCCCCCACAGGCCCGGCCTCCCCCGGCGCCTCTATACCGTTAATGTAGGCCCTCTGCAGGCCTCTCACCTCCTGACCTTTAACCCTCTTGATCAGTGACTAGAAACACCACAGCCAGGTGAGCCGGCCCGCGTAGGCCCAAATCACCGCGGCTGGAGGCAGCGGGAAGGAGGAGGAGCAAAGGGTGGAGGGGCTGAAGAAAAGAAAACCGAAGCGCCATAGGAGGAGTTTTGGGGGGTTGGTGCGTGACTTGAACTTTGGCGTTAGGTCCGGGATGGGCTTGCACGTCAATACAAAAAGGGGTAGGCTCGTGTACGCCCTCGGGGAATGGGCCGGAAAAAAAGAGAGCGAGAATGGAAATGTTTTTGAAAGCCTGATGTGGGTTATCACATTCGCCCGCCTACCTTAGGTGGGCTTTGGGTATTTCTGACGCACAGGAAATAGCTAGGTGTGCAGGCGCGAGGGGAGGTCCTGTTGTGACCAGGCCTCCAGCTGGGGCTATATTGGTCTTGATATAGCGAGCAGCATAGAGTCCCGACTGGGGAGAACTACAAAAGGGCAGCTGTGGGTGCGCGGGTCTGATGCACTCCATGTGCCTGCTACCTCTTCCATGCCCTGGTCCTGATCAAACGCAGGCCTCCCCTACCTGGGCGTAATGAGCGCATCTTACGACAAAACCATCAATAACACACAAACGACCGCCAGCGGCGAGGCAAAAACAATCTGTGCGCGGCCGATGGCAGATTTGCCAGCCAGGAATCCAGAGAGGAAAACTGCCAAAGCAGGAGGCAGAGGGCTGGGATCGTCGGGAGAATCGGGAGGTGGGGGTCGGAGGGGGTGGAGGGGGACTGGATGCAGAAGTCAGGGAAACAGATGTAGGTTCAGAGGGAGGGATCCATCATTATTTGGGAGCGGACTTCACACGTTGAGAACCAATGACGAGATGCAGACGCCGCGCGAGCAATAGCCCCTCCCAGGGCACCTGGAACAGATCTCCAGTATATAGCCCCGCTCGGTGGGAGGTATAGGGGAGACTGGGGGTCGCCAATCAAAACACCTCCAGACCATGGGGAGGGAAGCGGGGGAGGGGGAGAAATTGAACCCATTTCTACCAATCTAATGATGGTGTAAAAGCTTACGTTTCAAGGGAATAGTTTGTGTGGGGGAAGGGGGAGTCCAGACAGGAAGGGTTTGTGTCAAAACGCCCGTCGGAGGCCCGCTGGGGGGCGTGCTATATGGGCCCTGTGGTGATGACCTAGATATGACAACTTTGATCCCGGCCGACGGGCGGCACACTGGAGGCTTGTGATGGCGGGGTGGGCCCCTCTCTCCGGCCCGGCCAGGTCCACAGGAGGGCCTCCAAGACGGGGGGGCGGGGGGGGTCAGGCCCCGGCCGCCTCGCCCCAGTCCATCAGGTTACCACGGCTGTCCGGCCCTGTTAGTTCGGGCCTACCGAGGGCCAGATAAGCTTGACATGGCTGATGACATGGCCTTTGTGGGTTCACTCATGTCCTTTACCCCTGCACTCCTCCAGGTTTTATCTCCGACCCGTGTCCGGCCGGCTCGGCCTCGTGGCCAGATGCGATTACGGCCCCGGGGGTTGACATTATGATTGACCTTTTTCAGTTCAATAGAAGGTAATAATGTTTATGATTGCGCCAGCCGCTAGGGGTCGGCAGGGGTTGGCCGGGGGGCAGTCTTTGTGGATTTGGTCCCTTGACTCCTGACGTAACTATTAGCTGGCGTGGCGCTGGCCCCTCCCCTCCCCGCCCGACCCTGATATTTCACCCCCAATACGAATTTGGGGGGTAATTAGTGCCACATTCTATTACAGCCTGGATCCCCCTTGCCGGTGACCTCTGACCCCTCAGTGCAATCTGCATGGCCATCGGTGGTCATGTGAGCACCCGGCATGCACCGCGGCCTTTGTTGCTGCCACAAAATATGAACCCGGCTGACAGTTTGTGTAATTTCGGCGGCCATAAACGCGGGCGGAGGCCAGCATAAATCCGTGCCCCCTCGCCCTCACCCCTTCACCTCCAGCGAAAAGGGACCGCGCCAATCACATGCCATCCTCCCTCAAATGGCCAAATGCATATTTCATATTGCGGCTCCCCACGAGCCGTGTTCCCCGAGTACTATATATTAGGTCCGGGCTGGGCTGGAGAGATGGCTTTTTTTCCTCCTCTCCTCTCCCCACCCCTTCCCCACCCCTCCCCCACCTCCCATTGGAGTATTGTTTAGGGGCCTCCCGGGCTGCCCGTCAAACGGCGGGGTGCCTGTAGCGCCTGGAGGGGGCCTCCCCACCCTGGAGGAGGAGCGTGCTGGGTCGGCTCTGGAGGTGTGATGACCTCTGACTCTGGAGGTGTGATGACCTCTGACTCTGGAGGTGGCCGCTGGTGACGGCGGCGTCGGGCCGGACAGGAGCAGGTGTAGGGCGTAACACCCGCCATTGTTACATCGACCATAACAATAACAAGCGTCATCATCGACCGGTGATAAAAAAAAAACGAGGGCCTTTCATACTATAATACAGGTGTCTGGACCTGCATGTCAAGTCGGGGCCGCCCCCACTGACCTCCCCCCCCCCCCCCCGCGTACACAGTCACCCCCAACACCCTCAGCCGTCCCAGACAAGCCACATCAAGCCAAGCAAGCATTATAAAGCATACAACTTGGGTGCCATGGTCGGCCGTGGAGGTGCCTGGCGCGAACATCCCCCACGACCTGTCAATGAGTCTGACCTTTGTCCAGCACGTCCTCCTCCATGCACCCCCTCCATACCCTACCCTACCAACCACCACCACCTACCACCCCCACCACTGATTGCCCTCAGCCCCCCGGACACGCAGGCCCGAGCGGCGGGGCGTTACGCATTGCCACTCTCGGCGTTGCGTGATCTTCCAGTTTCTCGCCAGGCCAGGCCGGGGCCATATTGGTCGTCACCCCAAGTGCGGAGTTTTATGATGGGCGGCCGGCGAAGAAGACATCATCACGGTGATGGTGGTGGTGGTGTCGGGCCGGCCACTGCGGTCTGCGGCCCGGGGCCCAGCCCCCGCCGCCCGGCAGTGGCTTCCCTCACGCCCCGTTAGCGAGCGGCGATGGCTTCTAACAACGGCCCCCTAAAAACGCACCATAAATCAGTCACACCAACCCCTCCCACCAGCAGCAACTCCCCCATGGTTTTAGTCCCCAACTAAAACCCAGAAAATGTCAACGTCGGCGGCGACCAAAGAGAAAGAGCTCATATCATTGACGATGAATCATTTCTAGTCACAAAGAAAAACTTACTTTCGTTAGGGATAAATTAATTTGTGCTTTTTCGATAATATCCCATTATGGCGGCGAAAAAGATCGGGATGTCTGTTATGTAATTACAAATCTTTTCAGATCCGCCTCTTTCTTCTTTGGGCGTTCACTGGGAAGACAAATGTGTATGTATTATCGTGAGCATACACCTGTTCAATACGACCGGTTGCCAAGACAAAAAAAAGCACAAGGGGGACAGAGGAATACATTAAATTGTGTTGGGAATAATTCAATGGGGTTTGTAGCAGAGCTAACAATTTCTGGTTCCCAGGGAATTCTTCTCATTAGGCATTGCCCTTTTGCCTGCGGCATCGGGACACCTCATTGGCGGAAACAAGTCGAATCAGCGTTCTGGCTCGGCCAACAATGGGCACAAGTGCATTAAAAATGTAGAAACCCTGCTGTTCCCGATAGCGGTCTTTGTGTGCGCCCAGCCAAGGGAAAATACCTCACAAAATCTCGTATTCATTAATTAAAACTGCAGACAGCGGACGTAGCTGGAGGTGCCAGAAGCAAGGGTCACAACAACTCGGGAAGTTGTGGCATGCCAGCTACAAGCACCAAGATTAGGGGACTCGGAGTGGGTCTTCGGAATTGAAGAACAATAAGACAGCTTTCATCTGTCCGACTCTAAAAAAAGATCAATGGGGGTGTACTGCTATTTTGCCAAGAGAGAGATAGAGTAGTGGCTGCCCCAAGGGCATACCCCCTTAATATGTCCTCCTTTAAGCGTATGTTTGAACGTCTATAGGTATTTGATGCATATCTTAATAGATTCCATCGGACCTGTGTGGAAATGAAGAAAAATATAACTTCCATTCCCGAAGTAAATTGGTCGTATTAGGAATTTATATGTCTTGGTAGAAAATTACTGATTTACAATGTAGTTGGTTTCATTCTGAACCAACCACCCAGCGGTAACTTTTCTAGGTTAAAAAGTGCTTCAGAAACCTTTCTGTAGTAGCGTATGATGGGACTTGGAGCGGCCTCCTATCAAGGCCATCATGGGGCCCGTGGGTGGGGGAGGGGGAATAATCGATTAGTATTCCGGGTAGGGCGCAGAGCACACCTCCAAAGTGATATAAAGTGGCGGAAGGAGGCTAGTTGTGACCATTCCGAGATCAGAGCAGGGCCCGGCATTGATTGTCCGCGCGGCGGAGTGCTAATGTCCTCCTGTGTGGCTTCCTCCAGGGCCCCGGCCGTGGAGCAGGGGGCCGTGTGTAGCCGACAACGCGCCCAGCCAAGCATGGCCCGGGCGCAGTCCCCTACTCACAGGCCGTATATTAGGCCCTCCACTTGAAAGTCACCGCCGGCAGATCACAGCCCGAGTTATGGGCCTCCGCTGGCCGATCAGGCCGTCTCGGACGGGCCATAGCGCCAATCATTTCCATTTCAACCCCTCCTGTTCCTGAGCATTGAAAAGCCATCAGAAAAATTCGGCCCGCCGCGGGCTCTTGGGTCTGTGCTGGATGTGTAGTGAGTGGTGCGGTGGGTCGGTGGGGGTAAGGGCAGCAGCCTCCCATGTAGTCCTCCTCCAGTCCTCCCCCTCACTCAGTGAAGGCCGGTGGTGAGCAAGGCACGGGCCGGGAGATATTGATGGCCTTAGAGGCAGTTTTGACCAACATGATTTGCCCGCCTCCTATATGGTGAATTGGCCAGTATTGCTGATTGAATCCCCATGTAACGTCCGCGGCTACAATCACTTAATAAGCGCAACTCGCAGCCCCAGATGAGAGCCGCAGAAATTCAATGAGCTCCTGCGGTTGGTCATTGCATTAAAGAGGACTCGGCCCGCATTATTGGGACAAATTGGCATTGTTTTGGGCTTTATATGGCCGGCACGTAAGGTTTTGATAGCATTAACTTAGTCGGCGTGCTGATGGCCCGGCCACTCTGCTCGATGAAGTGCGCCTTTATGGCACGGACCCGTCCTACGCATACGTACCGCTGCAGCCGCCCCAGCGGCTCAAGAATACCATTGCATTAAATGCAGCCATGATCACTTTAGGATGGCCAAAGAAGATTGCTTCGCCGCGCCACTCGGGGGCCAAACAGCCCTTCATACCACTATAGATCGCGTCTAAATAGGATTCCATGCAATCTTGGATTGGTCGCCACCGAAAGCTCGTTTGCCTGATAGAAAATTACGTTTGCCAATTATTTCAGTAGAATTGACAAAGAGCCGCGCCGCGTCTTCAAGTTGAGATGAGGCAGTGGGGGTTTCATCAGCGGGGAGGGGCCACCGCGGTTGTGAAGAGAGAAATTAATATAGACTCGTTTGGCTGGTCAGCTGATGGATTGCTTTGACCGATAGGCTCAGCCTCTGAACCCTACATAGTTGCTCGGGTCAGTTGGATGTAAGAGGAGCCCGGCGGTCTAACCTACACTCACTGGGGGGCGGCGAGCTGCTCACAGAATAGCGAGTCGCCTACAGCTGATTCGCTCCCATTGTATAATATATATTTGTATACAAGCGACTACAGGCGGAATTGATTGGATTCACGGAGGTTTTTGTGTGGATTATAATCCAATGAAGCTCCTCGTTTGCGCGCCACAGAGTGGTTATAGGGAAATGTAAAGAACATAAAATACCTCCAGGGACCTTTGACATTTTATAAAGTGGGGTTTTATAAGAAGTGTTGAATCTGTTTTTATTCAACTATACGGCAGCCTAGATCTGGATTGAAAGGGAAGACTGGCTCTGTCACATAGTGATAGGCAGATAAAAGCCTCCATTTGAATAACTATTCAAATGTATTTTTTCTGATGACATTAAGAATAAAAAAAATACACATAAAAAGAGACACATATTTGAGGTGATCGTAGGTGTTTATTTTTAGAGGAACTCGTTAGTGTCAGGGCCTTCTCTCATTTGTTTACCAGGATTTGACCAGCTGTCAGCGTACATTTTTCCCATGGTCATTTGGCAAGCCTTGCCCAGCCAGTGACCCCTGACTTATCCTCGGCGAACCAGGCCGGGGGTTCCTAGTAGGAGCTGTCTAGTCTATTGGGGTCAGGGGGAAGGGGTGCTGGGACCCCACACTGGGAGGGGTGGCGCCCCTCTTTCAGCTCCCCGCTCCTGATCAGCTACCACTCTCATCAATCACCCAAAACTTTATCTGGACCTTCAAATTAATGGCATCTTGGCCGAGTCGCCTGTGTACGGCCGGGCCTATGGACTGGGGCGGCCACCACCACTATATGATGGTTTCTGCCCCCCTCCACCTGACCTTTGCAATTCAAAAGGACGCCAACAGGCCACGTAGAAGTTGTGGCTATACGGCTAGAAGAGTCAAATCAAATTTCGACTGTAGCCCCGGCGGCTGTATAACGGCGCCTTCACCCTTCAGAGTTTTCATGAATTCCTCCCAAGCGGGCCCAGTCTATAAGCCAATATGTGGCGAATATTCATCCCAGGATATTTTCATCTCCCTCCCCTCCTGTGGGCATCCAACCAAGCCAAGCATCCAGCAAGCAGCGCTTTCCAGATTGACTGCCGCGCTAGATTGTCTCTTATTTTGGGGGCAGGGGAAATATTTCAAGTCAACGCGTTCGCATTATATTATTAGCCCCCCACATTTTTGCAGCGTGATACAACCCCGCGCACGTCTCAATTTGGGGCGGACTGAATGGCTCGCACCGTGCGTGGCTGGAGAATTCTGGGGCCTTACAAAAGGCGAAAGGCAGCGCGGCTACATGGGCCACAGAAGTGTTGTCAATGGGAGAAATGGGACACGCCGAGGGTAAAGGTTACAGAGCGGGGGGAGCAGCTCTGGAGGGACTCACCGCGACCTGCTCCAGGCTGTGGGGCCCTACCCCCACCGCCTGCCTCCACCCACCACCCCCTGACGGCTCGGCCCCTCAATGGCAAGGTAATATCCCAAGGCGCTGGCTGCTAATCAGGTCCAACTGCACATATTTATGGAAATTTAAATTGGCAAACTTGGGTGGCATAACAAGGTGCCAGGGTGGCAGCATCCAGCCATTTATATCAATTAGCAGCAGTGCGGTCTTGCCATCGATGCGGATGGCACTACAACCTAGTTTTGGTTATTGAACTGCCAGTCCTCATGGCTTGCCATCGACCAACCATTCAACAGAAGGGACCATGACCCAGATACCAAACGTTCATATTTTCCTATCCATTTTCAACATGTATAGGGAAAAAGGTGTGAATAATAATAAAATATATCACTTTCAACTAATCAGATTTAAAATATTTTAATTTCATTAACATCACTATGGGGACCTTTTTAAACAACATTGTCTTATCAATGAACAAGAGGAATAACTTATTTATCAAGTCCTGAGTGTTTCAGCTCTAGAGGTCTAAGTGATGGCGGATTAACAGAGTACTGGCGACGGTGGTGGGCGGGAAAAAGCCTAGTAGAGCCGTCTGGTGTTGAGTGAGGGAACCAACAAACTGGGCCGGCTGGGCTGAGACTCGGGGCCCAGGACGACCCGTCCCCACCCCATGTCGGCCCATACACAGATTTATTACCCAGACAAATAGAGTCGCTTTACAGCGTGCCCCTCCACTGCCCTGCACAGATTGTACCTATCAGAAGAGGCAAGATTAGACCACAGATTAGACATTATACTCGCCCTCGCCTGGAGCTGGGAGTCAATAGGAAATGTACACCAAGATGGAGCCCATACAAAAACCGGATATTTGTCGACAATGTTAGCTGATTGATTAACTGTTGTTAGTTCGTTTCATGAGAAGAAAACAGGGGTTAACATAGCATGCATTGTTTTTACAACGTCTGGAATTGTATCGTTCTCAGTTTGCCCCCAACAGAGGTGGCTTCAGCGTTACGCTGTAGCAGTGGCTTCCGTTGGGTATAGGGGAGACAGGAAGCCAGGCAGAAGGAATGGATTCGTGAAGTCAAGAAGAAGTTGGCTTGTGGAGGATTGGGCCGCCTATATGGGTGATTGTCTGCGCCAATCTACGCCCATGTCCGTCTCGGCCTCTCAACCCTTCCAATTTGATTGCATCCAAGAGCAAATAACTGTTTTGGAAAATTGCTGTTGGTAAGCCAAGATGAATACTGATTGAAGCCCTCTATTGTGGGAGTTTTATTCGCCCGTATTGGCCAAGTGGGAACGGCCGGCGAAATCCCTGCTCTCAACAGCCACGGGCTGTGATCTTTATCAATCTATGTGGACTCATTGAATGGAGACTGTGGGTCCAATTGAGTCGGTGGGAATGAGCGGGAGGAGGGCCGGGGTCCCCGAGGTCACATTGAGCCATACCTAGGCACTCAGCTGCGGGCGGCCATCGGGCCCGGGCCGAGGGAGGCAATCGGCACGGTCTTGTTCAACCCTTCTGATTGGCCGCGACCCGGGGCCAGACCAATTGCCGACAGCATACAGTTGGGCCTGTTTCTCCGAGTATTACCCCCGGCCTTTGAGACACCAGGCGCTTCCCCAGGAATGGCTGATCTGGAGGAGGAGGGGAGGGGGTGGGGTGGGGTGGACGGCCCGGCAGTTTGCCCGAGCGGCGAGGCAATTGATTGGAGCAGAGGCCATTCGGGGGCCCTGGTGGAAGCGGGCCACGGCTCCCACTGACCCCGGTTATCATTCACTCTGTGGCCACACAATAGTGAAAGTGTATGACATCATGTACAAGGCAGGCTTTTCAGCTTGAAATATAGACCCCCTTTCTCCTCCAATTAGAATATAAATATGAGGTATAAGATCACAGTAAGTGCCAATGCAATGGCCATTTATTTCAGTAAAATTGGCTTAGACTACATCAATGTATTGAGCGATTTATGGGCCAATATAGGTATGATGAATAAAACTAAATATATAAAGTTGGTAATTCCCAAATAAAATCACCAAAGTTAAACACTCCGAACTGTCATTAAAAAACATTTTGGTAATTTCCCCACATGAATAGAGGTGGATCCCTCCTTGTGAATGGAGCCTGAAGAGGGTTTGGATTTTACGATGACCCCGTCCTACCTGGCTGGGAGTGTCAGGTGTCGCGGCCTATACCTGGTCCCTGGGGTATCAGTTTCCAGCATCAGTCGCCTGCCACATGGACCTGTCAAATACCTGGGCATAGATCATAGATAGACCCAGCCAACCAGCGCCAGCCAAAGGCCGCCGCACTGTCTTAACTGCGCACTGAATACCAGCACTGATAAAATACAGAGGGACTTCCTCGACCCACCAGGGCCGGGCCGATAAAAAAGAAAAGCACCGGGTTGGTCGTGGGCAGGGCAAGACACAGGTGCCCTGTGATGATGATGTGGGGCCGTCGGCACCGGTGGCGGTAATGAATGGTATCTATAGGCTGGTCCAACACGTACTTACCCGGGCAGGGTATGTGGGGCTTATCTACGGTATGCCCACTGATTACACGCCTCCGACGGACAGGGCCCAAATAACTGCACCCCCCTCCTTCTCCTCCTGCTGCTCACCTGGCCGGACCCTAAAACTTCACCGCTCCACACACGTTATTTCCCCTCGCCCCAACACCTTCAGCCGTTGGCCAAACACCACGGAGACAGACTTGTAATTTGAGTCCATTAAGTGGGCGGTAACCTACTGGTTTCTTCCCGGGCTCGCCGCTGACCCGTACTAAACGGTTTATGCGCCTGTATACATATTTATATGAATATTCATGTCATGTTGGCGTGGGGAGTTTTGGTGGTACAAGGAGATCTATAGACAACAACAACAATAAAATATGTGTAATGAAAGTAGGTAACTAACTGGATGTAGGGCTGACAAAACAGGTTTTCTGTGAAGTTAGAAGTGAGTGGTTTGGTTGTATGATATAAGACGGCAGCTGTGGACGTGATGGATAGTGTGGCTTCCAACATGCTCCTAAATGGTCCGTTGCGTGTAGATATGCAATGGCCTCCACTGTCAACGCAGTCAATCAAGCCATTCCTAGTTTAGAGAGGACTCAAGATGCGTATACATTATTTATGGATGTTAGTTTGAATGCGCAAATGAAGTGGATTCAGGGGAAACAGTGAGTGGGATATTGCCTAAAGGAGAGCCTTGGCACCGAGTGCTGTTCCCTGTTTCCCCATTCAGAGAAGTGGGCTTACAACTCACAGAAAGGCATTTATTTAGCTCTCCATGGTCTTTAATCTGACATAAACACAAGAGTCAGCGACGATAAGGTCCTGATTTTTTAATTAACAACATGATAGATGGGGTTATTAAAAGTGATCATTAAACTGATTAAAACATGAAAATTAACTTTATTGAGATACTCGAATCCTATACAAAGACACCGTCGCTCTGCATTTTTAATGGAAAGGGGGGATTTTCGTAGTAGTTGCAGCCATTTATTATTTACAGCTGATCACCAGTGACAGCAGAAAGGATACGTAGACTAATTTTCCTGATGGGAGACAAGGACGTGGAAAGTAGGCCCGCTGCCTGAGCTCTGCCTTGCTTAATGGCCCTCTCCAGCTTTTTGTTATACCACATGAAATTCTAATTAAACAAATGCTTTCTTGTTTTGCCGATATGGGAATGTCTTAGATAGGTTGCTGAGCTCTCAGCGTTGCACATCTATTAGGGACAGGCCGAGCTTGGCTCTTAGGGCTGATTATTACATCAGGGGGTCAGCGTTTCCCTCCCAGGCCTGGATTGGGTTGCCATTATCTTCTGTTTGGCTTGCGCTCCATCCCTGATGGTTATTTTTTCTTTTCCCAGTAACTCCTAAATGTCTCCCGCTCGTTTGTTATATTGAATAACGCAAGTTTTATGTTCATTTGCGAAAATACTGGCGGGTTTTATTTCTTTTTGCTCTTCCTCCTTCTTCAAGGGCTTTTTATCCTTTGCATTATACTACAATTCTAGCGGCATAGACCCTCCCAGTTATCCCCCAAAGAGAAATAGTATGCTGATTATGAGTCATAGCGCATGTCAAGCCGACAGAACAAGCTTCGATTTAATTACACTTTTTATAGAGAACCCTTTATTGTATCATTTATCCGGCCCAACTTAGCAAACTGTGTGTAAATAACTGGAACATCAAACAATCACAAAAGTAAAGAATGAAATCATACATTCTACAAGAAAAGCGACATCAAGTACATGTAAAACGTATAGATCTAATAATTGTTTGACCCAATTTCTGTTACCCTTCCCCATGAGTTTCAGCTTGAAGATTTGGCTTACTTGCAACAAAAGTCATTGTATAAATGAGAAAAAATTATTGTCACAGCTAATGACCCCCTTTTGTCTTTGTGTCTTGCAGGTTATGGTGATATGTATGGCGGCGCTCCCAACTCGGGCTACGGGTCTCCCCAGCTGCGACCACCTGTCCACTCGCAGGCGATGCTCATCCCTGGACACCCCCACCACATGATGATGGCCCACGGAGGCCACATGGGCCACCACGGCATGCCCGGCATGCCGGCCCAAAGCCCGCCCCTCCACGGCGGGATGGACAGCATGGGTGCCGGCCACATACAGGACATACACGCCGGATAAGGACTAACACCCAGCCCTATGTAATAATAATAATAATAAAATATAGTAATGATAAGGATATGAAACACAAATATATATATTATTGATTTCTTTTGTTATATGGACAACAACAACAGCAACGCGATCATGAAGTGGGAAACTTAACCAGGAGACAAAACGCGAACTGATTGATGCCATTACTACGACAACAATAACTACTACTAGTGTTAATCGAGACGGCCATCCTCCGTGTGTTTTATACCAAGACGAAGCCCAAGGCGGCGGAACCTTTGGGGGTAGTCGCCGTGTACTCTTTGTTGTTGATCCCGGCTGGACATGTCAACCCGACCCAGGAGGAGATGGAGGTTGTAGGGGTGGCTGGAGGCGAGGCGGGGCTGAGGAGAAGGCGCATTTCCGAGCAGACCTTCTCTATACGCGCCTCCTTGCCCCTGACCGCGCTCCTCAACAGTGGCGCCACCTGGTCGAACTCACGCGCATCACGCCGTCACGTGACGAACGCCAGGACTGTGTATCTACTCAACGGAACGGTCCAAAAGGGGAGCCAGGGTAAAAGAGCACGCCGCCCCGCGGTGGAACGGGGTGATCCCATCCTACTGAGGGACTTGTGTTTTTCTCTTCTTCCTCCTTGTCAGGGACATTGGATAGCAGATGAGATCACCCTCCTCACAGGAGAGAAAACCGACGCCAATGGGTAACCCACCTATGGCCCTTCATGGTAGCCGACTGGGATAATCATGAGAAGGGCGACTAGGATAGGTGGGGCGCCAGCTGAGAGACTCCGTGGGTTTTGTATACCTCGCTGAAGCGCCGGCGAACGCAGCCATACACTTCCGGTCTACGCTGCTGCTGCTTCTGCGCCTGCCCAGCGCAACCGGAAGCGCCGGTCACGCCGGGACTGGACTCTGGGTGAGCCGCTCGAGCTGTAAGTGTGTGGCCAGTCGCGTAACACTCGGCTCGAGCCGACGAGAAAAAAACAATAAAAGACAGTCTTTGTTGGTCTAGTTATCTGACTGTTGTCTCTATAGTTGGAGGCCTAGCTCTGAGAGGGTTTAAGCGGCAAATTTATGCCAATGTAATGTATTAAAGACGAATTACTACAGACAAATGACAATCTACGTGTACAATAGGAATAAAATAAAGCTCTAGTAATTCGTACTCCTCAAAGCCAGCCCTAGTCAGGTGATATTTAAGCAAACCACGGTCTACAAATTCTTGTTATAATCAATTTATTTTTAACAGTTTATGTTGTATCTGGTTAATCTTTTGGCTACTCCTCTCTCACCCATCTCCGTACGCGCGCCATGACTCGAAGAAACGGTCGTTCATAGTCATGTATATATATAAATATTATATGCAAAAGGGTAAGCTCTTTTGTACTGAAGCAAGAATGCAGACTGGAACGATATACTTTCTGAACATTGGCTTTGTACTTATGAGTGTGCTGTCGCTTGGTTGACTTTTTATGCTTTATCAGATTTTATTTCATTCTTTGGAATACTGGTTACTTTTGTATTCTAATAAGAAAAATAGACAATTGGAGCAATTGGCCGTACCATCCACTGAGGCAATGGTTTATATACAAAATGTGTTTTGAGTGTCCGTAATGCTGTTATAAAGTATTTGGGACAGAGAGATGCCTCTACTCTGCTCCAGGTGTATGTGTATAAAAACTAATGATAACAAGAAGCCAGGACAATCCCTCAACTGCTATAGAAACATTCAATGTGCATGTACAAAATAGTAAGATCTCAGTATTGAGTAGATTTGTGGTGTAATGAGTATCATCTAGACGACATTTTCTCTTAAGGACTATTTTGTAGAATTTGTAGATACGACTAGGCCACTTCCGTGTGTATTAATGCTTCTACGACCTGTGACGTCATCGAGTGTGTGTGGTTGTCAAGGGCGAATGGAAACGAGGCTGAGAGCGACAGAGTGTCATGAACGCGGTATGAGTCACATGAATCTACACAGCAGAGAAATCGTCAATTTCCTCCTTTTTTTAATCCTCAGAAAAACCTCATCGATGTCAAACCTCTCACTTTGTATAGCTGACAATCTTACCTCAGTAGTCGGAAGGTCAGAGTGAACCCACATACACCTGTAATAATGCCACGTGTGTCACCTTTTTCATACCTGGCCGAAAAGCTGCTCCAAGAGTGTCTATACTAGGTCTTTGGGAGAAGTGGGGGTCTGCCGCCACCTCACTTTTAGAGTCCTAAAAGGACACTTGAAAACACGGGGTATATGTGTTCATTGAAAATATAGCATCCTAGGTCTTAACAATCATACACTGACAAATTACATTATGACTATTGGCAGTTGTGCGCGGCAATGACATGTACAGTATACAGAAGTGTTGCATCCCATCAGTTTATAAGGTGCTTAATTGTTAATTTTATTAATAAAACGGTTGTGACGGAGTGTACTAGTGGTTCCTCGCCTAGGTTAAGAGGGAGGCGTTGCAATAAGAAAATGTAGGATCATACGACAAAATACAAAAATGTATATCAAATGTCTGTGCGTTAGCTATGTTTATTATACCAGCAGAGGAGTTGGTACCTATAGCGGACTTGTTTCAAAGTGTGGACTAACTCGTGCATACTTGGTGTAACACTTGTGTGAATGGTTGAGTGTCAAACCACAAAAGTGGTTTCGATAGTAAAAACTTTTATTTTTGATGGACACCGTCAGTTGTCACAAGATGGCCGTGGTTGGAAAGTCAAACTTTCTCCATGACTACTTGCTGTACACGAAAGTTTCCTTAAATTGCCAAGAATTGTAATGGGTAAATACTACAGTCTGTCTATATTGTTTGTTCAGTGTGTCTTGCTGTAGAAATCACAAAACAACTATTAACAAGGCTGGTCAACCCTTTGTAAGATTCTCCTAAGTTCATATATATTTGCCACACACATATTATCGCAGTATTTTGTGCGTGAATGACCGACAACCTCTAATTGATTGACTGATTGATTGATTGATTGCCTGGTTGATTGGTTGATAGAGAGGGAAAAAGCAATTTAGTAGGCAAAGACTGTTTTGATACAAGATTTTCAATATGAAAAGTTGACCATCGAGAACTTGTGGGAGAATTTTTATAACATAGGATAATGAACTTGTAAAGAAGATGTAATGAAAATAAATATTATATTCACAAAGTCATTATTTCTTAACCTCGTCAGTCCATGTTGGACCCATCATTTTGTTGGCATAGAACATGTGAGACAATAACTTGATTTTGTATCCTCCTTGTATGTACAAACCGAATACCTCTGGCATGGAGCTGTGGATCCAGATTCAGCCAGTATCTTGTGGTATCCAACTGGCTGGTGTGGGTACAGGGTCCTATTGTATAGCCTGTATCGAGATCAATCCAGTTTGTACCAGATGGGTTGAAGGTAATCATTGTAGCCAATGTCTGCAGGGCGGTATTTATGAAACTTCTTGCAGATTGAGGCCTTCCCGAGACTCACTACCATTGTACAGGAAATGGCTTTATTACATCACACAAAATAAAATATATTGTTGCCAAACATACGTTCTGTGAGTTTCATCTTTTGATTTTAATTTTACAAGCAGCTAAGGAAATATCCGTTATGAATATCTAAAAGAAAGTTATAGTAGTTGTTAAACACCACTGAATCTTCATCTCGAATATGTCAGATCTTATGTTCAGCAAAATCTTCAATAATAATATCCTATAACTTCATAATTATAGAAAATGAAATGTTACTGCCAAACTCAATAATATATATTAAACCAATCAAACATCATATTCAACACGTGATTCTTTAATCGAGTTTTCGCAAAGAAATGGATTATCATAAAAGTCGAACATGATGGAAAGTGAAATAGAAAACAAAACAACAAAGTTCTATCATTTCGCAAATCACCTCCGTCAAAACTTGTCTTCAAGCTAGGCGTCCTCTTGAGTGGTAGGGATCAAGTTTGTCCATTATTGAAGATCCACCTGAAGGTCAATTAGTTATAGATAAAAGAATAGACCTGTTCCTCCAAACGCGTGCTACGCATGCGCCTCGTTCATCCTTCCGGTCCAAAGTGTCGTCTGCGCAAATATTTGGTGTCGCCACCAACTATTGGGCTACTTCGTTTTCTGCATTCAAAATTTTGACCCGAGTTGCATAAAGTGTGCTTCTGGACATCAAATCTGTTGTAGAAGGATGAAATCACACACATGGGGATCTGTGGAGGAAGGCAGGGGAGGAGTGGGGGGAGGGGAGTATGTTGACTCGGTGTCGCCTCGCCTCTCACAAGCACATATCAATCAGATCCGGAAATGTGCGCTCATGCGTGAGCAGACGACTTTTGGACGGAACGCAGCGCGTCTCTGTGGTCATTTTTCAATCATTGGGCGCAGACGATGCAGGCTGAACACAGGGTAAACACGGGGGCAACAGGTTTAGGCCTTTTCTGAGTGCGTCCGTTCGTGAGCGGCGCATGATGCATCGAGAGGGGACTCCTCCATCTTCACTTGGGCGGGAAGGAGGCGCATGAGGACGGATGGCACTGCTCGGAAAGATAAACACCATTGATTCCTCATATCGATAATTGATGCAGGCCCACCCGAAACTTTGTCCACTTTTATCGGCAGCGGAGAAATGTGGCCAAATAGAGCGCAACAAATCACCGACGTTTAATCAATGCGGTTTGGAGACAAGGTTTTAATAACGGCATTGACCGCAATTAAAAGGGTCGCGTAACACATTAAAATGTCAAACAAAGCTGACCTGAAGCCGCATTTCCGGGCCGCATTTTGACAGTGTTGTCAATAGAACATACAGAAGAAGATACAGGGACGGCGCAGAAATCTGTCACCCGGACACTGCGGTTTTAAGACCTTCCGAATATGAATATACATGTAATACCCTGGCTGCTGTTCGAGGAAAATCAATACAATTATGCTAATACTCTACGTTTTAAAGTATCAGTCGCAGGCGAGAATGACATGGTTCCAGCCATAAATCCCGCGGCTATTATTAGGATCCTAACCACGTCGCCGTAAGGTTAAACTAGATTAAGTTGTCAATTCTGAATGGTCCAGATTTCGGTGAATTGCTCGGAATAATGCGACTGGGGAAAAACGGCAGCCATTGCCCCTGGGAGACTGCTATTAGCATGGAGCCTGCCTGGTGCCTGATGAACATGTCGGTAGATTAGGGCAGGCTGAGGTATGGACATCAGACTGTTGGCGCCACCCCACACCTGTCCCCACAGGTAAAAAAAACAATGGTCTGATTACTTATTCATCCATTCATTCACTAAACCCAGCCCCATCTGGGGAAAGGTTGCTGCAGTATTTATCAGGCGTCGTGTGTGGTATATTATAGGCAAAAGCATTGTAAATACCAACCAATATGTTTTTGGAAATTTGTAAACAATGTGTATTCTATGCTTTCTCCATTCAACACCCCCACAGAGAAATTATATTCAATTATGTATTTTCCCAGGGATAGTTATCCAATTTAAACAGTATTTCGATGAATTATTCATTGCATTGTTTTACGCGATTACCCGCCTTTGATTGCGAAGGCCTTTATAACGACTAATATGCGATTCATCAATTAGTAAGTACAGCTTTTTGTGGCCTCCATACAAAAAGACCTGTGGGTGGTAATATCCCAGACATGTGTAATCCACTGTAACTAGGTTGCTCAGCGGCAGCTCCCCGTCTTGCCGGCTGTAGGCCTATTAGGCCTGGCTTGATGCTCACCTTTAACAATAGCATTGTGCGCCCGGCCCGCCTCGCCGTGCGCCACCACTGGTATCTCCCTCCCTCCGAGTTAATTAACTTGATTTGTCTGTAGGGATTCGGTCGCCTTCATTAAATCAAACTTGCTTCTGTCTCATTACGATGGCGTTTTATAAATGGTAGCCGGCTTCGCCCTGCCATAATTCGGAGACGCCACCTCAACTGACAAATGAAACAATGCCGACCTGCATCGGGCCTGATTGGGCTACATACAGCCCCCGTCGCCGGGCCCCACCGCCGGCTGGCCGCGTCCCATTATCAACCGTGGAGGCAAAGTGCACCGCACAAACAAAAGGTCATGGAAACAAATAAGCCAACGCTACGAGCCCCAGATATTCATGATTGGGTGGCACAAATTACCCTTGCGCTTTAACTTTGCCTTTTCTGGTTGTATTCTGAAGTCAATATAGATGCCAAGATTATGCCGGCAGTCTGCGAAGTGTCTTGTAGGAAAGTAGATCTCCATCTTGAACGCAATATCTTCATCCGCATCAACATAAGCCAACAACCCCGAGATAGGCCTTAATACATACAGTCTGCGGTTGGAGCCTTTGTAATGGGAATACATATTTGCTGCTGTCTTTGTTTAAGAAGACATTTAGATGCTGTCTAGGTGATTCTCCGATGAAATGGTCTGCTCCACTTTGGACCGGAAGTCACCAAAGGGACGTTAGCGGAGGTTTCCCCGATCTACTTGTCAACCGAACCGGAAGTGTGGTACAAGCAGCAGCCGGATAAACCCGTTCTTACAGCATATTGTATATTTCTATATATATTAATACTTACAGCTATCAGGTTATTTTCACAATAGTCGATTACTATACAGAGGCAGATTCAGGGGGCGGGGGGGGGGGGTGTTCAGGGGGTCCTGTTCCCCCCCCTTTCGGTGGGGACTTGAACCTGCCAAAGAGAAAAAAATGTATGTGCGCGAATACACGCCATTTTAGTGCCAACCCTATATGCAGACCCCCCTTTCCGAAATCCTGTATCTGCCATTGACTATATATAATCAAACAATAGAAATGCCTTTCTGGTTTTGTGAACATCCATGACAGCAAAAGCATGCACCGTGGCCATTGTCATACAAGGCTTTATTGCCTAGTTCCTAATATTTCTCACTTGGTTAATTTGTTCTTATCATCTTATCCGTCCGAAGGGGGCATCCCGATGGAATGATATAGACCTTGATGAGTTACTCATGTCATAAGATGGTATATATTTTTGACAATTCCCCGCTGACCTAACATTGCTCGGCAAGGGAGATGACACGAGATGCGATATCATGTCATTTCACGTGATCTACAGGAGAGGGTTCATGCTTTATGTAACGCATCCGGAGATTCGTCTATCGAATCAGCCCGGCCGGTGGACGCTTGTAAATCTTTATGGGACTTCTCTGCGCTGGCCAAACCCAATTAGTCGCCCTGATCATGGCCGAATCTACTCAATTAGGAGCCATCATAATCACAGCCGGTGTCAACAGAGCTATGGAGATACGGCCACAATGGGGCCCGAGCCGGTAACTGTGGGGGGTCGGGGTTTATGTGCAGCCCCCCTGGAGATGGGGCAATGTATGATTTAGACTCTTGTCACAGGTATAAATACTGCCAGCCACAAAGGACATAGAGCAATTCCACTGCCTGAAAAGTCATTAACACCCGCTTATGGGGCTCCTAAGTCAAGGAATATCTGCCATTGGCGTTTTGTGTTGTCAGACCTAACTACGTCATGGGAGTTGTTGCGAGTGGCTGGGGCTGGCCTTTCCCCGGTCGTTATTGTTTGTCTTTACCAAAAGCCCATTGCCTTTGCAAATGTATAAAGATTGCTACTCTACTTCTTTCTATATACAACGTTATGGTCATTGCCATCCTGCGTTTGAATATATGCATATTGATTAGTGTTTTGTCATAATCAACTGTGAAAGATTTTATGTTCAACATGTAATACATTGTATACAATTATGTGTTTTTCAGTTGTTGAATCCCTAAGTGTAAGTACATGTGTAGCCACTGAGTTGTAACCAGAGACATTGTGTGAAAACTGCCTGACACAAGAGTGAAAACTGCCTGACACAAGACCCGTGCTTTCTGCTGTGGGAACAGGCCAAACCTGAAATGCCGTGACCCTTCCCAGCCAAACGGACATTGTTGTTCTTCACAACACTCCCTGAGTAGGGGGCTGCTTTAAACCAAAACAGACGGGGATCCAATGTCTGTGGCCGGGTCAGGACACTGACCCAACACACACATGGCACCCTCACCCCAGCCCTGTGGATAACCCGAGCCTGTTTGACTTGGGAATTATATCCAAGCACAAGGTATTGTTGTGCAGTTGTTCTGCGTGGCCTTTCACGAAGGTCAACGTCCAACAGGAAACAGTCAAGGCCTTCCTGTGTATAGCCACCCTTTTACTAGTGCCACTAGTATATGCCACTAACATAACTATGAATTGATATTCATTAGGATCTTTTAAATATTGAATTTCTGTACATATGCATGGTCCCCTTCCTCAGCCCATTCTATATATGAGCACTAAGCAAACTATAGTTATCCTTTAACCAAAAGGAGTTGAAACTGCTTCTTATTGCAGGAAAAGACATAATGTTGTGGAAAGTAGAAGAGAGAAAATGGCGAACGCAAAGGATTACCGGGGCATTCAATGTAAAGGGCCTGCGACAAACTAACTTTATCCCAGGTAACAAAAGAAATATTATGATTGGTTAGTGGTAACCTAGAGTCAGGAACGCCAACCCCAGCACTTAATTCACTGCCAAATGTTTCATTCAATATGTCGGAATTTCCTTCATCCTACATGCATATGAAAGTTAATGATAATGTCTCTTTTGAAAAAAAAAAATCAAAAGTTTTATTGGTAATAATCTTCAAGGTTTCCCTTGGTTTTCAGAATTATACTTACAATAAGATGGGGATGCCATTCACATGGTTACATTATATCCATAGTATATAGAGAACTTCTTGAGTGAAGAGTATGCTTCTTTAACTTTGAGTCAGTGAACATAACAACAGTTCCTCGCCATATGCGTGCATGCAGAGATAAGGAGTGTGAAAGACACGTGCTGCAGATTATTTGAAATACTAGATTCGCATGTCCAGTGGCATAAAAGAAATCGTGTGTTTTTACAAGTACGAGTTTTTGAAGAAAAATATCGTGATGAAAAAGCGGGGACAAGCATGTGATGGACATTAAAAGAAACAGGGATTCGTGATCAAGACATGTTCTGACAAACGACAAAGAAAATGCATGCAGCACGGTTCAGCTAGACAACTTTCAGTTTGAGCCTTCCTTGTTTTTCTATGATAAGTTTGTAAACTACACCGTTGATTAGAAATCCTTTTTATTACGATCCTCATGATATTCATATAGTTCTATGCATATTGGAAAGGTTTTCCCAAAATATATTCGGAGTGTGTATATAGTGTGTGAAAAAATAGTTACAATACAATCTTTATTCACGGCAAAAGGAAAGGGAAAGAATGTATGTAGGACACTTTGTGTGAAGAATACCTAAAGAATATGCGTCTAGACAAAATGAAGATGCTTTGTTAGCTTTTAACTCTACTTAGAATGGAGAATCTTGGAGGTTTGGTACACTATATCTCTGTGACTGGAGATGAACCTCGTCGTTGTAGTTTCACTGAAAATGGGAGCAGCTCGCCTGTTTGCCCACTGATAGCCCGGCGTGGGTATCATGAGCTGCTCGGCCCGTCCCCGGTCGGCTTACCGTCATTAGGCAGCCTACACCCATTTGGGTGTTCACCTTGGTTTACGCTGCTCGCCGTGACCTTTGACCCCATCACTGCGCAGCCCGCCCGCGCAGGGCGGCGGGAACAGTGCGCCAATTTGCATAACCAGTGACTCTCTTTTCCCGCAATTTCGCCCGCCTTATGAGATCTTATTACGACGTGGTCGGGGCCGGGGCCTCATTTATTGAGATATCTGCCTGGGATAAGGTGAGGGTGGAGGGGGGTGGTGGGAAGGGGAGGAGGCACGCAGTCCTCAGGCGCTCCCGCCAAGTAAAAGACCCCCATAGGCGAGCAGCTCCTAGAAGCAGCCTCAGATCTTGAGACTCGATAGCCTGTATTGACAGCAGCCGATCGCGGGCTTTACACCATTGAATGGCCATAAACGGACTGAAACTAATTTATTTGATGATAGGCGCAATTGTTTCCGACTCGCAATCAATAGCCAAATGGGGGTGTTCGCGGCGTGAAAGAAACGGTCGATACGGGCCGTAAAGCGAGTGCGAGCCGGCTCAGGAGGCAGACTGACCGTTTCGTTCCACCACAGGGAGCTGCTCCCTGAGCTGCTCGCAACAACTCACAAAAACAGGTCACAGTGAGGAGATGGTCAGCCCGGGCAGGCCGCGGTTGAGTGGTGGGTTTCAGGACGAGCTGCTCTCAGAGGGGTTCAGCGGGTCTCCTATAGCGTGCCCCCTGAGCAGGGGCGAGCAGCTCCTGGCCCTATGGCTGAATGGGATAGGGCGGTGAGCGCCTGGAAGTCAGGAGTTTACATGCGTAAGGTACTATGGTGGATTCTGAAAAGCATATACTTTTTTTTTCAATCATTGACAAAATTGCCAACGGGATATGTGTATGTATGTATTTATGTATGTATGTATGTATGTATGTATGTATGTATGGATGGATGGATGGATGGATGGATGGGTGTGTGTGTGTGTGTGTGTGTGTGTGTGTGTGTGTGTGTGTGTGTGTGTGTGCATAGCTACCCGGCATATCCCATTTGCGATTTTTCTTCATTATCCCGTCTAGAAAGATTTCAACATAGGCTATGTTGATTTGTAAGGATTAACACTGTTTAGGTTATCCACACCACTACTTTGCTGTATAGTTAGGACTAGTATTTCTATTGTGCAAATATAGTTCATCCCTACATTGGCCTCTGAGGATCTCCCATCGGGACCCTTAGTTATAGTAGTATTGATCAGCTGAGTGTGGGTGGGTGCCTTCACCCACTCCCCACTGCCCCTGCTTCCACGCTCATCCTGTCCGCCCTCACCCATCCAACCCATCACCCACCTCCCATCCACCCAACCCCCCTACCCACTGCCTCCCTCCACCACCCAGCCTACAGGCCCCGGCCCCGGCCCCATCATTAGAGAGGCCCGGCCCCGCCACACTTACTGCTGCCCACACTGACAGCTAGTATCACTCAGGGAAGGCCTAGCCCTGGCAACATGTGACAATATGAAAACATAAAACAAAGTCGGTGGTGAACAACCAACTTATATGGTAGAGAGGGACGGTCTTCGCCGGCGATGCCTTCCGCACAGGTTCATTGTCCTATACTACTTACGTTCATTTTGTAAACAGTGCTCCATTTTAGGCTGACCTCTGCTTTGACAACCGAAAATGCGCAACAGAATTATTCAGATGGAAATGTAAAGATATAACAAGAATGTGAATGGCATTAAAGTGTTATGCTTCAAATCTATTGTATCTGTAGAAGGGGACGATTAAAGTTATATATTTCAAAATGGAAATATAGAAATACATGAAATTAAAAAAAAACAACACTAAAATTGCTGCTTCTCGACATTCAAACCAATCTCGAAAGATTAGGAAAATGTATTGGATAAGACATGTTTTATTATGAAAACAATGAATGGAAGCCTCGCAAATGTCATCGACTGTTCCATCCATTACGTTATAGGGATAGACGCCTGGCTTGGCACCCTGCAAAACTGCCGCGCCATCTAGTAGCCGATAGCTCAATCAAAACAGCGCGCCGGCCGCCTGTCATGTCGAGGTCGGCGGACGCGGTGATGTGTTTTCGTTGCCGACCTGGCCCTGTTTTCTCTGGGTCGGGCCTGTTTTTTCAAATATAGACCCAGTAAAAACCATGTGTATGAGTAATCCATGGAGCATGTTTGTGTCTGTTTTAGCCATACTGATGTTATGTAGAGGAATACAATAGATATTAAAAGTGGGGCGAATTTCAAGTACTCTGTATCATTCACATTATAACTTCTATATTAAACACATTTGACTATAGGTATGTCTAATTTCAAGAGGTATACCAGTGTTTTGGCTTTGTTTTCTTAAAACTTACCTTGATTTCTACATGACATACAAGCTAGATTGATGCATTTTCACCAAAGCTCAAATATATACATGTAAATGTATTTACCAAAATACATACACGTACATGTAAATGACATAATTCTGTAGATGACCAAGGGCATACACTCACACAATATTGTCAATTTGCGAATTGTTATATTGTTTCACAGAAAATCAACATTATTTGTAAACTATTTCGAAGCACATGGATAAAAATAAGAACATTTTGAATAGGTATCAATGTTTTTTCGCTTGATCACCGTGTGAACAAATTCCAAAAGGATAACTATATGCATCTTGTGATCACATGATTATAATGTTATAATTATGTGAGTTGTATATTCGGATATCACCCGATTATTTAAAGTGTGACACGTGATGTTCTAAATGCTATTGGTGTATAGATGAAATTATGTATATTTTATTCAGACTCTCTGTACTTTTTGAACCCAGGAAGTGGATATGTTATGGGTTGGTTTACTCTCTTTTGCAATGCTATCCCCGCCGTCACTTTCCACCTTGACTGAGGCCAGTTATTTCAAGATGGCTGCCTCCATAGGTCTGCACTGGACGCGGCCATGTTGGGATTATCCGTGTGATGGATGGACAGGTTGACGTTAATCCAAATCCCCTATTATCACACTTAGATGACAAACCTTCGGTGGTTACCAGCACAGAAGATGATTACGTATACTGACCCAGAGGTGTATGTACTTTAATGGTTTGTATAGCTTCGTTCATGTCAGATATAACTGCACCAGAATTAACAGTATAAATGTGCCACTCCTTTCATTTAATTGATTAGGTAAACTGGTTCATTGTCAGTTATCAACGTACATGTATTACGAGTCAGAAGTAAAGGTCAATGCATTACATGTACATGTTGATTTCCGAAGGCAAAACATGGGTACCCCAGTGTCTGTCTCATGTTCTGTGAGGTATTTCGGTAGAATTACATGTACCTGTCTTTTTGCATTATTCTAGCTCGTGATGCAAAGGATATATGATCAAACTGACATTTCTATAGAGTAAGTCTGGCATGTTTTCACAAACATTGTGCGGCCCACTCTCAGCATCTGTTCCCTAGTTATTCTTAATGGCAAACATCTTTTGCTGCTAAAACGTTGTTCCAAAATATCAAGAGCACCTAAGCCTCTATCCATATTGTAATTTTCATCACACAGGGATTTACATTTTTTATTTGAAGAATTAAATGAAACATAATACCCCGTCTTTATCTTTTAGTTTTCAGTCATACGTTCACCGAGAAAATAGAAGATGTATTGATGTATGTATATCATTCGTGTGTCTATCTATCTATCTATCTATCTATCTATCTATCTATCTATCTATCTATCTATCTATATGTTTGTTTATAGGCCTATGTACAAAGCATAAATGGTATGTTTGTGTGTTCATATTTTGCAAATACGTATAGCTGTATGTATGTATACCGATATTCAGTCCATCCTCAATGTGTAAAACCCCACCACTCTCAACAGAGCAGGGAACCGTATACAAAGGATTTCAGAAATCCCATTATAGAACACTCACGCCCTTGGCATAACTCACATACAGCCAGGATCCGCCGCCAGATAGCGCCTCGGTCGTCGATCCCGCCGCCAGCCCCGGCACACGCGGACAAAGACGTGTTTTCTGTCGCCCCACAGCCCAAACAGACTCCACCGCTTACCCTTCCCTTTACCCGAGTCATTTACATTACCCTCTCCCGACGTCAGATAACCATCGACGACTGTAGATCTCTACCCCCGCAGCGAAAGTTACAAACGGTTGATGGGAGGAGATAGGGAACACGTCGTTAACGTCGCCTTGCTCAACTTTTTGCGCCTGAAGCAGTGCAGAGTGGATCTGGTCATAATGGGAGATGGTTGGTGGATGGACCAGTTATATTGCCCTGCTCGTTAGATAGACAGACAGGCGGGCTATCCAGGCACTTTCCGACATGCTTCCACGTATAATTTGAACACGAGAGAACTGGTGGGGATCGACTTCAATCGGAGCGATAAGTTTTAAAAAGACCGCTCGGGGGTACGTGTGTGTATGTGTTTGCGGGGTGAAGCGACCGGAGAGAAGTTCTGGGGCGCAGGGTCTCCCTTTGCGCCGCGGACATGACTAAACAATTACAATTATATAAAATGGCTGCGGGCTAGGAAACTGAAGTCGGCCCGGTTGCGGCGGTTAAAAGGGCCGGGGTTATGCGATCCCGGGGTGGGAGCGGGGACGGGCTGAGGGCCCGCTCCCCCCGTAGGAGGTCGGGGTCAGGAGAGGTCCGCGCCGGGCCGGCTATAAATTGCAGCACTTCTTGTGTCTCAAATAGCGTTACACGGGTAGGGCGGGAAGCCGCAGCTTTGATCTGGCCACACTACACGGCCCACAGATCTAGCGGCCTCATTGATCTTTGCAAAGTTTGGATCTCTAAGGGCCGCGGTCGTGACCACTGAATGTTGGAGTGGGGGCTCTAACTTCAAACCCCTCAGGCACTCTTACCCTCTGAAACTGTACCTTAGCTTTCCCAATACCGATTTTATTTCAGTCCTTTTTAACCTTGTTATATTGAGTTCCCGACACAAAAAGACAGACATTTAGGTATGGGAAGATTATGCACATTACCCAATTACTTGTATAAAGTAGAAAAGGACAGCAGGTATGATTATGACTATCGTGCCGAAGGCGCCTAAGATAATGTCTTTAACTACCAGTGAACTTTAATGAGGAATTAAATTACAGTCGTGTAGTTAATTACTTTATTGACAATAGACATAATTGTAACGCACGCTGGTAGAGCGTTTTCTTAAAGTAGCAGCTGTAGTGTGGATCTTTTAAGTTTATTAATATTCTATGGTAGGAAAACTTACTGACATTGGATCCGAATTAAAAGAACCTAAGTTAGAATTTGGTTGTGCTACCCAGGACACTTGCATAACCGACAAACATTTACGAGAATTGATATTGTGGCCATTGTTAACCCACATGATTCTCCCAAAATAGTAGGTATGTATCAAAATGAATTGCTTGATGAATCGTACTATGATATCTAGGCTTATGTTTCCCAAATATGTTTTCAATTAATTATTATTTTTCTTCTTTTTTTTTCGAAAGTAATACAATAACAAAAGAATCCAATTATTGTTCAACATAAATGTTATCACATATACATACATTTATACAACGTACATCATGGAGAAGTTATGTGTGTCTCACTTCATTTTGAGATAACATGAGGATAATTATCACAGTTCACACAAGCTCCTAAATTGGCAGATATTCTTGTTAAGCCCTTTGGTTTATTCCCCCATAATCGTTATATGGTAGATTAGGAAAATGATGATGACACTTGATCTACATATCTTACAAGAAAGGGTTGCGCCACGCGGATTGAATGTACGTGTATCTATACAAAAGGATGGACTAGATAACCAATCGATAAATGTTAATGTATTTGAGTTAGATAACAGGTATCAAGTTATTCCTTTGTGTAGAAATAAACCATTCAGCAAATCTGATGTAAGGTCCAATTGCAATTGGCAAAACAGATCTACTTACAATAATTTAGCGTATCTAATCAAACAACCATTAATGTTTATACTATTCCATGTTCATAGTTATTCTAAAATAATTATTTAAGTATCAAATGAACAGTACAATATATTGTTTGAAATCCTATCTTGTAGGAGGTTAGACAGAGTAAAACTTCAGTCTAAAATAGAAGTCAAGTCATCGATCTATCAACGTAATATTGTAAGACGCAAAACGTAATACCACGTCACATAAACAAATACAACAAATCTGAAATTCATCTTCTTTTCACGACTCAATCCAATACGTATAATTATAAGTCGGTATGGAATGTATGTTTGGTTCAGTGTGAGGAAGTTTCGGATCCCCTTCAGGTGTATTTGAATGACGCGGGGCGACCTGGTGAGGTCAGGCCCCGGGGAGTAACATACGATCACACCTCAGGTGGGCAGGGCTGAGGGCGTACATCTTGTCACAGGTGTACAGCCACTACACCGCCCCTCCAGCCCGTGTATACAAGAAGCTGCGTTTTGGCCCAATATAAATGTGTCAACGCAGCTGTATGGGGGCTGAAAGCTCGGGAGGTGGAGGGAGAGGTAGGTAGGGCCAGGAGGAGGAGGGGTAGGTAGGTAGGACCAGGAGGAGGGGTAGAACTGGGAGGTAGGAGGAGGCTGAGGCAGGATTTATGTGCTGAGGTCCTGCCGGCGACACACTGTGGGTTATGTTACCGCCTGGAGGTCCCGGGAGCAGGGCTCCTGGGCGGGGGCAGGGAGGCCGTCAGCGCGGCGGCTGGCGGGTCAGAGGGCTGCTCCGGGCGGGGAGCCGGCCCCGGGAGGACGCTGATTGGAACCAACCCGTGGAGGACCCGAGCTGGTGGTGGTGGTGGTGGCAGGGGAGGGGGGTGAACTGTGAACCGCCTGGCTCCCTCACTGGAGACGTCTGTACGTACATACAATATCATAGGAGGATCCAGAGGGGGGGCGGCGCCCCTCCCTTTTTTCGGAAAATTTTGCATTTTTTTAATGTAAAACTCGGCCAAAAAGTCATTAAGGAATTTTTTTCTAATAGCGCCCCCCCCCCCCCTTTTCAAATCCCTGGATCCGCCAGTGTACATCCAGGCTGCCCCTGTGCTACCAGTACCTCTCCCCCACAACATCACAACCTCACCTCCTGCCCTGCCCTGGAGCCGCCCGCCTCCCCCGGTATAACCCTGGCTCCTCCTTCTACCCCTCCTCCGCCTCCTCCAGGCGACCCGACCCGCATACCTTTCAGCGGAGTTGAGCCCAGCCAAATCATGAATAATGAGCGGGCGCATGCCGACCCGGGCTTTGGACTCCTCCAGGAGAGCGGCGGGGGCCGGGTAACGGCCCTGGGGGGTTGGCCACCACTATCTGCTCCAGGGGAGTCGCCTGTAATGCCTGTAATATCAGTGACGCTCCCCGTGGGGGCCCCCGTCGGTGGTACAGGGGGGGCGGGGGGGATTGCACTGGAAAAGTTTTGAACTTATCAGCGAGGGAGGACCACCCCATACGGCGATATTATATGTCTCATTTCTCAAGCATGACACCCAGTGTCCCCACTCCAGACCGCATAGGGCGCCCCGCGGCCACTATCGACGCTGACCCGAATCTGTCAGGGTTTATGAACATTTGAACGGCGCCCAGAATGTTTCCGATATATGAACAAAGGCCGGGCCGGCCGATAGCGCCGCCCTTCACTGGGTTTCGGCCCCGGTGTCATATCTCGGCGTTGACACGGGTAGCGCCGTACACGTGTTTTGCATCGGTCGGCGAACGGTAAGAAAGTACATTAATGTGATTTATTGTACGGGTAGGCGGCCATTTCGACCTACTGGAGAGCACCCAGGAGCAGCCAGACCCCAGGGGTGGGGGGCACTGACTCCTTGAATTTTACTACCCACTGCCAAGATATACCAGCCATACTCTGCATGATTGGCCGCTCCTGAATTTTAGTTGAACGCCCCTTATTTTTGGAGGACACTGGTCAACGCCCCTACAAATAAAAGTGTCTAAATTTCAGGAAATAAACAAAAATCACAAAAGTTGCCTAGGAAAAGTTATGATTAAATATGACTTACTTTCAAGTTAATGCCTTATAGTGTTCTATAGAATGTAGCTCAACCTCCCCCTCCCCCGCTCTTTTTTTTGCCTAAAAAGTGGTTGACCGCCCCTCAAATATGATGATCACTACTCCAACTTCGCTGATCCGTTTGACAGTTGGTAGGGTTTCAAACCCAAGTGCCCCTCCCCCTCCCCCCCAGGGGAGTCAGACGCATATGGCACCCATGGTGGAGGTCTGGAGGTCCGACTGTTATCCTCCTGTAGACGCCCGGAGAGATTCCTCCAGGGGAGATTACACAGCTCTAACAGATACACGAGCACTCCCGCTGAGTTCTGGGCGTATTTGCTGAAAGATAGAGAAAAAAGGAAATATTTGTTTGATAAAGGAATGAACTGTAAGCAAAAGAAATACGCAGAATTTCCCAAATTCAACTCAGCAGTAAGAGGCGAAACCTCCACAGGGTTCTGCTGGCTTTTTGCCAAGTATAAAGAAGATGTGCTCGTAAATTGTACAAATAAATGAGATACTACAACAAGACCTCACGCTGGGATGTTATATACATCACGTCAAGAAATGTCCCGTGGATATTATTTGTAGGGAAGAATTTCAATCAAAGAAGTAATAATAAAATCATCCTCACTGTGCTGCTTGCCAATACTATGTCTAACCAGAAAATGTGTTCAAATAAAATCAATCTTGCCTTCCCTAGGGCCCTTAAACGTATGCTGTTTTTACAACTGCTGATTTATTCTAACGTATATAGTATATATATATATATATATGTATATATATATATGTGTGTGTGTGTGTGTGTGTATGTGTGTGTGTGTTTGTGTATGGGGAATTTTATCCAAACAACTAATCGGAACCCCCTCAGTTTTTCATGGAACCCCCTTGATTTACCTGGAACCCCCTCAATTTTTAGGGCTGGGTACACCCCTGTAATGACAGTTAGACTCTGTATATGTGTGTGTGTATTTGGCGAAGAAATACTTTCTTACTTCAAAATATCTGGTAACAAATATCTTCTGGTCAGACAATATTTTAGATAATTTTGATGGGTAAAAGTGGACATAACTTCCTGTTTTTACGTTTTGCTTCTCCCTCAGCCTCTGAAGTTCTAGAGAGGTATAATATTGCAAAAAGAAATATAAGAAAATGCAGAAACCCAAACTAGGTCACACACGTGAAGCCAGACAGAAGCAAACCACCCATCAACTAGGACAACAAAGTAAAACTCCAGAGATAAATGCGCTTGCTAATAAGACCGAGTTGCCGGAAATTTTCTCTGGCATGGCGTCATGCGGTTGAAATGTTTAGGAACTCTCATCCATGATGATATGTATATATGACGCGCGAAGACGTGTGTGTAGGCGGGGAGGCGGATAGAAGGGGTAGGGATGTAGGCCTGTAGGCCTAGAAATTGTGATGTTCCGTGTCGGAGCAGCTGCCGGGGTCGTCATGGACCATAACAAACCATCATGGACCAGGGGCAGACTCCAGAACAGGAGGCCAAGTCGTTTTACACTCTGTGGGACCGCTTTTGCAGACCAGTGGGAAAGGTAGTGAAGATGCTGCTGTAGATCTACTCTCTGCTCCCAGAGTCTGGTCTGAGAGTGTTAAAAACTGAACGGGTAGGAGGAGAGGGGAGAGGTGGGAGTGGGAGGCCCGCCGACGTCATGTTACTGCCATAACGTCGGGATTTAGGTGGGCATGACGGACAGGCCGAGTATATAGACCCATACATCATAAGACTGGGATATACATCCCACCCAATTAAAAAAGCGTTCCCCTGACAGTTTCCACCATAAATAATACATGGAGGTGAACGTGCGCATACAACGTAAAGTTAGCGGAAAGTTAGGGTGTGGTAGTCCTGTCAAAACTAAAGTTTTTATGACCTCGGGTGGATACCGTATATTTATTAGAAAAAACTCTTAAATGATGGAATCCATACGTTGTGAGGATAATTATGGGGTATATGCACGGAACAGCAACATGCATAAGTGAGATGTTTGTTTACAAACAATTACAATCCACAAAAAGAAATACAGAAATGAAGTAAAGGGATGGTATAATTAAATATATTTTTGATCATGTCACTTTTTAGATACCATTTGGGAGATTCGGTTTCATTTCAATGACTCAGTATGGATACTTTAGTGTATATTTTATAAATAGTATACATCGTTATCCCTTACTCATAATATGATTCGACACTGCCTCATGCGTGCAGGTTGAAGGAAATGTACATCTGATCATCATCTTAGTTTGGTTTCTTTTTCTTGAGCCCTCTCAATGTCAAGACACCGGCTGATGCCCGTTACCCCTGTAACCCACACCCTCTCCAGATCTACCGTCTTGCAGCCGACGCTACACGCCCGACCACGTCCTCCGCACGTGTTTTTTGTGTTTAATATTGCCAACAATAAAAGGGCCCCTTGTCCGTGTTCACGATCCAGGAAGGCGGGTATGGCGCCCGCTGACCTGTGGCTAATGGATCTAAACGCACTTCAAACGGCGCAGGTCTCGCCGCTAGGGGCGGAAGTGGCGCTTGTCTTTTTGATCATTGTCCGGCGTCTACGACCTTTGCGCCTGCGCACGGCAACAGTCAGGGACAATCAGGGCGGTCCTAAACAAACAAGTGACTCTGCTGGAGCCGTGGGCCAGACCGTGCAAAACCCTGTCATTCGCAATCCTCTTCTTTTCACGACTTCTTCTCCCTTCTCCATTACGTCCTCAAACAACGCCGACATCTTAAAAATCCTTATCGTTATTTCTTTCTCCTCCTTAACCGTCTTAAAAGACCGACCAGCGTCTGCTGAACACCTTCAATAAAACAGATTTGTAAATGTCGTTTAACAGTATACTAGCTGATTCTATTTTAGATCAGGGAGCTTTCTGGGACTTACAAACTTGTAGTAATGAAATGGCATCCAGACTACAAGGCTATAGACAAGAACCATAACATTTAAAGCTTCTTTTAACCATTAATCATTCTTCCCTTACATATGTAGCAAACTCGCATGACAGCCAATCATATTTACTGTGACATTTGTTCCTAACAAGCTGCTAATAGTTAGGAGTAGTATAATGGAGTCGCTGGCGCGCATAGTCAATGCTACTAATTAGGTCACTAGGTCAGTACGAGTGAGCATCGGGCATAAATAGGTTCATAGACTAATAGAGACTTTGAATAATTAGGTCATTACGACCTACTTTCGTGACCTACTTTTAAAAATACGTTTAAGGAACGTATGTGTTATTTCGTTATTTTTTCATTTTTTTTATATATACTTTCTACGTATATTTTACCGGATAATTTACCGGATGTTCTATTATTTTCGTTATTTTTACATTTTTTTTGTATATAGTTTGTATAAGCTTATGGCATTTATTATTCATTACATATAATAAATAAAACAAAACAACATTTTTTTAGTTATTTTTTATTAAAAATCGTAAAAAGCGGATTATAATTCATATATACATTGCTTTTCTTTTAGATTTTTTAAAAAATTGTTAAATATTTTATGTTTTTTCATATATTTTATACTTTTTTTGGTTTTTCATACATTTCCTATATAGTGAAAATGTTTCAGTTTTTTTAGCTATAGTTCATTGTCCTTGGGCAGTCATTTTTCAGCTTTTTATCTATAATTCATTGTCCTTGGTCAGTTATTTTCTTAAAGGGCGAAGGAATTGTTGGAGCATGAGAAACCACAGCCTCTAGATTGCGCTGAACGTTCTGTGAGTTCTTCCAGCTTACTTTGCAAGTTGGTAACGGCGAAGAGGAGTCGGTCAACATTAGACGACAGGGCCTCGACACAGTCAATGGTGTTCTCCAGATCACGTTGCATGCGACCTAGTGATATGGGACGTCTCTTAGGCATGTCCAGTATTACATCTTCTTCTTCTGATGACTCTCCTTTTTCCGCTGTATCTGTAGATAACCACATTTCTAGCGTTTCAACATCTGGTGTTTCCGTCTTCTCCATTTCCACCGGTTTAAGTTCATGTAAGAAAGAACTGTCTTGTCCGTTAGGTTTGTCATGGCTGGGGTACCTAGCGCTGACAGTGCGACGTAGGGGTTGAGAGTGCGACATGTTTCTATGAGAAAACGAACACAGTGCGCTCCGCAGGTGGTGGTTGTGAGTGCTTGTAGTTGTTGTCGGTTATACTCCCAGATACCGTATGACGAACGTTGGCAGAACGAGATGTGTTTTATAGCTATTGGTGGTAACCCGAATGAGTCAAAATAGAAAGTTTTCCCTTGTGGTGATACCCAAAATGCTACCCAATGTTCCCCTGGTTTATTGTGAGGATCTGTGTTGCTAATGAAACAAGTGAAGGGTTGTGGTTTTTTTGGTATTCTATCAGAGGGAAAAGTTCCAAGGAAATATCTATTTGTGTGGGGATGGTTGCGTAGAATTTTGTTCAATTCTGAGGTTTTGAGAACCATCTTCAGTTCTACACCATGGCGTAGTCAGTGACCGGCAATCGGTCGGCTGTGAGCTGGATCAAGCTGTCATAAGTGCTCAGCATAATTACTGAAACCGCGTGACCCAGCGCTTCAGCAAACTTCAGGGACACCGACAGCTTTCCCTGTCGCAGCAGGTTGATTCGGGCGTCCTCCGGAGTTCGGTCGGGGGTCAGGTCGAAAGCAAACAACGTGTACCCGTTCTTAAAATGATGTAACTGAATACCGCAGTCGTGACCCGAAGCTAATAGTCCAGTCTCCTTGAAGAGTTGACTGTAGGCTCTGCTAACGTTTCCGTTGACAAAGTCTGTCTTCACGTGGAACTTCTGATCGTCGAACTGCAAGGCTACTTCTGTTACGTCGTAGTGCTTGAAGTTGAACGGATTCTCCGTCTTGCTCCCTGAGCTGGCCGACTCTTTGACAAAGCCAATAATCACCCCCGTGGGGATCTGCGTTGTGTCGGGGACGGTCCACGTGTACTCCGATGAACCTTGCGTGAGGGTGTGCTTTGTGACCTTGCTCCTGGTGATCGGGTAGTTGAATGGTCCCATCTTGGGGTCGCGTACACTTTTATTGTGTACCTCCACCACCTCGTCCCTGACGTGAACTTGGCGCATGGTCATTTCGGCCTTCTTGATGACGACTTTGTAACTCTCGTTAGCGGCCATCTGCATGTAGAAGCTGGCGGGCTGACGTTCGAAGACGAGTTTGATCTCGCAGTGAGAGGGTAGGAGTTTACACTGAGTAAACAAATCGAGGTGTGGTCTTGCTACCATAGACTTAACACCTCCGACATGGACTGTTCGTCGTGAGTTCCAACCTGCGTTGGCTGCACCTCTGGTGTCCATTTTTTCCGGGGTGTCCATGAACCAGTTCTGGCAACCTTGGAGGCGACACTTTCTGGCCCCCTCCTCCGTCGTCAGGAGGTCGATGAGATAGGACTTGTAGGAGTACTCTTCATTGTTCGAAGTTACCTTCTCCCCGTTGACGAGAAGCTGCACGCTGCTGAAAAGTGAATGAATTAAGTTGTTGACTGGAGCTGCATCGTGTGCCACGGTTAAGGCAGCTTCGTCGTTTGCTTGAACTACATACTCTAGGTAGAGTTCAGCTTCGCTGAGGTCTGTGTAAAGATTGCTCGGTTCGAAGGTGAAGTCAAAACAAGTTGTGGTGTCAGTGAGAGCGTTGTTTGTTGTTTTCTTGACGAATTGACTTCGGAGAATATCTTTCTGTGATATAGGTAGTGCGTGTAAATCCAATTCACCTACGGCACATGTTGCCGCACAGGGGTGAATGAGACTCATGATGAACCCTTTAGAAAAGGGTAGACTTACGTCTACCTACACTCTTCTTCTTCCCGTTACCACGTCTTGCACCTTGCGTTGCTCGGCGTCGTTTGGCTGGAGGGCCATCGTCGTCAGTGTTTAAGTACCTTCTGGCTGCACTGAATGCTGTGTCCATTAAGGAACTTCCTGCACTCTTTGACCTTTTTACTAGGCTCTTCTTAAAGTTTTTTCCAGCCACGACATCGTCAAAAACACCTTTTCCTGTTTTGACGATGGTGGGGACGGCTGCTTTAAATGCTGACGCACCGAGCTTCTTTATCATCGGAAGAGCCGATCTCATTATACTTCCGAATATTCCGTGGCCACGTTGTCTTTTAGCTCCACCGAAAGCAGGTAATTGTCCACTTCCAAATTGTGAACGCTTATAATATTGGCCATATTCACCTCTTGGTGATGAATACAAGGGTGGCACGTTCATATAGTAACTCACCATTTTCCAATGTCTTCCTTCTTATACTAATGTACTATAGGGATGAGAGAGAGCTCTAAAGGTCAGTACTACCGACACTTCCCCGTGCTCAAATGGTATAGGTTCGCCTGCACTGTCTCTTAAGTACACTCCGATCTCTTTGAAATGTGTTATTCGTAGAGGATGGAAAATCAAATTGGGAAAGTTTATTGTGTCCATTGTTTTTTGAGAGTAGTTGTTTACAGCCATACATCGAAGAAGTGGCGCTTCAGTATCTCCTACTACCCCGTTGTGAATAATGTCAGAGTAGACATAGACTGTATGGTTTCTGTAGTTGACATCTGTTATTTGTTTTGCTCGTGTGCGCCTACCCATGTATATTTTTCCTTCGAAACCAAGTTGATAAGAAAGGTTTTCTGGTATGACGAGCATTGTGTTGGAAGGCAGTGCAATAAGTGTTTTCATTGTGAATTCGTTATAAGAGAAAATTTCATCTGGACCATTTCCTTTATTTTTTCGCTTTTCTTCTTTCATTTTCTTGATGACTTTTGGTATATTTTTCTTCATTATTTTATTCAGGAGTTTGATCAGATCTTTGTTGGTTTCCACTCGCCCGCTTTCCATTGAGAAACGAGCGTAAGACCGTTTTCCTGGAAAGTGCTTCCTTGCTAATGAATCGATGTAACTCAATGTGGGAGGCAGCTTTTTTGGTTCATCAGCATCAGCTTCTTCGAATACTTCTGTGGGCTCTGGTTGGTCGTCATCGTCATCGTTTTCTTCTTTTTCAATTCCCTCCATTTCAACTTCTAGTTTTCTTTTCGGGGGTGTTTCATGCATGTGTGTTACCAAATCAGTATCAAACATGTCTGTTAGGAACGGTTCTCTGTCACGTTTTTTCCTACTGCTCTCTATTTCACGCTTTAGTCGAGTGATAGCTTCAACGGACCTTGTCGGAGGTGTTTGTAATGGAGTAACTCCTTCTCTAGGTTTTTTAGGAGGTGTAGGTCCGTCGGAAGTGTGAGAACTTGGTGTCGGAGGAGCTATACTCTCACTAACTGTTCTTACAGCTGACACTGCATCTGAAATAAACGCTCCAGAAGACTCTTCATGATCAGGGTCTGGTACTGTCGGTGTTTCAATTGAACCAGCTGCAGTTCCAGGTGTAGTTGTGGAAGTAGCAGGAGATTCAGAAGAAGGCTGTTCATCAGAACCGCGGGAAGTTCTTGCCCTAGTTGGTGCGGTGTTATGTTTCTTCTTTTCTGACGGTGCTTCTGCGCTGAGAAGGTAGAAAGTTGATTTTCGCACATTGTACCATTTTACTGGAAGCGTTATTTCAGATAACGCACAGTCTGTGTCAGCTGGTAGTACCATATACTTTTGTAAAAGAACTCTGTAAGTGCTCAGAGTGTTGTCTGGAAAGGTCTTAGTAGATGAGTTACTGGGTAGGGTGCAGGTTACATCCATTTTTGTATGTTCTTGACTGGTTCCCAACTGTTGAATTTGTCTCCGTATCCTTTCCACTTAATGAGTGCTTCTCTTTTAGCACCTTTTCCTCTATATTTAAGGATGCTCTCGACAGTGTACTGCTTCCTCGGAGTAACTTTTACCTTCTGAACCTCTTGAGGATAAAACCACCCCTTTATTCTTTCTTGAAGGGTATCTTCGATTTCATACCCCTTAATATAGTCTGGGTTCTTTACAGTGAATATTTCTTCACTCCAATTTGGTTCATATCCACGATTAAAGGTTTTCTTTTTTCTTAGAATTCGTGCTCTATCACCACTTTTCATTAAAGGTTTTCTTTTCGTCTTTAAATCTTTAGCTCGCACTCTTTCATACAAATGATAGAACAATCGATCGGCGTTATCTTTATTAACGTCTACCGGTCGACCTCCTATGGTAGAATGAAAGGTGTGGTTGTAAGAATGCACTAGATCTTGAAGTACATCTATGTATGTATAGGTTTTCATGTGAGTGAAGTATCGCCACATTTTCTGTTGTAAGGTCCCGTTGAACCTTTCTGCTATAGAACATTTTATGTCATCATTTTCTCCAGTGAAAAAAGATACACCTGTCTCTTTCAAGTAATCCTGAAAAGTTTTGTTCAGGAACTCTTTACCTTTATCTGTTTGAAGGTATTTAGGACATCTTTTAACTGTCATAACTTTGAAAGCTTCCGTAACATCTGTGGCTTTTTTACTTTTTATAGCTTGTGCAAATCCAAATCTGGAGAAGACATCTATGGCAACCATTATATATGAATAGCCTTTGTTATACTTTTTGAACTGTTGCATATCTATCAAGTCCATTTGCCATTGTTTATCTATTCCAAAAGTCTGTGTTTTACGTCTAGGAAACCGCCTCTTGAATGGTTTATGTTTAGTATAAGCATCAACAGATTCAAGTGCATCTTCAATATGCTTTATGTCAGTGTTTTTGAAATAGTGTTTCTTTATTTTGGATGCACTTGTGAAGCTTGCTGGCTGTTTAGGATCAGTGAAGTGTTTAACCACATCTTTCTTCAGAGCCTTGTAGACCATTTTACAAATGGTGTTACTGTAAAGTGTCGATGTCTCCTACTTCGGCCGTGACCTTCTTGTTGAGGAGACTTCTCTTTCCGCCTAGGTGTTTCCACCTCTTCATGTTCCTCTTCACTGTCGGAACCCTTCATGTTGTAGTTCCTTATATATTTCATTTTCGGATTTAACTTCTTAACAATCTGGACGAATTGTTTCTGCCCCGGTAAGCTGGCTCGCTTCTTAGTAGTCGGTCGCACTGCACTCGAAAGAAGATTCATTAAATGTGTTTCATCTATAGGTGTGTCTCCTAGAATGAGCCGACCGTCCTTTGTGAACTGTTTTCGTGATTTGGCCAAGGTCTTGTAGAGATTACGCACAGAGTTATGGTAAGAACCCGGAACTTTTTCTAGTGCTTTTTCCATCTTATGTGGTAGTACCTTCGGCATAAGTAGTCCTCTCGGTTTTGTAGAAACTCTTTTAGGTTTCATGATAGTCGGAGAAGGTGGTGGAGATGGTGAAGGAGAACGTGAAAGGTGCGATGTTGAAAACAACATACTTTTAGCTTTAGAGGAAAGGATGGAGGACCTGTTCATGAGATCATTGTATGTGGCTAGTTTCTCCTCTCTGCTCATCGTTGGATCGTTCAATACACGACTCATTTCTTTTTGTAAACGAGCTAACACCTCCACGGTAGGCGCTGTAGGTTCAAGTTTTTCTTTTACCATTGACCTTTCGAAAAAGGAATCCCTGTCACTTTCTTTGGCAGGAGGTGGAGAATCAACTTTGCCAGAAACAGTTGAACTCTCCATTTCCACTTTGTTAGAACTTTGCAACACATCTGGATGAACGAGCAGCATTCGTTTATAGCTTGTCATTTTCTCCTAATGATGTCTTGTAAGGCCTCCGATAAGACTGGATATGAGTGGAACAGCTAATCCCAATAGAGTACCAATAAAACCACCTTCTTGTTCAAGAATCTTACGTTTGTGTCCTACTGTAGTTGAAGGCTTGGTAAGACCCTTGAGTTGTGTCTTGTACCTCGATAGACGACCGACTGCTTGTTTATTGGAGATGTGCAAGTTTTTATTCATAATATTCACACCTATTTGCGCTATCAACCTTATCACCTCATTAGACATTCCCATCATTATATGTTTACACTCCTTACCAGTGCATTTAGACAGATGTCTCAATAGAGGAAGATGTTTCTTTATGAGAGCGAGTTGTTTAGCCTTCATTGTTTCCGTGTAGTAGGAATGAATACAGTTGTCTTGAGAGGTGTAGTCACGCTGTTACGCACCCTTAGTGTATTGGGTGTAGTCTGCTTGAAGTCTAGCACTAGATATGAGTGTCTCGCCGATGTTTCTTCGTTATATACGTTGGTAAGAAAACGTGGATGAGTTGGAAACACTTGACGTGATAAAGCGTGAATTTGACTCATATCTCTTGGATTTTTGAAAATTATCATGTAATGAGAATTCAAACTAAGTGTTCTGAAATCCTTATTAGGCAGAAATAAATTTTGAGTTATGAATATAACACTCATATTTCTATGGTGAGAACCTTTTATGAATAGATCTCTTATAAGAGGTGCATCTTCTTTATCTAACAGATCATCTATTATAAGTAGAGAATGTTGAGATAAATCCTTTTTCTTATGTAAAAGTTCTTCTCTTGAAAGTAGACCTTCGTTGAATTTCACTTTTCCCTGATACTTCTTGAAAACGTCTTGCCATTGTCCATAGCAATATATAATCTCATCGACTGGTGGGTTTATTACAGTTTTCGCCTTTTCTATAATTTCAAACACTAATTGTGTTTTACCACATCCTGAAGGTACAGCGATAAGACATGTGAAAGGTCCTTGTAGTCTTGGGTCAAATGCGATTTCCTTTACACTTTCCATTTTTTTTCTATTTAAGTTATAACACGTCTTACCCGGTCGAAGGTTAATGTACTGAATGACACTTTAATGAAAAAACAATCCTTTTTGTTTGGTTTCTATAACATAAGGGTGTTTTTCCTGTAACGAAATAAAATAATGACAAATGAAAAGAGATGTGGTCATAACAACATTTTATGAGGATCAAAATAAAATAACGTCAAATTAAAAGAGATGGCATCATAACAATCTTTTATGCGGAACGAAACAAAAGAATACCAAATTAAAAGTGTAAACTGTGATAACATGGGTTTTTCTCTTTCACAAAACAAAAGAATAACAAATTAATGAAACCGAACCATAAACGCTCTCCATACGTTTTGTTTTTTATTTGATCAGTCTTTGTTATGGGACAGCCCCTGGATGTCGGGTGCAAAACGCACCCTCCCACCCAAAATGCACCGACCGCCGAACCGCGCCCGCCACGCGGATCACCCGCGAGCGGAGCGGCGCGCATTTTGTTTTCTTGAAAAGAGAAAAGGGGTGAGCTTTATGCACCCCCTTTTCTCTTTTCAAGAAAAGCGTTGAACGCCGTTTGAGGCGTTTGTGTTTTTATTTTGATTAAGTGGTTATAACCGTTAACGTGTGGTTAGAGTTACAAGCTTGATAGTATCAACTTTATTATCAGCTCGTATGTCGCAGGAGATAAACCTAACCAGCGTCTAATTCATCACTACATAAACGTTTTGTTTCAATGGCAACATAAATAATGGCATGATTTATAGATCTGTATAGTAAATAAACGGACGTCTTTACGTTATAAGTGTGAAAATAAAAGAGATTGGTTGAAGGGTGGTTTTCTACCTTTTGGTAGAAAACCGAATAGTCTGGAGGAGCATAAGAGGATCTTTGTTTTCTTTTTAATATTCGATAGTAGGAGTAGGAGTAAATCTAGGAATAGAATAAGCCGTCACGAGACTTGATTCTTTACCATTCCTTCCGACAACCCTCACAATATGGTCACAACCCTCCTGACCATGTCCGATTTCTGTATCGAACTCTTTTTCATAGAAGAATTTGTTGTTGTCAAGGGTGTTCACTATTTTGTCAGGATATCGGATGGTTGCGTTGATAAGGGGAATAACAATATCAGCGTGCAGAAATATAGAGGGTTTTCCATCAGGATCTGCTTCTGATTTACGCCAAAAACGTCTCTGCACTGTTTCCTTGACAGAGTGTCGCGCAAAAATGTGGCTCAAGATACCTTGTGTTGTCGGTAAACCGACAACACAAGGTTTCTTGGTTATCATATCTTTGAGCGTTAGATGAGATTGTTGGGTTAGCCGAATGTTTTTCAGAAGTTTGCAATTTTGAAATAAAATGTTTGGATGAATTTCACCCTCAATTTGATACCTTCCATCTCTCGGACAGATGTATTTCACCCAATGATGCTCTCCACAGATACCTGATGCTCGCGCAAAAGGCACGTTGACCAGCGCATTTCGAAAATGAGATGGTCTTCCAATGAGCGGTGCCAGCGGTACACGGTGCTGAACCAAGGGTTGTGCGTTCATGTACATGATGAGACTGGTGCGATTGGTGACAAGTCTAGAAATGAATCTCAGAGGGTCTCTGAGAGCGTATATTATCATTTTTGTTAACGACCACAATACGTATCTCCAATGAAACTGATACATGTAAATTTTGAATATTTTGTTATGGAGTGCACGTGTCAGACTCTCGCGTCGCGTCACTAATGGAACCATGTACTCAGTGATATCTGCTTATCGGTAACAAAACAAAATACGAATAAAATAACGGACGACGCTCATGAAAAACTTTGTGAAAATGGAAAAACCGTCCTACGTTTAATCGACGTTGATAGTAAACTTTTGTATAAAAGACTCATGGGCTGGAGTCTTCTCAACACTCTCATGATGGGACGTAGAAGTTTGACTGCTCGTGGAAAGACCTCAACATCTTCCTCCGCTCAGGAGGGACTTCCGAAGCAGCCCCCTCCTGGAAATTCGGTCATTGATGAATACTTTGATCAATACCGAGTGTTTCCATCGAGAGAAGACGCCGGTTACGTTCCTGTTGCAGTTGGGGGTTATGCGACAGATTCGTCCATGGACACTCAATCTGGCTATATTACAGATGTAGGCGAAGGTACGTCCATCACCGTCAACGCTGTTGATGCCAGTCTATACAACGATATTTCTGATCTGTGGAATCCCGAGCCACCTGCATCTTTGACTGACGCTGTCACTGCCACAATCGCCACCACCGCCGCCGCTGCCGCCGCCGCCGCTACCCTCCAAGACGACTCCAACAAAGAAAACGTGCCACCACCGAAAGACGGCGAAGCTCTTTCGGTACCGATCACCATCGAAGAAGAGTCGGAGGGAGAACCAACAGACAAGAAAAAGGCACCGCCGAGAAAACGGAAGCCTGCTGGTGAACGGAAACCTCGTGCAAAGAAAGGTAAAGTAGTTCCACTGGACGTTGCACTAGCGCAGCAGTATGCTGATGCGGTCTTGAAGGAGCTAGAGGCACAGCAGAGTAAAGCCGCCCCTCTCTCGCCTATATTGGACCTGACCGGATTGTTCTGGCCACTGGAATTGGACGTCGAGTACAAGGACGGTTACATCACGCAAGCTAAGAAGGTGTATTTCCTCAACAGTGACGCCTTCAAGAACACCTGCATCCACGTGTATGGGCCACCTGATCCTGTAGGGGTAAGTACGATTTTAAATTATAGAATCATTATTTTTATTTCAGGTAACATGTACTTCGTTTATAGTTAACTTTCATTGTAATTATTTAATGTGAAATAGAAGTAAAGAATACATAATAGTTTAAATAGAAATAGAATGAGAGAGAGAGAGAGAGAGAGAGCCCCAAATTTATACATATAACTCAAAACAAAATTATGCTTATATTTTTCAGGTCGCCATAATTCAGTACCCTCAGCGAGCCTACGAACGCCGGATCAACTTGAGTAAGACAGGTTTCCAGAACCTTCTCGACGCCGCAAGAACGATCATCCAGCAGTACGAACGGGCCTCAGGTGAAGCAGAACAGGGCATCCCGACTATTAAGCCTTACGTCCAGGAGGTCAACAAGACGCACAACATCTGGGTCATCGTGACCACCTACCAGGGGAAGGCCAAGATCCATATCGGGTCCCGCTACTACGTGGAGCAGCTGGAGAAACGGGTCAACTCGGGCGGGGTGCACGACGCACCTCCGAAAGACCAGGGACACACCGTGCCATCCGCACTGTTCTTCGACTTGGTCAGCACGCTGGGACCAAAGATCCTGAATGACTTAAAGCAGTCCGAATAGATCACAGAAACATGATGTAATCACCAAGGGCAGGTAGGTGTGGTCTTAAAACATATCAGTAACTATACATGGTGTGGTGTGGTTGCCTATATACTTATATACACAGAAAACATTTAATCATGCTGTAGATATTATATTAGCTAGCTTCAAAGAAAGTATTTAGTCAGCTTTATATATTCACCTAGCGCATAGTTAGTGTAGCACATAGTTAGCTTCAAACAAAAATATTTAGTCAGCTTTTTAAATAACTAGCTAGAACATAAGTGTATATTTATATAGTTATTAAGTCGAAAAATAAGAAAATGAATCAGAATATAAATTGTCCGATGTGTAACGTGCCACGTCGTCCTCGCAATTTTTCTTTACATTCTGGAAAGGTGATCTGTTCTTCACCTACATGCGTAAGAGAACAGTATGATATAGAAACAACAGTAATGCCATCAACTATAGGTAGTTATTGGTGGTATCACGACACTTATGTTAAAAACTTTAAGTCAATAGCAAACGGTTTAGTTCTCCTAGGAAGTGTTCAATCAATTTTCAATGTCAGACTCTCAACTCTGAACATGAAAGAAGCAGTTGAAGAGATAATAGAGGCTATTAACAAAATACATCAGAACCAAGTTTTCGAATATAGACTAGCTATATCTTTAGGTGCATTACTTGAAAGACTTAATGGAGGAACAACAGAAACTGCTGAAGAAAAGATTTATACAGAAGATCGAGAAGTTATGTATTACCATCCTTCAGTGAATAACTCCTCTTTATTTTGGTTAGAGCACGAACAGCAAAGCAATTACAGACATATTAAAAATGATTCTGACTTGCAAGATGTAATAAGTTTTTTACGCGATAAAGAATGGAGTGTCAATAGAGCTGACACAAGTTGGAGACTAGTGGGTAATGTAAACGCAAACATTTACATAGTAAGGGTTCAAGGTAGAGAGGATGGTCTAATAGGAAGATTGGATACAATTCCGAATTTCCTACGTAGACGGGGTTTACAACATTTTCATCGTAATCCAAAGAGCAAACGGGTGTACAAAGACTACCTGTGTTTTTTTAGGTGTCTGTCATATTTTCTTTTCAAAAACACATCCCACTGTGAAAGACTACTTCAAGAATGTTTTCCTGATGAAACTAAAGTATCATTCAGAGGCATTTCAATTAAGGCATTGACCCAGATAGAAACCAAATACAACATTATGATAAGAGTCTTTTCACTCATTCCTAAGAAGAGTACTACTTCCAAGAAAAAGAAATTTAAAAGGGGGACACCTTGTACATTAAAATGTATAAAGGGAAATTTAATGAGTGTTGAGGATGAGTCTAAAGTTATGACACTAAATCTATACGACCATCACTTCAGTCTAGTAAACGATCTAAATAAATATTCACAGTTCCACATGTGTCGTAAGTGTAGAAGACTCTTTGAAACAGAGTATAATCTTAAGCGACACACTAACATTAAAAGCGACTGTACGCAAGTTAAATTCATCTACAAAGGTGGTATTTACAAAAACAAACCATCTGTATTTGATAGACTGGAGGAGCTAGGTATAAAAGTACCATCTGAACTTCGAATATATCCATACAAAATTGTGTATGATTTCGAAAGTTATTTTTCTCACAAAACAAAAGGTGATGTTCAGACAACTAATACAGTAGTCGAATCACATCATGTACCGCTTTCATCTAGTGTAGCAAGTGACTTTCCAGAGTGGGAAAAACCAGTTTGTTTCATAAGAAAAAGTGATGGAGAAAATGATGAAATAGTTCACGACACTCTGGATTACATACAAAAGTTAGCTGAAAAAATAGGAGCTGTTGTAGAAACACGTTTCTCTGACATAATAAAAAAGCTTGAAAAGTATAAGAAAAACGAGATTGCCGAAGGAAAAAAAGTGCCTAAATCACTAATGAAGAGTATAGGAAAAAAGAGTAGCAATAAAACTTCGCACAGAATAGATAAAATCAAAATTCGTCTTATGAACTATATTTACAGAGTACCTGTCATAGGTTTCAATTCGGGTCGCTACGACTTAAATCTAATAAAGTGAGATTTCCATTCCTTCTATGCAAAGAAGCAAACAGCTGAGATGAAAACCATAAAAAGGAGTAATCAATACATAGCTGTCTACACAGAGAACTGTGTTTATTTAGACATGTTAAATTATCTAGCTCCCGGATACTCGTATGCTAGCTATTTAAAAGCTTTCCTACAAGATGAAAGTAAAGGGTTCTTTCCATATGAGTGGATGACATCAACTAGAAAACTAGGGAACTTAAAACTTCCACCTCGCTCAGCTTTCTATAGTTCACTTACGGGTACTTCTATATCAGCGGAAGACTATGCCAAGTGTAAGAAAGTGTGGAAAGATAATGGAATGACAACTTTCAGAGATTATCTAATATATTACAATAACAAAGATGTAGAACCTTTTGTCAAAGCTATAAACCAACACATGAAATTTTTCAGTGAAAGAGGAATAGATATGTTCAAAGATGGTCTGACTCTTCCAGGCCTTACACTAAAATTTCTATTTGATAACACATCATCAAACAGCCTTCCTTACATTATATTCTCAGAGGCAGACAAAGATGTACACAAATTAATTAGAAGCAATTTGGTAGGTGGTCCATCGATTATATTTCATAGACATCAAAAAGCAGGAGTGACACGAATACGGGGCAGATCATTCGGACCATTAAGTAAAGTGTGCCGTCATATCATAGGAGTAGATGCAAACAGTCTTTACCTTAAATGTATGGGTGAAGAACACTGTACGGGGTACTTTGTAGTCCGCAGAAGTAGTAACAATTACAAACCTGAACAATCTCAAAAAGTCAGTCGCGCTGCAACAGAATGGTTGCGGTTTCGAGAGATTACAGACAAAGTTAAAATACTACATGCTTATAACCATGGGGAAGTTAGTGTGGGTACAAAAAGAGTTCGAGTGGACGGCCTGGTTCCAGATACAAAAACCGTGTATCAATTTCATGGTTGCTACTGGCATGGGCACGCGTGTCACATGAATAAAAACACTCTCTCTACTGATAAAGGTCGTAAACTAATGTCAGAAAGATGTCGACAAACTCTTAAAACAACACTGTATCTAGAACTAATAGGTTATACTGTCATTGAGAAATACGAATGTGACTGGAACAAAGACAAGAATAACAACAACAGTGTTATAGCATGTAAATCACTGTGGAGCATACCGATTCCAAACACACACAATATCCTTTCTGAAATAGATATAATAAACGGTGTAAAAAATGGGACTATTTTTGGACTAGTATCGGTGGACATACACACACCTGAGCACCTTAAATTCAAATTTGAAGAAATGACGCCCATTTTCAAAAATACAATGGTGTCAAGAGATGATGTAGGAGAACACATGAAACAACATCTATTAAAGAACGATAGAGTCAAAAGGCCACAACGTCAATTAATCGGAAGTTATTTTGCAAAAAATATTTTATTAGGTTCACCACTACTTAAATGGTATTTAGAAAAAGGCTTAATCGTAACAAAAGTTCACTTACTAGTTGAATACATACCACAGAAATCGTTTCTCTCATTTGTTGATCAAGTAACAGAGGCACGAAGAAAGGGCGACAAAAACCCTGACTGTAAAATTCTCTCTGACCTCTACAAACTCCTAGGAAACAGTTCATATGGAAAAACGATTTGTAACAAACAAAACTTCACAAACACTCGATATATGACACCAGAAAAAGCCGCTAGAATAGCTCTTCACTGGACAGTACAAGATGTCCAAGACTTGTGTGAAGATACATGTGAAGTCTCATCACTCCCTACGTCAATAACATACGACCTTCCAGTTCAAATAGGTTTCATGGTATATCAATACGCAAAACTGAAAATGTTACAATTTTACTACGACTTCTTATCAAAGTACATCGAAGAATCTGACTTTGAACTCTGTGAAATGGATACAGATAGTCTGTATTTCACCCTCAGCGCACAGACTTTAGATGAATTAATAATTCCAGAAAAAAGAGAAGCCTATTATAGAGAACGCCACTTATGGTTACCATCAGAATCTTGTGATAATGAACATCACAGGGAACAATATATAATAGCAAAAACAAATAATTTACCATGGTTTCCACAACCATGTTGTAAAGAAAGAGAAAAATATGATAAACGGACCCCAGGACTATTCAAAATTGAATGGGAAGGAGATGAAATGACTTCACTAAATTCAAAATGTTATATCGGTCATGGAAAAGAAAAGAAAACTAGCTGTAAAGGTGTCATACAGAAACAAAACATACTTGACATGGAATCTTTTAACACCGTACTCGAAACACAAATCACGATGGACGCCGTTAACACTGGTTTCAAAGTTGTAGATCATCATATAATAACATACAAACAGAAAAAGACAGGCTTAAGTTATCAATATATAAAAAGAAAAACTTGTGAAGACGGAGTGAGCACGATACCCTTAGATATCTAGGAATTCGGCAATCATGTTGTAAATATTCTTTAATTCTGAAAAAATAACAGACTTATAACTACAAAATATATCATTTATGAAAGAAATACTCCAACAAAAAAATATAAAAAATATAAAAAGAAAAAGAAAATTAAGCTTGTACATATCATTTATCAAAAGTTGAAATTAAAAAAAATATTCAAAAGTTGAAATTAAAAAAAGAAATAATTGTTTAAAAAGAAAAAAAAAACTTTAAAATTATAATAAAAGTAAAAATAAATTATACAAAATCTCACATAGAGACAGAAAAAAATGCTTGAAATATAAATATTTGTCTAAGAAAATGAAAAAAAACTTTAAAAATTAGAAAAATATTAAAAAAAATAAAAAATTATACAATATCTCAGAGAAAACAAAAAAATGCATGGCTTTATGCATGGCTTTATCTAGGGTAGAACTCCCGGCAGCGAAAATCTCAGCGAATCACAGAGAAATTTAAGGTGTCTACCCACTACCAGTTATTTTCTTAGTACATACTAAATAGTAAATACTACAAAAATAACTGGCTACCCATATTTTATTCATCTAGTTGCTTAGTGTAGCCATAGTTTCCAGTATTATATTACAGCTTCAATATGAGCGACAGCAGCTATTCGGATTTTCTAATCGATTTGGCAAGCAATGATTCATCAACAAATGATAACGAGACCACACTTAGTTGGGGTCTCGATTTATCATTTCTCAATATTGCTGAGTCACGACCTGAATCTCCGGATAGTCCTCTCGACTCTAACTATCCATCAGCAGACATTAATTTTCAACTTATACCCAAAAATGATAAAGTGGCTGTACTTTGCGGATGTAGTGGATATTTCTTTTGGGAGATTATCCCCGCACAGTACAGCGACTTTTATCTGAAACCACACCATGTTAGTACTGTAGACCACACCACTGGTACGACGCGATCCTGTTCCACTTTTACAGAAGCTATGTGGGACGGGTATAGTTTCGCAACGAGCCAGCTTATCAACGGCGATAACCACAAGGACTACTATTTGGCGGTGTATCAACATCATCAAGACTCATGTTTCAGAGTTACTACCAGATACACCGTCAACAGTGTAAAGTCACTTATGGTTTTCATTGAGCAACATAAAGTGACAGCCGTTTCACAGGCCTTTTGTAAATGTCGAATCCGTGATTCCGATGTCACTTTTGTTGGTCCTTTGTTCTGTTTTACATGTATACAACTACACTGTGAGCTGAAATCAATTTACATTCAGGCCATCGAAAATTTCTTTTCATACCAGGTGCAAATGAATCCTGTTTTCGGTCACAATGTGTTGGCGACTGAAGTAGACTGTAACTTTTTCAAAGCACAGTCTCTCTTTCACCATACCATTGCTAAATCCGTCAGAAATCCTCATCACACATATGTATACACTCACACATGGAACAAAGAGAAACTGAAACAGCCGAAGATAAGGACACTTGCCCGAAACTGTTCTCATTGTTTAATTTGTTTATTACCAGGCAACGGAAACAATGTTTTCTTATGCCAACAGTGTAAATGATTTTGTATTATATATTTTTCACTTTGTGAACAGTTTCAATGTAAATAAAAGATTACACCATGTATCTGTGACACTGTAAATATGTTTCTATATATGTTTCTAATGAATAAAACTTATAAACGAATTTTATATGTTGTGTTTTCTATACGCATATTATTTAATCAATATAAACAGGAAAACTCTATATTCAGTTTCTATACGAATATTATTTAATGAATATGAAGACGAAACTTTATCAAAATCATATTAAATGAATACATACACATAAAGTAGATATAATCGAATCGAATAGTAATAGTATAAGTGATAAAATTGCAAAGGGGGCGGTGCGCGCAGCCCATGGGAGGGTTTGTTTTAGAAATGAGGTGGAGACCTCCGGCTGTGCCTCCGGTCTCCACCTCATTCCTAAAACAGCCCTCCCATGGAATGCCCGCACCGCCCCTTTGCAATAAAAATATCAGAACATATGTAATATTTTAGCCGTAACCAGAATATAGGGTCCCTGAGAAAGCATGCCAGGGGAAGAGCGCGTTGAGGAACGACGTGCAGACCTCCGGCCTTACGGCCTCCGGTCTCCACGTCGTTCCACGCGCTCTTCCCCTGACATGTTTTCTCAGTGACCCTGTTTTCTAATATTTCTAACCTCTGACCTCTGACCTAATTACAAAAATAGCTTTTATAAGTAGGTCGTAATGACCTAATTATTCAAAGTCTCTATTAAGCTATGAACCTATTTTAGACCTAAACTCGGTCGTAGTGACCTACTGACCTACTTAGTAGCATTGACTATGCGCGCCAGCGACTCCATCATACTACTGTTAGGTCTTTGACTAAACCTTTTTATTGTATTTATTGGCACTTGAAACATAAAGATCACTGTTTGCAACACTATCAGTATCACTTATTTAAAATTTCATTACCAAAAACCACAGCCCTTAACTGTTTTGCGCATGCACTGAATGCACTCTGTTACACGATGTATAACACAAGTGTCACAAAAAAACAGGACACAACAGAAGTTGAGAGGATTAGAACTTGGCAGATTGGTTCTTACAAATCTACACAATAAAATGGGAGCATATTTGGGAAAGGTACCTAATGACATTTAATGAGGTCACAAAATCACATGAAACATAGGGAAATGTGTCAGCATTATTCTTATTGTAGAGAACCTACTCTTTCAAATGCTGCAAACCATTTTGAAATATTCTTGATAGGACCTGAGATAAACATGTATGAACCTACCCACCTCTTGTACATTGAGAACCCCTTATTCCCAATTGCTGTTGTTACTTCCATGTTATGGCGACTTAAAGTTTCTTATGTTTATCAAGAAATTAAGTTTTCTTATTTCTGAGAATATTAAAAGTGCCATAACTATTGACAGGAGTGTTTGTTCCACTCACTGTTTTCAGTTTTGAGAAGGTAAAAACATTTTCTACATTACCTGTGAAAAAATGTTCTTTTCATTTTTTATATTCTTTTTACCATAACCATGGTAACTCACTAACCTAAATTATGCGTAGAAATTCTGCTAAAAACATTCCATTTTGATTTTCCCATGATGCATTGCTTATGAAAATTTAGATTTTTTAGTAAATGTCATGAGAATCTTTAGAAAATTTCATGTAAGTCCAAATTTTTCACAAAATAACTTAAAAAATAGTTTTTCCCCATATATTTCATGATTAATATAACAAAGAGTCAATTTCTGCCAGATACTGCCAGATTTGGCCCAAATTGAGCATAATGGCCTATATTGTAAGTAAGATTGCGAAGGAACTAAATATCCTAGAATGATAAAACAAAGAGTAGAAGAATCCCTGGGACTTCAGAAACATTATAAAACATAACTTTTAGCTCCATGTTAAGTGATTGTGTCATAATATGAACAAACCTCGAGAACTAGCAGGCACAGGGTGGCCAAAAATGTCATTAGGTACCTCTTCCCAAATATGCTCCCAAATGTGCCTTTGTCACAAACATTCCAGATTTCAGAGTTGATAATTGAATAAAAGCAAAAGACTGTGCAAAACTTCATAAGAGCAGCTGATAGGTGCATGATCGTGTATGATTTCAATGTCTTCACTATGCTGACTTGTCTTGTTGTTTTCTCATCATGTACAGTTTATGTTGTAGCTGATATATGTTTCCAAATAGACAAACCATTCTGTCTGTACAGTATCTACCCTGCAGCCAAACTGTCTCAAACTATTTCCCTTAATGTTTTAGGGCTTCTAATCTATATTCCATCTGATACGAGCATCTCAACAGCACATACTGGCACCGGTGCACTCATTGTATTCAATACCTCACAGGTAAAACAGGTGGTGCTTTGGTGGAGATTGGCAGTAGAATGTAAGAAGGATAATTACTTTCTTACCACTGACTCTATGCACAATTTCACCCTATACCTATCTCTTCAATGTAGTCTTCAACTTTGTCTTTAGGGTGTCCCCTTGAAATGGAGTTTCCTTTCCATCTCTTAGTAACTTGATATGTGTATATCGATATCCTCGTTGGAATGTCATGGCACACAATGAAAGCAGACATGTCTCTAGATGTATAGTTTAATTACAGGGAGTATAGGACATCTTTTTTGAACTACATGTACCAAGGTAGCCCACTTTTCCATGATAAGAAATAATACATGAATATCTAGCAATGAAGTTCTTCCCTGCAGTTAGCAATGCAATGTTAAAAATTCCCAATATCCACAATTTTGGTTTAGCATAATATTGTTTCTCTGGCTCCCATACGCACTCCTTGCCTCATGTTTTACTCGCATATGAGAGGTATATGAATTGTGTAGAGGATTCTAGTTTCCCTGCCCTTTTCTTACTTTAGCAATATTCCACAGTATATGTATCAAACTTAAACATGATTCAAATTGTATGCATGGTACTACAGATACAAAGAGCTAGAATTGTAAGTAATTATAACTTGTGTATGTTTATTTAATATTTCCACTGCTTGAATAGAATCAATCTTGTAAAGAAAACTTGTACCAAACAATGGCTTCACACTTTTAGGACCTTATCCGCGATCAGTGAATTTGTACATCGTTGAGGCTTCAGCAGCCAACGTAGCGGAATTCGACCCACGCGCGCAATGCCATCTGCGCAGCTTCCGGTAGAAGGTCAGTGTCGGCAAATGACCGCTTAGGATGCGGACAAACTGACCAAGGCCCTGGACCCTCATCCATCCTGGGGGGAGGGGGTTGGCGTGGATCTGTCAGCTGTCTCGGCTCGGACCCGTTTACCCTGGGTTGTCCGTGTTTATGGTGCTCTTCACTAACGACCTATGTCTGTTTAACGAATCCTTGAGGTGGCCCGGCAACAGGTAAATGTAGCCTGGCATAGTGTGGGAACGTCCCCTGGTGTTATTTGGAGTGGGAGCCGGGGGGGGGGGAGTGCTGACTCTTTGAAAGTTACTCCGGAGGTTACTACCCACTGCCAAACTACTGCCGCTAATTTCCCTGACTGACCGCTCCTAAATTTAAGTTGACCGCCCCCTATTTTGGGAGAACAGAGATTACCACCCCTAAAAATCAGAGTGTATCAATGCTAGGAAGTATAAAAAAAATCACCAAAACTGCTAAGATTATTTGTGAAGTAATTATAGTAACAATACTAAGCTTACCACCCCTTCTTTTGTTTTGCTTAAAAGGTTGACATTTACTGCTACTCCCTCATGGGTCCGTTTGGATGTGGGTACCATTTCAAGCCCAAGTGCCCCCCTCATATGGGTGGAGACGGATGCCTGTTTCCGCCATGTGCAATGCCACTTCCGGTTGAAACGACCGGAAGTCTTTTAAACAGACATTGGGGAGATTAGACCAACAAGAGAGCAGCAGAACCATCCTCATCTACACAACACGTTGGTCCCATTGTATTCATTTGTATTCTACTTGTTCTCTCTGCAATAGAAGAAGACCATGATTGGTAAAATAAATCAATTTCATTTCAACTAAAAAAAACTTGTTATATGTATCTCTGAGCACATGAATAAAGACTATCAGCATGAATCTCCCCATAGAAGACGCTTTTGCAAGAGATTCCTGCAAAGAGATTTGATAAAACGATATATTTATATATAATATATGTTTACATGATTGTTGTAGCACAACTCGATAGATAACACCTTATTTATTCATTATTGCCACAGCAGGTGTTCCAAAACTAGTACTAACCAAATTTAATCCTGTGCAATATAATATATTACAAAAAAAATGAGAGCATTTTGTTTGCAACATAGTTAATGTGGTTCATATTTTACTCTATATCTAACTGTTTGTAATTCTGTCGCTACAATCTATATCGTAATTCTAATGGATTTAAGGTGTCTGACCATATCATATTCAGAAGCTCAAAACTCAGCTTCTACCCAGAATATTTAAGAGATGTTTACATTTTTAGAAAGCCTAAGCCTTGTTCTAAATTCATTATTCATGTCAAGTAGCCCCAAAATTGCAGAGCAGGTCACATATTGCATAAACATGCATGGTTGGTATCCCCATCTATACCCTTGTTTTTGAATTCATTGTTTATGTAAACAATTTTGCTTTAAGGGTATTTAAAGTTTGTCTTTTAATATCACTTCCACATCACAGAGAATGTGAGAGTCTGTTTTATTAGAGGATTTATGTTGGTTGGCGTTGTCAAAAACATCTTAAGCACTATTTTGAAAGGGGGCTTGTATAATTGTGTATTCAATACATGCAGTGTTTGTAGAAGCAGGGCAATATCATACCCCAAGCATAATGAGTAGGAAGTAACTAGATAGCTTATGCATCGTGCACACATCAAACATTGCTTTGAACATTTAAGCTGGCCACTGTATCAAATAGGGTCTAGTCTTACATCCCCACGGTTAGGAAACTTTGGCCTATCAATGCGGGGAAGAGGACACGCGTCAACAAATCGGATCCTTTGTCCAAACCCCGAGCAACCCAATCCCACTGGGAAGATAGCAAGTGTAAACACAGGGCGCCGATTAGGGCATCGATCGGTGGCCAAGACACCATTAAAATTCTCCCATTTCAAATTGCGTCACATCATTGTCAGGTGGATCACACACAGATGCTGCGCGCGCAGCAGGATGTGGTTCCGGCGGAAACCAGAGCCACGTTTCCCGGCGTGCTCTCTGTCGTCGCTCCCCCCGACCACCCGCGCGATTCCGACTAAGCGGACGCTGCATAAAGAGATCCACCTGCCCGCTGCATACGGCGCGTGCACCTGACGGCGGGGGGAGTTGATGTCTCTGCGCACGCGCACAAATGTGATATAGTGCGAGACGCTGCCGTTGGCGCTATGTCCGTGCACCTGTCGAGGCCGTTTTCCCTGTGATCCGCACAGTTGCTTGTGATCGCTGACAGGCCTTGCACTATACAGAAGGAAAAGGGGATTTCTCTCTCTTTCCCCCTTTTTTCTCTGCACGCGCGGCGCTTTTTGTTTTGACAGGATGATCAAGGTGCGATTGTCATTCCGCGTCCATCTGGGCGAGCGATCATGTAGCGGCAGGCTCCGCGCCGACAAAGGCACTGTGTATAGACCGTATTAAAAGCAATCACTGTCGTAATAATTCAAAGACAATACATTCATCTTCCCCTGACAAGCCCCTTCCTCTGATGTTCAGGCCCAGACCCCCCGTCGCGCGGACGGCTTGCTTGAGGCGGGCGCCAGACGAGGGGAAAGCGCAAACAGCCCACCAGTATTTGTCTCCTTTCTGCCTCTGATGAAATGTTTGCTTTCAAGTCCTGTTTTATAGACATAGATATGTCAATCTCTGCTTCTATTGACGCTTATTGCTGGTTATCTATCACGGTTATATAGTAAAGACATCATCCGTCACAGTAATGTGTTCCCTGAATAGTCTCTATTGTCTTTTCAACTAAAGCTTCCAAAGCGTCATTACCATGTACTAGAAATTTCCCAAAGAAAATTAAAGAAGTGTCCAACAACAACAAAAATCAATAAGATAAACATGTTAAATTCCTACATCAGTTCATGTTAAAATTAAAATGGGCCCTAAAGTTACCGACTAAGACATTAATATAGCATAAATCTAAGGGAAATACAATGTCCAATTGTTATCATCATTCTTTTAAATTCCTCTTTTCTTATAAATCCCGTTGGCCAGAGTTTTCACTTAGTTATCATTGCTAGTGTAAATGAGTTGGAAGAAAAGTGTTGATGCGTTTTCAATTTCTTTCTAGTGACTTACCAAGTCTTTATCATAATGATATTTGAATGCAATAACATTATAATGTAAATTAAATTCAGACCTGTTGTTTTCCAAGGGTTGCGCCGACCCCTCCACCGCCTCCAACCCCGCCAGGACAACGTTCCCCAAGTCCCATATTTCTCGGTGCCCCGTGCGCCTGTTGGTCGGCATTAGGCGGGTCTAAAGGGGGCTTGAGGATGACAAAAGGAGGGAGGTTTACGCCGACTATCATCATCCATCCCGCTAAGACGGCGGGCGCGCGGGACACGCTCCTCTGAAGCCATGAGCGATGGCCCGCCGCATGGAAATGATCCCATTTTGACAAATCTGACTCGTGAAGGTCGGAGAAAAACGACCGACTGGGGCCTGCCTTCCTGCGAGGAGCGGGGCCCCGAGCAGGTATGATTTACACAGGAAGGAGCGGCTCCAGTAAAACAAAGCATGTCATACAACAAAGCTAATGGTGCCCGTCTTGTGCCGCTTAGAGACGCATCGCCCAACCACCGGACGCCTTTTTTCGGGGGCCGAGTGGGGATGTAGCCAAAGAAATATGGATTCTGGAGGGACCAGAGGAAATCGCGCGGGGGTTGGGGTCCTGTTTGGATGGAGAGGGCAGTTGGGGCAGTTGATCTTGATAAGGCTAGGGCTGACACGTATGTAATATTAACAAGAAATAGTTCCCCGAGGGGCAATCAGTGTCAAATGCGGGATCTTAATAACCAGGACGTGGAACTTAGAGCTGCGAGGCCTTCCTTCTAGTTGGTGATGAAGGGGACTGCCATACGCCATGCTAGGTACATATTTAAACATACACCGTATACAAATGTACGCAATACGAGCCTTTCAGCTGTTTGCGCTCATTTCAATAAAATTCAATTTTGAATGATTTTATTTCATTTTATTGTTTCATAGTGTTCTTCAAAGCACTATTTTGGATTACATTACATTATTTTAACGGTATAAGGTCCCCAAAAATGAAATATACTCATAGATTCCAACTTCATTTATTACTCACGAACTTCCGATTTCTGAAATAAAATTTAACGTGAGATGTAGACAATAAACACGTATGAAATATTTCCTATTTTCCTAGTTATTTCAAATAAAAAATGCAGTTTCCAATATGATTATGATATATCATCTGGTATTGATGTCTTACATTTTCACAGAATTTAACACACCTTTTTTGTTAGTCAATGGTCAATTATTCTCAACTTGATTTAGGTTAAACAGAATAGACATTAGGCCTTACAGACCCACTAGAATAAAGTAGGATTATGGGCCTAACCTAAATACAGTGATCGGCCCAATTACCAGCTACCTGAGGTGGCCTAGGTTAATGGAGTAGGCCACCCTGCCCATTATTGTATCCTCACTCCGGGCGTCGGGTTTCACAACTCATTCCCGCGCATGCGCCCTGACCCGCTGACGACGTGGTGTCATGGCGTCATCAGTCGGGGCCCTTTGCCTCCACTTCCGGTCCACCGGAAATGAAACACCTGACGGTTTCTGCGCGAACCCAGCTTTGTGTTTTCGGTCAGAGAAAGCCATTATACAATCAGCCCAGTGGGTGGGCCTGGGTACTGCTGGTAGCTTGATTGGAAATCTCCGCGTGAAACAGAACACAGGGCGTGTAAACCAGCGCCCCTCCCTCAGGCAATTAGTTACAGCTCTAATGACTGCTTTGTTGTGTAGGCTGTCGTGTACACTTGGTAATTTAGTAACTTCATTAACGTTGATTAACTAGCCCGGAGTCTCTTACATAAACATATTGCTATGTTACAAAATTTTCATTATGGATCCATGGTCGGAAATTGATAAGCTGAACACCTTGCGAACCAAGTTTCGCCTGCAGGTAGGCCTACATTTCCCAAAAGCACGTTCTGAATAACATGTATAACAAAACTAGTTAAAATATACTTGATTGAAACACTGCATGAAAATAGACCTTTACATTTAGGTTTGCTTCTTCAGGTTACCATTAAATTCTTCAAAGATCTTGCTAAGGTATTGGAAAGGTGACATATATGAAGCCCAATGGCCCCATTTGCAAAATTAAAGGTCTAACTCCGTGCAATGAAACTTGATGCGAGTCCTAAGCAGTGGCCGATCCACCCTTGTGAAAATGTGGGGGCGCCCTCCCTTTTTTTCTAGAATTTTTCATTAAAAAAGAATATAGATTTGTCCCCCAAACAATTGGGGGGGGGGGGGGGGCGCCAATGTGCCTCCCTCTAAATCCGCCACTTCGAAGTCTTAAATCAAGTTATATAAATTAGAACTCTGACCGGACTATAATTATACTTATTTACAATGAATTCATGTGCCTAATGAAATGCACATGAGAAGGTGAACAGCCGCGGATAGTATAACATCCAGGACACTGACCGCACAGACATTAGATATACGAGATTGGCAATTGTGCTGGACATAGCCCCTGGCTGACATTGATTTCTGGCCGGCCAGGGCTCGACGCGATCTCTTGGCACCTATGTAAGCAGAAACATTTGATCCCTGAAACCCCAGGTCCCAGGAGTGAAACGAGGGACGCCTCTTGTCGTCACCACATCGCGTGCGTCACGTGGTGGCCGCGCGAGAAGCGGCGAGATGAGAGCGTGACGTCACAGAAGGGCAGGCGAGCGGGGTGTAAACAATGGGGTGTCGTATGTTCCCGCCCAAACCTGTCGACCGATCAAATGTCGTCTGCATACTGAAGAGCCTGGCAAAACAATACTTGGGTGTGCGCTTCTCCCGAGTTTTAGTAATTTGACTACTATATTCATAGCTTTTATTTGAAAAATTGTTTATGGTAAAATGAATTAAGAGAAGAGGCGGTAGGCGGGAGGGATCGAGTGTTTTATCTACCAAACATAGGCAGCCTTATGTGTCAATTCTTTGTATCTGTTCTTTGTCTTAGATATTTGCATCAAAGAATCTAAAGAATAATTGAAATAATTCACCTAAAAAGTATGAATACAAATACAACCACTCCAACTTGATTATCATAGTAATTAGCAGTATCATATTACCTCCTGCAATCTGCGACTCTACCACCTGCTCAGCACATTTATATTAGCGTCGGTCATTTAATTAAATCATTAAGGAGAGCTTTGTACATTAATAGCCATTTCTGCCAGGAAGCGTTATTTGATGACCAGGGATTGGATCTCTGAAGATTGAGAGCAGATTTGATATATCACCAGGTCTGAAAAGGACCTTTCCATACTCAGAGTGTGTGGGCGCCGCACCTCAAGTAAGATCAATGCTAAAGTTCATCCACTTATAACTTGGTGATAGATCCCGAGTCTCATCACATTGTGCGTTAGAGCACCAACTTATTTGTGTGTGGGATTATTACATCAGACGTCGGGGGGTAGTAAGGGTCAGGGAGGGGCATCCATTGACCTTTGACCCCTGGGAGGTCTGACATTAGTCAGTCCGCACCGCGTCTCTCCCGGGCCTTACCTCTCCTGTGCACAAAAAAAAAATCTGACATGGGCGATGATGCAGTGGCCAGCTCATGTTCATGTCCTGTGGCTATTTTCCGGAAGTGGTCAGGACTGACCACCACGTGACCAGCCCGCAGGTCACGTGCTCCCTGACCTTGGCCGACCTTGGTGTGAATTATGTGTCCGCCCATGAGGCTTGCGCGCGGTAAATAAATAATTATTATCAAACGTGCATTGTTAAATGCTTGGATAAACACGATCCATAAAGATAGGCGCGCGGTTAAATTATACGTGGCCGGAAGGGCCTGGAAAACCGATAAATAACCATTATCTGAAAGTTTGAGACACGTGAAGACAGACGGTCCCACTGCAGGTGCGATAAGCGCAGGGCCCAAACTGTCCCGCCCAATTTGTATTCTAGGAACCTGGACAGGGTGAGAGCTGCGATACGATCGTACAAGTACATGCTAGAAAAAATAACATGTAGAGTGCTATACAAAGAGGTTAGTTGTGATAGAATTAATATTGTTGCCACCATAGATGTACATGTAATTGCATGGATATTACCATTTCACCACTGGAAGCCACACGGTTGGCTCTAACGTGAATTATCATCGGAAGATTCTCTAAAGGGGTTCAGCTATCAGGAACTGAAAGAAGTGTTTATGAAATTCCAACACGGTACAGGTACAATTATGATCATCTAGCCTCAGTTTATTAGAAGATAAAAGAATTCCAATTGGACAAACTCGAACAAAAGGGATATACACAATCCAGAATTTACCATAATTGTTCGAATTCATGCAATTATGATAATGAGTGGAAAATCATGTGCTTTTCAAAAGTCATAACTTTGGTTTCATTCCTGAGAATGACAAACTGTCATAAAAGCATTATTAATTATTGACATAATAAATAAGATAGATATTTCACCGATTGCAGGTTGCAATGGGAATCCATAAGTTTAATACAGTGCAGATACTGTATAGTGTCATAACGTTACCACACCGGGATACCACATTTTTACTATTATAGAAAAACCATTACTCCAGCAAGGGTCCCCACCAACCAGGTTTGCTGTATGACGTGTTGTCAATCTTGGATCACTTGTCAATAAAACCTCTGCCATACAAGACATACATACATTGTTCCTCATCATAATTATTAGCTTTATAGTAAGCATTGCATCATATAATAACAGTGCCATGTTTCAGCCAAATTATTTAAAAACAAATTCTACCAGCAGAGTATAAGGAAAATGTAAGGTTTAGATTTTTTTTTCAATTTTTGGCAATATCTCAGTAGTTATCAACAATATAGTGACATATATTCATTAGTGAAAGGGATAACTTAATGGTTGTGTTAAATATGCTACACCAAAACCAAATTGATTCGAATATTCTGAAATTCTACAGCATGAATAAGGTTATTGACATCGGCTTATTGTGGAAGAACTGATGTTCTTCGGAATAGCAATGTTAACTTATGGATACACAATTTGCTTCAAAGTGTGAGAGAAGTTCTGAAAACTCAAAGACAGGTAATAATTTCAAGAGGTTCTGTAGTACTCATCTATGTTTATTGAGACAAGGAATATACAAGGTGGCGACCATAAAGTCAGCTCAAATGAATCACCTCAGTAATAATTATGATAAATGAACATAATTGGTTAGGTTTTGTTAGAGGCATTTAGTCCTCTTATTTAGAAATATTTTTGAAAAAAACTTATCTAATTACTGTCAAATAAGTTAGATTTATGTGAAAGACATGTACAAATAAAATCTGTTGAGCAAAACATGTGCCTCGATATACAGCCTTGTCAACAATTTACAAACTCTTACAATTCACAATTAATGATATACAAATTAACACTCGACACCGTTTATATTAACACGTGTAAAGAATTCGTGGAAAACAAAAGGGTGCATCGAGTACATGAACTGCAAGCTCAAATATACACTACAATAAACCACTCATACACAACCTCCCTGTAAATCACATCTCCGATGAAAGTAGATTAATTGCCGAGGGTCTGCTTTTGACACATACTTTGACATATATGACCGGTAATTAGAATTGTCGTTCTGTGGCCCCTGTGTAATAACATTCGCCAAGTTGGCAGGCAGCGCCTCTAGTGGTTGACGTGCCACCATGGCGTCTGGCCCCGAGACCTCCCAACCTTCATGTGGCCCAAATAGCAACACTCCAAGAATGCGTCCGCCGAGAGATAATTGTGTCGGATAATTATGAAGGAAAGTAATTTTGTTCATTTTGATGAGTACTAATTACAGGCGGACGGGGGTGGTTTTTTCCCTTTCGAGAATCTGCCAAGGGGACATCCATCTTTGACGGTTGGGCGGCGCTGGGGCTGTGTCTTTGATGTCCAGTTTGTATGCTGGCCTCGCATGCGTCACGGTGACCCTGAGGTCCGAGGGGCCTGCCCCTGGGACCCACAGCCAGAAGGTCGTTACTGTTTTTAACTGACAGCGACGAAAAGCAACACAAATAAAAACACGCATGCATGCATGTATGCGTGCTTTCAGGCGGCAACAAAGGGTAGATTTTGTAACCCCTTTCCTCCGGGATTGCATGGGATATTTAACACGTGGGATAGTGCCCATCATTTCTATATCTTGATTACAGATCCGTATTAAGTTTCAAGATGGAAGCGTGTCATGGATTCGATTACATCAGAATTTTTGCTTCAAAAGTAGAAAATCTTTTTTCTGTGCTGATAGCTGGGTCTTACTTACAAAAGGCGCACGTTTTATATCAGAACCAGCCGCATGGTCAATAAGATGAGCATCAGTTCGGTACCTGATGTGACAGTCAGTTGTCATAGGAACAAAGCCCTGCGCGTCCTCCAGGTGAGAGACGCACACCTGGATGTGGCCCACCTGGGCGTCTCTCACGGTCTGTCCGCTGATCCCCGATCTCTCCCGCCTCCCGCACCTACCCTTATAAGAAACCAAAGCCCGGTTCATAAGAAACCAAAGCTCAAGTCAGAACTGTTGGTGGCCTCCTTGGCAGCATACCCAAACCGCAACGTTCACGTACACAGCAGCCCACCAGGCATACACCCCCCCCCCAACCTCCGACCGCCCTAACCACCTCGGCCGGGACAATAGAGGAATGATCAAGCACCCCCAAACCGAACTCGGCCCACCGCAAAGCGGGCCCAATAATTGCTCCATTGTCTCTGACGAATCTCTGTCCATCTCCCCCTTTGATCCCTTGTTGGCCGGGCGGGGGCCGACCCCGGGATTGGAATGGTGACCCCCGGGCCGCCCCTCACCCCGACCCCAGGACCCCACAATTTACCCCCGCCGGTGTGGGGGCCGAGTTCTCGGGCCCTTTGTGTAATGTGCCGATCGTTGCGGGATGAGGCATGCAGGACGGGCTGAATGATGTGGTCGATCAGGGCCTATCCCAATGCCCCCCGTTATCCGTCGTCCGTCCATCGCCTTTCCTACAACCCCTTGTCGGAGGGGCATAAAGGATGTTTGTTCACAGGAAAGTTGTCCAGTTATATCCTGGGCAAGCATGCAACGTTATTATTACGTTGCATTAACGTTATGTTTAGTTATAGTTTGGTTCTTGTTGTGTTTTTGAGGGCACCCAATAATGTCTCTCAAACCTAATATTGTGACGTTGCACTGTGACGTTATTGCAACATTCTAGTTACTCGTTTTTCACTGAAGGATAACATCATTACAACACTCTGTATCAGAAAGGTCTCAACTTCACTGAACTATAATGTTATTATAACACTAGGTCTGTGTTGGTGAATCTCAACCTGACATAAAAATGTTATGGGAAAGCTTAGGAAGGAACAAACTGACAGCATGGCGACCAAAAAACTTTCACAAATATTCCTGGTAATAATTTTGTGTCTCACGAAGCTCAGGTGTATATAAAAAAAAAAAAACACTTACGAATCTTCATGAACATTCACGAACTTTCTTCACCACTAAAAACTCTGTTCATAGTGAACATATATTTGTATATAATACAACCTTGAGATTCGCGAGCACGAATCCTTCACGAACCCAAAATTCGGAATCGTGACTATTTATTGAATTTGGGATTCGTGAATATCTTTTGGTCGCCCCCCAGCTGATGTTAGTCCCAGAACGTGGGTGTTACGTCGCTTCTTGCCTTGGACATATATTCCTGCCAACCCCAATTCTCATTTAATTTTCCTTTAATATATATTCATATCTATATCCTAGCAATTCTAGCTTTTTTGAATCGCCCTCATCATAGAAACAACAGTGTAGGCCTATTAGCATATCTAATATCAAATGAGTTGACATTTGGATAATGACTTACATTAAAGCAGTGTTCAAGCTGCTTTTCAACAAGATTTTTGTACATTCAGGCTTGAATCTCTGTTTTTATTCATCAATCATTTGTATGGATAGGTCTTTTTACAAAGTGATCAAAGTTGCGATATGTAACTACATCATTAAAAGTGACAATGTATAGAATCACAAACATTATAATTGTTGAGTTATAAATTTGTATCTGTCAGTATAACACCTGCGCGTTTTCGTTCTTTCTTACCTTTATCATCATCATTAGAACAGGATGGAATAATAGGTTGTGTAGATTTCCACACATGCAGTTCTGTAGATATCCAGATAATACGAACATGTAATCATGCTATTCAACATTGTCCACACAAAAACAATCAATCACAGCATCTGAATGGGTGATGGAGGCGATTACCCGCCAGGATTATGGGGGTACATGTATACCCATTGTTGGACGAAACCATGTGATTGTTTTGGATCTATTATCAATTTAAAATGTGCTTGAATAAAATGGAGTCCACTCCATAATCTTGTCAGTTTTTAATCGTGTTATCATTTCAGTAAGTGACAGATTTGATGGTCTGCACTGCCTTGCAATATCACACCAAGTTGCCAACAGTAACCTGCTTGACATCCGTCAAAATACTGCGCGGGAATTCTACCCCTGTTGAATTGCAGGACATTCATACAGGACATGTAAAGCCCTGTTTCCACCGAACGACACTTTGCTAACGACCATGAACGACAGTGAAAGATTCACTAATCTTTTGTAGTCTTTAGTAAAATCGTTTAGTGGAAACACAAAATCATTGGTCAAGACATTTGTGAACGACTGCAAACGACATTAGCTCAAGACTAAAGTAAAAGATTTGCAAACGACCAAATATTAAACCTGTTCAATATTTCTGGACGACTGTGGCAAACGATTTATCTCAAAGCCAATTAAAGCCAATTAGATCCATTGTTCCCCGGGGTTTCTGACTTCTGTCGTTAGAAATTGTCGTCCAGGATGTCAAATAGTCGTTCACAAATCAGTATTTTAGTCGTTTAGTGGAAACACTTTGACATAGGCCTCCTTAAGATATTTACTTACGATTTATACTCAAGACCATTTTTTGAGTGCAGCAATTTTGGTCGTGACCCTATATCATAGTTAAATCGTTCGGTGGAAACCCGGCTTAAGAACACTTCTCATTGGACCTATACCATGTGACCTGACTGACCAACCAGGACACACATATATACCTGCTTCCCGCCACTTCACCTCAAGACGCCGCAATACACGCGTCAAAATTTTGGCCCGCCCGCCACTCCCTTTTTTCTTAAGCCCTTATATCTAATAGGGCTATTACCGTGACGCGGTCAGACTTACAGAAGAACTGGACTTACGTTCATAAGTTGTGTTACTTTTATCTCCAGGATCTACATGTTCGTCTACATATATATAATATGACCAACGTTTATTCCATACTCATTAAAGGTTATGTTCTTACTTTATTGTCCTGCGTTATATATATTAATGTTCATTATTTCAGCTACAGGATACAAATACCGACAGCCTAGCTATTTCAAAGAATACAAAGTTACCTATGCAGTGCAGGCTACTATCCTCTGCTCTCCCCCCGCCCCCAAAGCAAGCAGCGACGTAACAAGAACGTTTTTTGGTTAGTCTGAGACCTATCCAATTGTCACGTAACAATAACGTTCTTTTATGGAAAGTTACAACTTGTTAGAAAATAACGTTATAATAATTGGTTACATGAAATCGAAAGTTGCATCATTCCTTGGGTACCTCTACATAGACATTTTGAATTCTAAACGGTTTGTATACACCCTGGAGGTGGTGCCACATGTCTCATTAATACACCTAATATATATTACCCGAGCATGCGCATTCCGGCCCACATGGCAATTGGACAGCTGGGATTTGGTCACACCCGGCTTCACATGCGTGCACATTGGGCGAGTCTTACCCCCCAAATATCATTATCCAAACCTCCCCGAGCAATGCACATACAAGTAACAATTATTGATACTTTTTGTGAGAAATTACGCGCGGAGGGATTGCGTAAACGGGGCACCTGTGGCACCTCCGAGCAAAGGTGGTTAGCAATTTTCCCGAATTACGCAGGTCTTGATTGTTTTTCTCACGAATGGTATGGCCGCTTAGCTCCGTGTTCAGTTGATGTATATAAAGATATCAGACCACCAAGGAATACATCACGTCAAAATGAGATGGCATGTCTACTAACAAAACCCCACATGAAACGTGCATCTCACCCATAGGTCGTTCATATAATAGCTGCTCTCGTTAGCAATTCACTTTAAACATGTTAATAACGACACGTAAAGTTTTGGCTCCTTGCATGTGGAGCGTCATTGTCTTGTGATTTCTGACCGACTGCTGTCCGAGGTCACCCATACCACTGGGAGAAATTACAGGTGGTATGGGTGTAGGTGGCATTTTAAACGTCAGGTCGCGTTATCACTGGCTCGAATTCAAACTGAAGGTGCGTTAAATTGTTTTGTTTCACACTTTCAGACACTCTTTTCCGTTTTCATTGTTATCTTTAAGATTTAGCCCATGGTTTATCAAGTGAATATGATAATTGAAGTCGTTGGAAAAATAAGGTTGCACGTAAGTATACATGTAATCTTTTCTGAATGAAAATGAATGTGTGTGGCCGAATTCAAAGTTTAAAAAAGGATATATATCTAAAAGATTTAGTTGCACTTATTTCATCTGAAAAAATTGCCAACTTTGATATCCAATACCTGACTGAAAAGAAGTTCAGTCCTAAGATTGTTTCGGCGCGGTAGCGTTGGGCTAAGGAGAGGGGCGCGCGACTCCTCTCAGGTGACTTATTAGATCTAAGAAAGACCTCCTCCACAGCCAGGGTTCTAATTAGGCTGTCGGCGAATCTATCTTATAGTTCAAGCCAATGGAACCCAGCTCTCAAGCCGAGCCCACCCGACCAGCATTCACCCCTTAATCCCTGGCCTTTTGAGGCGACCTGTCAGGGCTTTAGGGCCCTGGCCCTCACTGTATGGGTCACACTTAAAAGGCTGAGAAAGGCTGAGGTGTCCTTTTCCTGGGGGCCTTTTGAGAGGGTCTGGCGCCCGGCCGGTCACTGAGGACCTCTTCACCTGATCCTGACCGGGCTGGACATTAGTATTCATGGCGGCGGAGGGAGTTAAAGCCTCGGTAAGCGATCTCAGGGGGCGGACACCTTCAGACAATATGAGGCCCGGAGGTGGCCCGGGCGGCGGGGGAGGGGCCGCACAAAGAACGGGGTGTCTAGTGTCCGACCCCTCACACCTGAGGGGTGTGGGGGCCCACACTGACCAGTGGTCAGTCGGCTCACAGCGCATGGACCACCCGCGCGAGCCCCAGACGGTGAAGGTGTGGGAAAGCTGGCGCCCTGGAGGGTCGGCCTCACCTCCTCCAGCGCCCGGCGGCGCCTGCAGCACCTGGGTACGGGAGGAACATAAGGCGGGGAGCATGACCAGGGGTGCGTGTATTTTGGCTTACCCCACCCAAAAAGACCGAATTTTCTATGAAAATGCGAATTTTGCTAGGCTTAATAATATTCCCTTTCTTTTTTCCCCAGAAAACACGAACTTAAAGGAAACCTTGCACATGATAAAAGGATGAATATTTTTTAATTAAATCCATTAATCATGAATATGCATCAAGAATTAATAATGCTAGAGTAATTTAAGAATGTTCAAAATGTAGACACAGTTTTGAGACTTTAATGTTCTTTTTTTCCTTTATAATTCACTAATAGTTCGACATTTTCCAATTTTTCTTTTGAAATATTTTCAGAATACCAAAGAGAATTCTTTACCAAAGAGATCCAAAGAGAAGTGTACTAGATAAGCCACTGAGTGGGTGGTGGGCCCGGAGTGGTGCCCATAGAAAATATGCCCTAGTGTTTAGGGTCTAACACTCGAACCGTAGATGAGTAGTCATATAAAGTTATGCGTGTTACGATGAAATAAAGGCATCGTTATAATCATATATAACGATCAACTATTATATGTGGTTAAGTTTCTTTGCTTGATATATTTACATTCATTCTTCTCCATTATTATAAATATGTTCACCATATAATATACTGAAAAACAGAGGTGACTCTGATTCTTATTATGAAAGTGTACAATATTTCGTCGTGTTACGGTGAATAGACAATTGCTCGTTACCTGTCGAGTTTATTTTGACAATGTATTAATTCCAGTGTCTATCATCTTCAACCTCCAAGTGCTTTTTTATAAAAGTAAATAGGTGAAATATAGTTTCGTTTCCAACCATAATTAACCACTAGGAACAAAAGCATGTAGGACTGGTTTATAAATGAATTAAAACAACTCCCAACTTGTTCAAACGTTGATCCAATGAACGTAATATTCTAGTGCCACGAGATACCATTGCCATACGGAAACTTGTCGGTACTTTTAGGGCACGTATAGGCCACCGTGATAGGTTTTATCGACCGGCGCCCATGAGTAGTAGGAGAAATGTGGGGGAGTGACCAGTGGGGGAGTGCCTATCGCCGCCCGCCCAGCCGGCGCCCGTCCCCCTGCTGATACATAACATTGACCGCCTCCTCCAGGCCATGTGGCCAAACCTTGGACAATGGAGGCCAGGGTCAAGTTTACGTAAATAGATATATACTTGAGGGAAAACAAGAGTATACCATGTTTAGCTACTGGCGAGTCTCAATTTAAACGCAGAAGCCACGTTCTTTATATACGGTTAAAAATTTGGATTTCATCAGAACATCACATGATATTAAATTTGACGTCGTCGTGATTCTGGAATAATAACCCAATTGTTATGTTCTAGGTAAATGTATTATACCTTTCATAATGATATGATTATTATATTGTATGCCAACCTATTTGGTTTTACGGCCGGCGAAAGTTTGATGGAATCCCAAATTTTCCTCGGGCAGGTCAAACTCTTTATAATCTACGCGTGTATAATGGATTGTTAAGTTCCTTTAGGCCTGCTCTCAAAAATATCTAGTCTATGTAATGAATTTGTATATAGAAACGTTTTCGAGATAGCTTTTGTTTACTTGAGGTGATTTTTCTATTCAAATCAATTCTGAGTAAGACTGTTTGCTTGACGTGATTTTCTGATTCAAATAGATTCCGAATAAGACGGATGTCCTACTCCATTTGGAACCAATTAATAAATCGGTGACATCACCTTATTAATGTCACTACATGTCAGCTCTTGGATAATAATAATCCGGGATAATCCAGAACGTCCGACAGTCCGGCATATGGCGTATTATTGCATCGAGTTTATTCCTGATCTGACCACTCCTCCTTATCCGGACCTCCTAAGCCGCGCCCTGTCACTGCCTTTCATTGAAATTTAGATTAATTTACAAACAAAGGCTTACCTTCATGCTTGCTGTGTGTGTGTGGCATGGCAGTGCCGGACATGCCAGTAATACAACGAGGAGGGGGTGAAAGGGCAGCAGCACCCAGGGGGTTGGGGAGGGGGGAGGGGCCAGGCTATAGGCTGTTAGGTGTAACAATACGGTAACGGTTATATTGCAGATGCCGGGCGCACTTGGCGAATTCCGGCCTGTCGTGGAGTGGGCGAGGGGCGGGGCGCGGTGCCAGGACCACACCGGACGTCGGCCCCAGGAGTCAGGGAGTCAGGGGGGGAGGGGTCCTGGTGGTCGTTGACACGTTGGGGGGAGGGGCCCGCCCCCCGCCGGTTTTATGAAAAATTCCTTGTCACTTTGTGTATGTGACACATACTCGGCGCCGCGTGTGTCCGTCTCCTTAAAATCCGGCCACCGGCCACCCGACCACACCACCCATTCCCCATGTCAGTGTGCTGGACCCCTCCCCCGATCTATCCCAAACACAACCTCCCACTTTTATACACATGTACCATGCTTTCCTTATATATATTTCCTATTCTTATATTGCAATCAGCTGATTTTTTTCTTCACATACTTCCCATGCATACTTTATACTTCATACTTCCCGAGTGGCTTTATCCTATAAATATCGGTGAATGGTAGGGGCGCGTGTGTATGAATTACCCTTATACTGAGGGGGATAATACTAACACGAGGCGGGGCCCGCGAGGCGGGCACAATGGCTGAGAGGGCGACGTCGCCGGGGGCTGACGTTTTGGAGGGCGTCATGTCAGGTGAAGTAAGCTTGTATAAACCCAGCGGTCAGCCTGGAGTGGCGCCTACTGGAAGAGGGGGTAGACTCACAGAGTCGCCGCCAAGGAGGCCTCCGCAGCCAGCCCCCAAAGCAACACCGACAGGGCGCCCAAATCCCCAGCGCGAAAAACTACACCGCTGCACCCGTTGACCCCAGTTGGCCGACGTCGGCGACATGTTTGATAGGGCGCCGCGGCCGTGCGCTCATCAAATACCTCCTGGGCGTGGGGCGACAGGTATGGAGGGCCCGCGGGTCGGGCGGCGCGCCCGCCAATATTGAAACGAACCGAACGTGTGAGCAGGTTATAATGTATTGTGACACGGCCGACAACCGTCAACACCCGCCGACGCCCGACTCGATGGATGGGCGCCGACGCAGACGACGCTCCCCGCCGCCTCAGAAGCCGTTTTTTTGTCTACGTAGGGCGACAATGTGAAATCTTCATCTCCCTGGTAAAAACAGAGCCTAAAAGCCAATATCGCTGCATCGTGGTCTTATGAAAAACAATGGGTAGGATATTGATTATTGTTGAATCATGTTTGCAAGGGATATTGATGAAGAAAGGCTATTTTCATCGCTTGTCTCTTTACATTAATTTGTTTATGAAAAGATGGTAATAAAAGAAACGCATTTAAAGATGTCGGTGTACAAGCAGGTTCATATCATCCTTTCAATCTTACGAAACGGTTCAACAGATCATCAATGCAATGTGTTGGTATATATATATATATACGTATAAACCCATGATGTTATAAGGAGTTATACTAGGCCTGAGAAATATCTCAGAGGTAAAAAGAATTTCTATTATTTTTTGATACCTAACATAGCTCCAAGAGTTAGTGATTATCCAACGATAAGTCTAGAGGAATTATATTTGACAGAATGCTTTTATATAATTGTCATATTTTCCCAGTCAATATTACACTAAAATTGAAATTCCAGAAGCGTATAAAATGACACATTCAGGGTTTGCATTGTAAATTAGAAAAATAGTGTCAAACAAGAACTGGATTAATAATCTCGGTTGAAATTTTCTATTTCTGTATTTTAGCTTTCTCTAAGTCAGTGTAGGGGTACCAGCAACAACTCTGACCACAATCAAGTAAAAAAAAAGACTGCAAAGTCGCTTACAATATTAGTAAAAGAACCTAGCCATAATTGTTGTGAGAGTGTCTGGTATGGAGCGTTTGGGGATAAAAACTTTGCTTTGACTTTGAGCGGCGGTTGATACAAAGATGTTAGCCCGAATCAATTAGTGCCTCCGTGCCCGAAATGGGGTTAGTCCGGAGGGGACGGGAGGAGAGTGCACTTGTCGGAAGCTCGCGTCACCAGACCAATTCGGCCAATTTCCTCCATTCTAGGGGAACAAACAGGTAAAGTGGGAGGGCTGTGGTCGTGGGGTTTAAAGTGATGGTCGTGGATGGATTCAGTGTAAAACACCCTGTCCGCATTGTTGGTGGACAAATTAAGATGTCGTAGCCACAACGCTACTTTCTGGACTGGGCAATTAGTAAACCTCACCCATTTTCAGCTTACCTATGTTGACACGTGAATTAGATATAATTTTGCTCTTTTCTTGGATGCGATTTTGTACCAGTATGTTTTTGAAAGTACATACATCGCAGGGCATTGGAGAGAGACTATTAATTGAGAGAAGGGGTACATACATACGGATTGTTGGCAGTCTGCTTGTAATTTGATGTAAAAACATAGTGTGTAATGTGTATGGCTAAGAGATAAAACTAAAAATGTCTCATGAAATGATGCTTAAAAAATAAATGCCACTGTTACAAACATCAATGGGTAGACCTTCGGCCCATCAAGAAATATTGATTTCAGATACAATCCTGCAGATGTGTTTCTATATGGACATATTTAGGACAATTTAGAGCGAAATACTATGTCGATATTTTAATAAAGAAGTAGGTGACATGTCTTGTGCCACTTAAATGTGTATAACCAGAAAACTACAGACACCAACCTTTGTAACTTTCAAACAAAAGTCGGAAAAGTAGTTGTAATCAGGTTACGGTTTATGACAGCTGTTAACAAAATTTTATTGAGTTATGGTCAGTCATGGTCAGCTTCAATCCTGTGATGTGTTGCAATACAGACAATATCATGTCAATTTCGAGCGAAGATGTATCGATACTTCAACAAAGAATAGCTAGGAACACATTTTATTTGAGTTATGTTTAACCAAAATGATTCATCAACATGTTCGAATAGTTTGCCTGTTTGTGTAATAAGAAATTGACAAGATTAATCATATCAAAACTAAACTTGCTCGTTTTAGGAGGAAGTCGCAATTGCGAGCTTGCTTTACTATTAACCTTTCACTTTCACTTTCACCAACTTTAACGTCAAAATAGCTGAAAAGTATTTGCAATCAGGTTAAGGTTTAAGACAGCTGCTGACAAATACATTGGGTTATGGTCAGTTTGGTCAGCTTGGCCTTCCCTCTGTCTATCCCCCGTTTTCAGCCATGTCCATCCCGCCCCCTGTGTCCCTCCACCCCTGACCGGCCCTTCCTCCAGTAGTAGCAGCCCCCAGGAGGGTGATGGATGTGGTCGGGCGTTCCAGGTCCCCGGTTTGAACATCTGGATCCCTGACCAGAGCTTTGTCCAGGCCCAGATCTGCCCGGATAAACATAGCTCTGCGCGTCTCAAGACGCTGGGGCTGAACGGGGGATCACCAGTGACTGTCCCCGATAGAGCCCCGGGGCGAATATTAATGCTGCCGTAAAAGTAGAATTGATAGTCGAGAGGGGGCCCTACGTTAGGTCCGCTTCCCGCGCACCGCTACCTTCACTGTTTTTGTGCGGCGGCTCGTGAAGACAGGTGCGATCGCACAATGTACTCTGCCCTGACAGCCCCGGCCAATTTAGGGCGCGGTGTAATCGTTAGATGTGATGGGGCCTGTCCCCGCTCCTATCGGGCCCCACCAGCCAGGGGGAGAGACGCGAGCTGCAAACGGCGGCTAATATGAAGTGAAGTATGTCAGGCGGCGGCGCGCCCCTTTTGTCGGCTTTTTCAATACGGGCCCCAGGCCCTGATCAATGCCCGGCCATTATGGGTCGGCGCAACGGACACAGTTTCTACCGTGCTTCTTTAAAAGTGCAAAAATGAGCGAATTTAAGCTGGTCCGTTCCTGGTCCGCTTGTCACTTTAATTATAGGCCTGCTGTGCGCTCCTAGACGTGACGGCTGGCTCAATTGGTGTCTGAGACGGTCTTTTCAGCGCCCCCTCCCTACCCTCACCATCTCTTTTTGCCTGCTCTCACCCCCACCAGCTCCTCTTCTTCTTACAAGAAGTAGTCCTAGTGGCAGTAGCAGTACAGATACTGGTGTGAGTTATACACCAGTCGGCAGGGACATGCACTGCAGGTGCGGCTGAAACAAAGGCGGAGGGAAAGGGCGCAGGTTTTATTGGCAGTCTGAGATATAAGTGTGTGTATATTCTATTGACATCTGCGGGCCCATAAGGGTGCCCCTGTGGTATCGTATGTCTCCGTATTGACAGCCCCAGGCCCGCCCACCCCCCACACCACCTCGCCCACCCATACTCCCCTCCCACCCCCGGCCACCCGGCCTGTGAATTGGGATGTCCGCGCACTGTACCAATTCCACACTGTATTCCCTGCCTGTTCGTCCAAAGCTCGCCACCTGGAAAACGGCTGACAAATTGAAACATCAGAGATAACCTCAGTCGGTGTGCAGTGAGGCGCCTAACCTATACGTCCCCCACCCCTGGGTGGGTGTTCCCTTGTAGCAGGAGATAAACGTGATGTATGGTCAACTGGTAGAAAATAAAGACGTTATACCGCCGTCGGGAGTTCATGTTTGCGCATGCGTGGTCCTTTGGCGCCAATAGTTTTCGGGGGTCAAGCGCACCTCCTAGCCAATGAGGAGTGTTTCATTGTACCACGTGACACAACATGGCGGCCCCCAGTGGGTAACTCCCAACCACGGTATAACAACAGTGGTTTCTGTGATATACATCAAATGCAAGTAGAATAAACTTTGCTGAAATCGGTTGAGTACGCACATACAATAAAGAGGACTTAGTATACTGTAGTTTTATATCAAAGTTAAATATGAAAAAAAAAGAAATCATATCAATATACCAGTTAGTCAAATACATGTAGCCTTAGTTAATAGTTAATATTGCGTTAAGCGGTTACAATTACAATCTCATTCCCTTCATGGCACATACAGGCATTAAATAGCCATGCATTGCATGGTTGAATATCATGTATTAGATTTCACTTTCACATTTATATCAATGTTTATATGATTTATTCAACGAGGAATGTGTCTTAATTATGCATTACTTAAAACTTTGGGCTTGTGTCTATGTATTTGCTTCTAAAAATGACGGCATCACCTGTACCGGTATCGATTATCATAAATATAGAACATAATCAGATAATACGAACAGGTGAAAACAAGGAGCCTGAATAAGGCAGAGATCTCAGCCCACTTATGTGGTTTACCATTGACAACTACCAGGGTAAGGTATCCTGCTTGGTGCCCTACCCCCCCGCTGACAGGCGCCGCTACCCCAGCAATGACACACTAATCAGAACCCTGACAAGGACAATCGTAAATCAAAGATCCGATCACTTCGCCTCCTCCTTCTAACCGCACTTAAGCGTGTATTCCCGGCTTGCATGTCTGGCCGGCGGTCGGCGGGCTCCCAGAAATGAGAGCCCTGCCGTGTCCTACACCTGGTTGCTGTCAACTTTGACAGGAGAGGACATTTGGCCGGGCCGGCCGATTGCATGTAAGACGTGGCTGGTTAGCGCATGGCGAACCCCGCCATTAGCCCTTAGGGGCCGCAATCAGATCGAGTTACGTCCTGTTTAATCGGAAACAATACCCGCACAACATACCTACCTGATCGCATGTTGTGGGGATATTTTATTCTGTTTTTTCTGTGAATTTTAGTCCTTGACTTTTGTGTCAGATGGAGTTTGAAAAGTCTTTGTTTCGAAGCCTGGGGCAGGGCGACGATTTCGTATACTACTAACGTGTGGTGGTGGTGGTTGGACTAATGAGTAGCTGTGTAGTGTTTTGCTTGATTAGGCACCTAAATATTTCATGTTGTTAGTTTATCGTGGATGAGAGTAAGATAACATACCCCTACTTGCCAATACAATTATGCTTACATTATGTTTTTATACCACAGTTCGATGACTTGTTTTCAAACACTGTACAGTGAACTGTAACTGCACTTGTTTTGATATGTCGGGGCACTCTATTGTACGCATAGCCAGTAGCTTCGAATTAAGACATAAAGACGTTGTGCACATGACGTCACAGCCCCCAAATTGGCATGGCCGCCATATTGGGGATCAATTGAAATTCATCATTATTCACAATTCTAAAGAATTTACGATGAACATTTATGTCTCATTTATCAATAGAAATCCCATCATATCATAATCAACAATTATTTTCTTATAATTGTATATATATGTCACAGCCACGTGGGTGTGGTAACCACTTGGTGATCACCAAAATCTGGTCACGTGACCCTGTGTGCACAAGGTCTATACAGTGCGGTTTCATGCATAAGAAGTATACAAGATTCATTTGTATGGTTAGAAATTAAGTACAATTTGAAAGTATTTTGACTTTTTTGTGAAAGATAAAATGTGAAATTTTCTCCTCTGTTTAAAAGGAAATTCTAATGACACTGTCACTTACTAAACTACAATATATAAGTCCTGAACTCGTTTGTTACACCACTCTAAGAGCATTGTTATCTAATATATACTCTAAAGCAATTCATGCCTTTTTCTTAAATGTAAATGTTTTGGTCTCAGAAAATGTTAACAATCAAAATAATGTTTTCTCTATTATGAAACTTTTGAACACAAAAGTATACACAACCAAGATGGTGGAACCTATTTGGTCAGTGAACTGACCATGCAGGTTCCTCCATTTTGTATTTTCATACCACCTTCAAACTAAATTGATTGATTTTGAGAGAGGTTATTTCATGTTTTGCTACCACCTATGCCTTGAGATGTTCTTGAGAACCTTCTCAACAAGTTTCATATTAATATCATTGAAATTCATAACATTTCAAAGTGGCAAACTAGTTCCGTTTGTAAAAAATGTGCTTCCAGTTTCTCGCAATGGCTGAATAGGGATTCTCATAGGCCGTATAGCCACTGAGCTCGTGCACCTTTGGAACAAAGTATAAGAAGAAAATACAGGATAGACAAATAAAATGTATGTATAGCCACAGAGCTTGTGCACCTTTGGAACAAAGTATAGGAAGAAAATACAGGATAGACAAATAAAATTGATATATAGCCACAGAGCTCGTGCACCTTTGGAACAAAGTATAGGAAGAGAATACAGGATAGAAGAATAAAATTGAAGCAGACGACATTTGGGGGCCGAGACTGACCTGCGCCTGTTCCGGGCAGGGACCTGATCTAATAGGGGTGAGGCCCTACCGCCGTCCCGCAATCAGTCAGCGTCCTCTGATTACACCTCCAGCTCTTTGATCTAAATCTATCAGCTGCTCGGATCTCACAACTTCTTTATGTTGTCTACCTGAAAAAGGAGAGACAGCGGCAACCCTACACCCGCCATTTTGGGGACTGCGGGGGAGGGTCCGTCCGCCATCAGCGAAGTGGGGATAAAGGGCGGGAAGGGACGAAATGTCGTCTGCTCCTGCTTTCTTAGCCGAACAAATAAGATAATTAGCGAGTTGTCACGTCACAAAAGTGCGCTGTCAGTTCGCCAATAGGCCGACTTGCCAAGTCGACCGGGCCGCTCTTTGATGGTGGCCGGGCCCAGGCTCAATGAGACCCATCTCGCAACATAACCGCTAATTGAATCGAGCAATTGTAAGTCAAATGGCGCGCATTTAAGTCGATTTCGACAATTTTCTTTCGATTTGGCGCGCATTATGTCGTCGCTCTTACGCTGAGTGCTCTGGGCGCCTCCACTTTGCCGCTCGGAGGCCCCGTCTAAAGGCGGTGTCAGGCGAAGACGTAATTTTCAATAGGAGCGCCAGGAACCGTTGAGCATGTTCAATACCTGTAAGCGGGCGTCGCCCAGGAACGCCAGAGTCATCAGCGTTAGCTTCGCGGATTTCAAAGAGGACGCGGGGCTTTGCCTATAAGGGCCGACTTCACTCTGGGGGCCTGATTGCTTTAAGATAGGCGCGCTGTTGTTGGAGGTGTGAAGGGATAGGCTTGTGTGGGGCTTGTCTTACTAGGCGAGGTGTGAAGGAGGAAGGGTCGTGTTAGGCGGCTGTCGGTAACCTCTGGGCCTTTGCCAACCCATCGCCCCCAGGGTTCTTTTGTAAGGGGCGCGTGCGCCTCTCCTTCTTAAACGACCGACACAATTGGAGAAATCCTAAATCAAATAAGACCCAATTGTCATGCGCGCCATCCCATTACCCAGCTCTCAAGGAATAAAAAAAAACACGGGTTGAAAAGGGAGGAAATATGGCTTACAGCTGTGAGACGGGAGAGGTAATTTTGAAATAAAAAAGGAGTTTCGTGTCGTAGAAGCCGTGTGAGGAGCAGTGCCCGAGTCGGGGATTCTATAGACTGGTTTGGCGGTATTGTTTCCCCTGCTGGGGGTGTGCGTGTGGGAGGCAGGGGCAATATGGGGCGTGCACGCGATGCGCGACGCGTCTCGTGCATGAAAACTGCTCGCGTCCGTTCACCAACTCCAACAGTGAGGGCAGGGATAATCCGGGGGGTCCTAACCCCCTCCTTTTGGTGGACCTAAAAACTATAAAAAGAGGTAGAAATATCGCACGTCCACTCTAATGCACGCCGTTTTAGTACTTAGCCTATATATGGTGACCCCACCTTTTGGGAATCCTTATCCTCCGCCCCTGGAGGGGCGGGTATTTGAAGAATGTATCAGGCACAAAACAATGCCTCATATTAGCTTCCCATGTTGCAGTTTAGGCCTGTACCTCAGATAAGTAGTTTTCTGGTGGCCAGGTCGTGGATCAATAGACCCTGCAACCCGCATAGCGACTACCATGCTCCTTTCCAAGTCTATCTAACCGCCTGCCAATCCGTTTGTCACAACTATAACAAGCTGGGGTCCAAAGGTCATTGGGAGTGGCGATGAAAAAAAGGGGGCATTATTTTTTAGTCGTCGGCCTGGAACAATATTTCCGTTAGATGACCCCTTGTTTGTGCGCGCTGGCCCGTGGGCTGACCGGGAAGCGGCCCCCAGCGCCCCGCCCCGCCCTACCCACCAGTTTTCCTTGACTTATTAGCAGCGTTTGTTTTCGCGCGGCCACAGATGGAAAGAAAAGAAAAGCGTTGGGGAGTCTGGCCCGTGTCCATATCACGGCCGGCCCCCCAGCCTCCCCCTGCTGCCCTCCGGGTTCCCCCGGCCACCTCTCCGGGGAGCCCCGCGCGCCCAACTATCCCGATTGCGTCCACAATTCCAATTATATTTGGGCGAGTCACGGAGGGGTTTTTGCCGGGCGCGCGCGGCCGGCCCTTTCGCTGTTTTCATTCGGCGATAGGCGCGGTAATGGCCGGTATTATTAGATCCGGTCAGCGGCAGCGGCCCTGGAGCAGGGGGGTCACATTGTCGGCCCTCAGAGACGCACGTCGGATAATTTACCTCACGCAGGCTCGGCTTCGCCCTATTGCTCCCCGCATGCCCTCCCCTACTTGCCAAAACACCCCCGTGCGCTGCTCTCTCCTCCCAATCTCCATCTAAAGCCCCTATACCACACACGCTGCATGGCCTATCCCGAACGTAGCAAAAGCCATTTATATCTAGTACTATGTGAATGTGCAGGAAATGCACAATATTTGCGAACCTGACTGCTGTAGGGGAATAGTTTCTGTTGGAAAGTACACATGGGCAAATGCAATTTTGAAGACATTCTGGCACAGGAAGTTTGAGATTTTGGCAGTTGGCAATTGCTCGTGGGCTAAATGAGAAATGACAGCCTTGCCGGCCTTAGGGGAGCGGGCCTGCATAAAGACCTATTAAAACTAATACACAAACCCGACCTTGTGCACTGTGCTCCTGCAGGATCAATGAAGCTCAAAGCTGGCCCGGCCAAATGTAAAATGGACAAGGCCCAAATAGCCGCGGCCCCTGGTCCTATCGATGGTCAATTGGGCACGAGTGACCAGTTATAAAAGGAGGGCGCCTCGGGATATTACACAAGTCAGATCGATCGCTCGTCTTATCTTCGCTCTTCGGAAGACAATAGAGCAGTCAGGGCCACCCATAAATTGGTTGGCGCGCTCCGAAATAAAGCCAAAATGGTCGGTTCCGTGCGGGGCCTGATAGAAGCCGCCCCCGCCGGCCCGGAGGTCAGCGCTGGTCAGCCACCCCCTCAGCCTCCCCGGGCAGGGCACACTTCAAAGCCAACCGAGGGGGAAAAACTTGCTTTTTACTCATTTTCCATGCGTGTTGCAGCGATATTACTCGGGCTGGGCACTACAAGTTGCAGGGAGGGAGATAAAGGAAGCCAGCAGCGACTGGCGGGGGATTAATTGGGGCGATGGCTGCTGGATAAACCGGCCCTGATTAATGTGTCATTGCTGCTGAAACAATACTAATGTAACTTTCATTTACTGGTCGCATGACGGCGAAATATTAGGCGGCGCCCCGAAGATGGCGGTGAATTACGACAGAATGGTTTGGTTAGTCGAGGAGGAAAGTAAAAAATAAGGATGAATGAAGAATTACGGGGGTAAGGCGTGTACAGGCGACACAATCAGTTTGCTGAGCGATCGCTGTCTATTGTAAAGGAAAACCGGAGAGGACGCGCCGACTCCATATGAATGTGTAACGTGTAACCGGAGCCTGGAAGGAAAATACAAGTTGAAATTTGGCTATTGGTGTAGGCTTATTTATTGGCAATCGGAGCTGCGCGACTCTCCAGGCCTTGTGTAAATGGCCGCGGTAGCTGCCAGTGGCGCCCCGCGGCTTGTTTAGCTAGGGATACTCTGGAGGGGCTTCGTCGGCCAGGGTAAACTTCCTCCAGTGCTGCCAGGCGACATGACTACTTAGGCGCGGGGTATAGGGGCAGACGTCTATGGCTGTGGCCCGCTCCCCCCGCAGCCCTGCGGCTTGGATCCTCCTCCAGCAGTCAGGGCGGGCGAGTGTCAACTGAGGCGGCTGGATGGCCGACGGGGTCAGTGTCATAAGGTGGGGTGCAGGAGGCGCCTGGAGGCTCCAGCGCTGGCCGTGGAGGGGCGTGCTCACCCCCGACCTGGCGACGGCCGACGCCGCGCGGTCGGCGGCGGGGCCCGGGCCTGAAGAGGCCAGGTCTCGGCGGGTGACGGCCAGCCGGGCGGCCAGAGGACCCCCCGTCTGGGGCCGGCCACATAACTGTTTGTTCATGCCTGCCGCCGCTACTGGAGGCCAGCATGAGCAAACCATCATCCATCTTATGGCATGATATCCACTCCGCGTGCTACCATCTCCCACCTATTTACCCTCCTGCCGCCACATAATTGCCACTGGCCCCTCTGGTTAAATAGGATAAAACCTACCAGGCGGCCTCCACAGCCTGTCTACCCAGCCCGGGGAATCCCGTCCCCTAATCCTCCCCTATACCCACCTCCTCCTCCAGTAGCACCCCAGCCAGGCTCAGGGTCACTTTCCACCCGGTGAGGTTGACACGGCCACGTTGGGATCCCGCCATTATTTGTGTAGGCCTCGGGGATCCCGCCCCGCCTGTCGCCTAACCCCCGGGATCCAACCCGGGGCCTGACCCGCAGATTCCACAACAGACCGACGAGGGGATCTTCGCAGGGGGATCCGCCCAGATCCAAGGATCCGAGGACAAGGATGTATGGCTACAGAAGATCCAGCCCGAGCCTAGGTCAGGCTGAGATCAGCGTGGGATCTCCAGGATTAACCTTATAAAGTGGTTCCTTTTCTTTAAAACTTAAATCAAGTTGATATTTTCATCACAAATTTCCAGGATTAACCTTATGAAGTGTTTTCTTTTCTCAAATCAAGTTGAAATATTTGCTTTATATCTATGTAAGCAAAAGATTATGATTCTTTCAATACGTTTGAGAAGTAATAACACTTGTAAATAAACTGTATTGGACTGGATTGTATGGTTTGCGTATATTGGTTAATGGAACGTGAATTTAAACATTCATGAGATGGGCATTCTATTATTACCTATCTATGACTCTGAGAAAACCTGTCTAGCCGTCGCGACCAGTAAACAGGATGATTACCAGAGATAAGAATGCCTCTTACATGTTCCGTTATTGCATGTGTATAAATAATTAAATCTTTTCCCTCAGCTTAGATGCGAAATAATGTATAGACCTGAGTCAAATAGCGGACCACCAACACCATACATGCAACCTATTTCCGCATGATCATTAATAGTTGTCTTGTTTTTATGAAAGCAATGTTGGATAGTATCTATCGAGCTCCTTTTAACGATATTGCCATGGTACCCTTGCGATCTAGGACCAGATGAAATATCAATTATCATGTCAAAGAAACAATAGGGTCATGCAATAAACATGATTATAATAATGTAGGTTAACTGATTATGAGGCGTCATTGGAAATAGCACGCAAATTGGAGAAAGGGTTTCAATCTATACAATAATAATGAGTGACCTCTCATTTGTGTTATATTGTGAACAGGTGTTTAACTATGGTGTATCAACTCGAACGTATAATGTATAGGTTTGAGTAGGTTTGAACCCCCCTCCCCCTCTCTATCTAATTCAAACCTTCAATAAGATTGGTAACATATTCCACCAACATTCTAGACGTTTTGAATTAGAGAGGGGTGGGTCAAACAGGGGCGGATATAGGATTTCAGAAAGGGGGGGCGGGGGGGGGGGGCGGCGGATATAGGGTAAGTAAATGTTCTAATGGGTTTTTACTGTACTAAAACATACGCTGTGTGCACGCTCGCAACGTTTTTTTCTCTCTTTGTCAATTTTAAGTACCCACTAAAACCCCCTGGACCCCCCGGATCCCTCCATCTCTCCCCCTAACACATCGGCATGGTACCTTGTTTGTTTTGACCACCGTTGGCCGCCTGGCTGCAGGTCATTCCGGGCATATACTGGAGGCTGACCGGCAGCTGACCACCCACTGCTCTCTGGCTCTGACCAGCCTAGACCAGGAATGCACCATGGCTCTGTATGGCTTTGGGTGACCTTGAATGAATTACCCAATTCTATGGTTTCCTGATCATACAGTTCTTATATCAAGATACACATAATATGTGTATATCATATTATAGTACGTTTCACTTTTTTTTCAACTAATTAATATTAAGATAAACATATTATTGTACGTTCACTTTATTCATAACACTGTGTGCTCTTTTTCACCTTTTCCTCAAAATGCGCATAGGACAAAAGACTTCCCACCTAATGCTTATACATTCATCTGAAGTTGACACGCATTCAAAGTTCAATTAATATAGTGATGTTTATCAGTTTGCACCTGATAAAAACAGATTTACATTGTCTTTCTCCCACACAGGTGTAGTGTTGCAACTGACACATTATTGGTCAGCTGCACTTAAATATGTCCACTGCTGTCCAGCAGGCGTTTCTTCATGTCTACTAAAGACTTGGCCTTGAGTGAATATGCATAATTGCGTAGTTGTAGTATCATAACATGCATATAAAGTTGTGTTCATTAGATACCATTATCATAATATTATTCCGATGATTAGGACAAACACACAGTAAAGGATATATTAAAACGTCAAATGAGTTTTTGTATTCCTTTATGTATGTTGGGTTTTAAAGAAGTAAACGAGAAACATCATCTTATGCGTGGATGACTATAACACCTTTTTTTAAACATATCAACTGCCATCTTGGTTGGGATATTCTTATATAACTTGCAATAGTCTAGTTCACAAACGAACATGCCAAAGTATGCATGCATGGTTGACATTGGCTATAGTCAGTTCACAAGATGATGATTTTTGTTGTTGTTTATACCAGCATCACTTATATGTACAAAATATGTTCTTCCAGTTGATAAACTCTGTATCCCTCTTCAGCATTACTTGTCTATTAAGCCGACGTCTCTCTTCACTCTAAACAAATGCCCGTGCCGTACGGAGTTTGGCGTTTACCGTAATTACGCCGTCTTAACGGTGCACCTGTCGGCCGTGTCTAGGCTGGTCATCCATTGTCCAGTGGCCGTGTCCTTACCTCCAACCCCTTACCCTAACCCTTCACCATTGGGGGAGGTGGGGAGGAGGGGGGGTACTGTCTATTTGAAGGTTACTACTCACTGCCAAACTACCGCCCCTACTTTTCGACCACTAACCACTCCTGAATTTTAGTTGACCACCCCTAATTTCTGGGAGACATAGATTACTGCCCTAAAAATCTGAGTGTCTCAGTACCAGGAAATATACAAAATAGCAGAAATTTCTTTTGAAAACTTCTGATGAAATATCATTAGGCTTTTTGTGAAATAAGATAACAATATTGCTAACTTTCAATATATCATCGTTCTATAGATGTAGTTCATCGCCCCCTCCCTTTTTTCTTTCTTCCGAAAAAGTGGTTGACTGCCCCTCAATTTTTACATTCCCCACCCCGCTTCATGTGTGCATTTGGCAGTAGGCCTAAGTACCCTTTCAAGACCCAAGTATCCCCCCTCCTGACGGCGTCTTCACCCTCCCCCACCTGCCGAGACATAAATCAGCAGGGTACTGACCGCTGGTGATGAGCTGGTGCAGGACTAGTGTACACCTGGAGACTTTTATAGCAAGGTGCGGTTGTCCGCTACCCCCATATTAGAGGCTATTTACACTAAACTGCCGTTTTACTGAGTGGTTGCTACCTATCCGAATAGATTCTCTCGATAGATAGTTGTAGCCTTAGTGTTGAAGTGATAACTGATATATTGATACACTAGATTCAAGTGGAGTAGCATATAGCTGAACAGTTAGTTTTAAAGCTGAACATCTACAAAGGTCTCGGACTATACGTGTAATTATTTCAACTACCTAAAATACATGCACGCCAATAAATAGTCTACTGGATATAAAACAACAATAATAGGTGTAGGTCGATATGATGGATTTGATACAGGCTAATTAAATTCCTCAGTGATGCGCTCATATGTTTACAGTCAGATAATTATTTTTTGGCAGACAACGGTTACATATCTCTATTTGCTTAAAAGGTACCGAAATTGGAGTTAGGATTTAACTCACTGCAAAACGGTTTTTAGTACAACAACAAGAATATTGATTTGTAGCAATGGTCCCATTCTGATATTGTCTAACATAAAGGAAATCGATATAGTGATTTTTGTTTAAAACCTCAGTTACAAAAAGACCTATAGTCTAAGAGGCCATTATAAAGCACATACTTATAGGATTAAGCAAGGTATGATATTTTTTCATTAAAATTGGATAAACAAAATAAAACTATTTCACTCATGTCAGCATTCTTTTTTTTTAAAGTGGTAAAAGTGTCCCATTTCTTCAGGGTCTCTAACGATGTACACAGCCTGTAACCCATACTATAACCATACATGCTTAGTCCTTTCAACCTCTCCAGGAATGCCCGTCTCCTGTAGGGCCTCCAGGAGGGCCTGCCGCCTGTTGTGCCTGGAGGAGGCGGACACTGGAGGGCTGGAGATGTCCATGATTGAGTTGGACATCACCCTGCTTCCACACCAGTGGCACGGGGGCCCAGGGTTTTTGTCGAGGCCATGTCAACGAGCCCGTTTGTCGTGTAGACTCCAGTGGCCTGTCTCCAGCTTGAATGGGGCCAGGCCTAGACAGTGGCCGCCACCCATGTGCTATAAATCAAGGCCTGGGTGTATACACAGGGATCTAACAACGAATAGGCCGCAGTGCCATCATACAATCAGTTGGTTGGCAGTGTGTTTTTCGCTTTTCATACACATAACGTCAACAGCACATCTTGGAAGTGTATGGTTAAAAAGAAGGTCATGTCTACCAAAATGTATGTTATACAATATTGCAGACGTTATCATTTTCTTTTTACGAAAAGAAAATAAGTGTATTCTATTCAAAAGGATTATTGTAAACATGCCCCTTTTTGCCCCTTGCTTTTACAATGAGCTGTTTTCCTCTTCCAGTCAATAACAACCACAGTTAGAGCAATCATAGATTGAAAAAGATTCCGATTAGATACAATTCTATCCTGGTGTCACGGAGGAGTCGAATTATTTTCTCAAGTTTTAACTTTGGCACCACTCAGCTGATTCAGGGGGCAGATGGCGCCGTGGACTTTTGTCGGGAAATAATTGTCTTCTAGTCTCCTCTTTCAAGCCATTGTTTTCAATCTAGCCCTCTTGCCACGTAGAATATCAAAACACGCAACAATGGAAAGACAATGCGTCGCCGGCGCTCTAATTTATTACTGCCTATTGGCGAAATGTGCATCCAGATAATTCCAGGTGTTTAGAGTCATCAGCCGAGCATAGAGTGGGGGCTATAGCCTTATACGTGTGACCCTGGGCAGGTAGGTCCTGAACCAAGGGTTACTCTCCTGCCTTCTGTGGAGCAGCCAACGCCCCGGGCTATGGACTAGCAGACAGGGAGACTACCACCAGGGACATACCTCGCTTAATTAGACCTCTATTAAATGATAATTACCTTCCCTAAGATCCATTAAGAAACCAGATTTGGGGGCCTACCTGGCCGCCCCTCCGTGTCTCCATTTCTGCCGCTGGCTATGCGCCGGGCCGGGGGTTACTCGTGTTACCGGGTCTCTAATATACTTCTGTCAGTTTGAAAAACAGCAGAACTGTTTCCTTGGGATTAGCAACCCATCCCTTGCACTTTTTTTGTGCCCTAGGAAAATGGACCGAATAGTGTTACAAATTGGGTGGGTCTTAAAGTACATCTGCTGATTTGATGTAATGTATTTATATTAAGATTTGCACAGCTGAACCTTATAATTACATTGTGAGCAAGAAATACATATTGATGTATTGACAATTTTGTAAAATGCGAAGTGTAAGTTATTGCACTGCCTTGTGTTTACCTTTTCGCCGGGTCTTCTCTTTTATTCGGTTTGAATGGAGCCAGCACTAAACCATCCCAGTGAAAAAGATTCACACAACCAACACCTATACATTATAGAAAAGAAAAAGTTACCGAGTCAGGAGAAGAATAGAGGGACGTAAAGCACACTCCACTTCAATATGTTTTTGCTCTATTTCTTTCACTCGGGGAGGAAATTACAGAGAGTCCTATTGAAGACGCATGTTCATGGGGGGAATGTGTAATTCATCCTTCCCTTTCTTGTCTCCCTACCGTTGATATTCTACCCCCATCTTCGTGTCTAATGATAAGGCCCCATCATCAGCCCCCGCCGACAAAAAAGATGCCCCACTTTCCGTTGCGTTAGCCCGGCCTGATAAAATCGTAGTTTGATACACTATTCAACTGCCTGGTCGCAGAAAAGTAAGATTAATCACCTTTGGATGGCCCCTGACCCGGGCTAAGTCGTCGACTGGGCGGCTCGGCCTCAGATGTAGGCGAGAGGTGTTCTTTGTCACCATGGATGATACAATGGGCAAAAACCGTCATTTAGTGGGTGGACGGGCCCAGCGTGGGCGACGCTAAAAAGGAGCGGGCTGAAAGAAAGCTTCCTCGAGCTTCAAGGTTATTTTAGAAGAGACAAGGGACACTCGTGGTCATGGTAACAATGACCATAGGTCATCGGGAGCGCCAAAAATTGGCGGTTTATTCACTGAGAGTACTGATTCCTTCGGCGCCGTGCTGGGTTCCCTAATGGTAATGTGGGGCCTGCCACAGCAAAAAGACATTGGAGATATTGCTTGAATGATAATCTAACGATTGCTATCTTGAAATAGCAAACTATAGCACTATTCCCACGGGCTTTATTAATCGCTTTGGGAATTATAAAGGGCTAACAGTCAGGCGTTTTCCAGATTGGCTTTGATTAAATATCTAGGAGGCAATAAACTCCATGTTGACTTCTTATGTTACTATAGTAGACGATTATAGGGGAGGTCTTACCCCTATATATAAGTAAGTTTATTGGACTAATGTAAGCAAAACATTCATGTCACTTAGATTGGCGTTGTACAATTTGGTAGGTATCTTTAACAAATGCGCAATGTAATTCAATGTTAGATTCATCAACCTTCTAGTGATTAAAAGAAAACTCTTTTATGCGACAGTGGGATAACCAGTGGGAAAAAAGCGCCTATCTTTTATCATGGTCTTTGGCATTTTCAGGGTCTATGGCAAAGGTGTATATTAAATACAGCCATGCCAGTTCTGTCTACACTCATCAAAATGTTATTCTTCTTCTTCCCCCAAACAACCACTCTCAGTCATTCCATTCCAATCTATTCTTGCATAGAACATGTAGTATATTCAGCATGTCAAAAGGAACATGTAGATGACCTCACTGGGGGCTGTGAATACAAAACGTCAGGGAACAGACGGCCAGGGAGAGGGACGAAAAAACACGGAGAGGATCTGACAGGACAACAACATGGACGGCCCGGACGCCGCGCTGCATCACGGGACGCTGGTGTTGACGCACCACGAGTACTTCTGGCGCCACCCTAGCATAACGGACAGCTTGATTGACAGGAGCCCCGCCCACCGCTGTCACGATTGGTTGACAGAGTCACATGGCCATAAAGAGTCGCTGCTGCCAAGAGGCGGCATATGAATACATCATCACGACATGGAAACCAAGCCAGCGTCGGCCGACGCCACCTGCAGTGCCCCCATCTCGTGGACGTTTTCCGAACTAACTTCAGGGCACAGTGAAGAAGTTTGGGACTGTATTACTTTTCGCGAAGTAGAAAGGGATTTCCGAGTTCTGATTGAGCTCATATACAGATGGATATTGTCACAAAATATTAATTGGTGCTATCGTTTGTACAATCTATCATAACTCAAAAGTGTAAAAAAAATATTGTTTCACTAGCTGTCAATGGTTGATATGTGTATCGATTTTTATACTTTTATTTTTCTAGTGTAATGAAGGTATATTCATTTTTCAAGTAAAACAACCCTGGAATTTAAACTACCACCCGATGCCTGTTTCTGCCATTAAGATAAAACAACGAGATCGTTAATTCTGTAAATGTGATCGCATCAGTAGGGCGCGTGGGTGGCAGAATGGCCAACTGCTGTTATTATTCCATTAATCTTACTAACCCAGGTCAATTTAGATGTCCTTATGTGGACAGGCTTAAAGCTTTGACAGGGGTGTGGATGAGGCCTCAGTATATAGGCTTACAGGCCAATACATAAAGATTTGTTGCAACATAAGCTCCAATAAAATCATCATAATTGTATAGATTTGAGTCTGTTTAGACTATACTTAAGGAGTTAATCTCGTAATAATGTAACATTGACACCACAGACAGAAATGCTTTAGTACCATATCGTCATGTTTCTATCTTCAATGCTGACGTCAAAGAGTTTAATTAATTACCAAAGTACACATTATTTGGTTTGTATTACATACATATTTTGAATTAGTATCTCATGCTACGTGTATTAAGGTAAATATAGGCCTATGGTTCTGTAATTCTCTCAAGCTTTCTAAAGTTATACGTGGTTAAGTAACAATGCGTGTTATGACACACTCTACTGAGAGATTTAATTGAAACTCCGTTATTATATAAAGCTAAGAATATTTCACTGTAAACCTTGATTGCCCAAAATAAATAGATTAAGATTATGTTTTTCATCATTATACAAAGCTAAGAATATGTTACTGTAAACTTAAATTGACCAAAATAAGTAGATTAAGATTATGTTTTTCATCATGTGGTGGATGTCGAACACAAAGTTCACAACATAATGGAGATCTATTCATTATGATTTCATTTCTTTAAAATTTATATTCAGAAAACCTGATTTGAACAAAGCAAATATGAGTCGTTTTTCATACAGTTTTATCCGAGTAATTTCAGCCAACATTCTTTCTCTAAAATAACCCATGCGATAAACAATTTTGTAATGATAGACGTTTTCTTTCCGAACACGCGAGTGTAAGGGCATTGTCAAATTTCGCCAAAATCGAGAGTGAAAGAACAGGTTCAACGCCCAACGTTTGCCGTGATGGTCTACCTCCTGCGGTGGCCATATATGATATCCGCAACACTATTAATGTTTCTTTTCTGTAAAACACAAAAGGGGGTTATCACATTCCAGTTGCTATAACCTATGATGTTAAATTCACACTGGTGTGTAATTTAATATTTCCTTTCCAGTCTGTCCAGTTTTTGTTACTGTAAGTAGTATATAACTGTCGGTTTGGGTCAGGCTGGACTGGAGTGGCCGCGTTTAGAGAGGGCTTGCGCGTGGAGTGGTTTTGGAGAGGGGAGATCTCGGCCACGGCGGCCTGCTGTGGGGGTTGGGGTGACTAACGACCACCTTAATCTCACCACTAATGAAAATGCCACCCACCCAGTCGGGCTGACACGCACTTGTGGTCTAACATATCATCTCCCCCCTGTCTGCCGCAGATTATCCCTGATTACTGCTTGTAGCTGCACACAGTATGCATGGCGCGGCCAGACGCCGGTTTTATTCCTCCAGTGTTGGGAATCAACCCTGGAGGAGGCAGTTTACTGAGGTTTCCGCCTGATGTGACCTTTATCTACACAGGTAGAAGTTGGATACTGGGAAGGGTCATATCGTTGGGAAACACCCTTGTAATACTGAAAATGCTTTGGGTCCCTCCAGAAAAACATGATTATGCTTTGTGTAACATGTTAAACCTATTGGTTGCTCTTTGGAAATTTTTGGTTCCGTCCCTGCTCAATATATTCCCCAAAACTTCCTCCACATATCCTATATACACTGAATCCCCCTCCCCGTGTACATTCCCAAAACCCTTCCCCGGTGCTTCTAACCTTACAGCCTAGTATGTAGGATCTCATTCCTAACGACAACCACAATAATGAAAAGTCTCGTCAATTAGTGCCCTCCTCCACCGGTCTCCCGAGTGGCCCCATATGTTGAGGCGTTGGCCCTAAATGGCGGGGCGCCGACCCCTCGGGTAGAGACCGGGCGGCGGGCCCTCCACTCGCCGGCCTCTTCTCACCTGACGGCCCGGCGAGCCGCCCCCCTCCCGCCGGCCCCTCCTCGCCACTCTACCACCCAGCTCCACTCGGCACGCAATCGCATGTGGCGGCTGTCAGCCTGTCAGCGTGATGAGGTGTCACCTCCAGCACCCTGACCCTCCGTGCAGACAGTCGGCGGGCGGCCAAAAGGTCCAGGTGAGGGGTTCAGGCAACAGGTAAGGCCCTGAAGCACCCTGATGAGTTGGGAGGTAGGGAGGAGAGCAAACTGCAGGTACGGACACGGGATGGTCGTTCTTGCAATGTACTATGTATTAAACTATGTTTTTACCAAGTGTGACCCAGTGTGTTAATGTGGAACAGCCATTATAACTGGTCCAACATCTAAATGTATCAGTCTGTTGAATGTATTTTGTGCCTGCTCTTTTTCAAGTTAGAGAATGTCCATGTATCCTAACGTACTACACAGTTCATAAAAAAAACTACGTACAAAATCACCGAAAACCAGGGGCAACCCTGAAGTGAATTACTAATAAATTTTGAAGAAAAAAAGATAGATATGATAACCATTCCATGATATATAAACAAGTTCATTCTTCTTTGGGACTATTTTGTGAAGGCCAACATTTTCATCAAAAGTAAGGTCATCGCCTGTCTAAAGATTGTGGATTTAGGTCATCAGTATCACATCACTTGCCTTCTAAAAACATGCTATAAACAGAAAGGGAAACAAGTGAATGATTGTTTTTTCATTGTTCCAACAGATGATTTCCATCCTTTAGAAAATAAGATGGAAATATTATAGATGGGCGACTATAGAAGTACATATACGCTGATTATAAATGGGGCGGCGATGAGAGATGAAGGTAGGTTGTCTGGGGTTGACCCCCGGCTCCTACCAGCCCCCACCCCTCCCCACCCCGGCCCCTACCGTTCCCCATCCAACCCCTACCACCCACCGCACCCCCTCCCCACCCCTGCTAATTCACACATCACCGACCCCCTCTCGGCCCACCCTGACGTTTATGATGCCGGGCCACCAGGAGCTGTTTTTAACCACTTAGCCGGGGCCAGGTCGTCACGAGTGGCGCGACAAAGAAAAGGAGACGTTTATCACAGCTGCACCAACACCCACCCCCCCTCCTACGGCCTCTACCTACCACAGGCGGGATAACGGGAGGGGAGGATGGGGGGGGGGTAGGGACAACTCCCTCACCACGTTATCTAATCATAGTTATGAGGCTGGGATAGGGGCAATGTTTAAGTACCCCTTGCATCCTAACAATGCTAACTGGAATTAGAGAACACAAGTTTTCCTTACAGTTTGGCCCAGCTGTCTGACGAGTACCCGGCCATTATTTTGATGAGAGAAATAAATTATAGGGTGTAAGTAGTATATGGAAATTATTATTATGGTACGTTCGTGATAGGAGAACATTTTTTGGATTAAGTTTATGATACCAATACTGGTCAATTTAAATGTTATTTTTTGTTAGTAGTCGCATGTTTCCAACTAGTTTAATGCAGGATACCTAATACAGGCATGCAATTATTGAGTGATACTATAATTATAACACTTGTCTTTAAGAATGGTATGTTTGCTCATACCTCTCTCTGTATGAGCTAGCTGTCTGTCGCTCACAAGAAGCTTGATTGACCGAATGAGCCAAACCCCACTATGGCAGTAATCATAGAAGGCATTCAGTTGGTCACCTTCCCACATTGTGACCACAGGAGAAGCCTCAGGTAGGGACTCCTGGTGGTGAGGGGAACCCATTAACGGGCCTCTCCAGTAACCCTACACCTGCCTGACCCTCTCCTACCCTCACCCAACCCCTCCTGTGCCCCACAATAAAGGTGAGAGCCTCCAGTGTCCCCTTTACCCATGACACATTCCCCTACAACCTGGAGGCAGTGTGCTCCAGGCCTGGGGGGTGGGGGGGGGCACTCAGATATAGTTTGGGTAGCAGAGTTGGGAGCAACTTTCAGAAGCAGTGGCAGTGCAGTCCCTCTCAAAGCTTAAGAGGGGGGGGGGGGGGCTCATACATCCTGTTTTTTAAGAACAATTTTATTGCCAATATCACATAAATACAGGTTCCTCATATAAAAAAGTGAACAATGATTTTCTATCCGTAAGTGCATCAATTTATGGACCTAACATTGTAATTGAGTATCGTAAGTGCTAATCTTGGTTTTGTATACAGTCTAAGCTCAAAAGCAATAAATACAATGGGCGGTGGGCTACAATAAGTACATCCCAATTTACATCAACATTAAAGTTTACCATGAAATATTTTTCAAAGTACCAGAATAGTACCAGAATAGTACATTTTATAAAGGGACAATCATTTGGGATGAACTATGCCATGATGTACAATTGTACAAAGAGTGGGTGCCCCCCCCCGGGGGGGATCCAGGTGTTGGCGTGAGAGTGCCCTCCAGGGTGGACAAAGTGTCCTACCTGGTCCCCCAACCCACCTGTGGCCAGGTAACCCGAGCTGGACCATCAATGGTTGGGGTTGGAAGAAAGGACCTAGCTATGGTTTAAGGTTTAGTCAGGTGGGGAAGGCAGGTGTGGATTCACCTCAGGCCATGTGGTGTGATACTCTATCAGGTTCATCTTTGTGGTCAGGGATCTTTGAGTCATTGGTATTAGTTTTGCCATTTCCTTTTAAATTATTAACAAAAATGCTTCACAATAGTGAGGGATCTTCCAGTAGTTACATAGTGGAATAAATAAAGTACAGAAATCACACACATACAATAAATACAGTAACATATATACAGTTTCAATCTAACAAAAAGTCTAAACTGGTAATAGGGATGGTCCGTTTCAAAATTAATCCTGCATGTCAAGTTTGCTCTAAAGGAATTAGAATACATTATAATGACGTCCCTCCCGTACATTACAGGCATAAGTCCACCTTTTATTTTGTATCAACCGTCAGTTATTCCCAGCCTTTTATGAAGTATCAAAAAGGTCAAATGTGTTCCATCACAATTGTGTCTTGTCAGTCAACTTTGACAAGAAATAACTCTACTTTTCCAAGTGCAAACAGGCATGACTTTCAAAAGAATAATGTAGAAATGGACGTCTTGTATCAAATGCTATCAGAAATGAAACAATAACTACATGCCATTTCCAAATCATGCTACTTTAGGCGAAACAGGAAAGATCATTATCCTTATATTAAGTTTCCATTTTCCCTTTTTAAGTTCGATTTCCTGATTTTAGAAATATCATTCCAATAAAATGACGCTAATGCCTTGCCATATTGCGTCAATTACTCCTATTTGCGTGGCGCAGCAGTTGGATTGCAAGGCTTTTGTTAAATCATTCGAGACGACATTCTAACGACTACAATTCGCTTTGAACAGTCAGTCGATGGAAATTCCACATTATCCGCAATTTAAGAAAATAGGGCCCAGAATTTCCCCCTTTGTCCCAGTTCGTGGGTGGAATCATTACCAAAGTATACGCCTGCTCCTGGCCAACAATGAACATATCATTAGCCGGCCCTGGGTACCTGGATTATTCTGGGTGTGGCATGCGAACTGCCAATACGGCCTGATTTACCTTGTGGCCAGGCCCTGCGTCAGGACCCAGCACCCAGCCCTGCCTTACAATCCACCACTTGGCTTGTTTACCGGCCAGATGAAAAACTCTCAATTTAGACCTTTCAAAAACCAGCATTGGCAATGATTCTGCGGGAGGGGGGAGGCGTGCATGGTGGAAAAGGGTGGGGGTTTCTATTAGCAATGCAAAAAGGGATTGTGCCGATGAGAAGTGTGCGGTCGGCATGCGACCTGTCAGGGGCCTTCAAGAAACACGCTGCACTCATAACGAGTAGGAGTCAGGTTCATTTGGTACGATCACACTGCTACAGCATCAATCACTGCCCTTTTCCCCACCCCACCCCCTCACCAACACAGACCCACACCCAACCACGCACTCATACACACTAACACACTCTCTCAGACCCCGCAAATCCAGCTTTGTGCCGTTTGAAACTTGTCAACTCTGATTGTGTTTGTCACATAGGAACTCCATCGTTTGTGCCGATTGAAATCACGTCATGTGCAATCTCAGTCCTACACGCGATTGCCTCATAGATGACTGTTTTTAAGCCTACAAACATATAAGAGGATGTTTATGTATACATTTATTTGAGAATAAAAAGGTATTCTAGCTTGTTGCAAGGGATGGGCACTATGGGTATAAGTATTTAATCATGTACGCTGATGAATGTTGCCCCTGTAGACAATTTAATAGAGTATTACAAAAGTAAAGAATGTTATATGAATCTGAACTACGTCTGACATCTTCTCCCTGGCAAATCAACTAATTCATACAATACTTAGCTATCTCGACTGAACATTGACTGAAGTAACATTAACTGTATCTGTACATTCGGTCTACGGTGAAACACATGGTAATTTAAAAGTTGGATATTCGCACAGTACTTTCAAGATTTTGAAGCATACTTGTTTTCAGACCCAACTACAACACGTGATGCATTAACCTCAGGGTCAGCAGGGGATCGCTGACCATATGGTGCTCGGAATGACAGAGGGGCAACAGGCATGGTGCAGGACCCACGACATAAGGTATTCATTGACCTTAATGACCAATCTGTGCGGGCTAATAAGTAAACTATTACCATGCAATGGGGTGTTGTTGAATTTTCTAATATAATTGAAATACTTTCATTCTCGTAATTGTGATTGTGAGGTCGCAGCACAGGTATATGCATGAGGTTCTGTAAAAGTGCGAAGTTCAACGATATCCCTCTTGATACTGTTACGTCTTTCACTCTTTATCAATATCTGTAAACATTAATTTTTCAAAAGATCAATAAATTAAATGAATATGTGATATTGCCGGCAATCTCTTAGACTAACTATAGCATTCTAGGATACAGAACATAATGATTAATCATTAAATGTTCCAGTTATAATCTGAAATACTATGTACACATTATGCTGACATGTCAAAACTTTTGACTCCTGTCATGAAAAATATTAAAAATTAGATAATTCATCACACAGACAAAGACTTCATAGCCCCCATATCTAAGGTCAAAATAAGATAGCAAAGTTGAAAATTGTGAAGTTTATTGTAAATAATGTTTAGTTACAACAATATCTTGCTAGAGCTATCATTTCATCGGCGATTATACAAACGAAAAACGCCCACGCTACCATGGCTCCTATAACCTGGGTGGAAGAAAAGGTGAACCTAGACGTAGTTCAGCGACTGACCAGATCGGGGCCGGGTTGGGGGCCGGGTTGGGGGCCGGGTTGGGGGCTGACCGGGCGGGGCGGCCATGCCGTCCAGCGGGTGATTACTGCCCTGACAGCTGATGGATTAGAACAATCACACTCATTTCCTGTGCTTGTTAGTGGGGCTGACCAACGCCCTCTGCGGCCACTCGCCGACCCCTGCGCCCTGGTGCCGGCTACCCCGGCCCCACCGCCGTAACCCAGCCACAATCACATCAGAGGATACCTATCTGCTTATGTGCCTGATGAATTAGAGAACTAATCTGCAGAATGTTAATTGCCTTTTTCGGGAAGATCGTTGATGAGAGGGGACGTATTATTGCTTCAACCAATCACATAGACATGTAATAATTATTATGGTGGAAAGATATGAGGAATCATGATGTGAATTGTTAATAATAGAGACGTAGCAAAACATATTTGATGGCAATAACATTGACAACTGTAAAGGAAAAGTGATATCACCGGTAGGACCAAAACCTGTTGCATTTGCCCGAAATAATTACCACTTTCCATGTACTACTTCCAATCAGTTTAACCGGAAAACTGCAGGTGTAGAAATTCTTGAGAACTAAACCTAAGAACTGCCGCTAATACAATTAAGTAGGTTATATAAATAGTAGAACTATGGTGCTATAAACTTCCATCAATACAGTTTCGTAGAAAGTGTGACTGTTTCCATACACTACTTCCTACGTACAATATAGTACTACAGTACATCAGGCACACAGAATACCAGTTTGTTTGTTGTAGCTCATGAAATCTCATTGATTCTCATGAATATTTTGCATGGTAATATTGTATGACGTATTCAGAAAAGCAACAAACATATTGTAGCCAGAATGTATAATTATATAGTATGTGTATATAAGCCTATAGATACATGGTCAAACCATGAAAAGATTAATTCATGTTAAAGAGGACACTAAGAAAGACATTAGATTATACCCCATATGTTGTTCAGGGGATGTGGCGATTAATTGACCAGAAGCTCATATAAAACCACAGGGGTTCTCATAAATATCTGTTTGTATAATAATATCATATGAAGTATTCGGAAATACAAGCGTATTGTAACAACCAAAAAGTAGAAAATATATGTTCATATACATCATCAAATCATGGCAAGAATAATTCCCTGAAAGAGAATATTCCTTCTAAGACGTTAGATTCTACCCCATATGTTGTCCAGGAGTTGTTGTGATAACTGACCAGAAAACGGCATAGGGAGAGGCCTCCATGGGCTATGGGTGTGGGGGCATGGCTACAGGGCGAAGGGCACGGCTGGCTCTGCCGCCCTGTCCAGTCATCTATCGCCCCTCGGTAACTCGAGTGGCGGGCGGCGGCGGCCAAGGGGCCAAATATTGTAGCGCGCGGAGCACCATAAATCAGGGCGTCATGCACGTGGGATTTGCGGGGATGATTAATTAAGATGATTACAGTAATTACGGGCATCGATATTATAAACACAAGGCGTGCTCGGCAGATCCATCGTGGCGGCGGCCCGCGCTCGGCAGCGGCTCTGACATCTGCTCATAAATCCTGCGAGCAGGTCCTCGCGCCGAGCTGCTCCTAACGACCCGCGCCCTGTAATACGACCGTCTCCTGTTACTCACAGCGGGAAAAGCCCGCAGGAAATCCTCCCCGGCGCTACATGTAAAACGCATCCTCTAACGAGTCGGCGGCCACCGCGGGCCGGACTTGGGTAACAGCCGCGGTCATGCAAGCCTAGGGCCTGTGAGCGTGTATAAGAAGTGGAGGGAGCAGCTCGGCCTAAACCACAAAGTAAAGTGAGCTGCTCATTGGCCCCGGGACGCGTCCCTACCACTGTCAGTCGCCCCCCGCCGCCGCCAAAGAAAAGAGTCCCTCCAAAGACACGACATTTGTTTCCTCACGTTTTTAACGCGGCGTTTTTGTCCCCACTCCGCCGTCAAAGTCGTGAAGGGAATGACAATGCAGTCTTCTTTTTAACCCCTCATGCACAGCCGGATAAAAAAAAAACACCCTCTGTTTAGACCCAGTTGAATGCCACGCCGGGCCCTAACCATGCAGGTTGACTGCCTCTCTCATCCCTCCTCCCTCCCCCAACTGCCGGCGGAACACGGCCCTCTTCCCGGCGATTTCTGTTAATTGTTTCCGTTGTCGTTTTCTATTCGAGGAATTGTCCAGGAAATCAGACAAAGGCTGGTAATTGGCGTCTCGGGTGGCTGGTGGCGGCTTTGTCAGCCGCTCTCCGGGCGGAGGCAGGCCGCAGTGGGCGCCCACAGCATTGCCACTATCATCTGACGGAGGCAGAACAAAGGTATCATGTTCGGCCGGCCCACACAGCCCGGGCCGGAACTGGTTAAGGGATGCGATCATCATCAATCACGCTCCATCTGATGGGAACCCCATCACGTCAGGTTAAACCGTTATACAATACCTATGTTCTTTTTCCCACCAAAGTTTTGTTCTGAAATTTCATATCTCAGGCGCTGTAGACCTGCCAATTTGAAAAATGTGTTTAAATTATTGCACGTTTGTAATATACATCAGTATATACTGGATATATATGTATAAAGTAAAAATGACTCCTATATCATATATTTGTATTCATTCTTTACATGTGTGTATGTATCCCCTGAGCTTCAGTCTTGACCATAATAAGGTAGTCATTCAACCTTTCCAGTTTGCTGCACCATGCAGTATAGTACACACAACAGTAACTTTCTATCTTGTCCATGCCTACAGTTACAATACTGGTGCACCAAATAACAGTCTATGGCTTCCCAAAAAGGTCCTCCATTTACCCACTTTTGCTTTTTACCCTTTATACAATAAACTATTCAGATCTTTTGATATTTGGTAAACATAAGTTTTATATGTGGTTAGCTGACGTTGCTTTGCATTGCAAGGGGATGACCTTTATAGTCAAAGTATCTCCCTAATAGTCCTAGAATTTCATTAACCGCAGAATTGATGATTGCTTACCATTGTTATCAATTAGAAATCTGTTTGATCGGATGAATCCTGATCTCACAACAGCGGTTGCATCAATTTTCCTCTTTTTCTTTCAGCTTAATTATCAAAGTCAATTCAGTGTTAACCAATCTCTTCCAGTGCTGAGAGCAGCTTAGACCAAGTCAATTAGAAAGATTGTTATCTGTGGTTCTGCCTAAGCCGCTAACTGAAAGGATTGAATGGGCAGACAGTGTTCAATTCCCGGCACAGGTAGCACTTGTAACGCCAACTGTCTCTGGGCCCATCAATGCTTTCAAGTCACCGATCCGTATCTACTACAGTTACGCACCATTGCCTCATGGTTACTCTCTGAATCGGAAAGATCGATCGGAGCTGCCGATAGGAGTCGGTGCGAAGCCATTGTTGGCGTTTTAGCTCTGTTCCCTCTTTAATTCGCTTTTCCCATTTGACTATTTCTTTTCATCAGTGAGCGCGATCTGGCGGATTACCGGCGCTGTGGTGGCGAAGCCCTGACAAAACTCTGATTGTAATTATGGCAAGCACCGGCTTGGGTTTGGTGGGCTGAGGGATGGAAGATGGGCAAATGGGTGGGTAGGAGGGTAGGTGGGTAGGTGGGTGAGAGGGTGGTTTGTTGGGTGGATAGTCTGGTGGGTGGTGGTGGACTGAAAGGGTGGGCTTTAGGGGAAGTTAAGGGGAAAGGGACTTTAAGGTCAGTGGGAATAGTGGGAGATCCAGTGGCTTCTCGGGGCGCTGCCAATGGACAAAAGGACGGTTCATGCAGGCTTTTGGACGATTCTCCTCCAGGTCCTCCCACCCCTACAGCCGCTCCAGGCGCGGTTTTTCTCCCGGCGGCCGAGGAGTTAATGCGGAGCTTGTATTGTGGGGGGCCACTGAATGGCCCTGGACGCTTGGTGATCTGATAAAACGAGCGTAACCTCAGCCGGCTAGTTAAGACGACCCTGCACTTCCTGCGCCCTGCCGGCTGCTGAGAGCGGCAGCCCCAGAAAGACCGGCACCAATTCAATAAGCCACCGGCGGCACTCGCCTACCCACGGCGCCTAATTCGGGCCTCGCTCAAGGTTATGATCAAATTTGCGGCCGGCTTACAGGAGGCAAATTGAATAGAAGATTCGGCCGGTGAAGATTGTGGTATGCTTTGTGGGAGGGTAAAGTAGGCCGTGTAGTTTTAATGGGGAGAGGTCAGCTATTCTGGGGGTGAAGGGCGCCTTTGGCTGCGGCAGGAGGACGCTCAGAATATACTCCAGGCGTAGGGGTTAGAAGACGGATGTGCGCGTTGCTTTGAAGGAACTAGATGAAATACACCATACATGGCAAAAACAGCGTGATTGCATCATTAGATAGTTGTACAGTAAGCATTTAAAATGCAAACGCTTCTAGAATTAGAAACATTGAAAATACGAAGAACATGCAAACAGTTCATCTGTATTTATATAACTAAAATTTGGTCTATGATCATGTAGGTGACAGCTGTACTTCTCCACAATGCAGGGATATTGCGCCTTGTATTGCTTTGTTGATTGTTTTTGCCCTTTCATAACATAGGGATTATAAGCTTATAACAAATGTGACGCAGTGGCTTCCTTCGTTTTCGCAAGCTTACGAATAACATTTCAGTCCCCTCCCCCAAAAGTCAAACAATAACAACAAGTTCTACAACAATAGAGGGATATTGCTAAAAATGCTTCCCGGCCTAAAAAGGCCATTTCAGTACACCAATATTTACCTCGGATCTCGCACTGGTGACCTCATTGGTCGGGGTAAAAAGATGGCGACAAGCCACTTCCGGTTGTGGCTGAGACATGAGCCGGCCTAAAAACCAGAGCTCAGCATCATAACCCATCGGGGGTGGGGCCGGAAAGATCGTCGGCACAATCAATTTGTTTAGGATTTGGCAGCCGAGGTCGAAACACTGACCAATATCCGGACCCGTGGTTTGAACTGGAGGTGCGATCGGGTGGCGGGGGGTTAAGGGGGTACCAAATGAACTAAAATTCTGGTCTTTAAGCGTCCAGAACTGATCGAAAACAACAAGAACTGATCGATAATGATCAGAACTTGTCGGAAACAACCAGAAATGGTGCTCCCATTGTGCTATTCGACCTGGTTTGTTTCCAAAAATGGTCGATTTCTTGAAAGATATCACTTATCAGTTGCTGGCGATCTCAAAATCGACCATACTTCCAGTCGCATCGCACAATGGGTCCTCACCGTGCACCCGATCCAACCCTCAATTGCTGTAGTGGTATGAGGCCTGTAGTGGTATGAGGCCCTGCCCTTCTTTACTACATGTACCTTCCAGCAATTAACAATCACTGGCAATTCAAAAGAGAAAAATGATGTTATATCTTATTGCTTTCGAGTAAATTCGACTGAATTAGGTTTTCCTTGAAAAGTTTTTCATATATAAAAATATACAGGAGGACACTCATTGTGTATTCATCATTTTGAGTTTAGAGGAAACCATTTTCAGGACAACACTAAGAAACATTGTATTTGTTGGCTTAGGCTATACTGGTGTACTGTAGATGGTGGACGTAGGCCCCGCAATTAGGACGGGCCAAAGTGGACGTTTTCCGGGGAGCCTGAAGCCATCAGTCACTCCGGGATCAAGCCGGCCGCCAACTGGGTGTCAGCCCTTACCCCCTCCCCAACACTACCCAACACGGGGGATTCCCGCAGGGAAAGCCTGCCGCCCCCTGCCCAATCCCACCCCATCCCCTCACACCACACCCACCCTTTAGGTCAGTCTGGTGAGGGTGGTGGACCCAGGCCTAGGGAAATAACCTTGGCAAGATCCTGAGCTCGTTTTTGGTAGAGCCCGTCCTGATGGTGTTGCTGATATGGGACGAAAATTAGTGGCGATCCCGGGCGGGCCGGGCTGAGATCAATGAGCTGTTCGGGGTCGGAGCGAGCAGCTCGAGCAGCTCACAAGGGCCGCGAGCTGCTCTGAACTGTATCGCGCCGGACACATCACTCAGGACTTTGCTTTTTGGGGCCGGCCCTGCTCCCCGGCTATCCTCCTCCTGCCGGGCCCGTCCTGGAGCCTGATCAGAGGTGAGAGCCGGGCTATGCTGACATGGGCCGTGCTGATTAACTGATCCCCTCCTAGAGGTCGCCACCGGTCCTACTCCCCTGGGCTGGGCTGGGTGGGAAACCAGAGCTGATAGCCCTGACCAACACGCACCCCTCAGCCCACTCAGTCCACTCCCCCACCTTGTCCTCCCGTTTTACATCAGACCAATCCACCCTAGTGTCAGTCGACCTACACCCAAACCAACACAGGTCTCCGAGAAAGTGACATCTTCCATTTACCCCATTCCTATGACACCCGCCAAGGACGGTAATCGCCACGTCGTATACTACTAGCTCCTAACAGGAGAGCATGCTGTTGGTCAAATACATTAACGTTTTTCGGACTTAACCCTTCTACTTTGGTTTATGAGGGGGTGTTTAGACCCTTGACCAACGTAAGAACCAGTCCATCGAAAACAAATGCCCTGTTTTGATACCAATTCACAACGTGATCATATGACATGCCAGATGCAGATTCTTGAAAGCAACTGTAGATGTTCTATACTTTTGATTAACTGTAATGGCTCCATTTATGAAATAAGTCACTAGAGCTCTGACTTCGATCAGTAATATACATAAAAGCATGAGACAATATATGAAGCAGGTAATGTGATCTCTGATCCTAATCTTACAATTGCCCTACATATAATTGGACGTACCTACCGCTTATGTATTCACCTTATACACTAGTTATAATTCAATTACACTTTTATACTCTCAATGATAATCATAATTCTGTACATTAAATAGGGATAGTTAACTGAAGTAGGAGTGTATGGCATTTGGTGTAGGTATAGGTCTATCATGCCCACCTTCAAGTGTTTTATATGGAAAACATGCTTATTCCTAATGCTTAGGTGCAGCAAAATAAGTCCCACCTACTTTATTTACCATATAAACCTAACAGCTATTTCATAAGAACTTGTTTTTTTATTATTGGGCCCTATTTTGCAAAACAAACACAAACATACAATCTAATGATGAGCACATGCTCATATGACGTGCATGCCTGATGCCATAACCCCCTGAAACCCAATAGCAAGACACCAAAGCCTAACACTTTCTCTAACATCAACATTAGCATTGATAACACGCGGTACCACACGTTATGAGATATGGAATAATCCCCATGTGGTCGCATGTTCCTTGCATTCAGTCACAATTAGACCCAGACAATAACGAGTTCTCAAAGTCCTACCACTAGGGGGCCTGTGGCCGACACCACGTGATCACAGGCCCCTCTCAGTGGTGGTTCCGACGCGCCATATGCCCCATTACACCTCTCATTGGCCGCAAACAAGGCCCTCCTGCCCACAGCCGGGCCCCAGGCTTGATGCATGGGCCTCAGGGCCGGCGGCCGGGTGATAAATGGCGCACTAATTTGCTAACATGTTTGACCAGTAATAAGCGGGTTGCATGACAGAGCATATAATCCGCGCGCTAATTGCATCATCCCACTGTCCAGGCCGCGCGTGCGTGTGACGGCCAGGGTTGTGATTGTCGCCACTTGAGGGCGCTTCGGGTTGGATTCTTTGGATGTGGGCACTGATGGTAAGTATTTTAGGAACTTTAGAGTATTCTTCCCCGTGATTTGGTGAAAAGTCTATTATCTCATCCAGATCACATTTATGCTGTAAGCCTACCACTTAATGCTTTAAGAAACCAACATACATATTGCAAATATTCATACAATGATATACAGAATTCCAATTAAGTTGATGAAAAATCCCCCATTTATACAAAGGCCACTGGACATCATTGTAATGGGAGAGCAGAAGGCTTGAGAATTACCTTTTTAAAAGTCCAAGGCCAGAAGGTATGTGGGGAAGCCAGGAGACCTGTGGAACGACTTTTAAGTGTGTGAAGGAGAGCAGGAGGCATGTAGATTGATTTTTATTTCAAAAGGGCTGATGTCACTTTAGGTGTGTGTGTGGGAGGGGGGGGGGGGGGCAGGAGGCTCGTGAATTAACTTTATTTCAAAAGGGCTGACGTCATTTGTGGAGAGAGCATTAGGATTGTTGATTGACCTTTCTTTCAAAAGGACTGAAGACCCTATAGGTATATTGGGAGGGCTGCAGAGCTAAGGTCAATATAGTTGTATGGGGAGGGCATGTGGATTAACATTTATTTCAAAAGGGCCGAATCCACTGAACGTGATTGGAGGGTTGAGGTTGACCTTTAATTCAAAAGGGCCGGTTCCACCATAGGTGTGTAGGGAGGACATGGGGTTGTGGAATGACTTTCGTTTCAAAGGGGCTGATGCCACTTTTTGTGTGGGGAGGGCAGCAGGCTTGTGAATTGGCTTTTCAAAAAGGCCGAAACCACTGGGTGTGTTAGGAGGCTGTAAGGCATGTGGAATGACTGCCATTAAAGAGCTGATGTTACCAGGTGTGTTAGGTAGTTACAGCCACAGTCTCGACGGGTGGCATTGCATGTGAATTGACATTGGTTCCACTAAGGTGTGTTGGGAGGACAGGAGGCTTGCGGATTAACATTTCAAAAGGGCTTAGGCAAATGTGTGTGGTGAGTCGGGGGGATCTATGGAATGACTCCCATCAAAGGGCAGAGGCCAGTTAATGTGTGGGTGGGGCAGCAGGCTTATGACATGACTTTCATTAAAGGAATGAAATCCCCAGTTGTGTTTTACCTACTTTCCCATCCCACTCCAAAAGCCATCAGTGGCACTAAAATATGAGGGAGTTCTGAGCAAATTTAAGGAGTTCTCATGGAACAAAGACATCTAATTAAAAACATAGATAGTCTTAAATTTAAAATATATACCTATCCACCGTCGGGAGTAAACAATGCCTAGGATTTACTACACTATAGCCATTTTGTATTAATATTTTATTAGAATTATTCTAGAACTGCATTCACATTATTGGTAGAAAGAGTGAAAAGGGGGGAAATATGTCTCACTTAAGACCAATGCCCCTGTCCAAAGTTTTGAAAAATATGTTCCTTGTCCACTTAAAAAGGAGGTCGCTAAACACAGGGAGCATCGTATTGGATGGAAGAGGCGTGTTGTCCAGTTGTTAAAGACAGCTGTCCCCTTAACACAGCGGTACCTCTATATCATATATGCATCCTAATAGGGTCCAAACCTGTTGCCGTTCAAAAATATATTTATATACATATGTGTTTCCTACATAAGGCTTAAAGGCGTCATGTTTTATAGCAAATGTCTGAATTACTAACGAGAACCAGTACTTTATGAAAAACCTGCATTGAAATTTGACCCCAAGTGTTTCCCACATGTATGGCCTACATTATAAGCAGAGCGGCTTCGGTTGACACTCGTTAAAACTGGGAATCACTCTGGGATCCTGCCACTGGAGAATGTTGTTATGAATCAGCCCTGACAGACCCCAGCAGGTGGTGGCACAATTACAAGACAAACATTAATCCCCTTTTTACGTTTTTGTGGTAACCTTTACAGTTCCTGGCATTGGTACCAGGTGGCGCAGTGGTCGATACCAGAGCGAGGCTGATACGAAAAGGAGGCTGCAGAAATAACCCGCTGGTTGCCGTGTTGTGGAACAAATGTGGAAATGAAAACAGCATTTCTGCAAACTTGTTTTAGGGGAGGGAAGAGGGCAGAGTGGGGTTTGAAGTGTTTGACAGGGAGTTTTTAAGGTTTCTGCTGTCAGGGCAGGTTGAACTGTTGGATGGGTTGAGAAGTCACGAAACAGGCATTTAAATTGGGGCTCTAGAATGCCCCATAATGTTCCCTCTCACGGGGTGGTCGGGGGGCATCAGACGGCTCTCATTGGGGTCCTAGTCGTAAAGATAGAAACATAAAAGCTAATGGCATTCTTTCATTGCTCCATGTAGTCACAGAAGGAAGAGGAAAAACTGTTGAAACACGGCTATTCCTGCCACTTCCATCAGCGTCCATGCGCTGACTGGAGCATGTCTTTATTACTACCAGTGTCTTTCAAAGCGCATATCAATCTGTAGGCAGAACCCACGCGGCGTTTTCTTGCGTGTGAGTGTAAAAGTTATAGGGCCTAGAGCGCCTGGAAGAAACAGAATGATGACCTCCGCCGGCGCGAGGGGCCGAACAACCGCCGGCAAACGGATGAGCTTCCGCCGCACTCGCCCACCTTGGACTAATTTACCAAATCCCGACCATCTGCCATGCAGACGGGCCTCTCAGCCGAGCCCAGCATCACCCATGAGGTTCCAATTAACGCCTGGCATCTTGAACCTTCTTACATGTGCAATTGACTACCTACATGGTCACTCTCTCACCGCTATTCCATAAATCATGTACCTGTATCGCTACCCCCACCAGAGATTCAGACGATTGTACCACCAGAAAAACATTCGCATAGGGGAAAGAATAACGTGTCACCATGACTTAATCCAAAGAGAATGAGAAAGTGGGAAAAACTGTTTTTCATTCAGGATTGATGCTGGACTTTCATATGGAAAAATAGAACTATGAATAATTCCTTCTATTCTTACACTGGTAAACAGTATTTGGGCATGTTTTGAATTACTAGTACACTGCACTGAATGGATGGGTAGTGTAGGGGCATACTCATGGAGAGGTACTAAAGGGAGGTTAGATAGAACTAGTGCCTGTTGTAGGTTCACTGTTCATGATGCAATTTAATAAATGAGTTAGGTATGTAAGTTTCTATTATGACATTTTGATTGAGAAAACAGAGAATAATAAAACATTAGACCCCATATTATGTAGTGGCCTTAGTTGGTTCAGGAAAATATACCCAGAGAAAGTGAATGATACCCCATATGTCTTATACACTGGTGTTTGTCGTTTTCCACTCCGGCACTTGAGTTTGCATTCTGAGTAGACCTTCTCTCCCCCACCCCACCCACCCCCTGTTCACAGAGACAGGAAGTGAAGGTAGGAGCGCGCGGATTTGTGTGGATGATTGGACAGGAAATTACCGACTGGTGCTGGGCCTACATCCACCGGAGGGACGTATATCCCGAATTCTGTTTGACTGGGGCTTTTTTTGGGGCCGGGCAGAGGACCTGGAACAGAGCCCTAATCGTGTTTGGGTGGGAGTCGTGGCTAATGAAGATTCCTCCCTTTCTTCTGGGGTGTTTTATGACCCCCTTTGATCCGCATTACATTGACAAACACCATATTTCGGTCGCTTCCTCCAGGGTGGGGACTCTCTGGGCGGGATCTCCCCTCACGGCCGGAGGGCCCGGGGTATTATTGGTCCGAATCCATTTCTGATTCGTCGGGGCTCAAGCAGCATAAAAGTAGATCCTCGTTTGAGATAGTGCCTGTCCATACATGGGCCAATTTGGGATCGCGGGGGCTTGGAATAATGATCAGACCGGATGGGGCAGGTTAGGCCTGGGGCCAATCATGGAGATTCCCTTTTCACGGGAGGAGGGGGGGAGAAGGGGTAACCCCCAACCCCAAGCCACAAATGGATACAATCCCTGTCCCCTCGTCCTCAAACCCCCTCCACCCCGCCATGTAAGACTCTCGGGGTGGTGGGGGGCCCGGCTCTATACGATGCTAAGATCTATACGAGGCCCCGCCTGTCACTTGGACAAAGCCGGGCAAGGCCATATTGGCGGCCGATTTGAGGAAGATGGATCACGGGGAGGACCTAAAACAAAAGAAGCATTCAAGAGGCTCATGTCAGACGCGGACCGGGCGTTCTCTGGGCTCATTGAGCGTTCCTGACGGCCAATGACGCGCCCTTTTGGCGCGGATTTCGGCGATCGTCTGCTCGCCGTCATGTCAGCGTCAGGAATGATTGATTTGGCGCGTTAAAACAGGACGAGGAGTTAGCAAACTACACAATCCCCTCCATCTCCTCTTCCAGGCGCAATTTTCGGCCGAACAAAACGTAATTTGTTTGTGTTCGAGGTTTTAATCTTTCGACCAGATCGACGCGAAATGCAAATACGTTTATCGCTGGCGTCTTTGATGCTGGGCGTTTACAAACATGGCGTCTGCCTCTGTGTACTTCAGTGATGCTTGTCAATATTTTCTAAATGACCGGATTTAATGGCCTCTGAACCAAGGAGACAACTTAAGTTTTGTTTGAAAACTTTGTGATTGAACATGATTTTCCACCCTCATGTTTTTTTATCATACTAACTTATTGATCTCGACTTTAAAGATAAAGTGGTTTAAAGATGGAACGATGGGCAATTTACTGTGTCTACATTGTTTTTCATTTACATCTAGATTAAGTGTAACAGTTTTAAAAACTTCGAAGTAAAATACAAGCTAAAAGATCAATTTAAAATACCCAGTTTCTATACTATTTTTTGGGTAGATGTTATTTCTACCTATACCATCAAACAGAGGTAATATGTCCTTTCAGAAGATATAAAATGAATGTGCTATTACTCGTGCCGTGAATGTAACAGGTCAAAACCTAAAAAGTTGTGGCCTTAATTTGATGAAAATTAGCACACAGGAAAGAAAGAGCAAAAACCAGGCAACATGGTTCCAGGAAAGACGATAGCACTGCTATTGGCATCTTGGAACTAGCGCAACATTTACATAGCAGCTCACAGAGACAATATGGACAGTCTTGGGAGGAATTAGCCAAGTAATGTGATTTACCACCCTTGTTTAGTGGTGCAATCAACATCTTTGTATGGTTATGAGTGTTATGAATAGACTGAATAGTTTTCACATTCAGCTGAATATATATAAAGTCATTGATTAGAGAGAAGGCTAAATTAAGCACAATGGGATGAAGAAACGTTCCTGTAAAGTCCCATGCAAAAGGGTGTTACCTTTGGGATATACTTCCCAAAAGAAATAAAAAGAATGGTGTTGAGAGGAGTATATATCTTGGACACGTTATAGATGCATGTCCCCTTTTTATCCAGATGAATGGAATTGTGTATGGTAAATGTAAAGGTCACAATGTCATATATCATATACTCATGTATATATTTTTGTTCATCATCAATTATGCATATATGATTGTCGACTGGAAAAACATGTCTGTACGTGATGTCAGTATAGATGATAAACAAGATACAAATGATGATGTACATATAGAATGCTTATAGCGTTCTCAACTTTCACCAAAACTAAAGACCACACAAGAGAGCCATCTCATTGATTGTCCCTGAAGCACAATACGATCCATGTCATTGACAGCAAATACGAATTGCTCAAAGGTCACATAAAGACATTGCATTTCCGCCAGGAAATAGAGATCTAGAAATAAATTGTAAAACAGCCAGCAGATGTGATTGAAATACATGCAGGAAACGTTTTTAATGCCAATACCGCAAGGGCACTGACCCAGATAGCTGACACACCCTGACAGCTCTATTCCTGTTTCCAACCGCGGTGCAAGGAACCAAATGACTGAAGAACTTGAATTGCATGGAATAACATTGAAAGCAATTGAATAAAAAGTAGGCCTATAATAAGTGAAAAGAATGACTCGCTTGTATTCATCTTCTAGGGAAACATAGACGCATGTCGCTCGTAAATCATAGAATATTTTCTAGACGCGTCAATCCTTTGATACTTTTTGATATTTTTGTTTAATTTCCCCTGGATCAGTGAGGTGGAGACCCCAGCTCAGGGGGCAGCTGCCTGACGTCAAGGCGGGGTCCACTGCCCTCTGTGCCGGTCACCAGGGCCGCTCCGGCCACCAGCCGAGGTCGGCGCAGGGATTGCAGTCGCCTTTGAAACAGTAATTATAGCGGCTGGTAATTGCGCTGCAGCCCTGGAGGAAGCCACGTGACCAGACCCACAACCCCCCTGGTGCCCCCCCCCCCCGACCCGGTGAGGAATGAGCTGGCTGGCCGGACGGGTCCCGGCCCCGTCCACGTTCCTGTCGCCCGTCACCGGTTGCCGAGGTCGCGACTCTCTGACTAATCCTGGGTTCACACAGAGGCTAGTGACCTCAATCAACCAGGGGTAAAGAATAGAGGCCAATATGGAAAAAAAAGAAAACGATTCGTACCAAATGGTAGGGCACAACAGGTGTTCTCGCCAGCGTAGGTTTCTCTCAATATAGGCTACAAATGCTGCCTGGTTTGCCGCCTGTTTCAATACCGATGGACAAGGCCGTCGGGGAGGAGGACGGTGACGGTGACGTCAACTGACCATTGCTTCAAGAAAAGCGTTGCGGGGGAGGTAGAGGTCAAGACTATAAATCAGGGGTGCCGTACCGTCCGTCCGCACCAGTCAACGACGGCAGGAGGGAGGGGCAGTGAGAGCATGCAGAGAGAGAGGGGGGGGGGCTACCTTGGGTCCTTTGAGAGGGCCGTGTCCACCCCCTCGTCTGAAACAATAAAACAGCGCACCGACTGATTGCCCCACGATCCATCTTGTCCTGAGCGATAATGGCGGAAGTGGCTTTGTTACCCGGGCGCGGGAAGGGCGCCTCCTAGCGGGAATTGACCACACCGGGGACGCCGTCCTCCTCCTCCTCCTGCTCCCTGTTGGAGGCCCTCCGCCCTCCGCAGTCCCCACCCACACCCTGGAGGGAGCCCGACAGAGGTGGCCCGTCGCCCGCCATGTCCCTCTCGTCCCTCAAACGGCGGCAGGGTCTGATGTGACGTGAAGGACTTTATCAATCACTTGCCCCGACGCCGCCCCGCCTTGCCAACCAGTATCAACATCAGCCCGGTACCTGTTGGTTCTCCAGGGGGCCCACACCACTCACCGCCGGCCTCCAGGGTCCGGGTGTGGGCACCGGCATAACAAACAGAGAGGGGCTGAATCATCAGTGGTCAGTGCTGAATCACTACTCCCAGAATCAACAGATGAAAAGGTATCGCGTTTCTGCATGGAGAGGGAAATGAATGGTCTCTGTGCTAAATACCCTCGGTCAAGCAGGCAACCCCTTAGATTCTCACTCGTATGGAAAGAAAAATTGAAAAATCCACGTAGGGTATGATTCAGGATAATAATACAACGTACACCTTTTTGTAAACTGGGAGTCAATGTAGAGTCAATATGTATTTGCTATACTGACAGGGTAAAATCAAGACCAAGCCAATACAGTAGTAATTTGCCAATAGCCCTATAGACAATTATGGTGGCATGTTCAACGAGGTATGGTCAAGACCCAATCTAGACAGAATTGTACTATGTAAAATCCATTGTGATCAACACCGTAACTAAATACCACATGATAGTTTGAAAGAATTTAACAGCAAAATACACGGAACCAGAACGACACTGTGTGCCGTTCCAGTGTAGCCTTACAGCAATGTCACTGCAATGTCACAATGATGTGTAACTAGAATGAATGGATAACGTTACTGTAACATTACTATAACACTGCATACTTTGCTGGCACGTTTCAAAAACTCGTACCTGTCTTGAAAAGCCACGTTTTACCATAAATCTGAGTGGCATTAGCTGTACCTTTCAGAGGCACAGATTTCTACGTGTAGCGCTAAGATAAATATTGGCAATCACACAACCTCTCTATTGCTTCAAGACACATACAACATGTAGTTATATGGAACCCATAGAGCAGACTGTTCTGTGAGCAATATAAAGCAACTTCAAGATTCCTGTTTACATTTGTTTGGAACATTTGCAGGTCCTCATAACTTCAAAGTTCAAAGTTCACGTTCTGGTTCATTTCACAAGGATTCATCTGAGGCGCATTGCATTTAAGAATTGACTTAATCATCTTAATTATTTTCATGAACATGCTGTGACCGAACAAATGGATATGAGCAGATTATTGTGATCATTCATAAATCATCCCAAATATTTAGTATGGTAGGATTTCTATCTTGAGCTTTGTACATGTAAGCTTACTTAAGGAATCTAATGATACCTCTGGTAGGGCCCATTTGGCAGGTGGTCAGAGTAAAGACATATGATTGATAACTTTGTTTACAATATGTTGATCTGACATTCCACATGATCAATCGTTATAGCACAATTAGAAATTCACAAAGGGAATTGGAATTTGAAAGGCATTAGCATCGAATTATCTCACACTTAATTCTGTAGATAAACATTTTGATTTGATTTGAAAGCTGGAAACCGAGTAATGACCGAGTAAAGAAATAATACATTGCAAGTTTAATTATCAATTATTACATACAGACATAAGGAACATAGGCCTATCTTTATGGAACAATTTTGGTCCAATGCTCTGCCTTTGTATAGAGATAATGTGTTTTGAGTCATTGAAATAACACTTCTATAAGCCCCTTTTCTATAATCATATAAGCTTGATATGCTTTGCCTTATATTCTTTATAGACTGGTCCTATAATGCCCATTATGCCTGTTTTGAATTGTCAACACATGGCCTAGTCTGTTAAGGGTATTAGTTCCTTCTTTGTTGTTCCACATAATCCCAATACATGGTCCATCTAATTACCTTATCTCCTGATAAGTGCAAGCACAACGTTAACATGGCACTATAACAACTCTGGTTCAAAGGGCGCCAAACATGTTGATTCTGATAAGGTACATGAAGTGTATGTTTGTACATGCAGTTATGTTCCCATATCTCTGAGTTGACAATTGCAAAAACATAACAAAGAAAAAGGCCAGGTTGATCCAATACATAAGGAACAATTAAGTATCAAATAATACAGATCAGATGTGTCATTTTAAGCTTTAGCTTATAAATATATTCAATTACCCACTGTATGCTGTTATATTCCTGTGCTTTGTAAAACTATGTATCAGAACAGTTTCTCTTGAGCTTTGTGAATCGACCAGTACTTGTTGCACGCCCGTTTGTTAGTCACTCTCTCGTTTGAAGGCAACGCGTATTTGCTTGTTGGTTTTTATGTTTTGGTTCGAGGCTCGGCCATGGGGAGGGCTTAGTGAACGTTAATCTTGATCGTGTGCGGTCAGTAGCCCAAGAGGCGAGATCAAGAGTTTGATATGCAAATAGTGTGATCGTACTTGGTTTACCTATCAACCAAGGTGACCCCACGCCAAGAGCAGGCCCGGTTTTGAAGGGGGGCTACGAGGTTAAATACAAGGTGGCTATGAAAATAATACAGCTTTTGTGTTCAGACGCGCATAGTCGAAACGCTACATTCACACAGTCAATTGGTGTTGATATTATAATCATAACAGGCTTTAACAATGTTGAAACTCTTAAGAAAGTGAAACAGAAAATAAAAGTTTAAATAATCAAATTTGCAAATGGCAGGTCCATGAAAATCAAATTTCCGATTAACTCCCCTGACCACTATTGACCACTCAGGTGTAATCGGAGTGAGCTGGACATTCCTCTACGGACCTCAGGGTGCCGGGATCCCTGCTGTCCAGAACGACCACCGCCACAACCTCAGGTGCGAGTAGCTGACCACTGTGGGGAACATTTCTATACACCTGTGTGGACCAAGAGTGGTTCGATTTAAAAACTCCTCCAGCAGGAACCCTTACCCCCTGGAGAGACTACCCCTGCTCCGGCCTAGAGGCCCCGCGGCGGACACCTGTGGGACGCCCGCTTATTAGACTCCTCCTGTGAGTTGTTGGAGGTGTGCCTGGTTCTGTTGTATTGGCTGACCCCCTCCTGGAGAGGAGACCCAGTGTAAATGAAGATCCCCGAGACAGTCGTGCAGCCGGCCGAGGAGGACCCCAGGATGTTCATTTCGGTGCGGTACGGAGACAATGAGACGTTACTCTGTAACCCCTCCTGTGCCATAGTCAACCTGCTGGCCAGTATCAAGAGGAGGACCGGGTTTGGGAATACCGACATGCTGCTGGAGTTATCCGACGAAACAGGTACAGGATAGATCTGAAAAAAATATAGACCTTCATAGCTGCCCTCGGAAAAAAGGTTCTATTTTGATCCCACCACTGATGTATTGTATTACAGGGACACTTACACTTACAGGATTTCGGAAAGGGGGTCCATATACATGTATATACAAGTACTTAAATTGCGTGCATTCGCATGTGCATGCATGACGTTTTTTTCTCTTGTGCAAGATTAAGTCCCCACCGAAAGGGGGAAGGGAGGTTAAGGACCCCCTGGATCCCACCCCCCTCTGGACCTGTCCCTACATTATGCTATGTACCCATATGCATATATACATATATATCCGTGTGTGCCTTTTGGGAATACATTTTGTTAGAAGGGATGATAACAAACTATACGAGATAAAAAGTAAAATCACTTTTGTTCTGTAAGCCTATACGTATGAGGTATATTTATAGGTCAATATATGGTATACTGGATTATTTTATTAAACAAGCAGGATATTGCTACGAGTTCCTTTTAGATGTTTAGATATAGTTGTTCTGATTGCATGAAATGTTATAAGCACGAATATACTATCATTTTGATCAAGGAACAATCATATGGTTAAACCATTTTGATAATGCCTTTATTTCAATATAGGAGGGTACACATCAATATCAGTCTTTTTCAGCGAACACAAAGCTATGTTCGCAGTTACAAATTAATGCAAACCAGAATGGTACACTTGTGAAAGTTGGGACCATATAACATCATTTATTTAGATGTCGGAGCCATAAATAAGTTTGAGATAATAGGCAGGGCACATGCTGAGAATGTATGTGCCGAGCTGTCACAAATATATCAAAGATGAATATTATAACAGACAGGCACACGTGATATATTTCTAGTTCAGTTGACCATTTTAAGTTGCAATTATGAATAATGAAACCTATTGTAAATTGCAATTTATTTGTTTTTAAACCAAAGCTCTTCATTTTACAGACCTTCCATATTGAGTACGGCCTGGTTTTTAAAAGTTAAATATGTTCTGGTAAAAAAAATTACATATAGCATGGTTAATGTTTAAACATCTGTTTAACAAATGTCACAGTTATAGAAACTTTATATATGCTCTGGTTTTATAAAAGACCAAATGCTTGAGGACAAATGATTGAATAGAAAAGGCCCCTGTATGGTTCGTGTTAACAGTCCTACTTGTAGCACCGATTGGGTACAGGGCAAACGGTAGAGGGCTGTCACACAAAATGAAGCTTTATTGCCTAAGGACAGTTTTCTGTTTGTATTTATACAAACCACATGGGGGTCCTGGTCCTGCTTCAGCTCGACGTGCCCTGGTCGCACTTATAACACTGCAGTGGGGACTTTGTGAGAACCAACCAACACCAAGTGGTCTCATGTACCACTTAAACCTTACTCAAAACAGGCTTACCGAGACTTTGCTTAACGCACGGGACAAAAGGGGCCACGGCCAAAGTGGCTTGAACCTGGTCTGACGCAGAGTTCTAGTACCATGGCCAGACCAATATAAAACCCATATACCATGAGGTGATTTTGAAAATCAATAATTTTCCAATTTCTAAATTGTTACTAGAAATATGAAAAGAACCAATCATGCCACATATCATTTGAAAGGAAATATGAAATCCTTTCTAATGATATATAGCATGCCCATAGTTGACCCTTATTGCCACTGGCGATTTCTGAAGTCGTGAGTAAAATCGGGTAGTGGAATACAGCCTTCAAGTGAGCATTAAATGTACAAAGGCAGACCAGGCTTTAAGTCTCGGTCGGAGAGCACTGATTAATGATATGGAGGACCTGGAGTAAGATTAAACATGACCTGCCTAAAGGATCCTAGAAGTGTAACCAGGCTGCTAAGACAATCGAGGCATGCGCGCGACAAAATCTCCTCAATTATAGACTTTATTCACGGCATAGGCCCAAAGCATTTTGCTGAACACAATTTGAATGCGTGCCTTCGTGGTTTGATTGTATACCTTTAGTTTCTTGACAATTTTTTTTATATATATAAATACCACATGTAACCCTACATAGGCCTACATTTGTATATATACAAATCTGTCTTTCATTCATTCGATTTCTGGCTTCAGAAAATAATGATATTGTTATAAAGATAAGAATAAGTAGGAACTGCATTCAACTTATCTCCAGTTTTGTTTGTGAAACTTAATAATCAAAAGTGTGCAACTACTTTACGCCCCCATTCACAAAGTAGGGTCTACACAGTAGCAGGTGGTCAAACATGAGTACTTTGAGATTGGCTTCAACTTTACTCATGCCCCTGTAACCCTGTTACTAAGATTGTGATTCAGACCAGCAGGTGTTTATCTTGCTGAATAGTCCAAGATAATCAGAGGAAAGACCGCTATAAGTATGGAATTTGAAGTATGAGTAATTCACAATTAGTCCAAACTGTGTTGTGCAATATAGGCATTTTACTGACTAAACAGTTTGGCTTATAGGGTATCAGGAATCATAAATGAGTTTACGTGTAAGATATTCGGAGTACTATTTGTTTTATGTGCTCATGTTTTCCTGGCTATAGAACATGTAATTCAATGGGAGTACCCTACTGAGTGCTATTTGAAATGCCCCTATATTGCATATGTCGTTTTTCCCTAGTTACAGAAACTATGTAGATATAATATCTCGTTGAGGGGAGATCAAGGAACCAAACAGTTCACTTTAACGCTTCTGCATTTCTGAGTGCAAAAACATTAAATCATACAAATAACTAGAGGCCAATTTTAGTGCGAGTCTTAATAACGAAATGTCTTCACGAACGTATTTTTCTGATAGTGCCCCCTTCTGAAATCTGAAATTCTCCACTAGAGTGATTCGAATATAGCTTCAAATGAAACATGTTCAGGATAGTTTTTTTTTTACACCACGTTTTTCTATCTTCCCATACCACATTTTCACCTTGTAGGTAGTGGTGTTATGGGACCCTATTTCGAGGGAGAATGAGGATGAAACCCTATACTGTCATATGCCAAGACCATTATAATTGGATTTCTCGGAAGAAGAGCAAGTAAACAAGAATCCCTATAGGTGGATCTGATTCCACTTGCTTGTTACCTGAGGAATCAAATGAAGCCAATGATGGGGTGGTATATTTCCTTGGCCAAGGGCGCATGTCGTCTTGACTTATTGAGGCGAGGGGGTTGCATTGTTCCCGGGTATTGTGTAGAACGACGGCGAAGTTTCCTCACCTACTTTGACTTTAGAAACCTGCCCTGTGCACCAGGCCTGTAGAGAAAGAGAACATTTAGACTGCTTATAAATACCACACATTTGCTAGAGTATAATACAAAGTAACAAAAGTGATACAAGTTTTTACATTACAAGAAAGTGGGAGGGAGATCACATATGAATGATGATAGTGAGCAGGAGTAGGTAATAAAATGAGTTAAACAAGATTGTGTTCTCTCACATGTACAATGTCGCAGCACGCTCTACTATTATTATAGAGATATTTCAGAAATTGGGTGTATGCAAGTGCGCTTATACGCCATGGCATGTATGCCAATGATAACATTTTAGCACAATTTTGTAAGCACAAATATTCACTTTTAGAATTATCATCAAACATCATATTGGGCAATATTCAAGAAGACTATTCAAAATGTTTCATTTTCTCATTGTTAGTGCTGTTGTTAGAGGATTCTTCCTGTAATTTCAGAAAGTGATGAGGAACTCAATAGTTTGTTCTAGCAGCTGTTGGTTAAGGTAGGCACGTGAGTGTGTGCCCCGGGACCTGAACCCGCGGCGTTAAACGCCCCGTCCAGGCGGGCGACAGTTGCGCGTCCGGTCGAATTTGCCGCTCGGCGGCGCCAGGAGCGGCGGCACAAAGAGACGCTTAATTGATTGGAGGAACCCGGGCAGAAAACGTGGGCCCGATGAGACGAGACGGTATACACTGTATCTCCTCCCGCCTGCCGATAACAGGCTTAAAACGGGGCAGAGAAAGAGCAGAGAGGGGTTGAAAAAAGGATAAGTGTCAGACTCCGTTTATTCGCTTCATTACCGGCGCACAATCGCGCCTACTCGCGGCGTACTTTGGGGGTATTGATCAGGAAGCATTAATAAAGCATATAGTCTTTCCTGGCTGTCGGAACCTGTCACTGCTCTCTGACGGGGGCGCGGTAATTTAGCCGCGCGGCTGGTGCGGGGCGCCGCGCACCTTGTCAGGCGCGGCCCGCCGGCGGGCGGCTGATGGGGCCGCGCCGCGCAGAGGGCAAAGTCAAGGTTCAACACTGGAGGGGGCGGTAGGAGTAGCCCAGGATGAAGGGGGTGGGGGGGGGGGCACTGACTTGTTTATCTTTTTTTCAATTTAAATGACCATAGGGATAGAGGTTGAATATGTGTGTTGAATTACCATATTCACTCAAAATTGAATGATCTTCCCCATATATAGGTACAATCAAATATGGACATAACAATTTAGAATCGGCAGACATTATCAAGCAATAGTCATTAGCATGTATTAGTCTTCGAAGATTACTGCCCATTGCCAAACTACTGCCCCCATGTTTCATGACTGACCGCTCCTGAAGTTTGGTTTCTTTTTTTTCCATTTAAATTACCATACTAACTCAAAATTGAACCCATCTTCCGCATGGGTACAATTAAATTATAAACATGATAATTTAGAATCGGCAGACATGATCAAGCAATAGTCATAACATTTTTAAATCTTTGAAAGTCACTACCCACTGCCCAACTACCCCCTCCCCTTTTTTTTAGGGGATACAAATCACCCTCCTCCAATAGAAAAAACTATGAAATAGACAAAAATTCTTTTAAATTGCTTATGGAAACATACTGATAATATTCCCAATATGTACTTTAGTAAAATAAACTATAATAGTAAGATTAAGTTTCATGTTAATGCTCCTATATTGTTCTATTGAAGTATTTCACACGCACACCCCTCTTTTCATATAAGAAGGGACTGACCATCCCTCAATTTTTACGGCACTGCCTCTGTTTTGCAGGGCCATTTGAAGTGGGTACCTTTTGAGACCCAAGTACCTCCCCTCCCCTCCGGGCATTGGACCCACTGCTTTTTGGTGGGTGCGGGGAGAGGGTGGGAGAGGATGAAAGGTGCCAACCAGTCCACATGGCTATTTGATGACCGCGTGTAGAATTATGAGAAACCCGATATCTAGCCTAGGTTACTATCTGGACTTGTTACACTGTAGACGCTTTAAATTTTTTAATAGACTGTTATTATAGGACGCCCAGCTGCCAAAGGGTAGTACCCCAATATGTCGATCACTCCGCCAGGGGAGGCTGAAACGACGTAATTGGATAGTTGGTTTTACTTTGCCATTTTTGTATGGCGCTTTAATGATTTTGATTACAGGATTAAAGATTCATAGCCTACATTCTTACAAAGAGTAGTACACCCAATTAGGTTCTCGAGATTTGTATAATTATAATATTAAGTAACATAATCAAAATTGAAATATTGCTTTCCTACATACTGTTGAGGAAACTTATGACTTAGATTCAATGAAGGAAAGACATGTTTTTGCTCAAAACATGGGAAACAGTTTGATGTTTTGAATGAAAAGGGGAGCTTTAATCACATCTGTCCTCACTTGGACATCTTATTCCCTTAAAGTGGTAATCTTCTACATTATAACATTACAAGAAAAAAGTCAGTATTTGCCAAGTGAGGATAACCCCCACACCCCTCCCCACCCTATCAAGGTAAAATTGTAGTATAAATAGAACAACAATATGAAAACATTCTGTGTTGAAATTGTACAATGATACGCGATGGGAACGTTTTCCCATTTGTGTGATGGACCAGTATTTATATGTAACAAGTGTGGGAGGCAATCTTGGGCCAGCACCTTACCAATAAGCCCATCACACATTGGGTATATCTGAGGGTGGGACTAGGGTTGGACAAAAGAACTGTATAAGCCATCCTTGTTTCCTCGATTTGGGGTTACTGAAATAAGCAAAAACTATATTTTTCTATATCTCTAAGTAATGCTAAAACATTATGATTTCTTATATTTTATCAATTGAAAGATTTGCAGGTTTGTTAGCCAATCAAAGTACTGTATTTCTGGGCAAAATAAGGTTGGACATTAATGGTTGTGCTGATGGGCTTTACCATTGGTTCCTATGGGAAAAAGGTAAATATATAAAGCTGCATTTTACACATTTTAGGGGCACTCTGTCAACCAAATTGTTTTGTTTAATTTTGTATTATGCACCTATATTTAGGGAATAAAAACGGAATCAACTTTGAAAATATTTCACGGTAAACTTTGATGTTGTTGTAAACTGGCAGGGGCTCCAGTGAGGGTATCGGAGGCTATTTCGCTGGATGCTGGTGTTCTGCCTTGCATAGTGAATTGTGAGAGTTGAGATACCAGCATTTATCTCAACTTGCACTCTGCCTCTGACTCTGACTACTCTGTGTCCGATGATAGCTTGCATTGAACAGGTTGGGCTTGGTGAAGATTGGAAGCAATGCCGTTTAATAAAAGGAAGCTAATAATAACAATGTCAGAACAATATCAATATACACGATACACTCAAAAGACAAGCTTTTCTATGAAAAGTGCAATTCTACAAACCCATACATTGGCCTTTTTTGTTTCTCAAATTTCAAAGCACCATGTCTTTATTATTACCCTACTACTACTAAAACGGTGTCTTTTCGCATGTTGCCATCTACACACTGAACTACACACTGAACTTACTTCAGGCCATACCAAGAACCAGCAAAATAGGCTGTTACCAGCCAGTCTCTTTGGTTGCTGATTTGTTAAACTGCATTTTAAAGGACCTGTGGGAACCAGCAATTGGGTCATGACCCTATTAATTAGTTCTGTTCTCATCCTCTATGTGGCTTCATGATGTAGCCTTACGATGTAGCGTCTGTTGTGGGTTCGAATCTTGGAGTTTTTTTTCTGCTTGACAAAACCTCTTGTTTTTCCTTAAAGGAGGTGTGAAATCCAAGGCACTTCTCACCCATACAGTCCCTTTCCCCGGCCCGGACGTTGGGGGGGGGGGGGGGGGGTGCCCCTCATATCTGTGTACAAATCCTGATTTGTGAAGCTTGTTTTGGCCGGCTGGCTTCTGTCTGGGCACTTCGCAGTGAGTAATGCAACCTATTACCATTTAGGGGCGTACATAAAAGTCGGCCTACGGGGCCCTCTGATTAGCATACCAAGCCCTCAAGGTGTGCCCGCCGCCCGTAATGCCCGCCTTATCAGGGATCAAACGCCTTTAATGAACTCATAAATTCACGGATAATCTACCAGTGCTCCGTTTAACATTTTTCCAATTGGCTCGGAGAGGGTAGGGCCGCGAGCAGCCCGCCCGGGGCCCGCGTGGGGCCGGGTCGTTAGGGGTCATTTGGGGTGCAAACACCTTGTTGTGGCAACATAGTTGAGCAATGGAGATAGCAGTGGCGGAGGCGGCATGGCCATGTTAGGGTCCACTTATATGGCTATCGTTGTCCTGGGGCGCGCCCCTCGGACGTGAGGGGACTGAGCAAATGGGGTCAGCGTAATATATGACCACTGGCCGCTGCGGGCGAGCTGCTCGGCCCCCGAGGTGCTACATTATACATTGGGTGAAGAATTTAACTACTTCTGCACTGCTGCTAAGTGACGAATTGCTCCCGGTTGCTGTTCAGTCCTGCAGTGGGATAGAGGTTAAATATGTGTGTTAAATAAAAGGGTGCATGTGCTATGAGCTTGATACATGTACCCTATTTCAACAAACCAGCAGCCAATGAACATTGTTACAATTTAGCAATCTCGGCCAAAAACAACATAACAGCATCCATTTTTTAATCTAATGGAATAATACCAAGGTAACCTTGAAATAATACCAATTACCCTCTAGGCCATACATGTTCTATTTAATGCATTAAAAAGAGAAGTATATAACCTGTATATCATCCTTTCTTGTGTACTTTCTTTTGCAATCTTTATCTCTATTCCAATTAGAATAATATTATATGCACCTTTAGTGATAAGTATATTCAAATCTCCTACCAAAGCCAGCGTGCTTTGGTGATCAGTGACGATTATTTTATCTTTACACGATATTGATTTTGATTCAAGCCTTACCTTCTAAAAACGAAGGCACTCATATAAAAGGATTGGAACTTAATCCTGCCAGTATAAGTATAGAATCACTATAAGTGCATGACATAAAGACATTTGTGTCATCCCTAATAACGAGCTAGTGCAACAAATTAGTGCGTTAGACTCCCTGCGGTTGCATTTCAAAAATTTGAATAGTTAATATTGTTTTCAGTTGATTTAATTTGAAATTCACAGTTGTCAGGTTTACCCAATACAACTTTAGGTTAATAACTGCCCTATAAAATAATGTATGTTTGAATTGATGTGATCCTGTATATATATTTCACATTTATTAGTGTAATAACTCTGAAAACCAAGGGAAACCTTGAAGATTATTACTAATAAAAAGGTTTGCACTATTACTTAATGTGGAATGTCTTATTGTTATCATTCTAGGGTTAGTCAAGGACCTCGACCACCATAAATATGAGTATGCCGACTTAATATGGAATGTCTTATTGTTATCATTCTAGGGTTAGTCAAGGACCTCGACCACCATAATTACGACTACGCCGACTTAATATGGAATGTTTTATTGTTATCATTCTAGGGTTAGTCAAGGACCTCGACCACCATAATTACGAGTATGCCGACTCAATATGGAATGTCTTATTGTTATCATTCTAGGGTTAGTCAAGGACCTCAACCACCATAATTACGAGTATGCCGACTCAATATGGAATGTCTTATTGTTATCATTCTAGGGTTAGTCAAGGACCTCAACCACCATAATTACGAGTATGCCGACTCAATATGGAATGTTTTATTGTCATCATTCTAGGGTTAGTCAAGGACCTCGACCACCATAAGTACGACTACGCCACCAAGTTCCTGAGCACCCACAACACGTACATCCTGCTGGAGAAGCAGCTGGCCGCCTCCAACGACCTGGACGTGGACATGTCGACGGACACGGAGGGCACGGCCACCCCCGCCCCGCCCTCCTACACCTACGTCCCCCTCCTCGACAAGGCCACCGACCACTTCCCGGGCTTTAAGCTCCACGTGGCGCAAACCGAGAAGAAGAAAAAGACGAGGAGCCAGAGCAAAAGTCCCAGTCCTGCCGGGATGAGGCCGACCAGAACTGCCAAGAACAAGCCGCCGCTGAACAGGACGCCGTCTAAGAGGAGGTGATGCACACAGCCAGTCCGGTCTTTTATATCATTGGATTTGTGGTTCTATTTAGACGTGTACATAATATCAATAGGAAATAAGGATGTTCTGCCATGCAGAGCGTGTTCCTAGTCAAGATAAGGGGAAAGATATAAATATTTCAAAGTCCTGAAACTATTTAAAATTTGTTTTCCTGCAAGGCTTAGGATTTATTGGGATATAGGGGATACAATAAAGCATCGTATAGTATTCACCAGTTGACCTAGAGCTGTATAGATTGGACATTGTATTAGTAACAAGAGCAGGACCCTTTAACAAATGAAATGTGTCATATTTCACATATCTGATTAAGTTGTTCTCCATAACTGTGTATAATAGTTATAAGTAATGCACGTCTATTATACATCTGTATTAATTCACATGATTGGGAATTATTACATGTATCAGTAAGTTCGAATGGATGTCAATGCATTTGCCTATAGTCCTAACTATAAGAGTATGTATACATACATAATTTTCACTGTGAATTGTAAATACATCTTTTGTTGTGTCTAGCGAAGATTTCATTGTTTGAAATTAAACCTATGTATGTGTTGCATTTGTTGTTATGTTGACCATTTATAAATAAGACATAATCAGCATTACAGTGTGGATTCCTTTTTTGGGTCTTGTGTTGAAGTATTTCTTAACTTGTAATACTAAACAACTGACTCGCCGTGCGTGCGTGCTTAAATCGTTTAATCGTACCAAACTTACAACTATATTTGTAATCATAAATTTTACAAAGCGCATTATGGTATATTTTGCACGATTAACTAGGACTCAATCTAACTTTTGAGAAAGTATTTCGACTAGAAATATCTGTCATGCTTTTTTTTGTTACACAGACCATCACTTTTGACGTAGATCCTTGTTAGGTATGATGGAGGATTTGCCATCATTCACTTCCACGTGGAAATTCGCCGCAGCGAATCGACTTGTAGGCCTATGCGTACAGGTTTACCATTATGACAACAACCTGACGCCGTTGTCTGACAATATTGATGTAAAAAAGGAGAGATTTGAAAGCGTTTGAAACAAAATGGACTTGCAGTGTGGACCCCCGTGCTCCCAAAACAAACCCTAATACCTCAAAGACAACATGGTATGGCTTTCATTTGTCAACCAATACTGAACAATGGAGGTTTATGAGTGTAGATGATTCAACCTAGACCACTGAGTGATACGTATTTCTTTGATCCGGATATATGCAGCTCAACCACCAGCAATCCTGTAAGCTGAGGACGCCAACTGGACGCAACTGAGGCAATAGGATAAGTACGTTTGCGAGGCAATTTCGGACTACGGACACCAAAGGCCATTCTAATGGTTAAAACATAATTGTTGTCTTCGTTATCTACCAAGTCACACTAATCTATTTGAATGTCTTGATAATTTTGTACGAGTTTCTAGTCGGTGCGAATGATTCTGTAAATTGAAGCACATTAAACCTTCTTCATGCGTACTACGTTTACGGAATACTGATATTTTTAGCCAATTTAATAAAGTTAAAAAATGATGAAAAATAAAGTATATCAATCAGAATCTACACTTTATTACACAAACATTATAATTATGTTTCATGAGTAATATTAAACGACTGAGCAATGTTCATGGAATATCTTCGAAAGAACATCCGTGGGAATATAATGTGATGTTGCAGTCACGTTGGTTATTTGTTTTTGTTATGTGACAGTGTAGCACTGTATTTAGCATGGTAGATGTGACCACTCCTAGTGCCACCGGCTGTTGTGTGTAGCTGTAAGGCAATGTCTATGGGGCCATGCACATTAAAGAACACCTGCCTCGGTAAATGTGTGGAAGCGGTATGTTCTATCTTCTCACAGATTCAATCTTTTCATTATTCTCTCAACAGACACAGAATTGTCAAACCTTATTCTCCAAGAGACATGACCTTAGATGTTTCCATGGTGTTAAACCCCAATAATAATCCAACCATGGTCTGTTTAGATTTGCTCTCAAAACCTTTTTAGTACACACAGTGATTTTTTTTGTTTGAGTTTGGTCTTGACCTGACCTTATCCTTTTGTCTCAGTGATGTTCTTCACATTATCAGTATGCTACCCTCGAAAGTTTATGCTGTGAATTGTCAAATCCTCCAAACATTGATACCATATTCAGTGAATTTACAGTACTCCCAAAACCAGCCCTGATTAATTAATGCCTTCCAGTTAGTAGTGGGGATGATCCGGTCGGAGATTAACGTTAATCTAGCAGGCAAGTCACACATGAAAACAGCGGTCAATTCCCGGCCTTGCACAAGTGACAAACCAAGTGAAAGGGAGCCTGCCTTATCGCGTTACACTACAAGCGGAAGTCACTCAAATCCCAGTGCGCAGGCGCACTTAACCAGGCGTGCCTGCGATTGATAATGAAAGAAAGCGGCTCTTGTCGATAGCGCGGATTAAAAACGACCAGAGCAGAAGGAATCAAAACGATTCCCTTGTCAAGTGATTTATCCGAGCCTTGTCCTCTAAGTCGCCGGGATTTCTGACAGACATAAATTTCCATTGGTGGCGGCGGAGGACTAGGTTAGAGGGGGATCCGGGAGGTTTATGCTCGAGGCCTCGGATCCTGAAGGGGATATCTAGCTTTGATCTAGAAATATCGGCTTACATAAAGTACTACTCCATATGGCCTTGTTATTGGTTTATGTGCTTGATCGAGGAAGTGCTTCTTACAGGCTTCCTATGGAAGTCAGGGCTAAGTTCACTCCCTCTTTCATTACAGGCTTCATTGCAATGCTTCCCCTATGGGTACTTCTCTGAGTACAGTCATGGGCTTAATGCTTCTGTATAAAACACTGATTTTATGTTAAATTGTTTCCTTTTTAATGATTCTATATGGGATTAAACTACAGAAAGACAGAACCCTCGAGTATCCTATAGCAATGAACCATGCTCCCACACCCACCATTTCCCTATGAATTCCTGCGCACTTGGGGACAGTTATCCTCTTACTGTACTGAAAGGTGCGTGGCTGTACTTCTTTTTTGGGGCCGGTTAGAGACAACAGATCTAGTCCCCACCGGGAACAGTGTTAGGTCTTTGACCAGACTCTGGATAATATTTACGACGTCCCCCGGCCCTCCCTTCCACTTTTCCGAGTGATTTAGCTGCCAATTCGATCTCACACCGTTCACACTTCACTGACCGTGCAATGGGTCGAAACACTTTCAACAAAATCGTTGGGGCTGTGAAATGAAGACCGAGGCTTGCTTTATGACCGATGGGAAAAACAACGGGACAGAACTGAGCGGGCCAACTGATGGGGGTTGAACAAGTGAAGGGCCGGAACTGTTCCGAACAATGTGCATGGTGTTTCACTTTCCAGTTTCAGTAATTATCTGCTATGGAATAATTAATCGTTCTTATACTGAGTAATTCTCTTACGAAACATGGAGAGTGAATCAAAGCTTATTAATCTACTGTGTAGAAATACTCTTTTTTATCATTATCAGTATCAAATATGATACTCAACGACAAACCGACTTAATTTGAAAAAGTAGGTCGGCCTCTTTCGTTCTCAATGCCTGTAAAATGAACCGTATTCTAACTTGTTAAGGGTTTGAAATAACGTTTCCAACAGACCTTTTTCGGTCGGTCGGTGGGACATCGATTTCTTTTGGGATGCCCCTTCCCCCTTCTCTTTAACATATTGACAATTGCGCAGTTAGCAGGCCTACTGTTGGTGTGAACCCAACATGCCCAGTGTCAGCCCCAGCGGTAGACTCCCATCACGCAGCAGTCAGAAGAGCCTCCCTAACTTCCCTGGGCAGCACGCTGTGACACCTCCCACCGCCAGGCCCTCCCGGCAGCTGTAGGGCCCCCGTCCCACACCGTCACAACAATTTCATCCGCGCCGCCTTTAATCAATGCTTGTTGGCTGCGGAATGAATAGAATGGAAACTATTGGCAGGAATTAGCCGTGGCGCGGCTGGTGGTGATTAGGCCGTGTCTGTAGAGGGTCAGACCAGGCGTCAAGGCTGTAGGGCCTATTCAACTGGCCGATTTTACTCCCGATTTTAAAAACTGGCAGTGTGAATATGGATTAATCATAGACATGTTACATATCATTAGAAAGGAATTAGAATTCCCTTTCAAATGATATGTAACATGCAAGGATTCCTTCTATATTTCTTATGAAAATTTAGAAATCATCGTATTTTCAGTAGTCAAAATCGCCTAGCGGAATACAGGTTTTAGGCGCGGGTTAGGCTCGGGTTAGGCCGGCCAGCCTCGATCAGCCTCAAGCACGCTTCACTGCGTCCACAATGGCGCCTGACAAGCGATGATGCGAGCGCCAAGTGCCGCGCTCAAATCGGCCAAATGGAGAGGGCCCATACGGGGAGCTAATTGGGTTAGGTCTAGGGGTTCAAACAAAAGCACTGGACGGGCTGTTTGGATAAAGAGTGGGCACAGGAAGACATTAGTGGGAGCGGCGCAAGTGGACGCGGGTTTGTGCAGGGTCCGATGACTGGACGCATTGTCTGCGTTAGGCCAGGGTGTGAGGGATAATGGAATAATTTCTGGCTTTCCAACCGAGTTAGGATTTAAGGAGTAATATTCGACAGAATTAGAGCAATCTGGCCAAAGCCAGAGTCCTGACGTGGGAAGTCTTCCACATTTATTATTGGTTTTATTGATCTTTGTTTTGACTGGGGCAAAGTTAAGATACTGAATCTTACATGAATGGTAGACCTTACAACTAGTTTTATAAAACGATAGCATAATGAAATATCTGATTCACATGGTACAACTTAAGGTAATGAAAGTTACATCAAAATGCCTAGACGTATTCAAACGCGGACTAAACCAATACAATTCCAACCGCTTCAAATAAGTCAAATGGCCGGAAAGCTTGCGTCAGTGTTAAGGAAAAGTTAATGTCTGAACGGGGGCTTTAAGCCTGAGAGCCTGAAAGTAGGTTTTTATCGGTACATTGAGTTGCTCACCGCTGCTCGCCCCCCTCTCTGAGCAGCTCTCTCCCTAACCCGAGGCGCCCCTGAGGGCTTTCCCTCCAGACCGGCCTGATTCACCCTGGAGAAGAAGAAAATACGGTTAGAGATAACGCAGACGCACTTAGTCTAAATGGTTATGATTCACAAAATTAGGTTAGAGTAAATCTGGTTATAACCGGCCGAGCGACGCCCGATTTGCCTATTGGTTTGTAATAGAATTTATCGCGCCCGCCGAAACAGGGGACGAGTTGGGCTGCATACAATTACATCAGGTTGAGCCGGGCTTACTCAGGGGTCCCGGGGTCAATGATAATCACCCGGCCTGGCGGCGGGGTGGCGTCCGCTGGGGAGGGAGGTGGGGGCACCCCCAGTGGCCGTAGCTTGAGGACATGGCCCAGAGGTCAACGGTTGGGGGTCTGCAGATGGGGCTGGTCACTGGGAGATATCTGCCGGACAAGAACGAGGACTTTGCAACGGATTATAAGAATTCAAGGGAAAAAATGTAGTTTGAATACAATTGAGAGAATCGCAGCAGGCAAGAAACGACGTTCTGTGGACGTTCTGTGACATTCAAATGACCTTCTTTGACGTTGCAATAACGTTCTGTGACGTCAAATTCCTGGCTAAGTAGTGTGCTATCAAGAAAATGATGGGGCACACCGAGACCGTACAATTATGCATATAAGCTAGCAAGTATACGAAATGAAATAAAAGTCATTCAAATCCATGTTACTTTCTATTCATTTATGGTGTTTCTTTCTATTCCTTCTGAGTGGTCAAAAGTGGGCCTCCATTTGGCATGGGCGACATTTGGCATGGGCGACAGTCGGTCCGCACATACCCTACCATTAGCCTCTCTGGGCGGGACTTTTTAAAATGGACACGAGCCCAATTTCCCCCGGTTCCCCGTGCACCAATGACGACCTGCATCGCGGACGCCATCTGCAATTTGCCCCCATCCCGGGCCCGGACGTGGCCTGACCCCTGCCCCGCGAGATGGCGTGGCTGGTGCCAGACACCAATCACGTCTGACCTCTCGTGACCTCTCGCCATCAGGGGTCGCCACATTGGCTTCCGGCTTGCGTGGCATTATGGGATCGAAGCGCTGGCGATATTGTTGACGGCGTGGTCAGCAGAGGAGATCTAGGGGGTTGGGGGTTGGGTGGGGAGAGGCTATGGCTACTGAGAAAGAGAAGGGGGACAAGTAGTACACTGAAAAAAGTGAAAAGTTAGAAAGTTAGTCAAATCTGGCTTTGACCACTGAAATTATGGGTTAGTCAGTGAAAGTCTAACTATCTAACCTTTCCCGATGTACATATTACTGTTGTATGACTAACCCCTTAGTCAGAATGACTAACTTTCTAACTGTAAGGTTAGTCAAAGGATAATTTGGCTTAATTATCATATGAGAGCTTCCTAAGATACAACAAAACTGTATGCTCGATAATTATGATACAATATCAGTTATTTTCAAAATTTGACCAACCCTTAGTCAGATTGACTAAGGAGCCTTCCATATAGACCTTGCGCAGACAAGGTAACGTGACCTGATTTTGGTGATCACCATGTGGTCATCACACGCACATGGCTATCATATATATCCATTATATTTTATAGATAATAATTGTCTTTTTATGATTCATTGAAGTTTCCTTTGATGAAATATACAAAACCCTACAGCATAGATTCTGTAGAAATGTAAATAATGATGAATCTAAATTGATCACCAACATGGCTTCCCTCCAATTATGAGGGTGTGACGTCGTGTGCACAACGTCTATATAGATCTAGTATACTTACATATCTTTATTTAATTCTATAGGACACAAACACCCTCCTTCGTCCAAAAGAACGCATAAAATGCACCCCCCCACTATCCCCCTCAGCCCCCTGGGTATGAGCCTGGCCTGTGTGGAGTCCACATGTATAAGGATTTCCACTTGGAATCCCTATGTTGGCCTGGCATCGATAGGGTAGTGGTTAAGTTACCTGCTTGCCATGCGAGAGGCCTGGGTTCGAATCCCTATCAGGAATATGTTTTTTGTCAATTTTGACTAACCTTTTTGCTTTTGGCTTAGTCAATCTGCCTATGGGTAAGTCAAAGAAAGGTTAGAAACTTCGGACAAAAATGCACCGTCAAATGTCCTAAGGTTTTTGTAAAAAGTTCGGACATTTGACTAAGTTTCTAACCCCCAATTTTTTCAGTGTAGGATATAAAGTCATGCATATGGTATACACAGAAAAGAGAGATTGGGGTATTGGAGGTGGAGGTATTATGTATGGCAATGCAATTGTTTAGGGTTCACCCATATTGCTTTGTGCGACCCTACACAACCCGACCCGACAAAACCCGACCTGTCCCGACCCCGCCCGACAAAACCCGACCCGACCCGACGCCCGGATGCCGCAATGGTGTGTCATGCGAGGGGCGCGGGGCGTTGAGGCGTGCTCAATCCGGCACTATCTCCACACAAAGGTTGGGGTTCCCGGCAGACGCCATCAGCCCTCATAAACACGAACCACGGGCATGGAGCGTTAACTTCTGTGAATAATAGGCATTAACAGTGAGATTGCTTGCCTGGGATTAAAGAGAATTGGGGTGTTAAGCCAGTGTTTGTGCTGGCTTTTTAGAGAAGATGTCTGTTGTAAAAGGGACGTTACGTCGACAGAAATATAAAGGAATGTAGTTCTTGGTTTTGAGAGCTGAAAAACACGTAAATAAACGAGCATAATCAAACTAAAGATCTAGTAGGTTTCTATAAGTTGAGAGTAAATTTTAGAATGTAAGTAGTATACGAAAATGCTTCTATTACCCTGGGAAATGGTACTTTCTTCTAATCCTCCAATTAATCGGTTCGCTGTGCCCTTTACACTTACTTGAACCCATTTAACACTTACCCGAAGTAAGTGACAAAGCTGACAATTAGAAACCATACACATCTGTCCTTTTCACCCCTCCCCCCGCCCCTGAGGGGGGCATCCCGGCCCCAGGACGACTCCCTAGACCCGGAATCCTTCCGCCATCGCTTATTACCGGCCTGCCCGTAGCGGCTAACCGTTACCCAGGTAACGGACAAGCAGGCCCTGATCCATCACTCGCCGAGAACCGGCTCCGGCCTCGGCAAACTCCGATTCGACGCACTAACAAGTTACGGAAGGCCACGTGATCGGTCAGCTGATTGGTCACGTGATCGATCTGTGGGTTGTGAGCCCTGCTGGCGCCATCTAGTGGTCACTAGGTGACGGGAGAGGCAGGGGGGCAGGAGGGAGAGGGTTAACGTGGTGCGTGCACTGGAGGAGGCGGGAGGGGGAGGGTTAACTCAATGTATGTATAGGGCCTTCCATTTAGTACGTACGCACATTTTCAATAATCTCAGACCCCTCCCACCCCCCTTTGGGCAAAAATACACATAGGATATGTACTAAAACCTACGCACATTTTCACAAATCTCAGACCCCCCCCCCCCTTGATGCGTACATACTTGATGGAAGGCCTCTATACCTCGTATTGTTTTGGAAGGAAACGGTATTTAAAACTTCTTTTCAATAAGCTTTTACATAATCAGAAAATAGATTAGATTGGTAAGTAGTACATACAAATACGTGTTTTACCCTGTTACTTGGTCATGCTTGTGGCAAATAAGTTTGTATGGGATGGCCACACGAAACAGATTATGTAACATGTAAAAACATTGTTCTTCAAATAATCTATATTACCTTATCCCAGACTCAGAAATAATCATAACCGGGATAGTTTTACTACTGATACATTACACAGATAACCCGATAAAGTGGAAAGCAGAAGAGTTCCTCACAAGCATTCCAAATCAAAACATTGTTCTACATAACTGGGAGTAGACACCACATTACAGAACGGTAAACAATAGAATGAGGGGACAAAACAGACTGCACACAATCCGACTGAATGAGGCACTGCCGCACGTTCCTGCTGTCAAAGCATCTGTACGTCGGCCGACCCTTATCGAAATAATCAAGAGATGAAAAAAACGATAATGCCCTGCATGGACTTCTTTAGCCCGGGGCCCCTCGCACACATTCCATTACTAATAGGCCCGTGTTTGCCTGTACCCACCCTAATTTATTGGTCTAAATGATCCTCCAAGCCTTCCCATATTGCTGCATGGAATCACGTTCTTCTCTATAGCCCCAACAATTGCTTGTCTTTGTGGGGGAAACAAGGCAATTCATGGACACAAAGACAGTAATAATGACTAATTTTCCTTTATCAATCACTTGTTGGTAATGTAATAAGGGTGTGCAGGCTGGCCGGCGGCGGCACAGTCGTCCGCTGAATGTGTTTAGTCTAGCCCGCAGGTGCTGTAGGCTTGGCAGCGGCTCCAGCTCACTTCTGAGCAGCTCACTTCTGAGCAACTCCCCTACAGCTCCCCTTACACCCCACCGCTCACCCACACCCCCCTCCCTCACCCCCTCCACCCTCCCTCTCATCCCGTCAGCTGCGCCACAGGCAAATCCATCCGGCCTTCCGGGATGTTTTTCACTTACAATGCACTTTTTATTATTTCAGAGCAATTACTGTTGAGCTTCAGGCGTTTTTTCTGTTTCTGCGTGCGATTATAAAAGCGGGTTTTTAACCTTCAGCATCAAGCATTGCATAGGTATGAATGCTGTAAAATAGAAGGAAAAACATATAGAAGCAGCATAGAGTGGGAGGAACAATCAAAAGCTACTTTCTCCAATTGAATAAAACACTATTTTTGTTGGAAATATGATACAGGCAAATATAATTTCAAATCAAAATAGTATAGAGGATTACATTTCTGCTGAGGTTTTCACGGATGAATCAAACATGTCTCCAAAGTCTGGTGAATCCCATACATTGGTTCACTGAAATCCATCTTTGTCTGTGTAATAATGTCACATTTAGAACTATTCTATGTTATATTAATTACTTTGATTATCGTCTTATGCTACAGCATATTCTTTTTAATGTAACAAAGTAAAAGTGAATAAATTTGACTTTTATAACAAATGTCTTAAATCTTTTCGGCTTCTAAAAACCCTTCAGTATTGGAATGCTGGTATAGAATTGATAACACGTCACTGCAACGTTAACAAAATGCATTGCTTCAATATGTGATATCTCCAATCCCATCTTATCATAGAACATTATCAATTCCGATGCGTTTTATAGTATCTCTTCAGATTTATAAATGCGCCGATAAAATCCGATGTAAAGGTCAGTGGAGGGGTTTTGATGGTTTGGGCCCCGACTCGGAATCAATATCAATGATTGATCTGAAGCTTGGCTGCCTCCCCTAGCACAGCTCTGAGCCCCACGCCAACCCATCAGCACACCCTAGAAAACACCCGCCTTTTGTGATGGGGCAGTGTCTGGTGTCACTGGAGCCATGAGAACCTGGCCTGCCTTCTCCAGGAGGGGACAGCTTGACGTGCTGGAGGACCCCCTCCTCCTGCTCTCCTTTCTAGCGCCCTCTATCCAGCGCGATAGCAAGTGACAGGGCTTACACCTCGGGCAAGGCGATGGAGCAGCCACGTGACATGAAAGGGACCCAGCCAGCTTGCGACGTAACAGAGGCGTTCTGCAACCTTACTTTTTTAGTCAGTTTGTTACTTAGTAAGATGGCATGTAACAATTATGTTATTGATGGTTAGGTTGAAACATCACCAAATCAGAATGCTATTATAACATTATTTTTGGTGAGGTTAGGATGAAACCAAAACAGAATGTTATAAAAATATTCTGTTTGGGTTGAAGGACGTAACCGGAATGTTGTAATAACATCACAGTGCAACGTCATGGCAGTACGCTGCAGCAACGTAATTAGGAATCATCATAAGAACGTAACAAGAACCAAATGCAGAACCAACCAGAAATTTCCTGTAACGTTATAATAACGTCCAATCCTTGGCTGGGAAGACACCGAGGAAATGCTACTTTCGACTTTATCTACTAGCACTGCAAAATAGTGATTAAAACGCAATGTATTGACATATCTGCTTATGAATACAACTTTCGTGTATTACAATCGTATTGGTGTGTAGTTTCAGAGGGCCAGTCATGTTTGCGCATAGTTCTAAACGATTCGAGCAAACATAGTGTTTTCCTTGGACGGTGCAACGAGAGTAAAAGGGTCCCTTCTACTTTCGTTGGACGGTGTAAGTAGTTTATGGAAATGTCGATTTAGTTCTGGCGGTTTTCAGGATGTAGGTTATCATTTTCAAATCATTTTCAAATCATTTCACTTTTTCCATTGAATACATATAAGGGCATCGCTTTGCTACTTTCAGTTAGGGAGGATAAAGACATTTTTTGATATCATTCATAATAGTGCGATGGCTTTGTTGTTTAGGAAATAGAGTTATGCATCACCAACCGCCATCCACCAACACTTGTCAAATTCACCTAGTTTCTCGGTCTTCTTTTTGTCCACGTAAACCTCCCACCCTTTCCAACTGCCCCCATATTGCTTTTATTATGCATTCACGCCGTCAGATTTGGGTCCGCCCCCGGGTCAGCGGCGGGGTCAGGGGGTGAGCGGGCCGGCCGACCCCTGCAGCCCGGGGTGAGGCCGCGCCCTGCCCCGGCGGCCGGGCGGCCCGGGGCAGGCGGCGGGCCGGGCGGGATCCCCAGGGGACGGGCACGGCTCACCACGCCGCTACATCATGCCAATCGGACCCGGGGCCCGGGGGCCAGCTGGCCGGCTAAAGGCCACCGGTCGTCAGGCGGAGATGGGGTCACAGCACCCTGACCCCGGCCGCTTTGACCGCGCCCGGCAGCGGAACCGGGGCCTTTCTGGGCGCGCCACGCCAAGTGATTTATATGAACTTCTCCTGTTGGTTAGGGCCGAGGGTGGGGACAGAGGGGTCACCTCCTGCCCCTCCCCTTTCCCCCCGCACACAGCCCCCCGACGGTCCCCACGGGAAGGCGGGGGCAGGTTTTTAGGTCGGGGCAGGAGGGGGTGATTGGGGGCCACTGCCCAGGGCTAGATTATATCCACAGGCCTTTGTCCTCCGTCACCAGATCCCTGCCCTCAAAACACAAAAACTGCCGCCTGGAGCAAGGGGCTATGGCGGGGAGCGAGGCCCCCTCCCGGGGCGCAGGGCAAAGACTACGGGTACTGGGAATAAGGAAGGGGCAGGGTGGGTGGAGAGGGAGAGGGGGGCTTAGGCCCACGGTCAATCCGTAATTAATGGGTCAATTACGAGTGTCAATTTTTGCGATAGGCGGCGCCGTGAGCAGCTCAACTGAGGCTTGTTTGACCTTTTGCTCGGCGCACAAATCAGGGAGCAGCTCCTCCTCGCCGAGTGGTGATATCATGGAGTGCGGGGGGTCAGGGAGCTGGCCATAAAGCCTCATCTTTGTCCAAACAGTTTAAGTACGTGGCGAAGGTGGCAGCGGCCCCAGAGGCTTTGGCAGGGTCATCTGACATAGGCCGACCCCGGCTGGGGGAGTTGATCCCTCCTCCCGGCCCAAACTAAGGTGACAATTCGTGTGAAGGATCGCCCCCCGCCCGCCCACGACAGTATCCACAAAAGCCACATCAACATCTATCAGCTTCCGACTTATTGACGTGGTGCTCAGTCTCAGTAGGCACTGTTTTCTGACCAAAACTAGTTCACGTCCTTGACCTACTAGTACTACAGACACGGAGTGGAATGTGTTGTTTTATATTGAAAACATCTAGTTAGTCATTAAGTGTGTGTCCAATCCTCTGCGAAGATATTTCTTTCTACAGTAAGGAATGTTATGTATTCCATGTGCCATATGTATAGCACACAATTTATACATGAACATCTTCACAGTTATATATATATATATATATATATATATATATATATATATATATATATATATATATATACAGTGGCTGTCACTATGGGACGTACTTTATATAAACCTGTTCTTGTTCTTCTGACGTACTTTATATAAACCTGTACTTTACATAAACCTGTTCTTTAGGCAGCTTTTCATAGTGAATAACTAGCAGAGCCCTCCTATATTTTTATGATGTGATACTAAAATGCCCCTTCCTTCTAAGAGGAAAAATCCATGACAAATATTTTATCCGCAAACAAAGTGGTTCTATACACCGTATCTACCCAAGGAAGTTGGGCCTGGAAAGGCAGTAGATCATGTTGGGAATGGAAGGTCATTTTAAAAGTGCCCCCATTATAGGGCGCCTTGGCCTGGCGCTGGGCTCCCGGCGGCCTGCCCCTTCTGGTACTGATAGCACGGCTTATGGCGCCCAATGTGTACCCTTCCAATCAGTGGCCACCGACCCCTGCCCCTACAGGCCCCGGCCGGCGGCACGGGGGACCTCCTGGGCTCTATTAGATATCACCCCGTGGCCCGCCACCATAGATCAGATGTCCGGGCGTGTTGACCGCGCCCGCCGGAGCCGTGGCCTTTTGGTCCGTGGTCACCGTTAGCATTGACCGCCCCCAGGCCGCATTACCCCGGCCTGGACTTTTATGTGTGTCCCCAGTGACCTGGGAAGATCCCGCCCGGAGGCCGGCTCATTGTCCTCCGGGCTGACACCTGAGCGCCGGCCGGACACGCCCGGACAACCCTCTGGTGGTCAGCGCGCTGACCGCCCACACCCCCGCGTGTGTTTGTTGTGGTCAGTCCTGACTGATCTGGTTAGTGCCGACGGACCCTCACACCACATCACTGAAAGGGGGGAGACGGGGGTGGGGGTGGGTGTGGAATCCAAAGTGTGAGGAGGGAAGATAAGAAAGGAGCACCCAAAAGGAGAGAGTTGACTAGAATTGAAAGGGAAAACTAAAAGCAGGGTACCAACCCAAATTCCCATTTTCAAGTTCCCTGTGTTTTCCTTGAGATTTCCCTGTCCCACAGCAATATTTCCCTGTGTCATATCCAGCAAGTTCAAATTCAAAAGCCTCTCCATGCAGAAAGAATTTAGACAAACCAACAACAAAAAGTCAAACCCTAATATCTTGAGAATCAGGAATTTCAGAACCTGGCCAAATGAAATTCCATGTAATTTCCCTGTGTTTTGGCAAAATTTGCAAATTCCCTCTGTTATCACTGTCAGGGAATATTTATTTGCCATTTCCCTGTTTCCCTGTGCAGTTGGTACCCTGTAAAAGGATAGGTGAAACGAGACAAGATGCACAGGAGGGGTGGCAGAGGGTTCATCACCAACCACATATCTTAAAAGGTCAATCTAAAGAAAGTGTGCAAAAAGGCAAAGATAGTTTGTCCATGGAAACGGAAATAAAAATCAATATAAAACTTTCACCTGAGCCATTTCCACAATTACGTAAAGCAGGGGTTACCAAAGGCATTGGAACAAGTAACAAAGGTCAGTTTGTAATTATGGAAACACGCAGGTAACAAACTTCCCTGCTTACCCGTACATCTTTTGCAATTGGAGGCTGGCCGTGGAGGGACAAGGGAACCACGGGTAGGGGGTCGGGTGGCGGTGGCAGGGGGCGGGGGAGGTGAGTGAACGTAATAGGAATTCCTCACATTCTCCGACCTTTGGTGAAGCCACCCATCAGGGCCTACCTGAGGAAGCGCGCCCCTATAACTGTCTGTGATGGCCAGAGACTGATGTGCCTTTGTGTGCTGACCACCAGTCTCCCACGTCACCCGATCGCCCAGGATCCTCCTAATGAATAATTGTTTACTGACCGACATCAACTCCCTCCTCCCTCTCCGTGCCTTTAAGACTTAAGGGATAGGTGCAGGGAGGTAGAGGCAGAGAGGGATATTCCCGCTTATATTCCTATGTGGGACATCATGTGATATTTGAGAGAGTTGTCGGGCATTATAAGATAACCTATGCCTGTTTAACTTAGCGTTGGCCATGCAATACTGTGAAACTGTGTATCCATTCTGCTTAGTGGTTTAGTTGTGAAAATAGCCTTGTAGGCTTGGTTGCTAAAAGTTGAAACTAATTCATATGAAAATAAATTCTAAAGATTTTTAACAATGAGAGTACGCAACCACTTAACTACTTAAAACTATAAAGTTGATCACAATATTCAATGTTTTAATGGTTGGTAAGTAATCTTAATAGATGCAGGTCTACCGTGACTTCGGGCAAGGAATAACATGAATGATGACTTGTGATCTCAAAATTAACATTTTTTCATTAAAGAAGCTATGATATCACTGATAAAAGGCTATGCATCTACTTTCTGTTCCGAGTTTAATGTTTCATTTACACAAGCTTGTGAATATTATCATCGCATCCTCATAACATCAAACTATATTCATGAGCCGAACTTCATTTACCCTTGAAAACAGTGTGAAAAAAATCAGTGACAACCACAAGGGCCATAAACTAACGGCGTATCTAAAACAGGGGGCATTTATTACGACTAGGGGCTTTATGTAAGGCACGACTTGGCGGCTAACCAATGAAACATGTCCGGCCCGGTGTGTGACTGGACTGCCAAGTCCTTGTTGAGTTCTGATAAGGAGATCATTGTGCAATCAGTGCAGGAAATAAGCCGGCGTTATCTGTGGGATCGACACTCCCGGTGAGCAGGTCGGACAGGGCGGGCATGCCGAACACGTGTGAATACAGCGCCCACGAATAATGGAACAGCCCCGTCAGTTCTGCCTCGATAACCCTCAACATAGAGCCCCCGCGTAGTACCCCCCTTATCGGGGCGATAACACTACAGGATCACATCCTTTAGTCATGTTACATGCACTACAAGGAGGTAATCGCACACAGGATCAAGGTCACTGCATTTAGACAGCCAGGTCGACAAGGACTGCACTATTTGAATAGATTCAACTTCCAGGGAAGTTGCCGTCATCAAGAGCGAACTCTCTGATCTTGTGTCATTCTCCTAGTTCCCGCAGACTTGAGACACTAAAAGGTTGTCTTGGATAATACAATTAGACTGGTTCGACACGTTGATTATTGTGGAGGCTTAGATCCAAACTTTGTCAGCATTGATATCACAGGCTGCAAAGGGCGGCGCGCCAACTTCAGAGGTTTTTAGTTCTCGTTTCTGTCACAGCATGGCGTCCCCATCCAAAGGTCAGATGTTGATGCCCTGCTCCTGGCCTGTACAGATTTCAATACGAAACTGGCTTTGGTAGAACTAAACGTACGTAAGTTATTTATGTATTGTAAAGATATGCTGAAAACGGTTATAGGATAACATTCCGGATTGTCCATAATGAAGAAACCCAATAATCATGGTTTTCTCAAATGTTGGTTTCTTACTTGGAGAAATATCTACCATGACATTGCATTGGAACAATTAACTTTTCATATAATGATGGTTTCATCAATATGTACCCATCATTTACTACAACCAAGTTTACATGCTACATTCATGTCATCAGCCAAGGGAGATCATGATGTAATTCGGTTTAGGGAAGGGGGGGGGGGGGGTAAGGATGTCTATAACGAACCCTAAAGCATATAAAGAACCCTATTTCCTTCTGTGTTTTATCTGTACAACTAAAGGAACCTTACAGAAACTTTTGCGCTGTGCACTTTGGCGAGCAGCTCGTCCTTAATGGGGCGAGCAGCTCGCGGTAAGAGGACGAGCAGGAGCGGGGGGCAATCAGTGGGAGCGGGTGGTGCGCCGCCAGTGACGAATCGCACGTGTAGGCCGATAGCGCACATGGCAGGGTATTATCGACCCCTCGTTAGGCGCCCTAACCCCGCGCACCCATCATTAATACGGCCGCCTACCCCCCTAAAGCCGCCACCCCGCCCCCCGGCCACTCTAATCTGACCTAATGTCTAATGCTATCAGGCCGCGTGTTTGGGTCGCGACATCCGCCACCCTTAATCTCAGCGGAGAAAAAAACAATCGTGGGCTGACATGAAAGAAGCATTTCCTTTATGAAGCCCACTCACGACCCATTGGGCAGTCCTGTGTCATATTAGTCCGCGTGAGTCGCTGACCAGTGGCCGCCGATGACCGCTGCCCTCGAAGGGTCAGTCGTATGTCACCCCCCCCCCCCTCCCATCTCCAGGAGGATCTGTCGCTCATCAAATCATACCAGTAAAAAAACCCAAACCGGCCGGGGCGGTCAATACCCCACACGTTTTTCTAATTTGCTAATTTCCGTCGGTTCGGTCCCGGGTTGGGGGGATCCAGGAAAAAGGTTTTCCGTGTTTGTGTAGCGGAGCACGTGGCGGCCCGTGCCCCGCCCCCCGCCCGGCGCGCGCCCCACCCCAGGCCGGGGATAGTGGCAGGCCGGCCGAATATCTGCCCTCCAAGCGATCAGGGTCATTGGCCGCTTAACCCCTGGCTTTTCTATGTGCTAAGGCCCGTGCCGAGATGGCCCCGCTAAGCCTAATCCCCATTAATGCCGCTGACCCCCTCCAGGGCTTTGTAAAAAGCGCTGCGGCCAACATGGGGGGCTCAGGAGGGGCTTAGAAGGGATCAGCCCGCGCCCTACAGATGCCGCTGATACGGACACAAATGAATTCTACCGGAAAGATCTACACTGCGGGCTGGAGGGGCGGGTACTGGCGGGTACTGGAGGTTGGATCTCAGACCATAAGTACCCCTTGTAAACCAGGCTTAGACGGACGGGCCCAAGAAGGCGTAAATAAAGTCTGGGCCCAACGCTTTATCGGTTGTAACGTGGGCTCGGCTGGTCTCTTGTTTGTGATATCCCACGGTATAAAATGATAATGGCACTTTGAAGTTAGCCTGTGGCAATGCGCCATGCATGTATACTACTTACATTTTGGTAAAGACACTTTACATCGCCCCGCTGATGAATTAAAAAGCTTTATCTTTGAGGAATCAATCGGTGCAAATTATAACGAATCAATAACCCGACAAAAGGATGATTAGTACGAAAATAAATTATGTTTATTTCTTTGGTTAATGGCAGTGTACATTTCATAAAGGCAATACAATTATTCACATCGTAATTACAAAACTGTTATTTGAACAAAATTAATTCCAAGGCTTCACGCAGTTATAAGTTATAAATAAAGTGGTACTAGCCTATAGGCCCTTGCCCATTAAACTTAGGGCTGTATCCACTACCCAATTTCATTCCCGATTTCAGTTTTCATGAGAAGGAATACGTGCTAATCACAAACATGTTACATGTCATTAGAAAGGATTATTATTAATTATCTTTCAAATAGTATGTAACATGCAGGAGGCCTTACAATATGATGAAAATGCAGAAATAGCCAAATTCTGAGTAGTCAAAGTGTCCACTGGAATACAGGCTTAACATGATCTCTCTTGACTTAAAACCGCCTGTAAATAGAATTATATTTTGTATTTTGAAATAATCGTTTTGTGCTGCCTAGGGTGTAAGTTGCACTCATATTACTGTTGTAAAAGTGGAAAGAAAAGGGCATTATGCTACTTTTACAATAATATCATACCAATACAATGATCACCTGAGTAAGGTCAGCAAGAACAGTTATTGTATTAGGTCGTTAACTAGTTGTATTTCAGACACTATAAGAGGCATCTCAGTCATTGAAAGTGATTTGTGCAGAAATTTTATATTAAGTATATTAAAGACACATTATATCTTATTCATATGAAAGAAATTAAGGAAATGGTCTTATTCTTAGGTCCAGTAGTCTATAAAACCCTTAGCGGTATGGAAATGATTATATTTCTTAAAATTTGCAATATCTTTCATTTTCCATTGTAAATTTTACCAAAGCCTGATTCGTAGCCTCTAGACCCTATGGAAAAAATTCTCTTCCGATTTGACTGATCTCATAAATGAGCTGCAATATTTAAAAAAAATAAAATCGGCAATCCGCCCTTTGCGGAACTCTGGCATGCCTGGTCAACTAGCTATAAAGCATACACTATGACCATGCACAGTGTTAACACATTTTTTTCAGATAAATATTTTATTTGGGAAAAATACAAAATACTGGGAGTGTGATCTAAGGTCGGAGGGAGGCGGGCTTCATGAAGACGACGTTCTCCGGGAAATGATCCATCAACATGATGCCCTTGTCTCTGTTGACGTCCAGCTCGTCGATAAAGCCGAACCAGTAGATCACCAGGCCCGGTCCAAACCTGCGAGAGAAGAAACACTGGATCAGCAATGTGAAATCATCTAATATATATTTGAAAATGTGGGGAAACATGTAAGGCCTTTGGTGGTTAAAGACAGACTGATAGTGTGACTAGCATGGAACACGAATATAGTAATTATAGGCCTCCAATACAGATGCGTACATGTTCCCAAAAGTGTAATATACTTTTGGGAACATGCACGCATATTGATATAATAGAACAATAATATCACACATTACCAGTAATCAAACTTATAATACTTCGAAGAAGAGGCATAGTGTATTTACACAGATAAATCACCTCATAAGAAAGTGGTGGTATCGATTGAATTACCACTGAGACCTGTTTTATAAGCTACCATTCTGAGACGGGTAGTTTTCCAACTTATTCTTTTTTTCGCATCTGTACGTGTTAGGCGGAAAGAAGCTTGACTGAGGGAAATGGAACTCAAGTTTGATTTGAGGCTTAGAATGCAAAAACATAGGGTTATGCACTCATTGTTTCTCATCAACTAGCCCACAGACTTACATACTCCCCCCCCCACCACCACACAAAAAAAAGTGTGTCATCACATCGTCAAATAGTGCAAATCCCAATGATGTGAAAAGTGAATCTATATGAAGTCCTCTAGGTGTCTTGTGCGACCATATATGGCATCTGCTAACCCTTCATCTGTCAAAAATAAACGTCAACACACATTCCAACTTTTCTTCACAATCCAAGCCATCATTATGTTCCCTTTAACCCTCTCATCCCATCCCATCCCCTCTTATTCCGAACTAACCCTTTAAGCACCTTTCCCTCACACACCCCTGTTATCTGCCTTATACGTTGTCATGACGGGTGTCTGCCTTTGTACCTCAAGAAGAGTAGACATGTAGCCTGACTAGCCTCACGTCTCTGGGTACCCTGTGATCACAGCCCTGAACTGAGGGATATGTCAGTGGGGGTGAGCGTGGTGGAGTGGAGATAGGGGTTGGGGGTATAAGGGGCGAGGTGAGGGATATGTCAGTGGGGGTGAATGTGGTGGAGTGGAGATAGGGGTTGGGGGTATAAAGGGTGCGATGAGGGATATGTCAGTGGGGGAGAGTGTGGTGGAGGGGAGATAGGGGTTGGGGGTACAAGGGGCAAGGTGAGGGATATGTCAGTGGGGTGAGGGTGGTGGAGTGGAGATAGGAGTTGGGGGTATAAGGGGCGCAGTGAGGGATATGTCAGTGGGGGTAAGGGTGGTGGAGTGGAGATAGGGGTTGGGGGTACAAGGGGCAAGGTGAGGGATATGTCAGTGGGGGTGAGCGTGGTGGAGTGGAGATAGGGGTTGGGGGTATAAGGGGCATAGCGAGGGATATGTCAGTAGTGGTGAGTGTGGTGGAGTGGAGATAGGGGTTGGGGGTATAAGGGGCGAGGTGAGGGATATGTCAGTGGGGGTGAATGTGGTGGAGTGGAGATAGGGGTTGGGGGTATAAAGGGTGCGATGAGGGATATGTCAGTGAGGGAGAGTGTGGTGGAGTGGAGATAGGGGTTGGGGATATAAGGGGTGTAGTGAGGGATATGTCGGTGGGGGTGAGCGTGGTGGAGTGGAGATAGGGGTTGGGGGTATAAGGGACAAGGTGAGGGATATGTCAGTGGGGGTAAGGGTGGTGGAGTGGAGATAGGGGTTGGGGGTATAAGGGGTGAGGTGCGGGATATGTCAGTGGGGGTAAGGGTGGTGGAGTGGAGATAGGGGTTGGGGGTATAAGGGGTGTAGTGAGGGATATGTCGGTGGGGGTGAGCGTGGTGGAGTGGAGATAGGGGTTGGGGGTATAAGGGACAAGGTGAGGGATATGTCAGTGGGGGTAAGGGTGGTGGAGTGGAGATAGGGGTTGGGGGTATAAGGGGTGAGGTGCGGGATATGTCACTGGGGGTAAGGGTGGTGGAGTGGAGATAGGGGTTGGGGGTATAAGGGGCGCACTGAGGGATATGTCGGTGGGGGTGAGTGTGGGGGAGTGGAGATAGGGGTTGGGGGTATAAGGGGCGCACTGAGGGATATGTCGGTGGGGGTGAGTGTGGTGGAGTGGAGATAGAGGTTGGGGGTATAAGGGATGTGTGTAAGGACCAGGGTGAGGGATATGTCGGTGGGGGTGAGCGTGGTTGAGAGGAGATATGGGTTGGGGGTATTATAAGGGGAAAGGTGAGGGATATGTTAGTAGGGTGAGCGTGGTGGAGTGGAGATAGGGGTTGGGGGTATAAGGGGCATGGTGAGGGATATGTCAGTGGGGGTGAGTGTAGTGGAGTGGAGATAGGGGTTGGGGGTATAAGGGGCGAGGTGAGGGATATGTCAGTAGGGGTGAGCGTGGTGGGGTGGAGATAGGGGTTGGGGGTATAAGGTTTGTGGTGAGGGATATGTCAGTGGGGGTGAGGGTGGTGGAGTGGAGATATGGGTTGGGGGTATTATAAGGGGAAGGTGAGGGATATGTTAGTAGGGTGAGTGTAGTGGAGTGGAGATAGGGGTTGGGGGTATAAGGGGCGAGGTGAGGGATATGTCAGTAGGGGTGAGCGTGGTGGGGTGGAGATAGGGGTTGGGGGTATAAGGTTTGTGGTGAGGGATATGTCGGTGGGGGTGAGCGTGGTTGAGAGGAGATATGGGTTGGGGGTATTATAAGGGGAAAGGTGAGGGATATGTTAGTAGGGTGAGCGTGGTGGAGTGGAGATAGGGGTTGGGGGTATAAGGGGCATGGTGAGGGATATGTCAGTGGGGGTGAGTGTAGTGGAGTGGAGATAGGGGTTGGGGGTATAAGGGGCGAGGTGAGGGATATGTCAGTAGGGGTGAGCGTGGTGGGGTGGAGATAGGGGTTGGGGGTATAAGGTTTGTGGTGAGGGATATGTCAGTGGGGGTGAGGGTGGTGGAGTGGAGACAGGGGTTGGGGGTATAAGGGGCATGGTGAGGGATATGTCAGTGGGGGTGAGTGTAGTGGAGTGGAGATAGGGGTTGGGGGTATAAGGGGCATGGTGAGGGATATGTCAGTGGGGGTGAGCGTGGTGGGGTGGAGATAGGGGTTGGGGGTATAAGGTTTGTGGTGAGGGATATGTCAGTGGGGGTGAGGGTGGTGGAGTGGAGACAGGGGTTGGGGGTATAAGGGGCGCAGTGAGGGTTAGGGTTAGGGTTAGGGTATAAGGGGCGAGGTGAGGGATATGTCAGTAGGGGTGAACATGGTGGAGTGGAGATAGGGGTTGGGAGTACAAGGACCCAGGTGGAATTATAGAAGAAAAATATCGGTTAGGAAACCGAAAGAGCTCCGGCTTATTCGTCTTCTTTTTCTATATATGAAAGTAATTGTTGATGAAACATGGGTATGGGAATACGAATTATCGAGCGAATTATCGATCGAATTAAACAAAAAGATGCACACGCGAGCCCACCGCCATCCTCCTCTATTATCGTTCACCTACACGCGGTCAAAACTAACCTTGTTTCCGATGCCGATCGGATATATCGACATAATTCTTCAAGATATATCGACCCAGACCTGCTCAGAATATTAATAATCCACAAGATTACTCCATTTTGCTGGACGATGCCGATTTAAGGCGTAAAAGGTGGTCAATCGCGTAGGACTGCAACACGCGGTCTGACCTAGCCAGCGCTATCTTGGCGTCTGATGCAATGTCTGTGGTTTGACAGGGTCAATACGCGCGATGCGCTTCGCCCGGAAGGAATTGCGCATGAAACATAGTCCGCAAAGAAACGCGATTTTCTGGGTTTATATGGATATATAGCTTCCCAACACATCGGCATCATCAATAAAAGATCGACATGAACCTATATGGCACGTTAAGTCGACTGAAACGCGCGCGAAATAGGCGAGCATTCCCGGCTGACTTTCCGATCGGAAACCGGTGCCCGCCTTGCTCGGCGTCATCACCCTCATTAACATAATCACACTACACGACACATCCCGAAAGCTATAGGCCTTTGAATGCTGAGGCGTCGATGTTATACAGTTTGACCGCTGTCATTCTCCAACCCGATCTCGGCTAATGCTTTGTCAATGGTCAATTTCTGGTATAGGCATTACATAGTTAATGCACTGCAAACCGGAAGCAGGCCTAAATTTGCGATCTTGTTTCCGCTGGTTCAACTATCATTCAATGGTGTTTCCCGCCTAAATGACCAACACAACACTCCGGGCTTGACCGGAGACGACGGCCCCGATAGCGAGGCCAGAGAACAATATGAAGGTATTTTCCCCCCTTTAAACAAGGTCACAGTTGGAAATATGGAAGAAAAATATTGGTTACAAAACCAAAAAACTCTGGGTTATTCGTCTTCTTTTTCTATATATGAAAGTAATTGTTGATAAGATAAGTCGATATGAATATGAATTATCGAGTGAATTATCGATCGAATTAAACAACAAGAAACATATTTTGAAGATGTTCCAGATACATTGTGGGCCCCTTGCGGACCCCCCACCTACCATGGCAGACCCCCACCTACCATGGCAGACCCCCACCTACCATTCCAGACCCCTCTCCTCACCCCCTCTCCTGACACCCCCCCCCCCACCCACATCTCCCACCTAACCCACACACACCTTCCCCTGTCCACACAAGGCTTTCAACAAACACAATTTACTCTAAGAGTTTCCTATAGCCTAGTGGTAAGACACAAGCAAAGTAGGGTGAAGGAAACGTAATGCATTTCATATGTAAATGACCACGACCCGGGCTCCACGACCCGGGCTCCATGACCCGGGCTCCACGACCCGGGCTCCACGACCCGGGCTCCACGACCCGGGCTCCACGCACGGGGCTCCACGCACGGGGCTCCACGCACAATAATTGTTGATAATGAAATACCTGCAATCTTGAAATGACCCCAATTTCACAGAACAGACTATAGTTCAGGAGACTTTACCATATATGGCACTGCATCAATCTCCGAACTGAGTCTTGGTATGAGAAACATACCAAATTCTCCATTGCCACCAAGGCTATACACACACACTCTCCAAGGACACACAGGGTCAATGTGACAACACCCTCTGAGACTGAAGCTGATTACTGGTATGAGCAGGTTTTGAGGCATAGAAGGACAAAGCCTGTGATCCACCTAAATGACCAACACAACACTCCGGGCTTGACCGGAGACGACGGCACCGACAGCGATGCCGGAGAATAAGGGACCACTGAGGGATATGTCGGTGGGGGTGAGCGTGGTGGAGTGGAGATAGCGGTGGGGGTGAGGGTGGTGGAGTGGAGATATGAGTTGGGGGTATAAGGGGCCCAGTGAGGAATATGTCGGTAGGGGTGTGTGTGGTGGAGTGGAGATAGGGGTTGGGGGTATAAGGGTCGTGGTGAGGGATATGTCAGTGGGGGTGAGTGTGGGGGAGTGGAGATAGGGGTTGGGAATATAAGGGGTGCACTGAGGGATATGTCGGTGGGGGTGAGGGTGGTGGAGGGGAGATAGGGGTTAGGGGTATAAGGGGCGCATTGAGGGATATGTCGGTGGGGTCGAGTGTGGCGGAGTGGAGATAGGAGTTGGGGGTATAAGGGGCCCAGTGAGGGATATGTCGGTGGGGGTGAGTGTGGTGGAGTGGAGATAGGGGTTGGGGGTATAAGGGGTGCATCAAAGAGGGGTTGGGGGTACAAGGAGTGCGTCAGAGACAGAGCTAGCCCCACGTCTCCGGACACCCTGTGATCACAGACCCTGAACTGCTCCGGGTGTAAGGACCAGGCTGAGGGATATGTCAGTGGGGGTGACTGGGGGTAGGCGTGGCAGGGTGGAGATAGGGGTTGGGAGTATAAGGGGCGTGGTAGAGACAAAGCCTGCACTGAGGCATCGCCCCACGTGTTCAGACGCTTGTACGGACGCGGGATAAATGCGCTCCATTCTTCTCATCCCAGGATGATAGATGGAGCAGGCGGGCAGCTGGGGCCGGGAGCTGCTCGCCAACACCAGATGAGCAGCTCAGCGCTAGGCCCTGTACGCCGCTCCTTTATCTCCGAGCTAGGAGAAGGCTATCTGAGTTATCATGTGTTATCAGCAGACAGAGGGAAGGTGCCGGGGAGGCCAGTGATCAGATAACTCGGATGATCCCAAGCCTCATCCATTTCTCCAGTAGTACCCCTACGTCAGAATCACAATCGCCATGGCAACTGTCACGTCCCTATACCCGAGCTAAAAGCTGGTGTAAAACTGAAAGGCTCGCGTCGCTTCTCTGTGATTACAACCTGACACTGGTGGCGGATATCGCGGGGTTGTCGCTGGTGGTTGACCATGGAGATGCTTGTCGGAGCAGGGACAGTGACTGTTTCACCAGACAATAATCGCCCTGACTTATCACAACATTAAAACTTTCAAAAGAATAATCGCACTTGTTGGGGAACTCACATAAAGTGCCACTATGATGAATATCTTTTGGGATGATAATATGAAAATTGGGCAACTGACCAATCTTATTTTTCAAATGAAAGCAGGATGAAGATGCTATAGATAACTTTGTTTTTATCAAAGTTCCCCCAATATCTTACTTCACACTTATCATATTGAAAGAATTATAATGAAAAAAATATGTAGTTGACGTAGTATGATATATCACATATATGCTATGTATTTAAGTGAAATGGCTCTTTAATGTATTTGTACAAGTATTACTGTATCAAAGATTTTTGAAAAATATACTTTATCACGTTTTCATGTATTGAAGTGAACATGATCTTCCATATATAAATGAATATATGAATATAAGAAAGCAAGAATATGAACGGACAGTGTGGAAATCATACTATGATACTGCTATAGTACCATACATCTATACATAAAGTAACCAAAGAAGAATTCAAACTATCTGACTTTCTGAATCCACGTCCTCCAAAAATAAATACAGTTTCATGTTACAACTGTCACTATCGATGCCAAACTACTGCATATCCACGAGGCCAAATGGTCATCAAACCCCATCAAATAAAGTCGCCCTCAGCGATAGCATCTCGCCGCACAGAAAGCACTTGAGGTCAGAACCAATTATCTCGACTAGTGGCGGGCAGCGTGAAATTTAATGAAAGTTTAACCCCGAGGAGGGCTTAGGGGGGATTTACTCTACGGGCGGGGGCGGGCTAACTGTCACTGCTGGACAGACGCCCTACAGTGACGCCCAGAAACGTGGACTAGAAAACGGTTCATTATTCAGAGATAACACTCAGGATAAAACAAAAATTAAAGAAAGTGGGAGGGACATTTCCAAATTTTCAGTTTAGAATGTTGATTGGAAAATATTATTTTATGGTTAAACTGGCTTAGAAAAGATCAACTTCATAATTGAAATAACTTCGGAGAAAGACTGAGAAATCCGGAAAAGGAAAAATGGTATCTATGATTTTTCTTATATTCTCTCAAGATCTAGTATTTCAATGTCGTATTGCGTCGGACCATTTGTTTTATGGACATTAAGTTGAGGCTGGCGGGGGAAGAAATACAAAGAAACCTTATCACCTGCCAGGGTAAATAAAGTGTGCTGAGAAAAAGAAACATATGAAGAACATTGAGGATTTTCAGTTTTGACACAGAAATAAAGAAATTAATGTATCGTCGAAATGGACCAACTAACAGGTAATTACGCATTCTTGCATCATAGAAAATAAGTTTTGCGATCCAAAAAGGACAGTTGTGAAGTTCAAGAAAACAGTTTGAGGTGAAACGATTTCAAAGCAAAAGACGGATCGTTTCATTGTAAAGAAGTGCCTGTTTTGGGGGGCAAAACAATGAACCGCCCTCGGTAATGAACAAAAAGGAGAACCGTTTTGGGGCGGGTAAAAACCTTAACGACGACGTGAAAAAGAGGGGTTTTAATTCTCCCAACCACGGATAGCCGGTTTCTTGACTTTTACCTGCAGTTTGGCCTAAAACGGGATGCAAGCTGGGTGATATGTCGACAAAACTCAAGGCTTTGATATATAAACTTTCATGAACTGTATCATTATTTGTAGATTAACATTCTGAAAAACTATAGCCATAATTACTTTTAGATTAGTATTCATAAATAGATTTGCCTGGAGTGTTTATTCATTCTATGTAGATGGGCATGTAACGATTAATTACTTATTTTTCATAGTTTTCCCAGAGGTTTTGTCAATAAAATCAGCCAAAATTAGCCTGCAGGTCCTTAAAATACTGTAAAGGGCCTTCCATTTAGTACGTACGCATCGGGGGGTCGAAATATTTGAAAATATGTTCTAGTACAAATCCAATGCGTATTTCCGCCCAAGGGAGGGGGGGGGGGGGGTAGTGAGGTATTTCAAAATGTGCGTTCATACTAAATGGAAGGCCCCAAACCAGCTATCCTTGGTAGGGAATATAGTGGTCCCTTCTGCGTCCTACAGTAGGCCCTTCTGGCGGGGCGGCGGTCCGGCACGTGCGGGCAGCGTGCGGCGCGGGGTACCTGTCCATCCACCTGTCACACGGGATGGGTCAGTTAGCAGGGCTGACCACTGGTCAGTCTAGACGCGCCCGGATTAGGTAGCGTCCAGGCAGCGTCTCATCAGCCCTAATATAGGCCAAGGGGGAAAAAGTTGTGTTTCGGTAATATCAGTCCTAAAATATAGGGTAGGTAAGTCGGGATTTCTTTTAGTAATATTTTTTTTTTTAGTGGAAAAACATTATTTTACTATTTTTCACACGGCACTCTGGGCGGTGTGGTGAAGGATCACGCTCATCCAGGATATTTTAATGGTTGTGGGCCATGTAAAAATAAAATTCACCTAGAGTCAGCCGAGGCCTCGTCACCACACACACCTTTTAGTGGAAAAACATCCCAACTTCTGTGATATCTTACAACATTCTAAAATTTTGGGATAATATGTCTGTAAAAACTTCAGGGTCTGGGAATAACATTGGAGGAGGTCGGGTTACCGAAACGCAACTATTTGTTTCCTTGGCCTAACTGCCCACCGCCCCAATCCGTCCCGTCCTCTTTATACCCAAACGCTAATTACAAGGTACGTCCACTCAGCCGAAGGAAGCAATTGCAATATGTCCTATACGTGCTACCATTAGCGAGTTGGTCATGAATGTTACATTTATATATGTTTTTACACTCCTGATTGATTCTTCAAGCGTAAGAAACTTCGCACCGTAGTTGATGTTTGAATTGAAACAACTCGAATTGGTTGGTTATTGGTTGCTTTACGCCCTAATTAACTACCAGGGTCATTTGCAGTTGATTGTAAAATTAAAAACAACTTAAACTATATTATATTTCAATATTACTGTATAACATTGATGTTTACACTATACTACTCATCTATATATTTCATACGTAATCATGCAACACATTTAAACCCTGACGATTGTTACTTGAATAATTCCTAAACACAACGATTTTCCTTTAAAAAAAAAACCTAAGTTAATGTTAATAAACATGCATAGTTTTCATTGACATTAGCGGTACATAATAAAGAAAATTTTGCTCAAGGTTCACAAACATTCCTGTCACACAAGAAGAATGGAACTAAAACCGAGGCTTATTCAACTCTTGCCATAAATCGTGTACTGATAAAACAAACCTTGTGACAATGTGGACGTGTGGACGTTCTGCGACCACTAATCATTCTACATCCATAGGAGACCCGTCATTATGGTAAGTGAGATTCGTCCCCTGACATTACTAACCAAACAAAGGAGGGTAATAAAGGGTTTCAGTAGTGCGCCGTGCTCACTGCTCAGTTAGTGTACGTCAATCTCTGTAAGTAGTTTATACAAAGAGGGATGAGCAGCAGGAAACTTACTGTGTTTTTAAGTTACTTTAAATATTCTTTATTGAAAAAAAACATTGGATGTACATGTAGTATACACCTATTTCATGAACCTGCGCATAGACCCTCACATAGGAACCCATAGATGCCCATAGGAACCCATATCCCAATCATCTGGTTCAGGTCTATCCACTAGGTGTGCGCCACACGAATGCAAAAGGTACTGTGTACAATGTATATACAAATCACACTTTTATTCTATGTCATCATAAAATGAACAAAATTACTGTCATAGAAGGTATAAACCAGTCAAGCATCAAGAGAACTTTAGAGGTTTCTGCATTGCATTAGGCACGCTAAAAGCACTGACATTCAGCTAGTCAATCGTGTAAGTAGTATATAGAAAGTGAGATGTGAAAAAGGGAATTCAGTTTCTCTACTTCTTCTCTACTAGTACACTGTAATAGGCCATACCCATATTTGTATGGCTGAGACGTAGATTATAACAGATTTTAAAGAGACATAGCTTAAAAAGTATAATACTTAATATATTGTGTCGCAAGTATACACACTGCTCCCAGTTGAGGCAAACAGTGTGAATGGTCAATGTGGAACATCTTCTAAAACTCAAGAAGGTCAATCATACAAAACCAAGTTAAAGGACAGCTATCATAGCCAAGGATGTGACGTTATTATAATGCTGCAGCAATGTTCTGGTTGGTTTTGTATTTGGTTTTTGTTACGTTCTTTTAATGACTCCCAATTACGTTGCTGCAACTTACGGCCGTGACGTTGCACTGTGATTTTATTACAACGTTCTGGTTATGTTCTTCAACCCAAACACAATGTTCTTATAATGTTCTGTTTTGGTTTTGTCCTAACCTCACCAGAAAATAATGTTATAATAACAATCTGATTTGGTGAGCTTTCATCCTCGTCATGAATATCGTCATTGTTACGTGCTATCATAGTAAGTAACAAAATGACTAAAAAAAAGTATGGTTACAGAACGTTCACTGGCCCCCTGCCTCTGCTGCCCACTGACCTCCTGTCTCTAGCAGGATGTCCTACCTAACCTACCCAAACATACCCTGCCCAAACATAACCTACCCAAACATAACCTATCAAACTTAACCTACCCAAACCTAACCTACCCAAACATAACCTGCCCAAACATAACCTACCCAAACATAACCTATCAAACTTAACCTACCCAAACCTAAACTACCCAAACCTAACCTACCCAAACATAACCTGCCCAAACATAACCTACCCAATATAACCTATCAAACTTAACCTACATAAACCTAACCTACCCAAACCCAACCTACCCAAACCTAACCTACTCAAACCCAACCTACCCCTACCCAAACCCAACCTGCCCAAACCTAACCTGCCCAAACTTAACCTACCCAAACCTAACCTACCCAAACATAACCTGCCCAAACCTAACCTACCCAATATAACCTATCAAACTTAACCTACCCAAACATAACCTACCCAAACATAACCTGCCCAAACATAACCTGCCCAAACATAACCTATCAAACTTAACCTACCAAACATAACCTGCCCAAACATAACCTGCCCAAACACAACCTGCCCAAACACAACCTACCCAAACACAACCTACCCACACCTAACCTACCCAAACTTAACCTTCCCAAACATAACCTGCCCAAACATAACCTGCCCAAACATAACCTGCCCAAACATAACCTGCCCAAACATAACCTGCCCAAACATAACCTGCCCAAACATAACCTGCCCAAACATAACCTGCCCAAACATAACCTGCCCAAACATAACCTGCCCAAACATAACCTGCCCAAACATAACCTGCCCAAACATAGCCTGCCCAAACATAACCTATCAAACTTAACCTACCCAAACATAACCTACCCGAACCTAACCTACAAAACTTAAAGTACTGAAACCATGTCCCGCTTAACAAGTGGTCAGCGGTCAGTCAGTAAGCGGCCCCTGGAGCAGGCAGGCAGGCAGGGGGCAGGGGGCAGGGCGGGCTGACCACTGTGGCCAATCACCCCACCAAGGTGATGGTCAGTTAAATGCTAGTGGACAAATGCCAGCATCATTTGGCCGCCGCCATTTGTCGCCCGGTGCTAGGCTGGTCTGGGCCGGGGGCCGGGTCTAATCCCAATTAGAGGGCCTCGGGGGCCCGTGGGGGCGGCCTTGGGAGCCCAAGAGGGGGGGGGGGCTTGGGAGCCCAGGAGGAGGAGAGGGGAGGTGGGTCCCCCCCCCCCCCCCCACGGGCTCATTACCCGGGCCTAGCCCCCCACAATGACCGGGTACTAATCACAGCTCGGCCCGCCTGACCCCCGAGCCCCGAGCCCCGTCACCTGCTCACGGCCCACAAATAACGCAATTTGCTGAAGGGAGCTGCTCCTCGGAGGAGTAGGAGCTGGGGGTAAGGTGGCTGGGGGGGTGGGGGTGGGGGTAGGTGGCTGGGTGGGTAGGGGTGCCGTTATCTGCCCCAGCTCATCACCTCCAGGCGCCCGGCCCCCACCTGCCGACCTCTGCAGGGCGCTCCTGGACCTGGAGGATTCACAGGCCTCTCCATCACAGCCTGCAGCCAACACCTCCTCCTCCTCCTGCTCCTACCACTCCTCCTGTGTCTCCTTCTCCTACCCTTTCTCCTGGTGTGGCTCCTATGTTATGCCTTTCTCTCCCCCAAGTCTGGTCCTATTTTTGAACAACTTTCCTTTCTAGCCTAGAGCGTCTCTATCTTACTACTACTACTACTACTACTACTTCTACGTGTACTACAAGCGTAGAGGTACCTATACTTCCACCCTAACAATGGAGCATGAATGAAGCAAAGGCAAATGTCTGTAGTAGAAATTCTGAAAGGTATACATGTATGCTCCCGTGCGACCCTATCCCCAAACCTGTCCCTCATTGCTTGCCATTTTCAAATAAGCTTAACATAGAGCTGCCTGTACTTGACATAGAGAGCACAAATGAAGCAAAATGTATGTAGCCGACATGTTGTAGGGTACATTTTGGGTATATTCTCATGTACGGCCCTATTCTCAAGCTTAACCTGCCCAAACTTAACCTGCCCAAACCTAACCTACCAAACCTAAACTACCCAAACCCTGTTCCTCACTGCATGCCACTTACCCACAGAAATCCGTGCCAACTATATACGACCAGCAGCCCTATCCCCGAAGTTAACTTACCCAAACTTAACCTACCAAACTTAACCTACCCAAAACCAGTTCCTCACTGCATACTATTTGCCCACAGAAGCCCATGCCAACTATACGCCCAGCAGCCCTATCCCAAACTTAACCTGCCTAAACTGAACCTACCCAAACTTAACTTCCCCCAACGTAACCTAGCCAAACTTAACCTGCCCAAACTTAACCTACCCTGCAACTTAAACTGCCACTCAGTAAATATATGCCATTAGCCCACAGAAGCCGGCGCCCACTATATGCCCGGCCGCACGCTCTACCCAGCAGGGCGCGGTACCCAGGGACCGATTGTCTGCGGGCTGAGGGGGGTCGGGCCCGGGTCGGGGGTCGCCCCTCCCCCCGGCCCCTCCTGGCACCCAGCCCCGCCGGGGGTCATAAGGCTAGCGGCCTAAGACGACTTAATCTGGGATTAGCGTGAGACGAGGGCCCCCTGATCCTGGCCGAGCCGTCACGACAGGGCGGCGGACGGCGCGCCTTGGGAGCGAGCAGCTCGTCGTGTTATGGCCTGAGCAGGAGCCGAGCAGCTCAGTAAGCCGGCGACGAGAGGGTCAGGGGAGCGGCTCACAGAGAGGGCATGGGGAGGGGTTCACTTTAACAGGGGTGGGGTTTCATGGGTATAACACACGCATAAAACCTGCACGCGTATCACAATTTTTAGGGGCCTTCCATAAAGTACGTACGCATCAAGTGGGGGGGGGGGGGGGTTGAGATTTTTTAAAAGTGCGTACATTCTAGTACAAATCCAATGAGTATTTTGCCCAAGGCGGGGTGGGGGTGGGGTGGGGCAGGGGGCTCTGAGACTGTTGAAAATGTGCGTACGAACTAAATGGAAGGCCCCTTACATATGTAAACGTCTCTGGAACCCATGCAAGCACATAGGAAAAGTATGTGTATATTACGATTTCCCGAATCATATATTAGAGATAATGCGTATCACATATTTCAAAGTCTCGTGAGCCCCAGTACATACCAAAACTATATATGTATCACGATTTCCCAAATCAAATCTGTGAGTAGTTATATCTGGAGCGACGGAATTATAAATCATATGTGTTAAAGATGTTGCAAAACCAAAACTGCTGAACGAGCTATTCGGAGAATAAGCAAGCAGCGGGCTTCAATCAAGGTCTGTCACTTGTCCAATATACATGTAGCACCACGGGGAATTCGTTATTTTATTTCACCACTCTGGCAAAAGGACATTTTCCTTTTCTGAAAGGATTTGATTCAATGCAGACTTTAACAAATACAAACAGATCCTCTACATAATTGGACATACTCATATTCGGATGGAAGCGAATACTAGAATAGGCTAGAAACTGCTTCTAACAGTTCGTTAGATTCACTTATAACCGATAATTTCTGTCACCGACAACGCAGTGATTGCAGGAGACATATATGTAACTTATATTAACAGATCAATTGCAACACCCAATGGGCCTATGGTACGTCACACACATTGTGGACATACATATGAATTTCATTTCAACATGTTCAACTTCGGTGTAAATAAGCCAGGGCTGCAAGTTAGGGTTAATAAAAAAAATTAAACCACAGAAAGAAAATTTGACAATATCTTAAAATGCTATAAAACGTGAAAATTAGTATTGGAGGTAATGCTGCTAAATCAGACTAAAATATGAAAGCTTACATCCCTGATGTTAAATCAAGACAATATAGTTTAAACCATGGAAAATACGGAGGAGGAAACAATACATTTAGCCTGTCAGGACACCCAGCAACAGGCGGATGAGTGGGTCTGAGCAAATCATGCCGGGGGGCGAGCTGCTCGCTTCACCTGAATCAGCTCTATTTGCGATCCGGGGCCGGGCGACTTCCGCCCTGGAGATGGCAGTAGTTTGATACATGGGGCGGGTGTCGGATGTGACTCGGGGGTGTCGGCTGGTCCTCCCGGGCCGGGCTCCATCCTGGGCTTCCTGTGGGCTGTCAGAGGGAGGGAGGCGGGCGGCGCCCATACATACACGTTAATGGGCAGGTATGGACGTAGGCATCACCGCCAGTCAACAACACCGCCGGGAGGGGTATGGAGAAAAATAAAGCAGCAGGCTGCCTCATAAAGTTACATCGATTTGGTCGCTTTGCGAGTGTTCCGTTTTGGTAAAATAAAAGTTGTGGTTTGTTTGTTTGTGTGCCGTCCACCTGAGATGTAGCGGGTGAAATGAATCATGAAGTGCTTCCAATAATTGTGGGGTTAACTCATATTCCCTCAGCTTGCGCGGTATGTTTCCAGCGGTTCTTTCTATGACATGTACAGTGCCCCATGATCCACCCTAAAATTCTGATAAAACGTGCATTTCTTTATATTCCGTGGTATGTTTAGATCGGTTCTTTCTTCTACATGTGCACTGCCCTAGAAGCTACCCTAAATTTCTGGTAAAAAGTCTGCTTAATTACTTGCGCTAAGACCGGCGTTTATAATTTCAATTTAAATGCCACATTACTATGATATGCATATACATTCTGATGAAAGTTCGAAAGGGTCAAAACATGTTGATTTAACACAAATTCCTCACCAATAGATAAATCAACCTGTCCCCCCAAACGTTTGGGAGTTGAGTTTGATAGTAAGTCCACTGTTTTGAACTGACATATATTAATTGTTGAGTATGATACAGTCGCTACAGCGTTTTAAACTATGACATATGTTAAGAGTTAAGGGGGAAAAATCAATATCTTTGAATCAGCAGTGACAGTTCTATTTGTATTAATGAGAGATTATACAAGAACTGACAAAAAGCAAAGCACTTTACAGCAAACACAGGCCGATGTAATCGCCCCGTGCGGGCCGGGGGGAGGTGGTGAGAGAGCACACCTGGCGTGGCCCTTACCCCACACAGGTGTGGAGACCGGCCCCACAGCTCCTCACAGAGAACAAATATTGTCTGTTTAAATTAGCTGACACGTAGCTTTCAAAGGTGGCCTGATCAATCACAATAAATAAGCAATGTCTTGTCACTTGTAGGTACCATCCATCAACGACTTGAGCGGCGGTGGGGGTGGAGGTGGTGGTGGTGGGGCGGGGCGCATCTGGCAGGGTGGGGGTGGGCACCACCACCTTGTCACCACCGGCACCACCACCACCACCACCGCCACCACCACCCCACCTGGCAGATCTGGATCCGCCCCCCTCGTCATAGTCCCCAAAACCATCCGTCAGCAACAGTCAAAAGTCTGATCCCGTGAAATTAAGGGGAAGAGGTCATACCAAAAAAGTCCTTTCTTCGTCGGGATCTAGTGAACATGTTCAAGCATTATGATAAAATGTTTGATGTAGATTATGATAAAATGAAGTTATGTAAACTATGAAAAAGATTACGTCTTACTCATTAAAGATGTTAGGGAATTCATGATAGTTAAACGTATAACATTAGTATGGCATTATGTGTTATAGAGCTCAGTCAATTTATACAGTTCCGATTAACCTGTTGAGTGTCTTGCCTATGTTCGTCCAGTGTGTGCAAGCCTAAGGCCATATATTGCGTTGTGTCAAACTGGTCTACAACTTGTTCTCGACCTTATACCGAATGACGTACATTTGAGAACCTGAACAATATTTTGGAGTTTAAGCATTTTCAGTATGTTTTAGTTTGAAATTGAAATCAATCACCTCAGACAAGTATGTCTCGATATGCCACCAAATCCAGTTTGCATACACCTATGTCTCAGGCTAAAGCCCTCAATAGAGTCAGTGTGTGCAAACCAGGGCAATAGCTATTGCGTGTGACCCCCGGTCTGTACTATGTATTTATGCTTCACATAATCTAAAATACAAACTTAAAAGTTGAGATAGAAAGTGAATATAGTAGGTAGACTATCATCTTTTCCATGTGGGGCCCACCCCACCCGACTAACACTTACACCCACAGCAATAAATGTTCGTTTCTTTGCCACCCTTCAGGCGTGCGTTTGTGCTCATTTCAACTGGCGCCACAGAAATGTACTTTACTGTCTGAGGTACCATTTATTCTATATCAAGATTCCAACCTCTTTACCTAGAGTGTTGGCCTGCCCTCTCAAAAGCGGGTGCAAAAAAAGATCTGTTATTGCTCTGGAGGTCAGTAATGCCTATCTGTAAATGCTAATGTCATTTTTGTGTCGTCAGTAAATATTCTTAAAATTTTCTTTGTAATTGATAAAAGATAAATCAAGTACAGACCTTGGGTTCACTCAGAAATTGTTATTGCTCCAGTTTACATACACCTATGTCTCAGGCTAAAGCCTAGACGGTGTGTACAAACCAGAGAAATAATAACTGCCTTGTACCCCTGTCGTTGTACTATGTATACACTACAGGACAAGTTGGCAGAATCACATTTGATGTGTTTAAATATAGTATAATTCCAATTTTATTTATATAACTCTTGCGATACAACAGTTAGCAATGTATTTTGAATTCACATGTCTTTCTTGATATGTGTCTTTTGAAGCTAAAATTATCATTTATTATACGGTTAGAAAATCTGTAATGTAAACTTGGTCTTGAGATAAAAGTGGCGCATTGGTGAGGACTCAGCGGCAGACAGATAAAGGCTGAATCCCACACGTCAGTTTCTTTTGGTAAACAAGTTGGGGATCGGTAATAATTCCACGTGGGCAATAATGAATCCATTTCATCCAATTTTACAATAGTTTTGGTATTAATTGACCTATCAATACACATAGAAAGACACCTACTTTTGATGCACAAGGTCGTTGATCTATGGTACAAGATTAGGTATGTGTAGTTTGAAAGCCTAAATCTAATTCACTTTCTTGTCATATTGAAAACAATTCAGAAGATTGGCGTATACCTGGCATATAGTGCGTTTCTTATCATCGATTGAACCGAGTACTTGTTTCATAAAATGTTTAAGAACTGTGAACACATTTAACCTTCAATTCAATAAACTTTTTTTTGGAAATAACATCTTGATGAACTTAAATCCATTTTGTAATGGGATGAAAAGAAGGAACGATCAATACACATAAAAGGTGAAGATTAAAGTGGTTCATCCCCTGAAGTAGTAGCTCAAGCACCGATTAGCATGACAGCTTTAGCATCTCAATGAGGCATTGTAAAAGCCCACTTGAGTTCAAACTTTTTATTTCAAAACAAAACAAAAAACGTCATGCACTGCGAAGTTTGACAGTGTTTATGGGGTGGGGGTGATCCTAGGTAGACAGGTGAGTCGGGGTGATGGAGGGGTGTGCTAATGAGCCCACCTGTCGCAGGTGAGACAGGTCGGCCTACCTGGCCATTAGGCCGTGCTAGCAGGCCGCCCGGGTAGCATGGCAGTCAGTAATCAGTGCTGACATGGCATACTTTAATCTGCCACCGGCCCCGACAAGACCACCGGCTAATTGAAGGTTACGATGGCACGCGGCCGTCACGGATATGAAGTGTAATCAGGTGTTTAAATCAACCTCTTCATCATTTGTCTTGATCACCTGCTTAAGCGGTCCGGCCCCTGACTTCATTAATTTGTCAGCTGATGGGAGGGGTGTGGGTGTGGGTGTGGGTCTGTTGGGGTGTGGGGGTGGGCCTGGTCCAGTGTTTGGAGGTACAGGTGATCCATCAGTTCTGTCTCCCCCCCCGTCCTACCACACCCCCCTACCTTAACCCCCCTCCTGCCTATACACCCCTTGCGGCCCTCTTTAATACTTTAATACCCCATTGACTTTTATTGGCCGTGACTCGGTGGTGGCTGGTGGCTGGTTGGATACCACGTGGACGACATTAACCAGGGGACGTGTTCTACCCTGGCAAGGTGTAGGGTACAATATATTGATACGACATAGGCTGGGTCTTTATATACGCCGTTGCTATTGTATAAGTCAGAGGTGCCACTCTCGACTGATGAAAACGTAGGAAAGACCTTTCCTTTCTTTTTCTAGAAGCGACTTAAGGAAAAACCTTATGGAATAGAATCCTGACATAAAAAATTGTATTTGAATAGAAACTAACCCCAAAAATTCTCTAAAACGTATATTGAAGGGATGTAGAAAACATTGGTTGTGCAATCCAAAATCGACAAAAAGTAGGAACCCCTGCAAAAGTAGGGAAAATGGCACCCCTGATAACCCTGATAAGGCCACCCTTAAAAAAAAGTTTGTTTCCTGTCCAGCGCCCAACTGACTTATCAATGGCCGACTGGAAACTTGTTTTTGCAGTTTCTTTTTTTCTTCTCCAACAAACGTCTTAAATACTTAAACCCTACCCCCCTAAAATAAAAATTTAAAAAAAAGGAAGAAAAAGAAGAAAATCCCGACCTCCCGACTGGCTTTTTTTTTCTACTGACCCGCTGGACAGGAAACAAACTTTTTTTAAAGGGTGACCTAAGTATATATAAACCCTCCTCCAGTGGGGTCCCACTTCTTTCCACAGATATTGTCATCACTCGGGGGATCCAGATAAGGGTAGGGGGCACTGGGGAGTGTCAGGGGAGTGTCAGGGTGGGAGGAGGGAGTGTGCCGGTCCTCCAGGAGGCCCAGTCCTCCAGACACCACCCTGGAGATATGATGGATGGGGCAGTGGTCAGGGGTAAGGTTAACTGTGGCCTGCCGCTGCTCCCTGTACGGCCCGTCCCAGCACGCAACAATATAGATGGGCGGGCCGGACTGGCGTGCTCGTCCACCCTGCTCCTGGTCCTAAGGGGAGCGTTGGCTCCTTCTCCAGGGCTGAACAAACCTACTTCGGCCAGCCAGGCCTGTATAATGGCAGCCTCACACGACATCGCTGGGCCGACTCTCAGCCTAAATGGTCTGAGGCTTGCTATGTCGTGACCAGGCTTCAAGGCGAATTTTGAGTATGGAAAAATTGCTGTTTTAATGCCTTCTTCCGTCAAATAAAAACGAGAAAATAAGAAAAATAAATTCATCAATTCGGATATAATTTAGGTTGTTTATCTGTGGTGTCATATGCAAGGAATCGCGGGAAAAAATAATAGAGAAGTATTTCTGGGAGTTCTTTATAGACAGACCAACATATCAAAGATGAATTTGAATTTAATAGCCACTGGGACACCAGTGGGACTCCAGTGGGACACCAGAACCAATTCCCGGAGGCCTAAACGTCCACCCCCCCCCCACCCCTGTCGGTCACCAGGGGGTGGGCGTCCTCCAGGGGCGGGTGTATAGATCAGGGGGGTGATCTTGTGATGGCCCATGTATATCTCATTTCGTCCGATCCATCCTGGGGGTGACCCCAGTCCAGACCCGGGTGTTAGGCCCCAGATTTGTTAGCCGTCTTGGCGAACTTGTCTTCATCAGGCGGCGGCCAGATAGAGTCGCTGTCATCTGGCCGCTCCCCGAGCCGACCCCCCGAGCCACTCCCCGGCCCACAGGCCTCTCCCGGGCCCCAACCTGGGCCCTGCCTAATTGGATTTAGAAGGCTAGAGTTGAGTGTAGCGCGGCTCGGGTTGGGGCCCCATCTCGTCCCTCCATCACGCCCTTTCCATACCACCATCTATCATCCATCCGACCCGCCATCTTCCCCTCTCCCTACTCCTGGTGCTGACGCCACGGTCGGATTGGGAGGATGGTGGTTGGGGGGGGGGGGGGGTGACCCTCCACGTCCTCCTGTGTAGAATCAGGCGTATCAAGGCCTGGTTCAATAGGATTGATACCAGAAAGGAGGTCACGTATTATGAGATCATCAAAATCTCTGCATTTTTGAATTGGGTGTGTGTGTCGGTGGGTGGGTGGGTGGGTCTAATTTCTTACCCCAACATAACAGCAGGCTCAAATGCTGAGACCTGCTTCTTTGTTGTGTGAGACCGGTTCAGACACCCCTCCTCAAAGAAGCAGGTCTCAGCATTAGCACCTCATGTTAGGTTGGGGTAAGAAATTAGACTCCTTCAAGAAGTAGAGACCTCCTTTGTCTCTACTTCTTATAGAAGGATTATAGGTGTATAGGGTGGGCCAGAAAGATTTGGCATTCGCTATCCTCCTTCCGAATGTCCCTACCTTTATCTTTCGGCCTGATATTTAGGTAACTGCTCTCATTGGCTGCCAGGAAATAGATATATGTTCTCTGACCTCTGTGAGCCTTCAGGGCCCTTCAGGGCCAATACGACACTATTTTTATGTTAATGTTCGCCTATGATATACACTTTTTTGACAATTGGCCGACAACCAGGTGTTAGTGGCAACCACTGCACTACCATTATCATCAAAAATCCAATGACAACGTGAGTAGATGTCACTGATATAACTATTAACGGACATGACATCCGTGTACAGAAAAGCCATCCATTTGTATATAAGTTAAACTGTTCGAATATAAATATGTCCATCACAAAATTACGACCACGTGAAAAGGAGATGTTCTATTCATTTCACATAATCTTCTTGATTTCACACAATTAAGTTCCAATTCAGAGGGAAGAAGCGTCCATATTTTGGCTATTGTATCATCAGTTCCTGTTCCTTGCATGGCAAAATCTCCCCAAGACGTAACCATAATCATATAATAGAGTATTCAATTATGTTTTCATAACAGTGATGTAAATCAGGCTCTGACACATTTCATAGTATCTATTTACATTGGCATTATTCACCGTCGCTAAATACATAGTGCAGACCAAGGGGGCACAAAGCCATTGATAGTGCCTTGTACATACACCGTTGAGGGCTTGAGCCCAAGACATAGGTATGTGCAAACTGGGGCAATAACAATCGCTAAGTACACACAGGGTCTGTTCTTGAGTTAATCTATATCAACTGCACAGAATATGTTGAAAACTTTTACTGACATCATAAAAAATGGCATTAGCATTCACAGACAGGCGTTATTGTCGTCCAAGGGAGTAAGATAATCTTTTATTCACTGGGTTTGAGAGGGCAGGACAATACTGAAGGTATAGGGGTTGGAATCCTGATATAGAATGATGGTTCTTACAACCCAGAACAAAATGCAGTCGGAATTCAGTGTGAAATCACAACAGAAGCAGTAGGTGGTTGCAGTGGTAATCAGAAGAAATAAGTATGATTCTAGTAGTTGAACAGTGGTAAATCAGTATGTCTGAAATGTTTAAATGAGCTAGGGAGACCAATCGGCCATCAGTAGCATGTCAGTAGCTCATATAAATATATCAGACATACTGATTAGGGAAGTTACACAATGCAGAAAGTTTGGTTCGGGATATCGATCAGGTGCGCACGACAGGCCAGCTAGTACAATATTGAGGTAAATATCATACAGAAAGTGTACGGCATAGCCTATACCGCATTAGGGAGATTCGCACTGGGCGCCGCCATATTGCACAATGGGATAGCCTGATTGGCTGATAAGTCGCGCTTGACCCCCCACAGGTAGTAGCGCCAAAGATGTATGCATGTGCAAACGTGAACTCATTAGTGCAGTATAGGGTGGCTTGAAAGAGGTGTGGGAGCTAACATTGTATAAAAAAAAAAACCCAGCATGGTTGTGTGGAAGGATAACAGCGCGGGGTGTGAGGCGTCTACAGGCCTAACTAGATAAGGCCGACCCCCTGCGCCGTCTGTTATCGCCGCGGTCGTGACGCATTGACCCAATCAGGCGTGGGGGCTGTCCGCGCCCAACGCGCTAACGGCCAGCGTTAACACTGACCAATAGTGACCAATGTTGACCAGCGTGTACCCAGTCCACATCACTTGACACCCTTGGCCGTGACGGCCCCCACTCGGCCGTCACCCTCAATCTGTACATCTGGACCCCCCCCCCCTCCTCCTCCAGGGCGCCCCCTCCCCCTCACCCACCCCCCTGTGAACAGAGGGACACGTCCCCACGCCCAAATATCATTTCCTCCAGTTAGCGGCGTAGGAATTTACCTGGAGTTTGAGGGACAATGGGGGCTGTCCGTCCGGCCGGGGGTGGGACGGGAGGTAAGCGGATCAGGGTTGGGGTGGAATTGGTGTTGTCAGACCTCAAAGTGGTGAACAGGGGCCTCGTGCGGACAGCTTTTATTATGCCCCTCATTCCCCCCAATACATTTTACTATGCCCTCCATTCCCCCTGAAGCCTTGTATTCACCACCACCACGTATAGTAGGACATCTCTGGGAGCAGCAGGTCGCGTTACGCCGCCCCAATATGAGTCAGCCCGTCGGCGGTCATAGCGGTGAACCCGGTACCTCCAGTGGGTGGGTGGTGGCCTTAGCGGAGAGTGACAGGCACAATACGGAGAACAATGGGCGCCCGGAGCCAGGTGTCGGCCGCCATTAGGGCGCCGTCAGCCGGGGCCGGGGGGGGGGGGGGGCTTCACACTCCTCCAGGGAGGGGGAGGGGAGCAACCCCCCCGACCTTCTATCCCCTGTTGAATCATGTTTGTGGCGGGTCCCCTCCCCCTGTTCATTCATGTTTGACCCCCTCCCCTCCTCCTCTATAAATTTCTGGATCCGCCCCTGTGTAAGTCAAGGTTAATGAAAGAATCTGAAACCTCAGAAATATACTCTGAAATTACGTATAAATACTTTAAAACGAGATGTGAGAAATTAATTTTGGAAATTATAATTTAGGGTGAAGATATAGAAAATAATCTGAAATTCGACAACAATGTGACATCCCTGTCACCCCCTCTCCCCCCTTGCCCCCCAGTGAGATTGTTTGTTTGTTGGAGTAGCTTAACGTCCGGCCAACCCTTATTGGTTCTTTCCAGACTGCACAAGGTAATACTTTCAGCTTTGGGTGATCGTATCTATGATATGATTTAGAAGAAACCCGCCACCGGGTGCATTACCCTTTTCATTGTGAAGAGTAGCAAGGGGTCTTTCATGTGCAATGTCCCATAGAAAGGATACCACACACCTGGCCTTCGATGACCCTGTCGGGAGCACAGGGTGTCCCCCAATGACAGCTATAGGTCGTCACCTGTTGCCAACAGCGAATCCCACTGCCTCACACACCATCGTGATTGGCCCTGGTCCGGGTTGGGAGTAAGTGAGATCAGTAAAGGTAGGGGAGGGGGAAATGAGTAGATTTGTACCCTGGAGCAACCCAGTCAGTCCGGTCGAGGTCAGGGCTTTGTTCCAAACCCGAAGGTTTGGTCTCCTGGCAGGCCTTCATTCCTATCGTCATCTTTTGCTTATATATATGTTGTTTTTTTTCTTTTAGAAAACCCTACCAGAAGTGGTCAATATGTACCAGATACCTTTCAATTGTTGTACCAGGTGTCTTTCGATTGTTATGACAACAGACACCAAACTATACTGTCAGGTGAAATTATACACATAGGTGTTTGTGAAATAGCCAATCTTACATACAAGTACATGTATTGAAACCTGCTCAAAATACGACTACATGGACGTACCGAATCCAAACTCAGCCGCAAATTGCACCAACAATCAACACCGGCGTACTTTAAAGACAACTCTCTCATCTACCTTCTTGATTTTGAACTGTGCTGATTCTGAGCTGTCCGTGCCTCCAAACACCAAGGCTTTAGTACTTTTCCACCTATTCTATCAATGTAACGTTTTGAGTAATGTGTCATCACCTTTGGTATAATTCACAGACTCGATGTGATTATTTTGCTGGTGGACAATACTTAGACTTGACTCTCTATAAATGTAACGTTTAGTATCAAGCATAAGAACATATTTTGGGTACAGATACCTTATCAAAAGATATTTTGTAGAATAGACTACAGAAATCCCAAACGTCCGAATGTGCGAAAATGATGTGATTTATTTCTAGGTGCGCGAAAATATAGCAGCGCGAAAATATATACGTTCACAGTATATATATATATATATAATTATGTTTTTATTTTACAAAACCCTACCAGAAGTGCTCAGTATGTAACACGTGCTTTTCCATTGTTGTAACAGGTGTCTTTCGATTGTTATGACAAAGGACACCAAACTATGTTGTCAGGTGAAATATACACATAGGTGTTTGTGAAATAGTCAATCTTACATACAAGTGCAAGTATTGAAACCTGCTCAAAATATGACTACATAGACGTACCGAATCCAAACTCAGCCGCAAAGTCAATATGGGCGTACATTAAAGAGAACTCTCCCACCTACCTTCTTGATTTTGATATGTGCTGATTCTAAGCTGTCCGTGCCTCCAGTAAAAACAACTGCAATAATATCTAGGTAATCATTAACACCAAGGCTTTAGTACTTTTCCATCTATTCTATCAATGTAATGTTTTCAAATAATGTGTCATCACCATAGTTATAATTCGCAGACTCGATGTGACTATTTTGCTGGTAGACAATACTTAGACTTGACTCTCTATGAATGTAACGTATAGTATCATGCTTAAGAACATATTCTGGGTACAGATACCTTATCAAAAGACACATTTGAAGAATAATAGACTACAGAAATCCCAAACGTCCAGATAACTCAATGTCAGGATTAAACAGGAAACCCAATAGATATACACAGCGATGACCTGGTTCTACAAGGATTCTTTCATCTGCCAAGTTCTTTGACAATGGCAAAAAGCAAGACAAACAGAAGTCGTTGGGCGTTTCTGGAGGGCATTATCTCTGATGACTGACCAAAGTAATACAAACGTAGAGCCCACCTTGGGGAAGTGAACGCCAGACCGCACTTAACAAATCGAATTGACGGAAGAAGGAACAGAGAGACACTTCGTGATTGCATGACTAGGAAAAGAAAAATCAAAGAGGAAGTCACACAAAGTTCTGTAACCCCTTTCAAAGGCTTTCCCGACGATAACATGGTTTATATCGAAATGTACTGGATGTTCAAACCTCCTATAACGCATGTGAAGGCGAGGTGAATTGCTTTGAAAGGCAGCAAACTGGGATCCATCACAAAGGCTGTAACCCCAAGCCCGGCCTGTAATCTCTGTGTCATGCCAGGGGAAAGCTCTCAACAAAGGCTTTCTTCTCCATTCCTCCGACTCCTTTGCCTTGAAATTGTCATCACACAAGGCGGCATGTCTTAAAACGCCGATTTTTGAAATACCATTAGGAAACATTTTATTTGTCATCTAAAATGGGCGCCATCACGCGTCCTGCTGGGTGGATGGGCGTGACAGCGCCCCCGTGTGTCAGCCGGTGGTACCAGGGCCGAGCTGCTCCTCTGAATCAGGGCGAGCAGCTCCTCAGCCCGGTGAGCTGCTCGCTGTGTTTTAGACCCACCTCCACAAATACGCCACATGCCATCTACTCATAACGCCCGGTTTGACGGCTCAAACCATTCACAACGAAGCACGCAACTCGGCTTTTGGCTACAATCGGTCTAAACGTTGTTTTTTAAATCGCACTTTGTAAGAAAGTTTTTTCTCAGTCAGCTAATTCTGCTTTTAACGCTATCTACACCAGGCAAATTAGACATAATCTTTTGGGAAAACAATATGAGAATGTATTTTTGGTTTTGAAAAAGGAACAATAAATGTGACTGCCTGAAAAAGTATTGAGAAATTACATAGATATGACCAACCCACTGCTATGGTCATGAACGGTATTTATGTGGACGTATAAACGTGTAATTTAACATCTTGGCTGTAAGGTAGATAATGTATGTGTACATTTACCTGGAATGATAAAGAGGTAGCCATCTTATGAAAAGATGAGGCACATAAGAAGGGGGTTTAACTATACTATTGTACGAGACAAACAGTGCTTCCACTTTTGCCTCTTATTTAGGTGACTGAGGAGAACTGGTTTGAAACAACTTCAGCAGGTGAGTGGGCGTCTTTTGTAAATGAACTTTTCCTTAAGTTGAACTTAGTGTAATCATTAGTCTACATTTTTCTTAAGCAGACCTTAGTATATCCATTAGTCTACAGACAAAGCTGTAGAGTTCCAATTCTTCCTACCACTGATAGCTTATTTACCGTGTTTTACCTGCAGACTATCCTAGATCTAGGTACATTCTGGGAAATATGGTGACAAGGTTCAAGGCTTAAGCATATATATTTTAAAAAATTATGGCATTATTTGCAGTTTAATAAGACAGGAAAATACCATTGACTATTTCTACATTTTGTATCTGTATAATATATTTAATATCTTTCAAGCTAGTTTGAAATGTCACAAAGATATATAGCAAATATTTGGAAATTGTCTATGGTTTTCCAAAGGTTTTGTTTACGTAATCAGTCAAAATTAATATGCAGGTGCCTAAAATATCGTAAATCAGCTATTTCCGTGGTCGGGAGAACTGGGCCTCGCAGATCTGTGCATGTAAAGTCATGTCAGGTGCCTTAGGAAGATTCGGTTCCGTTTTGACAGCAACTCGTTTTTACCCATGCATTAAGATAATATTAATTTTATTAAATCGAATTCTTCTCAGTATCTTGAATCATGCCTACATTTCTAGGATACATATTCTTTTTTAAAGTACTGGGCGATATTTACGAGGTAACACTGGATAGCATTTACTAAATCAAATTCTACCCACTTGTCTTTGGTATATATTTATTTGAAACTACTGGGTCGTATTTACTTAGTAACCCTGGAGAGTATTCACTAATCCAAGGGAGGCCTCGAACAATATTACGAATAAAAACCTTTAAAAAAAACAAGCATTAAGGTGGTAAGCAGCTCGTACAAACAACTCATTCTACTAGAGCAGCTCCACTTGGTACCTCACACAGAAAGCCCGGCCTCCTCCCAGTACTAGCAGCAGCACGACGACCGTTTTGCCGCACGCGACCAAATTAAACGGCGCGCTTTGATTGTGATGACTTTTTAATGAGATGTGCCGGCCTCACCTATTGATGTAGCGACAGGCGAGGAAGTGGGCCCTCTCCTCCGCCGCCCACAGCCCCCGGCCCCCTCTGAGGGCTGCTGGAGAGCCTCTTCCCCCTCCCTCCTCCAGGGTGGGAACAGGAGAGGGTTGCGTGTCGGGAGGCAGGATGTCAGGGCTGGTCTGACAGTGGGGTGAAGACACAGGGGCGGGCTGCAGGCACGTCAACTCACCATCAGTCTTCTGCACCTCCAGCACCCACAGGCCTCCCTCCAACCTCCTCCTCCTCCTCCTTCACCCACTACCCTTCCCTCCCCCCTTCTCTTCCTGCTCCTCCTGTGGCGCCCCTCCCTCGTTAGGGCTCAACTCCAGTCTCGGCGTTTTCAAAGGCAATTCGGGGCGGAAACACTTCTGTATTTATGGCGTTTTTCCCTCGAAAACGTTGCAGGAGTCAGGCGAGCTGGGCAATTAAAATACAGGGTTGTTTTCTTGGCGGTGCTGCTGCTAGAGAGAACCGAAACGTAAGCCTCATACCCACTAGCACGATGGGGCAGGGTTCCCACTCAAATTTCATTTTCAAATTCCCTGTGTTTTCCTCAAGTTTTCCCTGTTCCATGGCAATTTTTCCATGTCATTTCCAGCAAGTTGTTGAAATTTACGAATCTTTTCGCATGCAGAAAAAAAAAGGAAAACCCAACAACAAGGAGTGAAATCCCTTATATTTTGAGAATTGGGAATTACAGAACTTAGCCAAATATAATTCCCTGTCTGTGTTTTTTCTGTGTTTTGGTAAAATTTGCAAATTCCCTGTGTTTTCCTTGTCAGGGATTTGTTTTATTGCCATTTTCCCTGGTTTCCCTGTGCTGTGGGGACCCTGATGGGTGACGGCTGTCCACTGTAAAGCAAAAATGGCCGTCGACCGTCGGTGGTTGGCTTCAGATGATCAAACTTGCTTGATATGGATCGGTGCTCAACAGTCGGCTTACCGTATTCGGCCAAACCCCACCAGTCGGCTGACCCTCACTTAACGATGCATACCCACGCACAATCAGCCTATAAATCGGTACACAAAATGGGTGCTAAACCAGTACATTGCACCGATTTGTGGGCCGATTTGTAGGCCGACTCTGGACCAGTCGGCCTGTGGGTATGGGGCTTAAAGCACTGTTTCCATCAGCTGATTTTACTACCAATTTCAGAAATCGGCAGTGGGAATATGGGTTAATCAGGAACATGCTATATACCATTAGAAAAGGATTTTAATTCTCTTTCAAATGGTATGTAAGATATATAATCCTTTGCCATATTACCGGTTAAAAGTAATAAATTACCAACAAATCGGTAGTAAAATCGGCTCGTGGAAACAGGGCTTTACACTCTCTCAACCGTGGAGGAGCTGCTCGCCCTCCTAGCGCCCCCTGGTGGCTAGAGCTGAGCAGCTCACTTGCTTCTCCCTCTCTATCAATCTCAGGCCTCATCAACCCCTGATGGGAGAAGGAGCCAGCCCCCGAAGGAATGAGAAAAAAGAAACCACACACACAGAGAAAAGCATCATCTTGCATGTCAGATATAAAGGACATTTCCATTTTAATCACGAGGCTTCGGATGACATAATGGTTCTAATTAACCAAATTATTTTTCCGGCTGGTGATTTATGCTACATGCCGAGCGGGAATTATGAGACAAATGAAGAATCTAGCCCAGTTTTACCGGCGGTAAAAAACGCTAAATGACTTGGGTTATTAGTAATGTTTACCTACCGAATTGACAGGCCGGCCGATTCTTCAGTGCTCATTACCACCGACTTAAATACCACGCATCGACATCCACAGTCATTTGTGAGGGAGAAAAAAAGCCTTCCCATTGGGGAGTTCTTTTGGTCTTCTATTTATGTGAAATATATTAAGAAAGACAATTAAGGTCTGTTTCTCTCACGGAATTATTTCCTATGAACATGCACATTAAGGAGGGAAACTGGAGACCAGATCTCATTAGGGGAGTATAATAAAACAATATAAACAAAACGAGATGAAATTAGCTGTCCCTATCTTTTGTATGTTTAGACAGAAATAGGTTAAATATTATTCTATTATAGATAAGTCACTCATTATACAACAGCCTGAAATTGACTAGTATATATATTGTTTTATGTTTACTATTTTAAAGTCTGTGAATATTGATCTACAGAAGAAACACAGACAGGATTACATCGTACAGGTGCCTTCATGGAAGCTCTGTCAAGAAAAATTGTTGACGATTGCATGGTCGTTTGGTAGTTAGTTACACCCAGTAGAAAATCTGCAGTAAATTTGATATCTAAGTCATAAAAAATACAGGTTGATATTGAGTTTGCATTGAAATTCACAACTGATGACGATGATTGTTTGAGTTTAATGTCTACTCAGCAATTTTTCAGCTATATTGAGACCAGCTCTGGTTTTTGTTTGTACCAGTTGGTATGACCGAATCTATGGGGATGGAAACGATGGCAAGAGGAGGTGGTGTAACAGGCACTGCTCAGACTCGAACCTGGGTCTGCCACGTGCCAAGCGAGGACCTTTTCCACTATACCATCCCACCCCCCTAATTCACAATTGTCAACTATCAAACCTTAAGGTGAAGGGGAGGGGGAGGTAATTGAACTTTCCAGTTTGCTCACCAACAAAACTTTTGAAAGTGCACTCCCCAGTTGCTTTCCTTTTATTTGGTACTTTACGGGAATATTGATAAGCAAATAGGCTGCAATGTGTAGGTCGTCGACCCGCTTAGCAATAAAGAACGCATGTTTTTGACTTTTAAACTAGGTAAAACATCTTTTGCTAAAATGAGTGATTATGACCTAAAAAGATGAAAAAATATAATGAGTGCCAAATCTAGCGAAGTACTTTTGTATAGCAACACCTTTTTCATGGTTATTTGAGATGCTATATCCTATAATATAGGCTACTGAATTTCTTTCTGATTTTGACAGCAACATTGAATCCACCCACACTCCATTACATACCTTCCTATCGCACCGTACCTATCGGATTCCCTGCCGTGTTTCCATTGTTTAGTTATATTATTCCTCACCAGGTGGCGTGCAGTGGGAAAAGGGTTATTGTAAAAAGCCTTCCTCTACTTCTACCAAACAGTTGGCGCAAAGTTTTCAAAGGATGAAATATATACAAATGTTAACAATTCTAGATTTGTATTTTCGCCTTTTGAATGTTTGTTTTCACCGGATGATCTTAGAGAGTGTGGCCTCAATAATGGCGGTGACCAAGTTAAATAAACTTATATCTGAGTGAGTGAGTGAGTGCTCGATGTTTTACGCTGTAACAACAACAAAAGTTGGGAGAAATTCAGTCTTTGGTGATTGTATCTATGAGATGAAGGTGACAGGGTGGGCAAACAGCAGGGGATCAAAACCTGGAAATCATTTTTGCTGTACCTCATCCCTTAGTGAACCCAGACACCAACTGGAAATTGAACCCAAAGAACCACTTTGTCAGTGCTGGGTTCCCCCTATCATGCCTTCTACGATTAGCAGGGGCTACCGAGGGCTTATATTCTTACCAGGGGCAGAAGCCCCACCCCAGTATCCCCACATAGTTATGATATCTGATTTCCCCTAGATCAAATTTCCAATTTCAATTTTCCTTGAATATTTCCAGACCAGTTCAATGACTGAACAATTGAATCTTGAAAGAATATCACCGTTACTCAAAGCTGAGATACATAGAGATTTCCTTTTAGTAAAAGGTTTACCATAACCTCTGGCAGCCATTTGAAGGACAAACCCAATCTCCTCATATGCGCATACCTTACTCGTATTACGTGACATCACCTCGTCTTTTTCCCCAGAGACGTATTACATCACCTTCTGACCCTAACTAATACCACCACAAGGATCCAGCAGTAACCCACAACCACCCAAGAGACCCTTGAACCCGGGGGGGGGGGGGGGGTAGCACTTGGGCTTGAAAGGGTACCCATTGCCAAATAAACCCGTGAAGCGGAGGCGGTGACTGTCAAAGATAAGCGGCAGTCAACCACTTTTTTTTGGAGCAGTGAACTATATCCACAGACAAATATATGGGCAATAACTTAAAAATTAGCATTTTTACATTTCCTGGTATTGACAAATACTGATTCGTTTGAGGTAGGGGAGGGAATTGATCTGTATCCCAAAAATAAGGGGCAGTTAACTAAAATTCAGCAGTGGTCAGTCACGAAAAGTAGGGGTCAGGAATGTAAGTCAGGGTCAATGAAATATGTGTAAAAGTCGTGAAGAAAATCTGTAAAGTATCCTGGAATGTTATAAAACCTCATGTAAACATTCATTGTTTTCAAGTCATCAGCAGAGCTAGGTGTTGAAGTAGAAAATTAAAGTTGAAACTAAAAATCGGAAAACTTACATCCATGAGGGACGGTAGTTTGTCAGTGGGTAGTAACCTTCAGAGTCAAAGCCCCCCCCCCCCCCAGGCCCAGGAGACCCAGGAGGAGCCCTGACCGTAGGGTGGCGGGCTGGTGGGGGTGGGGGGCTGGCAGGGGGCGACCAGGCGCGGCCGGCCGATCAGGGGCCGACATCTATTATGTAGCAGCATCATTGTCCCTTTCATGTGTCAGTTTGCATCATTTGGTGTGTGATCGGCCCGCGCGGGGCGACCCCCCGATAACAGCATCATTAGGTTGGCTACCTCGCCCCGGGCAACGCCACGCTGCCACACACCCAACCCCAACCCTCTACCTGCCCCCGTTATCGGAAAACGCCCGGGCAAGAGAGCCCAACTAAAGCCTCGGCTACACTACCCAACTTAACTCAACTTAAGTATCTAGCAGTAGGAGGGCTATAGAACTGGAACACAAGAAACAACTCAAGAACCTGAACATTTTCTGTCACCTCTGGTTAGTTTATATTTTCCTATGTTTTTGTAAATTCACCAAAATGCAACTCTAAGGGCAAATTCAAAGTGTAATGACAATAGTTATCCTTATTTGTCCTGATAATGTACAACATTTCATATAAAATCATTTATAATATCTAGCCAGAGCTCTTAGCTATTGTTATATCACAATTAAAGGAACAAAAAATGAGCTGTTTCTTGCTGACCAGATCTACAGAGGCTACGACTGTCTGGTCTTAGTGTAAGAAGTATACCATGTCATAGATAACGACTCGACTGCTGTAGCTTGTGGGCCATATGGCATATATATACACATATCTACTACACTCCCCCTAAGACTTGTCTTGACAATCCAGCCTTCCATCCTTGACATCTCAAGATCTATGAGAAAATTAGTTAGAACTGGCAAAATGCTTAACTCTACGACTGACCCTCACTCAGTTCAACTTGATAGTTTAGTTGGGTACAGTTGGTCAGTGTAGCCGGGGCTTTAGGGGTAGCCAGTGTACTTTCCTTACTATTCACACTTGCTATAGGGTAACGATGCTCCATTGTTCAGAACAGGTCTATACAGAGTAGATGATAAATTAACACCAGTTTGACACCACTCATTTAAGTGATATAGTTGGTTTGAGGATGATAGTGCCACAGACTAAAGAATCAATGGACCAGTATGGTCTCATAGACACGTACGTGATTCATACGATTTCTAAAGTGTAAATTCCAGAGTTGATTAAATCACTCTCATTTTAACAGGTCCCCATATCGATAAGGCCTCTATGGGAATCATCAATTTATTCAGAAGGTTGTGCCAGAAGCACTGTTCTCTTGATTTCAACAAGGTGGTGCTAAACGATTTCAATATTGATATGCTCAAAATCAAATCGATTGGCGCACCGTACAATGGAAAACCTTGTCCGACAAATATGGGCATTTATCATATGTCAATATACATTTTAAGATAAAGCTTGCCAGAAGTCATTAATAACACACCCATCAATCTGACATTCATCACTGTTTAACATAAAAGCCTCTCTATGATTTAGTATGTCTGATATACTCAGAGTCAAGACTTAGGACCCCTATGGAATTCATTTAAAACAGGCGAAATAAATGTTCCGATATGGCCCACAGGGCCCGGCTCGAAAGTCATAAAACCCACACGGAGGGACAGATTATGGGGTGTGACGTGCCCTCTTTGTGGTTTTGGGGCCTCTGCCCTGTCAGCTCCACTTTGGGCGGGAGTTTTCCCACAAAACACATGAGCTTCCTGAACAAATGTCGCCCGGCGCACGCCCTAATGCTAACCAAACAGGTCGCTGACGTGTGTGACGTCAGTGTCAACCGCGCCGCGTCCATCTAATTCTATTTCGCGTGACGGCCACGAGGTGGCAGTGCGGCGGACGCATGCGCACTTGTTTGCGGAGAGGGCCAAAAGAGCAGCTCGGGCCTGCTCCCGGGGTGGGCTGATGAAGGCGGCCTCCGGGCGGGACATGGAGGCCCTGACACGGCCCGCTGGAGGCCCGGGCCCCGGCCCTGACCCCAGGGTCTGGGCCGGATGATGGAAGGGTAAACTTGACTAGCCCCCAACCCATGTCAAATTAAAAAGAGAGACGACCCGGCAAATTTGTCAGGTCTTCTTTGGGCATGCGGCGATTTAATTAAGCGCCACATTCGTTATCCCCTGATCAAACGTGCTGGTCCGGTATTATAGAAAATAATGGTAGAAAAAAGGCAGAAAAAGGTCCAAAGTTAAAAGTCCAGTGTGGTTGCTGGGTGCGCTGGCCGACGCACGGTTGATTAGGCGACATTTGTCTCTCTGCTCTGACCACATCGCTTACCGCGCCCCACGCCCGTCAACAAGTAGGCCAAGCCCGGGCCAGGCCATTTGTCCTACTCCGGCCCCAGCCGGCGCAAGGCCAAATTGATCATTTGTTCTGCCTGAACAAATGTTTCATGCTACTTAGGCCATGAATTATGATCTATGCGAGCGCTCGATTGCCGATGCATTTCTGTAATTGAAATGTGGAGCTAAATCGCAGCGCGGCCCTGCTCAAACGGCCGACCTGGGAGTTGGAATGGCGGCGCCCGGCGCTACATCTCCATGGCGACAAAAGCTGCGATGGTTTTCATCTCAATCCAGCAATCATCATCTGTCCCTAAACGACCAGGTACAGCTATTCGCGACTAGCTCGAGACATAAAGATTTCACGTCCACCCGTCTTTATCGGCCACCCGAGGGCGATTTGTTTCAATACTCCTACCATAGGAGGGTTAAAATGCCAAGACAACAATGCCATATGTTCTTTTACCGTTTTTCTGGTTCTAGGTATGCCCTTGGGGGTTGCAATATCACAAATTCTGTCCCTGTACATTGCTGCTTTCCTCAGGGAAACTACAGTAAAATGTGTACAGGTTTGCAGCGCAAATCCTGCTTTGATATACAACCCATAAATATCCCTAGCCACTTCAAGATATACATACAATAAACATAGGGCAATCCATTGCCAAAGTTTGATTTCTTCTATATGTATAAAGAATATGTATAATGCCATAAGGAAACTTCTGATGCCGAAAAGACCTCAGGGAAGTGGAATTATCAATCAGGGCCAACCCAGTGATACGAATCAAATATAGAAACAGGGAAAAGACCGGAAAACACACAGAGTACTCGCAACCTCTCAGACTGGAAGCAGAAAAAAGGGCACTGTTAGAAGATTGCAGGAAAGAGGTTTCTTGGGCGGCGAGGGAGGAGAAAGGCCATTTTCGGTGGGCCACGGCCGCTAATAGAAAGCGGACGGAACTTGGCGGCGAGCTTGTCCCCCCAAAAAGCCCGGGCGGTTTTACGACAAATCAATTTAGCAGGTTCTGACACAAATGCGCACTCAGGGATTCGGCGGGGACACTCCGCCCTGACGCGGCGGCCGATCAAAAGGCGCAGGGCCCTGTCGGCTCAGGAGCCGCTCCGAGCAGCTCCAAGAGTCACTCCACGGAAACACTGTTTCCAAACAATGCGGAGGTGCAAACTCATTTGTGTGGGGATGGATGCGGGGTATTTAGTGTAATTAGTCTGCTCAGACGGCCAGGCGGCGCCGTGACGCATCTAGCCGCCCTGGAGGAGGCGACTCGCCCTCCTCCTCCAGTTGCTCTTCCCATACCATTATGACTGTGAGCGGGGGCCGGGCGGAGGAAGCCGCGCTGCCTTCAGTAATGGGTATAATTGGCGCAGGCCGTGACAGGCCCAATGAGCAGGGCCCCGGCGATACGGCACCACTCGGGGATCGCCTCTAATCCGCCCGGATGGCGGGGAGGGGTTACAAGAAGCCAGGGGAGGGCTGAGGAGGATCTCGTGGATAGCACTCAGAGCTACATGTTAGAGTGTGCGCCGGGGATATGTGTGTGCTCGTATTGCGTTGAAATGTGCGCAAAACTGCCTCTTGTATTGCCTTAAAAACGTTATGTAAAATATGTTTTGAATTATAAAGTTTTTTTTTCATAAATGCGTCTACATTAATCCATATGTCACATAATGTTTTACCTTAACATTGATGTCCCAGAATGGATGTACACGTGTGCACAAACAAGGATATTGTGTACTTGTATAGCGTTGCAATGTGAAAAAACTGCCTACTGTGTTGCTCTTACCGTTTATATAAATTATGGTTTGACGAAAGTATATTGGTTTTTTTTTCTATAAATGCGTCTACATTTATCCTTATGTCACATAATGTTTTACTTTTACTTTGGTGTTTTGATGTCTGTCTGGGCGCTTGTTCTACAGAACTTTGAGCTAAAAAGACCTGTTAAATCCAATATCAACTCTGTGGAGTGTCTATAGCTTTTCTTCTAGGCGTGTCACCTCAGGTAACATCACATGGGAGGTGGGACTAGGTGAGGGCTTGGTTTACCACCTGTCAACTGGGGTGGGGGTGTCGTCTAGACAACTCGTCAACTCAGGGGATAGGGGATTACAGGTGTTTGAGACACAGGTATTGTTATACATGGCTATGAGCCAGTTTATTCTCAGAAATATAGAGAAAGTGAATACCATTGTACTTATTTCAAATTAAGTACTATAATACACTTTTTCTTAAAATTTTATTTCCCCATTTTTATTAAAACATTAAGTTGTATTTCTTTTATATTTTATGGTGGCAGAGTTATATTCCTTGTTATAACTGCCGCTGGTGGCCATATACCCACCATGTAGGGTTTCAGTTTGGAAATTAAGTATGGTGGTAGTACGGTGATATATCTCACGTTAGATCATTATTGCAAAGTTAATACCTTTCGGTTTCATAAAGTTTCTGTGCAGTGTAGCAAGTATTCACGCATAATTCTGATACTTTAATAAATAAGAAACATTGGTTAGACCACATCTGTACCATATACCTGTAACAGCGGGTTTACATATACATATACTTATAGAAATACAGGATTAACTTTCTCTCTACAATGAAATGTTAAGTGTACACTCGCACAGTGATAGGTAAGAAATACAGGTTCGACTACCTCTACACAATGTAAATTCTAATAGCAAGTGACCACACATAGCATGTAGTGATAGATTAGCAACGACAGTTTGGCTATTTCTGTATCTCTATGTGATAGCAAGGTTACAACGTAGTGATAGGCGGAAATGCAAGAAACAATGTTTATCAGCGGAGAAAAAAGTGTGTTTTCCCATATGGTCTGAGTGTCATTTTTAAACCCACTACTCGGAGACTGAGGCATTCTCGGGTGACGCGAGCAGCTCGCGCTACCCACGGGGAGTAATGAGCATCTCGGCGAGCAGCTCTGGGATGTGAACTCGGGGGCCTCCTTCGCACCCCGAGCACAAGTCGACGACACGACTCCGGGGCGGATTCCTGGCCCTGGAGCAACCCGATCCGCCGCCGGAGGACGGAGGCACGCGGGAGGAATGGCGGGGTGGAGATAGCGGTGAGGGGGTGGGGAGATAGGGTGAGCCTCCGGGGCGGCGAGCCTTATCATGTCGGACAGGTGCTATCAAGGCAGGTGAGGCTACCCTACCACCCACCTCCCCCCTCCTCCCGGCGCCTCACTCTGGGGGGTCTGGTGGAGCCCCAGGTATGGCCGGGCAATCTTAGTCCTTTCATGACCTAGATACCTCTTTCATAATAGGTCCTTACACCCACAAGAGTCCATGGCTACTTGTGGCTACTTCAAATTTGCAAGGAATTCTTTTATTGGCCCTCTATAAATGGCATGGGTAACCCCTTTGATGGTTCTTGGGTGCCCACCGGTTTATGGTCTTACCTGCCATAAACCAGCGGCTGCAAAGCATGCTGGGATATGGGTGGGAATTCCCACCTGAAATGGTTGCTGGTTAACAGTCCTAGTTTGAGCGCCTAGCGGACTTGGACGTGACTTCAGTCTAGGGTGGTTATCTGTGCGGGCTGAGATCCAGGCCTGATAGGCTCCCACCTACTGGAGGCCCCTTAGATCTCCAACTAAAAACCCACACCTGATAGCCCTGGCCGGGACCACGGCGTATTTGCCGGGGCAATTATTCATGTTTACCCACCGATGTTTGCCACAAGTCTCAAGGACACGAGGTTTGGGGGAAGGTTAGGCAACAACATCGTTAGGCTAAGGACCAACTACTGGGGTGGTGAAAACTCGGAGGTAGGATAAGGTAAGGGTAAGATATAGGGTGAAACAGAACATTTAATCATGGTATTTTATGTTTTATTTTCAAAAATAATAAATAACAAGCACTTCATAGAATCACAATCTTACATGTATTTAAAAATCCAGTAGTCTATATTCTTATCAAAAGAATCTGAGTGAGGAGAAAAAAAAACTACTTAAACCAATTTTGGTAAACCTTAAACCAATAACCGGGACACATAACAGGGTGCCCAGTCAAAATTCAATATTTATTCCCTGTGTTCCCTAAAGTTTTCCCTGCCCCTAAGGAAAATTTTCCCTGTCAGTTATGATGATGTGTTCTATGACTTGTCAAGGTGTTCAAGTTTAAAAATGTTATCAAAGATGTACGACGATCTTTCCAGAAAAGAAATATCAGAAAAGTGCAATCTACTGAACTTTACAAATAGGAAAACCCTGAAGTTGGTCAAACATAATTCTTTGTGTTTTGGTCAAATTTCCAAATTCCCTTTGATTTCCTTGACAGGGATTTTTGTTGCTATTTTCCCTGTCTTCCCTGTGCTCTGGGGACCCTGAATGAACCCACAGTGGGACGTTCTACATACCGAAGCCCCACACCTCCCCAACACCCCAATGTCAGTCAGTGTCAATGACACCCTGGGGGACCCCTCCCCCGCAGGGACCCGTCCCCGCCTCGTTTGAGCCGCGGAGCGCCGGGCCCTCCTGGGGGCCCACCTGAGCAGCTCCCCACCTGGGGGAGGCAGACCTGGGGGGGGGGGGGCACGCACTCAGTATATAAAGGTATGTACCAACTGCGAAACTACAGACCCCCCCACCTTTTTGGGGATTCAACAGCCCCCAGATAAACTGGGATACTTTGAAAGCTCCCCTTTTTCAGCATCTCTCATGGACAGCCCCAACAAATAAGCAATAACCTACATATTTCTTCATCACAATCCAGTTCCAGAAGGTGACAATTTGTTTTAGGGCTATTGTAAAGGAATTTGATAACCTACAATTGACTTTTAATCTAGTATCAGATATAATCTATTATTGACAGCTATCCTAACAGGTGGATAGGTGGTTTGACAGCCCCACTTTTTCAGTGAAATTGGTGATCGACAGCTACAACCCCTTGATGGTCCGACCGCAGTCGGTACCCATTTTTGGACCAAGTAACCCCCCCCCCCCCGGGGGACGCAGGGTAGATAGGCACACCTGGGCGTTATCACCTGTCGGACCACTTCAGTATGAACAGATACCGACCAAGGGGTTGGGGTGTTAGATAACAACTCGCATTCTGGGCCCCTCTTTTTCCGTGTAGTCGCGATACGTGCAATCAGGGGGACACGAGTGCTCGTACATCAGGGTAATTGATCTGATGGGAGGATAGAGAGTTATACACGAGGTCAGGTGCCCCGAGCCCATCGGTGGGTTTTTACACTTGAAGTTATTGAGGCTAGAGAGGAATGTGACTCAGGTATTCATGGCATAATTAATACTCAGAGGGGGTCCTAATCTTGGACTGAATTCCGGATAAATTGTATTTCACGTGTTTCGGAATAAGACTTCGAACCACTAGATTGAGGCGGAAAATATTTAACTTGTAGTCAGGTAAATCCTAGAACGTGGAAAGCATTACAGTATAGGCAACACTATACACTATATACATATATATATTTATATATATATATATATATATATATATATATATATATATATATATATATGAAATTCCTTCAGACTCACAATCTAAGAGGCAATACCTATATCTGGGATAAGTAAAGTGATGTACAAGATGATACAAATTATTGCGTTGGGTTAAATACAGGGCTTGACAAATCGGGTGTCCAGTGGCCCAGGACCACCAAAAAGTCATACTGGGCCACTGAAATGAGAGCCTGAGTTGCCCAGTGGGCAACCAGAGTCAAGGTCAAAAACTTTAGTTTGAAAATTATGAATATTAACCTTTTACCCCTAAATCCATGGAATTAACCACATCTAAATCCTAAGTTATTCGTCTTCTCTGTATGATGATTTTCTCTTCAAATGTCACTGGGCAACCACATTTTGATGCTGGGCAACCCCTTTCTGGACTAAAGTTGCCCATTGGGCCACTACGTTTCAAATTGATTTGTCAAGCCCTGAAATAGGGTTTTAACGTGTGGTCTAAAAAATGATTTTGAAACCTTCGTTTGTTTGTATAAAGAGAAATTGGTGTCTCGATGGATCGGAGAGGTAATACTCGGGATGCGATTATCCACGAAACTATCACAAGCTTCTACCGATCTTAACTACAGGTCACATTTTACAAGTCTGTGACAAAACAGTAGAAGCAGAATTCCTCTCACCAGCTGTAAACCGCGCGTCTGACAGATTTGACACCGTTATCGTTGAACAATCGGGTTGTAGCAGAGAAAACCGTGGATTTATGGATATTGTCCTTATTACCATATTCATCCTGTATGTTTGGTGTATATATTGCGTGACTGTTATGTTAATCATGTCATCTTATAGCTATGGGAAGTGCTTTTTCCTGTAAAGAGAGATGGTTGGATTCAATCTTTTGCACAATAGTTGGTTGTCAGATTTCCCACCAGGTAGAGGCACCTGCCGGCCTCATTCCTCCCGATGTAAAACAGGCTGACTAGCATTGTGCTCACAGGACTCGTCTCTGAGAGTTGCTTTTCAATGGACTAGTCAATAAATAACGTCACTTGTCCTCAGCAATAAATTCATTTTTCTATGTATCAGAGGCTAATGTTACTTACATGCATTGGGCATCTATTTTCACCAAATTTATATCTGATTGCCTAGATTACAATGAGTCTAAAACTGACAATGTGAAAACGGTCAGACAAGGGCCTTACAAAAGTGAGACTGATTAAAAGGTCACGTCGTCTAAAAAGGGCCCTCCGTAGGGCCTTGTAAAGGGCCTTCTCGGTGTCTCCGGGGCGCGTCACTTCTCACCCGCCGTCTGATCCGTTGTTTAAGTCTGGCCGGCGCACCCATGATGGAAGGCCTATCTTTCCACGTGGAGGGGCAGGCAGGGGGTCCGGGGACCGGCGGGGGGCCCCATTCCCAACATTGCCCCAATCTCCTCCTGTGCATTAGTGAGATTAGTCACCAGCGCCAGGAGGAGGGGGGGCAGGAGGCACCGCCTCCACTCTCTCTTATGGATATTGACTTTATAGCACACACTTCTTTTAACTAAAGCCTTAACATCACTCCGGAAAAAAATCCCGTTTCGCGGGTAAACAAAAAAACACAAGTTAACAACTGAACTAAGACTGGAAAACTCTCTAAGAGTGTTTCTGGTAAGTTGAACCATTTGGGGGCATTTTAGCCCCCAGTGGGTATGTAGTATAGGCGGTGGGGGCGGAGACTATTTTTGATACTTTTGATACTTGATGTAGCGCTGCTCCTGCTCCTGCTGCCCACGCTGGAGTAACCCTCTCCAGGGAGGACGGTGGAGTGACACGGCCGGGCAGCTCAGGCAGAAGGCTTATCACATGTTACACCCAGTTACCGCGGTCACCCCGGCCCGGCCAGGACAGGCCAACAACTGCAGGGGAAAACATACATGGTCCTTCCATCGGAGCCTAATGTGAAAAGTCCCCGGCCAGCCACCCCTGATTACGTGGAGAGCTTATAAGGCTACTCCCATCGACATGCGGCTATTACTGTACATGACGTATTATTCTGACCATATATCCTCAAGGTCGTTGTATGTGACAGCCTGCCGTGGATTTGGTTCACCGTGTATCCTGAGTATATCAATACACACAGTTCAGTTTTCTCCTCATACCAATCTGTGTTTGAAATTCTTATACCAATCTGTGTTTGAAATTCAAGGTACACCCTGCATTATTGAATGAGATTTGGTTAGCAGGTGAAACATTTGCATGTAGGTGTACAACCAGTGATAATGCGCCCATTTTTGAAACTATAGGGTCTTATATCTAAGTGAGTGAAAGGCTTCTAGGTGCTCAGTCAGATATGAAGATGATTTTCTAACACCTTTAGATATTACGAATAACAATCCAGTCTAAAACCAGTTGAAGTTTGCAGATACTAGTCTTTATTCAAGTTCTCACAATCTGATGATACCAGTGGTGAGAAACTATTGCAGCCACAAAGAAATGAGGTAAATTAGGGGAATTTTTGGCAAGATCTCAGTAGGAATGAGGTGATGTACTGTTGAAAGGGGGGGTTGGGGGGCACAGCGGTCCCAAAATTTGACACCCACGTTTACGAAAATATATTCCAAAAACCCAATAACCAAACAGATATTTTTGTCTGAAAAAAATTAGTGTATACACTTTGACCGCTGTTGATCAGCAAATGGTTGACGTAAGATTGCTCCATTTCCACCTTATCCTGCTTGCTAAAGGCCATATTACACTACACGTTGCCTGGCTCGTTTTGGGGTCTTTCTCCAGAAAAAATTCACGACCCAACGCGACACAAAGGGACACAGCACATAGTGTAATATGGCCTTAAGGCGAAGCAGACGCGTTTGGCAAAGGGGACATAGACCTGACGCGTAGTGTAATTAGGGCTTTTGTGTGAAGGTGGACCGTAGGGTGGGTGGTCGCATGACGACCCAGGAGGATCCAGCCTTCATCTGCAGCCTTCAGTGGCAGTCCACGGAGAATCCTGATTGCTATCAGACCGTCCTCGGATCAGATTATCCGGCGCTAATCCGGACGCAGGCGTCTCCCCGGACGTGGGAAGATGTGATTGGGCTGACCACTCGGGGCCTAGGGTGGGGCCAATGACTGGGGGCTGGGGTGGCGGGGCCGGCCACTGGGGGCTGGGGTGGTGGGGCTGATGACTGGGGGCTGGGGTGGTGGGGCTGACCACTGGGGCTGGGGTGGTGGGGATGACCACTGGGGGCTGGGGTAGTGGGGCTGACCACTGGGGGCTTAGGTGGTGGGGCTGACCACTGGGGCTGGGGTGGTGGGGCTGACCACTGGGGGCTGGGGTAGTGGGGCTGACCACTGGGGGCTTAGGTGGTGGGGCTGACCACTGGGGCTGGGATGGTGGGGCTGACCACTGGGGGCTGGGGTAGTGGGGCTGACCACTGGGGGCTTAGGTGGTGGGGCTGACCACTGGGGCTGGGGTGGTGGGGCTGACCACTGGGGGCTGGGGTAGTGGGGCTGACCACTGGGGGCTGGGGTGGTGGGGCTGGCCACTGGGGCTGGGGTGGTGGGGCTGACCAAGGGGGCTGGGGTGGGATGTGGGGTGGTGGTGTTTAGAGATGAGAAGATTAAATGAAGTTCAGATCTTTTATTCAGTTATTCATTATTTTTGTACATGTTGCTATGACATGACTTAACCAGGGACATGTTACTAAGGGTACCATGGCTTGGGTATTCAAAAATACTGACATTACTGATCAGTTAATTCATGTGGATGCTGTGACACATACACTACCTAGCCACGTCTTCATCATCACATCTTGTCATTTAGGTGACGGGTTGAGTGTTACAAATACACATACTTGTTATGAAATATGAGTTATTGTAGACTAGGGCATTAGCAGTCAAACACTTCAATGGTCTTCAACAGAAAGGACCTTTTGCATCTACAATGCATCAAGAAACGTAAAAATTGCTTCTAAACTATTAGCCACAACAAGCAGCAAATGGTTAACGTAAGATAATGGCTGAAGAAAGTTCCCATTCTCTCAGTTCCGCTCACATTACTTGAATTTACAGACAGAATATTCATGAAATCCGTGCTTACATTCAAGCTTAAAAATATAGGTTTATCAATCTTCGCATCCAGTGAGAAAACATCTAGCTTTTTACATTAAATCTGAACAAGGTGAATGTGTCCAAGAAAAAGTAAGAGCGTTAGTGCAGAGAGGTCAGAGCGACCCTGTAGGCGTTTAAAATGAGTTAAGGGATTTTGTTGAAGATGTAAGGAAAACTACAGATCTTTATCTAACTTACGTGGCCACACGAACAGAGGCCTGCCACGGTTTGAACCCTAATCAGATTCTTACAAGGACAAGACCCTGGGTTTGGCGGGAGATGCTGATCGTCATATATATCGGTTCAGATGGCGCCAAGGTCCGCCTGGATCAGGGATCGCCGACGACAACGGCAATAAAACAACCCTTAACCCCGCCACCCACCCATCTGGGTCAGCCCAGATCATATAACAAGGGGCCTTTAGGGCGATAACCCTGGCGGTCTGCTGGTGTGGAGGTCAGCGAACAGACCTCCTCACCCGCCTCAACGGCTCCACGAGCTGCTCCGAGCAACTCGTGGTGAGCTTTTGAATTTTCAGCATACTGACTCCCAACACAATATCCACCGATGCTGCGCCTTTCTGTGAGTGTTTTTTTTCTTTCTGAAAATGATAGCCCCCGCTGGTCGCGATAAGGCTGCAACAACAGGAGCATAATGTGAAACACAGATAGCCCAGCCAGCCATGATATCACGTTTCCCGGCGGCGCGATAAGCTGTGTATAGCTCGTAATCGGTCCGCGCTGTTTCGCATCCTTGCTCCGGCCCAAAAGAGCACCAGCTCATTTTTCTGGGCGCGGCGCGGCCGGGCTCAATACTATCTCCGCCACACCCCACTCCACCCAGCCTATCTACCGCACCAATGTACACCATTCAAACTCACTCATTAAATTCAATTCAACTTTGATTAAAACTGCGATCAGAGATAGAACCGGCCGATATGGTTCAGATCGATGAAGTCCTATGGGGAAAAACAACTTTACTCCAATCACCGCCGACATTATTCAAAATTTGGGCGGGGGTGTGGGGGAGGGCTATTGTTTCCATGGTGATTTGAGTGGGGGTATGTAGCCTTATCAGGGCGGCGTATCATATGACTACGGCTGAGTTATCACTGATAAGGGCGCCTCTGTGGTTATCTGCGGGAATCTGGGCCTGGAGTGGGGAGCCCAGTGGCTACGGCTTGCTCCCTGATTACAGCTGTTTGTTACCACATCACTCACTGTAATTGCCGGCCAGGCTTTAACTGAGCTGCTCATCTAGGCCGCCTACACGGGCCCGAGTGATTCACAGTTGCTCGCGGCTCGATTACACTCCAATGATGGCATTTCGATGCATATTCAACTACGGAGATAAGATGCGGCTTTTTTTTGGTAACCTATTCGCATTTTTTTTTCTCGCCTGGAGTTATCTGCTTAAATGACACTTGAAAAGGCCAGATTAAAAGGGGTAATTGGGAATTGTATTGTGGAGTAAAGGTGAAAATAAGAGCGGTGTTGGCTGGTTTTGAAAGAATCATTTAAAGCTGAGTGGTTTTGTGATCAATTAAAATTATCAGATTCATCAGTTTGACTTGGTCAAGTTATTTACAATCCCAAGTTCTCCTGTTTCCAACTTTGAAACCATTTCTCTATACTACTCATTACCATAAACTACTCGCTTCCATATACTACTTACAACCCTATACAACTTACAAACCTTGAAGTGAGTTAAACTGTATCACTGTCAAACCTAGCTTTCAACTTTTGGTGGACAGGTTATTACATTAAAGTTTGTTAAAGCATCATTTGTTGTTTAATCCACATGTTTCGGCCGTTTAAGGCTTTGATTGGGATACTTACAACCCTATACTACTTACAACCCTATACTACTTACAACCCTATACTACTTACAACCATATACTACTTACAACCATATACTACTTACAACCATATACTACTTACAACCATATACTACTTACAACCATATACTACTAGGGAATTTTGTCTCAGGTCACCCTGAACACGTTATGTAGGTCACGCACTTCTAACCATGGCTTATGCTGCATGCCAATTTAACTCCTACAGATCTATTATTGAATCATTACACAAACTCTCTTGGACCTAGGTTGAACTGAACATAAAAATTCCGAAGTCAACCTACCAATAGTAGCGATTCGTGAATTTTGAGGAGAGCATTGTCATAAAACGTGCATTTTCGGAGGAGCATTAGTAGCTCGCATTGTCGTAAAATTAGTAGCATTGTCGTAAAAGGTGCATTTTGAGAGGCGCAATGTCGTAAAAGGTGCATTTTGAGAGTAGCATTGTTGTAAAAGGTGCATTTTGAGAGGAGCATTGTCGGTAAACGTTCATTAGCGTGGGAGCTCTCCCTACGAGCCTTGCGTCTAATACGGACGTCACAGATGACGTATAGCGGGGCCAGCTCGCCGCCTCCGCTGGGATCACTTTCCCTGATCTGCTCCGGGCGGAGATAGAGGACTGTCATCTGGCGGCGGGCGGCGCCTTGGAGACGTCCACCATCAGATTGTAGCCAGCTGCCAGCCTTGCGTGTCCGCTATAAATAAGTCAGGACCAAAGGGTGGGACAAGCCCGCGCGCCCGCCCGCCTCCAGTCTATTGGAATCTGCTCCGTCAGCCTAAATCACCATTACCATAAATACAATTGGTGGGACGCGCCGGGCTGCTCCTGCTCACACCCAGCCCTGTGGGGCGAGCTGCTCGCGCTGACCACCCTAACGACTCACATTAGGGCCGTGACACGAGGGGGGAACGGGGCCCCGGGACTCGGACCTCGGCCTCTCCACCCTGGTCTTCAACAGGGTACCGATCGGAATTCCATTCTCAAATTCCCTGTGTTTTCCCTGAGATTTCCCCGTCATACGGCAATTTTTCCCTGTGTCATATACAGCAAGTTGTTCAAATTTAAAAGCCTCTGCATGTAGAAAAAAATTGGGAAACCCAACAACAAAAGGTCGAATCAGTAATATCTCGAGAATCAGGAATTTCAGGACCTGGCCAAATGAAATTCCCTGTGATTTGGCAAAGTTTCCAAATTCCCTGTGCTTTCCCTGTCAGGGATTTTTTTTCCATTTTCCCTGTGTGGTTGGTACCCTGGTCCAACTGCCCACAGGAGTGTCCTCTGTCCGCCGTTTCCTCCCAGACGGCTGGAGGTAATATCCCCGGGGCTGGGGTCCAATCAGGGCCGGTAATAAGCGGGGCAGACCTAATGATACCACCCGTCTAGACCTCACCTAATTATTGTTAATCATAGATTAATTCAGCTACGTGCACGCCCAACGACCAGGCGGGTGGTCCGGCCGATGCGGTTACTTTGCTACAGGCCCTGATTTTTGTAATCACGCTGGGAAGCTATAAGGATGACAATTTAGCCCATGAAATGTATGTAACTAATTATTAAGGACTTATGATGTTGCTAATACTGACAGAATTTCTGTTTATCAAATAAACTCAGTATACTTTTTCATAGCCATAGACTGGGGAATTTCGTGTTAAACCTTATGCTATAGGTACATCTCCTAGTTCATATTACTCAATCTACGCATTCCTATATGCAACATTGTGTCTTTATCTACAGTCAGATCAGAGTCCCAACTATGTGTAAACAACACAGCTATCATTGTAGTCATACTCAAAAATGACCAAACAATAAATGCTTATAATTACATGGGATACTTTATCTGTATACCAACAGGTAAAAAAATCTATAATCGTTTGTTTGTTAGAGTATATTTAAACATCAAGCCAGCACTTCAGGGTTCTTGGCAGACTGCACAAGGTAATGCTTTTCAGCTTTGTGTGATCGCATCTATGAGATGATATAGACGAAGCCCACCACCAAGATCACTACCCGTACCCTTCTCTTTTCAAACAGTGGGAAGGGATCGTTTACATGCAATGTCCCATAGAAAGGGCATCACACAACCGTCCTTTAATGACCCTATAGGACCTTTCCATTAGCATGGCGTCCTGCTAGCGAATATGTCTAAAAAAAATTGAGTTGGGGTATGGGTATTAATGGGACTTCGTCTGAGTTGTTGGGTACAAGGCTTCTATGAGAGCGTTCACTGCACCAACTCATGAAAAGGGGGCACAGGGTAAGCAAGATTCAGTTCAACATACAGTACAAACATCATTACATGTGAATGAATCCCCAAACAGAAATGTATGTCGGGGTCAGCTAAAAAAAATCCGAAAACTTATGTCTATGGTTGGATAGTGGTAGATGTGAGTAGTAGGTTCACAGTAGAGTTAAATTAATAGTTATATCAACCAATTAGAAGGCAACATTTATTCACTCCCATCTACAGGTTTCAGATTGTGTATGTAATCTGAACTTCATCTAAAAGATATCGGAAGTTCTAAGCATCTTCTGAAGTCCAGTCAGGTACTTCAAAATGTTTCATACTAGCCTAATTCAGGTCCAACTACTATATAGATTATCTGTTCTACGCACTCTTATTTTACTACCTTTTTACTGTGATTTCACAGGTTTCCTAAAAATCTGAAATCAGACATCCCTGCCCTAAAATGGCTGATACACTGTATGCGGTATGAGCTGCTCTTTTTCTGCTCCTGTCGTCGGTAGGCTCCAGCAATACAACCGGAGAAGAGGACACGGATTGTGGGGGGGGGGGGGGGGGTCCCGGGAAGCCGGGCAGGGCGGGTCGGGCCTAAATAGCAGTCGTTAGGTGGCGGCCACATCCATTACCCGGGTAATGTGGGGCGCTAGACAGGCCGCCCCTGACCCGGCGCCGACCGGCACATGACGCGGCCCGTCCCCCGGGGGGCGCGGCCGGCGAGTCGGGAGGGCCGAGCTGCTCCCGAGCTGCTCCCCCAGGTACGACCCATCATCGGGGGACGGGGGCAGCGCGCGGCCCGCACTGACAGCGGCCGACGCGCCCCTGATTTGTCAGCGGCCGGGCCACGAGGCGCAACAACGGGGTGGGGCCGTGTCCGGGCGGCCGGGGAGGCTGTAGGGGGGATATACAGGGAAAGGGGGTGGGGGTGGGGGGGGTGGGGGGGGGGGGGGGGGGACAGGTAGGGTGTGGGGGAGGGAGGAGGGTAGAAGTTGTGTGTGTGTGTGTGTGTGTGTGTGTGTGTGTGTGTGTGTGTGTGTGTGTGTGTGTGTGTGTTTGAGTGTTTGTGTTGGGGGGGGGGGGTATATATACGGGGGACATACAGGCAAAAAGGGGGGTGGGGTGGGGTGGGGGAGGGGGGGGGGGTACCGGTAGCGTGTGTGGGAGGGGGGGATTCAGCATGTGTGTGTGTTGGGGGGGGGGGGGGTTATATACAGGGTGAGTGGGGGCAGGGTGTCTGGTAAGGGGAAAGCGTGTACAATTTAAAGTCCGTCTAACAGCCAACTTCCCTCTAACCATTCCGAAATGGGTCCCCAAACAGCGTTATCCCATCCCATTTCCGTTCTTTAACCCCTGCTACAAAAGATAAAAACACCCTGAGCGTGGATCGTAGCGCGCCGGGCCTTCTACCGCAGCTGTTACACGTATACGGCGCTACTAGCAGTAAGAGACAGGGGGTGATAGTACCGGTGATGGCGGCGGTTTACAGTAACAATAGCCTTCAGTGCCGCGATCACTTATCATTATGTCATCCGAGTAGATACGGAGACAATATGGAGATGAGTCACAATCGGCCAGATTACGTCTATACAGAATACATAGCGGACCGGCCCGGAGAAAGGCGCCTCTGTAGTATTACCGGGCCGATTAAGACACGGAGCAGATGTTTCCAGGGACCACAGACACCCTGATGACACATAACTGTCACTGCCACACTCATGGACACAGCCTAAGTCCGCCTTTTCTTCTCGGGACATATGGATTGCTTCCTGATCTACCATTTTTCTGTGGTTCAATTATTAAGCGCGATTGGTCTTATATTTGGTTTTCATTTACCAGCCCACACCTGCTTAGAGCTTGTATAGACAAGTTGAAGGAACACTTAACGTAGGGATAATCGAAGTTTACGTGCACTATAAGGAAGGTCTATTAATCTTTCTATTAAAACAGTTGAAATGAAAAGAAAACTAATAGTGCATACCAAATCAGCAGTCGTATGGCTTACGGAAACACCACTGTTTAGGATAGTTCTATTCTAGTGCATTAATTACATGGGTTGATGTTCAGTTTGAATTGAATTTGAAGAATATGACACATTGATCACATGTACCCTTAAATCTAAAATGAATCATCTGAACCAACGCTTTCCTAAAGAGCACAGGCCTTCCTTGAAACCCAATATTTCAATCAGTCAAATACAGTAGAGCAATCGACAAACAGGACAAGTAGGTGTACAAAATGCTGTAATAGAATTAGGATGATCTACCTGTAGTACCTCTAAAGGATGTATCCAGAACAGATTGATATTCTAATAAACGGCCGGTTATTGATAAGCTGAACAAATCACGTAAAAAGCTGGGTTGACAACCCTATAAGGAGATGGAGTGACTCTCTACAGGTAAAAGAAGGGGCAGATGCTCGGTGATGTTATTAATGGGTACAAAACAGTAACAGCTCAGAGCTGCTCGCTTTAAGCTTTCTGTGCCCATAGAGCAGAAAGCGAGCGTCTCAGAGCAGTATTTCTAACCGGCCGACGTTTTAGTAGTAGAAGTAGCGGCATTGGGAAACCAGTGAAGGCTTGATCAGCAAACAGGAAGATGGACGCACTCCCCTCCCCCCTCCCCGACCTCTCCCTCCTCCAGCCCCCTCTCATAGTGGGAAGACACCTCGGGGGCTTCACTTTATTGCGCAGGGGGTCCCCATTCGGGTATTCTCCGGCCTTAATTAAACAATCTGGTTCACAATGCCGCGGCAAGGGAACACCAGGTCGCGCGATTACCGCGCGGCGCGTAGGGGGTTGGCGCGGCGCGTACACTTGGCGGGTTTCGACGCGCGGGTCGGGGCGCGGCGGCCGCGTCAGGATGAATCACGTCACGCGGCACAATGAAGCGTGACAAGGTGACGCGGCGACGACACGGCGCGTCATGAGCCGCGCGTATCCATACTCCCGCCCGCGATATTAATTGATACGGAATCAATCATGGGGCGGCGCGGCGCGGGGCGGTGACCGACAAGACGGAGCTGTCCCCGCGCCGACCTGACACCGTGTCGGGTCTGGCCCCTGCCCACCTCCATCTTCAATCACTCCCGGGCTCCTCCAGCGGGCGCCGGGAGACGCCAGCCCTAAGCAGTGGTCGCGGGCATCAGTCACTGTACAGCCGTGCGTCGCCCAGTCCCCGCCGGGTTCTACCTGAGGTTACCACTCAGTGTCTCCTGTATGTGATAAAACACGACTGGCCGTTCTATTGCCAAGCGAGGTATCAAAGGCGTCTCTTGAAATCTCACTATGACATAGATTTCATACACATTCAATTAATTGTATATCATTGAATGTATCTAAAATATGAGTATAGTTACTACATAATATTATAATGAAAAATAAAATATCATTGACTCCCGGAAACGTTTTGCTAAACCCCTAAATAAAAGCATGATGTCTCAGTGTAGTGGAATATTTCATATAATTAGCGACCTCTGATTTATTACTAATCGGGATGGGTCTTTTTCTTTGGGCATCTTTGGGATCACGTGCCAATTGTTTCTACTATCAAGACTTTCTTAATATATCGATGACAAGCGAGGTAATCCTTTCTGAATAAGTAAACATAAAATGTATGCTCTTAATTACCATTATTAAGGTGAGACACATATAAGCCAAGTAAGAGCACTTATCGCCACACTTTAGACGCTCAGTTTTAGGAAATATATTCTCCAATGAACCAATGTCAGGAACAACTGTTCTCAGTGTAAGGAAATGGATTCTAAGTATATTACTGAGATGACAATCTGCTATCATCAATCTGCAATAATCTGAAAGATTTTCACATTGGCTAGCTTCTATTCAAAACACTATGACACTACCTTTTCACTTGGTGCAATTTCATTAGTACGTATCACTGTACACTTGATGAAACACTATACATATTCTACCCAAGGTGCAGTCTGACTCAAACCCCAAGTACTACCTATCCACTTCAGAACTCCTAACTATCTAATGGTTACAAACTTTCCCTAATTGCACTTAAACCCACCACTTAGTTCAGTGGCTTTCAACTGTAGCAAAAAAGAAACTATTCCTGATCTTTTAACCACCATTTGTGTCACACAACTCCTGCTTCCTCACGGCTTCCTTCATGGGTGATTTCAGCATTTATTACTTTACTCATCATTGCATCAGTGCCTACTACCAACAAAACGCAAGCTAGGTCAGTGTTATCACAGAAATTGCGAAGGATCTTAAAAAGCAACCTTGATGAATTTTTCTTTTAAATGAGAAGTAGATTTTTCAAGTAATCCTAGATTCGAAAGCCCTTAATACAGTGTAGGATATGCAGTTCATTTGACGTGCATATAATCTACTAATCAGTCCAAAAAAACCACAAAAACACACTCACTGCACATATAATTGGTTACATTTGGCTATATTAAAAAAAGAGGTTACATGTTTATATAATACGCCTCTGACAAAGGAGTCTTCTTTTTAGGTCAACACTCTCCAAGATGGCAGTGGCAAAAGGCTTTGGTTTGGGAGGTGTGAAATGAGGTGAGGGTCTCAGGCTCACCACATTTTGATCAAGGCGGGAAGTGGTAGGAATGAGGTTTTAATCCACAGGTTGATACCGGTCGGCCTTTTATTTCTCCCCTCCAACCATCCACATTAACCAAGCTACCTACCTCATCAAGCCACACTCCAACCTCAGTCCACTCACACAAACGCACCTTAACTACCCAGCTCACAACTCATCCCATTCTAATCTCACCAACCCCCTACCCACCTCACCAACACCAGTTACCCGTCATCTTCCTTACCTATCCACCTGACCTACCTACGTGTACCTAAAAATCCACCAACCCCAGCATGAGAACCACACCCAACACTTAAATCTGCTTATATAATCTACCACATCACCAACGCACCTCATCCATAGGACTCACACATCTACCCACCTAATCCACCAATTTCCTTCTGATCCCTTCTCAGAAGTTGAAACAAACTGACAAGCAAGTGAGTTCGGGTTTTATGCTGTGCCGACACCTAAGGTCATTTTCACAGCAAAAACAAGTTTGAACATTTTCAATCTTGGACAAGAACAGATTAGACCTATTCAGTCTGGGGTGACTAGATCTATGAGATGATTGAGAAGAAACCCGCCAACGGGATCGCTATCCTATTCTTTCCGAAACAAGGCACTAGGGATCTTTTATGTGCAATGTCCTATAAACAGGGCATAACACACCCTTCCTTTGATGACCCTGTTGGGGAACAAACTGAAGGAAAGATAAGCAAAAAACCATATATTTCTTCCAAAGAAAAGAAAGTATTGACAATAATACTATAGGTCTGCTGACTAAGAAAGCACTGAAAAACTTAAAACTTAAATTGTGTTATGCCCTATTATAAAAGCTGATTGCAATGTCATGATATGTGTCTGTGAATGTCTAATCTATATCTGAGAATTTTCAAACATATTTTCCTCGTGACATTTTGTCATGGTGGTATATTTAAGCGCTCATAGTTTTATAATAAGATCCATTTGATTCTTTACAAAATAAAATTACATGAACAAAATCTGCCCTTTCTTAACCAGCGGACCTATAGTTTGTGTAAGCTTGCTTGGGGCATTGTATAAGCAGTCTCTGGGCAGGAGGTGCGTGCAGGTGGCCTGGAGGACTTCTCACGGTGGCAGTGGGTGGTCGGGGCAGTGGGAGGGGAGGGTGCAGGGAGGAGCGATGGCACCATTATCACCTATTTGTTGTGACGCTGTCTGATCGTCTTGGCGCCGGCACCTCACCTATCAGTTGTAATTACCGGGCTCCTTGGGCGCCCCGAGGCACGCCCAAAACAAGGCGCCCGCCACGCCGTAATGTACACGTTTAATTTAGATGAATGGGTCAGGGGGCGCGCCTTAATACAGGCTAATCTGGGGCTGATGAAAGTAGCCCGGCCTCGCCCGCCAATGATGGGCTCGCTAAATTACCCGGTAAAGAGAGGCCGACTCAAGAGCTCGCCAGTTGTAAAAACAAAACACATTAGCCCCAGGTTGGGACGGGCGACTCTCGGGAGTAATTACCTGATCTTTCCCTCCCGTCTTCACCTGCCGAAAAAGAAAAGATGAGCGCGGGGTTGATGAAGTCATTAAGCAAATGAAAGGTGGAACCATCTGCGATTTTGGAAAATCATTAGGTGAGGAGTCGTTGGGCTGGCAGGTCTGGGGGGTTATGGCTGGGGGAGCAGGTCGTGAGCAGGTTGTGAGCAGTTAGTGAGCAGGACGGGGCAGTTGGCCGGATTGAGGAAGCCCTACGTAGACCAAGGGTTCCGGTGAGCGGCGCCGTTCCGGTCAGAGAGGACCAACGAGACAACGAGCAGGAAATGGGGCACACAAGGGTAGGAGGGCAGATACAAGGATGTACAGTAAGTCAGGGCTAATTTTTAAAAAATCTGAAACTCCAAAAATTTTGAAATTGTCTTATATGTTATAAACGTGAAGCACAAAATTGATTTTAAAAGTTTTGCAAAAATCTGAAATGAGACAAAAAAACTTAAAACATCTCTGCAGATAAAAAAACAACACTTAAGCTCATTAGGTAAGGCTAGAGGCAAATGTATGTACATATGCGTCTCTTCTCAATGATTATTACTATTTTTAATATCCTATTGGGTAGTTATCTTTCTTTAGTATATATATATCATTAGACTTCAAAGTCAAGTAGAGCATTATCACATATATTGTGACACTGGCTTTCCATTTGAAACAGCACTTTTGGTGCACAGAATACATGTATCAACATAGCCATACTACACGGTGTCACCTCTCCGATACACAGACATAAGAGAATTTTATTTTGTAAAAGTTCAGATTGCACTTTCAAAGAGAGAAACGCAATCGTCACATTACTGATCCCTTTCCAAAATGGGGTTGTCTATAACCAAATGGCCTTCCCCCACTCCCCTAACCACTGGCCGTGCGTGCACAGCGCCGCGGTCAGTACAGTGACCAGTGGGCAGTCTGGGAATGGGTAGAGGGTAGTAGAGGAGAGTGGGGAGGTGGAGCAGGCGACGTCCGCTGTTCAATCTGGGCGCGGTGATGACTTACACACCTCCGTCACGCAGGCCGGGCGCGCATGACGTGTCCAGACGTAATTGGGTCCGACAGTGGGCGCGGGCCCCGCCCGGCCCGCCGCACCCTCCAATTTAGGACCCCGCCGCGCGCCGCCCATAACCTCACGCCCCGCCGTCCGCGCAGGGAGCGGCCGCGTTCAAAAGTTATTGCCACTCTCTTTGTATGAGCGCCCCATTCGGAGGCATCTTTTTAGCGCCCCTGCCGGTCCCGCTGGAACCATCAAAGGGTTGGGTCCCCCCGTCCTCCCCCTGCTGGCTGGTCTCTTAGTGGTGGAGTTAGAGAGGGGGAAGGGTGTGTGGGGGAGGGGGGTGAGCTGCTCGCCTCTTAGGGAGCTGCTCGTCACCTGTGGCCCGGCCTGCTGCAGGGTGATAATAGCCCTTCACAGTGTTTGTAATCACAGCACACCACTCGGCCACCACCTTACAACCACCACCACCACCCCCACCCAGCCCCCTCCCCCAGCCCCCACACGTTCACACACACACCTCCAGACTCCCCCAGGGCGGCTCAGACCTCCTAAGTCTCAATAGTCTCCGAACTTTATTTGGATAGTTTCATTCCGGTGGTCCCCTTAATGCAGATAGGAGCCCCTGAGGAGGTTCTTGCAAGGAAGCCTGTCTTTTAAGAGTGTGAAAGACTTGAAAGTTGGCGATTAAAGGCAGGTCCTTTTTTAAAAGTTAAAGGTGGACGGTTTGATGCGCGAAAAGAATATGGATGTAACATAAGAGTAATAAAATATGATGTAGCGGAGGTCCTTCCACGTATAGTAGTATATCTGACGAGCACAACACTAGTGTCGATAATAAAGTTGGAACATATAGGAAGTTTAAGATACATGTACATGTATATCAGCAAAAATCCCGTATTATATTTGGCACTTAACGTTTTAGAAAAAGATACTATTCACGACCTTTTAGAGTTGAAGGTGGAGGGGTCTACATTGAATAGATGATAATGAGGGTGTTTTATTAATGTTTTCCGACTTTTAATGTATCAAATTTCACAATAGGCCTAAGTTAGGCTCATGGAGCGTATTCCAATAGTTATTTAAGTCATTTTCTAGCACTACATTGTTTTTGTATCCTTTGAAAATATTCAGCTTTTATTACGGTATAGGTATTCATTTTAATTTGAGAGTCGACACTTTTGCACGTATCTCCTACACTTTCTCCAGAAATGCTATCATTGCAAGTGATTAATGTTTCCCATAGTCATAACTAAAAATAATATAAATAGTTAGTAAAAGGAACTCTGTAACGGTCATATTGCCACCTATGACATATCTTTAAAAACAAAAAGTACACTTTCACAACTAATCCCAACGAAGTTTAGTTTCTACGTAGAAGAACTTCCAGGCCCTTCACCTTCTCCTTTCAGGGCTCAAATAGGGCAAATTGCAGCAAAGAATGAATCCCTACTCTCGGAGACAGGTGGAGAAGAGGTCTGGAAGTTTTCCTCGAGCATTTCTTTGAGATTATCGCGGAGGTTAGGTCGTGGCCGACAGGCGGGGTGACAGGCGGCCGGGGGGCTGGACACGACCAAGGCTCCTGGACCATTAGTCCGACCCGGCAACCCACAGTGACACTTGATCACTTCCCCTGACCTGTGGCCGCACTGTCACCACCTCAATGCTGGCGGGTGGGGGCCGTGTCAGAGCGGGGTGGGGGTCTAGTATCCCCCCTCCCCTTACCCCTCTCAGTTTGCCCCTGCCCCCCGCAGCGTCATTCGCAGCCATACATCAGCACGTTGACACCTACATTGGCCACGTGCCGATATCCTCTCCGCACTCATGTCACGGCCGGACACTGACAGTGACTCTGACTCCGTGCCTCCCCGCCCTGACCCCCTGCTCCCCTCCTCCTACAGCCTGGGCCGCCTGACTTCTCCCCGTCCCCGCGTCCTCCTGACTCCTCCAGTGTAAAGGCACTATAGACCATTTGCAAAGGTGGGGGCGCGCTTATAGAAAGGGGGGAGGGGGGGGGGCGCACCCCCATTATTTCCGAAATTTATCATCAAGAGTTAAATTTGGAAATAAAAAAAGAGAAAAAAAAGAAGAAAAAAAAGGGAGGAGGCACAGGGGCGCTAAATCCGCCACTGCTTGGTCCGTTATGACTTTTTGGTGATCACCAAAGCCACAAAATCCCAAATTTTTTAATTCTGAGGGAAAACATTCATGAGTTTACATAAGGTAGATTTATCATAAATTAGATTATCTAAAGGTGCATTTCATTTTGAATGATAATATTTTAAAATGCACAAATCTGGCGTCCAGCCCTTTTGGGGCAGGGATGTAAGTTGGGGACAGTGAAAAAGTCGGATATAGTAGTAAGAAAATCTGATTTTATCCTAAAATATTGTGAAATGAGTTCTAAACATCTAATTCTAAACTGATTTTTGTGGGTGCTGGAGGGGAAAAAAATCGGAAATCCGACAAAATCGGAAAATCGCTTTGGGGAGGTGTGACGTCATCTGCACAAGGTCTATAGTGATGGCAGGGGAGATGTAGGGGGGGGGGGGGGATCCGATATAGTGGGGGGAGGGGGCGTAGTGGCGCGGGCCGACCCCCCGCGCCCCGCAGGTGTACAATCTCAGCGGGCCGGGCGAGGTGAGAGGGCGTCCCACCTGTGACACGGCGTCTTGATTAATCCCCGCCTGGCTCTCGTCACCCGCGCCCTAATCACCCGCTCCCGGCGCCCTTTAAGGCGACTAATCCGCCGCCCCGCTACATGCAGCAGACGCCCTCCAGGGCCGTAATCCGGAAAGGGGCCACGTCTTGGGGGTCAGGGTCCTTACCCAGGAGTCAGAGGTCCTTCGCTGGGGGCCATGTGCACCGCCTCCTGGCGCAGGCAGTGGTTTCGGGCCGGGGGCGAAAGGACAAATCCGGCTTAGTAAAGCCAAGTGAAAGGCTAAGACTGACTGTTGCCCTGTGTGTGTGTTTTTAAAGGAGTTTGATTAGCCCCGAAGAAAAACGACATTTAGCTATGCTACTTGTTCTAAATCCCTAAGAATTCGCTCAGAGTATCAGTCGCTACAAGTTTACATGGAAAATTTAATAAGACCAGAAGAAAAACGACATTTGCCTATGCTACTTACACGTTCTAAATCCCTAAGCATTTCCTTAGATTACCAGTCGCTACAAGTTTATATGGAGAATTTGATTAGCCCTGAAGAAAAACGACATTTACCTATGCTACTTGCAAGTTCTAAATCCCAAAGCATTCCCTTATAGTACCAGTCGATACAAGTTTACACGAAAAATTTAATAAACCCAAAGAGAAATGACTTTTGCCTATACTACTTACAAGTTCTAAGCCCGTAAGCATTCCCTAAGAGCACCAGTTGCTACAAGTTTATATGGAATTACACTCTTGTAGTAAACCCCTGGTGGTAACCGACATTTATCTATACTACTTACGGCTTTGAAAACATATACTATCCCAGTCCAAAGGCTATTTGTGATTACAAATCCTATCCAAGTGGTTTCATTTTTTAACAGTAACGATTATCGTACAATATCTGGCGATTGTGATGAAAGATAAGCCGACAACATCTTATGTTTATTGTGGAAATATTGCTTTTGTCCGACAATTTTAACCATGAAAAAATACCCGTAAACTTCAAACACTTCTCCCATTCTCCTGTAGTTTTATACGTAAACCCAAAAATAAGGTGGGAAATCAACTGTTAGAAGACAATTCTTTTTGATGTGTAGATCTACATGTACTAATACAGTAATACAGAAACAAACTCCAGTACGTACCTGTTCCAGTAGCTCCAGAACTGGTCCTTGAGGTAGGTGCGGTGGCTGTCCTCGTCCCCGAAGGACGCCTTACTCTCCACCCAGTTCACCACGTGGCCGTCCACAGCTGGGGAGGAGAGGCGAGGTGAGGCAAAGGTTAGAGGGCACGGGGCCACCCCCCGGCTCGGGGCCGTAAACACGACACGTTAACTCTACATCGGTCCCTACAGACTACTCTTAAGGGTAATTGAAATACCAAGTTGTTTAAACTGCATGGGCTTTTTTCAGTGACGGTGGGACTGAGGTGGTGAATAAACATTTTCTTAAAAGTATGTGTTTTTCAGGGAATTGATGGATCAACTCTTTTTGAATGATTTAATGTATTTCTTATTCCTATTCTGTAAAATGCTGGACACCTAGTTGTCGAAACTTGAAATGTTACATCTTTAATTATAGGATGGTGATAACAATGTAAGTAAATGCATGTATGAATTACATATTATTAAATGGGAGCCATATGCAGGGAAATATATTTGTTAAAACGAGGTCATAGAATACTCGATTAATTTAGGAAATTGACTGCCAAGTAAAAGTAGTATGTAAAGTGTGCCTGACTTACCAATTGGTACTTCTAGTTTAAAATCTGGGGTCTTGTCATACCCTCGAACCCTCATCTGGTCCTCATCTGAATAGTAAAGAATGCCATACATTCCATTGTATTACTGCAAAGTTCAAGATGCTTCTGCATGGTATCAGAAATCAATAGTTTCTTATCTAGATAATCAGTCCGACTAAAATGTTATCCTTACAAATACATAATGTAATTGTAATTAACAATATTCCTCTACCCAAATTGCTAAAACTTAGGCTTTAAATGTCATATTTCTTATTTTTGATCGGTTACTGTATCACCACCGATTCGCATGCTTTAAAGCCCTATTCCCACTAGGCGATCTTCCTGGCGACTGGCGACTGCTGATCCAGAAAGTCGCCAGTAAAGTCGCTGGGCAACTGAAATATCAATAGATCGCCGGGCGACTCCACGTGAGTATGGTGTGCGTTCTGGGCGACGGGTGAAGGGGAACAGGATCGCCAGGAAAGTCGCCAGGGAAATCGCCCTAATAAAACATCAAACTTGCTTGATATTTTGGTAGCCCGACAAAACCAGGAAAATTGCCTAGTGGGTATGGGGCTTTAAGTTAGAGCATAAATATATAACCACTGGGACGATTTCTTTTTTTAATGACACATAGCTTACCAAGACAGGCGATGCCGAGTTCTGATAACTTTCTCTGCAGGAGAAACTCGTGTTCATGTCCAATAGAGCTATTTCAGGGTGAAGGAATAATGACCACCAAGAAGTGAATCTTTCAAGTAAAACGATAGAATTAAGTCAATCAAATCAAAGAGATCCGTGAAATACATATGTTTCTGATCAAAATCACCATGCAAATTTCTACTATAATTAAAGCCATATTTTGGTTAATAATCATATTCAATGTTCATATTTTGGTCAAAAAATGTATCTAATATTACTTATCGATGCTCTGTATTCCGCACCAGTTCCTAAATATTAAATCTTCACAAAATATTGAAATGTCATCTCAAAGCTGTTGGAAACTGGACATCCTGAAATCATTTTTTGTCTAAATTATTGCAACTCATCCATTGAGTGAGTGAGTGAGTGTTGGGTGTTTTATGCCGTACCGACAGCCAGGGTCATTTTCACGACGAAAACCAGTTGGGACGAATTCTGTCTTTGGTGATCGAATCTATGAGATGAAGGTGACAGGGCGGGCAAACAGCAGGGGACCAAAACCAAGCAATCATTTTTGCTGTACCTCATCCCTTAGTGAACCAAGCACTGACCGGGAATTGAACCCAAGGACCACTTGGTCAGTGCACAACTCATCCATTGTAATCATACAAATTGTACGCCATAACTTGACCAATGTACACCTGATGGCATCAACTGATATTAACTACTGGTATGTTAATTTTGATTCGAGCTGTCATTGTAACTATACTTAGTGAGGAAAAAACAGGGTTTCATTTCAAAGGATACTGCTTGATGCTGTCGACAAGAGGGCCATAGACATCGTCAGAGAGAACACACTGCAAAGGAAACATAAACGTTAACACATTGAATCATATCAGCAAGCGGGTATTATAAATGGTTTTCATACTATATTTTCTTTTCATTGGGCGGGGAGAGGGGCGGGGAGCAAGAACGGGATAGAACATCATATCAATTCCTGGTACAGTTAGTTTCTACAATAAGGGCTTGTATCAAATGTAACAGTCAACAGTCAGTCCGTAGGGCCTTATATAGAGTCGATGCATATTCAAATCGCATAACCAGAAAGACATATACAATAAAACAAGAGAGGTATATTTGATCTCCTTGTAGGGAGAATGGACAATCATCATTATCTCATTGTTTACTTGTATCAACGATAGTACGACGTGTAGCTATAATATTTTTGCTTGTATGTGCCAGTATATACATGTATACGTGCCATTATCAAATATGTTATTCCTTTCAATTGCGACTATATTTTTAGAGGACCGGCGCCCTTGGAAGATTGGTACTAAAGTCTTGAATGAAAGTGATGCTTAGGAATAAACAAATTACAAAAACAACTTTGAGAATATTTTTGCACACTTTTCCTGATCATAATTATTTTAGCAACGTGGATAAGTCCCCATTTAACACGTACTCACCGTATGGATCTCATGGGCCAGGTTTGGATCATCGATTAACGTGGTATTCTTTATCATCTGTGTAAGTACGCTTTTTGTTGGTCCTAGAAATTTGAACGTGAGATTTTATTGGTTTGAAGTCGTATGGTTATTTTTCGAGATAATGATGAACCTATAGATAAAGGTCCATTTTGAATCCTGTCAACATACAATACCATTCTGATTTACTAACCACTTGTGATACTAAAAAGACATAAGGAATAACTTACAACGTGCTGTTAACAGTGTTACGCTACACAATTCTGAAGAATCCTGATAATGTAGCGTGCGCGCGCAAGTGTGTGTGTGTGTGTGTGTGTGTGTGTGTGTGTGTGTGTGTGTGAGTGTGTGTGTGTGTGTGTGTGTGTGTGTGAGTGTGTGTGTGTTTGTGTGTGTGTGTGTGCATGCGTGCGTGTTGTGTGTGCGTGCGTGCGTGCGCGTGCGTGTTGTGTGTGTGTGTGTGTGTGGAGAGAGAGAGAGAGGGGGGGGGTCCCATGGTAAATTTTTCCAGTACCAGGTAGATGTTTTCTACTTGTTACATTTTAAACGTCCCTTACATGCGGTCTGAGAGTAACACGTTAATCCTCCCCCATAAGTATTTTCCCTGGGCTTATTGTCCATTGACGAACCAAAAGTTACATGTACACTTGTAATATTTCCTGTTTTGGTGCAGTCACAATGAAGAACGCATGCAGCTTTCTCTCAAACGTGTAATAGCAAATCAATCCGGTACCATAAGTTTGTTACTAGAGATGCAAGTCAACCGATAGATTGCCATACTGTTACTTATTCATATTTGCGATGTACATATTTTCGCATCAGCCTAAATTTTGCAAAAATCTATACATATACGTTTACATACATCTTAAAAGTAATCTCTTTGCAAAAGCTGAATGGTGCCCTGTCTGTTTTGCATACTGCATTCCGTCCCCAAAATAAACAAGCTGCAATTTCCAGTTTATTTCTTTCTTGGCCACAAAGAAACTGCCTTCAGGTTAAGTAATCAAGACTCTGGTAATTAATATGACGGAACGACCGCGTGGTTCTCATGTTGATCAAAAAGCCTAAACAAGGAACTTTATATAGGTTTATATTTATGTCGTAGAATAACCATAAAGTCATGGAAACCCAAATGAATTTACCCCAGAAACCGAGATTTTTCAAATCATAATTGATGACCTAGCTATATCATATGCAGGCCATTGTTGAGTCTATATTACAGGTAATCCTAACTGCATGCACAGACAATTATATTGATACATGTGGACACTTTCTCTTTGGGCCAATGTGAGCAGTTCCCCTGGCTGCTGCTATAAAGAAATCCAGCTTAGAGTCAGCAAATGCTACAGGTATATTGGGATTATTGGACGTAGGCCAATTGTTCATGTTCAATTGACTCTAACCATGTTCAATCCGAACTGCTGCATGCCTGCGGCCAGGTGAAGCCAGGGTAGACCATAACAGGAAACTCCTTTCACTAGTTTTTCCGTGGTATTCCGATACTCTACATATTACTTAGACCAAGGTTAGCCCAGGGTACCAGGGCAGAAATTCCGTCTATTGGAGAACTATGGAGGGCCGCGAACACCTAATTCAAATAGTTTCTTAATGAGAGCAGGGATTGGAGTGAGGCGGTGGGAGGGATTACTTTATAAACAAAATTAAACAATTGATAAATTTTCATCTATGTTTTAACATCAACTCCCGGGATTCAGAACTATCTGCTAGGGTAGTACCATAGTAATACACTAGGTGGCGACGCTTATAACCACGCCATCAATTTGTTCTTCTAATACCTACCAGGTGGCACCACCAGTAGCCTAACAAGTAATGAAGATGCATTTCAACAGTGGTTTGCTTTTAGAAAATGTTAAAATATCAAAGATAGGTCATATAAATTCAGAACGACCATGTCAGATAAATGACAGTTGAATAATGTCAAATAGATTACATTTTCTGTGATACTTGCTGTTAAATGCCATGGAGAGAGAATCGCGAAACTTTTTCTTTAAAGTGGATTTGATTAGATTTAAACTCAGTCCTTTTTAATATAAATGTGCAGGACCAAAAATGGTAACACAAACGTACCTGCTTCACCGGCGTATGTAGTCCTCTGTAGGTGATACTCCAAAACCATACGAGCAAGCAGCGACGGTGACATACCGATCTATGGGCAAGATCATATCAGTAACTTTACTTACACAAGTTTTCTGCATCGACAGCTTCTGCATGTTGAGGAAACTACGAGTTAATCCAGTTTTCAAAAAATAAGCTAGATTTCGAAAATGATTGTGAAAAACTAGTGTTTGTTTTCATTTTATTATTGTATTTTCTGATCACGTATGAATGGACATGACAATTTGAAGAAAAAAGCTTATTTAAGCCTGGTCCCCACTGAGAAAACGCACACATCGGCGACTAAACTGGGAGCGACAAAAGGCCCTGGCGCCACTCTGGTTGGCGACAAAGTACATTTTCGGGTCGTTTGTCGGCGACAAACCCCAGACAATATCAAATTTATTTCAGGCGGGTTTTGTCGTCCTGGCCGACTAAATTTGGCCTCTGGCACCGACATTGTAACCTTTTGCGGCCGACCAAGTCACTTTCAGACCTCAGTGGGGACTCGGCTTTAAGGTTCTTTTGAAAACTAACTTTTTATACACTTATCAAGAGATCGCTTTATTTATTTTCAATAGGTAATAAACTTTATTATTACTTACATCATCGGCTATCTTGAGGAGTACGTGCTCGCCTCCTTCTCTGACTCCATCAAGATATCTGATGAAAAGAAATCAACATAACTTTACTTTCCTAGTCAGTGATAAGTACACATTTTATGGTGAAGCTAATGTAATCTTAACTATGTAAAGACTCCATATTATAGTAAGTTTTCGGTAGATGATAGTAATCATTTTTCATTGCACTAGCATGGGTTGAAGTTGGTATTTTTTTTAAACAGAAAATTTAAGAACTGCATTGGACAGCTTTTAAAAGTTTGCTTTGAATTTTACAAAAGTCGTTAGCACATGGCACTAGTTATTCACTAGAACTACAAATGACATGGCAGCCAAGTTAGATTGTCTTGTCAGGTATGGATATTAGCATAATTATACGACTTAAAACTCTATAGGAATATCACCTTTGAAACAGCCTTTCTCTGGATTTGGCTGTGTGTAATTTATGATGGCATTTCTTCATCTTTTTCTGCAATAAGAAGGTGGAACATACTGCAACTCGGAAACAAAGCGTGAATTCAACTTCTCTGGATTACAAATACGTTTACAATTATGCGTGGTAAAATTTCATGCAAGGAGATTTCCATACATCAAACAACAGCGAAAAGCTAGCTACATTGAGATATAAAATTTGATAATCTTTACATAATCTGTCAGATGCCCACATTTCCAGCCGCATCACTTGGTAACACTAAGGGTATGGAATAATCTATAGTTATAGTCAAGCACTAATAGTCCGCCGGTGTATGCAGATTAAAAACAAACTAATTTTAAGCATTGACCTTGTGCAGACGAGGTCACGTGACCAGATTTTGGTGATCACAACGTGGTTCTCAAAGCCACATGGCTTTTAGAATAACAAACATTTATCAAATATAAATGATTAAAAGTGTCCATTATTATTCAGTGAGTTATTATGAAGTGTATTGTAACATGATAAATCTTCAAAATATTTTAGAATAGTAAAATTATTGCAATTCTAGATTGATCACCAATATGGCGGCCTGCTTATTTTGTGAGTTATGACGTCATCTGCACAACATCTATACACCATACTCATAGGTGGCCATGATTCACATAAAACTTAATCACCAAGGCATAGTGTAGTCAAGCGAGTATGGGGCTCAATGGATGCATATGGCGTTCAGTAGCCTGGCAGAATTAGGTAACCACATTTAAGAACTCGTGACATACAGTGATCAACATTTCAGATATCATATTAATTAAAACAACTTGAAGCGTGACTGTACTTACTTGATATTCCTGTGAATATATACTGCCTAGGGTCCTTTGAGATATACTGCAAATAGATGAAAAAACAGTTGATGCATTTGTGCAGTGAATCATAGCCTAGATTTATACACAGTGATAAACAATGTTCCTAGACCAGCAGCATATGAAGGGGTCATTACCATTCTGGTAACTGGACCTACCCTAAAATGTTTACACATCTGTATAATCACATACTTCCTAGAGATATCCTACACATATTAGTTAATATATTTTTTAATTCTATAATCAAATAGTATGTACTCTGGGGGGCAAACATTTTGAGGTCTCATTTTTTGGGGCCAGACAAGCACCAGACAATATTCGGAAAAATGCATCTCTGAATTCAATAATAAACAGACGTCAGTTGCCCGTTGGGTGTTTCTCAATAGGCAAGACCTGTTGATCATTGAGCTATTATTTTGAAATACACTTTGTACAGGTCCTGTTCTTCGGGAGTGATGATTTATTTATTCTCAGGATTCAGTTCACTCGGTAATTTGACACCCAAGTCTGTAATTTTGTGCCCCCCCCCCCCCCCCCCCTCCAGGCTGGACAACTGTTCGGGTTTAATAACTGACCGCCCTAAGGAGGCTACAGCTAGCTGCTCTGCCGCTCGCCAGCTGACAGGTTACCCGGGGTATACTCCTGGAAACCATACCCAGAGTCTACTTGCAAACCAGCCAATCAAGAAGAGAATTGCTTCAGCGAATACTATACCCTAGGTCTTCACCTTCTAAACCCTGAGTCTATTACCGACACATTATATCAGCTGGGCTTCTGAGCCCCTGAGTATACGTCTAATGCCTACTATACCCTGGGTCTTCACCTTCTGTACCCTTTAATTATAAGTTAATTCTAGGAACTATACCCTGTGCAGCATTTCTGTACTCTGAGATTCGCCTCCCAACGTACTCTACCCAGTCTAAACCATCTGTGCCCTGAGCCTGCTACCTTTATAATATATTGAGCGCCCTGGGTCCTTACCGCTGGTCTACTACCTTTACCTACTATACCCTGGGACTGGGTACCTTTATTGTGTCCGAAGTCCATCAGCTTTTTATCAGACATTTACAATGTCATGCCGCACAATATTATTAACCACTCTTTTTATATTTTCCCTCAGACATCATATCCAACATTTTAGGCCAATGTGTCAGACTAATATGGTTAAAACATTGGACATAATGGGCAAAAACGACGTTTTCACAAACACTGCAGGGTCTACACCATCTGTAGATCTACCCTGAGTCTGCTACCTTTACCTACCATAGATGGATCTTCACCATATGTAGACCTACCCTGAGTGTTCTACCTTTATCTACTGTGATGGTGATGGTTAACTGACTGTTGTTCTTGCAGTTCGGGCGTTGGCTGCTGTATCGCCTTGTGCCTGGGCGTGGGAACGCACGAAGAATGGGGAGAAACGTGGGGGAGTTTAGAGGTTGTGCATTGCACATGAGCGTTGGCTGCATAGTACCTTGGAGAAAGGGAACGAAGGGGAAAAGGGAGAATGGGAGGGTGGGGTCGGTGCCTTAGGCTGGACTTCTACTGTATGACTTGGACACTGACAGGGAGAATGTACTCGGGGTCTTCAACATTCAGGGTAAGGTGGTAGCATGTTGGCCTTGCATCCCATGTCTCTTTTCCCCGTGACTATCTGGTTGCTCATGCTAATCTTGCACCATACCATTATCATAGTCTAGTCATTCTGCTGGCCTTAATTCATCTAAGTCCATAACTTCCGGTAACTTCTTTCTCGTACCCTAATAATTGTAATCCAATGCATTACCCTTACTTTTACCTAACACTTGTTCCAAAAGGAGAACGTTTATCATCTCATAGAATTACCCAGTACCCTGACTCGGCCTGAATCTACCTTTAGTAGGCTTTACTTAGATCTACTATAGATCTACTCCGGGTTTTCACTGTCTATCCTGGGGGAGTGAGTGCTGGCTGTTTTACACGAATACGAATACGAATACGAAACTTTTATTCACAGCCCAGTAGGGCAAAAGAATTTACATGTTATATACATAATGGCAATTTCAAAATATGCGTAGGTTAATAGTACCGGTCATGACTAGGAACATAAATACAATGAGAACTAGGAACATAAATACATTGAGAAAATACAAGCTGATCTTCATACTGGAATATCTATAACTTTGTTTGGTCAGTAGGTGGCAGCATGACATTGTTATACAGTATACAGCTGGTGGCCACTTGAAGAACTCTATCGTGGTGTACTGTTGCAATATGAGTTGGCTTCTTCGATTCAATACACATGAGTGGTGACCCTTATTGGGACGGGCAGCACTTGGCATATATATATATATATTATTTGACTAGATTGGGGTGGTTGTGACACATTTTGATTTACCTTTTTTTTTGTCTCTTAATACTCGATGTTTCTTGTTAAGTACAATGGGAGTAGCCTTTTCAGGAGGGTGATTTTTCTTTCTACGTTGCCTGTTTTACATTGAGTTGGGTTTTGAGGTCCCTTGGTTATATTATCTTCAGATCTACATATGTCCATGATGATGGAGCAAAATTTAGACAGTTAAGCTGCGACTTCTGAGTCCTCAGTGGTGAACAATGCTTTCATTTTTAATGCATTAGGGTGCAGACAGAATTTGGGGTCAATGTATGTAGTTCTTTCTGTGTTGAGTGCGGGGCAGTTGAATATGTATTGAAATTCATCTCCAAGAGCATTTGTGCTACACAGTTTGCATAGCCTTTCACATCTTTCAATACCAGTGTATCTACCTACTACAACTGGTAATCTGTGGTTACCACACCTGAACTTACAGAGATTTTGCACCTGCTTGTGATCAAGTATGTTAAAGGGAGCCAAAAGCAATGTAAGGTCAAAATTTTGCAAATTCTGTTAACTATTGAAATATATCCTATGGCCATAGCCTAGGCCTGTGGTAAAATATAGAATGTGAATACAGACTTTATTAGATGAAAACTCATCCCAGGTCAATTTTGGTGACCCACCAAAATTGGTTTGTTAACAAACATTGCTGTTTTCAGGCACACATCACATGAGTATAATGGACTTTAAGTCAACTTAAAGCTAGTTAACATGATTCATACTGTACCAATGGCTAAAGTTAGACTCCTATAAAGTATTTTCATAGTTATTTGAGTTTGCAAAATTTTGACATATTTTGACACAATATTTTTTTTGGCTCCCTTTAAGGGGGCGCCACCGTTCAGGTCGCATGGCGCCAAAACCGCCACCGTTCAGGTCGCATGGCCGCCAAAACCAAACAGAAGTGAATTGAACATTATACCAACTTCCAACGACCACACTTACCCACAAACTAGATAAATAGGTAGGGAAGACCTCCCAGAACAATCGTAATATATCAGCAATGTAAATTCTAACCTATAAATGCCCCAAAACTACGGATCTCCTGAGTGGGCGATAATAGAGGAAACGAACAGCCGAACGTAACTCCCGAAATTTCCGTTTTTTGATGCCAAAACAAACAAAACGCAGAGTGCAAAGGAAACCAGGGAACATACAGTGTGCAACACAAGAAAGAAACATCGCACAGAAGCCTTGTACATACCGTTGGAATCCCCAGCCTCTCACGAGTCTGAATCTGGCATCAGTAGGTTGATCAGACTTGAACTAACGACGCTACAGCCGTCAACGTCATCAAACTTCTTTAGAGTGAAAATGAAAGTTCAACAAACAGGAACAAAACTTCTTTAGAGTGAAAATGAAATGCTGATTCCACCTTAAGGCAAGAATAACAGTTGGGAAACATCAAATACTATTAAGATAAAAAGAGACAGTATAAGTAGGAAAGATTGGATCTTAGGTCTGGAAGTAGCATTCATGACATTGATCCACCAGCAAAAATAAACAATTTAAACTAGAGCAGAAAATAACTAAATCAAAATACAGTCATAGAAGAAAAAGCCACAATGGAAACAAGATCCACACAAAAACGCATAAAAAAGGTCCCAAACAGATTTGAAGACTTTGAAACCGACTTGGGCTCAAAAACTCAAGATCCAGACCAAGAAAAACTAGACGACTTAAGTGACGACTTCAAGCAATGTAGGAGTCTCTTGATAGAAAGTGGGGATGAAGACGACAGATCACATACCCAAGGTGGAATAAGACAGGATGGAACCCAGCAAGTCTGCACATCAACTCCAATAAATCAACAGCCTGATCAACTAATACAAGGGCAGCAGCCGAACTCTACATCCGGGGACGTAACACTAACGCAATGCTTCCCAGACACGCAGACCGCTACACAAACAGATCCAGGCAGAAGAAGCTCACTGCTCCAAACACCAAACGCTAGAATCTTGAAGAAGGTTGAGCTCACTCGTACACAGCTGGACGAAATCGAGAAAAACGTGGCTCTTATTCCAGATATCATCCAATTCATTTACTCCCAGAAGGAGAATCTCAAGGATAAAGAAAAAATCCTCAAACAGAGCAAACAGATCAACACACTAGAAAAAAAATTAGCCCTTGCAGAAGATGAAATAAGCAAAGGCAGACGAAAAATGCAAGAGGCAGTCGACTACAACTGGGACCAGAAAGACAACATCACAGTCCTGTCCTCCAAACTAAACGAAGCAGAGAGGGAAATCGATAGGTTGACAGACATGAACAAGGTGAATCTAGGACGAATCAAGCAGCTCCAGGAAGTAAACACAGACTCCAGTGTAGAGAACACAACATCCAACATCATAAGGAGTGGCCCCAATACAAACACAGCAATCAACGCCAACACAACAACCGACACCAAAAGCAGAGACGCCAAAGTAACAGACAAACAGGAACTAGGCAGGGCAAACCAATCAACAGAAAAGATCGACAATAGCCAAAACCGGCCAGTCAGCAACGAACAACAACCCGAGGCCAAGGGAAACGATGAGGTTCCCAGCGCAACGACACAACGGAGGAGGCAGAGAGACAACTACACCAACGTGAGAAGCCCGCACACTCTCAGCATGATGACACAAAGAAGACCATTCATATATGCAAACAGAGAACACACAGTGCCAGAAATTGCATACCATATGGCGAAGGTAGAGCACATAGAGGGCCCTGACTCACCACATTTAGAAGTTCTCTATGCCATGAAGAACGGGTTCCAAGCGAAGCAATATGCCAGGGAGCACATCCCTTTCTCGCGCTCTTGGCAAACAAGCAAGCAAGCAGTACTCAGAAACATATGTGAGGTGCTCGTGGCAACAGATGCCGAGTTCAGAGAGGCACTTATAGGAACGGGGACGAGTGAAATCCGGCACACAGTCTCAGACAACTTCTGGGGCACTGGAAGGCAAGACCAGGGAAAGAACATCTTCGGCGAGATCCTGATGCACTGCAGAGCCAAAATAATGAACACAAACAAGAACCCAGCTTTAAGTGAGGCAGTCAGCCAGGCACCCTTTCAATTGTTTCTCGAGAGGGGAACAGAGTGTCTGGCCGCAACAGACTCCCAAGGCAAGCACCTAAACAGGAAATATCTGTTCGGAAGGAAGAGGACTCACATACATAAATGCTCTACAGCCGCAGACCTGAGGGACATGGCCGAGGGGTTGACAAGCAAAACAGCATCAAGCCTCACCCATGTGCTCATCAACACCGGCATAAATGATCTCCGGGATGGAAAAGATGTCAACAAAACAGCAACCACCATCATTGGAGCAATGGAGAAAATTAAAAAGTCCTGTCCAAATGCCCAGATTATCTATAGCGTACCACTGTCAAGATCCAGGAATGAAGATGTCGAGCTCTTGGGGCAGAAAGTACGTGACTACTGCGAAAGGAACACGGTGGTATTCTTGAGACACGAGATACGCTACAACCACTTTGTCGATGAATTTCATATCAACCAGGAAGGTACCCGCATCTATGTTGCAAAGGTGCACCAGCACACACTCCACTCTGGAAACGATGAGGAGGAGGAGGCGGGGAGGCAGTCTGTCCGCCAATGTCCATCTAACAAGGCAGGAGCGCTACCTCATAAAAGATGGGTCCGGGAGGAGACTAGCTCCTCGAGCCGGAGGCTAGACTTTCTCCCAGATGATGACCAAGACAACAGGCGAGGAGGCCAGCAGAGACATACCAACTATAGATCTCAAGGCCGTCAAGGATATATATACTAAGTCAGAACTCAAAATGCTAGATCTTGCCATTGCTGTGTCTGGGTGCTACACCCTTGAAAGAGGGATGGATACAGTGATATACTCGCGAGATGCTACAATTCAAAATAAGTTCTAATAGGTCAAGTGCTAGTCATAGCCACAGGTGCCAAACAGACAGACAGTCCCAACAATTTCTTGCCTTACTACCAATATCTTCGGTAGACGAACTAACACTTTCAGGATGCGGTTCAGGGAAAATGGCATTCTGAAGATAGGGAGTCAGAATATTCAAGGGGGGATTTCAAAGAAAATTAACTTTTCAGATGTAAAATGCTTCATTGCAAACCATGATATCTTCTGTTTCCAAGAAACTTGGCTTGTAGACAGTAAAACTTTATCTATACAAGGATATGAGGTGCTACGTAGCGATAGGGGGAAATATAAAAAAAGAAACACCGGGTCTGGGGGGGTATGCATTATCTTCAAGTCGGAAATGAAAAAGGGTATTACAAAACTTACGAGTAGAAATAGGGACTGCTTGTGGATCAAGCTAGATGGACACTTTTTCGGGACACAGAATGATATCTACCTAGCAACTTCTTATGTTCCACCGGAAAATTCAGAGGTGCACAAACAAGCTGACACTGACTATTTCCAAGACTTGCATCAGGACATAGCCTACTATAGTACTCTTGGAGAGATTATTCTATTAGGGGATATGAATTCCAGAACTGGAAACATACAAGAAAAGCATGTAAACATAGAGGAAGATATAACAGTCTCCCACGGTCTGGACAACATAGGTAGTTTAGAGGGTGCTGAACCTGAAGGGAGGAGATATACTAGAGCAAATGTAGATAGAACCATAAATGGGTTTGGGAGGAAATTGCTATCCATAGTAGAAGAAAGCAATATGGTTATTGTCAATGGACGAAAGATAGGTGACCTGAGAGGCAGTAATACCTGTGTCACATACAATGGTTCTTCAACAGTAGATTATTGTATTGTCACAAAAAACCTATTTGATGATATCATACGGTTTAGTGTTTTAGACCAACAATGGTACTCAGACCATAGTCCTATTTCAACTTCAGTAAAAGTAAATGCATCTAAAACAGTTCCGGAAGACAAAGGCGACCATCCACCAAAGTTGAAGAGGGTTAAGAAATTCCTATGGAACACCAGAAATGGGGAAAGGTACACACAGAACATTACGAGCAAAGAAACACTGGAAAACTTAGACAAATACATATCAACACAACACAATAATGTTGATGATGCACTACAACAACTTACTGAGATTATTAGGGATGCAGCAAAAAAATCTATGCCTCTCAAACATAATACATACAGAGAGCAGGACACAGAGGTTGAGAAAAACATGACAAAAAAAGATCTCAAGTTACTAAAAACTCACAAACAAACATTTATAAGAGCTAGACGGGAACTACACATAGATAAAGGGAATAGAGATAGAAGGAGAGAATTTATAACTGCCAGGAAAGAGTACAGAAGAATGAAGTATTATATTCAGAAAAGTGTAAAGGAAGACAAACTTCATAAGCTTGCAGAGCTAGAATCAAACAATGCACAACTATTTTGGACAAGTGTAAAGCAAATGACAAAAAAGAATACACCACAACCAAATATCTCACCTGACAGATGGAATGATTATTTTAGTAAGCTTTTAAACATAAAGATAAAGAAAGCTAGCACTGCTTCCTTCACAAGCTTTGTAGAAACATCCCTGGCAACCCTAGAAAGCTTAGCTGAAGAAGGGGACCTGGATTACGAAATAGATATGAGTGAAATCACAAGTACAGTGAAAAAGCTGAAAAATGGGAAATCAACGGGGCCAGATTTGATCAACAACGAAATGCTGAAATATGGGGGGCCAAAGATGCACCAAGCACTATCACACCTTTTTAACATTATACTGAAATCAGGTATATATCCAGCAGCCTGGAAACATAGTTATATAACACCAATTCACAAGGGGTCAGATATACACGCTCCCGAGAATTATAGAGGGGTGGCAGTAGCAGATTGTGTCAGCAAAATGTTTTGTAAGATATTGAATAAACGAATTGTACATTTCCTAGAAGATAAGGGGATCTGGAAACTAAACCAAAATGGCTTTAGGGAAAAAAGGAGGACAGAAGACAATGTCATGATACTACACTCCCTCGTACAAAGATATGTCGCAATCCGGAAAAAGAAATTATACACAGCATTCGTAGACTTTAAAAAATATTTCGATTCAATAAACAGACAACTACTCTTTTATAAAATGATCAAAATGGGCATCACAGGGAAGGTTTATAGTGTTATAAAGAATGCATACATGGGGAACAAATACTGTATAAAAACTGCCGCAGGAGTCACAGAAGAATTCTTATCCACTTCAGGGGTGAAACAAGGCTGTACACTGAGCCCAACATTGTCTAATATATTTCAAAATGATCTACATGATATTTTTACAGAAGATTGCGACCCTGTAGAACTAGAAAACCTCAGATTTAACTCTCTCTCTTGGGCAGACGACCTTGTAATTTTTTCTGAGAGTAAAGAGGGATTACAGACATGCCTAAACAAGCTAGAAGATTTTTGTACTAGATGGGAGCTGGAAGTAAACATTAAGAAAACAAAGGTCATGGTTATGTCGGCTGGAACAGCAAAAGTAGGGGATGTAACCTTCCAAAAAGAAGCTTTGGAATGTGTGACTTCATACAAGTATCTGGGTCTTCTAATCACAAGCAACGGGAATTTCCAGAAAATGAGATTGGAAAGGGTGGAGAAGGCAAAAAGAGCAGCCTTTGCTTTGAAACAGGCCCTAAGCACATCACAGAATGTGTCAGTCAAGCTTTCTATGAATTTATTTGATAAACAGATAGAACCCATACTTCTTTATGGTTGCCCAATTTGGGGATTACCTAAAAATAGTTACACAATAAGAATAAAATGTCACAATACAGGCAATCTTCGCACAAGAGACTGTGTACTAGAATATCTTGAAGCTATTAATTTAACAGACATAGACATTGTGAGTACTAGAAAGATAGCAGGAAAACAGGAGATATCTGTCACACTCGGTAATATCGTAGACAAGATCAGAGTATTAAATAATTATGGTAGATATCCTGTCAGCTTTGAATTGGAAGAGATAGAGTCAGGGGGTGCAGGAGAGGTCGAGAAGTTTTATATGAAGTACTGTAAATTCACATTAGGGGTGACAAAATACTCGAGTAATGCCCTGGCATTAAGTGAGCTTGGAAGGTATCCAGTCCAAATTAAATCAACTGTATTGGCACTTCTGTACTGGCTTCGATTGGAGCATGGAACCGAGAGTGAATTGTTAAACTTGGCTTTTGCCACCATGAAAGCAGAAAACCATCTCTGGCTAAATAAGGTTAAAGATATTTTGTGTAAAATAGGTTTGCAGGAGGTGTGGTTATACCCGCACCGCTGGGACAAAAAAACACTTAAGGCTGTTATCAGTAGTCGACTTCAAGATATGTCAATTCAAAATTTCAGCGAATATATCGAGAACAACAATCATACAGCCAAGTGCAAAGTTATAAGAGCATGCCAAAGTACTGAATACAAGTGCCAAGAATATATCTGTAAAATAAAATCTCCTGAAGTCAGAAGTATTTTTACTAAACTGAGAACCGACAGTAACTGCACGTTGGATAGCCGTACACGGAGCTTCAGAAACAATAATACTCAAAGTAGTATCTGTGTATGTGGTAGCGGTACACAAGATGTAGAACACATACTCTTTACTTGTCAGAGTGAGGAATTATTGATTGTACGCAAAAAGTTTGAGGAAAAATATTCTGTGTATGTTAAAAACTTTCAAGAAAAACCAATAACTGAAAAAACTCCAGAAATACTTAACCTCATGCCTTCTTGTTCTAAAGAACAACAGGAAATTGCTATAACAATTATTTGTAGTTTTGTAAAAAGTTTATATGCAGCGGTAAAAGTACTTAATGCATGAACTTGCATAACCCGAAACAGGGTGACACATACGGTGCTGACATGAATGTAACTACATTAGTCAAATAAACCATTATTGTATTGTATTGTATTGTATTGTATATAAGGTACTTTTCTAAAACAAGGTCACTTTTGAACATCCTATAATTAATACAGAGTCATAAGGCTTGAAAGTCACAGAGGCTTGAGTACCGACAGTCATTTTCACGGCGAAAACAAGTTGGGAAGAATTCTGACTTTTCAGACACGTGTTTTGACATGATCCGTCTTTGGTGATCATATCTATGAGATGAGGGTGATGGGGGGGGGGGGGGGGGCTACTGGGGGCCAAATATTCTTCCCAGGGCTTGGTCAAGGATGTAACCAGACAAAACGGCCCCTCCGCGAAACGGCCCCGACCTGACGGCCCCCCGGGAGGTGTTGGGGTTAGCGCCGTCAGACCAAGGAGGAAAGAGCGAAATCAGAAGCTCCACCCCCGCACCCCCACAGGGGGTCAGACAGGCTGAGTCTACTACATTTAACCTACCATACCCAGGGTCTAATCCCTGTACTCTGGGTCTAAAAGTATCATCGGGAGAACAGCGCTGCAGCTTTCGGCTACGGCCCGGGCTAGGCCCAAGATCAACCTGGGTCCCGGCCCCTGCCACTGGCACTGGGCCGGCTCCCAGGTTATGCCAGGGAATTGAGGCTACTTACTCAGGATATAGCTTCCCGATGGGCTTCAAACAGTTTCGATTCCCGTGAGAATGAATAAGGTCGACGATCTCATTGTATGTTGCAAATTTCATCTTGAAGGGCTTTTAGACACGCTTATAATCACGAAAACATAAATGTCAAACATGTACTTTTTCGTATTTGGGCGCCATCACAGTTTTGTGGTGTCGCAAAGAAAAGTCGACCCGGGAAGAAAAAAAATCGTTTGGGAAAATGTCGCTAGGTGGCAGTAGCTTCACCAGTGTTAACACTTGAGTCCGGACCGTGGAACTGGTCGACAGAACTACACCGTAAGCTTGTGTTTTCAAATAACTCTAGATTTATCCTATTCAAATACCATTTATAACTTGTGAATCTCATCACTATTATAACGGCGGTGTCAACTGCTTGCATGTTATCCGGTTGACGTTTCCCGCTTCGCATTTCAAGTGATATGTCATGTTCTGGAATCTGGTGTAGGCCTATTGATCCATGGGTGGGAGCCATGCCGCAAAACTGTCAGTAGGTCAGTTTCAGTTAGCAGCCACTAGAGACTTTTTACACACCACGATCCCATTCCCTCTTTGCTATAACTGTTACGGATATGCTTGGTTATGTTGTAGATGAATGCAGTCCTATGTCTTACCGATTTGTCCCCTGGTGTATTAGGTTGCTCTTGGAATTTCATACTGGGTTTGGGGCTCAAAACGACTGGTTTCAGTAGTCAGTAACTTGATATTCCCATATAACATCTGTTGGTAAGGCCTCTCTATATACATTAGTAAACCTCAGGGTTCAGAGCCCCCTGGCCCAAGGGACTGGCTGTGGTCGACCCATAGTGTAAACATCCCCAGATGAGCAAAAGATAAGCGGTAAGACATAGGACTGAATGGTCTCCACGTGTAAAATGAGGGGCCAAATGACAAATGACAATGATAGGGGAAAACTGTCGAATATCAATCAGTTCCCCTCGTTCAACTTTATCAAAAACATTTAAAAAAATAGGGGGGGGGGGGGTGGAGAAAGAAAGAAAAAAACAACACTTTATTATGTCAATTTATCATTATGATTTTAACATTCATATATTTGATTTTGTTTTTGTTCTAAAAGAAAATGATCATGTATTATTTAGAAAGTGCAAATAGAACATATTTACCATATTTGACAAAATAATAATTTTAATAGAAAATATAAATGTTAAATTGACTTGTGATCAAAGAATACTTGTAATATAAAATATTGATTCAAAGGCAACTTTATCTGCTTTTAGTTTCACTATTTCCTACATTAATTATCTCTATTAATTCATTAAATTTATTATCTTCCCCGGCCCAGGTTTAATTTACAACATCATGTCGGACACAAAGCCTACATTATACACAGCATGGTTTTGTCCGTTTGCTCAACGTGCTTGGATAGCACTGTTACATAAAGGAGTCGACTTTGAGTACGTTGAACAGGATCCCTACGACAAGTCCGCAGAGTGGTTGGCCATCAACCCACGGGGCCTCGTCCCAGCTATCCGTCACGGTGGACAAGTGGTGGTGGAATCCTCCATCTGTATAGAGTACGTTGATGAGGCCTGGACCCAAGGCCCTGCCCTGCTGCCTAAAACCCCCCTGGACAGGGCTCACGTTCGCATATGGGGGGATTTTATCTCCAAGAAGATCGTTCCTCATTACTATGCAGCCTTGATGAAAAAGTCGCCCGAAGAGAAACAAGAAGCAATGTCGTCCTTCATCAAAGGAATTGAAAAGCTCACTGAAGCCAAAAACAAAGATGGTCCATTTTTTATGGGAAATGATTTTGGTTTTGTGGATATCATGATCGCGCCTTATTTCATCAGGTTTGACATTCTGGAGGCTTACTGCGATTTTCGACTACCAGAGAATTCCACATTTATTGAAGTCAAGAAATGGTACGATGCAATGAAGGAATTAGGAAGTGTTAAAGGGACATTAGCTGACAAAAATGAATTGATTGCATCATACAAAAGATATTTTGATGGCAGCGCAAAGACTGAGGTTGCTGATGCGATTCGACAGGGTAAAGGTCTGCCTTAAAGTTTGAAAAGGTTTCTTTGGTTTCAGCATAGACATTCATAACATTATGTATCTCTATGGTTTCAGCTAACAGCTAAATATTAGTCAAAAGATAAATCTATTACCAAACCGTAAAGAGATCGATCGAATATAGTTATCATAACTATTCAAAGTTATTCGGTTTTTATTTTGTATATCAGGAAATGAGCAGAGATTGAATATACCGGTACTTCTTTTAATCTGATTTCATTGGGTTTGTGACTCATATAGAACATGACGTACGGGAAACATATATCGACAATGTATTTCTTATTATAGGCCCATTCCATTTCTGATAGTATCCATAGCCAAACTTTTGGAATGGATTCCTTGAACTGTAGTAGATTGCTTACACGTTCTTTGGGTGCCAGGCTATTCTCAAAAGCTCGAATTAAGCAATATCTAACATTAATTATTCACATGTCAGTAATAGTTTTCCACCTTGAAATGGCCCGCATTCATCAATTAACAATAGGTACGTTATACAACACTACTTGTCTTTATCTAGCCTTATGTAAAACTAATGTGCACTTGAATGTATCCTTACAGTATCATATGGTGACCTATTTTTTAAGTTGATCAATAGCTTTCAGACGGTTTTAGATGGCGAAAATAAAAGTATCAATTACAATGCCAGCTTCAACATGTTATCGCTGTTATTTATTGTTACAAATGCAACAACAATAAAGTCTGAATAAACCTATTTTTACAATACTTAGAACAGGGTACCAAGATCAATTCCATTTTCAAATTCCCTGTTTCCCCGAGATTTTCCTGCCCCGCAGCAATTTTTCCGTGTCATATCCAGCAAGTTGTTCAATTTTTTTTTACTGATTTTTAAAAGTTAGGGGCCCATTTACCAAGAGCCCCAATCGCACTACTCCCACTGACGCACTTTACCTATTACATAATGTGTCGTGCAGCTTTTCCCCCAGTCACAGTGAACTCAGGCTAGGCTTATAGAACAATTGTTTTTTTAATCTTACTGTAATAATATTGTATATGTTTATATATATGGAAATGACACATAAGCCTAGGCAAATAAACAGATCTTTGTTGAGCCATGTGGATGTATATATATATTGAATTTTAATATACAAAATAAGAATTCTCTCATACCGCGAGAAGACTGAGTGATACAATAATAACGAGAAAAATAATGTTTATGTAATTTTACTAAAACAGAGTACAGTTGAATTATGTACACAATGATTCATACAATTTATACTTTTCTGGCGTTACTCTTCCTTTCCTTTTTCGCCAGTCGGCCTCGAGCGGCAGATCCGTGATTCTTCTTAAATTTCTTTGACTTGATCATACTCTTGCCTGCGTCCTTCTGCTTCTTTAATTTTTTCTTCTGTTTCTGTCTCTTCTTGATCTTCTCTAGTGACTTTGCTTTTACCCCCTGGAAGTCTTTTGAGGTAACATTGGAGGGCACGTTTCGACTGAATGTCTTCTTGGTTTTGTCGCCTGCTGTCGCGGCCTTAGAGTCAACATGAAAATAGTTAAGGTTCATTCTAATTCAAATCTAATGTTTTTGTTCTAATGTTTTTATTTTAATTACCGATCAAGCCAGTAATTTTAACCATTAATATGTGGTACCATTTCTTGAATTTTAATCATTATGCGAGAACATTATCAGTGCCCTTTTATCAATAACTGAAGGAAGAACATTTAAATTAAACATAAGGGAGACTGCATGAGGTAACAGCTCAAACAAAGTCTGAGAATTTTAAGAACTAATATTTTACGAATAACTAGTCAATTAAGAAAACGTGAAATCGAATAGGAAGTTCTTTGATTGAGGGAGACTGAATTATGAACACAAAATATAGAGAATTCACTATACACAATTGCAAGAAAGTAAAGAGGAATGAAACAGGAAAATAAATCAATTTTCAAAGCCTCAGATGGCATTTTTAAAAAGGATATTTTGCCACTGTCTGCCTTCTTTTTGGTTTGGTCCTCGGCCCTAAGGACACGAAGTGTTCGTTTCTGGAACAGTGTCGAGTGCAGCTTCAGAGCCAACGATACTCCATCCTTGTCCTTAATAAAATAGAATCAAAATTCATCACACTTTTTAGCAGGCTGCCTGTCTATCAATTTTAGCGAACAAAATAAATAAAAAATATTATTCTTTTTATTAGTTCTCGTTAATTGGTCGATTACACCACAGAACACAAAATAGTTTGGATGTCTTGCCCCCCCCCCCCCCCCCCCCCCAAAAAAAAAGGAAGAAAACATTAGGGTACTTTTTTAAAACTAACACAAACATACTAAAGTATTTTTACAAATTCAGAAATCACCCCAGACACCCTCCACAATAATGTCTATTATCTGAAACATCTCTTGATCAAATATATGCTATTTCCTGTCATTTTAATAAAACTTTGACAGACTCAAGTATTCTTGGAAATACAGAAATCGCTCCAGACACCCTCCACAGCAATTTCTAGTATTTTATTTATGGTATTCGGAGGACAAATATCTTTTACAAATTTATTTGTATGTCATAGAATACCATAAATTATAATCTTTTTCAAGAGGACAAATACCATTACTTCTCGCGCAAACTGATTAACTCCAGCCAAAGTGTATTGACCAAGGATGTAGAGCACCATGTGGACCCATAATATAAGTAGAAAGTTAGACGTCTTTCTTTGTTTTAAGAGCCCACTTCTTTCTTGTCAACGCATAGCAGGGTCGGATATAGGCTTTCTGAATAGGGGTGGCGGCATTAGGGGAAGTAAATTGATGTAGTTCCGAATAATAAGTTAAATAGAGGGTGAGTGCTAACTGTATCTCTATGTGTACCACAGCGCACGTCGGCGGTCTTTCAAGAGGCAGCAGGGGGAGTTTTCTTTGGTTTAGAAGTCAGGGGATAGCGCGGACGCAGTCCCCCCCTAACAAAAATTGCGCACCCGAGTCATCCACATTTGGGATGATCGCAAGGGTCAACCCAACCGTAGTGCAATGGAAGGGCCTCGCCCTGGGGGAACCGCCTTCACGATCACGGTCTCCCCTGTGCCAGGTAAGTATGCCTTGTCGGAGGGGAGGAGAGGTACACTAGTACCCCGTGGACCGCTTGCAGACTATACCACTAGAATCGCCTAATCGCGTAATGACGGCTGTGCTAATCTCCGAAAAATTGCTTACCATTTCTTCACAGTTACACCTGATTATTTGGTACACAAATGTCACAAAACTAATGGTATTAATAAACATAACCAATGACGACAGATAGTAGCAATATAAATCAGGAAACTAAGTTTAGATTAACAAAAGGAGTAAGGAAACATCTAGCCTAGACTGCGCCTACCACTCTGCAACACAACACTCTCTCCACAGACTCATGCAGAGCCACATCTTGCTGCAGAACGCCGTAACTGTAGATACCTGCGCGTCCTTGACCTTGGTCACAGCATCTACTTTACAAAATGAATTTCCAGCAGTATTTTCAGAAAAACTGTACGGTAGAAAATTCTGAATTTTATTCTACTCCATATTCATATATAAGGCATTTACCTCGTAAAGTGATTAGAAAAATGAAGCTTTACAAGTACCCACACCCCGAATGTAAACAAACTTTCAAAAGTTACGAAAATCCAAGATGGCGGCCGTTTAGGCGATTCTAGTGCCTATGTAGCTTAGCGGAGTTGGCCTGGGTACTAGTGTAGAGGAGAGGTAGCCTTCACACTGCTCGCAGTATGGAAAAGGTGTCCTCCCAATAACGTTTTTGTGAAGTTGTGGATTAGGTGCAATATCAGAGCTTTCCTTACGCTATTTTTCTGTTTGACCAACTGCATGTATCTTTAATACCTAAACATGAAGTTAAATATGTCCAACTATCAATTATCTATCTGTTAATAGCAAAATGTTGAGGTAAAGACGAAGAAAATTGACGCAATTGCTGCGCAGCGCCACCTTGTGCACTACAGTGGTACTATAGCCTATATGCTAATAACTGCCATCTAGCGGATTTTGCTCGTACCAATACCCCTATAGGACTATTACATAATACCTTAGCTGGGGTAGCTTAATATATAATTTTCTCTTTTCTTTTTTTAAAAATATAAAATAGCCCTTCCTTTCTGTTAATGGAAATCATCATTCCCAGCTTGCACCAACACTCTGCGGTGAATCACCCTCTGTGCGTGAAACGATAGTCTGTGAGAACTGACTCTGCTATGTAGGTCATTAAGATTAACAATATTCCACCATTATAAGAATACTATGCCCTGTGAACTAAAAATAGTCTGGAGGTCTTCGTTGGTGGTGTCTGACTAACTGGGACTGGACTGACTGAGTGGCAGCTACAGTGCAGGGACAACTCACGTGATGAGGTCACTCTGCCACTTCGACGCTCGCTGTATGGCGAATTATCTCTGCACTGTAGTGGCCACTTGGTGCGGCCCTGGGTAGTGGTACCTGACCAGCGAAAAACTCCTGACTAATTTTAGCCCGAGTGCACCGTAATCTCATAATGCCGGGATATATTAAATGACCTACATAGCAGAGTCACGTCTCTCAGACTCTCATCTCTGGCGCAGAGGGTGAATCGAAGCAGATTGGGGATGAGGCGTCAAAGTGTCAGAGTGCTTTCACTGTTACTTGTAAACAACTGAAACATTCATGGTTGGCAACTATGCTTATACATACACGAGAACGACTTTTCTTTTAATGGACAATAAGTATAGGACATCGACGTATTAGCTGGTTTAATACTATGTCCCATAAATACCTCTTTTAGAAAACGTTCATTTTGAAATTATGATACCAAACTTCAAACGAGGATGGTCGAGATCAAAGCAATAAAATCCCTGTCCACAGCTGGTGAGTCGGGAGGGGTCATAAAACCACCATGATGGCTATATAATGGGCAGGCCCACTGGTGTTGTCACTCATTACAGCTGCAGACACCACTGTAGTTCCATCCAAGTCTGCTAGTTACTCAAACTAGGACTATCAACCGCAACCCACTCTGCTACTTTGCCGATCTCGACCTGAGAATCATCTCTGCACTGTAGCAGCCACTAAGTCTGCCCCCGCGGCCCAGACCGCACCAGTGAAAACCACCAGACTATTTTGCGAGATGTAGCTGTAGTTATTTCATAATGCCTGTATATGGTTAGAGGCAAGCATAGCAGAGTCAGTTCTCACTGACAATCTTTTCTAGCACAGAGGGTGATTCGTTGCAGAGTGCCAGCAACCATTTCGACTACTTCATTTAAAGATGCTATCATATAAGGAAGCTACAAAAGCAGATTTCCTGTTTTAAATCTAAATGATTAACTTTCAAAGTTACTTCTTCCTGACTATCAACTAAGCTATTAGGAGCCTATACCTACATTAACGTTGATCATAGATCAAGCATTCCTTTCCGATTTTGAAAGAAATACACACCGGATCTGACTTTCCTTTGCATAAACTAAGGTAGAAATCATACTTTTGTTAGAAGAACTGACAATGTTAAAGTACTAACCTCAAATCGGATATATCCGAATCCTTTTCCTAGGCCAGTTTTATTTTCTCTAACGATGCGGACGTTTTCGATTTTACCACAGTCTTCAAAATGTTGTCGGAGCTCCTCTTCCTCGGCGTCTAACAATACAAAGTAACGAATTGTATATATTCATTCACATTATAGAAACATAGAGAGAAGAATTAAAATTTACCAGAGGTGAGGTTCTTTACAGACTCATTGCCCACAGTTCTCCGGAATATATTTACAATTGGAAAATGTTCTCATCGGTTATATATTCCGATCCTATAGTAAAAAGCAGCCCCAAACCCCTTAAACATTTCCCACTCGCTCGGGACAGATACAACTTCAGAATCTGAAATAATTCATCGTAGTATTCGACAAAAATAACAAACGTAAGTCCCAGGCAAGTACATTGTTCCGAAAGGTAGGTAAAACCTTAAACACCGCCTACCCGATGGGTAGCCATTTTCAAATGCCTACAGTGAGCTACACACACGTTTGTTCCGAAAAGGTGCTTTTTTTGATAAACTGTAGTTCCCTCTTATCTTTACTTCAACTTACCGAATGGCATGTTTCCAACAAACACAGATCTCTTGTTGTCGACCTGGAATCAGAAGAAGACACATTTAGACACATACAATACATACGTTTTGCTGAAGGTTGTACGTCTGTTCGAAGAACTTATATCACAGGAAACCGATTGAATATTAAAAAAAAAACACCAATTACGTTATAAGAGAATAATTAATAGAAGGAGTATTACGGACATTTGAATAGAAATTTAGGGCAAATCGTGTCTTTGAAAACAGAAACCGTAATTTACACTGATGTCAATTTCAGCTTTGGTTATTTGCGCATTCCGGGTGTATGAACCGCTATCTAACACATCGTTAACTTATATATCATGTTTAATGGCGTGAATCGATACTTTTTTTATACAAATACATTAAATAATTATTTTTTCTTACAGAAAATACATGCCATGTGGCTGAAATGTACACAATGGGAATATATGGTTAAAATACTTTTGAGATTTACCTTCTTCGCATTTTTAGCAAGGTCTACACGAATATGATTGCCCGCCAAGACTTCTCCATTTCTAAAAGAAAAGAATGTTTCATTAATCAAAGTAACAACCTGGATGGTGCAGAGGTATAGGGAAAATATAATGATCTGTCAATTTATATCTAGTATTATAGTTAATTAAGAATAAGTGGCAGTAACTCTTAGAAATTAAAGATGTTGAAGATACATCAAACTTGACGACAGTGTTGATGGACAGCGTTGATTGTTTATTCAAAATAACAGACATAAATCAGTGGCTAGCTCGACATGTTAGACATTAAGTATGAATTCTATTTGATCAAAACTCCAATTGAAAAAAAAAAGAATTAAATTTCCCCCTCAAACCCTACACTCCCATATATACTGTATTGTATACCTTTCTTGAAAAGCTGTAATAAAATTACGTCTCTACAATCACTATGTACTCAGCACAAACCCATTCTAAAGAAAATTAAGGTAAAGGACGATAGTGAAAACGTACCCAGCCAGTGCATCCTTTGCTGCCTGTTTTTCTTTGAACACAACGTATCCATTCATTGTATGTCTTTCCTCGTGAAATGATTTCCTATAAGTATGGGAAGCATGGGTTTAGGAAATATTTTTATGGTAATATACAGACATAATATATCATTACTTATTTTGATATCAGGAATATGGTCGAAAACATCGAAACTATTTTTGAAAACTATTAAAATATACCACGTTAAAGTTTGCTAAAATACCGTCTTAGATTACTAAATAAACTGTGGTCGTTCTGTAAAAATCTTAATTTGATAAATTAGAAATGAATACGGTATTCTTGTTTCTAATTACATTCCATTCAAATATGTAATCAGTGATATTTGTAAATGAATTTACTTACAGGTTCATTATTGCTTTCTTTGGAAGTTTGAGGTTTGATGGAGCCTGGAAAATATCGTACGTTTTCACAGATTACATTTATGTAAATTTACCAGCAAAATCGGTAAATGTTTTGAAATAGAAAAGTACATAACTATAATCAGTGATAAACTTAAAACAAGAAAATACATTTGGTCAAAAATTAATTCATCATATATTGTACTTCGTTGGTTGTATTCTGCATCAAAAATAATTTATTTGTTATAATTTAGACTTACTGATGAACTTGCACAAAGTTATTTTGTTTTACACAAAAAAAGTACAATATTTACTCACGGCAGATCGAAACCTCACGGATTCAATTTCTCCAAACTTCTTGAAAAACTTCTGCAACGTCTACAAAAACAAACCGACAATTAAGTAATACCAGATTGATGTTTGCTCGTCTTATGATCTGAAATTGGACGGAATATTACTTGTGGGGAAATATCTAACCTAGTATCACGTTTTGTACTGTTGAAAACTGCAGAATCACAAAACATCAGTGATAATGTTAGAATAACTTAGCATGCGACAATGGCGCACTCCCTGTCAAATTTTCTGAACCATATTTTCAGTCTAATGCGCCATTTTTGGTACTTTTTGATTCAATCAAAATCCCTAATGTTCCATGAGCGCACTGATCTCATAATTGATGTGACATTTAAAATTTTATTGCGCCCAGGGCGCATTGCGCAGCCCTAACATTTTCACTGAAACATTTTACTATACGTGAGAAAAATACATCTTTGATTCATATGAAAACATTTCTAGCTATTTCTTTAATCCCTTAGATTTAGTTTTTCTCTACTCACATGTTTCCCAGCTGACGTGGGCAAATTTCCGACGAATACAGTTCGGGCATCCTTTTCTGGATTTTTTCTTTTCTTCTTATTTTCTCTTTGCAATACTCTGTTTGTGGGCTTCTTGTCTGACTTTTCTGTCGTCTTTTCGACGTTTGAGGCCTTTGGTGTACCGCTGGCTTCTTTCTTTTTCTTTTTGGCGGGAGATACTGACTCTGTCCTGGAAATTATATCACACAGGTACTATTTGTAGCATAAAGCAAAATTCGTAACTATTTATAATATAAAACAGAATTCGTAACTAGAGTATCAAAAACCTCCTTGCGCAAATCACGAATAGTCACGAATAAGTGACTATGAATTGAGCCTTTTTGGTAAAATGATTTATATAAGTTGTATTGGCATAGGTTAATCCTGTGTAACTCAGGCATTAAATGGAAACAAGTGTAATACTTATTTTTTGCAAGATGTAGTGCGACGAGGCTTATCAATCCCTAGTCAAGACCACAATGAATCAGAAAAGTCAGAAGGTTTGGTCAGTTTGAGTTTCCCACTCTAAAAAAAAAAAAGGAAAAAGAAGTAATACTTATTTTTTGTCTGAATAAAGAAATGAATAAAAAAAACTGTATACTGCGTCTCAAAAAACATTAATGCGGGAATTGCCCATCCCGAATGCCAAGGAATATCCCTGAGTACCATGAAACTAAATTCATCGCGTTTAGCATATATTTACCGGATTTCCAAACAACTGTTTAGAAAGTGAAAACATAATCAACAGAAAGGCAAAAAAACAACAACAAAAGCAGAATTTATCAAATTCTAAAATCACTTACGTGTTAGATTCAGAAGATTTTCGTTTCTTTTTCTCTGACTTTTTGGGTGAGGATTCCGGCTTATCAGAAACGGCAGAGTTCACCTTCTTGGCGGCCTTCTTTGCACCTTTCGGCGATTTCGTCTCCTCGCTGTCTGGAATTGTCCCTTTCGGAGATCCTGCGCCATTACTCTCTCCTTTGATTTTTTTCTTCTTTTGCTTCTTCTGTGAGATGACGAATTGTATTGGTTAACAAATTCTAATCACCAAATTTTTGGTTACTACTAGCTTAAAGAATGCGCTTTGACATCATTTATCACAAGATCACGTTAACTGACATCTCTTTTCTTTTTTCCCTTTATCTATTTAACCACATTAATTACATTCAACAGTTCAATGCTCTCCCATGTAGGTATTTCTTATGTTACTTAATTCATCATTTGTCGACTATACTATGATAAGGCCTAAAATAAGTGTTGTGTTCAGGTAACCCAACCTACCCTAAATTTTTGGCCCTACCTTAACTTTTTTTTCAGGATTTTTTTTGTATTCATTTTCACAACAGAATTGATTAAAAGGACAAGGAACAGATTGAAGATGCCTAGGGCATGTATTTTAGATGCTAGAAATTGTGTTAGAGAAAGTTTGGACTAATATTTATATTTTCAAGACTTCCTAGGTCCATGCTTGTATGTAAAAAAAAAAAGAAGCAAAATAAGAAACAGAAATTCGATCGACTTAGCTACCCTAGCGTTTTTGATCTATGTTACCTGAACACAGCAATTTTTTTCTTTTTGGCCTAAGTATAAGTCTATAGCTTAAATCCTTGAGAATTCACACATTGACAAATGAATGCTGGTTACCTTTTTGGGTGATTCCTGGGGAGTTGTGACTGTCGGCTGAGTAGGCTTATTGAAAAGAGCTAGTAATGCACTTTGTTTTGCCTTCAACTTCTTGTCTGGTGTGGTAGATGGTGTGGTAGATGGCGATGAACTCAAGAATGCTGCCACACTACCAGGTACATAAGCAGTCGACATGGTCGCTGATGGTTCTTTAAACCCTGGAACAAAACCGAAACCTATAAGTGAGGAGAGGTGAACAAGCGACCGGGAAATACTGTTTACAAGAGCATAACACCTCAAACACTTTCTGGTAAATTTCTTTAATACTAATACTAACTTACTGAAATGTTTGATTCCTTAGTCAGACATACATTATGGTGTCTACAGTAAAATATGATATTTAAATAACTGCCAGACAATCTTGTTTTGACACCATGATTTATAGAGATTCCTCTCTCTTGTATAAATAAATAAACCCCACTATGTGAATGTGGATCTATAGGAATATATACCCATGATCAGTGTCCGAAATTAAGGGTGCATACTGCACCCGGTGAGTATGTTTCTTGAGCAAGGTACACAGTTTAATTTACTGTTTTAAATGAGTGCATCTTGATCGTGCACGATTGTTCACCCTTTTCAATAGGAGATTATAACAATACAAGGACACAGGTTGAGGTATGGAAGAAAAATATCGGTTACAAAACCGAAAAGACCCGGGTTATCGAATTCTTTTTCTATATATGAAAGGAATTGTTGATGAGACATCTTGATGGGGATACGAATTATCGACCGAATTATCGATCGAATTAAACAAAAAAGAAGCACACGCGAGTCCGCCGCCATCTTCCTCCATTATCGTTCACCTAGACGCGGATGACACTAACCTTTTCTCCGATGCCGATTGGTCATATCGACATAATTCTTCACGATATATCGACCCAGACCAGCTCCTGATATTAGTAATCCATAGTATATACTCCATTTTGCTGGACGATGCCGATTTAAGGCGTAAGAGGCTATCACTCGCGGAGAATGCCTACACGTGTCCTGACCGGAGCGCGCCATCTTTGGCGTCTGATGCAAGAGGCCTGTGGTTTGACAATGTCAATGCGCGCGATGCGCTTCGCCCGGAAAGGATTGCGCATGAAATCTAGTCCGGCAAGAAATGCGATTTTCTGGGTTTATATCGATATCTAGCTTCCCAATACATCGGCATCATCAATAAAAGATCGACATAGACCTATATGGCGCGTTAAGTCGACCGAAACGCGCGGGAAATATGCGAAATAGGCGAGCATTCCCGGCTGACTTTCCGATCAGAGGCCGGGGGCCGCCATGTTCGCCGTCATCACCCTCATTAACATAATTATACTACACGGCATCCAGCACCCTATAGGCCTTTGAATGCTGAGACGTCGATATCATACAGTTTGAGCACTGTCACTCTCCTGCCCGATCTCGGCTAATGCTTTGTCAATGGTCAATTTCTGGTATAGGCATTACATAGAGAAAGTACTGCCAACCGGATGTAGGTCTAAATTTGCGATCTTGTTTCCGCTGGTTGTGTTATAGTTCAATGGCGTTTCCCGCCTTTTTGTCCAAGTCATTTACCCGGGCGAGATTCGATTTGATCGATCATATTTCGAAGACGACTTGATAATACAGCGAGCCCGGGTAATAACCATAGAAATGTTGCTGGGTGCACAATTTTGGAACCTGCGCACTCTGTTAGTGCACAAAATAAGACCTTAATTTCGGACACTGCCAAGTTAAGTGCATTATGAATTGGCTCATTTGGCTGGGACTTGGGACACTTCACTTGACCCTACAGGTGTTTTCCTTAACATTTTTTTCCACTAGTCCAACGGACCATTAGTCCTGTCTTTGCACTAGCCCGAACAAAAGATCCACTGGTCCATCGGGCTAGTTGTTAACAAAATGCACTAGCCTGACAGTATTTTTACTAGTACCCGGTGCTAGTATTAGTAACTCTATGCTAAGGAAAATTCCTGCCTTAAGGATAGACAACAGGTGAGAAGGGGTGTTTTGCTATGGTCGCAGTGATCTTATTACTACTTTTGCATTCATAATACCTTATATTTATGTCATATATCATCAAAAAGCCAATAATGCACCCAATCTGTTGATATGAATTATTAAAGTATAGCCTTATGACCACCTGTCTACCAGTTCCGAAAAGCTGAAAAATTAAATTTCTACAACATTTTTTTGAGCATGCATACCTCAGTTAATATTCAACCTATAGGTCTGAAATTTTAAACACATTTACATAATGACTATTAGGAGGGAAAGGTACCTAATTTTTTAATTTAGGTAAAAATTTTGTTTTATAAAATCTAGAAAATTAAGTTTAAAAAAATTACAATGTAAATTTGTAATAAAATAAAAACTACGAACTAAATAAAAAATCTGAGACACTCTTCCCTGCATAACAACATTGTTAGGCGGCATACAAAGTTTGAAATGTCTAACTTTGATATTAAAGAAGAGATTAATGTTCAAAAAATAAAAGTCAAGAATTTGGTTTTAGAATTATTGCATTAAAAATGTTTATCTAATTACAACTTTGCTTACATCATTAGATAGATAAAAGTATTACCTTTCATTTGATATATAAAACGATATTGTATCTAATCTTGTAAATTAGGAAATGAGAGGAGAAGGTGCAAATAAAGCCCTGCCTACTGTTGTATATCCTTAAATAAATTAGAATGCACTGCTAAACTGGAAAGATACCACCTGTATGCTGTACCAGTATGTGCCATGCCACAGGTCACCTAGGGCTAGCCTAGGTTTGTTGGTAATCTCCTGGGAGTGACGGGACTAATATATTTCTGTTCAGACACACAGCCTTATAAAAAAAATATCTCATTAAAGAACCTCGATTACTCTACTTTATGGGCATCAGTGTGCTAAAATATTGATAAATATATCAGTAAGAGAGGGGGTTAAATTTTTTTTTTTTTTTTTTTTAAATCTTTTTATTATACTGAAAACATCTCAAACCTTGGTCTGTTCTCCCTCAGTTTTCAGTTAAGGTGTTTTACAATCATGTGGGTAGTTGATCACTTGGATATTTAACAGAACTTTTACAAAAATAAATATTACCAATAGAGTAAGAGTACATCTTGTGGATGAGTGAACAGTGGCAGACAAGTTTACAATACTATGTATTTAAGGGTGAAATGAGATGGGATGGCGATGAGGATTACACTGGGTACAAAACAAACAGCCGGGTATAACTTTAGTTAAGGTCAATGGAGAAGGAATTTATGTTACCCAGTTTAATCTGGGTTTTAATTTTGGTTTTAAATATATTTAAATCCACTTCTGTTCTTGTGTTAACATCTAGTGAATTCCACAGGGTGGCCCCCCAGTAAAATGGAGTTAAAAAGAATATAGGTCAGGAGGGCAAATAGCGGACTTAAAACTAGTTTTTCTGGACCATCCTTACTAATTTTACAATAACTTTTCTTGTAATATGGCTACAATACTGAATAATATATCAATTTAAAGCTATGAATTTACCTGTTCTAGGGGTGCAACAGATGATAACCCTAAATGGAATGTTTTCCTTCTATAGAACTAAATGGAACCTAAAATTTTAAAGAAAGTTGCTGAAAATGTTGGACATTCAATACTAAGGGCTATAGAAATACTTTTTAATCATTCCATTTGTTTATACAACCTCCATTTTCAAAAAGGGTATGTTGTAAGCATTATTTTGATATGTCATATGCTATTACAATCAGGATCCATCAAAAGTTATTCAGTTTTGAATGCTAAAAATGAAAGTTCCGAAAACCACCTTTTTTGCCCAATTAGCAGCTACATCAAAACATTAGATTACACTCCAAAATGCAAATTGGGTTCTATTGTTCTTTATACATGCAGATAAATGTTATAATTATGTGTAGTATTGTGAATATCAAATAACTATGTTAATCAGGTGCAATAGAATTATTTATTTAGCTTGTAATGTTGAAATAAAGAATAATAAAATATGAGGTCAGTGAGACAATATCTATTATATTAAATCTTGAAACTGTCTGAGGCTGTCACAGCAGTGCCAGACTCAATTTAATGTGGATTTTTAGGATTTTATTTCAAAATTGCTCAAAATTATCTATTTATAAAGGTTAGCAGACATGATGTTGCCTGTAGAAATACTAGATACTATTCTAGGTATGATTTTATGTATTGTATAACATATATACCTAATGAACTGAAGAATATGTCCAAATAATGGTAAATAATGGTCATTGTTAAGCAAAACTAGGCTAGAAATGCCCCTGCAAAATGTATATTGGGTCTTCTTTTGAGCATGGGATACCTGTTTGTGTATATTTTTCTGAAAATTTTGAAGGCAATTATAATTTCACCCCATCCTCTAAGCAAATTTGATATGTTATGGCAACTACTTGTCAATGTTATCAGGAACAAGAAACCACAAAATAGGTAACTACCCAAGTCCCCTATTTGCCCACCTGACCTACAATGCATGTCCATGTGAAGCCTTCAATCATCAGACTACATTTACGGTGCTGAATTCATGGAGCCCTTCCCTGCTAAAGTTAAAGGACTAAACAGAGCAAAGCCAAAGCACTTGTTAGTCTGTGATTTTGATGTACGCGAAAGGGAAGGCTGGGAGAACGGCCAAGCCCAAGGCCCAAGCACATGTGGTGAGCGATAATGCGTGAAAGAAACGTGTAATGAAAAATCAAACGACGCTGTACGACCTATAAACTGAGTACATACAAAACAGCTTGTTGATTCTTTTGAAACATGTATGGATATACGTTTCAAACTGGTCACTGAGCAGTTTCTTAATCGCTGTTCTTCTATTTTCAACACTTACGGGAATGAAATCTGCAACACTTGTGATCAACAGGTTTGCAGCGCCATCTCTTGGATGCGGATGAAACACCAGGTGGGGACACTGGTCAGAGCGCTATCTCAAATTTTCCCGCGCGCGTGGCTGGCCGCTGGCTGACCACTTATTCTCAGGCCCTTATCCAGAACTTTTCATGGGGGGTGACCATTTAGGGAAATTGGACCTTTTTATTCATTTAAAGGAAAGCTTGCACATAACTGCAGGATGGTTATTTTTCAATGAATTGAATTTAGCATGTTCTTCGCACCTTGCACTATCAATGTGAGCAAAATGGAAAGAAAATATTTAGTTTACACACAGTTATGGGACATTAAAAAAACCTTTGCCTCCCCGTCATTTTGACAATTTCCGAACTCAAACATGATGAGGGTAATTTGAAAAAGCCTTTTAAGCACCAAATTTCTTCACAATATTGACAAACTATATATCATTTTGAAGCCCATTTTCTCAGGATTTATATTTTTAAAGTAAATTTTTAATCTCATAAATCATGTGATACGTGATCCAGGTCACATGACCTAGGTTTTTACGTTATTTTCAGTAAATTTTTGACATTTTTTAAGAAATTCAAGAAAAAAAGGGTTAAATATTAATTTTAGAGAAAAAGTTACTATTGACATAATGAAGACAATACATGTAGGGTTCAAATGATGTGTATTGTGAAAATATATGTCAAAGAGATCAGTTGATTATGATGGGAAGATATTAAGGCAAATTTGTCTAATTTTGACAAAATTAGATGATTTTCCTTAAAAAATTCCATATAACATCATTTCAGGGTATCATTCTACATAAATAAACCATACATATCCATTTTAAGGCACATAATATTTTGCAACTATGCTATATGAGGTAATATATCAATCTAAAATGTTTGGGTTACTTTTTTTCAAAGCAGTTGTTATTTTATAAAGAAAATCTATTAATTAAATACCGAAAACACATCTTCGATAAAATTCTTGCTCATTTTGCATAATTCAGTAAAATAGATGTTAGTTTTCACCTTCCCCTAGATTATTAGAATTTATAATTTCTCGAAACCAAATTGTTTTATGGCACAACAGGCACCCTTAAGAGCAAGAATATGTTGCCACTATCTGAAAAATTATTATTAAAAATTTGATAAACTGACATTTTTATTGATTTTTTGCCCAATAATTAACTGAAATTCTGAGTCATTTTCCTGCTTTTCAATAAAATTGCTACAAGTGTCCCTTCAAAGTCATAAAATCTATACTTTTTGTCATTTTATAATCAATAAAAGTCACTGTTTGTGTAAAGAAATACTTCAGCTTTAATTACCACTGAAAAAATCATTCAAATTCTTCAAATATCATCAAAATTATCCAAATTTTCAAATTTCAGTCACATATGACCGAAATTTGCATTGGAGAGAGGCAAAGGGTTAAAAAGCTTGTACTTTATAACATTTTTAAGGGAAATCCCCCCCAATTTACGATGTAGCAAGGGGAGTTCTTTGGGAATCCCCATCCCTGTAGAATTTTGTACTAAGAGTTATGCTCTCTAACCGAATTTGGCCCAATGCAGCTCATAACAAATTGAAATATATAGCCATGTACAGCCAGTTGTTAATCAGGGAATCCCAGAATAATTTCAGAAGGAATTCCCATAGCTGTGACGTGGCAGCCCAGCATTCAGGGAATTCCCTTAATTAAGTTCATTTCCGGAAGACCTCGACATTTTCAAGTTTTCACATTAGAAATATTTTTAGAATACTTATGTCAAGTTAGTTTCACAAAAAATAGCACTTTGTGAATTTATGTGCAAGCTTTCCTTTAAGGTAGATCTAATAAGTGTAATAGATGAATTGCAAACTTTATATGATTGTTTGAAATCCTTTTTTAAAACAAAAGTTTAACACCCCCCCCCCCCCACACACACACAAAGAATTTTTTCCAAAAGTTCCAACTTCCCTATCAAAATTTAATGTAAAAACTCCCAGTGTTGGCCAAGGGTTAGATAAAAATAACTGTATAAGCCATCCTTGTCTCCTAGAGTTAGGGTAACTGAATTAAGCAAGAATTATATTTTTCTATATATCCCCAGTACTGCTAAATTGGGTGACAAAACTCACTAATCTAGGCAAAATTAGAAACCTGTTCGGGATTTCAGGGATCAAAGAACATCCCCCCCCCCCCACCGCACAATGTATTAATGTAGAATTTCTGACCACAATTCTACATTCTACAGTGTGGTTCAGTGATAGAGAGGCTTATATATATCTTATCGTGATATTTACCGAAATTGGATAGGTAATCGCTTGCATTAATGAATATTAAACTACACGTATTTACAAATCTGACATGAAAAGGCAACGAGTGATCTTAATATAATTGTTATTTCGTACATAATACGCGCTTTTACAAAATGGTTGATACATTCGTTTATTATTGGGCTCATCTTTGTGATAAATCATATCTCAAAAGAACCTCATGAATATTTAAAAAGACATGTCGATGAGTATTATAAATACACATTAATTATCAACAGTATTTACATACAAAGGAGATAATTACAATATTGCACTGTAAAGTACGAAACACCGAAAACATTTTCAATCTCACTTAAAAGCCACATGCATATATTCAGAATCATAAATATGTGAAAACATACTCTCTTTGAATCACAAAAATAAATTAGGAATACAATAGTAGATTTCATTTAGGGTTGATTAATCTTGATTTATATTAACTAGGACTTTCTGAAGAACCTTTCTAGCTTTTGTGACGGTTTAGTCCCTGTATCTAAGGATGCCCGTTTCGGAGGTCGTCCTTTCCCCCGACTGTCACCTACGGACTTCCTTTTCAGTGACTTTTGACCAGTAGTTGGGGTCACGCTGCTCGAGCTACCACCCAAAGGTAACTGGGGGACAGTCGGACCTTGCTCTCCCTGAAGCTCTAACGCAAAGTGGTAGTCATTGTGTTCTGGCAAGTCCCACACAAGGATCTGTTTACTACATTTATCACAGTGGACGTAATCGTCAGCGTCTGAACTGCTTGGTTGAGGGTCAGTGAAAGAATTTCCAAATGAATTTCCGACTGCGTTGGTTATAGTCCGCTCAACCTGTCCTTGTGAAGATTCATCGATGTTGTTAACCTCTGGTAGTCCAGTGACTGGATGATTAGAAGAACTATCAGGGTTCTCAAAACTACTGTCATTGTGTCTGCTCTCGTCTAAGTGCGCATCAGAAGGACTGTCCGGGGTTTCAAACCGATTCGTTTCATTTTGCTTACTCTCATTTAAATCCTCACTTATTGCATTTCCGTCCGAGACAATCATGTCTTCACTGGCCTCATTTTTCAACTTGCTTTTCATGTAACGCTCGAAAAAGGACTTTTTCTGGCCACTATTCTTGTCCGTAGAACCCTTGGTACTCGGACTTGCCTCAGCAATGTCTTTGATAGTCACAGAGGACTGATTTTCTACATTACCGTCCGTCTCTGCGTATTTCAATCTTTCATTAGACATTGCGACATTTTGGAAGAAACCTTGGATGGAGCCTTTGCGCGGTTTGTCGTTGTCTTTTACTAAGGGTGACATACTCGAGGTGGATTTTCTGTTGGTTTGAGATGCTTGGGAGAGTTGAGAAACCTGGAAGGCCTGGGAGGCTTGGGACCCTCCAGAGGCAAGAAAGTCTTTGATGGAAGTGGCCCCCTCATCCAGCGGAGAAAACTTCCCGGCACATACGGAAAGGTTGGTCACAGGAGGAGACCTGAAGTACAGAATAAAATGGTTGACATTGTGAAATATCAGTAATTATACATTTCAATTAATCACAAAAACCAGGAACCGGGTTTGATCCTGAACGGTTTAACTATTTCACTGATGCCTGCTTTTAAGTCTTTGTATGTGAGTTAAAGGTTAATCACATATGCAGCTAGGCAACTTCATTATTTGGGGCTGCATGGGAAAGTTTATGAGCATGAAACAAAACCTTTGGAGCTGGGTAACAAAACTAAGTTGTCTAATGAACAACCAATCTGAAATTAAACCATCTATCCCATCTCATCTCATTCCATCAAAAGGACAATAGTATACAGTATGATATAGGATGTCATTATTGATAAATAATGGATGTGCTATCCTCGGTAATCATGACCCAAAAGTTACAGATTTCTTCATTATACAACGGGATAGAATTATTACCTTGTATGCTTTATTATTGTATTGAACCTGGTGATGTATACCGAGGATTAGAAATGTAATTAAGTTATGGCTGGATAGGGGGGCAGACAAGGAAAATCTCCTTACCCCTACCAGGATAAATAAAATGATTAAAAAAAAAACTCACCAGAATAGGTCTTGGCCAGATGAAGTGTTGAACTTGGAGAGGAGGAGGAAGGCGTCGCTGGCAAACTTCTCTCCGTCGTACCGCGCTATTCCACACGACCTGGAGCCACGCGCCTCAGAACTGCTCAAGTAGACCGTCAGGTGCTTGGCCACGCGCTTATTCTACAAGATGATACAATTTTTGATTAGGTTATGTTTAAGAAGAATGTATCTGACCTTGGTAGCAATGTGAACTATACCTCTGAAAATTGCTTTCATTTCGCTGATTAACATACTCATTTATACATGTATGTATTCGTAACAATGCAACATAAGTGGCGAAAAAAATCAAAAAAGGTTTTATGGTTCAAATAGACTTGTTTATTGAATTATAAACTAAAACCATGGCGGTGCTGCCATCTGGTCAATCCCCCAGACATTCACCAGGGGCCCCCACACCCTGCCTTGACCAGTCAGCAGTTACACCTGGACTTCACTTGTACTGCAGCACCGGCCATGAACAGACGACTATTTTTTCTTTACCTTTGCAGATAATTTTCCCAGTGATCAGAGACTAATAAACCCTCTACTGGGAACTGCCCAACACCTAATCTCCGGTTTGATTATTTAAGCTATGGTTAAGGAGTTTATAGTCTTTATAACTTTAACGTACCGCCTCTTTGTCCTTCACCAGCCTCTCTTCTACTTCGGTGGAGAGCTGTTTCAGCCAGAACTTGACCTGTGGGAAACGAAAAACATCACAAATTATCAAATATCAAATGCACGACATCAGTAATATACATAAACTAGACATCTAAAGATTTCGGCCCAAGACCGGCCGATGTTTTGTCTCTTTTGACTCTTCACCAACCCCATGAGGGAAAGATTTTCTAACAATAAAAACCCAAGGTCCCAGTAAATTCAACATGCAACATAAAGACCCCCCCCCCCTCCCCCATTCATGGTAGAATACTCGTCTAGCACACTCAGATTGATAAAATGTCAAAATATAAAAATTACAAACTAATCTTGAACAAAATATGATAAGTGTAAGATCGAAGCTTGGTAGTCTAAATCAAATGTATATGGTACAAAATTACGCATTTCTAACGTTAGATATAGATCTACGAAGCATATCTTGCATATTTTACCTTCTCTTTTGTATCAAGACTTTCCTTTCCTCGGAAGTTTTTGCTACAGCCAATGGATTTGGGGAGTTGCCTGGCAGAGACAGGCTCGTGCTCAAAACCGCGACATACTTCAAATACCCAGGATCTACCGAGAAAGGAGAAAAACAGTGTCAGTAATATCTACCATTTCAAAATACGTTAATTCATTCCTTGAAGTGACTGGTTGTAAGGCAGCAATTCGATATATTGTGTTCATATAGTTTAGTACATCTCCCGATTTAGAAAGTACAGAATTAGATTTAAAAAAAATTGTTGCTGGCATATTGTTGACATAACAAAATAATTTTGATATATATTTCCACTTGATAAGCCACTTACCCACTCTTTTCGCCGAATTGATCCTGTAAATACTTTTCGCTGTACTGACAAATGTCGGCCATGTATTCCACTTGAAGTTGTTCCACCAGAGAATCACCAAATTTACCCCCGAAGTGACGCCTGTAGGTGTAGACAATTCGTGTATTTATAATGAATTCATAAAGAAAACACGACAACATAAAGAAAACTGAAAGTAAAAGGATGTACTCTCAGAATTTGGAGGTGATCTGAAATTCAATTATAGACGAAATATACAAAATGAATAGTCAGAAAATTCTTTATTCCAAGGAATAACCCTTGAATTGCCTCCGAGATGCCACTCCCGACGGATGAAAAAGTAGGAAAAGTAGGAAACACTTTCCTATTTTTTTCCCCAGAAATAAGTAAGAGGGAAAGAACCTTTAGAAATAGAGTCCTGTAATTGAATTTGTATTTGAATAGTTTGAAAATAGCACAAGAATACTCTAAAACAGATATCAAAGTGATATAGAAAAATTGGTTGTGGCATCCGAAAACACCAAAAAGTAGGAAAAATGCCATCCATGTTGCCTGTATATGTATGTTGAAAAGCAAGAATGGTTTCTTTTCCCGAGGCTATTTCAAATTCTAAAATGTCCTCATCACATCTTAAAAGTGCACTTACACTTTTTTAATTGGCATCCTGGTGTACAGCTCGTGGACAGATTGGTGGGGCAGTGCACTTTGACCGTTGGGTTTATGGAGACCAGCCGCCAGTTTCGCCAGCATCTGAAGTCATTGAACACTTTCCAAATTAGATCAAAAGATATACCAGGTAGCTGTTTTGTTTTATCTCCAGTTTAAATATAGTTAAGAGGGTTGGAGTCTGCGATGTACGCATTTTTTCTAACTTGAATAAAAACAATGATTAACATGTACAATTAGATTGTTCTCAACAGTTGATACATTATTACTTATAATTCACAAATTGTTTAGTGGTACCTTAGACATACAAATATTACATATATATATCTCATGTATCTCCACGATCCTATTCACGTTTTTAAAGTTTAATACGTTCTGGCAAAATAGCTGCTAACGTCACGGACTAAGGTTTTGTTTTTTACAAGAATCAACTTTAGAATATATGATTCAATATGTACAATGTTACAAACAATGTCACCTTATTATGTGCGATGCCGGCTGAGCACCTGAACCCGGTGTGCTCGTAGACGGCCGCCCGCATCTCCTCTACTATCACTGCTCCCATGGCGATCCGGCGCTCGTGCATCGTCATTTCATCGTCCAGAACATCCGCATCATACAAATGGGACAACCAAGAAGTCATTCCGTTTCTTCTGTATGTTGAGTCTTTGAACATATGGAAAAAAACATTTTACATCTATATTTGCTTAGGGAGAAAATGATTTAAGGGAAATTAGTGAGGTGATTGCAAATAACCTAACGTCTCATTTATACATATAATTTGTCTCATTTGTACATTTAATTTAGAGTGGGGGGAGGGGGACTTCGATGTTAAAATATCGGGAGTGCAAAGGTTCCCAAACTGTAATTGCACTTCACCATTTGCAGAATGACTTGTTGATATCACTGATTTTAAACTTTTCTGAAGTGCGTGTAACCTATACTATTTCTCTGAGTATTAATCAGAAATTCCACTCTTGAAAAATGATAAATGCAGAATTACATACAAACTACATTCCGGTATCTTAAGAAGTAAACTGATAAGGAATCTGTACTTTAGTATCAAAGGACTATACTTGAGTATTAAAGCACATTGAAAGAATATACTCATATCGGCTTCATCATCATGCTACCTGAATTCTAAAACAAATTCATTCTGAAAATTTGGAACTTTTGCGGATGGTCTGTAAAGGCAAAAAGTACGGAGTAAAAATTTGCGACGCGGATTTTCCCCCCCAAAATTGTTTTTCTCTTATCAAATCACAACTATTTGACAATGATTAATACCTGCAGATTTTTCCTTGTCACTCCGGGTATCATTAGGACCGTATCCAACGACGTACGTGTTAGGTACTTGGTCCGGTTGTAGTTGATCCGCGCCCATTGACTTGAGTCGTTCCTCCACCAGGCTGGTCAGATCTATGTAGGCCTCGTCGACCGACGCCCGTTCAACGTACTCAGTAAACGTCATGAATACTTGTATGACCTCAGCCCCCGCCTCACGATATCTATAAGGTTATAGATGGGATTGAAGTTAAATATAACAAAATCACTAGTATTTAGAAGTAGGAATTAGAGGAGATAACGTAAATACTTGTATCGATAAATCTTTCACAATACAACTAAAGATAAGATGGACAATTTCGAAATCAGGAAAATGATCGATATGTTTCTGTTCTTTAGAAATCAAGGATATTTCATTACTATCGTTACTGGATATTATCTTCCTAGTGAGACTGTTTCAGTTATTGATACTTCTTTCAAGGTATTGCATACATATGAAATATACTTTTCACAAAACGCAGCAGTCAACATCTTTGTCTTAAAAAACAACTGTTTCAGCAATTGTGGATTTGAGCTCGACTGAATTTAAATCAGACTCACTTAGTTAAATCAGCTTTCCCTCGTACTTCAGGCACTTGTACCAGTTTGATTTGCGGACATTTCTTCCTTGCATCGTCCCCTCTCATCTGTCGAGTCACACCACAAGCTCGCGCTTCATATCCTACGGCGATGATCCTGAGAAGGAAAAAAATAACATCCACAAGGACCTTAATTATCAGGTAAAACAGGGATCATCTATGAAGGGACATTAAACGGCAATACTATATTAATTTTGATACCGCTGGACAACCACTGGATCAATTCGTTGGAATCAAAAACCCCTTTTATCAATATCAAGCCTCCGACTTACACACTCTATATTGAAAACACGTTTTGACATTGTTGATCTGAATTGTAGATATCGTGTTCCGCGGAATAAGCTGTGTCCGTTATTGACTATGAGCTCAGAGTCTTCTCTGAATCTGGAACAGATCCAAAGAGGTCTAGTGCCATTGGGGGCGGGGGGACCTCTTGTTGAAAGTTATCACTGGGGAACAGGTAGCCTCAGGGTTTCTGAAGACTGGCACCAATGCCATTTATAATGGCATTATTATGGACATTATAATTTATGAGTATGTGTAGATCAGCACTATGCAAAAAAAATGTCTATTTCTAATAGATACTCACCCACCACCTTTCCATGACTTGTACTGGACAACTGCACATGGCTTTCCCCGGAGATCTGGATTGGCACGCTGTTCCACTTGGACGTAGAAGCAGTCCATGTCAACTAATGCTATGATCCTTTCCATGTTTCACCTAATACTCAAAACTGATGAGTTTTGCCTCAATGCCTTATATGAAAGAAGATAGATTTCTTGTAAGTTGTAAGTTCTTGTAATGTCAGAGACAAGTACATGTATAACAAAAATGAAATTCAACAAAATGTAAGATGTGTTTCTTTGTGAACTTAAGTCGCAGAGATGTGATAATCATAAGTCTCTATGAATTTAACAGTGAGTGGTTGACATTTTGAAATATATGGGCCAGTTGGACCCCTAGTTTTCCAAATTTTGGGGGCCTTACACACAGTCTTTAGAAAAACAGGGTTTCATTTTACTTTTTACAGCAACAGAAAATATTATGAATTGAAACAAAGGTATTTAACCAGTTGACAGACCTTTTATTCTAGCTTAATAACTTAATTAAAGAAAGCAAAATACGCAGCACTATCACCACTGGCATAGTTCTACACTGGCAATGTCGGTCATGACTGTTTTCAAGGCGCCAGTCAGATCCCTAGGCTAGCTCTGTGGTGCCTTCCCTCTACGTACGGGAAGTAACAGTAGCGTCGAAGGTTTGGCTAGTCCCTAGGCTAGATAATCTAGGAGTTCGACCTGCTTTTTAAGTGTCTCGGGCCCCCGGGTCCATGCCATGGTTATATAAATGTCCACCCCTTCATTTGGGTAAAGGAACAGTTAGGCAGCTTTGTTATGTCTATGAATAGGAACCTATGGCTAACGTTATGTGTCAAACAATAATAATGATAATAGCTTTTATAGCAACTGTGAGGTCAGTCTTGACCCATGTGTCATACAGAGACAAGGAATCCAAGGAATCCAAAGCAGAAAAGAAAATATATATGTTGCTACTGACTAGGTCTAATGCTATTTACTATAGGCTAAGAATAACTAAAACAGATACTGTGACTAGGGACACACCATGAGAGTTAAGTATACCCTTCTACCTCTGATTGTATGTTTACAGAGACTAGTAACAGTGGCCTATGGGCCAGCCAAATACAGTGAGACATACATAACCTGCATGGGTACATCAGTAAATAATAATACATCAGTGTCCGAAATTAAGCCAAAAACGTATGCACCCGCTGGGTGCACAGTTCATGGTGTTGTGCGCCCGAAATTTGGTCTCTGCACCCTCCTGATATATAGTAATGATAAAAGCCCTGAAAAATGTGCACACGACGGGTGCATAGCTTAAAAAAGCATGCACCCTGCCATGAAAATATGCGCGCCAGGCGCCGGGCGCAGCTTAATTTCGGACACTGTACATATATGTAAGACAGAAATTTGTGGGCTCTTGTTTTGTTACTTGTTGCCTGCCAACCTCTGTTTGAAGGCATCATATACAAACTTAGCCAATGCTTTAATAACAATTTCGTGTGAGCTTCCCATTATATTAATGAACTTGTCTTCTGCAGACATTGCGTGGTAACCTAGAATAAATTTGCAAGTAATGCTCATAAGTCTTTGTCGTATCATTGCATGGGCTGTGCAGTTCAGTGTTCGAAATTAACATTTTTGGACGTCAACCATCCGGGCTGACATTCATGGAAAACTGTCAGCCCTGATACAACTCTATCAGCTCGAATTTTGTACTATGAAATACATGAAAATATGACCCTTACAACTGGAGACAGGGTAATGCCCAGATAAGTATTCAGTCACATAAAATGGAAAACATTAAAGAAAAAATGAAGATTTTATCCCAAAAAGCTGTCAGCCATTAGGGCGGATAATTTGATATTTATGCAAAAAAAGATGTCAGCCCTGATCAGAAAATGTCAGCCTGGGGCTGACGGGCTGACGTTAATTTCGAACCCTGCGGTTTGTGAGTAGGTGTCAGCAGGGCTTGACAAATCGGGTGTCAAGTGGCCCAGGACCACCAGAATGTAGTACTGGGCCACTGAAATGAGTGCCTTAGTTGCCCAGTGGGCAACCAGTCAAAGCCCAAAATTTAGTTTTGAAAATTATGAACATAGAACCCTTTACCCCTAAATCCATGGAAGCAGCTATTCAGAAAAAGCCACTCTCTGTGATACCTAATTTTACCTCTCATCAAAAATTACTGGGCAACCACATTTTGTAGCTAGGCAACCATTTTCAGGACTCTAGTTGCCCAGTGGGCAACCTGGTTTCAAATTGATTTATCAAGCCCTGCAGGTGTATTTCATCATCAACCTGCCCATTGTTACAATGTTAACATAAACGCTTCTTCTTCGGTGTTAGTGGTTTGGTGTGCCTGCCTGTTTCAATGGCAAGGTTGTGGGAGCTAAGCCTAAACTGAGCAAGAGCACATCTATGGTATGGATTTGTAACGTTGAGCAGATAGTGTTCACGTCTAAACTCAGTCTTAAATAACTCATATGTACGAAGTTTCTTAGCATCCCCGGAATCTGAGTATAGATAGTGAGTAGGCCTAAAATGGTTAAAAATTGCATAATCACCTAAATTCTAATCTACAATAGGAGACCCTTAAAAATACTGGCATGAGCCGTTTGGCAAGGTTAATTAAAAAGTTAAGTATACAGACTGTGGACAAGGGTAGATCTAGGTGGAGGGATGGTGGGACCTATCAAAGACGGGCTGATTCAGGTCAGGGAGAGCTAACTTGCATAACATCATACATGAGCGATAATATGTTGACTGTCTAATTAACGTAAATTTATGGCAATATCTTATGATAATTTCAGCGAAAAAAGTCTTCAACTTTTACCTGTGCATCACTCTCTTATACTGTCACCCAATCAAAAGGAAAGATATGTACATTCACGCACCTGTTCAGTCTGTCAAAATGTGAAGTGGCTTCTTCTGCTGTTTTGAAATTCGCACCACCCTGTCACGCCCCCTGACGGAGAAAGTCAAAACCTGGATTTTGCCACGTTTTGGCACTTTTCTTTAAAACTGTCCACTTATTCTTTTCTCCCATAGTAAACATGAATATAAGTCATATATTATTTGCGAGAAAACCTCATTATTTTCCCAAAATGAAGCATTCCCGACAGTCCATCACATCCGGTTTACTTTTGATCATGTCGCTGATTCCCGACGATAGAACACAAATTAGCACATAACTTGGATACCAGCGAAAAAGCGCGCTAAACGTTTCGCGCCAAAACTTCCCTGGCTTTGTGACAGCTGCCAAGCTTGGCCAAAACGTAAACTTCAATCATGGCTGGTTTTGATGATGCGGGCATCTTCTTCAGCGACAACTTTGGATCGGAAGATCAACCAGATGAACACGCAACCAACAGGCAACAAACCAAGAACCGATTCCGGGATTTCATTCGCCAATTTCACGAAGACAACTTCACATATCGCTATCGGTATGTAAACAGTGCTCGTCGCGTCCTTTTAAAAATGGCCTCATTAGAATATTGACAATTATTTATAAATTTGCTTTGCATTTATTGACCATACATTAATCGAGCTCTAGTAACTTTGATTGCTCAAGGGTGATTTTATATGTAACTTTATCAAAATTGTCTCGGTGGGGAATTTTAACTCTTTACTGGGGACAGTGGGGTTTCCTGTAATCAGTTTGACGTGCGTTGTCTTGGTACACCACAGTCCACACGTTCACAGACTAACCAAAACAGTTTGTCATTTCATTTGATGTGTCAGTGATAGGCTCCTTTAGCATCACCTCAGTAGTCAGTAGTTGGCTGTTGGTGGAAGATAACTTCATGTACTGGTCTGATGTAGTGATTGTGTTGGGTTGGACAGCTGGTCAGTTTTGGCCAGCATTGTTGGTCATTGTTTATGGAGTTCATGAGAAAATTGAAGAATAGAAAAAAGAAATGAAAATGTTGGATTTGGTTGCACATTTGGGTCCCCGATTTCTAACCAATATTCTCAACAAATATCCAGCCAACCCTGATAATCAAATCAATATTCGTGTCTAAAATGTAAATTTATGATTCTTGTGACCTGTATACACTTTGGTCGACCCTGCCATCCAGCCCTACTCCCCAGTTGTTGTGTTAGGTTGACCACTTAAAAGGGTACCAACCACACAGGGAAATTGCGAAAAAAAATTCCCTGACAGGGAAAACACAAGGGAATTTGCAAATTTTGCCAAAACAGGGAATTTCATTTGGCCAGGTTCTGAAATTCCTGATTCTCAAGACATTATGGATTAAACTTTTTGTTGTTGGGTTGTCAAAATTTATTCTGCATGCAGAGGCTTTTAAATTTCAGCAACTTGCTGGATATGACACCGGGAAAAATTGCTATGGGACAGGGAAATCTCAGAGGAAACACAGGGAATTTGAAAATGGAATTTTGGTTGGAACCCTGACTTAATCATTTAATGTCAGCCGCTACTTTATTAGACCTATAAAAAGTTGGCATCTCCGAACACCCATCATTCATAATTAATTTATTATCAAAACGACCTGAACAACGTCAGTCACACAATAATTACCTTTTTTAATATCCGTAGGGCCAGTGTCTGATTTATTGTGATGTGTTAACATTGGTTATCTTGTGGTGGTCACCTGGGTACTTGACACTAGGTCTATTTATACTATCACTGTGACATTATCCAGTGATAATGTCAGAAAAAAATGAGATGTGACAATGGCGCACTCAATGAAGTCAATAAGACATATTTCAAGTAAAATGCGCCATTTTGGACACTGCATTATCTGTAACATTTTAAATGCTCCATAGGCGCATTAATCAATGTTTATAAAATTTAATGTGACATTTTATTTTTTAATGCGCCCAGGGGGCATGGCGTGGCCCTAACATTTTCACTGCATTATCAAACAGAATTATCAAATAATTTATAAATAAATTGGCAGACCTTTGGCTTAATAGTTGTACTCTTACAACACCTGAGTCTCTTTTGTAGATCTTAATAATTAACGTGTTAATAAACATACCTCTTTGCTTTGAACAGTGACCAACTGAAACGTCATTACAACCTGGGACAGTTCTGGTTGGAAGTTGAGTTGGAAGACGTTGCAAGCTTTGATGAGACACTTGCCGAACGGCTTCAGAAATCCCCTACAGAAACGCTACCGCTGGTATGTGTATCTTGGAATATTTAGTTGACCATGAAATGAAATTATAATTATAGTTACAGGTGACTACAGATTTCCTGTCAGTCCTCCTCTGAGCCTGGTAATGATGTACACTTTAGATGTTTATATTCCCGAATTAACAATAAGAAGAAAGAAAAGAATTATACTCCCGAAGTATATCGGAATCAAATACCACTTGGACTAAATTTGAATGAAGAGGATGTAGTAGGTTTCATAGACTCAGTACTGAAGGGGAGGAAGATGATTTTTGAGAATTTTCTTCCTTCTCTTTTTGGTTGTGACTGCTTACGCGACAAAAAAATCTAACTATTTTTTACACAGTGTTAGGTCACACTTCAGAAGACAGAAAAGTTTAATCCGAACCAAGGAAAAGGGGTAATTACCCAGTGAGCGACCATAGTATTTTCCGTGGTTTTGAAGGCCAGTGATAGAAGAGGAATAATTGTAGTTCATGAAAACCGACAGGGTGCAGGTTATACTGACTCCCCATAGCATCATATTGAACAGTAGATCATTTGATCAGGTAGATTATTAATGTGATATATTTTTATAATTAAGTTTGAAGATGCTGCCAAGGAAGTCGCAGACGAGGTCACACAACCGAGGCCCGAGGGTGAGGAGGAAGTACAAGAGATTCAAATAATGATGAATTGGAACGCCAATCCATGCGGACTGAGAGATATGAAAGTAAGTTAGCAATTGCCTATTCTAGAAACACAGAATGATTTAAGATGATAAATATAAGACAGTGTCGATGGAAACCCATCGGAGAGCAAGACTTGTCTGCCGTTTCAACGAGAATGTTCGGCATATTTGCATAAAACGCCGGACACACTGCATGGGGGAAGGGGGTATGAAAATATAAGAAATAATGCATATAGTGTCCCATAAGATATAGCACATAATATTTGGCAGTACCTTAAGCATGATAAAAAAAATCTTAACAGTTTGGGAAATGTTTAATCGGCCGTTTTCTTTTCTGTTTTTCAGTCTGAACAGATGTCCAAGATGGTGAAGATCCCAGGCATTGTGATTGCGGCCTCCGCCATCCGCTCCAAGGCCATCCGGATGAGCATTCAGTGCAGAAGCTGCCGCAACTTTATCAACAACATCCCGGTCAAACCTGGCCTGGAGGGTTACGCGCTACCAAGAAAATGCCCCACGTAAGTTTCAACGTGTACATTTAATCACGATAACCACATATCGGGGGAAACAAGGGAAATTAACTTTCTGTGGTGTCATCGTTTAAGAAAGGGCCTATTGTGGTGTGAAGTAAATTTTGTTCAAACTTTGACTGCTTTATCAATGCCGAATCCTTTTTGCAGTAAAATTCGCATTCAGATTGATATAAGATGTGAAGAGTGTAGTAGCAAAAGAACGTTGAAATTAACTTAAAAACTATCCAACTGGTGTATATGATGTTGATACATTTTGATGCAAATGATTACAAAAGTCAATTGTGATTGCAGAGAACAAGCAGGCCGCCCCGGCTGTCCAATCGACCCTTTCTTCATCGTACCCGACAAATGCAAGTGTGTAGATTTCCAAGTGCTCAAGCTCCAGGAAGCGCCGGAGTCTGTGCCGAACGGAGAGATGCCGCGTCACCTTCAGATGTACGCCGACCGCTACCTGTGTGAGCGCGTCGTCCCCGGTAACAGGGTCACTGTCGTCGGCATCTACTCCATCAAAAAAGGAGGCCAGACGTCCAAGGTAAAATAAAACATCACTATTGGACCTTCTATAACTACCATTTGCTGAATATGATGATTTAGTGATAACGTTTTCCATTTGATTTAGTGATAACATTTTCCATATCGACGATGTCTAACGGAATGTGTTCAGAACTTTTCATATTTACAATTTATCTTAGATATGAGCTTAAAATGTAGAGTGGCGAAGAAGGGTAGAGGTCATTGCCAACGAATGATATCAATTCAATGGGTGGCATAATCCTATGTGATACTGAGAAACGGCACCTATCATTCATACCATGTAGCCCACAGAAAAACAAAAATAGTTGTTGTGCATGATCACGGTCCCAATTTTGTTCATCTCCAATTTGCGCAACTGACTAAATTTTCGTACACGTGCCTAATCATTCAAACACATATTTAAAAAGTACATATCCCAAGTGCTTTTCCCAAACTTTAACCTACAACCAAAAATTACACCACAAGTGTAGAAAAGTTAAGCGTATTTACAAAAACTATTTACCCACATGTCACTTATAAACCTGTTCCTTCCCAATCAGCGTGGCGGACGGGACAAGGTGAACGTGGGTATCCGCGCCCCCTACCTGCGCATCGTTGGGATCAAGGTGGACACGGAGGGCCCTGGTCGCAGCACGGGCTCCCCGCTCACTCCGCAGGAGGAGGATGAGTTCCGCCACATGGCCGCCAACCCCAACATCTACGAGATCATCAGCAACAGCATCGCTCCCTCCATCTTCGGAAGCAAAGATATCAAGAGGTCCATTGCCTGCCTGCTCTTTGGTGGTTCGAGAAAAAGGTAGGATATTTTTAAGGAAAATGGATTAGAATTCCATTGCGAATGGTATTAGAGACTGCGGAGTAATTGTCTACAAATTATTTTGCTGAGCCGCAGGAAAAAGTGCATGTAAATAAATGTTAGGCAAGAATGTTTTGAAAAGTAGTTGTACGTTTTGAAAAGTAATTGATTGAGCACACCACGGTGTATTGAACTTCATACTCCCCAATGAGGTTGGAAACAACATAGCTATGACATGACGTAGCAACGTAGCTATGACATGATTCCCCCTTTAGCTACCGTGGTTTGGGTATTGGAAGGAACTGACAACACTGATCAGTTCATACATGCGTTTGCTTGAAGACATACACCCATAGAAAATCACACACACCCAGATAAACTTCCAAATATTCCAAGATTGACAACTGATTGAAACCATTTCAGAATGCCTGATGGTCTCTGCCGTCGAGGTGACGTCAACGTGCTCATGTTGGGTGACCCAGGTACAGCCAAGTCACAGCTCCTCAAGTTTGTCGAGAACTGTGCGCCGGTCGGAGTATACACATCGGGTAAAGGCAGCAGTGCGGCCGGTCTCACGGCCTCGGTTACCCGCGACCCGCAGACGCGTAACTTTGTCATGGAGGGCGGGGCCATGGTGTTGGCTGACGGGGGCGTCGTCTGTATTGACGAGTTTGACAAGATGAGGGAGGACGACAGGGTGGCCATCCACGAGGCCATGGAACAGCAGACAATCTCTATCGCCAAGGTAAACTCATTTTGTTTTGGCTCTTCAGCAGAAACAGTCTGGAAAGAACCCATAAGGGTTGGCCGAACTACCTCAACGAACACACTTCAGCGGAAGAATATAGAGAGAAACTTATAAACTCTCCTCTGCATGTAGTTGCAATATGATATATATACATCAGTTATTCATACTGGATATACTGACTGTCATAACTGAATTGCCGAGGAAATGGGAAGGAGGGCGAGGGGTTGAGGAATTAGCAGTGTATCTGATGAAAAAACTGGATATTTTATCCGACGTTCGTGAGCTTAGTATCGGACATCTTTCTATAGATTTCTGTCATTTTACTATTATTTTGCCATTTTTGCCGGACAGTGGCAAAATGACCGTGTTTCCATAAACATTGAATTTATCATTTATCAATTGCTAACTTTGACTTTCGATTGTTAACAACTTCCAATTCTCCTCTGATTAGGCTGGCATTACCACAACACTCAACTCGAGGTGCTCCGTTCTGGCCGCGGCCAACAGTGTCTTTGGTCGCTGGGACGACACCAAGGGCGAAGAGAACATCGACTTCATGCCCACCATCCTCTCCCGTTTTGACATGATCTACATAGTGAAGGACGAACACGATGAAAAGAGAGACATTGTAAGTTTTCAGATAGTTTAAGCAGGGATAATGTTAGAAAAACTTAGAATGCGACAATGGCGCACTCCCTATCAGGTTTACTGTGACAAATTTCACTGTAATGCGCCATTTTTTGTGCATTTCAATTTCATTAAAATTCCATATGTTCCATGGGCGCATTGATCTCAAAATCAATGTGCCATTTAACATTTTAATGCGCACAGGGCGCATGGCGCGGCCCTAACATTTTCACTGTTTAAGCACTATTAACCTAGCCTAGATCTAGAGTTAATTGAGATTGAAATGATTACATGTCAAGAAAGTGTAAAACACTACCGGAATATCAGACACATCTTTAATAGTTTACTAATGTAACAAGTTTCTGACAGTGTTAAAGGGCTGTCACGTTCGTGTATTGTTAGGCTAATGTACGCCGACGTTATCCTAATGACGCTGCAGCAAGCGACATGTTTTGCAATGTTTGCACGTAATCAGGCGACGTAATTGGTCACTGACGAGGCAGCGGCTTTAAGATCTAAAGGACAACCTTAAGTCATGTAGTACCCCTTGTCAAAGTTTGATTTTCCATTAATGGGACTCTGTCCTTTTTTCAGACATTGGCCAAGCACGTTATGAACCTTCACACTAACGCCATGCAGACCACAGAGGAAGAACGCCAAGGGGAGCTGGATCTCCAAACCCTGAAGAAGTTTATCTCCTACTGCAGACAGTAAGTACAGTGAAGCACATTACTGCAAAATGAAACTTCAAAAACGGGCATGCCAGACTTCCATACAAAAATGCCTTCCAATGCCTGGCATGCCTGCAAAAACTGCAAAAAGCCACTAACCTAAAGTGTATTTAAAGAATATGACGCTTTTAGATGCAGATCTGCTTTCCTCAAAGCAGGACAAAATACTTAATATTTATTTCTTTTTTTTCAGTAAATGTGGTCCAAGGCTGAGCACTGGAGCTGCGGAGAAGCTGAAGAACCGTTACGTCCTGATGAGGAACGGTGCGCAGGAACACGAGCGGGAGAGTGGCAAGAGGACGGCCATTCCCATCACTGTCAGGTAATAAAAGTGACAAAATTACCAGGGTCCCGACTGCACAGGGAAAATACAGGAAATTTGATCAAACTACTGGGAAAACAGGATACTTTGTTTGCTCAATTCCTGGGTTTTAGGGTTCTTCAGATTCATGATATCTGTATCTTGGAAGGAAAATTCGAGGAAATAAAAATTTAGATGGTCTGTATTGAATTCTTGTTGGATTAACAATTATAAAATGAAACTAAACTAGATGATGGCGATAACAAGGCAATATTTCAGGTCGTAATACAACAGAAAACAAGCATGCAAAACACCAGGCTGTAAAACAACTGCAATGAAACTAATAAAAAATTAACCCATCTTTTTCTAGGCAACTGGAGGCCATCATCCGTATCTCGGAGTCTCTGGCCAAGATGCGCCTGGCACCGTTCGCGACAGACGCTGACGTGGACGAGGCGCTGCGCCTCTTCCAGGTGTCTACCCTGGACGCTGCCATGTCCGGTAGCCTGGCCGGTGCTGAGGGCTTCACCACCGAGGACGACCAGGAGATGCTCAACCGTATTGAGAAGCAGATCAAACGTCGCTTCGTTGTCGGCTCCCAGGTGTCCGAGCATGCCATCGTGCAAGACTTCCTCAAACAGGTATTTATAGTGTTCATGTACTCATTCTGGGATTAGGGAATATGTAGCTTTTGTTCCGACATTAGATTGTTCCCATGCTATGATAACCTAAATAGGAAACTTGTAAAGTCATTGTTGATACTTAAAAATGGTCCAGGTGTCTTTTTATCAGGTCTCATCGGAAACCCTGGTTCAAGATCATGTTTTCATGATTTTGTGCACTAGACACGTCTAGGCTTAGAATAGTAAGAAATATTTCCTTTTTAGTATAATTTTGCCACTCACCAAGGCATCGTTTCTCATGTTATACGTGGTTTCCATTTCAGAAATACCCAGAGAGATCAATCTACAAAGTCCTCCACTTCATGTTGCGCCGCGGCGAAATCCAACATCGCATGCAGAGGAAAATCCTCTTCCGCTTGAAGTAGAAATAGAAATATGGGGAAAAAGCCTTTCCATACGCTATGGTAGCGTTAAAAGGTTGGACCGCAACCTTCTCTTCTTTGTATCACCTAAAAATCAGCTTACGTATTATCTATATAGCTTATATTCGCTCGGAAGATGTTATTGAATAGTATCAGTAATGTTTGTAATGTACATAATGTCTTTGATATTTTCATTTTGAGCTAAATAGATGATCAAATTATGATCATCCATGCAAATAAATATCCTTGGGCTAGAAGGGGATAGACCGATATGTATGGACATGTAAAACTAAAAATTTCGCACACTGCCGTATCAAATGCATTTGAAGAAGGAAAAGGTGAAAAAAAACTTTGTAAAGTGTATATAGAACAATAAAAGATCGTTAAAAGAAAAAGGAGTTAAAAGTCAACTTTTGCCAATCCCAAATAGTTATTTGGGGGCGGTAAATATCGGTGCGTAGAAAAAGCAAACATCAGAGCTGTTATTTGTCCTCCAATCAATAACAGTTCTCAAAAAGTCTTTTAATCACACATTTAAGTCCTAATCTTAAACATATCCTCTGTACTAAATGGAAGGCCCCTTGGATGACCATGACAACTGAGATACAGTAAATACCAAATGCCACTAAAGAAAAGCTTCTAAATATGAACGAACCCAATAACATACGAACCCATTGTCCACGCGTGGACATTGTTCTACAAGAATCTGCCCAGAAGAATTGTTAGGGGCTCGTCAATTCATGACAAGATGCGTCTCGGAGAGAATCATAGAAGACTATGCTTTTGGATAACGAGTATTTGGGCGAATTTACTCTAATGATATATTAAGAGGCCCGAGGGGGCCTATCGTGTCCCAATATTAGGCGATACATGGAAAAGAAGTCTAGTAGGGCCTCGAGTGAGTTGTATAGGTTTGCCGTAAGATGGCAGCACAACTAACTTTTGGGGAGTAAAAAGATGAACCTGTTTGTCTAGACATTTTGAAATCACGACATAACTTTTTGAATGACAAGTGACGCACATAACATTTGAGGGATTGCAAGCTTTGTAAAGTGTATATAGAACAATAAAAGATCGTTAAAAGAAAAAGGAGTTAAAAGTCAACTTTTGCCAATCCCAAATAGTTATTTGGGGGCGGTAAATATCGGTGCGTAGAAAAAGCAAACATCAGAGCTGTTATTTGTCCTCCAATCAATAACAGTTCTCAAAAAGTCTTTTAATCACACATTTAAGGCCCTGAAAAGGTCCCAAATTGAAATTTGTTGAGAGTTGAAAATATAATGATCTTCAGATTCCACCTGCCGCTTTAAAGCAATTTTGCATCAAATTTACATCAAACAATAATGGCTTCAACGTTTCGTCTTTGTATGTTGTTCTATCTAAGAAAATAGGGAGGTTAAGCAACACTGACAGATCTCGAAATGTCAATGTATCTCTAACCTGTCAGGCTTTCTCTTGTAGTACACCTAAAAGGTTTATGAAAATTAAATCTATATCTAATCATTTGATAATAGTCGAGATAAGAAATATTTAATGTTTATGTTAGGTGATGCGTTGCGGTTGCTGAACCTCCTAAATTCCTCGAAATTTTCTGGTTGTCAGAAGACGACCAAAAACAAATATGGTTGTCCACATAACATGGCCTGGACGATGTGGAAATCCATATCCTAGATTTTATAGATGCCCACCCAACGGGGCAGAAATAAAATATGAGGGATCTAAAAGAATCGACTGGATTCAGAGACTTCACACCAACGCTTCATTGGGACCCTAATTCGTCACCCTCTGGATATGGGGGACTCCCCAAGTCTAGCCTCGTCCAAAAAGTTTACTTTTTTTCACAAGGGAGTCCTAATCTTAAACATATCCTCTGGCCTAAAGGGGGACAACCCCTTAGGAAATAACCTGTCAGCACTAGTTTTTCTCCACTTGTGTATAACTACACTAAAATTCAGAAAGCTTGTTTCCGCCTAGGAACAAGTTTTCTCCACATGACTAATGTAGTACCGCTAAATTCCCAAAAATAAATTACGCATGAAGATCCTCAAAGGTGAAACCGTAATTATTCCTGAAACCCTAGGGTTCAGTGTAACAGAAATAATTCTTAAATTTCACTAAACAAGTGCTCCCCAGTCGCAGAGGAAAGTTTGCGTGAAGGTTGCCAGGGCAACTTTTGTCCACTTAACAACCAATCAGTTATTAACCACTCCTTGGAAAGGCTGACAGGTTGACCAATTAGAGCAATTCCCCCAGGGGGGCCTGCTTACATTGCGGTAGCATCAGCAGAGATACACTCCTTCACCGTGGCTGCTGAAATTGCCACTGCTAGCCTCTACCCGTACAACCTTGACACCTGCGTTGCAACGGCCCCATTTCAGTGGGTGACACTTTTTCAGCAAGTGCACACACGACCCCAGGGAAGCCAGTACACTAGAGTGGTGGCGGGTATTATCGCCAAGCATTTTGTATGAGCATATAATATTACACTTAACTAACTTAAAAGCAAATGGAAAATTAAGTTATACAAAGAAATATTTTATTTTAGGCCAACCAGGGCCTAATTTCGCGCATTTCTATTAATAACATAGGCTTTCTATGCGCGAAATTAGGACAGAAATGTGCATGAAATTAGGCCTAAAATGTAACCAAAACTCTCCCTCTTTGATTTATTAAAAAATTCAGCATCATGTTCTCAGTGTTGCCAACTTTTTGAAGGGTAAAATCACGGACCCTTCGCATATTCCCCCAAATATCTACACTAAACCAATCCTTCTGGTGGAAAATTTCCGATTTTTGATCTTAAAATAGAGCAATTTTGAGCAAATATTTTGTGTGTCCAGGCTAATCACGGAGGTTTTATGGATTTAGGTCCAGAAAAACGGAGGGTTTAGGCATATATTTGAGTAAATACGGACCTAGTCCCCCAAATCACGGACCACGGATATTTTCTTTTCTAGTTCTAAATTGTTAAACAGTTTCAAATCTGCTCCCTGATCATGTAGAATTCATGACAAATACTCTTCTATGATTTAGAATATTGCATTTAGAATGAAAAGATATTGTCTGCTTATTTAGGTAATCATAGAATATTTCCCCATCTTGACAAAAATTATCTGGTTATCCTATATCCATTCAAACAATGGGGAATTGAGATTGGGTAGCGGTGCACATTTATAAGAAGAGATATCCAGATTTCTATGATTTTTTAAAATGATAGGTCTATAAAACGTATGATGCGTGAAATTAGACACCTGCGCGAAAATACCGGTACCCTAATTACCCCTATTGTCGGCACCCCTGTGCGACTTTGAGGGTGGTTTCTGAAGTTTACTTGACAGGTCTGGGGTGAGACTCTTAGTCTGAGAGGCTGACCGCTGTGGACTTTGAGGGTGGTTTCCTTAGTCAGCTGTGTCAGGTTGGCCCAAGCTGCGCGACATATTATGTAATAGAACCACTCTGCTGACCTAGATACACTGCCATCACGTGACTTCATTTGCATGCGCGGAGAGGCTATCTGTGTTCTTTTAGTTGAACTGACTGATTTCTCCTAACTAACATCATACTACATCAATACATGGTAGTAATAGTAACATACTTATAATAATGAAATGACTGTATTAAATTCACTGACATGACTTTGAATCTTATTTCCCTTGTTAGCTAGCCATTTTGTTTTCGAGATTAGCGCACCGCCATTGCCGCTATTACTGCCTACCAGAGCCAAAAGCTAGCTAGCGGTGGCGTGGGTACCAGAGTACAGCAGAGAGAACCAGCCACATTGACCATAGTGACAGTCCACTTAATTCGGACACATTCATAATCGGTAAAACCTAATTTCTGAGAGGAAAATTTGAGTAACGCTTCAAAAAAATGAGGGGGTCTCAATTTTTTTGAAAATTTGCGTACATACCTGTACAAAATCAATGCGTATTTTGGCCCAAGGGGGGGTGGGGGGGTCTAGAATTTCAGAAATTTTGCGTATGTACTAAATGGAAGGCCCCTTGGATGACCATGACAACTGAGATACAGTAAATACCAAATGCCACTAAAGAAAAGCTTCTAAATATGAACGAACCCAATAACATACGAACCCATTGTCCACGCGTGGACATTGTTCTACAAGAATCTGCCCAGAAGAATTGTTAGGGGCTCGTCAATTCATGACAAGATGCGTCTCGGAGAGAATCATAGAAGACTATGCTTTTGGATAACGAGTATTTGGGCGAATTTACTCTAATGATATATTAAGAGGCCCGAGGGGGCCTATCGTGTCCCAATATTAGGCGATACATGGAAAAGAAGTCTAGTAGGGCCTCGAGTGAGTTGTATAGGTTTGCCGTAAGATGGCAGCACAACTAACTTTTGGGGAGTAAAAAGATGAACCTGTTTGTCTAGACATTTTGAAATCACGACATAACTTTTTGAATGACAAGTGACGCACATAACATTTGAGGGATTGCAAGCTTTGCAGTCCATGACATTTACTAAATAACTGGTTGTGCATCTACTGGATGACTATTCTATTCAGTCATCACGACCGGCATCACGTTTCATCTCCCTAAAAGATAATGATGCATAGATGACATGTTATATTTTTTTTTTCATGACATGTTAAATGAAACCACGAGCTCTCCTCTTTAAACTCCAGGGGGTACAACCATAATAAAGAGTTCTCAGTATTCATTTCAGATTTCCCAGCATATTCCTAGAAAAACAATACATGGCTCAAGCTGTCGGATTTTAGACCTTTTACCTAGTAATAGCATATGGTTATAGCAGGGGAAATAGTATTATAGTGGCGCACTGGGGCTCGAATGGTCCTGTCAGGGTCATTTCAGTGCAGCATCTTCAATGATAAACGGCTCCTGGCTCATCCTGCACGCTTAGGAATATCCCTTCAAGCGCAATATTATGCAAGACTTCATTTCCATTCCCACTTTACGATGGCCTTGCTCCATCCCTAGACCAGTCCCTTTTTTATGGACCACCAAATCCCCATTTGCTTCTAGGCCCTCTAGTATTTCTTGGAAGTAGTTAGTTCCAAATAAAAAGTAGAGAATGCCATAGAGAGCTGAGCATCATCTGCACTCTTGACAGTGTCATTACCATTGATTGAGATTTGGATCTTTATGGCAATTTATTCAGTACTACCCAAAAGCCCTTGCTAATGCCCAAGTGCCAACAGTTCAGGGAAGAAGTCGATTCTATGTCTCGTCAGCATCCTAGGCCTAATGTCTTCACACCTAGAATGGCTAGATCTACCCCTAATATCACGACTCTCAGGAGGGTCCTACACGATTCCCGGACCGTCCCTAATGATTCATTCTGGGCCTATCCGGGATGCACCCTGTCATGTTGACAGTTCTCAGAAGGCCGCCACGTGCTTCCTGTTTACCTCCCCTACTTCCGGTTTCGAGCGGTGGCCGCTGGGATAGGAGGGAATCACCTCCGAGTAGTTTGGGTGTGAAAGCGCTGCACAACGCGATTAAAAATCGCGTTTTGTGCACAAACCATGGACTCCAAAGTGGATTCGCCCCCGGGTGCATCCAGTACGGATGACGACGTGGTGACCTTCGAGCTCAAAGATGGTGAGTAGTGGTTTTAGCAGGCAGTGACAGGCGGGGAGGGTGGAGGCCCAGGGCTGCGGGTAGGCGCCGCCCAGGGTCACTTGTGATTGTGTTTGTTGAAAAAAATGAGCTGTGTCCCCGGGTCGGAATCTTGACCAACAACTAAACGAACAAGCCCCAAGTCGGACAGTTAGCCTTTAAACTTGTGAGTCAGGCGTAGAGTGGCTTCTTGGCCACTTTGGATGTGTAACAACGAATCCTGTTTATTAGAGCGCCCGACCCTCGGCGCCCCACTCTCTGTCTCAGATCCAGATCTCTAGGCCTAGATTTGTTTTGTACTGGATCTACGTACACTGGTGCCACTGTTTATTTCTGGCCGCCCCACAACAACGCAGTGTAACGCGATCCGTTTTATTGCCAGGTTTTTTGCCCCTTCCCCTACTCTAGTAGTGGAGCAGGAGAGATGAAACCACTGTAAACATGAAGTGTGAAGCCAGTCGCATCTAACTCAGTGGTTGCTAGATGCTGCTGCTGCTGCCTCTCCGGAGTGTTTGAATCTGACCTACATCTGTGACCAATGTCCAGGACACTGCCTTAGAAATGGTGTCAGTCCCCGGCTGGCAGGTCGCGTGGCATTGTTATGATAGACCCACATAGGGGTGAGTTGCATTGTCCTCGCCATGTCCAGCTGCAACCTTCGCACCACAACGGGGGGCCGCCCCACCCCCGACCATCTGCTGTGTGTGGCAGCCCCCAATATACACGAGCCTGGCCCAGTAAACGGGTTACATGACAGGTTCAGGGGCCCCAGCCCCCCGACTAGGCCTAGCGGTTTGCATTGTTTGATTGCGCTCAGCGCTCGCAACACACGTACAACCTGCCTGTTTGGAGTAACGTTATAATCGAGGCACAGCTAAGTGTTTAAGCAGAAAGGAGTAGACTTTTGATGTGTATTGGGACAAGGCATGATGCTGCAAGTTTTCATCGCATCGAGATAGAAATAGTTCTTTTGTTCTCTATAATACCTGCCGCCCTAGTGGAGGCTTAAGTAGCTAAGGAAAGTAGACGATGGATAAGTGGTTGGCGGAATAACCAGACCCCCCCCTTCAATGAAGGAGGCCGTTTATTACAAAGGTTAAAGTAAAAATAAATTGTAGAACCACTCTCGGGCGGCAGTGGGAGACGAATGTCAACTGTCAGTTCGTGACGTCATCGCGTGACGTCATAGGTGACGTCATAGTGAGGTGGCGCCCTCTTGTGCGGGGGTTGGTTTATTCCCGCCACAGAGGTTGTGGCTGCCTATAATACCTGCCGCCCTAGTGGAGGCTTAAGTAGCTAAGGAAAGTAGACGATGGATAAGTGGTTGGCGGAATAACCAGACCCCCCCCTTCAATGAAGGAGGCCAAACCACCCAACCACATATACATAGTATATCAGAATAATTTTTCAGAAACAACGGAATCCTTCGCCCGTAGGGTCTCATCCGATTGGTGTATGTAGCGAAAGATCGCAGAGGAAGCCCAGTTACCCCTGGCTCTTATGTCGAGGATGTCACATCCGAGAGCCGACATTAGGGAGGCACCCCCGTGGCGGAGGGAATGGGTACTGACCAGCGCTGGGTCCAGGCCTATGGCGGCGGCGAGGCTTTTTAGCCTATTGGTAAAGTAGGAGTACTCCAGGGGAATGAATCCGGAGGGGGTCGGGACCCGGAAGATAAGGTCTGATTCCAGGGGTCGGTGGGCCCTTGACAGTTCCGTTAGCCAGAAGACTGGACACAGTACTGAGGCTGGCGATGAGTTAAGAATCACACGGTGAGGGTTGGTGCCGAGCTGATCGGTTTTAGAAGAGGGTAACACTAATACTAGGTGGTCCGGGTACAGCTTGATGTTGCTCCAGTGAAGGGAGTGTCGAGAGACCGTATAGTGGCCTTTGCGCAGCAGAGCCCGAAAGGCTAGGGTTACCGCGGACCAGAAGGTGTGGTCGGCGGGAACCAGGGTGTTCAGTTCTTGGTAGATAGAGAGTAGGTGCTGCGGAGAAAGAGGGGTCCTGGGGGGTCTGGACGAAGAGCCCAGACGCCTGATGCCTCTTAAGGTGTGTTGAAGTGCAAAGTCTTCACTATGAGACTCAAATCCTAGAGTCCGCTGCCGAGACCAAACGGCAGATAAGTAATTAGAGACTGAGGCCGGAGCCATAAATTCGTGCAAAAAGGCCGCATAAAGGCAGGCCTGACTGGCCGTACATGGGAAGCACACTAAAGAGTAGCGAGCACAGAAGTCAAAATAGCATCTAATTTGAGCGAGGTGAGACCTCCTGGTCGAATCGGCAAGGGACGCTTGTTGCAGCTCCTGCTGGCGGCGGCTCAGTTGGTCCATGGACAGGCCTGTGGGAAGAAGAACAACACATGTTAAGGGATGCTAGGGTGGCAGCACATTTGACTGGGACGCCGCGATACGGTAGACGTGAGAGGAGGTCGGCCAGGGTGTTGTCCGCGGATTTAATGTACGAGGCGAACACATCCATGTTGTGGATGAAGCACAACCAGAATATCTCACGCAACCAGGCCATGCAGGTGGAGTTAGTGCTGCGACCAGTGTTCAACATGGCTAGCACCTGCATGTTGTCGGTCATTATGTGGAGGCGCTGGTTGGTGAAGAAGCGGCCCCAACGACGAATCCCTACGAGGACCGGCCAGAGCTCGTACACGTTGATATTTTTGGGTGGACGGTCCATGAGGGGTGGATCCTCGAGGTGGGAACACTCAGGGCTCACTGTGAGGTGGCAGGCACCAGGCGCAGACCAAGCGCCGTAGAACCAATCTTTCCCGAGCCACGCTCCGAAGCCCTCGAACGAAGCATCAGAGAACAAGCGGACTGGGTGAATGCCGCGAAGCATGCATGCTTTGCCGTTAAATACACTGCAGAAGGAAAGCCACCATCTAATGTCGTCCAGGATGGGGTCGCCCAGGGGGATGCTCACGGAGTGGCGTGTGTATGAAGCCGCCAGGTCGAATATCCTGCGGCTAAAAGTGCGGCCGCCCCTCACGACATAGGAGCAATAAGACACAAGGCCGCCTAGTTTCTCGAGTTCCTTCTTGGTGGCAACACCGCGGGCTATCAGGGACTCGAGAAGGGATTCCAGCTTGCGGACTTTCTCCATAGGTAGGGACAGTTCGAACTTCACGCTATCAATCGTAATTCCCAGATAGGTGGTGCGTGTAGAAGGAGCAGTGACTTTCTTCCAGGAAACCGCGAAGCCTAACAGCTCGATCACTTGGGTCACAGTGTCCCGTGCCGCCAGGCATTCGTCGTAGGAGTCAGCAATAACCAGGAAATCATCCAGGTAGTTTATGACCCGTGAAGCACCTCTTGATTTAGAGATGTCGACGATGAAGCGGGAGAGACAGTCAAAAATGTTCGGCGCGCAGCGCAGGCCGAAACAGAGGCGAAGGTCCTCGAGGAACTCAGGGCCGGAGCCAAAGTCCCACGACAAGCCCTGATACTTGGTGTCCTGGGCACAGATGTGAACTGATCTATAAGCCGCAGAGATGTCCACTACAGCCATGTAGTTCCCTGGTGAAAGGATATCTACTGCATCCTGAATGGAGTTGTAACCAAATGACTGGAATGTCGACAGCATGTAGTTGTTAATGGCGGAGCCTTCAGGCCGGGAACAATCCGTAATCGGGCGTAGGCTGCCGTCCGACTTTCTAACGGCTCCGAGGGCGTGTACACAACGAGGTTGAAGGGAAACTGTGGCTACCTTGTCTTCCTGTATTTCCTTGAGTAAGAGAGAAGACATTTCCTCGTAGGATTCAGGGCCCGTAATAGATGAGTAATTCGGGCAAAAATAGTCCGACGGGCAGTCTTTGTCCACAATACTAAAACCGTTCATTAACCCATTCCATAAAAACATCTTCTCCGGGTCCGAGATGGATGATAAAGCAGCGGGCCCGAAGAGGAAAGGGGCGGCACGGCAAGGCTTGAGTTGGACTCGATGAGAGCCGACGAGATGTACGCAAGTACAAGATCCTGTTAAACAGGCATCAAAAATGTCACAACTGACAATAGAATCGAAGGTGGGGGTCGAGTAAACTAGGTTCCCCACAACAGATGTGGATAAAGAGTTCAAATCCAACGGATAATCCGGAGAATGCGGTTGCAATTCCTCGGGATCATGGCCCACCGGGACAAAGGACGCCATCTTGGAGGATGGAGGGTCACGTGGATCCGGTAGGGTAACTGGGTCACCGAAACTATGGTGACGCGGTGAAAGAAGGTCATCACTCGTAACATCCGGGTGGAGAGTGATCGGGTCTGGGACGTCATCAGAGTCAGTGGGAACCGTAGCAACAGAACTAATGTCGTCTAGGGCAGGTTCCGCTTGGAGAGTGGATTGACATAGATCTGATGCGCCCGAGTGAAACCTTCATTTCTGGTTGTTTTGGCCTGATTGTCTACGGACATTCGGGCAGTCGCCGTTCACATGCGATGAGGCGTAACAGGCAGAGCAAACGTGGCGATAAGAACAGTTCTGCTTGCGGCAGCCGCCACTCGCAAAATTATGACTGATGCAAGTGTTGCTTGAGGTTGACGAGCGGCTAGAGTTAGAGCTGGGGGTCTTCTTTGATGTAGTGGGTTGTTTGGATGAGCCAGCGACAGTTCCGTCGTACGAGAGGTGCTTAACTATATTTGCTGGATTCACCTCTCCAAAGGCTTTAATCCCTTTTTCATAGGCCAGCTTCTTGACAGAATCGTCATACTTGATGAGGGCGTCGCTGGTAAAAACCCTAGTCTCCGCCTTCTCAGCGAGCAATATGACGTGCTCGAGTAGGCCTGTGATATCTTTTTTCTTTTTGAACATCTTGAGGGTCAAACGAGCATTAGCGAGAACCAATCTTTCATAAGAATTTACTTTATCACATTCGTTGAGATAACGCAGGGTGGTGTACTTGCCATACCTGCGGCGAGATCTACTGCGCCGTGAGCGATGACGGTCATGAGAGCGAGCTCTTGAACGATGGCGATCTCTTGAACGAGAGGCACTTGAATCCGAAGATCTTGAAGAGGTTGTAGAGCTGGTAGATGGAGATCTAGCTGAGGCGTCCACTGGAAAAGGTCCCGGTTGGGGTTGAGGAGGGAGGACCGGTTGGGCCGCCGCGGGAGTGGGCGTGGCACTCTGCGTGGTGGACGAGCTGGATGACAACATGGAAATTGTTGTGCGTAGAGTTGACTCCATCCGAGACATCCTTGCATCCATTCTGGCTTCCATGGAACGTAGGGAAGCTGGCTCCACGACTGGAGGAACCACCGAGGCAGAAGGAGCTGGGGGTGGAGGTGGAACAGCAGGGTCAGTTCCGATGGGCGTGGCAGATGAAGAGCGCGCTGAGCTTGTCGAGCGCGTCACGACCGGGGAAAAAGGCGGAATTACGTAATTCACTGATTTCCCGGACTTCCCCGAAGATTTCCCTGAAGACTTCTTACGTCCAGATTTATTCTTGCCTCCCATGGTGTTACAAATAGCTATCACAAGCTATAAATAGACAGTAAAAATAAATTGTAGAACCACTCTCGGGCGGCAGTGGGAGACGAATGTCAACTGTCAGTTCGTGACGTCATCGCGTGACGTCATAGGTGACGTCATAGTGAGGTGGCGCCCTCTTGTGCGGGGGTTGGTTTATTCCCGCCACAGAGGTTGTGGCTGCCTCACACTCAACAAGATGCTGAATGATTTGCTGCAACCCGGTAAGTTCAGAAACTGTAAACCTTTGTTGTAGAGTCTACTACCAGGGAATTTAAAGCCCAGTGACAGGTAAGGCACAGGATGTGGCGCAGGGCAGAGGTCTTCCTCGCCTCTGTAGATCTAATGATTGCCGTCTGTGATGATTGTCTTTGTCTTTAAACATATGTTCTAACCCACACCGTGATGATTTTAAATCCCTAAAATGATACAAAAGAGATGAGATTAAGTATTTAGGAAAAAAAAAACAAAAAAAAAAACACAGGGTCTGCCAAAGTCAGACATAACTCCTCAATTATATTTCATGCACAATCTGTCATGAATGCACATGTCATGAAACCATATGTCATATCATTGAACAAGTTACCTTTTAGAAATAAAAGAAATTTATTGCCCTTTCAGTTGATATATTTTGATTAGATACGGGGTTAAATATTGTATGTATCATAGAGAGAAAATTGCGGGAATTGCTCCGTCTCCGGTTGTCCAACCTTAATGGCTTAAATGTTTTCGTGGAACTAGTGTAATATCTAGTATAATATCCTCCCACCCACCAGAAAAATAAAATTCAGTGTATACCAAAAACTTTTTCGCACGTCCGACATTTGTCCGACACTAAATGCTTTAATGTAGGCACCTTGATCAGCTTACGTCGGACATACATCGGACATGTCCGGATGTCCGACGTTATTGGTGAACACTTAAAATTGCAACCCAGATTTACTCTTACGAGTTGTAAGTAGACACTATACGATGGGCTGACTGATAACAGTAGAGATATTCCACTTCAAAGGCTACCTGAATACCTGCAACCGTAACTTTTAGGGTATGGAAACTGGAGTTCCCGTTATACGTATAATATCTCCTCTTCAGTACAGGGATGTTTCTAGTTTTTATTGTTTTTTAAAGAAAAAAACGCAGATAAAGCAAAAATATATATATTTTGTATATAGTTGTGCTCAGGTAACAGGCTGAAAGAATAAGCGTACCATAAAACCCCTAATTTAGGCCGCGGCTTAAATTAGGGTTACTTTAAGAAATTAGATCAAATAAGGCCTACAATTTAAGCTTAAATTAGGGTTTTACACAACCTTGGATACAATTAGATCTCTGAAAAAATATGATAAAAAAGTATCTAAAGATAAACTCAAAGTCAGGGTGTGGCTTAAATTAGGGTTCGGCTTAAATTAGGGGTTTTACGGTAGTAGGTCGATTTGATTATTTCTTTTGACTTTCTTTTTTAACATCTCAGGCATCAGGCAGACTCCTGAATCAGGCATTCTTGAAAACTCAGAAATCACACCAGACGCCATCCACAAGAATTTCTATCATCTAAATTACATGTTTTCATCAAATATAGGCTATTTCCTTTCATTCGAGTCATTTTTATAGAATTTTGATATTTTAGGGAAGATTTTTGTAAAAAAAAAAAAAAAAAAAAAAAACCCAAAGAACCTAGGCCCAAAAGTCTGTCCCTAACTTTAAAAACATTTTCAGTAGTAGAACAAATATTTGCTTTTATCTAGCAGTAGATATGCTCATGTCACATAGTGATACTAATGAGGTGCTCATGTCTTAAGTCTCATTTAAGAAATTCGTTAGGACAAAGATTATATAGGTGTTCATTTAAAAAAAAACACTTTGAAATGAAAACCAAAGTGAATGGGTGGGAGGGGGAGTTGCTGGACACACAAAGAAGCCGTTTTTATTGAGTGGGATGAGTGGGTTGGAAATTGAAAAATACCACTACCCGGAAGCTTGGAATATACCAATCTGCCTACCACGGATAGCCAATTTCCTGCATGTGACCTTGAACTAGGTGCATGCTGGGAAATATGTCGACAAACCACAAGCCTTAAACTATAGTAATTTTCATGACTTGTATCTTGATTTGTAGTTTAACAAGATCAAAAACTAGTGATCATTATTTTTCACACTGGTGTCCATGTATTTTTAATATATTCTAAGTTGTTTGAAAATTCCTTCAATATAGATTGATATAAAACAATTATTACTTTTATTTATTTTCTATAGTTTTTCCAGGAGATTTGTCGACAAAATCAGTCCTAATTAGCCTGCAGGTGCTTAAATACTGAAAATAAGCTATCTATTGTAGGGAAAATTGGCCAAAATGCGATTTACTCTGGTACATTCTGCATCTGCAGACTACCGTTGGTAAATATTGTCCACGAAAACACGGAAAATCCAATAGATCTGAAGCAGTTATACGCTGTGTGTAAGTTACAAATATTCATATCGACTTTGGATTAGAAGCAAATGTGTAGTTTAACTATCGAAACCCGACACGGCGAGCATATTAGTTTTTAAACAAAGATAAACTTGATTTTTGTAAAGCCTTTTTTTCTAAAGCCCCTTACCCACTAGGCGACTTTACCGTCACTGCCCGACGGGTGACTGGGAGAATCACTGGTAAAGTCGCCCAGCAACTCAGGATCGCCGGGTGACTCATGGGTATGGTGCAGTTCTGGGTGATGGGATCGGTGGGAAAATTGGTGGAAAAACATCAAAATTACTTATGACAGTTGCCTGGCGATGACGACGACAGCCATCTTCCCAGTCGCCCATCGCCGGTAAAATCGACTAGTGGGTATGGCGCTTAAGGATGCTCAATGCTATCCAGTTTGTGAAGCATGAAATGATATCACAAATAACAAAAGGTCCCTTGTTGAAGCACTGCCGTAAATATTCTGGGGTACTCTCTGTCTGCACGAACTGAAAAATAAATTGTTGCGGGAGCAGATACAGGGTTGAGGAAAAAAAAAAAAAAAGGGGGGGGGGGGGGCTGCATATAGGTTAAATACTTAACCTGCATACATCCGTTGGCATGTGCACAATGTTTTTTTCCTTTTTGTCAGAGTTAAGTCCCCGCCAAAAAAAGAAAGTCGGGGGGGGGGGGGGGGTGGTAGTCAGGACCCCCTGGCATCCACCCTATGGATCCGCCCCTGAATTACCATGTAAAAGTTTGTCTGAAAGGTGCATTTGAATATTAAACTCAGTATTGTAGGGAATGAAGTAGAGATAGTAACGCCATTCTTTAGCATTTTGAAAATATTTGTCTTCCAAGAAACATGGTTGATGATGTACTTGTACAACTTAATTTGCGATCACAGATTCCATTGAAAGTGCAATTTCTATTCAAGAAGAATTAGAGCGGACAGGGGACAACTAAAAATAGAATGACCTGGTATTCTGAGGTCTGGCCAAAGGGTCCGCTGTCAGGTTTACCTACATGTATATAGGTAACCTCTATAGTAACCTAAAGTTCACCTTTAGGGTTAGCTTGACCCGACAAGTCGCTTCTGGAAAGCAGTCTGCTTAGGTAAGGTTAATCGAGAAATGGAATCAAAGAAATGGAATACGAAAGAAGATGGTTAGTTATGTTCCCTGATTACTGAAAAAGAAAACGAAACTTTGTTTTAATTAACATAATTATATAAATAGTATCCTTACTAATGATTGTCGGAAGATCGTTTTAATTACTTGCTCAAAAGAAAAACACGACTGAAGAACTTCCGTTAACTAGTTCAGCGATTAGATGTGTCGCTCTCGCTTAGCTTCTTTTGAAGAAAAGACTATGCTGTTTCTCATAGATTGTGCAGGGACTCAAGAAATGAAAAGTTCGGACGTCAACAATTAAAAAAAAAACAAAAAAAACATGTAGTTTACCTCTTGGTTTGAGGAATCAGAAGCATTCTATCCAATATAATTTTATATGACCCTTAATAACTCTGATAACCTAAAAAATGAAAATGTACTGTGCTTTTACCCCCGGCTTGTAAGGAATGCCAATGTCCTCTCAACTCTTTTTTTGAAAATGTTATTCTTAGTCATACTCAAAATAAAAGACTAGTGCATGGCATAGGTACATATACACAGATATAAACGTTGGCACACGTTCAAACTGCTGAGTATTGGAAAGGTTGACCTGAGTCAACTCTGCTGACCCTGTTAATACAGTAACCTCTGAGAATTATGTAAGATCTATGGAACAAACTGGGAATTAGACTAAGTGGACTGAGCAAAGGTTACGATGTGAGATTCCTTAATGTTGGTTCATAAATATAGGGTGGTATAAAGATATTAGCTCTACTGTGTAGTTTTTCTTTAGTTTAGTATAACCTTTAAATCTATTACATTGTTTGCATGTTATACTTGATCCAGGATGTAAGTTCACAAACATAGGACGTTATACACATGTTAGGTGTGAGTCTGGCAACAACTGGAAGACCGGCTGCTCAATAATAGCCGAAGTGTTGTATGTGCTTAAATTCTGAATAATTTATATGAAAAAAAAAAACCAAAAAAAAACCAAAAAAAAACAATCACAATCCAACACTATTTTGAATACTGCTCGAAACAGTCACTCATAAAGGAAGTGGGACATTATGAATTGAGAATATTAAAATTTTCATTTATAAATTTCAATGTCTGACTTCGAAATTCAAAGGAAAATAATAACGTAGGGCCTATGTATTAATTGTGCTGACACGTTATCGAAACTTGTTACTCGAGGAGAATAGAGACCAGTATGAATATACAGATTTCATCATCGCCGTCGGAAATTTAATTAAGAACCATCACTTGTATCATTGCGTTTTCCACGTTCCATCCATTTCTCAGAACAGTACACGGTCGAATAAAGAAATGGAAAGCTCTCATAATTAATCCCTAATTGGAACGTTCCATGAAATATACACATTTCCAGAAATGATCATACCAGCTCATTCCCGCACATCCACAGTATGCTGGTTTTTGCAACAAAAGGCATTGTATGACCAGGGATGTAAGTTTCGATTTTTGTCGGATTTCCGGTTTTTCCTCTCCAACTCCCTTAAAGATCAATTTCAAGATTTTATGAGTGAGTGAGTGAGTGAGTGATGAATGCTTTACGCCGTACCGCAAAATTTTGTTAATAACATGATTTACATCATTTTAAGATACATTCAGATGTTCTTTATACCATTTCTGATTGTTTTGCTGTCCCTGACATACATCACTGTATGACGTTAAACAAATTCTCATTATCGATCAAGAGTGGCATTTTTATTGCCGTGCTTAATTCATATGACCTTTAGAGTAATCATTAAAAGGAAAAGAAATGTAGGCGTATAATAGAGCGATGGTTGGAAGTGGGTGAGGGTTCTTGACCTGGAAGCAGCCAGCCGGTGCCCGATACCTGACCCTGGAGGTTATATAACGCCTCCAGCACCTGAAAGGCCCGGGAGTGGGCTGGATGTATGTACCCGTAAAACCATTAATACAAGCCGCGGCTTAAATAAAGGCTAGTTTCAGAAATAGGTAGTTAATACTACTCTTAAAGGATGCAGCTTTGATTAACGGTTTACACAAGCTTGAATACAAGGGCAATTATGATTTTTCTTCCATGAAAAATACCCAAAGATAGACCCAAATGTTAGGGTGCGGCTTGAATTAGGGTGTGGTTTAAATTAGGGGTTTTACAGTGTATAAGGGTCAAGGGAGAGGGGCCAAAGGGGTCGCGCCCACCACATGTAAACCGGACAACACGTCCAAACCACCATTCTGTGTGCAATAACACAATAAGTGTGGGCTAGAATCTACGTGTTCGTCCTGAAATGACCGGAAAAGAACCTATTTGTTGATGCTGGGGCGGACGCGCCATGGCAGTCGCAGTGGATTACCGGGGCATTAATTCAGAGTAAGCCCACCTTCTAAGAAACTGAACCAAGGCAAAACGTTCATGTGCTCTAGAAAACTGTCATGCTCAGGTGCGCCTGACAACGAGCGAGCACCAACCACATTGTGTGTCTGACTTTGCTTCTCCTTCGATGATGTAAACATGTTTATTGTATGCAATTCACGCAATGCATTTGATGACAAAAACACCTAGCCATATTTGCTTCGGCGCATATTCAGCGCCATTGTACGATGACAATGATGATATCTATAAACGAGTGCAGCTGAACCTTAATTCTCCCCACAACGGATAACTGATCCAAACAGCACATGTAGGTTAATTTTGGCTAATTATGTTTACGATAAAAAAATGTGGAAATCTATAGAAAATGTACAAATATTTGCCATATTTCTATGTGTAATGACCAACTCCAAAACTGATAAACATATAAAAATAACAAATGAATCAACAGTTGGTATTGATGTCCACCATCTTAACCACAAATAATGCCATGCTTAGTGAAAATGTCGACCTGTGGTTTTTCAACATATTTCCCAGCATACATTCTGATCTAGGCTAGCCTGCAGTTAAAAGTCAAAAAATTGGCTATCCGTTGTTGGGGGAGAATTGAATCAGTGTTGTTTTCCTTCTGATTTTGTAACGATATAAAAAGCTTTATATGGGACTGTGCATGGGACTATACATATATATACAACTATGAAGTCGTCTTCTAAAAAACCATGTTTGCTCAAGACCTAATTGTATAGTCCATTGATAGACCTATTTTTACGTCCACATAAATAACAGCTTCCCACTCGCCTCTATTCTACCATCAGTGATGCGAGCAATCGTCATTAGAATCTAAAGATATTATAACATAATATCGACCAGCACATCATAAATAGCAGCCATACATAGAGGCGGCAGTAAACGCGTTGCACAGAAAGAAAAATACGAGATCAGACACTGAATTTAGAGAATTGATTTTGTAAATAATTTATACTCCTCACTCTAGAATTAGGCAAGAAATAAGGGATGTACATGTGGAAACATTCAATTTGTTGACAATATTGCAGACATAATATTAACATAAAAAGAAACGTTCTAATGGCGTTTCAACTACAGACGATCGCTATTGCATGCAAATGACAGAGCATGGTCTGATTTTTACCTAAAAGACAACGTAAAAAATAATTTTGCTTTTTTCATTATAACACTGCAATCATTGGTAATACATTGGGTTGTCGTGGAAGACAGCGGGTCATTACCACCTTTTAACGAGATTATAAAAAAACGCATTAAAATCTGACCACACCCCCTACAACCATCTACCTGTATAATTATAAAATTCCTGCAAATCTAATAGGGGGCGTTGACTCCTACATTGACACCAATTACCCTTCAACCAAACGGGAACCACCCTGACATAATGACCTGCACACATGTTAGAGTAATCTGTATTCACAAGGTATAGAATGGGATTCAGACGTTGAAATTCCCGTAAAAGACCGGTAAATGGGCCGCCTGCAGTAACCATGTGTTACGACCACCTGTGGCAGGTGTGTATATTGGGGCTGGGGGGGAGTGGGGTAGAACTGTGTCACCTGCCGCTGCCTGGTCGTTAAGCGTGTCAGGCCGCAACCATGAGCCAGTGTACATCGTGTTCATTATTGCCCTGTGACATTATCTCTATGGACTTACATAATTATATGCATTTGATACCCTTTATGTGGGTTCTGAACCAGTCTGCAAAATTGGCATTATTTTCCACTGGCCCAGGAACACATGAGCCTGCAAAATATATTAAATTTTACTAAATTTTCCCAATTTTTTCACTGGCCCAGCTATAATTTTACTGGCCTTTAGCCTCGGGCGAGTGCCAATTTCGCAGACTGGGTCATGTCATTTATTTCGTACATTGTTTTTTTGGATGTTCCGTAATAGCCGCAGAGAGGCAATTGTGTCTAGTTATGTGCATTGCCCCCTGAATTCTTTCTTTTTGTTATTATAAACTTTTAACGGTTATGTTCACCATAGACATACATAACAAAGAGATACATAATGTATCGTATTAATCTCTATGTGTTCACATACGTGTACTATACGGATTTGCATTCTGTGTTCTGTTTTTGTAGGGTTTACGGTTTCAGGATGACTGCTCAGCGGATATGAGCAACTGGTCATGTTTTACCTGCTAAGTCATAAAATGTACTTTCCCGGTATTTAGAAATTGGCAGCGCTAGATACCTCTTTCTTGAGCATGGGGCCCTGCTTTCGAATCACAGATCGAATCCAATTGGGTGATGGGGGATGGGTTCCAATGGAATTGGGCCTGGGGTCTTGGGTACAAGGCGTCCCTGGGAGGGTCCACTGCGCAAACTCGCGAGAAATACATACACTATACACAGCGTGTTGCATATGGCATACTCGGCGTTTTGTCAAACGATGAACTTGACCGTTCGGGCAGATGGATTTCAGGGTATAATGGCCGTCCATAAATGCCAATACCCGTTTTAGGTTTACATACATCTTAAACCCATCGTCTCTGTGACCATGCATAATTGCATTGCTGCTGAGGACAATGACCTTTTACCGAACGGGCATGAACAGGAGGGAGGGGGGGAGTGGCACATACACGCATACAATGCGCGTGCATCCAGGTATGTCCACTTATCATAGTATACATACATATAATGCATGTAAATAAATTTACATACAAATAACGAGGACACAGAGCTTAGAATACGGTTTTATTTCCCACCAACTCGAGGCGATTTTCTGATCGGCGCAAATTGGCATCATTATAATGCGTTTGCTGCTCTATTCTGCATTGGGTCATGTGAGGTCGATGACTGGAGGAGGCAGCGGCTATACTTCGATCGCCAGTCCCACCTAGGTGGCCCCTGCCTCACCTCCAGCGGAGCTTTACCTCCCGGCCGAGGTTGTACCGTATGGACTCGTGTGTCCTACAGATATAGGTCGCTCAGTCAAGGTTAGGGACTCTATAAGGAGGACGTTCATGGAACGGTTTAAGAAGTAGACCGTAGAGACCCTGAAGGCCGACTCTTTTTTAGTTACATAACGTCGATAAACAATGCAAGGGTTTATTTTGCTTTCTAAGACAAGCAGAGGTTTACATGAGGATAATAAGATCCATGTTCTATGAAACGTATATTTACACACACACACACACACACACACACACACACACACACACACACACACACACACACACACACACACACACATACACACATGCACACATACACACATACACACATACACACATACACACATATATATATAATTATATATATTTATGTATATATATATATATATATATATATTGATTATCAAAACATGTCGTTCTATGTATTACAAAACGACTGGATAATAAATAAATGCAAATGAGATGCCAGAAAACAACAATATTGATTATATAACATCAATACCCCGCGGAGAAAGTAGGTGGAGGTTAATCTGTGCCTGTACGGTAGCCCGGACCGGTGGACTGACCTGGGAGAACCAGGTAAGTTCACCGAAGTACACGGATTTATAAGGCAGGCAGTAGGAGCTATTCTGGGGAAGCAGGATGGTTAGTCGGAAAGGCTCCCCAGTGCTCCCATATACATGCTACAGTGGCGGGGACAAAAAGGCCGGGCTTTAGATTGGGTGTGGGGGCAGCCACTGATCAACAGTGATTCACTGGGCCAGCAGCATCGTGGGTGACGCACCCACTCCATCCACCAGTAGTCTGGTAAATAAGTCGATGCTGCGGGGTGCGCATACATAACAAACTTACACCCGCCTCTCCAACGTGACAGGCTGAGGAAAAAGATATACACGAGGAACAAAATAACAACAACAAGGCTGGATTTACGTCACCCAGAGAGAGTAATAACTCTGATGTACAAAAGTGCTTTCTGCGAAGTTGGTATTTTTGGAACGGCCCTTCGGAGAAGTATATCTAATTATTTTTCATTATGCGATGCGGAAATTTGCTCGGATGTGAAAAATTATTGTGATGGATTATTTCTAGATGATATATTTCCTGTGCAGCTGCAATTTAAGTAGGCCAAACTGACATCACAATTATATACAGATATATTCACCCAGAGAACTTGCACATCTAAAACCACTGTGGTTTTGTAGAATCACTCAAACAAAGAACACATCATCGCCTCAGAATGTTTACACATTTTGATACTCTAGACTACCTGCGCACCATTTCCTGCTCTCTTGGCAAACAACAAAGACCGCTGGGACAAAGAGGACCGCGGAGACCTACATGTATGATATAAGTCAGTCAGAGCGTGGGACCAGCCACGTGCGGGCTGCGATAACCGACGGAGGAGGAGAGGGACAGGGGGAGTAAAAACAGGACACCTTTAGGGCGTGTCTACGGTACAGAGTGTGTTAGAGCTGGGCGGGGCCGGGAGCGGAGGGCGGGGCCTGTGGGTGGGCGGCCCCCCGTACACTAAGCTGGGATCAGTCCCTCAGACAGGTCGGCTCACCTGGGGCCTGAAGGACGCACCTTAACGTGGTGGTACTGGTGTCATTATCACCTGGAGGAGACTGACCGATGGATACACACAACAGGTCACACGCCCTTTGAACAACGACGCACACCTTGCGTATATATAGACTTCCAATGTATATTATTACAGAGGAGATAAGATAGGTTTATACTCGTGGTATATTGACTGACGCCCAGTGGATATATATGGCCATTGTTCCCAATCGACAAGGTCTACGAGAAAGTTTGAAGTTCATGGTTCTTTGTTTGTAAATACGTGGAAACCACATCAGTATTGGAAACTGAAACAAAGGATCCGGGACTGTAAACTCGTGATACAAGGATTGTAATTTTCATGACAAAAAGGATTCTTATAGTCGTTATTGCCAAACACATTTAAAAACGGACTCATCACAACATGAGCACATTCCAGACATAACATACTTGGGACAAAACACATAGGCATGTTTAACTGTTTATCAGTGTTATACCCATTCAGCTGTTTGTCCCGTACGCCCGCTGACTGTTGTTGTTTGTGCCCTGGAGTCCTGACTCACGCTGAGGTCACTCAGGACGGAGCAGTTTTACAACAACTTCTTCTCCCACCCGCCAGTAGCGGCTTGAGTGACACTCTGTACGTGTCCTCCTCTCTCTATTTACAACCATCCACCACCACCTCGTGACTGGGGCCAGCTTCACGTGGTGTGGTTACTCTGCGATCAGGAGTTCGGCGTAAATCCGGACTTTGTATGTGCACGGTGGACACTTTTCAAAGTCCCACTGCTCTTGATTCCGTGTGGATGAACGGGATTCGTCGTGTGTTGGTCTGAGAGAGGACATGATAGCGACCCACGCATGGACGGGGCTGATGACTAAGGATCGAGTAAGGTGGTAAACACAAAGGCATAGCGCCGCCCACCTCCATATACTACTAGTCCAGGCTTTGTGCCCTACCTCGTCACGCCTTGGTCTTATTTCTCCAGTCTACAGCAGGTGGAATTGGATATAATCATACACATACACATACCATTTCTACTCGAGTTCACCTGGAAACAGCTCTCGTTTCCCATTAAACAGCTGTCCCGGTTAGAGTCCATAGTACCGGGAACGCCTCAGCGTTAAAAGGTCGCAGTCACACGTGGCCGGCGAGCCCTGGGGATACTAGACAACGGGAACGGGTTCTCTCCACTGCAGGTTGACATGATAGGCCCGCTGGGACAGGTGTTATAACCATGTTGGACCGGACGCACCAAGCAGACTGCCTGCTCTGCCACCACCAGGCACAGTGGTTGTACGATGACAAAACAGGTGGGTAAATATACAGGGTTTTAACCTTGGCATAGAGATAAAAGCACTGGGTACGAGTAAAAAAAGATCTTGCCAGGCCAGAGAAATTGTCAGCAGCTAGACTGGTAGGCTAGTTGAAAGGCTTTGAAATCACAGTAAAAACTTGGTATATGGACTAGTGGAACTGTGATCTAGGCTAGTGCAAACACATGACATCTAGCCAAATTGACAAGTTTATAAAATAGTTAAGAAGAACCCCTGATAATCATATGGGACAGATCAAGGGGGCACAAAGCAATTGTTATTGCCTTGGTTTGCACCCAACATTGAGGGATTTAGCCCGAAAAGTAGGTGTGTGCAAATAACAATTGCTGGGTGTGCCCATGGTCCATATTTGATTAATTCTATAACAGTTACACAAAAAATGTTGAAAACTTTAAAATGATTATACAAATATTGCCATTTGCATTCTAGACTAGACAAAGTATTCGTCTCTGTACCATTGCCAGTCCTCCCTAGCGGAGCAGGGGAGGCTATCATAAACAGGGATATTACTAGCCCTTCCAGTAAATAACAGATTTATTATTCCACTGCTTTCGAGAGGGCAGGAAAATACTGAGTGTATATATGGGCTGGAAACCGGATGTAGAATGAAATACAAGCCAAAGTGCGCTGGGTCATTCTGTATTAATTCTCCTAAGATTACATTAATTTTGTTATTGCTTATAGCTAGCAGTCAAATACATAATTTAATGGGGAAAAAGTTAGCATTCGCCATGGGTTGGGACTATCTATTTAATTAATCATAGTGGAATTCTATTTTGTGCATGGGTATCAAATTTACATCAGCATTCAACAGGTTAAGCCCGAGGAGATCGTTATGCAAAGTTGACAGGCATCAGAATGTATTCAAAACACGATTATGAAAGCCCCATCGAGGCCTTATGTCACGTTAATATATATTGGTGTCATGAGTCGAAGACATATGGCCTGTAGGCCATATATATATATAAAGACTCACGTGTCTGTGGCTGTGCGACCAGTTCATTGAGTGGTAATGTGATTGAGGCAGTATTAATATGTGGGTGAGGCACACCCGGCCGGCCACGTGCTGCAGCTGGGGAGGCCGCATTCCTAGGGTGTGTGGTCTCCCAATAAACAATACTAAATAACAGGTGAAGGTATTGGTGGTCAGGACGGATCAAGAGTTAGTATACTGGGTGGGGGGCAAACCCTAACCCCCCACCCCAATATCAGTTTAGATTGATAACACCAGATTTACACAGATGTACCAATTCTAAAATCCCAACATTTTCTCCATTTATTCTAGAGAGGGGGGTGCATTTGCTCCTTTTGCCCCCCCTCCCCTCCAATAGGATCCGCCACTGGTGATATATGGGTGGAGTGGTATCTAGGTAAATAAGGAGAGCAGGCAATCTCAAAACCTTTTTTTCTGGTCAGACATTTATCCAAAACCACTATACTGTCCAAGCAATTAGGTTGCTTGGACAGATATTAAAATATCAAAATGCAACAACTGCACACTCTTTATTGAATTACACGTATAATCTACTTCAATCATAGGTTTATGTATGGTATGACTTTTTTAAAAGTCTCCCCAGACATTGCGGACAATAACCTTCAAAATTCAAAGAATATCTGAAAAGAGAAATCTGTTTACTGCATCAGATACTTTTCGGAGGAAAACCAGCACATCTTTTAATGTTTTTCTCATTCTGGTTTTACCTGTATTGATCTAGTTTACAGTTGTAATCTGAACCCCTATCATTTGGGTCTGACATAAATTGTAAATGTCACATAGTCAACTTGGCCCACACCTAAACCTTGGATTGGCCTCTGAATCGATCTCAGGATCCAGGCCCTCACACTGTGTTTAGGAATGTACTTTTCACATTCAGAGACTTCAGGGATGTAAGTTTTCAGATTTTAGTCTGATTTCAGATTTTTTGACATCATCACCTGTAATGAAAATTTTCAAAAATTAGTTTCTTACATTACGTTTCACAGCATTTCAAGATAATATCAAAATTGTCTGTCTGGAGTTTCAGATTTTTTCATTTACCCTGACTTACATCCCTGCAGAGTGTTCTTCAATTATCATGGCGCATACATAGTAGCCCATTATACGTCTCAAAAATGGTGATAATAAGTAGACCAAGGTTTGACAATTTGTATCGAATGTATTTATGTCTTGCATAAATTTCGGTGGTAACCCAATCTATAACCATAACGAATACCGGGCCAAAGATTTACAGTCCGGTTTGAACTTCAATAAAACTTGTGATATTAGAAGCTTATGTAAAGGAACCTTGACATTTGATAACCTGACAGCCTGTCTAAAGGCCCACAGTTTGTGCATTAACAAAATTTAAACAATTAGAGGTAGGTTTAATATGATTAATGCAATTCAAGGTTTTCCAAGGTTTTAACATATTTGACTTTAATTAGGCCCATCTAACTTACATTTCGGAAGAATTGTCGAGGTGTTTATACTCAGACCATTGGTCACCGTAGTTACTTGATTGTCATTAATTTTCCACTTCATTCAAAGGAACCTAAATGAGGCAAGTGATTTAGCACGCATCACCACTTAAAAGTGAAAATAGATTAATTACATTACAAAAATGATGATGGTTGCCAACGATTTTCTTGGCATATTGAGGTTCCGCTGAACTTTATATAATATATTTGATTAAATGATAGTGTATGTGAAAAAAACAATTCATGGACATAGATGATGTCTTTTGTTTGGGTGATTACGATAATGCTTTGAGGTGTTGGTTCTGGAGAGATAAGAATGGATTATCAAGACAGGCGGTGTGAATATGTTACGCCATGGTTGAGAATCCCACCATCTGTCCATATTATCCCCATAACGGTTAGATCAAAAGAAAAACCCGTACATTATAAATCCTGAAAAAATGATACAACCCATTAGGAACTACCCTACTCTTGCTGGGATTATCCAGTAGGTGTTTATCATCTTACAAGTGCGATAAGCAATTGACGGGACTCTCCGAACAATAGCATACACTACCAGAAAAAAACAACAATATTATATTATAATCTTGGCCTGTGTTTATCTCACATGGTGGTTATCACCCTGAGTGGGTAGTGAAGTCCTGGGGTTACCAGTACAGCGGTAGTGATACTGCCCAGACTGGGAAGTCCCGCACCGCCCTGGTTATTTACAAGGACCACTGAGGCCTGTCCTATGACGACAGTCGGGGTCTGGGAGCCAAACTTCCTCGTTTGGGGAAACGTCCTATCAGGTATCTCGGGGGCGGCGCCTGTCTCATACCACCACTGTGGGCTCACTTTGGGCCGAGCTCTGGGCGTTGTAAGGTGTTTATGTCTCAGGATGCCAGTCAGGAATATGTTCGACTTTCTGGGGTTGATATACGGCAGGTGGTACGAACATGATCAAGGTAGAGTGTTAAAATTGTTTTCTTTGTCAAATTGTATATGGTTGAAAAATGAGGTTTGTCTTACCAGTTTTCTACTTTCAGTACTCCGAGGGATCGAGAAACGAGCTTAAAAAACCTTGTTAAACGACTGTACAGACATACTGATATTGATATGTTTGGAAAATCAATCTCTTATACGTCTTTTGTTCCTTTACAGTTAACATGCGAGACAAGAGTAAAGTCAGCATGGAAGACTTTGAACTGCTGAAAGTACTAGGAACTGGAGGTAGGTGGAAAAATCATTGGTTTTAACTTTTAACACACATTGTTTTTAGAATATCTCGATTAATCTTGTTTAAAATGGAAGATAACAGATATTGGATGGTTACAACGCAGTTGAACGATATTAGACAATTTTTGCCAAAAATAACTATGTCAGAATAAAACAGGTAAATCCCACGGTTACCGTCATATTTATTATTAGAACAAGGCAGGTATATTTTCTATTATAACCTCATCTAACGAGGCATCTTTTTAATCCAAGAATAGCGAATCATACGAGGTTATTCAAAATAATCACAAACGTTAAAATTGAGTTGGGAAAACACTTTTGGACATCGATTCCCGACGTACGGGCAAGGGGATGGGTAAATAAAGCCGCACGAAGGGGAAAACACTTCCTGTTTTGTGAGTCTCAAATGTTTTGCTTACCTCCTTATGACGTCATTTTGGGCACCCTGTACATGGTTTGTCATAAAAGTATTTTCATCAGGACCGATCGAGTTAAAATGAAATACTACATAACGTCATAGCTGCCCCAGATACATAGATATATTTATCTGGATATATACATTATATCAATGTACTGAAATGATAGTGTCACGTTTTCTAATGCGTTCATGCATTTGCCATCAGTCCCGGTATTTAATTACTTTAGACTGGTTCAGTATTGCAAGTCGATATATGTTTCTTTAGAAACATTCTTAGAAATATGTATGTAGGCACGAAAAATACTTTGAATAGGGGAAATATTATGTGTATATGAACACGTAGGTTCCATT